>JAPDNY010000010.1:37344807-38771624 GCA_029375565.1 Gekko gecko | reverse complement strand
TGCTACCTGTTCCACGCGCAGGGCCAGAGAGACAGGCACAGATCAGGAGTCTCAATGCGTGGATGAGACGGTGGTGTAGGGGGAAGGGTTCAAGGTTTGTTAGGCACTGGGATGCTTTTGGGACAAGAGGGAGCTGTACAAAAGGGACGGTCTCCACTTGTCCCGAGAAGGAACCAGGCTGCTGGCGCTCAAAATCAAAAAGGTGGCAGAGCAGTTTTTAAACTGAATAATGGGGGAAAGCCGACAGGAGATGAAAAGTTTCTGGTTCGGGATGGCTCATCTCAAAGAGATGAAGGGGTAGCTATTACTTTTGTACAAGGAAATGGATTACAATTGTCCACTGAGACTGCGGCTAATGATAGGAACTGCCTGGCAAGGTCTCGAGACAGCAAGAGGAAGGCTGTGGGCTTAACAAACGTGGGAAACTATAAGTGTTTATACACAAATGCTAGAAGTCTCCGAGGTAAAATCGGGGAGTTGGAATGCTTGGTGTTGGGGGGGAAATAGACATTGTGGGTATTTCAGAAACTTGGTGGGATGAGGAAAATCAGTGGGATACGGTGATTCCTGGTTATAAATTATATCGGAAGGATAGGGGGAAAGGGTTGGAGGTGGGGTGGCTCTGTATGTCAGAGAGGGTATACCATCCAGTAAGATTGAGAGGGTAAGAGAATTGGATTCCCTTCTGGAAATGCTATGGGTTGAAATAGTGGGTCCAAAAGGAGGCTTAACAGTGGGAGTTTGTTATCGCCCACCAGATCAAAAGATAGAGGAGGATTATAAAATGATGAATGAATTAAAGATAGCGGCTAGACGAAATAACTGTGTTGTAATAGGCGACTTTAACTACCCACACATTGATTGGGTCAATATGAGTTCTAGTCGGTAAAAAGAGATTGCGTTCTTAGACACTCTCAATGACTGTGCTGTGGAACAGATGGTCACAGATCCTACCAGGGGAGAGGCGATCCTGGATTTGGTCCTAAGTAACACCCAAGACCTGGTGAGAGATGTAAAAGTGATTGCACCACTTGGAAACAGTGACCATAATGTCATTGAGTTTAACATTTGTACAGATAGGGAGTTGCCCAAAAAGACTGACGCAACCACTTTTAACTTTAAAAGGGGTAACTTCTCTGGTATGAGGGGACATGTGAGGAAGAAATTGAAAGGAAGAGTGGAGAAGGTCAAAACCATTGGGGAAGCTTGGAGACTATTTAAAAAGACAATCCTAGAAGCTCAGAAAAAATATATACCGCAGGTTAGGAAAGGTACAAATAGGTATAGAAAAAAGCCTGCATGGTTAACAAATAAAGTAATGGAAGCTGTAAAAGGTAAGAAGGATTCCTTTAAGCGGTGGAAAGCTAGTCTTAGTGAGGTTGATAAAGGGAACACAGACTATGGCAAATAAAATGCAAGTCTGTGATCAGGCAAGCAAAAAGGGAATATGAGGAGCATATCGCAAAAAACATAAAGACCAACAATAAAACTTTCTTCAAATACATTAGAAGTAGGAAGCCAGCCAGGGAGGCAGTGGGGCCCTTGGATGACCAAGGGGTAAAAGGAGTAGTGAAGGATGATAGGGAAATGGCTGAGAAGCTGAATGCATTTTTTGCCTCTGTCTTCTCTGTGGAAGAGGAGAAGTGTTTGCCCACTCCAGAAGCACTGATTTCGGGAGGGGGTTTGAAAGACCTGAATCAGATTGCGGTGACAAGAGAGGAAGTCCTCCGACTGATGGACAATTTAAAAAACTAATAAATCACCAGGCCCGGATGGCATTCATCCGAGAGTTCTGAAAGAACTCAAATGTGAACTTGTGGATCTCCTGACAAAAATATGTAATCTTTCTTTAAAATCTGCCTCCATTCCTGATGACTGGAAGGTAGCTAATGTCACTCCCATCTTTAAAAAGGGCTCCAGGGGAGATCCAGGAAATTACAGGCCAGTCAGTCTGACATCGATACCGGGTAAGTTGGTGGAAACTGTTATTAAGGAAAGAATTAGTAGGCACATTGATGAACAAAAACTATTGAGGCAGGCTCAGCATGGGTTCTGTAAGGGAAGATCTTGTCTCACTAACCTGTTAGTGTTTTTTGAGGGAGTGAACAAACATGTGGACAAGGGGGACCCAATAGATATTATTTACCTTGACTTCCGGAAAGCTTTTGATACAGTTCCTCATCAAAGGCTCCTAAGTAAGCTCAATAGTCATGGGATAAAAGGACAAGTCCTCTTGTGGATCAAAAACTGGCTTATAAATAGGAAACAGAGAGTGAGTATAAATGGGAAACTTTCTCAGTGGAGGGTGGTAAGCAGTGGGGTACCACAGGGATCAGTACTCGGTCCCATGCTTTTTAACTTGTTTATTAACGATTTGGAATTGGGAGTAAGCAGTGATGTGGCTAAATTTGCAGATGACACGAAGTTGTTCAGGGTGGTGAAAACCAGGGAGGATTGTGAGGCACTCCAAAGGGATCTGTTGAGGATGGGTGAGTGGGCGTCAACGTGGCAAATGGGGTTCAATGTGGCCAAGTGCAAAGTGATGCACATTGGAGCCAAAAATCCTAAATATAAATACACGTTGATGGGGTCTGATCTGGCAGAGACTGACCAAGAGAGAGATCTTGGAGTCGTAGTGGATAACTCGCTGAAAATGTCTACACAATGTGTAGCTGCAATAAAGAAGGCCAACGCTATGCTGGGGATTATTAGGAAGGGAATTGATAACAAATCAGCCAGTATCATCATGCCCCTGTATAAATCATTGGTGCGACCTCATTTGGAATACTGTGTAAAGTTCTGGTCACCACATCTCAAAAAGGATATTATAGCATTGGAAAAAGTGCAGAGAAGGGCAACTAGAATGATAAAAGGGTTGGAACACCTTCCCTATGAAGAAAGGTTAAAATGCTTGGGGCTCTTTAGCTTGGAGAAACGACGGCTGAGGGGTGACATGATCGAGGTTTATAAGATTATGAATGGGATTGAGCAGGTTGAGAAAGAAGTACTTTTCTCCCTTTTCTCACAGTACAAGAACTCGTGGGCACTCTATGAAATTGCTGAGCAGTCGGGTTAGAACAGATAAAAGGAAATACTTCTTCACCCAAAGAGTGATTAACATATGGAATTCACTGCCACAGGAGGTCGTGGCAGCTGCAAGCATGGACAGTTTCAAGAGGAAATTAGATAATCATATGGAGCAGAAGTCCACCAGTGGCTATTAGCCACGGGTATAGAATGAGAACTCTCAGTCTGGGGCAGGTGATGCACTCTATTCTTGGTGCTGGAGGGGGCAGCAGTGGGAGGGCTTCTGGTGCCCTGGCCCCACTGCTGGACCTCCTGATGGCACCTGGTATATTTTGGCCGCTGTGTGACAGAGTGTTGGACTAGATGGGCCATTGGCCTGATTCAACATTGGCTTCTCTTACGTTCTTATGTTCTTATGTTTTAATGTTTATTGATTTTAATTATTTATACTCTTCTACTGCGATTTTTATAATCTTATGGTTAAACGGTAAATTACTATGATAAAATTTTGTAGCTCAAGAAACTTCTTGCCAATCTACCTTCATAGCACTTATTTAAGTTATAAGTTTGTGGCCTAAAACTCCAAAAAAAGTTTTGTAAAGGTTCCTTACCCCTAATCACCTGGGGGCAGTTTGTATTCTAAGACCTTATCTTCATATCATGTATGACCTTTAAAATCATTTACCTTAATCTGAGAAAGTTTTAGTGAGCCCAAATTACCACCTAGGGTACAGCACCATCTTGGTCTAATACAAAAAAAGCATCTTTAGCTATCTACTTATAAAGAGCTTTTAGTTGCCATAGCTCTGCAGATGGATTGTTTTGCATTTTTTAGTGAAATTTAGTCCATTAAAAGGTGTCAGAGTTTTGTGTGTTTTGCGCTTTTTGAAAGTGAAGACTGTCGAAAGGGTCAGTTCCTCCAAATTCATTATATGTTGAAATCTTAACTGGTTTTAAAAAACAAAGTTAACTTTTTAAAACTGTCAATCTTAGAAAGCAAAGGCAAAGAGACTGCTGCAATGAAAGCGGACCATCTGAGGGCCCGAAACATGAAGAGGTATATTAATCAGTTAACTGTAGCAAAAAGCAGTGTGAAAAGCGAATCAGACTTCTGGGAGGTCCTGCTTATGACCAGCAAGAAGATGGCATCTTAGAAGATGGTGATGGTCCTCAGAGCCAGAAGGTAAGCTGTGTGTATATAATGAACGGGGAGGAGGGATATCTCAAGATCTCTCTTGCTATATGCACACTACTGCAATACTGATGCTTTACCTCTAAGGGTATTTTTAAATATTATTAACAGCATTGTACTCCTTTTTTCCCCTTCCCCTCAGTAATATTTATTTATTTAGAAGATTTCTATGCTGCCTCTCCAGCAAACCTGCCTACAGCAGTGTCCAAAATAAAACATGAGAAAGATATAAAACACCATCAGAATTGTTAACTAAAACCCAGCTTGAGCATAAAAACATTGAACAGCTTAATATGAGTTTCTTGCAGTGCCCAGTCTAAAAGCAGACAGTTATAACAATGATGTTAAAAGGTCACCTCTTAATTAAAAGCTGGGGTAGAAAGACGTGCTTTGGTCTGGCAACTAAATGAAAGGAGTGTAGAAGAGAAAGGGCATTCCACAGGCAAGGGCCGCTGCGGCAGAAGCCCTGTCTCTGGTCACCCTCTGCCTCTGAAGGCAAGGGCACTGAGAACATGGCTTTTGAAGAGGATCCCCAGTAACCCTTAGGCCTCAGCTGCTTTTCAAGAGGCATTGCTTTAGTTTTCAGGAGAGGATCTGCAGGTGTGGGAAAGAGCTGAGGCATGGCCTGTGAATAGATGTGACTTTAAACCTTTTTGATTGCTATGAAAAGGAGTGTTGCTGCACTGGCTCCCATCTTACCAAAGGGTCATACAGTGCGACTTTCCTAGTTTCCCCAGTTTCTTTCCCCTGAACACATGGAGGAGGAGTGGGATGCAGCAAAGATCAATAATTGGAAGAAAGCAAGAAGTTCCCAGTGTGCTTTTTTCCATCTTTGTTTAGGCTATTTCTATTGTCATCACTCCAGAACAAGTTGCCTGAGGTGACTTGTAATGATTTTATCACAAAGATTAAAAACTGTTAACATAAAGACAAAGTCCATCAGTGGCTATTAGCCACAACGTATAGATAGGAACTCTCAGGCTGGGGCAAGTGATGCACAGTGGGAGGGCTTCTAGTGCCCTGGCCCCACTGCTGGACCTCCTGATGGCACCTGGTATTTTTGGCCACTGTGTGACAGAGTGTTGGATTAGATGGGCCATTGGCGTGATCCAACATTGGCTTCTCTTATGTTCTTATGTTCTCTACAGTAGCTATTTTGTCTGTTGGTTTTTAGTATTGCTGATTCTTTTGAATTCTCTTAGAAAACTGACTAATAAATTTTGTTCATACAAACATCCCTGTGTTTAAAAATATGCAGTTAGTTGGTAGTTGTGGGGAAAGTGTGCTAAAAGTTTTCCCACCTTCTACATAGAACAGCCTGAGAGGAAACCTCACTGATGCATAATTTCAGGGCCTTGAGGTGCCACCATTTTTTTAAAAAAATTCTGGAACAGACTATGTATTGACCAAAGCGATATAAGGTACTTGAAATTCATAATATTTGTTCATTGCTTTATGAAAAATTCAGCGCTTACTAAGAAAAACACACTTTCACAATTCAGAGAAGTGACCAGAAATCTATGACAGTGTAGTGATCTTTATCGTGGAGTGACATATTGAAACAGAAGGGCTTTCATGTTTTTATATGAGTTAGGTGAAATTTTTTTACGAGCTAGCTCTTAAATTGCCAGGTCTGTCCTCAAGTGGTTCCCTCAGTGTTTGCAGTAGTTCAGTGTTTTTTGTTTGTTTGGGAGGGGAGTTGTTTCCTGTGTTGACATTGTGAAATACATTTGCTATTACAAATACTGGATTTCACTTCAAGTACTTGTTTGATTGTCTAGTGTAATTGGTGACTTTGAACAAATTGGGGAGTTCATTATATCTTGGGGGCAAAGAGAGGATTATGAAATCACTCAGTACCCTCTTAAGATATCAACTTGTAATTTCATTTAGGAAAGTATGTTAGAAATTACTCATTTACCCCACTCATACATAGTTTCCTGTCAACCAAAGTAAACAATGGCTCAATCAGTTGCTGTCCAAGTCTGGCAGTTCACAGTTAGAGAGTGGGTGCAGTGATAATGCGCTGAAACAACTACATTTAAGTTAAAGGTTTTTCATTTCCACTTTCTCTGTTTCTTGAGTTACTTTAGTCAGCAGTATAATGTTGTTGTTGTTTTTAAAGTCAGTCTTACTGAATTACTGTAATGCTTCACTATCATATAAGCCACCTTGAATATTGTTCAAAAATAAGGGTAGATTAGAATTTTAACACAGATTAATTAATTGTTGCCACAGAATAGCTGGGGGGAAGTTGTAAACTAAAATAATGATTTCACTTTTATAAAACACCCACCCACACACCCATATATGCTTCTTCCTCAGATTTCAAGGCAGCTGTTATTGTTTGTGTAGTTATTTACTTCCTGGATATCCCATCTTTCTCCCTAATGAGGACCCAAAACAGCTTCTCCTCTCTCCTTCTTTTCTGTTGCCAAGACCATCTAAGTATCCATTTAGCTTCAATTATGTTAGAGTGCTGGATGCTTACAGGCAATCCACTGGCCCAGTGCCTTTGCTTTATGGTTACAAGAAGTGTGTATGTGTTATGCAATATTGATTGATTTTGTACATTTGCCTTCCACTGGCTTTTGTAGATATGTAGGGAGGTTCTCTGATACAGCGTTATGTCTAGAGAATCTACAGATAATCTAGAGAAATTTCTAGTGAGATTTTCTTAAGGGAATCCTTTTCCTTAATTTCTGGAGATATCAAGGAACTCTTTTTAAAAAATGTTTTCCCAGAAGGTTTTAATCTTTACTAGCCCAGAGCAGAACTGGCTTCTCTTCTCTGTGTTCTCATGCCTTTCACCAGATGGTTTCTGCTGTAACTGCAAATATGCATTATACAAGGCACACAAAGCACTGCAATACATAAAGTATTGAAGGACTTACAAGGACACTGTTCCCTATATGCTTACTTACTGTCACCATTGTATTGTTATTTAGAATTCTGCATCATCTCTTTCTCACATGCACCCAATAAAGAATAGGTTCCTGTATGTGAAATAATAATGGGAGACCATGTTAGAATTGGTGCTGGTTGAATAAGCCTCAGAAGCGGGGACATGCTGTAACACAGTGGTCTAAATAACAGAAGCCCTGTTCATATTATATCTTCCACAATGCTTCCTTGGCAGACTGCTTGAGTAGCAGTGTCTGTCATGGGACAGTTTTATAAGTAACATTGAGTAGCATCTTGCATCTTTATTTGGGAATAGGTCTCAAGTAAATGCAATGAGATTTGCTTCAAGGTATAAGATTTTACTTGCTGCTATTCTGTATGTATACATTTTGATTAAGAATAAACTTGCATAGAATTGGGAAACAGAGCAGGCCACTATCAAAAGACTCTCCCAATTTCTTGTGAGACATGGCAGAGCTCAATGCATCTCTTGACTTCTTGACCCTGAGTTAGAAGCTGCCTGAAGCTTAAAGGGACACCGTAGCCACTAACAAGCTTTAAAATTAGATCTGCTCACTGGTCATTAGTTAATAGACATTCAAGTGACAGGGTGCTTGCTGGTGTCCCAATATAGCTGTCTGCTTTCAGTTCAATGCAGGACGTTGAAGGTAGTGAAAATTAGGAACCTTCCAGTTTGAACACAACTTGAAAATATTCACAGTTATTATGCAAAAGACACTCAGAGGCCAATTTGCTGCATGTCTTTTTGGGAATTGTATTTATCGACCACAACCTTCAACACTCACTTGGAATATACTAGTCTTGCAAAAAACTTGTACTTGCAATCTTGACCAAAAAACATTGCTGCCTTTTATCATGGTAATTATTGGCTAATAATTGTTTTGCTTAATACATTTTATTTGAGCAAGAAGGATTATGAGAAAAAATTTTCAATGGGATATTGCTCTTGTTCATCAGTCATTCAATAAAAGTCCAATGAGAGCAGACTGTATTCCAATGAGTTCATATTTCTGACTACTTTTTCTCACATATTATTCATATGCCCTTGTCTTTGACTTTTTCCCTTTGGGATTTAGGAACATCTAATTAGGATTAGAGGGATTAAGCTATTTTAAATAGAGGATGAAATGGATAGGAAACATGTTTAGTTTTGTTTAAGGTGGTTAGCAGCAACAGTGATTGGAAAGCACTCCCCCCCTTGTATGTCTCTTGTTAAAGAGATAAAACCAAGCTGTTGGCAAGTTGGTATCTATTAGCATACTGCTCAGTTGGCTTGCTAGAAGCGATGTTGTTAAAGTGTTGAGATTTTAAAACATGAATTGGATGTATAAAGAAAGATAAGTGGGGGTGGGGGAAGAACCAAGAGGCAGAAGGCCTGGGTTGTAGTGATGACAGGAAGGGCAAGGAACTGTGCTACAGCTAAACCCCTTGCTTTGTATTCTGCCCCCTCCATCTCTCAGGTTCAGACATTCCTCAAGCTTTTTCAGGCATTTTTCAATAGGTCCAGTAATCTAGCAGGGCAGGGGGCTGTGGCTCAGTGGTAAAGTATCTGCTTGGCCTGTAGAAGGTCCCCGGTTCAGTCCCCAGCATCTCTTGTTAAAAGGCTTAGGTTGTAGGTGGTGTAGGAATCCGTAGCTGAGACCCCGGAGGACCCCTACCAGAAAGGCATCTTCATGTGTTCACATATGTCCAAGGGGTGGAGCTGATATTTATCTTCTAAAAGAGAACTGACACAGGGTGGTCTGCTTCATAAACACTTTCTGCTGAAAGTTTCTGCCCTCCATTAGTGATTGGGAGAGGAATGAGATGGAAGGGTTTGCATGGTAGGAGCACCCCAACACAGTGATACGTATCTCACCAGTATCCTCTGTGTATCTAGCATTAAGGTGGTAATGGTGCCGGGCAGTCCTCCTGAGTTCAGTGTCTGCAGCACCAAACACCTACAACGCTTGTCATTGTTGTGAGTGTCACAGTGACATTAAGATGTAGTGGAATGTGGTTGGATACATGATGTTACTATTACTAGGAAGGTGGCTATTAAAGCAAAAGAGGAGGCATGAAAGCTGCAATTGATGAGAGCAGCCGACAATACGGAAGCAGCATCAAAGGTCCTCTATCCACCCTCTCTGTCTCCCCCCCTCCCCCGCATACACACTTAACTTCAGGTTGCTTGTCTGGCATTTTCCAGACCCTGTTACTTTTCAATAATGGCTTCCGCTTTGTAGAACAGGGTCTTGAGGAAATCACTATCTGTAGAAGTTTGTAGGAGGCACTGAAAGGCTGTTTTATTTGCAAAGACTTTTAAACGGGGTTTTGAGCTGCAGGCATTTTCTTTGGGGGAGGAGTGCTGTTACGAGTGGTTTTAGTTTGGAATTGTGAGGTGCCTTGGGCTGCAATGGAATGGTAGGGTATACATATTTTAAATAATTTTTTAAAATCTTTTAATAATATTTTAAAGGTAGCTTTTTGGGTGGTGGGATTTTTGTACTGAAACATTCAGAAGTTTTTTGTGCTTTGTGATTGACCCAAACAGCTGGTCAATCAGCACTGTGCAACTATTGCTTCTGAAACAAGGGAAATGGTTCTTCAAGCCCAGTCCTAAGGAGAGGGCTGTGTGTGTGTTATAGTTAAATGATCCTACTTCTGCAACAGGCTTGCCTTTGGCTTTCTTTGTGTCTGCTCAAATCTGATTTCCTATCTTTGGCCCCTATTCAGAGAGCAGTATGGTAGTATATTTGTTTCCCACTTTCTAGATACAGTCCCTTCATAACTGCTGACCAACGTTGCCACAAATGTGGGGAATTTCCAACCTGGGTAGTGATCTTTATTTTGTGAGCCACCTTCGACAGGTCTCTAAAGAGGTGACCTAAAAGTATTATAAATAAATTAACTTGTATCCAGAATCTTGAATTACATCTATGTTGATCGAACCTTTTTTTAATCCACCAGTCAACAAGGCTGCCTACTAATTTAACAAGGTTTAACAAGATTTGTAGTTTGTAGACCTCTTCAGGAGGTGCTGCAAGCCTTGCTTGTTTTCCAGAGCTTTGGGCGGAGGGGTTGTTTGGTGGACACCTTTTAATGAGGTGAGGGAGAGATTTGGGGGTTATTATTTTATTCTGATTTTAACTGAAAATATTTGTTTACTATTATTGTAAGTCTCCTTGAACCATGAGGGAAGGTGGGGTATAAATGTTTAAATAAAAATAAATAGAATGGAATTAGAACGAAACAACATAATAAGGGTTCTTTTTTCTTCCCAGATTCTTCAATTTGAGGATATTTTGTGTAACCCATCCTATAGAGAGCACTTTCGAATTTATATGGAAAGAATGGATAAGAGGGCTCTGATCAGCCTCTGGGAATCTATAGAATACTTGAAAAATGCTAATAAGGTACGAGCACACCAAAGTGATAAAAGCCTTGCTATTGGTAATCCATATTGTGTAGGATTAGTAAATCACTGGTAGTTATTTATATCTTTTTTCATGCATCTCCAAGTTGGGTTGGGTGTAGTAAATAAAATGTCTACTAGCAGTTTTAGTGAGTTCTATTGCCACAGCATGAAAAGGATAGAACCAGATTTCAAAATCAATTCCCCCTTCAACCAAAGGAGTAGAGCAATATAAGATATTGAAAATGTAAGTGGTGGTAAAATAGATCTTCTGAGTCATTAATACTTTTCCAAGTTGTCTGATGCATAAGAGTTCATTTTATAGTGAAGCCAAATCGATATCCCTCTCTTTAACAGACCCAGTGAAATATTGTCCAGTGAAATATTCAGACTGGGTTTCTACCTCAACCAAATCTTGAACAATAAAGCTCTCTATTCAAGCTGTGCTTTGTTGTTCTGTGGATTCCAGGAGTCAACAGGAGAAATTTGCTGGGGAAGAAAGTAGAGCGCAAAACCTACAGTGTGGATTAAAGAGGGTGCATCGGGATAGGAAAAACAAACATTTGAATCTTATGCAGAGTAGGTAAAGTGTGGAGACTTATATCAAACAGAAAATTAAAAAAAATGATTTAACAGAAGAGTACCAAATATAGGAGCTGCGGTGGCTCAAGTGGTTAAGACGCTGAACTGCAGGCTGTAGAAGGTCAGTAGTTCAGCAGTTCGAGACCCGAGACTGCCGCATGATGGAGTGAGCTCCCGTCTCTAGTTCCAGCTCCTGCCAACCTAGCAGTTCAAAAGCAAGAAATTGCAAGTAGATAAATAGGTACCACTTCAGTGGGAAGGTAACAGCGTTCCGTGCGCCTTGGTGTTTAGTCATGCCGGCCACATGACCACGGAAACGTCTTCGGACAGCGCTGGCTCTTCGGCTTTGAAACGGAAATGAGCACCGCAACCCTAGAGTCGGATTCGACTGGCTTTCGAGCAAGGGAACCTTTACCTTTTACTTTACCAAATATTTAGAAGGGAGGGGGAATTCTTCCTAATTATATACAGAAACCAAAAGTGGGCCTGGTATCTGGTTGAAGTTGGGGGAAATGTAACATGTGGCTTTGAAAATAAGCAAGTCTACATTTTTATGAATGTTTAAGGCTTTGCTTGAAAGATAACTTGTCACTGGAAATTGTTGTTGCGGCTTCTTACTATGTAGCCAGTCATTTAAGGCTTAGGTTTTAAAGTAAAGTGCTAGTATGTGTCTTACCAAGTCCGTCCAACTTACTCTTAGGATATGTTTTAAGCAGAGACTTCTTGGCTCATCTTAATGCTAAAAAAAGAAATAAATCCCTTGAAAAAAATCTGAATTATGTGCTGTGTGTGGCATGCTCTTTATCCTGGGTTGAGACTCATTCTCTCCCTTTCTAGGCAGTCTGCAGCGTGCACATGACACATGTTGATGCGTGTCTGGCCATTCCAAAGCAATAATGACATAGAGTAGTCCGTGTTGATTTTTTAAAATGTTTCAAGCAGACCTGGTAATTTGCAATGAAAAATATGCTCCCGTATTTAAATATGGCTGGATTATTTGTGCTATAATAATTTTGTATAGCTAAAGTCCCTTTTGGTTTTGGTTCACTGGGCACATCCAGCTTTCAACTATTGTTTTTTTCTTTGTTTCTTTTCTTCAGAGAAGTGTGATAAACTAACCTACATATCTATCTAGGATCTGTGTGAACAAAGAATGCTTAGTTGCAGTGTTGTTGAATAGACAGGATTTTCCCCCCACTTTTTTTTTCTTCTCTTGCTTTTTAGGCAGAAATACCTCAGCTTGTGAGTCAAATCTACCAAGATTTCTTCGTAGAAAGCAGGGAGATTCCTGTGGAAAAGTCACTTTACAAAGAGATACAGCAGAGCCTTGTGGGTAACAAAGGCATCGAGGTGTTTTACAAAATTCAGACTGATGTCTATGAAACACTAAAGGACAGGTATTACCCCTCATTCATTGTCAGTGATTTATATGAGAGGTTGATCAAGAAAGAAGAGGAGAGAAGTGCTATCCAGATAACATCTGATGATAAAGATGAAGTGGTGAGTTACGGCTACAGGTGTGCTGCTTTCTTTGGAATGAGAGCTCATCTGTGTTTTTTCAAACTATCAAGCATATAAGTTCTGAGATGGGTGATGCCCCTCTCTCCAACCCCACCCCCAGCTCATTTTGCAGTTGAACTTGGGGAAATCATGGTATTTGCCAACCTCGCCCCCCAAAAAAAAACAACAACTCAGCAATGCATTCTGTTTTTTCAAATTTAATTCTGAGTTTGGAATCTGAAGCCTCCCTTCCTCCTCCCTAAATTTCCCCACTGGCCCCAAACAGCAGGTACTGGGTGGGCCAGACTTGAGGCAGTAGCTGGGTAGGCTGTTGTCAAGTGGGGGTGGCACTCTTCTTCCTTCTCCAGGTGCCTCTATACACCTTAGTAAGTGTAGTTCTCAACGAAGGCTAGCATCTTATTGTCAGGCATCTTGGGCACAAGATTTCCCTTCTCAGTGTGGTATCTTAGACACTGCCAGAACATCATCCAAGGCTTTGGGAAAGGAGGGGAAGGCTTGGAGGGACAGAGACAGAGTTTCTCTCTTCTTTGCCTTGCTGCTGACTGGCTAGTTGGCCATATGGCTGCCACACACACGCACGCACACACACCAGGTCCAGCAGCTGCAGCGTAACAACAGCTGGGAGGGGAAGAAGAAAAGGGAGTTCTTCTCTAGAGACTTGATCTGAACCAGAGGAGAATTTGCAGGAGGAGTGCTCACCTTCATACTTGAAAGCGAGTATTACAAGCTGCTGAAGTGTGGGTTTCCAAACACAGGAAGTAAGAATTCAATGACGTTTCTAGTTTTGATCTAGCTCTTAAACTAGTTTGTAAAGAGTACGAAGCTAAAGAAAGAAAATTGTATCAATTCCAAACCTGTGTCAGAAATGCACATCCATTTCTCAGTACTCTGGTTAAGAACTGGAAGAGAAGAGGGGTGTTTCATAATCCTGGTGCGTTCATTTTTGTTTGCACGTGCTGTAGAAAGACCTATCATTAACAGTACATATCTGTATCTCTCTGTCTCTCTCTCTCTCTCACTCTCAATTTATCAATGTAAAATTAACATGAACTGAACTGATGTTTTGTAGGCAGGGACCCACTTCAATTGATACATGAAGTGAAGATATCTCCTATTATATACATAGCAGGTCCAATGGCAGAATTTATAGATGGAATTGTTACAAAAAACTTTTCAGATAAAATTCTGCAGTGCTGTGCACCTTTAGTGGGTGTGTGTAAAGTGCCATCAAGTCACAGCCAACTTACAGTGACCCCATCGGGTTTTCAAGGCAAGAGACAAACAGAGGTGCCATTAGTTGTTGTAGATTTTCCAGGCTTTCGCAACATAGAGGTGCCATTGCCTGCCTCTCCACAGTGACCCGTCAAAGTACTAACCAGGCCATGCCTTTGGTATTATGCTCCGATAATCTGAAGATGTTTTGGAAGCCATTACTGCATTTGTAGCCATCTTCCCATTAACATAAATTAAGTGGGAGTTTAGGTAATTTTCTTGAAGCTGTACATTTATAGGGCAAATCAGACTGCATAAATTTCATTATACTGTGCTAAATTTCAGGTAACACTTGTTCAGACTCCCGAGCACTTTCATGTTTAGCAGCTAAATAGAAAATTCAAGAAAAAACATGTGATGCGGTAATAGAACAGGCTGTCCTAGAAAAGGCTCTTCCTGTTTAGTCAGAGAATAACCACATTTTCTTCTTAAACTTGTTCTTCTGTAATATGTCTAGTTAGGTATTAAATATGGGATCTTACCTCATTAGGGATTTACTTGTTTGGTGAGGGGGCGGAGTATGGAATTACATAGGTGCAAAATGTTCAGGGGATGGTAGGCACACCACAATTTATCTTTCCTAGTATGTGCAGTGTACTAATTTGTTTATTACACAGTAAGAAGCAAGGGAAGTTTGTCTCTGTGTAAGTGAGTAGCTTGAGTAAAGAGGCATTAGTAGAGCCATTCAATAGTTTTGTGTCATTTTGATTAAGCAAACATAGATTATACTAATGATATGAAAACTTCAGTTCTGGGGCACCTGCTATCCTAAGCAAAGCTGTATCGTGCTCAACCCATGGGCCTCAGAGGATGCAGCTCTGTTTGAGATTGCACTGCTAGAGAGTATATTTTGTGGTCATAGAATATGTATGGAAAACTATTGTAACAGTGTTCATTAAGCTGGCTTATTTTAGCTGATCTTTATCTTTCTTTACACCGTGTGTTAACAAACCAAGCAATCCTAGTAACTGTTTTAGGCACAAGAATGCTATGTAACACTTACTAATCAATCCACCTGTTCCAGAGTCAGATTTGCGATGAAGTTCTTGATGAAGGCAGCTCAGGAATTAATGAGCAGGCAAGTTACGCTATGAATAAGCTACGCCAATTAAACGACAAACTCGAATATAAAAGACAAGCTCTAAATTCCCTCTGCAGTTCACCAAAACCTGACAGAAAGGTAGGTGGCTTTATTATTGCTTATACCACTTCCAATAAGAGATTGGGTTGTACAGCTGCCATGTCTCTCTGCTCAAGAGAGCTCGCACTGCTAAAGTAAAACTGGGTGGGGGGTCATTTCTGCCCATTCTACTCATTCACCTCCAGGTAGTTTTACAAATGCTGTTACTCATTCTTGGGTAGTATTTTCTCTTGATAACCCTGAAAAACTGGTATGAGCAAAAAACGTTCAGCTTGCAGAGCTGCCCTGTATAATCCCTTAGACCGTGGATGAACGTATGATGCTGCCTTTCCTTGGCTTGTGTCCCATTTCCATTCATGAAAAGTGGAGAGGAGAACTCAAAGCCAAAAGAGTACAGGGATTTGAGAATTGGCTCCTCATAGCAAATCTGGCCGTGGGAACTTCTCTTTTGTCTCTGCCAAAAGGGATTGTAAACTTCTGTTTTCCCCAGCTGATGACTATCTGTATAAAAGGTTGTTATTGGTTTCACTATTTCAAAGGTCATGTGTAAAGAAAGCACACTATTACCTTTCTAGGTTAGACCCAACCCTTGCAAAACATCTGGGGTGACGTCCATGGGGAGGGCATGCATAGAGAAGTGGCTCCACACTTTTTTCTTCTTAGGGCATTATGACTTTAATGTTAGTAACAGTGTCCCCAAAGCACAGCCCTTGACCCACTTACACTCTCTCTAGGAGGGTGGGGTAGAAGCAGAGGTGCAAGCACCCCACCCTACACTACATCTGCTTTGCAGACTGAAGGAGCCGTAAGCTATAGCTTAGTCCATTTCCCCAGCAGAAAAACATACAAGGCAAGACACAAGAGCTCAGTAATGAAAAGGATCAGATCATCTTTCTATATGAGAGACAGCGTCTCTGATATCAAGATCTGAGATCCCCCAGTGTCTTTGATTTTATGCAGCTGTGCCTTTTTCCTGATACTGAATTGTCCAGCCCTCTCCCTGCCTGCTGTTAGCTCCAGAATGCAGGAAAAGACAGTGGGGCTGGTGAAGATATTTTAACTAATGCTAGTGTGCGTGGGTGATGAGGGTTAAACCCTGTTATTCTGACATCTGAAACATATTTCTCCTGGACAGGCTCTGGTACCCAGATTCTGTCTGTCTAATTTATATCCTGCCCTCCCTTCCAAAGCAGGCTCAGGGCGGCTCACATAAAACTTCATTAGACAGATAAAACAAGGAAATCAAATAGAATATAAATATAAAACACTACATAAAGTGCTAGTGCAGATCATATAACAATGGCGAGGTGTTAGTGGCGTCAATGTAATATCGGTACAGTCGGCTAATATCTCAGTCTGGGTCATATCAGCGGAGCACAGGCTGTCGATGATGGTATTAGTATTGGGGCCAGGAGAAAAATGCTGAAGTGGACTGAGCACAGAGGGTGAGGTGGGGGAAGAAACTGGGTTTAACTCCCCTCAGCCAGGCACACTCTGGTTTTGTTTCAAAATAAGTTCCTCCTTTCCTTCTGATCCTGAGAAAAGGATCTAGGGGTCTTAGTAGACCACACACTGAACATGAGTGAACAGTGTGATGCGATTGCAAAAAGGGCAAAAGTGATTTTGGGCTGTATTAACAGAATTATACTGTCCAGATCATGCGAATTATACCACTTTACTCTGCTCTGGTTAGACCTCACCTAGAGTATTGTGTTCAGTTTTGGGCACCAAAGGATATAGACAAGCTGGAACATGTCCAGAGGAGAGCAACGAAGATGGTGAGGGGTCTGGAGACCAAGTCCTCTGAGGAAAGGTTGAAGGAGCTGGGTATGTTTAGCCTGGAGAGGAGATGACTGAGAGGTGATATGATAACCATCTTCAAGTACTTGAAGGGCCGTCATATAGAGGATGGTACGGAGTTGTTTTCTGTTGCCCCAGAAAGTTGGACCAGAACCAATGTGTTGAAATTAAACCAGAAGCGTTTTCAGCTAAACATTGGGAAGAACTTCCTGACAGAGCGGTTCCTCAGTGGAACAGGCTTCCTTGGGAGGTAGTGGGCTCTCCTTCCTTGGAGGTTTTCAAACAGAGGCTAGATGGCCATCTGACAACAGTGCTGATTCTGTGAACTTAGGCAGCTCATGAGAGGGAAGGCAGGAAGGGTTGCCTCAATGCTTAGTTCTTGTGGCCCTTCCTTACATGCCCAGGGAAACACTGATTGCCACTTTGGGATCAGGAAGCAATTTTTCTCCAGGCCAGTTTGGCCGGGGATCCTGGAGGTTTTTTGTTATCTTCTGGGTGTGGAACAGTGGTCACTGTGGGTGTGGACGGGGAGGTATTTGTGAATGTCCTGCCTTGTGCAGGGGGTTGGACTAGATAACCCCGGAGGTCCCTTCCAACTCTATGATTCTACGAAAGGAAGAAAAACTCACTTTCACACCCATATTGTGACATCTTCCTTTCCCTACTCTGCAAGTTAGATTTTTAGTTGCCTTCAAGATGGGGCTCTTTTTTCCTATCCTATTTGGTCGGGAGGATCCCTTGGGAGATGGGTATTAACCAGCTGGGAACCCCACAAAGAGTTATAGCTCAAAATATGTTTACTTTTGAAACCAATGAACACAAAAGAATAGAATGAAGAATTGGAATATGGATAATGATAAAAGGGGGAAAATTATGTATGAAAAAATGGTCAAACTTGCATTTCTGTGCATGCACCTTCTAGATGAGTTCTTATCACAAATCAAGTTGGCACCTGCAGCATTTCAAACTGGCATGTAAATGGGTATTGAGTCGTTACTGTGGATATAATAATAGCTGATGCCTTTTGTGAGTGTATGTGACCAAAAAACGCAATTGGTAGTCATTTCTTTGGTCATTAATCATGCATATTGTTCCTGTGTTGTGTTTTTGCTCTTGCTGCTTCCTGCAGCATTCTGTGTGGCCTGAGTCAAGCTCCATCAGCTTAAGTGTCCTCTAGACCCTTAAATGTAATTTGGGTTTATTCTACACATTACAGGATTGCAGAAGCATTTGTTTTTTTGTCACAATTCATCAGGAGAGCTGTGGCTAATCCTGGCTTCCCCGGATAATGTTATTTGTGTGATGCAACCATCTGAAGATGAACATTTACTGTCTGCCCAAATTACACTTTTGTAGGCATATGTGAAATGTTTTGTATGTATCAGTTTTAAAATGTTGTATGGAAATGGCCATTGCTCTTGAGTTCCCCAATGCACTGTGTTCTGATAATCCATATGTATGCCATGGGACTTATAGCTCTCCGTGCAGATTGGATAGCGAGGCAGGCTTCCTTGCATTCTTCACACATGAGTGGCCATCCAGTCTAGGTTTTGCAGCTGCTTAAAATGCTAACACAATTATTGCTAGAAAATGCTTCCAATCGTTCTCCGTGTTAAAAGTTCACAGCAACCTTCACAAACATTTGGACAGTGATCTCTCCACCCCCTTCTTTCATGAAATTACATTAAATTGTTCTTCAGTCATTATATTTCAAGATCCACATTTTCATTTCTAAATTATAGTTGACCTTTTAAGTAATTATGTGACTGCCAAACCAAATCAGGCTCTTTAGATGGAAAAGTTCTGAAAGCCTACACTAAATTTCTTCTTCTTCATACCTCTCTCTATATTTTCATCTTTTTTTTTCCCTCCCAGGCCATGTGCCAGAGTGACCAGCTGGAGTACTTCTTATAGATTTTTTTTAAATGTCCTGGAATAATGGCTGCTTTTTGCCTTGGCAGATTGTTTCTAAACTGAAGGATGAAATCACATTGATGGAGAGAGAACACAGTGACCTTCAATTACACATTGAAAGAACAGATTGGTGGTGTGAAAATTTTGGCATGTGGAAAGCCTCCATAAACACTAGTGAAGTATGGCTTTTTCTTGTCCTAGAAGTGATTAAAAAAGAAAAGAATGGAAGACTCCATTTTTAACATAGTGTACAATAATCCCTCTCTTCTTAGGTCCTAGAAGAAAATGGTGAACAAGTGCCCAGTTATTATGTTGTGGTGGGTTTACAAGAGATTGGCCACACTGAAGCTAAGGAGTGGATGGTCCACCGGAAGCTCAGTGAATTTCAAAGCCTGCATCGGAAACTCAGTGAGGTACAGAGAAACTTCTTGCTTCTGCTTCTCCTGAAACATTGTTGTTGATGTTCTTTATAGAGCCGGAGATGACCAACTCCTGTATATCAAGGAGAGGATGGAAAGGCATGTTGTCAGATAACTCTGTCCCCCCCGATATATGGCCACAATAAAGTTGGTGCAAAGGGCTAAAGATGGGCACAGAAACAGTTTTTGTCTCACTTCGATTAAAAAAAAAGCTACTTGTTTTTGTTATATGCATTATTAATCCTATTTTGGTTTTGTATTGTATTCATCTGATCCCTCTCCCCCAGCAGCTTGGGCAGGAGGCTGCTGTGGGCTGGTTGATGGAGAATCTCCCCGTCCCCCCACAACTACACACACCAGACCCTGACTAAGAGCAGAGGAAGAACTTCTGTGTCAGTTCCTTTGACCTTTGCAAACTTCAGAGGTGAACCAGACATTTAACTTGCAGGGGCATTTTCCAGTAAACTGCTGGTCTAGTGGGTCACTGGTAATGGGGAGCAAGCAGAGCCAGGCCGCAGCAACTCTGCCGGAGCCTCAGGGGTCACTGGGCTCGAGCCCAACAGTGATGGTCAGTTCACCCTCTGATGCATGTGTCACAGGCTGCGATGCCAGTCAAAGGGAGTCCAGAACAGGCCAAGGTCAGGAGCCAAGAAGACAGTACAAAGTCCAAAAAGTGAAGCTGGGGTCAGGAGCCAGGAACACGGAGCCAAGTCCAAAGCCAGGGGGTCCGAAGGTCTAGGTGCAAGAGCCAAACCGGAGTGGATGCTAGCAGCATGAAGCTGACTTGTTGCTTCCACGAAGAGTACTGCCCAGAGTGTGGAGTTAAATGCTGCTACCAATTAGCCAGCTGCACGATCGGCCAGGCTTCTGTTAGAACTCTGGGCTGGCTGAACGGCTCCCTTGTAGCCTGGCCTCTCTTCGCTTGGTTGCTAAGTTTTGCCGCAGTCGCTCCCTTTAAAGCAGTCACACATGGGGGTGAATCAGGAGGACTTTCAGCTTGCAGTTCTTCCTTCTTATCTGGGCCAGGTGTGAAGACTGCTGTTACAGGCACTTGCCAGCTCTCCTCCTCTGCTGCTTCAGAGGGGCCAGCTGTGGTTTCTGCAGGGTCTGTCAGCTCATCCTCATCCATGCCCGTGACAGCATGGCAGAATAATGAAAATGTCCAAATATTAAAATTCACTTTGTGTATAACAATGACATTATTACAGATTGGTTTTCATTTCATTGTTTGCTTAGTTAATACACAAGAGCACATCTGTGCTGAGGTCTTCATTATGGATCAGATGTGGTTGAGATATGGCTGAGGTCTTGTATGCAATGCATGCAACTTTTGGAAAGAATTTGCTTTTCCTAGGATGGGGCTGCACTTGCACACTGTCTGGAAAACTCAGTTTGAAATGCTACTGCCCATCCTTTGGCTGACACAAGGTGGTTGAACTATGTGACACCTACGTCACGACAACTGCATAATTTACCATTACTTTTCCGCATTCAGTTTAAGAAGCTAGTTTTCAAAGTCCTAAATGGTCTTGGTTCAACATACCTTGGAGAACATCTTCTCTCATGTGATCTCTCTCTGGTCTCTCTCTGTTTCTGTCTCTCTCTCTCATCTGCCAGTGAGGCCTTCTTCTGGATCCCATCTGTTTTGTGTGCAGTGTGGCATCCACTTAAGAGCGGGTCTTTTCAGAACTGTGGAATGCTCTCAAGGATTGCATCTAGCCCCATCTAGTCATTTCTTTTGGAAATCTAACAAAGACATTACTATCCTGCCATGCTTTTGAGAAGGAGGTCTTTTCTGACTGAATCCTGTTTTGAGATCTGGGGATGGTGTAACTGCTGTTTGATTTGTTTTCTTTGTTTTTATGTGCTTTGTATTGTGTTTGTACTATAAATGATGCTGGGATTTGAAGGTCTCCATTTCTTAGGGAAAAATTTTTGGGCTGCTTGATGGAAATAGCTCCTGGTGGCCATGAGGGGGAGTCATTGAAGGAGGACCTGAAAACTAGTGGGGTTTTTTGGTTGTCGGTGGTGTATTTTTTAAACTCTTTGCTCTGTAATGGTAAGTGTGTGAATTAAAATGGAAAAATAAATAAGGTTTTTTTTCTCCCTTAGTGTTTCCCATCATTAAAGAAAGCTCAGTTGCCTTCACTCAGCAAGCTGCCCTTTAAATCTGTAGACCAGAAATTCATGGAGAAGTCCAAGAACCAGTTAAATAACTTTTTACAAGTAAGAAATAAAAAAGTTCATTAGGACAGTGGTATTTTTTTAAAAAAAAGATTGGCTGTGTGTGTGTGTGTTCTAAGCCTTCAAGTATGGGGTTCAGTTTCTTAGCATCAGATTTGCTTTTCATACCATTTTTTTGATAGGTATGTTGGATATTTTCAATATATACTGAAATGTACAATGTGGATTTGACAGGTCCATAATCGTATACTCCCATCAGGGAACCAGAGTTGTCTCGCTTCATTTTGCCCTGTGTAATATATAACAAAAAGCTTTTTGTGTGAACAATTCCACATCTTGCCACTAGATTTCACCCACAAGAGTGTACAAAATTGGAACAGAAGCAACATAATTTTTATTTTTTTTATTTAATTTTATTTCTAGCCCGCCCTCCCCAGCACAGCAGGGCTCAGGGCGGGTAACAACAATGGTTAAAACCGTAAATACAATATCAATTACTACTATTTATAATCAACAAGCTCTCAAGGGAAGGATTGTGCATCACTTGTGCTGGTAGATGTTACAACTGATATTAAGATGGAGTTGGTGGCCGGAAAGAGGGGAGGGGGCCAATCAAAAAGCTATCGCTGCATTGGCCATACGCCTGGTGGAACATTTTGGTTTTGCAGGCCCTGCAGAACTGGGTTAGGTTCCGCAGGGCCCGGATCTCATCTGGGAGAGTGTTCTACCGGGCTGGGGCTAAGGCTGAGAAAGCCCTAGATCAAGCTGAGGCCAGACAAATGCATTTTGGGCCGGGAACCACCAAGAGATTATTCATTGAGCACAGTGCTCTTGGGGGACATCAGAAGTTCAGCCCACCATTGGCAGTACTGCCAGGGCCTAAAAAATATCCCTTTAACCATTTCTGAGGCTGGACCGGGGAAACCGCTCTCCCACTGCGAAGACTGTGTCATTAAAGCCTAATTACGATGCTTTAGGAGCTGCGGTGGCTCAAGTGGTTAAGACGCTGAACTGCAGGCTGTGGAAGGTCAGTAGTTCAGCAGTTCGAGACCCGAGAGTGCCGCATGATGGGGTGAGCTCCCGTCTCTAGTTCCAGCTCCTGCCAACCTAGCAGTTTGAAAGCAAGAAATTGCAAGTAGATAAATAGGTACCACTTCGGTGGGAAGGAAACAGCGTTCCGTGCGCCTCGGTGTTTAGTCATGCCGGCCACATGACCACGGAAACGTCTTTGGACAGCGCTGGCTCTTCGGCTTGGAAATGGAGATGAGCACCGCAACCCTAGAGTCGGATTCGACTGGCTTTCGAGCAAGGGAACCTTTGCCTTTACTTACGATGCTTTAAATGTGATAGCTTTCAGTTCACACACATGCCAGCATTGTGTTTAGGAGCCACTCAAAGGTGTTTGGTGGGTTTGGGGTTTTTTTACATTTTAAAAGCTATTGGTGACTTGATGAACTTTTAAGATCTGCTGATGTAGGTAATACTCCTTCTAATACCTGTCTTTCTCTTCATTATGCAAGGCTTTAATCAACAATACAGCATGGTTGGTTGTCCTTTCCTGCTGGGGAAAAAAAGGAAGTTCCATGTGATTGCTGTGTTTTGAAATAGTCTTGTCTTTTTCCCCACAGAAATTGCTTTCTGATGAAAGGCTTTGTCAGAGCGAAGCACTTTATGCCTTTTTGAGCCCTTCCCCTGAACACCTCAAAGTTATTGACATACAGGGAAAGAAATCTTCTTTTTCAATCTCTTCGTTTTTGGAGAGGCTTCCTGGAGATTTCTTTTCTCATCAGGAGGTGAGGGGGGAGGAAACGATGCTTTTAGTAGATTAAATGACCCATATAGAATAATTAGGAAATGCCCGAATGTCATCTCAGATGAACTGTTTGCAGGACTGTGGATTATTGGAGTGAGTTAATAACGGGATATTGAAGCTCTCACCTGCTGTCGTGCAGTTTGGTTATATACTTTCTTCTGTGCATTTGTATTCCATTGCTATTACATGCATTCCACTGGGAATGTTCTCTCAGCCAGCCCCATTGGAAGTGAGGCTTCATTCACGTTGGGCCTTGTGCAGAATTCCCAGTTGGAGGGGAGGCGTATACTTTCCATGTCCTTCCCCTCTGAAGAATCTAAGGCCAAAAAAGACTGGTAAATATGGTAGAATAATACTCTGCAAAGCTGCTGTCAGTATACATATAGACCACTGATCTGATAGTAGAATGTGATTTCCTGTTCTTGCATTCTCCTGCAAGGGTGGAGGGGGGAGGCTGTCCTCAAGTCATTTTCCAGCAAGAAAGCAGGAGGTGTGATAGTGTAACCAGGGATGAAAATTGGGTAGCATACAATGAGCAGAAGGGGGAAAGTACGTAATCTGGCTAGTGGGGGAGATCTGGGTGGCTAGAGAATAGGTGTATATGAAGACTTGTCAACTGTCAGCTGAATGTACAACTTCAGCTCTTGGCAATTATTATGTTGGACTGTATGAAATAATCTCTAGTGGCTGTTTCATAGCTGCATGCTACCGACCCTGAACTGCATTGTAAAGGGATGGGGGGGGGGAGTGCTGAGCTGTATCTATACCAAGACAGAAATCTGTCACTGCTCATGGCTTGAGACTTAAGACCTAGAAATACAGCTGACAAGATTTTTTGAGTGGCAGTACCATTATTCGTCAAGTTTATATAACTGTCCTGCTTTGGAATCTTTATTGACACAGCCTATGCTCCCTCTAAGCTATGGACTCTTGTGAGCAAGAATTCTACTTTGTGAGCTACTGGCATTAATGTTGTGAGCAAGCAACTTGGCTACTGCACAAATCAGTTTGCTCTGGAGCCATCCTTCCTGAGCTAAGGCAAAAGTATGTGAGCCAGAGGCTAAAAAACTGTGAGCTAGCTCACACTAACTTAGCTTAGAGGGAACACTGGACACTGCCCACAGTCCATAAACCTGTAGTGTTAAGGGCTAAGTTAGAGGATGGGGAAGGAGGGAGAATTCTTAGAACAGATTCTGCTTTTGCAGTTGTCACAGGGGATATGAACTGTGCTAAGTTAGAGCGGCCCTTTCAGATTGCTGTCTTCGCAGTAACAGCAAACGTGACTTGCTGACCAAGATTTCCATCCTGTACTTGTTATTGTCTGCCCAGGAGGAGACTGAAGATGATGATGATCTCTCTGACGATGGGGAAGATGTGGATGGGAAAAGGGATGCCCTTGCCGAGCCTTGCTTTATGCTGATAGGGGAAATTTTTGAGCTGCGAGGAAGTAAGTAATGACCTCTTTTGCTCGTATGTATGTGTTTGCACGGTTTTAGTACATGAAGTTGTTATTCTGCCTGAGGGCTGTAGACATCGTAGGGCTGTGGAGTAATATTTTTACCTACATAAGCATTCTCCGTGCATCTCTTTTGCACTCAAAATGCACTTACCACATGTGGTGCCCAGTTTGTCTGTAGCACTGGCATGCTGGTGACTTAGGCGGGTGTGTGTGGAAGGGTTCACAGGGACATGCACTTAATCCATGATCTGCATTGCACACAAGTTGTGCATCAGGGTCCATGGCCCTTTCTGCACTCTCCTTTTAATCCATGTTCACCATGGTGTCCTCCAGGCAATTCTGTACTAAAAATTGAATTCAACCTCCCTTTTAATTCAGGATTTTTTCCCATTCTGCACTAAAATCGAGTTCAACCTTCTTTTTATTCTGGGTTTTCCCCCCATTCTGCATTACATTACCTCCCTTCAGTGGTCAGCCCGGTTTCAGCCTGCTGTTGGCCTGGGTTATTTGGATGCTGTTTTGCCGTGGACTTATATTGCCTTGACTCGAACACTGAGAAATCCAGAGTGGGAGGCAAATGCAGGAAGGACCCTAGTTTGCTTATGAATGATATACTAACATGGCACTTCAATAATACTGTATTGTAATTTGTACCCTGATCTGGATAGCCCAGGCTAGCCTGATCTCATCAGATCTCGGAAGCTAAGCAGGGTTGGCTCTGATTAGTATTTGCGTGGGAGACCACCAAAGGAGTCCGGGGTTGCTATGCAGAGGCAGGCCATGGCAAACCACCTCTGAAGGTCTCTTGCTTTGAAAACCCTCTGAGGTTGTCATAATTCAGCTACAACGTGGCGGCACTTTCCACTACCACTGTAATTTGTGGTTGGGAGCAATGCTCCCTCTAAGCTGTGGAATTTTGTGAAAAATTCTACTTTGTGAGCTACTGGCATTAATGTTGTGAGGGACCGATTTGGCTACTGCATAAATTAGTTTGCTCTGGAGCCATCCTTCTTGGAGCTAAGACAAAAATCTGTGAGCTAGAGGCTAAAAAACTGTGAGCTAGCTCACACTAACTCAGCTTAGAGGGAACACTGGTGTTGGGAGTGTGGTGTGCAGAGGCTAAAGGATGACGATGGTTGCAGCCAGTTAGGAGACACTTGTTAGGAGACTTTTGTCTAGGTAGTAAGTAGGTCAATAACCATTCCCATCCAGATCTGGTGCATTTGGGAAGCTGAGAATCTAATTGGAAGATGAAAGAAAAGAACCCCCTGTGGGGCAGAAAATAAAAGCAAACACCTATATGTGCTCTAACTTTATGCCTTCAACTGCATGCTTGGACTTTACTTTTATGCACTACTTTTTTGTTTTGTTTTAGTGTTTAAGTGGGTCAGGAAGACACTAATTGCACTAGTTCAAGTTACTTTTGGAAGAACTATCAACAAGTGAGTGAATTACACTTTTTTTTACTTCTAGAACTGCTGCTCTGTAAATAAACTGCTTGATGCAAGGATAGTTGAAAACCAGAGTGCTGTGTGTAGTTGGTTGATTTAGAAACAAGTTAAGTATCTCTCTCATTCCTGTTGTACAGATAGCAAGTCACTATTTCACCTGCTTTAGGTGAAAATTCAAGTGGCTCTTTGGGCCCAATATGTCAGCCATCCCGTATGAGCAGGGTTATGTGTAATGAACTAATAACTCCAAGTCCTGTAAAAATTTCAGTTTGTATAATTCTGTTTCTGCTTGTCAGGGTGTTTTGGGGGTGAATTATGCCGGGTGTACTTATCCTCCCAAATTTCTGAGAAGTCACCAGTCATATTAGGATGCAGAAATGTGACCCAGTACCCCCCAGTGCTTATGCACAGTAATTGCACCTAACATGTTATGCAGTTGAAAACCTCCAGAGAGGGCACAAGAGCAGCAGATGGGAGCTTTTCCACAAAAGGAAGCAAGGCTCTTCCTGCCTGTTGCGAGTTAATAAACTCCATCTGTTGAGTAGAGTTTTTTAAATGTTGTCCTTCCAATGACCTCAGGGAGGAATACATGGTTCTCTACCCTTCTCCCGTTTTATTATCGAAACAACAACTCCAAGGTAGGTGAGGCTGACAGAGTGACTGGACCAAGGTCACCCAGTGGACAAGGATGCAAGAAGAACCCTTCTGAATTAGAATCTCCACCTAGTCCAGCATGCTGTTTCACACAATAGCCAGCCTGTTGCCCTGGTGGGATAACAGGGCAGAGCAGCCGAGGCAGTGGGGTTTGAGCTGAGTTCTCCCGGGTCTTAGTATTCTAACAGAACTCTGCAGTTGCGGGATACCAGTTCTGATGACTCCCTGTGTTTAAAGCAAAACAAAACTAGCATATCAGGGGAGATATTCTAGCCCTGCCTACTCTGTATTGGCAAGGTGTCTTTACAGAAGAGAGCTTTAAAAACACAGGTTTTGTTTCCCACCTGCATGAAATGAGACTGTTCTTTCTATACCCCATTTTCTTGCATGTTTAGGCTAGGTCACATTTCTGCAGAATGAGATGGCTTCTCCAGTTTTCGGTTTTGGTGTCATCATTTATCATTTCCCTAAATGAAACTTGGTTTTGGGCTTCATTCCCCTCTTTAATGTTGCACCCTTCCAGATTTTAAGTATTGCCATTTCAAGTGTACCCTTTAGATCAATCCAAACTACATTCTCTCTAAAGAACATTGTAACTGTGGCTACATAGGTAAATGTCACGACAGGAGAATAACAGCTGTATTGTCTGAAAAGCAGGTTTGAAGGGTGGGGGTTAAGAGCATGTCTGTCTGGCATAGCATTTACAGCTTGCTTGTTCTTCTTATCACCTCTTTTCAAGGCAAATTCGTGACACTGTTAATTGGATCTTCAGTGAACCAATGCTTGTATACTATATTAATGTATTCCGAGATGCTTTTTGGCCAAATGGGAAACTGGCATCCAGCACAAAGCCCAGAAGTGAGGAACAAGGCCTGGAGACAAAACAGAAAGCACAGCAAAAATTACTTGAAAACATTCCAGGTGAGCATATCAGTTACAGGAAATGTAATTAATCAGAGGGCGATGAAAGCGGCTTACCTTTCATATTGTGTGTTAGAGATTTAGAAGAGCTTCACAGATAAGGTGAATGTGTTCTCTCTGTCTCGCACTCAAACACACAGGCACACAGAATTTAGCAATTACTCATGCACATTCAGATTTGCTTATTTAACCTTTAACAGGGTCACCCAGTGTCATCACCATTGTGTTTCTCTATGGATAATGACTAGAAATGTTCCTTTTGAAGAAAGTCTGGATGGCATTTATATGATGGGAAATATCAGAGAGCAAGAAAATCCAAAAAGGGCATTCCGCATGTGGATTCATTGGTCCCATATATTTAAGATTAGCAAATCCTGTTATATCTCTTGGTATTCTGGGTTAGTATTCCCCTTCCTCTTAGGAGCTTGCAATAGTATACATAGTTCTTCCCCCACCCCAATTTGTCCTCACGATGGCTCTGTGAAAGAGGTGATACTCTGTGATTGGGCCAAGTAAGCTTTATGACGGAATGGGGACTTGAACCCAAGTTTGTTTGTTTATTTATTTCATTTAGGCTTCTATACCGCCCTCCTCATGAGCGGGCTCATGGCAATGCACAACAAAATTAATAAAAATACATATAAAAACAGTACACATTCTAAAATCCCAGTCTGTAAAACCAAACATCTGCATGGTACCATGATATAAATTCCTGACCCCGTCAATTTACATCAGCATGTGGGAAAGGGGGTGAAAAGCAGCTAAAAGCTGGCTAGATGTTAAAACTGCTAAGAACCGTTAAACCATTTAAAAACCCGTTGCTGTCCTCAACCATATTTTTGGCGGAAGATATCTACCTTGCAGGCCCTGTGGAATTGTAACAGAATCCCACATGGCCCTGATGTCAGTAGGCAAAGAGTTCCACCAAGTCGGCACCTGGTCGAGGACAGCCGGACATTCTTTGGGCGAGGGACGTCCAGTAGGTGTTGGTCTCCTGAGCATAATGTTCTTTGGGGGACATACCAAGAGAGGTGGTCCCATAGGTACATTGGTCCCTGACCATTCAGGGCCTCATAGGTCAAGACCAAAACCTTAAACCTGACCTGGTACTCAACTTGGAGCCAGTGCAGTTGGCGAAGCACATGTTGTATGTGTGCAGTTATCGGTGTCCCTGTAAGGACCCGAGCCACTGCATTCTGGACAAGCTGTAACTTCTGCATCAGCCTTAATGGAAGCCTTACGTAGTTACAGTAATGAAGCCTAGAGGTGACCACTGCATAGATTACTGTGGCTAAGTCGGGGCAAGACAGGTAGGGGACCAGTTGCTTGACCTGGAATAGTTGGGAAAATGCCAGCCTGGCAATGTTTGTGACCTGGGCCTCCACTGGCAAGGAGACATCCAGAACCACACTCAATCTCTTGACCATCTGTGCCGGTAGTCAAGGGTGAGGAGTTGGCACTCCAAACCTGAATCTCCCCCACCCAGCCAGAGAACCTCCATGTGGTTATTTGTTTATATTCATCCTTGGTTATAAGGCCTTCCATTTCCTAAATGATTCTTTTTTTATTTCTCAAGTCTTTAGAAAGCTATTACTGGAGGCACTTTGGCTTCTTCAGGCTCCTCCCATTTTTCCTTCTCATAGGAATTGTTTGTGATTGTGCCTTCAATGTTTCACTTTTAAGAAACTCCCACCCCTCTTGAAATCTCTTCTACTTAAGTATTTCTGACCATGGGATTCTACCCAGCATAACTTTAAGTTTGTCAAAATTTGCTTTCCTGAAGTCCAACCTATATGTCTGACTACAGCTTTTTCCTTTCCCCAAGACTGTAAATTCCAAAATTACATGATCACTACTACCCAAGGTGCCCACTACTTTCACCTTGTCAGCCAGTTCTTCCCTGTTGGTGAGAATCAAGTCCAAGATAGCAGATCCCCTTGTTTCCTTCTCCAGTTTCTGGAAAATGAAGTTGTCAGCAAGACAAGTCATGAATTTATTTGACCTTTCATTTTTCGCAGAGTTGGACTTCCAACAGATACCTGGGTAGTTGAAATCTCCCATGACCACTGTGTCCCATCTCTTTGAGAACTTTGTAATCTGTTCTAGGAGTGTCTCATCCGAGTCCTCTGCCTGGCATGGTGGTCTATAGCAGTCCCCCACCATAATATCACAATTATTTCTTACTCCTTTTATTTTTACCCAGAGACTCTCAACTGAACTTCTACACTCAGATTCATGTACTTCCTCACAAGTATATACCTCCTTTACATATAAAGCTAAATTGGCACCTGCTGCCACTGTTTCAATTTAGGAAAGATCCGACTTGGTATAAATTATTTACCTACCCCGAGCTTCCAGTTTTGTTTTTTATATTACAAGTCCACTTGTGCAGTGGATTGATCTAAAGAATAACTATTTAGCAAACAGGCCTATGAGATCAAGAAGAAACCCTAAATAACATAAAGGGAAGGGTTTTTTTTTTAAAAAAAATCCTTAAATATCCATGCTGCATGTTTTCAAAATGAACAGAATAAGTGCCAGGGAAAAGACAAGGAACGTTAAAATAGAGGACAGCCTAGTTCATAACAATACTGTATCCGGATCCCCAAAACACATTTTGAATAGCTCAAAAAAGAACTTGTTTTGACAAAGTATTTCTATTGGTATTTTAGTATTAAGGGAAGCCCAGAGGATCATTTTGTCGAGTCCAGCGAAGTGATACATAAGCCAGGGTTTGAAACTAGGGGTCTCGGTTCCAGTCCTTCTGGGCATTCAGCCATATTACTGCCATGCCAGCTAGAGAGGAGAACATGCATGGGATGATGTGTTTCAAATTCAGGATGAATTGGCTGGGAGGGTAGCAGAGCTGTGTCTTTAGAAAGCAGGAATCAGGTCAAAAAGAAAGCAGAATCTGTCTCCCATGTGGGCTCACTTCTGATGTCTGAGGCCAGCAGCAAGGAAAAGGAGTTTGGATGATGGACTTGGGAGGGCTGAGGGTTCAGCTCTCCTTACCCGTGGGCCCTAAATTAAAACCATCATTTTTATAGGTGGCAGCTTTAAACATGGGAGGCCTGTGATCACATCTAGTTTGGCCTTTAAGCACATGCAGGCATTAAGTGGTGTTCTCCAAAGCAAACTAAAAATGTTTCTTTCAGACACTCTACAGAGTCTTGTTGGACAGCAGAATGCTCGCCATGGTGTAATCAAAGTATTCAATGCACTTCAAGAAACCAAGGCCAATAAGCATCTTCTCTATGTGAGTTATTAACTGCGCCTTTTTCAGCCTTTGAGGTTTTGGTTGCTGCTTAAATGTAGCCTTTTTCTTCAGGCCTTAAGACTTTACTTCCCAGAGCTCATCATTTGCTTGTAATACTATCTGTTATTTTATTCTCTACTGTATTTTTTTAAAGACCCACAGCATTTTAAACTAGGGATTAAAAATTTAAAAATGGCACTTACCTATCCCCCAAATAAGGGGATTCTCAGTTCCCTTGGAAACTCTGGAGAATTTGCCAGATCCTAATCATGCCTCATCCTAGGGGCATGGCGTGGACTGGTCCTTCCCTTGTGCGGTAGTCCTGAGTTCTCTTCTGCCTATGTGCACTTCTTGTTTCTCTTTGTTAGCACTACTCTGAGTGCAGTATTCTACTGAGATTAAGGTTCAGACCAAGGTTTCAAAAATGAAGGAGCTGATAATAGGAAACCAGCTGCAATACAGTGATAAGCAGCAGCTGGTTTTTTTTTCTGAAGGGCCACATCAAGGAAGGTGTGAAGGTGATCATGAGTCAAGTTTTCTCTCAAAATGTGAATTGCCAGCAGGTCCCTTAATCCCCTCTGCTTCCTTCCATATAGTCCTCTGGATTTGCAATATGGGGGGGCGGGGGGGCAGATTGTATCATCTTGAGTTTTTGATACCATAGACTGGAGGGTATCTGTCCAAATATCCTTCTTCTTTTTGTCTTTCCAGGTATTATTGGAATTGCTGCTAATTGAACTGTGTCCTGAGTTAAGAACTCATCTAGAGCAGCTTAAGGCTGCTCCAGTTTGATTCTGCAGAAGTGAACTACTCAAGAAATGTCTGTGTTTTGTTTTGTTTTTTAATCATAGACATGAAACTTATTTCCCTCTTTTTCACAGAGGGCTGATTGAAGACTGCTGAGGATTTATAGGGTATTTTTTTCTTTTGAGTTTTATGTGAAGTAAACAAGACTTGAAAAGAACTGGTGATGACAGTAGGGTAGAACTACCAGTACTGTGTAGTTTCTGGCTTTTATTTAACTTGTTACATGAATATAATTCTATCAGAGATGCAGACTGAAATGTAAATGTTAATATAAGAACTATAAAACTATTTTAAACACTTATGAAAGGCATTTTGCTTTAGTGGTATACCAATGGATGTTGTACAGTTAATTTCCTGCTGAGGAAAATGAACATTCCTCTATTTTCTTGTGTATTGAAGAGCCTTGTTGTGCAATACTCTATGTAAAGATATTGTGTAAATTTTATTGTTTTTATTTTTACCAAAGATTTCCCATAGTTTTGAGCCTTTGTAAGCAATAAATGACAAAACTGGCCTGCAGTGCTTCATAATTAAGCTCTGTTTTGTAGCTTGCAAGTGGGAGGTCTACTCTGCCTGCTGACTTCGGAGGGAGCTGCATCAATGTCTCTGGGCAAAAGGCACATAGCTTCAGCTTCATGTTCTCCTCCAACACACGGTCTGACTGAACTGCCATGTGCAATGTATAAATGACTTCTCTTGCTGATGAACTGAAGCTGATTTAAACCACTTGTGGCCTCCTGATATTATCCAGGGCTGTTTTCTTTAAATGCCCCCTCTTTAAAAAGCTCTTAAATCAGGTTTGGATTTTATTCTGATGGTTCCAGTTTGCTGTTTTTAGAAGCTGAGCTACCGCTGCCAGCTTCTTAGAGGTATGGGCATTTTCTGAAATCTTAATTTACAACATGGTCAGCAGTGTGGCAATGCTTCAGGACTTGTATATATCCAAGGCGGGTCTCCTTTGCCATCACTTACATTTTTTTTTTCATTCTTTGCACAGGGCTACAATATAGCTACGCAGCCAATCTCCTTTCCACAGTTGAGTAGCTGCTGTTGTGTGTTAATTCACACACCCCCGGCCCAGAAAGTGGCCACAATAATTTAATATAGGGAAGCTTCAAAGAATTTTTGCTTTTGTGTGTGCGCGCGACCATGCCTGGAAGTCATGGTGACCTCCAGCAACTCCTACTGGGGCATGGAGGGCGTTCATAGAAGTGGCTTGATAGCCTGCCTCTCCCTCTTGGCCCTGGTATTCTTTGGAGGTCTCCCATCCAAATACTTGCCAGGGTCGGCCCTGCTTAGCTTCGGAGATCTGAGGAGATCAGGCTTGCCTGGGCTATCTAGGTCAGAGCGGAAAGCTTGAAAGGAATTGAATGATAAGATGCACATATTTGACAGACTGTGGAGCTCATGTGAATAACTCAGCAAGTCTGGTTCAAGTTTGACAAAAAAAGTCCCAAGTTTATAGATTACTTTATGTACAGTCCATATCTGCCATGGGTGGTGCTTCTCACACACAGAACCAATGTGGTGATGTTGGAGCCTGTAGTCTTAGAATCAAATCCCTTCTCAGCCATGAAGTTCATGGGGTTTCCTTGGGTCAGTCACATTCTCAATCTAATCTGTGGATTAAATGGGATGGGGAGACTATCTTGGCAGTCAAAGCTCCTTGAAGGACTCGCAACATAAAATGCAATAGATACATATGTGATGGTTTCATGTGAAAAATAAAAGTGCTCTACAGCTACTTGCTCATAAAACCGTTAAGGTAAGAATTAAGCTTGCAAACGATCAGATATCTATTTATTTCTCTTTATTTAGACATCTTCTTTGCTACCTCTCCAGAGAAACCTGCTCAAGGCAACTTACAAAGTGAAAAATAATAAAAGCCTATCACCATACAGGTTGTTAACCCAGCAAGACAGTAAGAAAAGCATAAAATGTTGTACATCTTAAGAAGAACATTTCTTGGGCTAGACACAGACTATAAAAATGAGGTTTAAAGATCAGCAATTTAAAAGGCCAGGTTAAAAATGTTTGGGTGGAAAACCTCAAAGAAAGCAAGGTAGGTGCCAGACAAACCTCAAGATAGGGGAGGAGTGTTGAATGGGCCACTGCAGAAAAGGCCCTGTCTCTGGTTGCCCTTAATAGCAGCAGTGCAAGGGTTCAGCTTTGACTGGGGCCATAGCAGTCAACAAGTATGGTTTAGCAGACATGCCCTGCTGTTTTTATCTATACTACTTATATCTGAAAGAAGTCTGATATACCTTTTAAGTTTTATAGGAAGGCTCAGTTAATTCACCAGCATGTGGGCATCATGGTGCCTGCCAACACCTTTTCTGGCACCCCACAAGAGTTTTTAGAAAGTGGGCATGGCCAAGTGGGGCTTTTGCCCAGCAAGGATTCTGACTGGTGTCTGGAAATTTTATTGGCTGTGCAGATGTTTTAAAAAGTTGGTTTGGTCGCAGCTGCCACCACAACACAAGGATTTTTACTGTGTGACTAAAGATAAGCTGGGGAAGCCATTTTGTGTCTGGCTCCGCCTCCTGTGGCAAACATGTTGTGCTTGCACCAGGCCTGTAGCCGGGATTTTGTGGCTTGTGGGGGAAATTTTTTTCTGATGGGGCTGAAGTTCTCAGTGCAGAAAGAAAAGCCATTTAGCCAATAGAAAGCCAGGATAGATCTCTAAATTGCAACCTGTCATCCACTTTAGATGACAGTTCCCAGCTGCTGCAAGTTAATCACTTCTGCCAGCCTAAGCAGCAATTCTAATAACAAGCTAACAGGTGGGGGTGATGACTCCTGTAGTCAAGAAAGCTAACACTTAGGCAGAAAAACTCTCTTAAAGGAGACCAGTTTCTTGACACAGTTAGAAGGTATCCTAGAGGTCACCTACTCCAACTCCCCTTGCTCAGTGCAGGAATCAGTCAACTACAGCACCCCACTCTGCTTAAAGGAGTGCATGCCTTTAAAAAATGATTGTAATGATAGAAAAAAACATTTACAGGAGAAATTATTGTGGGGCTGTGCCTTTAAGAAAGGGGGTGGAGCCCCCAAAAGCCCCACCATAGCTACGGGCCTGGCTTGCACTACCACGCAGTGTCAGAATTCCAAAGGTGCCCACAGGTTCAAAAAGGGTGGGGACCGCTGCACTAGCATATTCTTCCAGAACATCCAATGACATGCATGCCGTGTTTTAAAAAGGAATTTGAGATACAGGTTCAAAGTTCTTAGCATTTTGATTTTGTGCCTTAATTTTGCACAATTAACAATTATATTAACCAAGTAAAGGAAAGCGAAATTTAGAAATGTCGATGGATATATGATACGTAGCTTGCATGCAACACCCCCCCCCCCGTAATTTACTTTCAGAGAGAAATGTCAGTTAAAAGTATACCAAAACATTGTGTCTAAGGAAGGAAATTTGTTTACGATATTCATGATTTATATAAAACAGTAGCCAGACGGTACAAAGCAAAATTGTAGGAACTTGCTTAGATTTATCAAAATGATTCACTAAATTCTTCCATGATTCGCTGTCAGCTCCAGATCAGCAGCAACAGCAGGATCCAGACTGCATGCCTTTAAAACAAATGAATTATAGCAGCTGTCATTAAAAAAAAATATTTGTACAGGGCGCTGAAGGCATTGCATATCATGCAAGTGCATCATATCTTAAAATAACTGGTTGACCGCACAATCCTATGCAGAGTTACTCCTGTATAAGCTATTGAAATCCATGACCTTAAACTGGAGTAACTGGAGGACTGTGCTACAAATCACTTAGCTAGAAATACATTGCCTCAATCACTAATCTGCAGTTTCTTTTTTTATTGTGGGGGGGGTCCCTTTCAAGATGGGTAAACTGATGGCAGTAAAGCAGCTGTACAACAGTAAGAGTTTGGGCTGTAGGAACAAGGCAACTAACACTAAGCTGGCTTATAGATCAACGGAAGTGGAGCATCACAGGTGTGACAGCTACCCCATGTTGTAAGCTCCCTGCACAGAGAAAGCTAGCATTCCAGAAGGGCCAGGTTGAATTCTTCAAAGTGCTAGTTTACTATCTTCAGGCCAGGAAAATTTATAGCCTCTTATTCTGTGATTGTGTATGAGGGCCCTCCATTAACAGGTGAATCTTTTTTATAAGGAAGATAAACTTGTGATTCCTTTGCCTCTCATCATGTATGAAAACGTTTATGGGGAGGAGCAGGATTTGAACATTGATTAATACCAGTTGTTATTGATATCAAATATTATTGAAGAAAAATCTGTACCGATTCAAAAAACCATTGCTTTGGCAGCAGTACAAGAATCTTCACCATGTGACTGAAGGTAAGCTATGTGTATCCAAGAATATTTGTATAAAGAAGAAGTACATTTTAAAAGGCATCTTGTTTAAGCAGAGCTTCTGTATGAAATACTGAAGTTATTGTTACAGTTGTGCATGACCTCACTCCCTGAGACTCTGCGGTTGGCTCTGCCTTTAGTGGCAGATATTTTGTGGTTGCACACAAAAAAGCCTGCAGGCTTGAAAAGGTTGAGAACCTACCTGCATATTAGTCTGTCCAAGAGCTAAGCTGTGCTGTGTGAATTCCCTAATCTTGCCCTAAAGGTGAATGCAAGATCATTTACTTGGTAAAAATAACTGATGACTCCAGAGAATCACATGAATAGAACAGACATATCTGATGGTTGAACTACACTTTACGTGGGAGATGTGCAATCGTTCAGTGTTAAGATCCCAGTTTGGATCAGGGCTTGAGCTAGTGGTGGTAGTAATTTCCGCCGAACAGATTTCCCTAGAGCTGATATTTAAAAGACAGGTACTTACATTGTACCTGCTGCTTCTCCCTGCTGACAGTAGTAGAAGTTGCTCTTTGTCTCCTGCTATCACCCCCCCCCAGTCCAAATGAGGACCCTGATGAGGGTTTTTAATCTTAGAAGACAGTTATCAGATATCTGACTACAGCTTAGGCCTCAGTTCTGGAACACAGTCTACTGCGGGGGTGTCAAACCTAAGGCCCGTGGGCTGGAAGTGGCCCTCCCAGGGCTGTAATCAGGACCCTGGCTCTCTTCTCCACTCCCCACCTGCCCTCCGGGGCTGCCGAACATTCCAGCAGGAAGCTCCTCTGGACTAAAGCTGCAAAGAAAATGTGGAATGGATTTTCCTTTAAGGTCTCTAGGCCCCAACAGACTAGTCTGGGACTGGAATGGCAGCCCCCAAAGTGGAATGAAGGTCCCTGGGAGTAGCAGCGGCATTCTGGGAATGGAATTCCACTCTGGGGGCTGTCATTCCAGTCCCAGAGTAGTCTGTCTGGGCCCAGAAACCTTAATGGAAAATCCATTCTACATTTTCTTTGCAAATTTTTTTGAGCTGCAATATATTTCAATGGAGTGGAGTTTCAGTTTCCAGTGTTCGTATGTCAGTTGAATTTGTCTCCTTGCAAATAAAGGGCTGATATTTTGAGCCAGCTTGTCTCTGCTGAGTGGACTTGAAAACAGGTGCTTGAGTGAGTACTCTAACCTGGGAACCCACAGCCAAAGGGGGACAGTACACTGGAGAGTCACTGCTGCTTTGAGTAGACCGGGGAGGGGGGAGCTTGCAATGCCCAGCCGTTTCATGTTTTCCTAGGCTCAGACCATTTTATATTTTTAATTTTAGTTTCTGCTGTGATCTTTGTGCTTTTTCTTGATGTTTTATTTTAAAAATTGCATTGCCAAATCCCACTGTCCCCCCCCTTTCCATTTAGGTAGGCATCTTTTTTAGGGGGGGGGGGCAGGCTTGGGAAGTGTCAGTTATCAAAGACTGTTAAATAAAATATGACAAGAGTTACTGTTTTAAGCATGTTTGTATTTTAAGTTTAAAAAACCCTTTAATCGTGTTTGTCGGTGTCCTTTATAAAGTTAATATCTTCACTACCTGGCATTACATTTTATGACACACATGGCCTGGCTTGACAAAGTCCTATTTCTATCAGATCCAGCCCTTATAACAAATGAGTTTGGCACCCCTGGTCTACTGTATGTATGTAACTATTTTTTTGGGTGGGGGGGCGTTCTTGTGGCAAGTGCTGTTATTGGAGTGTAACACCAGAGTAACAGGAAAATATGCCATACTCAGATAATTCAGCTCAAACTGGAATAGGGTATGCTAAAACTTACCTTAGAATAGTAATTTTTAGCTAATGCTTCATCTGGTTTTGTTCCCAGGCCAAGTTGAAAGCACCTGGCCAAGTAGAAGGAAGCCATCGCAAGCCCTTTGGCAATGTAAAAAGGCGCGCAGTCTGTCGCCTTTGCTATTTCTTCAACATTGTCATTCTCTGTAACCCTATTAAAGGATTCATAAAGCAAAGTAAAAAAGAAAGAAAACTCTTCAGCACCAAACACACCAATAGCAATGTCCTGTAGATTCAGTGGGGATATTTGTGCTCAAATCTAATTGAGAAACCTGTACAGAGACACAATGGTCACAATAATCATGCAACTGTTTTTTACATCATTAAATGGCTCTTTTTAAAATAGCCAGTGGGAGTCAATGAAATGTACAACTGAGTGACATATCTTTCCCTTTATTGCCACATTCTGTATAGGATGTGAGCAGCTCCTCCCTGAAGGGCACTAAGATGACAGGTGCAAATGTAACCTTCAGATACTTTGGATACCTGAGGCTGCAAAACCATCTGTGGCCGTGGCCAGCAGTTTGAGCCCCGTTACTGAGCTTTGGGGGTAGCTCTGTTCTCTTCTCCTAGAAGTCAGCAGGGGAAATCCTTGCAGAGACAGAAATTCTAAGGCTCAAGATTACAGTTCTGTAGCACACTTCTGAGACATTTAAAATTCTTAACTGTGTTTGATCTTATTTTCATTTGGAGGAGGGGGACAGAAGGAAAGTAATGGTTTCAGTATTGCTGGTCTCAGTGGCTACTGATACAGTAATCATGAGAGGGATCTGTGACAGGCAGATCAACGATGGCCATTCCCATAGACTTTGATCACTAGATCCATTTAGTCATGGCCTCCAGCCATTACCATTTCTTGAACATGGTCCAGGCCAAAGGGCAAGGACTCTTGAACATATGAAACTGCTTTATACTGAATCAAACTCATGGTCCATCAAAGTATTGTCTGCTCAGACTGGCAGCAGCTGTCCAGGGTCTCAGGGAGAGGACTTTCATATCACCTACCTGGGACCTTTTGCATGCAAAGCAGATGCTCTACCACTGAGCTACAGCCCCGCTTAGAGTCATTGCCCCCAAACCACAAATTGCAGCTTTCCCTTTTTAATTTCCGTTTGCTTGAGGATTATAAAAAGAAAGCAATGTGAGGCTTGAATGCTAGTGATAACGGCAAGGGCTGAGGAGGAGTGAAAGAGCCCTACTGTCACTGAAATGCATGAGGGGAGAAGGGCTTTGCTAAAATCATACTGAGGAGGAGGCTAGAGGCCTTGGCATGCAGGAGTGGGCACAGCATGCGTGCCATTTTAGTGTGTGCGTCATCTAAGAAGGTGATGAAAGGGGAAGTGTAAGATACGGTGTGAAAAAGATACTTTTTTCTTTCATAATCCTGGGTAACTCAGTAAAACTTGATTGACAGACACAGGACAGACAAAATAAAGTAGTTCATATAATGAACTCATGCGATGCCTTGCCTCAGTCTGTAAATGCAACACCCCCCCCCCCCATGGTTTAAAAGGGGGACTAGACCGGTTCATGGAGGACAGGTCTATTCATGGGCTGCCCTTTGAAGTGGGATTCTGGAGTAGAGAAGCCCTTGGTCTGATCCAGCAGGATTCTTTGTTTTTTAACACTGTTGGCCTTTCACGCCCTTTGCTCAGTTCAAATAATGGGAGCTGTCAAATCTGTTGGAAGTGAGGGAATTTGCACTGTCTCTTAGCCTCAGACTTCAGAGGGGTCTATAAGAGAGTCAGAGACAGAGGCAGGACACTGATCATCCTTCTTTTCTACTGCTCTGATGCTATCCCTTTGTGTAGATTGCTACTTTGCGGGAATCTTCCTTCCAGTCTGACACTTTCTGTCCACACTGTGCCGCTGTTCTCCATCTTGGCACTATGAGGGCAGGACATGCATCTTGCAAGCATCTCTATCCATCCTAGCTATCCTGTTCTAGCCTGTCCAGAATGGAGTTCCTTACAATAAAGGACTTATATTAGTTTTGCAAAGATAAAGCAGCTCTGTCTGTAACTTTGTTTCTTATCAGCACACACTAATCAGATAGACTTTGCTAAGTTATGTGCCTTGGGCACTCGTGCTAACCAAATAATCCTTCAAAATTAAGAGTTGACAGAGTTGGTAGGACATGTGTCTAGGGAGTCCCCTGGTCTACAGCTTCTTACATGAGTCTTAACAACATGTCAAAATCTTCACTTAAAGATTTCATTCCATTTTTGCTTGAGCACTAAGAGCATTTAATTGGTAGTTGAGCTGCTGTTTTCTTTTCGGGCCTTGGTTTTGAAAAGGACACTTGATATAAACCCAGCCTTAAACTATAATTCCTTGCTGGAGGAATAGGAGATGGATCAAGCCCTTATCCAGTCGCCATTTCCCAAATGACTTGGCAGAGTTTTAGTATATGATTAGGCCTTGTTGGAGTCAATAGATGTGGTCTTTCTGAAGTGAAATTCACTTCAACTTGTTTGGTAGCTAGTTAAGGCACAGAGTTTAATACTGTTTTGTGAAATTGTGCTTTTTTTCTTGAGCTGGAGAATCAATGGGAGAGAGGATAACAAATGTAATGAAAATAATGTTTTCTGCTTTGTGTTGAGCTTTGCCTCCCTCATCTTTAAAACCAAGGGCGCCCTACTGGTGTCTCTAGGAGCTCTATTGACTGCCTTTGATAAATGTGAAAACATTTACCTGTACTCAAATTACTAAATGAAAATAAGTCACCTCTTGGCAAACTCAGCAGCTTTTGTAAAAAATTTTCTTCTGTAATAATACTCTACAAGATGACCTTTAGCATAGACATTCCCACGATCTGATGCTTGATTCAGACACTCCAAAGCAGCCTTCAAATTTTTACGCACACCATGTCCATAAAGATACATGAGCCCAAGGATGCCCTGGGATTCCAGGCTTCCATTCCCACATGCTTCTGAATGCCAAAAGAATGCCTGCGGGACAGAGGAAGAGGGTTTATGCAAGTCATTTAGAACAATTCTTGCTATGTACAGCTTCAGTGTGGTCCAATGGCTATACATCTGGAAGCATATTCCCATCTGCAACACAATGTTCATCTGAATTCTGAATTGGCTTGATGTATCTTTTGATGCAAACAGAGAAGAGCATCTGAGACTCCCACATGCAATTACTTGCCCACGATCCCCAGCATATCGCTCCTATCATCTCTGGGAATTATATTTCTTCTTCTAGTGAGAGAACTGTCTCATCTTGAAAGGTACTAAATGCATCAGAACTGTTTTGTTTCATAACTTTTTATTTTATAACATTTGCCACACACACAACAACCATACAATTTTGAATATTAACTTCGGAACTTATAACAATAATAACAGCAACAACAGAGGGAAAGGATTGTCATATACATTATTAAAAGAAAGCTAGAAATCCGTATTTTCTTGGAATTGTTCTATTGGATTTTGTACGTTTTTCTACAAATTCAAAGAAGGGGAGCCATTTTTTTTTAAATAGGATTGATACATTGGTTTCAGAGCTGTTTTAAAAAGGATTTGTTTTTGCAAGTCTCCAGAAGAACTCTCATTTTCAATGCAATCCTAAACAGAGTTATGTCCTTCTGAGTCCATTGAAGTCAATGCACTTAGAAGCATGTAACTTTGTTTAGGATTATATTCTTGGGATACAAAGGAGACATTGCGCAAATTACATTGGTCTTTCACTTTTTTTGTCTTACCATTGTGCTTTGCTTATTATTTTCCTTTTGAATTGGCACTGATCCTTGTCACCTATAAAATATTATAGCTTCTTTCCACTGGAGTATGATATACACTGCAATTTAATCCAAGACTTATAATTAAAGCAATTTTTTTTTCCAAAGTAACAAACCGCGCTACCTTTTTCAGATCCTTGGGATGTGTTGCTGAATACAGCATTCCAAGGGCACTCTGAGCCTTTACACTTGCTTTTGGGTTTCCGTGGTCTGCAGCAATCTGCCATAATCTGGAAAGTGAAGGGAACTTTAAGTGATGTCGCTGGACTTTTTTCATTAAGACAGGTCTACCTGGCAGCTTCCCAGATGCCTTAGCGTGAAACTGGAAGTGTGCTGATTAAGACAAAGGACCTACCTGGAAAAAGAGTGCCCCCAACCCCACCCTCATGGTGACATCGGGAGTTGGATTCAGCAGTACACAAGCAGGAAAAAATGTACTTATCACAGTTCCACTGGCACAAACAGTCACACAACAGCTGCGGCAGCATATAGTGCTTTAATATAAATTTGAATGAAATAACCACGTGCACCTGGAACAATGGAATGGACAACATGAATTCATTTAATTTGGTGTTTACATTCCATCAAAAGAAATGTATCTTGTGCTATGTCTTGGGCAAGCAAAATACGTAGTGGAGCTACAATCACTTTCACTTGGTGCAAGCAGACAGGGAGGAGTAATTGAAGCTCATGCTCAAGGAGGACTGTTGCACATACAGAAATCTTTCCAAGAAGCCAAGCGATTTTCCCCTGGAAAGATTTGGTTTGATTTATTTGATTTTTATCCCGCCCTTCAAGTCAAGGCCGGCTCATTCTATTGGCTGTACTTATTCCTGCCAGCACCATGACTGCACAGGAAGAGAGAGCCAAATGCCCAGCAAGGTCTGTAGTGTATGCTGACTGCAGCTTTAGGACTCCATGTGGATGTGGCCACATAGCAGAGGTGGCCTGCAAGAAGAAGGGTACCTTTCAGCCTCTTTTTCCAAAATCTCAGTCCCGCATCCTTCCCAGTATGCTCTGCCAAGGTTGTATGCTGCGGCAAACTTTAAATGTCTTGCCTTGGGAGAATCAGAGCTGATAATCTTCTTCATGTATTCCACTCCTTTCTTCTATAGGCAACAAAAGCAAATGCAGACACACATATTCAAGACTTGACATTTCTAGGCAAAATAATCTGAGATCTTAACTGTCCAGGAAAGGGGGGGGAATCTCTCCTTGTCATTCCCTTTCCTGCAACCATTCTTCTGCTGCTTTAACATGTTATTAAACAATGTTACATGTGAGTAAACAATGCAGTTTTAAGTCTCGTGCACACAGGGGGAGAACTCCACTTGCTTCTTGAGAGGGAATGCATGCCAGCCATCAGATCTCCTATAAACCTTCACTATTCAATGAGGTTAAACAAGTACCTGTTTAGCTGCAAAAATTATCTGAAAGGGAAACATTAATCAGCCGCTCCGGCTAGCACATGGTGCAATCTTCACTGGTCGTTCCTAAGGCATATACCAGGGAAAGAAACTTGTGCAAGCATGGCTTTATAACAATAGGGAGTCCAGCTCAGAAATTAAAACTGATTAAAGCAATAGTGGAACCTCAGGCCAGAAACCTCATAGCATTCCAGGGGGTTTTTCCGCTAGTGGCAATCTCCACCTTATGCCCAGCATCACTGAACACATGGTCATTAGGACTGATACAGACTTCTTCAGGCCTGCTGATTTCAGCAGCCAAGTATGGTTTCGGGGGGCAAGGCTGCCTGTCCTTGATGGGGCTTTGGCTACTCCTTTCAGAGTCACAAATGCACCCATCAGGGGGTGTCCGTCTCTTCTAATCTGGCAAGGGCCTGTTTCTATCTGCTCAGTGCTCTAGCCCTCTATATAGTGTACTATGGAGTGGATTTGTCTTGAGGTTATTGGGCTCCATCTTCATTTGATTTCTACTATTGGTCATTGCACCTAATTATTGCTATTGTGAATGAAGATACATGTACCTCTTGAAAAAGGGTATTTTTCCAAAACGGTCTGAATCATCGATCGAATTACCGTGGAGAAGAAAACAGATAAGTGTCTCAATTGCCACTTCATTGTGCCTTCTTTGATGCTAATGGCTGTGCCCTTCCTCTCTTCAGCCATTCATGTCAGCATTACTATGTTGATAGGATACTTATGTGTATTATGTAACTTTGATGTTGAACTTTGAAACTAATTTGGAGAATTGTAAGCATTATCTATGTCTTATATGTTGTTATGAAGATACTATTTTCTTATTAATATTCCATTTTTCTTGCTATTTTGGAAAGTGATTTTGTGTCTCTGAGGAGTTGTGCTTCCCGTTTTCCTGATCATTGGTTCCTCCCATCCATGTTTTTTACTCCAGAGTAAGTTTCAGAGCATAAGCAATTTGGAAAATGGAAAGGGACATTAGAGCTGCATACAAGCTTTCTATTCTCCCTAATGATCTGCTGTATGGCCCATGTACAGGCAGCAGAGAAGGAACAGAGCTACAGGACTATCTGCCACATGTGGATGTTGTGCCACCCAGACAGGGTCATGCCCATCTTATTCAATCCTTTATAAGCTTAGAAGATTTGCTTAGCAGTGACACTGTTTGCACTTAGACATGTGTGCTGAAAATAAGAAAAGTTATTGCTTAACAGCTACAACAAAAATAAAGATCTCCCTGCTAGTTGCAACTTACAGGATCTGGTGGGGTCCCCAGTCCATCGTAATACATCACGCCTAACTGATACATGGACTGAAAATCTGTGTCTTTGCTTTGTTCAAACTGCAGTAATGCATCTTCATACCATCCCTGCACAAGACACAATCAGCAACCAAACACTTTGGATTAAACAACCCAGCAAATCTGGCTACTGAACTTTCAGGCACAAATTAGGCTATTTTGAAATAAAACATATATCATCCCCTGAACTAAAAACTGGAGAAGGAGAGTATTTTTTTAAAAAAATCACTAGGCATCTTGGAAAATGGAAAATAATTCTATCAAGAAGAGACAGGGTTGAATAAAATGCCAATAAAGCAATGAGTTGGCTCAGCCCAGCATCTTCACTCAATCCCATCCAGTTCCGCCCAGTACTACAGCCCCCATCTCAATTGACTAGGAAGCTACTGTAAGTGCTCAGACACAATTGCAAGGAAATCATAAAATAGTGGCATCTAAGTGCTCAACAAGGTATGAAAGATTTTTAAAGGTTAGCAAGAGCTGAGGTGGGCACTGCTTTTGATTGGGGCCATGGCACAAGGGAAGGAGCCCCTCTCTCCCCCCAGCTCCTATTAGTCCTGGCACTGAAAAAATGCAACTATTATTGTACCCGTCCCTACCAGGGTGTCGTGGACCAGCCTCAGCCCTGAGGTGCAGCCAGACTCTGACTTGTTGCCTGAGCCCAGCCTGGGTGAGGACCAGCCTGACTTGCAGCCTGACCAGTCTAATTGGCAACTGGAGCCCATTTTGAGTAAGGACTCCTCAGAAGTCAAGCCTGAGTCCAACATGGCAAAACATGACTTCAGCGTAGAGGACACTCAGGAATTCCAGTCAGATAATACTGAGCCAGCTGAAGTCAGGGAGCAAGTACCTCCAGAGGCACTCACGACTTCCCCAGATTCCCCCCCCCCAGAAAGAAGAAGGGCTAAGATCAGAAGGCAATTACAAGAATGCAGACAGAGTAAAAGATTAATGGCCAGTCAACAGCTACGAGATGAGTCATTACACAAGCCCTGCTAACTTGCCAGCTGCAGATAGGACTAATTAGGGAAAGGCTACATGAAACTGGGTGTGAGCTGTTGCCAACTTGTGGAAGCAATGCATCACCTCACAGTGAATCCTGCGACCACAGCTCCTGATTCTGCTCTAATCCTGTGATTCTTGGACCAGTTTGACTCTGCTTTTGGACTCTCTCTGACTGTAACAACTGACCTTGGACTGTTTGGATTACGCTGTGAACATTCCTTTGACCTGCTCCTGCCTGCATGACCTAGACTTAGACTTGGAGCCTGAGAGACCAGCTGGGCTACGACACAGGGCTAGCAGCAGCTTGTAGATGCTGATTTCTTTAAGAAAACAGCAGGGGGGGTAATAATCTCTTCCCTCCCACCCTGAATAAATCAGGCCTCCCCTGACTGCTTTTTACCCTGAAAATGTACACAGTTGATCTAATCACGGATCTCCCATATCTCTTCTTATGATCTCCAGGATTACTTCCCCCTGCCCTGTACATACTAACATTTTCCAGTGCAATTTCAAAATTTATTTAAAAACAAACGCCAACCTCTTCAAAATACAGCTGCCCTTTTAGAAAGTATGCCAGAGGTTCTCCAGCATTAATCTTCTTGTCCAGAAGCTCTTCCGCCCTTGCAACCAGAAAGGTATGACTGTAACTCTCTGTGTAAAAGAGGGGGAAAAAGTAGTACCTGGTCCCACAACTTTACAACAGTTGAAGTTATATGACCATCCTCTATAGCTTCACATTTGTTACAAGATGAACCATGCCCCAAAGTACTCTTGCCATGGCACTTTCTACGTGCTTCTTGCTAAGTACAACTTGGCAGGGGCTGTTGCCAAGCCAGCTGCCCAAACCCCATACAGGGGACTCCAACCACCAACAGAGGGGAAAAAAGAGAAAAAAACCAGCTCCCACTGTCACCACTTGCACCTGTCCCACCTGGGGCATGGGCAGCTGGCTTGGCAACAGCCACTTGTGCTCACTCCATCCAGGTTTCAGGCAAACAGCTTCCAGCAATGTCTCCTGCCCTCCTCCCACGGGGTCAGGGCTGCCCCTTGCTTAGCTCCTGGGCAGGGGGGAGCAGTGGGGCATGGCAGAGATTCTGAGTCCCCATTCTGGATGTTTGCCGAGGGCTCCAGAAACACTAAGACAACCATGCAAGATGACTTTTTCCCCTCAAATGATCATGCTGCCAAAGAAAATAGTCCCAGTCCATAGACGGTTTTTGTGCAGCATGGTATCTTTATGCAAGTACCAGCTGAATGAGCACAATCAGCTTTGATCATGCTGAAGGAGGCCAGAATGGAGTCTCTTTATTCTTGCAGATCATGGTGCTCAGCATTGTCACAGCAGATTACACCTAGGATAACTATATGAGCCAAATCCAGCACTGCATCCCTGTGTACTGGATGAAGAACTGGTTTTCTAAAAACCCTCATCCTTTTGCATGTGGGGAAACCATTCCTGCAACAGGACCCATAAACAGTGGATTACCTTTGTTGGGTCATTGTACCTGAGTGCTTAACTTGCTTAAAAAATTTCTTGGAAAGCAAACCTGAGAACATTTACAATGAAGAACTCTAGGTACTTTGAGGTTCTTCTCCCACCTCTGTTGTCTGATGGGGCACACTGGCAATTGGTACTGACGTAAAGAAACTGCATTTCACTATTGGAAATCAGAGGTGCTCTTACTCAACCTGGGGTGTTACATTACAATCTGGGATTACCACCTTTAGGTCTGTTCATTCAGGTCCTTTGATTTCATAAAGAAATCCTATGAAATATGTTACATTTCACCTGTATAGAATCAATACTGTGAAAGAGTGGACAAGGATTCACTTTTACTGCGTATTAGACTGTACAACAGACAAGATTGAGAAAACAAACTGTACATCTTGATATCAGAGGTCAGACAACCACAAAAACAAGACAGACTTCAGTGTGAATGGGAAAAATAAGCTCACCAAAGAAAACCACTGTTCTTTGACTTTAACACACTTGGTTGTACTTCTTATAATATTTATAATGCAAATTTCTTATGCTACACAACAATCGTACACGCTGATCTGCAAAACTGAGCACTGATGTAGTGGCAGTGTTAAAGCCATGTGTTTGGTTCCATGCATCCAATGCTAAACCAAGCATCATCAGCAATAAAATATTAGGCTAAAGATCTGTTTTTCCTGGGTCTTCCACAATGTTACTGCATTGTCATTACTTTGTCAGCTGCCTCTTGTAGGTTTCTGGAGAGGCAGTACATACAGTGGAAGAAGACTCACTTCCTTAAACATGGATCTGCCCCATTCACACACAAACCAGGAGAGTGGGAGATCTGAAGGGACACAGCAGCAGGAAGGCAGGGGTGCTGAACCCTGTCACTTTACCCCTCACATCTAGTCACTTTTCTCCCAGCTGGGCTCTGATATTGGAAGTGAGCCTAAGAGAAAGGATCCAGGGGTGGAGCTGTGGAGGGAAAGGACCTGGGCAGGGAGAGGCCTTCAACAGTTCCTCACCGCCACTCATCTCTTTGGCTCTTTAAATCACCCCCTCTGCTTTACAATCCAGTGGGGCAAACAAATTTAATTTGGGCCTCAGTTCTTTAAGCTGCAGAGTTACCTGGGATGCTTGTTAAAATCAGCCAATATAAGCCAAAAGTTAAGAGAGTGTTTCCCCATGAAAGGATTCTTCACCCAAGAATTTGATTTATTTTATTGATTTAGAAAATCGAATTCTCCCTTTTACATAAGATTCCCTGCAGACATTGCACTGGGCTGTTAGACAGAATGAGAAGCTTGCATGTACATTTCCCCTGCTCCCACGGCACAAAGGATGCCAACTTTGGATTCTTCTGAATTCTACAAATGTACAATTTGAGAGATATGAAAGGAAGAACTGGGAATCCCGGGTGATGTACTGTGTACTTACGTGGGCAAGCTACCCATTTGACTGCTTCTGATTCAATACTGTGGATCTTTGAAATGGTTCGGAGGACTGTCTCAGAGCCACTTTCCCGAGGCAGAGGCTCACTAGTCAGCTTCATTTCTTCCTTTCAAGTTCTCCTTCTCTGTAATAAATGAATAAAGGTAGGAGTAACACGTCTGAATGTAAGAGATTATGAGGGCCACACAGAAATTCTTAGCCAGTTTGGTGTAGTGGTTAAGTGCATGGACTCTAACTTGGAAGGACCGGGTTTGATTCCCCACTCCTCCACTTGCACCTGCTGGATGACCTTGGGCAAGCCATAGTTCTGGGACAGCTGTTCTTGAAAAAGAGCAGTTTCTGTCAGAGCTCTCTCAGCCCCATGTACCTCACAGGGTGTCTGTTGTGAGGAGGGGAAGGGAAGGGGATTGTAAGTTGCTCTGAGACTCCCTTAGGTAGTGAAGGGCGGGGTATAAATCCAATCTCTTCTTCTACTACTACTTTGTCTCTTCCATCACCTCTTCCAAACCAAAATGTCTCTGTTGCGTACTGGGTTCGACGGATAGAGAAGACAGACGTTCGGTGATTAACAGCTCATAGTTTACTGGCACACAACACAACACAACACAACACACACAACCAGCCAACACGGCCAACTATATACAGTCCCTGATACACACCCACAAGTCTCATTGGAGGGTTTGAACTTCCCGCCACAGTTCCTATAGGTGCTAACTGGGAGGCTCAGGATCCTAGTCCCTATTGTTCTTTGGAGCCTAGCTCCGGTTGCATACCGCTGGTGCCTAGTGGCAGTCCATGGACATAACACCCTCCCCCCCATAGTTCGAGCCCAGTCTTTGAGATAGGCTGGGGCCAGTGCTCCCGCATGGAACGCCTCGGAGCCAGCACAAGGGCATTGGGAGCCCTAGCTGGAGGATTCACCGGGACTCTCAGCAGCAGTGATGGAGGAGCCTCTTCTGGCACCGAGACAGAGGCAGGTGTCCTGTTATCAGGGTGGGTTATGGGGGCGGAGGCCTGCTCTGGTCAACCGCCGTTGGTGGTTTTGCGGTCGGGGCTGTCTGGCAGGTCTGTGTCAAGTTTCCCCAGAGCAGGGGTGTTCTCCAAAGCTGGGAGCAGGCACCATCTCAGCTGGTTGATATGTCTCTGCAGGATGTGGCCATCTTCCATGGAAACCTCATAGGACACGGGTCCAGTTGGGCAGATGATTTGGCCAGTTAGACATGGGGAGCCCTTGCCATAGTTCCGGATATACATGGTGTCCTCTAGAAAGAACCCCTGTGGTGCCTCCCTCTGTTTGGACAGGTCATGTGACTCCGGGGACCTGTCCAGGTGCAGCCGGTCCAATAAAATCGTGGGCCGCCGGCCCATCAGGAGGAGTTCTGCTGGGCAGCGGCCGATTCCCTGGGAAGGAGTTGTCTTTTGTGCCAACAGGAAACGGGCCAGGTGGAACTCCTAGTCCCCCTCCGTTAGGCGACTGAGGGCTTCTTTGGTGGTGCACACCATCCGCTCTGCCTGGACGTTGGTGGCTTCATGTAGGGCCATCAGGACTCGGTGATGGAGGGTGCTGGGGACTACCACCCAGTCCCCCCACAGTAAGCATCCCTTGTGGGTGGACAGCTCATACCGGCAGGCTACGAAAGCTGTGAACTCAGGGCCCGCTGCAACCGCAGACCACCCCCTCAACACCCAGCCCAGAACCCGGGAGATGACAGGGTCCCTGGCTGAGCGGCGGGTGACGTCCCTGGCCTGGAGGGGGGAATCGGGGAGGTCCTCTACCTGGAGGACATGGTACTCAGGACCCAGGTCGGCCTTCACGGATGGCGGAGGCAGGCGGCTCAGGGCGTCTGCATGACCCATAGCCTTTCCGGGGCGGTGCTCGAGGGTGTAGTTGTAGCCGAACAGAAATATGGATCACCAGAGGACCCACGGGGAGAGGACCTGTGGCGTCTGCCAGTCCGCGGCAAAGAGGCCGAGAAGCGGGTGATGGTCAGTGGCAATGGTGAAGGGCCGGCCGTAAATGAAGTTGTGGAACTTCTTTATGCCCGCCACAATTGCTAGACCCTCACGGTCAATCTGGGTGTAATTTTGCTCCGCCACCAACAGTGTCCTGGAGTAGTACTCAACAGGCACCTCGCGCCTGTCCGGGAGTCAGTGGGCCAACACAGTGCCCACGCCGTACGGGAAAGTATCACAGGCCAGAACCACTGGTAGGGATTCATCAAAATGCACCAGGACTTTATTAGAGACTAGCAGTGCTTTGACCCCCTTGAAAGTGGTGGCTTGATGGGGGCCCCAAGACCAGGGGGCTTGCTTGTCCAGGAGGTGGTGCAAGGGCTCCGCAACTGCTGCCTTGTGGGGGAGAAAGGCATGATAGCAGTTCAAGAGCCCCAGGAATGCCTAGAGTTCCACCTTTGATTTGGGTGGGGGAGCCTCGACAATGGCCTTCACCTTGTCCCTAGCCAGATGGAGGCCGTCCGCATTGACCGTGAAGCCCAGGAATTCAACGGATGGAACCCCCAGCAGGCACTTCTCCCGCTTCACTTTCAGCCTGGCCTCATTGAAGTGGCGGAGGATGGCACACAGTCTGGAGGTCAATTCATCCAGCGTAGCTGCGGCGATCAGCACATAGCTGAACAATGGCGTGACCCCCGGGATCTCTTTTAAGTGCGAGTCCATCAGGTGTTGAAAGAGCCCCGGGGCCATGCTTACCCCAAACTGTAGTCTCTTTACCTTAAAAGCCTCACCTATGAGTCACAATGGTTTGCACAGCGGTGGTTGCCTTGTCAACTGGGAGCTGTTGGTAAGCCTGGGTGAGATCGAGTTTGCCAAAGATCTTCGCACCAGCCAAAGTGGCTAGCATGTGGCTCACTACCGGGACCGGATATGCGTGGTCCTGAAGTGCCTTATTTAACGTGCACTTGTAATCCGCACAGACGCGGACGTCCCCGTTCGGCTTAACTGGGGTAACTATGGGGGTCTCCCACACCACATGGGAGACCGGTTCCAGGACTCCTTGCTCTATGAGACGGTCCAGTTCCACGTTTATTTTCGGTTTCAGCATGAACGGGACCTTCCTGGTATGCATGCGGATGGGGGCCACGTGGAAGTCGAGCTGCAGTGACACGGGGGGACCTGTGTAGTGCCCTAGATTCCCATCGAAGATAGCCGGGAACTCCCAGCAGACCTCACCAAAGTCCTGCGGAGCACAGAGCTGGACTCCTGCAACTGAGATTCCCAGAGGGCCAAACCACGCGCAGCCCAATAGAAGGTTGCCCTCGACCACAATCAAGTCCAAGTAATTGTCAAATTCCCGGTATTGGACCCAGAAACTCCCCACACCCTGTATGGGAACGCGGTTCCTCTGAAAGTCCATTAGGGTCACAGGAGATGGGCGTAGGCGGGGCCCCCCATTAGGACGCAGTCTCTTTAGGGTCTCCTCTGAAATGATGGAGGCAGCAGAGCCAGAATCCAGCTCCATGGAGCAAGGGGACCCCTCTATTTTGACCCAGATCTGGATTTTAGGGGCTGGGGTCTGGCTAGGAAGTTGCAGTACCTGTTCTGCTGGTTCGCTCGCGAGGAGGTAAAGCTGTTCTTGGGATGCGTCATCCTCGTGTGCGGCAGACTGGCTGTCCTGCTGGGGTTGTGACGGCAGGGCTTGGGACCCCTGGGAGCAGCAGGCCCAGGCAATGTGGCCCTTGCAGCCGCAGCTCTGGCATACTGCATCCCTGAAGCGGCAAGTTTTTTGGTTGTGCTGGTCACCACAGCTGGCACACTCCTGCCGACCGGACTCCTTGGCGGGAATGGAGCATGGTGCAGGCCCACCTGGATCTCATCTCCAGCCGGAATGCTGGGTCCGGTGGACCTCTTCCTCCTCTCAGTCTATGGGGTCAACTCTAGTCCAGTGTGCGGCGGTCAATGCAGCAGGGTGGACCTCTCCCAAGCCGATGCAAGGATGTACTTTTCCTCCTCCAGGATCCGCTGCCAGAGCTTCTCATTGCTGAGCCCACAAACTAGTCTGTCATGGAGGGTTATATTGAGTTGGGCTCTGAAAGTGCACTTCGAAACAAGCCGGTGGAGCTCAGCCAGGTACACGGTGACAGACTCACATGGTTGCTGTTGCTGGGAGTGGAAGGCCAGGTGGTGCGTGATCTCCGATGGCCGGGGGACAAAGTGGTCCTGGAGCGCCTTAATGATTTGCTCGAACATTGCCTCAGACAGCTTGGTTGGAGAGAGCAAGTTGTGAGCCAGCTCCACAGTGACGGGTCCACATGAGCCGACAAGGAGGCTCCTCTTCCTTCCTTCGTCGGTGACCCCATAGAAGATCAGGATGGACTTCCCAGTAATGCAGCTTGGTAGGGTCAAATGGAGGGACTAGTCCCGCTCCCGGAGCAACTGCCATCGTGCTGCAGGGTTGTGGCGGGGAAGTGGCTTGTGCGCCTTCGATGCTCATCAGTTGAAGCAGTGGTGGTTCTTGGCCTTCCTCTGATGCCCCAGCAGCTCGGCCAGCTCAACGGGACCCCATCCTCATCACCATTGTTGCGTACTGGGTTCGACGCATAGAGAAGACAGACGCTCAGTGATTAACAGCTCATAGTTTACTAGTACACAACACACACAACCGGCCGACACGGCCAACTATATACAGTCCCTGATACACACCCACAAGTCCCATTGGGGGGGTTTGAACTTCCCACCACAGTTCCTATAGGTGCTAACTGGGAGGCTCAGGATCCTTGTCCCTGTTGTTCTTTGGAGCTTAGCTCCGGTTGCACACCGCTGGTGCCTAGTGGCGGTCCGCGAACATAACAGTCTCTTTTCAGGCTCTCTTCTTAAGAGAGGCATCCTATGTGGATTTTTCACATTACCCCCACTCCCCTCTGTAGGTCAGTACAGCCCCACACCTACCTTTCAAGAGACTCTTGTTATGAAGGTCATTCTGCACTTGGTCCCATTTTGTGCAGTTTGCTAATGCTGAGTGGCTTGACTGGAGAGATTAGTAGCTGGCACTTTTCAAAATGCGGGAGGCTTGAAACCTCTGCGTACCTCTTGAAAAACATCAGTGTGCCTTTTGAAGACAGGAGGCCCCTCACCTTTCAAGGCACTTGAGAACTATTACGGACAAGGAGAAGCAGCAGCCGTATTCCCCCCCGCCCGGGATGTCTTGTATTTTTTCATTTCTAGAGCCAAGTGTTTTCAAAAGTGCAACCTGCTGCCCCCTTGCTTGGGCTCTGGCATTATTAGTATGACAGCATGGCAATTGTCAAATTGGCTGAGTCAAAGGAAAACAGTCTCAATCACCCCCACCCCTTTGCTATGCTCGAGTTTCCTGACCATGTTATGCTGGCAACCAGTCTTCAGACAAGGGCCCCGGTCACACGGAGCATTTGTCCCGCCAAAGGCACGGTAGCCCTACAGAGTTTCCAGGCGCGATCACACCAGCACATCTGGGAGGCATAGCACTCCCGTGGCCAACCCGCAGCTTCCCGCGGAAAAAGCGGAGTTTAAAACTACCTGCTAACAAGTCCTATCTTCTGTTAAACGCGCGGCACCAGTGGGCGTCTGATCGGAGATGCGCTGGTAGCCCTCGCTTCCAGCAGCCATCGGCGTTGGGCGCATGCGCACAAATGCAGTGCTGCTGCGTTGCCTCGCCAGTTCTGCTGTGTTGTCTCGCTGGTCTGATCAGCTGCCGGAGGCCTGCAGACAGAGTCACGGGGGGATGTGAGATCCCACTAACGTGCTTCTTTTTGCTCTGCCGCTAAAAGCCTCCAGTCCCCTGCGGATTATCCCGCTTGTGTGACCGGGGCCAAGATATATCATCCTGGCTGGCACAAAGAGCTGCAAAGGTTGTGATTCCCAGTGGCTGCAGACTGATGGAGCTTTCCCTCAGCACAGGGAATTTTTTCTCAAAGGAGGAAGGGCCAATGGGGGGCACTTGACCTGGGCCTCAAGCTCAAAGGGGGAGGGGCTCTGATTTAAGCAGGAGTGGGGTTTTTTTTGACATTCGATAAGTTTCACGACTTGTGTTTATACATACGGTGTGCCATCATTTTTAATTTTTATTATGGCTAGGAGGTCACAAAAGCCAAAAGGGGCCAGGGCCTCTCTGGACCTTAGAAAAAAAACGGGGAAGATGAGAAAGAAAGAAAATGTTTACAAACTATGAAGCTGGTAGCAGCCTAGTTTTGCCAGCCTTGAGATACTCGTCCTTCTGTGTATACTGTTTCCAAAGTGAGGAAGAGCACCCTCCTGTCACAATGCTTGGTGTTTCCCTCCATACACTAAGATGTCCTTGGAGGCTGAATGTAACGAGGCTTGCCCTGGCCATTGCATGATGCCTTTGTGGAGTTTTTAATACATAAAAGTCTGGAAAGAAATCTGGTTTGAGAAAGGGAAATCTTTGTATGCATGACAGAGGGATGTTTTTTAATGAAGCAAAATAGAACTGGAGTCCAGTGGCATCAGAAAAAGTAGCAAAACGTTTTTCAGAGTAATTTTTTTGCAAGTCAGAGCTGACCATTGAGTCACAAAAGCTGATGCTGGAACGCATTTTCTTAGTCTTTAAGATGCCACTGGACTCCTGCTTTATTTTGCTGGTATTGGATAACACAGCTACCCATCTGGAATTCTCATTTATAAAGTAAACCTCCGAAAAGTAGGGTCTCCTTGGAGAAGATGCTCCATTGACTTCCTTATCGTCACAGTGATCCTGTAAGCTAACTGAGCAAGCAATGATAACAGTCTCACCCATTAAATATAATATATGCCACAGAGCTGCAATATATATATATATTAACTTAGTGGAATATGCGCTACTCCATCAGCACTCCCTATCCCAATGGGAAGTTACAGGACAAATGAAGACGGATTTGTGATTTATTTTTTAACCAAAACAAGCAGGGATCAAGTCCACTTGAGCACGACAGAGACTTTGCAAATTGTAAAGATCGGAACACCCCTCTGATCATGCACAGAGTGCATTTTTAATCATCACTACCAGCCGAAGCGATTCTGCACCTCCAGGATCCGGGCTCAGAATTTCCAGGTCAGTTTCACGTGCCTTGAGCCCCTCCCCCAGCTCGCTTAAAAATTAAATTTAAAAGTTAAAAATTACTCGGGTGGGTAAAACAACGGATGTGCCCGCCCAATTACGTTCCCCCGGAAGAGAGCGCGCGTGACTCGCTGAATTCACCTTCGGTTCCCATCTCAATCTTCTCCGTCTTCCAGACTTCCAAAATAGCTCGAGCCGTGAGACGCCAACTTCGGGCAGCTCCACGTTGTTTAGCAACGGCGCCTAGTGGCGCCTGAAACGCCCACTCAACGCCCCGCCCCTTCTTTCTTCCTCCAATCCTGAAAGAGTTAAGAAAGAAGCGCCAGCTTATTGGTGGAAGGGCATTGAGCGGTATTATTAGCTCAGAAAGGCGGGGGGGGGCAAATCCTGAGATGTTACAAACTACGCGGGAGGCGCCGTGTGGTGGTGCCGCCTAGTGGCTGAAGTGTCAGAATGGGCGCCAAGTTCAAGTTCTCGCTCTTGCAGAGAGCTCACTCCTGTCCTTACCAAGCGAGGTTTGACACACGAAAAACTTATGCTGAAATGAAATTGGTCCGTGTTAAATGGTGCCACTGGATTTATGTTTTACTTCTCCAAGTTTGTTTGGGGATTAAAAATAAGAGGGGAGGGGAGGAGACAGTCGTGGCTCAACGAGCTTTAGTGCTGCAGAAGCTACCTGGGAAGGGCAGGAATCTGACTGCTTTTAAGTCTTTTGGAACGCCTGAAGCCCCCGGCCCCAAGGCCACCCACCCACACCCAACCTTCTCGCAGAGCGGCCGGGGGAGGGGGCGCGAGTGGCGCCTCTGGCCATTAGAATTTAAATAGCCGCTTCCCGGTCACGTACACAAACAAAGTTGGGAAACATTATTCCCTTTGTTCTCTTTCACACAAATTTTAACATCCAAGTAGTCAACGTGGACCTTAGAACTAGTTAGATAGGATGTTTGTTATTTTACTTCCTAATGTAACCCTTTTTCTCCTTTATCTAGTAAAAAAACCCTTTTTCTTAAACTTATACTCTAATACTTAATTAAAGAAAAAGACTTTACTATGTAAAGGAGAACAAAGGAAATAAAGTTTCCCAACTTTCTTGGTCAGGAAACAAGGTATACATTTTAATAACAACATGTTTTAATAATAACAACTACATATTTTAATAATACTCCCAGACTCCTGCTTAAAGGAACACATCCCCAGGCGCCCTTCAGTAGGACTCGTCAGTATGTACCGCTTCCTCCCCCCACCGCTGAGGCTGCTGCTGTCGCAAAGAGACCAGACTGCGGGTGGCCGGGTGTGTGTGTGATACGTGTCTCGCCACACTGTGCTCCATGGCTGCGCCACCTGCCACCAGCTCTTCCGGCTTCCTCTCTTCTCATAAATAAGAGCATCAAGAGCCGGCTGTTTGTCCACGGCCTCAGCAGGAGCCAATCAGCGCGCGGCACGGCGGCCAGCCCGGCATGTGCTCTTGTTTGCGTACGTGCGGGGCAGGCGGCTCCCGGCGGAGAGGGCGGGACCCAGCCAGAGCGTCTCCTCTTCAGCTGGCCCGGCTCCGCTCGTGCAAGATGCAGTGGCGGTAGAGAGGCAGTGCTGAAAACTTCCATCCCGCCACAGCTCTTCCCTCGGTGAAAACTAGGAGGATGGTGTTACTGTTAGATGGCCACGCAGAGGTAAGTCTTGGGGCGCTTTTAACATTGGCGTTCCGGAGGTTGAATTGGAGGTAGCAAAAAAAGTTCTCACACTACTGCTGAAGCTCTTGAGATCGATGAGAAAGAACAAAATTCAGGTGGGTAGCCGAGTTGGGATCTGGAAAAGCGGGTGCGTGCGCACGGAAGCTTGTACCTCGAATAAAAACAATGGTGCCATTGGACTCGAACTTTAAATAGCTAAATTGTTATCTTGTAGCAAATTGCTGGTCATTTCCTTTAAGATTGTGTGTTAGTGCTGCTTGGGGACCTTGCAATGCTCCCTCTAAGCTGTGGAGTCTTGCGAGCAAAAAATTCTACTTTGTGAGCAACTGGCATTAAAGTTGTGAGCGAGTGATTTGGCTGCTGCATAAATGAGTTTGCTCTGGAGCCAGTCTTCCTGAGCGAAGACAAAAATGCGTGAGCCGGAAACTAAAAAACTGTGAGTTAGCTCACACTAACTCAGCTTAGAGGAAACACTGGGACCTTGGTGGTTGTTAGTGTGGGTGCGGTAAATCAAGCTCTAGGTACAAGCTGTACATTGCAACGGAATAAAAGGTTGTTGGTCTTAGAGGTGCCACTGGACTCAGTCTTTGTTCTGCTGCTTCAGACCAACACGGCTGCCCACCTGAATTATTTCAATGTTTCTCCACCTTCCTTCCAGCCTGACAGCCTGAGCCACCTGCTCCAAGCAGGGACTGAAGTGAACATACCTGCCAATGCTGTGGGCCAAGACCCAGCTCACCTGGCTGCTCATGGAGGACATGCTTTCTTACTGCTTTGGCAACTGCAGACAGGAGCCAATTTGAACCAACAGGTACAAGTCTTGAGCAGTCTTATTCTAGCAAGGCTACCTTGTCTTTTATGTATTGGGAAGATTTATATTACATGTATATCAACTGGTTACTGAGGTGGAATAGATCACCATTGTCTGGCACTGTAAATGAGATAGGTCATTGCAAAGCTAGGTCTGCTGTTGTAGGTTTTACAAGCTCTGCTCCCCTTGCACTGAATGGGTGGAACTTTGAATTCTTATTTACTAGTTATCAAAGAGGTGGCAGTGTTTTGTTATAGGAACTGACTGGTTTTCTGGTCATATGGAAAGCAACAAGCCCAAATTATTCAGGTTCTTAAGGAATGGGTTTTCACTCACACTAGAGGAAGGCCAGGAAAAATGCTTAAAACCTCACTTCTCAGCCTTTCGAGACAACTTTTCTTCTTTTAGACAGTAATCTTGAATGCATGGGTTCCCCCTTGTTCAATTGTGCAAAGCAGCTAGTGTACTCCTGAAATGTAAGTTCAGCACTCTTTAAATAGCATTCAGAACCAGTGCAGAAGTCATGATTTCCTTAGATCTACACTGAAATAGTACAACAAGAAAATCTGATTAAGGTATAGGTCTTTATCAATGGACCTGATTTGGAGATCATCATGCAAAAACCTGTCTCTGCTTGTTAATGGCATTGGCTGGATCAGCATTCTGGCATTTAAGATTATGACAACATGAGAAACAGCCAGCTGGAGTTCAAACCATTTCATTCCCTAGTGCTCTATTATCTGATTATAACAATTCAGTGTGACTGAGATTACAAAATGCAACATCTTTGTTTAGGATTGGCTTGGGGAAGCGCCAATTCACAAAGCCGCTAAAGTTGGGAGTCTGGAGTGTCTCACTTTACTTGTTGCCAGTCACGCCACCATTGAGTAAGTACCCCTCCCTTCTGCCATACTGACCACTAGCAGATAATTTATCCAAGCAACATCATACAGTTTACACTGTAAAGCTGTGAATGAAGTATGTTTCCACAAAATATGTGGTTATCTCAGTTCCCTCTAGTACATACACAACTTTGAACTACACTTTACTTTACAAAAAGATCTCTCATGAACGGATAAAAGGAACTTCCATACTGCTTTGGTTAAAAAAAATGGAATTTCAGGCCTTGATTCAACTAAAATGAATGGTTGTTATGCTTCCCAATGGGACTTGGAGGTGCCTGATTCGCCTCGTTGATTTCAACATGACTTAGGCATGACTAATTGGATCACAGTCATGTAACCTGATCCTTCTCAGCGGCTGCCCACCCTTGCTGAGCGATGTAACTTGATCCTGTTGCATTCAATACTATTTGCTCCCAAATGAGCACACAGGGTACTACAAAGTTTGAGTCCAGTGGCACTCTGTTGGTGTTAGAGTTTTTTCAAGCTATAAGCTTTTGTGTGCAAGCACACTTCAGATAGTGAAACAGAAATCTGCTTTACTGTATCTGAAGAAGTGTGCTTGGACATTGAAAGCTCATGCCTTGAATAGAACTCTGCTCTTAAAGATGCCTTTTGACTCAAACTTTGTCCTGCTGCTTCAGATGAACACGGCTACCCACCTGGCACAGTACTGCAGTTTTTGTTTACAGACATTGCTCCACTTGACACTTTGAAAACAAAGTATTAGTATGATAAATATCAGCATTCAGATGATGTTGTATTGTCTTCATTTTGTATCCTAGCTTGCGCAATAAGAAGGGACAGACTGCAGAAGACCTGGCCTTGGCTTTTGGCTTTTGGGAATGTGCTCAGTTCCTCAAGACAGTGAGAGAGACTCAGAATAGGAAAGTCATCAAACAAGTTTGGGATTCCCTCAATAACAAGAATGGCTTGCTGAGAGAGGCAACGACAAGACAAAAGCGAGCAAGTGAAAGCAGAAGACCCATAAGCAAGAAGACAATGAGATCAAACGGTACGGTGTTTAGCCAGATGCCTTTAAAAAGGCATCTACTCCAAACTGCAGCTTTCAGTCAGAGGCTACTTCAACATGCAGAAAGTGTGTAGATTAACCTTTCCCTGTTCAAAGTGTTCTATTGGGGTATAGATCAATGAAAGTTACTATTTCTAGAAACAGCCTACTCCAAAGCCATTCACAGTAGAAGTCCCTTTTTTTGTATTTGTGGTGGGTGTGTTTGTATGTTTGGAAGTCATGGTTGACTTCTGGCGACCCCTAGTGGGGCTTGGACATTTCAGAGATGTGGCTAGTTATTGCCCGTCTCTAGGTCCTGGCCCTGCTACTCCTTGGAGGTCTCCCATCCAAGTATTTTCCAGGGTTGGCCCTGCTTAGCTTCCAAGATCCAACGAGATTGGGCTTGCCTGGGCTATCCAGGGCAGGGCAGTAGAAGTAAAAGTCCTTCTTGTTGGCTCTGTTGGTTGTTGTCTAGTACCACCACCAATGTTCCCTCTAAGCTGTGGAGTCTTGTGAGCAAAAATTCTACTTTGTGAGCTGCTGGCATTGTGAGTGATTTGGCTACTGCATAAATTAGTTTGCTCTGGAGCCATCCCTCTTGAGCAGAGACAAAAATGTGTGAGCTGGAGTCTAAAAAACTGTGAGCTAGCTCACACTAACTCAACTTAGAGGGAACACTGACCCCTTGCTCCTTAAATACAACACACATTAAGCTCTGCCCTCTCCAATCCCCTTTCAAGGATACCTAAGGCATACAGTTGTCGAACACAGAGCGTTCAAGAACAGTCAGGACACCTAAGAGTTAGGAATAGTATTTCTTCCAGGAGGTAACAAGGTTCTCATGCAACTGCCTAAGTCAAAGCACCTCTTATTAATGTCAAACTTTACTGCCAACTTCCATAACATTTTGAAAACACAGAGCAAGACATTGTTTTAAAAATGTATAGCAACACTGTTAAACCACACTATATCTAATTGTATCCCACTCACTTTCTCTTGGGTGATATATTATTTTTCCAAAAAGCTTTCCACTAATAGCTATCATTAATTTGCTGCTAAATGAATAGAGCAAGGAAGACCACCTCACTGAAAACTGATTTCCACTTCTGTGATGTGCCATAATGCAGTAGGGAGTTGTGTACAGGTTAAATTACTGGATGGGAGAATCCCAGGGTCACTGTGTGGAGGAAGGCAATGGCAAACCTCTTCTGTTAGTCTCTTGCCATGAAAACCCTATGGGGTCACCAAAAGCTGGCTGCCACTTGATGGCACTTTTTACACACACCCATGCAAATGTTAAGCCAGAGTAATCCATGGAAAAAAATAAACCTTTTATCTGCATTTAAACAGATGAAACATTTTTGCCGTCGTGTGAAAGTGTATGAAGAGAAATGTGAACATTCTGAACCCTCCAGAAAAACACCGGCCATGGGCTAATGTTGCTCAAAACCAACTATTCTGAACAATTCCTTCTGCGAAGGAGAGTGGTTTGCTTCTTGAAGAAGATACTTTTTAAAACATTCCTGTATTTGTGCACTAATAAACTTGCATAAACAGTGCCTTGTCCTTTCTGCATCATCTTTGCACATAAATGTGTCATATTTAGCACTAACTGCAATTGTCACTCATCCCACTAAAATGCCCCATGCATAACACATGCATGGGGAAGGCAGAGGGAATGGGATGCTGTTTTTCAAAAAGAAGATATTGCTCATTAAAACCACTATGCAAAGCCACAAGATTCTACTTTACTTCAGCACAGCACTGGGCCCAACAGATACTTTTAACCAGTATTCAGGATACAATGATGTTTACCTTGAGGATCAATGCACATGCTGATCTGAATATGCCCATCTACCTACAAAGGTCATGGGACATCGCTGCAACTGTAATATACTATCCTAGAGGTATTGAACTCATTTGTCCATGCGTGCCATAAAGTGGAATTCCAGGTACCAGAGATATAACATTTATAAAATGACACAAGCAAACCCAATTAACAATATTATTTCCTGCTCAAAATACAAACAAAAGCAATCGATTCCTAGGAGTGAAAGCAGTAGATTTACTGGGGAACCCACAAAAGACCCACTAAATATTTTTAATCATATGCAAGCCTTATTTTTTTCCAAAGGGTACCATAAAAGGTTATCTTATATTTTCATGCAAGCTAATTATTTTTTTGTTTATATAGCACTTTTAGGAGCATCGTCCTTGTAAGTAAGGTAGTTTTCCAGCACATCCCCTTCAGGCACCCAGCCTCAGCAGCTGAGCACAGCTACAATCTGTCTCTCACGCTTTGTTTTCTCTCTTCCCCCGGTCTCGAGGAGTCATGTCGAACTTAAAAGAAAAGTAAACAACCGTGTGAGACAGGCCAGGCTGAGTGACCAGCCCTGGGTGACCCTGACAATAGGTTCCTGGCTCTCCCAGATCCCCCACCCCCAGTTCTCATCCCTCCTGAATTTCCCACAGAAGTAGGGCTGAGGGGAAGGCCTGATGGAGAGGCTGTTTCTGAAACCTCCAAGGGGTGCTTTTTGCCCTCTGCAACCCCTTTTCCTTCATGGGCTGAGAACAGATGGAGGGGAGAAGGAAGGTTGCCACCCCCCACCCTCTCTGACACGCTGCCTCCTGGTTCTGTGTGTCCCTTCGCTCCTCCACTCCCTTCCAAGGTGTGCGCGATGTCCTTACCTTTAGAGCGGCAGGTACAAGACAGCCCAGTTACCTCCAGTGCTCCCTCTAAGCTGTGGAGTCTTCTGAGCAAAATTTCTACTTTGTGAGCTCCTGGCTAAAGTTGTGAGCGAGCGATTTGTCTACTGCATAAATTAGTTTGTTCTGGAGCCATTCTTCCTGAGCTAATACAAAAACGTGAGCCAAAGGCTAAAAAACTGTGAGCTAGCTCACACTAACTCAGCCTAGAGGGAACACTAGTTACCTCCCAATCCTCACTAAGCTGCAGTCAGAGGAGGCAGGAAGGGAGAAAACACCACACCTCTTTCTCCACACACTATTTTACCTCAGCCTCATAGTCCACGTGTGCCCCTCTCCCACTCTCCCCCAGCATCCTCCTGCCTGCCTTCCCTCACACCAGTTGCTCATGGGCCAGATAAGAGCCCTGGATGGGCCAGTTCTCGTCCTCAGGTCGTACGTTTGACATGGGATGTACTAAAACCAGGCTTCCCAATAACTTACTGTAATTCGGCAGGGGACGGATACGTTGTGGCAGGACCATTCCCGGGGGGGGGACACACCGCATGACACCGTCGCCTGGCGTCACTTCCTGGTGACGGCATCGTGCAGCGTGGGTGTTCCACAGAGGAATGTTCCGGCAGGGGACTGCCGAAATACGGTAAGTACTTGGCAACCCTAACTAAAACTAAGGACAGCGATTGCCCATAGACAATGCATGAGTGCCAATAGAGAATGCACGATTACCCATAGGGAATAATGGAGAGTACGCTTGCCCATAGGGGATAATGGAGTACATAATTGCCACTAGAGAATCCATAATTCCCCATACGGAATAATGGTGACTAGGCTTGCCCATAGGGAATAATGGAGTCCACGCTTGCCCATACAGAATAATGGAGACCACGCTTGCCCATAAGGAATAACGGAAACTACGCTTGCTCATAGAGAACAATGGAGTCTATGCTTGCCCATAGATAATAACGGAAAACACGCTTGCCCATAGGGAATAACAGAAACCACGCTTGTCCATAGGGAATAATGGAAAGCACACGCCCATAGAGAACAATGGAGAGCATGCTTGCCCATAGAGATTAATGGAGACCACAATTGCCCATGGAGAATAATGGAGGCTACACTTGCCCATAGGGAATAATACAGACCACACTTGCCCTCAGGGAATAATGGAGTCCACGCTTGCCCATAGAGAATAATAGAGACCACGCTTGCCCATAGGGAATAATGGAGACTACGCTTGCCCATGGAGAATAATGGAGACTATGCTTGCCCATAGAGAATAATGGATACCACACTTGCCCTCAGGGAATAGTGGGGCTTGCCCAATAAGGACAGGGATTGCTGATGGACAATACATATATGCCAATAGAGAATTCATAATTGTCCATAGGGAATTATGGAGACCATGCTTGCCCTTAGGGAATAATGTAGACCAGGCTTGCCCTAAGGACAGTGATTGCCCATAGACAATACATGGTTGCCAACAGAGAATGCTTCTCTGTCTTTAGGGAATAATGCACACTTGCCAATGGAGAATAATTGAGACCCCGCTTGTCTATAGGAAATAATGGATTCTCTTCTTGCTCAGTAAGGACAGCTATTGTGCATAGACAAGACATCATCGCCATTACAGATAACTGCCTTCTGTCTCTTGTGCAAAAAGCCCCATTTTTGGTTATTTGTGTCTATCAGGTTAGCCTTCCATCAAAGTCCCATGGTCTGGATCTGGTCTGCAGAAGCCTGCAATCCAGCCAGTGAGCAAGCATGCTTTCCATTGTTGTCTATGGGCAAACTTGGTCTCCATTATTCTCTATGGGCAAGCGCAGTCTGCATTATTCCCTAAGAGCAAGCGTGCTCTCCATTGTTCTCTATGGGCAAGCATAGTCTCCATTATTCCCCATGGGCAAGCATTCTCTCCATTGTTCTCTATGGGCAAGCATGCTCTCCATTATTCCCTGTGGGCAAGCATAGTCTCCATTATTCCCTATGGGCAAACATGGTCTTCATTATTCTCTATGGGCAAGTGTAGTCTCCATTATTCCCTATAGGAAGTGTGCTGTCTATTGTTCTCTATCAGCAAGCATGATCCCCATTATTCCCTATGGGCTAGCGTAGTCTCCATTATTCTTTAAGGGCAAGCATGGACTCTATCCTCTGTGGGCAAGCGAGGACACCATTATTCCCCATGGGCTAGCATTATCTCTATTATTCCCTATGGGCAAGGATGCTCTCCATTATTTCCTATGGGCAAGCGTGTTCTCTTTTAATCCCTATGGCAAGTGTGAGCTCTGTTTCCCTGTGGGCAAGTGTGGTCTGTATTATTCCCTTTGGGCAAGCATGGACTCCAATAACCTCTGTGGGCAAGCGTCTCCATTATTCCCTATGGGCACGTGTGGTCTCCCTTGTTCCCTCTGGACAAGCATGATTTCCCTTATTCCCCATGTCCACATGTGGTCTCCCTTATTCATTGTGGGAAGCGTGGACTCCATTATACCCTATGGTCAGGGTTGCTCTGCTCTTCATTATTCCCTATGGGCAATGATGGATTCTGTGTTGGCAATTATTTCCCTATGGGCATTCATGGATTATCTGTTGGCAATTATATACTGCACTATCCCCTCTGGGCAAGCCTACTCTCCATTATTCCCTATGGGCAATCATGGATTCTCTGTTGGCAATTCTGTCCCTATGGCAATCATGGATTCTCTATTGGCAATTATGTATTTCATTATTCCCTATGGGCAAGCATAGTCTCCATTATTCCCTATGGGCAATCATGGATTCTCTATTGGCAATTATGTACTCCATTATCCCCTATGGGCAACCGTACTCTCCATTATTCCCTATGGGCAATCATGGATTCTCTACTGGCATATTGGCAATCATGCACTCACTATTGGCACTCATGTATTGCCTATGGGCAATCGGTGTCCTTAGTTTTAGTACGTCCCACTCTATACTATCCTGTGTTGTCACATCCTGCACTGCCATTACTGTTCTAATGCTGCAAATCTTAGGACCAGATGATAAAAGCAGATAAAACAACTATTCAAACATGGCAATGTTTAATACTTATTTTATTTAAAAGATCACCATATTCTGAATTTACACTCTAAAAATAGTGGAATTAACATTTATATATGACTGGGACTCTCAGCAATACAGTAATATTCTTTTTCTTTCGTAGAAGTGTGTACACATTTTTCTAGCTACAACAGCTCATTTTCTATGATCCCTGAAATATATGTTCAGATAGTTTTTGGACGCTGAGGTAGACATAGGTTATAATAAGCGTCTTTGCTCCAGAAATCTGGTCCCTTCCATCCACACCAACCCTGCATAATAGGAGAAAGAAAAGTACTGTCAGACATACCTGCTATAAAGAAGATACCTGGCATTTTGACCAAACTGATACTATATTAATCCGCAACTGCTCAATCAGTTTCAATATCTATTATGACTTTTAGAGGTATCAAAAATATCATTTTAATTAAATGAAGTTATGTCCAATATGTGTCTGTCCAATATATATCTGAATTTTATAATTTTATAATGCACATTGGCTTCCATTCTCCCAACTATCACAGTATATGAAAACTTCACAGAAGAGCAAGAGAAATTAACCTATACCAGAAATTAACCTATACCATGGCTCAATGTAGTAGAAAGGTTGTATATTTGTTCACCACTGCTTCAGGCAGTAAATAAATCAGCCATTCTGAGTAGAATCAGAAAACTTATCTTGACCTAAAGTCCCACCCTTCACAAATACTCCACCTTCATATTGCAAAGGTTCCACAGATACGGCTTCAGATCAAACATTTCCTACAGCTTACACTTGATCAGACAAATTTAGAGTCCAGTGGCACTTTGAAGACCAACAAAGTTTTATGAGCTTTCATGTGCATGCACACTTTTTCAAATACACTGGAATTTCATGTGCATGCATAATAAAAGCTCGCATCCTGAATAAAACTTTGTTGGTCTTAAAGGTGACACTGGACTCTAAATTTGTTCTACTGCTTCAGACCAACATGGATGACCACCTGGATCTAACTTGATTGGACAGTGGTGCACAATGCAAAAGAAAACATGTTGAGGTCCATCAGCAAAATTAACAGGAACAGTCAGTTGGTTCTCTGTCCATCCCAAAACACAGGCATTCAAGAGTTTTGTTTGCACGTATGTATCTGTCTTGTTATCTGTCAGTTTGTCTCAAAAGAAACTGTCACAGGAAGATGCTACCCAGGATAGTGTCTACATGGTGATATCCTGCATTGGGAGAAGAAATGATGTAAGACGCAGCTTCATGTCTGCTGCCTTCCCTCAGCCTCTGAATGTATGTTGTTTATATGGTGAAATGCTAGCTTTGAAGGAAAGTCCAGAAAAGCAAAAGGAAAGAACGGTTCGCATCTCAGAGCTCCTGAAGAAGCACTTCATAGCCTCTTAACAGTCAGTATGGCTCTTCTATCCGTTGTCAGAAACCTAATCTCCACAACACAGCTGTTCAAGGTCAAAAACATAGTTAAAATTACTACTGATGTGCAAGAAATCATTAATGCACAGGGAACAAAGTTGTGAATTACACAAGTTGTGAAATGAAAACCTAGTGTATAATCAGAGTCTCACCTTTTCTAGTACAGCATGCAGATCCTCTGCTCCTGTGTAATGTGGGTCAAGAACCAAAAATTTTATGTGTCCTGTGATCTCATTCCACGCTACTCCTAGTATTGTGTGAGCCAAAACTCCCCCACCTGAATTGGTAAGGGTGGGAAAGAAGGAAAGATAAGATAATGAATGTGACAAAGAGCATGAAGCACAATTAAAAATTGTTCTCTAGAACCAAGTAGGAGGTTTCCAAACATCTAAAAATTCCTTTAAAAACAACTATTCGTAGAATGCACGGCAGAAAAATTCAAGACAAATGGCTGAGATAAGCCAAAATCATATTTTGCAGAAAATACACTACTATATATATAGCTAATTTGAGCTCCAGTCCTAAAGACTCTCCAAGTCTGTTTTGAGCAATATGATCACTCTCTCTCCTGATGAGAACATGGCATGTATGCCCCTTTAAGTAGAAAAATACAAGACAAAATGACATGACAGACTATAAGAAAGATCTTCACAAAACAAAGGGAATCAGTGATACCCAGTGTCATCAGAAAGTGTGATTAGCATGCTGGGGGGGGTTGAAAGACAGAATAGACAAGCACCAGGTTTACTGTTTGTGGAAGTTTGCATTAGAATACTTAAAGAGGTCACATTTAGAGTGAGATGTAGAAATTAAGAATTTAAAAGTTTGGCTTAACACCAAATTACCCAGAGGAAAAATAAACCGGAATCTTATGGCACCTTAAAGACTTGGAGATTTTATTCCACCATAAGCTTTTGTGGAGCAGAGTCCACTTGTTTAGATCTATCTGAAGGTGCCAAAAGTGCCACTAGACTCCTGCTTATTTTTGCTGTAACACAGCTGTCCCTCTGGAATTATGAACCAGAATAACATTTCTCTTTTCCCTGGAAGAGGAGAGGCATCTTCATGGAAATATTTTTTGCAGGGGGAAAAAATCATGCAAGTGGGATAACTGTGCTGTCATATTTCTACTCTCATCCTTCCTCCAAGGAGTTAGAGCAGTGTACATGGTTCATCCCACCTCTATTTTATTCCTGCAGCAACCCTTTGAGAGAAGATTAGGCTGACAGAGAGTCACGGGAACAATCCTCGGACCTTAGAACAACCTTTGGACCTTCTGAACTTCAAAGTGGAGTGAGCTGAAATCTTCCTGGTTCTAGTCTGACACACTAATTGCTGCACTCTGCTGGCTCTGTGTGAAGCCCAAAGAGCTCTCGAGAGCAAGAGGGGGGAAAAATTAGCCAAATATTTCTTTTCTATTTCTAAGCTATTTCAGAGTGATCTAAAATGACTGCTGGAGGGTGGAGGCCATGATTCTTAATCATTTGACCCCAAAGATTTTAATTTTTAAAAGAATCCTGACAAGCTCAGCTTTCTGAACAATAACTGAGAGTCTAAAAATAATCAAGTACATTCTGGAAAATTAAAAATCAGCAAGAAGAAAATGTAACCCAGTCCTGGTATTTGTAAGCCACAGATGGAGCCACATTAGGAATGAACAAAACAAAGCTCAGGTGTATTTTCCCAAAAGCTGTGAGTTAGGGAGGGGGAGTTAGAGGGAGAGATAAGACGGCAGCCTTTATTATTTCAAAAGGAGCAGTTACATATACTATACCTGGAACTGGTGGGCCAGTTAGGCAGATTTGCTGTTCCAGAACTCTCTGCCTAATGATATCCATGCCCAGCGAGACCTAAAACAATTCTGCAAGGCCTGTAAGACAGAGATGTTCTGCCAGGCCTATGGTTGAGGACAGCAGTGGTTTACCATCAAGCCTGGCCTCCCTGTCTCCTTCCCCATGGGAAGGTTTAATGCCATCTGATCAGTTTGAATACTCTTGGTTTATTGTTTTAAGATTTTAATCTGTCTGTCTGTCTGTCTGTCTATCAATCAAATATTTGTTAGAATTGTATTTAAAAACTGTTGTTAACTGCCCTGAGCCCCATTGGGGGGGTGGCAGTATATGAATTAATTAAATAAATAAAAGTATGGAAAATAAACAGCACCTCTTGCTTTAAGCAAACAGAGGATCACACTACCAAATAGATTTGCATATAAAAATGCCTGTGGGAAGCTTCCATATCAGGAACAAGGGCTCTAGCCTAACCTTCCTCATGACATATAATTCTTCATAGGCATGGAGTTTTCTATGTAGGAGAGCAGTCAAATGACCAGTTCCATAAATGGCTACAGTTCCAGGATGAAGAAGAAAGGAACATGAATCTCATTAGCTCAAGGTACAGAACTTGTTAAAAACTCCAGAAAATATTTCAGAGAGAGAAGTCTTGATGATGTTTATTTGTTTGGTCTTAAAAGGCTTACCAATCATAACTGGTGTCCCTTCAGTTTTGAAATGATTAGCAAGTTCTCTTCCCTGAGAAGCCAGCTCGGAGCCTTGGCTTTAAGGGGAAAAAATAATTATTAGCATTCTCTGCAATATCCATCTGGGCTCATGTTACTATGAATTCACAGATTCATGCAGCCCTGAGAACTGGCTCAACATGTGCATTATCAGCAGTTCTACCCCTGAGAAACTGTCACAGCCCAGTTTGCTTAAAGGAACCCATTTTGCCTCCAAGAACAGATGGATGGCAGAGCAACCTTGCCATGTCACCTATGGCACACAGTTACCAGGTTTTATCTTGCATAAGTGTAAGGCGTGCCTTGGGTTATATGCATCCCATATTGTACACACTGTATTTTTGACTGTGAAAACACTTAGAACAACCTTTGGACCTTCTCAAGATTGAAATTTCTAGACTACCCTATGTTTTGAGCCAGTTTGGTGTAGTGGTTAAGTGCAAGGACTCTAATCTGGGAGAACCAGATTTAATGCCCCACTCCTCCACTCACAGCTGCAGGATGACCCTGGGCAAGCCACAGTTCTGTCAGAGCTGTTCTTGAAAAAGAGCAGTTACTGTCAGAGCTCTCTCAGTCCCACCTACCTCACAGGGTGTCTGTTTTGGGAGGAGAAGGGAAAGGAGTTGCTCTGAGACTCCAAGTGAAGGGCAGGGTACAAATCCAAACTCTTCTTCTTTCTCAGCACAAAAATATAACTGCTGGTCAGTCTTTATCTGTAGATATAAATTCTAAAGCAAAGTTGTATGCTGCTTCTACCACTAGCTATAAAATGACACTAGGAAATAAATTGTTTTCTTGCAATCAGAAATCACTTTCACCATTTATTACTATGCAAGAAGTGGTAACAGTGGTACCATGTGGTCCCAAATGAAACTGAATTAAATAAAATGTTTTCTGCCTTTTCAGATTACCATCATAAAGTGTACTTCAGAATCAACAGATTTACAGGATTTTATATAGTATCAGCATAACGAGATTCCCAGCTTCTTTCTACAGATGCCAGCTGAAAACCTTTGCTTGTATAATATGAAAGCTAGTGACTTACCTGTGTTTTAATAGCCAGTTAAATTATGTACTTTGTATGCATTGGACGGATAAATTTTTCAAAAGGTTCACCAACTTTGTTTAGTCTAATTATTTAAGGCTGTACACAAGCACACATATTTATTCTTACAACAACCTTGCAAGGTAGATCAGGTTAAGAGTGTGTGACTAGTCAAGGTTTCATGACTGAACTGCAGTTTCAACCTGGGTCATCTTCTCATTCCTAGTCTTTAGCAAACTTCCTTCATCAAGTTTCGTTGGTGCTACTACAGTCCCCCCCACCTTGAGGGAACCTGTTCTTGGCTAGATTCTTATCATCTTTGTCTCGATAGAAATTCCTTTCTTAAATATTCTTACCTGACAAATAATATTTTTGAAGTTATCCCTAGTAGTTGGTTCAGTACAAGCTGGACTTCAATAGAGCCAATCCACTGGCGTGATCCAACAAACTGCAGTGGCTTGTCTCCAACATCAACAAGAGCCTTCAAAACCACCACCACCACAAGAAAAGAAACAGAAATAACACTAATTTGTATAGACGATTAGTTATTACATTTACCTATTTGAAACTCTTTTACATACGTCTGGTTTTCTGGCAACCAAATAGTAAAAAGAGAAAACATTTTAATATTTTTTCTAGGTAGGAATACTTCTTGGCCCCAAACAGATATGCAATATCATCAACATGAGACATACTGTGGAGAAAGATTCTTAGGCTACAATGGCATGAGCAATTGATGTATAAATAAATCACACACTGATTTAACACCATACCTGTCCTTATCACCATAGTGTATAGTCTCACTATTAAAATGGTGCTTAACTGTTATATGAAAACCCACAACTGAAAGGATTTAGATTTTACCACTTCAATATCTGAAGTCAAATTCCTTTTGATGTTGTGGAAGGATCTCCACTGTAATCTGCTGCTTCTAAACATTTATTTAGGCCAACAACATATCAGGCACTAAACAAAATATGTACACGATACGGACTGATCCCAAGAAGGTGTTCTGTACTAATAGAGCTGAGTTAGCCCTTTGTTCTGCCTGTAATCTGGCAAAGCAGAGTCATGCTGAAATTGATGCACTTTGTTCAATAAGGGGCAGAAGAGCACCAGAAAGTTCAGCAAGACCAACTGTGGCAGAAATCCCTAGGTAGGTCCCCGGCAATGCTCCCTCTAAGCCGTGGAGACTTATGAGCAAAAATTCTACTTTGTGAGCTTCTAGCATTAAAGTTGTGAGCGAGCGATCTGGCTGCTGCATAAATCCGTTTGCTCTGGAGCTGTCCTTCCTGAGATAAGACAAAAAAGTGTGAGCTGGAGCTAAAAAAATGTGAGCTAGCTCAGACAAACTCAGCTTAGAGGGAACATTGGTCCCCGGCCTCCTTGGTGGAAAGAAGGGTCTTTGATCCCCTCCACACTTTCCCTTCTGGCAGTATACTAGGGAGGCCAAGTTGTGCTCAGAGTGCAATGGGCAGAGGTAGGCTGACCTTGGGGCCATTCCCCCTCCACAACAGGCAAGGGGAGGCAGAAGGGAACTGCATTTGGCATAGAATGCTGCACACGAGCACAATGGAGGAAGCAATGTGCATTTCTCAGGTGACTTCGGCCCACAGTGGCCTCCACCTCTGCATCACATAGAGTGGAAGGTGAAGGCAGAACTGCCTAGTGGAATACGCTCCCACCTCTATTTGTTCCATAGCACTGGCATCCTGTTAATATCATTCTGTTGTCATTATAGCAGGGCAAGCAATGGAAGCAGGAAGGAAAGACTCCCATTAAATGGACATGCTTCATGCTAGTGTTTATATGATGACGTTTTAGTGCTTTTAATACTAAAATGGTGTTATGCCAATAAAGGTTTATGTATGTATGTAATACTAAAATGGACATTAATTTATTCCAGCTCTGATCGAGGTGGCACACCTGCACCTGGGCTGCACTGCTTCAGGCTTCAGGTGTGGCCTCAAATAGCTGAATGCCCCTTCATATGTAAAAAATTCACTGCACACAGAAAACTATGTCAGGCCTGAGGGTTCAATCCTAGCAAGCCCCTACCTGCAGAAGTATACCAGGCACAGGTATACTACCTCAGTAAGAACCAGACTGGCCAAGCCTAGCAGGGAGCAAAGACTGCCCTTCAGATCACTCCCACACAACAGAGGGCTGCAATAATGTGGCAAGTCATATAGTGGAAAATTAAAATATCATGCCAGCCCTGACTCCCCTCTTAGATGAGCTTCAGCAACTGTAAATGCGTGCTGTAAATGAGAGTCAACCATGTCAGAATAACCAATTCCATCAGCACCTATTTATTCTCAAAGGACCCAAACGTGGAAGATATCTTTACCTGCTGGATCTCCTTGTGGGTGGGTATTGGTCGCTCTGTGTACCCCTGATGCCTGAACCACGAGCATATAGTTTGCAGTGACCGATAGGCACAGCCCCAGCCATTATCGTCAACACGATCCTGCATATAATGATGGTAACTGTATGTGCCGTAAACCAAATACACCTGTGATGAGAAGAATTAAAAAGACAGCCCAGTTCATAGGTTCAGCATTATTTCTGCAAAGATAAAAAATATGCTATGAGTTACAAAGACCAGAATCACTGAGTTGGCTGGAACCAAGATTCCTCTAAGAGGGTTCTAGAAGAGCCATGGATGTCAAAATTGTAACGCGAACTTCCACAAGGTGACCACCCCAACCCCCTTTGCACCCAGTTTGGTATGAACCTACTTGTTTATTGAGCTATGTGATGGAGCTGTGCATTTCTCATTTGTTTTAAACTGACCAGGAGCTCATCAGATATGCCTCCTAATTCTTCTGCTTTTATGGATTCTGTTCTTCTTATTTTGTTCTATCAGTTACTCCTCAAGCTAGAAATTAGAGAGAGAGCAGCACAAATGAAACTCACCACACCAGACTCTATGCCAGGTGGACTGAGATGTATATGTGGATTTCTGAGATAGCCATCTTTGAATGGTTCATCCGGAAAGTGATAAGCATTAGCCCGTCGGAAATAAGGTCTATCAAGTGGCAGGTTAAACCGTCCGTGCAATTCCTATAAGCAAAGCAGAAAGTGAGAGTTTTGTTTTCTCATTGATTAATTTCATTATTGCTTATAGTTTTATTAGAGCATATTGTTCTTCACTCCATCAGCACTTAATTGTCACATTTAGGTGATTTTTTTACAAGAAGTTCCACAGACGGGGACTTCCATAACTATCACAGAGCACTTTGATTACCTGGAGTGTGTGTGTTTAGGTATAATCTTAAACAGAGCTTAGGAAAGGCAGCATAAAATATTTTAAATAAATAAATAAATACATAGGGGCTTCCTTATTCTCTGGGGGAAGAATGGGATGATATGCTAAATATATTCCTCTCCTCCCTCTTCCTGGAAAGAAAATGCACTTTGTAAAGTTACCGCACTCTTGAGTTGCCCCAGCAAGAAGCAACTTTAGCGTTACAGCAGCTACAGAGAAACATCAAATATGGTGATGTCCATCATATTCTCTATTTCCCCATATACTGTTCAAAAGGGAGGGAAGAAGAGATCCAATTAAAGCCTCACGCTTCTCATATCATCTGGTTCCAACATGAGTGACTGAGTGTTCAGCACACACAATAAGGAATCCTTGTGTACACAATGAATTATTTTGCACAGATAAAAAGAACAGGAAGTCACCACATGTATGGGGCTTTCAGTCATAACTTTTGCTTAATAGAAGTTATGCAATGTGTCAAATGAACTCCACCCATAGAGGAAAGGACATAGACTCTTTATTTGGGATACAGCAAAAATGAGAAAGACAGGTAAACGCTGTATAGTGCCTGCAGGCTTATCAACAGCAACCTCCTTCAAACAATGAACACTTAAGAGAAATCAACAACTCTGTAAAAAGCATATTTAAGTCAATAGAGATTAATATTTTACATGACTACTGATTACTAATAAAAATCCATCATCCAGCATATTTTGACCTACATCATCCAAACAATGTTTCAGCGTACCTGTCTGTAAGTCTCCAACTGATTGTCAGATATGCCTGTAGGATATGAAACTGTTACCAAGTGTTTTTTCCCTGGTAACATGAAATGAAATTGTTCAGGCACCACAACTGATGTTCCTTTCATATATTTCAAAATGCACTTTTCCATATCAGTTAGCTGTGTGTGAATTGCATTCACCAGAAGACTTCGTACACTGCAAGACACAGAAGTAACCATTTAAGCACCAGCAAAAGAAATACCCCATTGCAAATATAGTACCCGTGGACACAGTGAACTGTGACTGAGGCCATTCCGCTGGCTGAAGTGAATCTATCTACACCTTCCATCTTCCCCAGCAGCCCACAGGCCTTTCGGGGTGGGGAGAGAAAGGGGGATAGTCACAGACAAAAAGCCACATGTGTTGGGATCTTAACCCTCTTCCATCAGCAGAACAATATTTATTTACTTCATTTATTCCCTGCCGTGATGCAGTTGCTATGATCTGTCCCCACGTATTACAGGTTCTCCCCCAAAAGACTTTCAGTTTATCTTCACATGTATAGTTTCTATCCACAGCAACTATGCTTGCCTGTGTTTACAGCTAAGGAGCTGCCACCTTGCTGGAGCCAACAAGAGCTTAAACATAACAATCACACAAACCTTAAAAATATACATAGTATTTCACCTCATTCCTTCCACTTTCCAAACATGCATCTGAGAGCTCAACAATATCATAACTATTTTTTGACAATCTTTCTGCTTTTTGGAGTGACCAAGTTACAACTTACTCAGCACACACCACTTTATATTTATGAATGTTATAGGCATAAAGTTGTATATTATTGCATGTTGAAAGTTGCGTACAACAGAAAAAGTTAAAGAAAACTAATACATATATTCTTGTAGATCTGATCCACTTACTTCCGCCATGGTTCTTCTGGGGACACAGAGACAACAGCATCAACCGGTAACGTCATACTTATGTAGTGATGCTCCCTGTTCTCTTTTTCAATAATTGGAGCCAGGGCTTCCAGCATAGTTGTCATTTCCAGCATAAGATCTATATTTACTATAGGCTGCTACATAAAGAAATAAAAAATAAAAACATAAATGTACCAGGTGAAAACACTCAAACAAAAATAAATCAAAGAAGATGGAGAGAAACCAAAAGCATAGAAATATCAAGAAACTTCACAGATGGCCAAAAGCTGGGGAATGTCGAAAAGCACAGCCTTGAAACCCACTGAGGCAGAAAAGAAACACTTAAAATGTGACTGACTGATGAATTTGTACAACTTTGTAGCAGCACTGCAGAAGTACTATGTTTCAGGCAGCTGGGCTGAGGAGAAATGTTTACGTTCTGAAAGACAATTGCATATTTCAGTCTGCCAAGAGATCTGTAAATAACTTCTACCCCTGTGTTTTATTAAAAATGTCCTCATCATTTCCATTTTAAGAAACTTTTCTTTTCATACTCATCTCTACAAAGCCATGGTAAGGAAAAGTATATCTACCAAGTCTTGCAACTTTTTATCCTTCTTTTTCAAAAACCTACGTTTAGTCTCGTCTTCTTGCTCAAATCTGGAAAACAGCAGAAAAACACCATAGTAAGGAATTTATGCACTACTGGAAAAAAGCCAGTTTCGTTCTTATTTTTTCCAACCATACTCACTGAATAAACCTTAGTATCTCCTTACAAGCAGAGTCATCGGTAAGTTCTGATGCAACTGAATTCGTTCCACTGTTTGGCCACAGATACACCGAGCTATGGCAGATCCTGAACACCAGCACATCTGAAGCCAGTTTGGCCGAAAGGTCACTGAAAACATATTTTAGTGCCTGCTTTGTTGAAGAATCTGAAATAAAGAAAAAAAAGCTGCAGATTTTCAGAAAAAGAGAGAGAAAACAATGGCTCATTCTGTCCATTGACAGGCCAGAACAAGAAATAGTACTTTGGGGTTTAGTTGAGAAAACTTTAGTTAAGAAGAACATTCAAATTAAAAAACAGCGAAGCAATGACAAATTGCCTGGGAAACTTTTTCAATCATCTATCACTTGAAATTTTCAACATACACATTTGTATTTGTATTTAAATACTGCATTAAGATCAAGGGCTAAGCACTGGCTGGGGGGGACACCTAAAGCCATTGCTGTGCCGGGATAGGAGCTGAGTCCCAAATCAAGGTCCTGTGTGGTACTCCTGCCTCTGAACTGGAGGTATTAAAATCCCTAGACTTACACTGGTAGGATTAAAATGAGTAGAATAAAATCATTTTATTGTATGTGGCCATAGGCCTTCACAATATCAAAACTCTCTCAAGGTTAGGATGACTAAGGTTTTGCTGACACAAGGATTGCAAAGTCACTACAAATTTGTGCAGTCACTTCAGAAAAATTACTAATATTATAATGTAACATACAATATATTTATAGACATACCATCCGTAGTGGCTAACTGAAATGCCAGGTCCAAGCCTCCTCTTATTCTAAAGAGTATATTCATTGTTTCCAAGATAACCTATAAGGTAGGAAAATGCAGTTGAAGCTTAATGTGAATCGAAATGCCGTTGCTTTAGCTTAAAAATATTGCACATTGCCATGGGAACAAACAATGGTCCCCACATCTTGGCAACCTAGTCCTCAAACCAATTCCTTGCTGCTTCTGCGTAGCAATGAATTGAGTCATCTCTCTTTTATACTGACTTGGTTTTATTTATCTTATTGACTTGGATTGTGTTACCATTATGCTTTATGGATATTATTGGGGGGGTTGTTTTCATGTTTCTGGGGATCTTCTTTTATTGTTGTGAACAGCCTGATGAAGTTTTTAAAATAAAATACATACTCAAATTTGTATGAAGGCAATACACTTTCTTTTACTAGGGGTCTGTGAGTATGCTGGCGCATCTGCAGAGGAACAGGACTGATCTCCAAGATACTTTCCAAGAGACAAGATGAAAGACTACCATCCACTAATCTTGTATACATTTATTTGTAAAGATATACTGCAGATTTCAGACAGGAATCTGCTTCAATCTAAAGCCACTTAGGATGGCAGCTGTGTAATAATGTTTCCTCAGATGTAGGCCCCATTGGGCTCAAAGGGATTTACTTCCTAGTAACTATGCTTAGATTTTGCTTGCATGCATGTTTAACCAGAAGTAAATCCCACTGAGTTCAGCAGAATCTAGCTCCAAGTGTGCAAAAAGTCTGCAACCATGCCATCCTCCCACAAAGGTGTGTGTAGGAGGGAAGTGTGGTCTAATGGATCCAAAAAGCCCAGGTTTAAATCCCTATTCTGCCATTCACACTCTCTCAGCCTAATCTACCTCACAGGAGAACACAGTTTGAGTGCAGTGGCACCTTTAAGACCAACAAAGTTTTATTCAAGGTATAAGCTTTCGTGTGCACGCCCACTTCTTCAGATACACTGAAATGGAAGTTACCAGTCCATACATATAGGTAGAATGTGGGCAGCAAATTAGCATACAGCACAATAAAGGTGTTTAACAGATGCAAGGACCAAACCGGAATAACAAGTTTAGTTTATACGGTCACCATTTGTTTGGGTTTAATTCCATGGGAAAACAAAACATATAGTGAAGGAAAGAAATATATAAAAATCAGAGACTGATGGGCAGATGTACCCTTCTCAGTCTTGAATAAAATTTTGTTGGTCCTAAAGGTGCCACTGGACTCAAACTTTGTTCTGCTGCTTCAGACCAGCACAGCTACCCAGCTGAATCTATGTCACAGGGTTGCTGTCAAGATAAAACAAGGAAAGTTGAACCATGTCGCAAAGGCAGAATAAAAATGCACCCATTACAAAGTGATGTTGTAGGAAACCATGCTAATAATAATCGCTTCCCTCAAAACAGCACGTTCGGGGGGCGGGGGGGGCGGGGGGAGCCAGGTTATACGGATGAATTTGTCACCCATTAAAATGATCCAGAAGCTTCCTGATAATTTCCCCTCCTTTTATGTTTGCTTAGCAGTTAGCATCCAGCAGCTCCAGGGAACTCAAAGGGTTGCCCAAGGCATCCTGCGCGCCAATCTCGATCAGTCCTGCATTAATTCTACTTCTACCATTGTTGTTCGGGGAATTTGGGTTTGGACCTTACAACGGAGGCTCTTAGCCTGCGGCGACAGGAACGAAGGAAGACCAGGCCTGTGCTTGTGGATCCTGCCGGGCCCGGAGGAGGGCCTGTTGGGGTGGCCCCCGGAGCCTCGCAGATGCCCGTCCCTTTTCCGCCAGCCAGAAGTAACACGGCGCCCGGCGGCGAAGGAGAGGAGGAGACTCACTCGAGACGCTCCCTCTGCCCTGACGACCTCAAACCTCCCTCGGCCCTTGGCACTAAAGATAGATAAGGCGGCGGAAGGAGGGGAGGGGAGGGTCGACGTTCCCTTCCTCGTCCCTCCTCCCCAAGGAGGGCGGCGAAAGAAAAGGCTGCCTCACTTACTACATCTGTCAGCGGCACACTGAGGAGAGGCGAGCCGGGCAGCTGCATGCTCCTCTGCCTCGGGCCAGGCCAAGGGAGCTTCCCTGCGCGCGCGCCCCCCAACCCACTGGCGCGGCTCTCGGACTCTCTCTGGGGTAGCCTCTCTCCGCCTCAAACGACAGGGAAGAGCCGGGTGGGCGTTTGAACTACGTTTCCCGACGGCCACCTCTCGCGTCGCGCAGTGCCGCGCTCTTCTCCGGGGCTGTACCAAATATTCACAGGAGAAGGGGGGGGTGCTTAGAAATCCCCTCTTTGTTTAGCGTTTGGGCTTTCCCGAATCCAGGGCAACGACGTCAACAAACACTCTCCCTGGCAAAGAGATCTTTCGCCAGGAGGAGAGCCTGTTGGTGATGTGGGCGGTGGCTGCTGCTGTTGCTGCTGCTGCAGCTTTGGGGGCACGGGCACTCGCTCTTGCTGGGGGACAGAAAGGGGTGAGTGGACTCTTCAGAGGCTCCAGTAAAGTAGGAGAACTGGGTAATCCCTTTTCCAGGTGATGTTTGTTTCCCAATCCGGAAACTTGGTTCCAGACTGCGGCTCTGAAGTGTTCGATATGTATTTATTTTATATATTGAAGGGGCTTACAACATCATTCTTTGCTCCTCCGCTTTATCCTCGCAACACCCCTGTGGGGTCGGCTAAGCCCAAGAGAGTGTTAATAGGCCAAGGTCACCCAGAAAGCTTTTCTGACGAAATGGAGATCCTAGTCCAACAACTCGAGCCACTACAGCATGCTGCTGGATATATATATTCCATGCAGGTGTGATTCATGAATTACTCAATTGCTGGAAGACTTCTTATACTTTTTTCTAAATGCGATGTACGTTATAAGCATCAACTTTAATCTCTTTATTATTAATATTTTGCTATTAATGGAGTTTTATGTGTGCACAGCCTGAAGGATTATTTAGGGTAGGAGAGTGCTCAAGGCTCATAACACAGCACAGCCAATCTGGTCAGCGTGTGCTGACAAGAAAACAAAAGTTACACAAGGAGCTTTTTTATCTTTGCAAAACTAATAAGAGTCCTTTATTGTAAGGAACTCTATTCTAGACAAGACAGTAGAGATAGGATTCTCCTAATCTAACTAGCTAGGGTGGAGAGAAGCATTCCAGCTCTCATGCTGCCAAGATGGAGAAGGGTGGCACAGTGTGGAGAGAAGGTGTCAGACCAGAAGCAAGATTCCCTGAGAGTAGCAATCTACACATCAAAGGGATAGCATCAGAGAGTAAAGGGAAGAATAGCAAAACCCTGGCCTCTCTATTTCTCTGACCCTCTTATAGACTCCTTCTGAAGTCTGAGACTAAGAGACAGCACAAAGTGGTGGCAGCACTAAATGGTGACTGCCTCCATCGACAGAGGAGGCAAACCTCTGAATCCCAGTTGCCTCTGTGCCTTGTTTGGCCCTCCGGGGCAATTTGTTGGCTGCTGTGTGAAGCAGTATGCGGGGCTAGATGGACCAGTGGTCTAGTCCAGCAGTTTATGTTCTGTGTGTGATTTGGCTAGTGTTGCTCTTGAAAAACCTTCTACTTTCTTTTTTTTTTGTGAGTATTTGGGTGTGTGTGTATGCCTGGAAGTCATGGTTGACTTCTGGCAACCCCTAGTAGGGCTTGGATGTTTCAGAGAGGTGGCTTGATATTGCCTGCCTCTGTGTCCCAACCCTGGTACTCCTTGGAGGTCTCCCCTCCAAGTACTTGCCTGGTTGGCCCTGCTTAGCTTCCAAGATCTGGCAAGATCGGGCTTGCCTGGGCTATCCAGTTTAGGAAGACCTTTTACTTTCTTGACCAGTGGCTCAGGCAACTGGCTGCAAGTTGGTGAGAACCCAAACGCAACCGTTTTTCTATCTGACACCTTTTGAGATTAAGGCTTGTTTTTAATTCATAAAAAATCTTGGGTTTATTTAATATTATGGCATAGGTAAGAGATGCAATTGCTGATAATGTAGTTCTTATAAAAGCCTCCCTAGTTGCTATGGTGGGACTTCAGTAATATACAAACAGAAGTCTTTAGGTTTTGCATTTGGGAACAAGGCATTTTTTTCCCTTTCATGGAAGCAATCCTAGACATTATCTCATCCACCTGGTACCATACTGAGGAAACACAGGCACTTTTTCAGAGCCTCTTGATCCCCAGAAGGCATATATTAAAGTCCTGAATGCAAGCCTAGTTTGTTGATTTCAGCAATTGAGGAGCAAGTGGTATTTGATAAATCTGGCAAAATCCGTCACTTTAAGACTATTTGGTCTTTTTTGTAATCTGTGCCCCTTTTCCAATGGAACATTTCCACTGAGTAGACAAAGCATAATATAATTGCAGATCATTATAAAGAAATAGCTAATCATTCAGTAGAAGCTTTACATTTTAGGTTTTTCTTGCATGTTACATGCTTGAATGCTGAACTATTTACTGAAACTTGAGAAAAAATATATTTTAAAGATCGCTGATAATGATAATCCTACTTAACATGTCAAACACAGGGAAGTATTTATTTTTTTAACATCCAGATTAATTTTAAAAAAGTTCTCAAAGAAATTGAGAGCTTGCATCTCGTTTTGTTTCCTAACTCCTGTTTGCAAGCCCTTTCCCTCACTCCAGATACACAAGGGCTGGTGAAGGTTAAACAGTAGTGAGGAAGACAGCCCATCATGCTCAGCGGTGTACTGGCAATTAAAAGGATTGTATTATAGCTATGTCCTGTTGTTTTTTGTGTGTGTATGTACATGTGCGCAGGTCATGCAATAGCCATGTGGCTCTTTTGGTTGATGAGCATTCCCAAAGTGGCTCTCCAGATCAGTGGCGTACCCCTGGCTTAAAGCTACATTTTGATACAGACTTCAGCTATCCTGGTTAAATGGTTTATTTTGGAGTGATTGTATGACTGTTGTGGATTAAGTGGGCTGAAGACTGACATCTGTGTTTTGATTCTGATCCTTCTTTCTAGGGATCGTAACGCTTCTGCCCATTTGCTAGAGTGATAGGTTATCACACAACATCAGCCATGCCTACAGAAGGGAAAACAGATATGGAGAGGATTGGCCTCTTTAGTGAAATGGAATATGTTACTATCGGGGATAAGTATATCTCGCCCTTTAACCGTACGTATATTTTCACCATTGTGCGATAGAGCTGGGGTGGTGGGGTTTTTTATTTCTTGAAATGATTTGTAGAAAATGGTTAAAATATTTTAAACATTAAGCAATCATATTTCAAACTATCCCATTTTCAGACTGGATAACTTTTTTGGAAGATTGCTTCATGTATGATCCTTCACTGGCAAATAAACATGCAGAATCAAGGTCCAATATGTGAATTCATAAAGTCATGCCAGTATGTCGGATCTTACTAGCTTTCCTGCTAGGAAATTGAGGAGGAGGGGGCTCATTTTGACCACCAGTAGCCTACAGTGGAGTCTTGTAACTGGGCAGCTTACCAGTGCATAGTTGCCCTAAGTCAAGAGTTTATCAATTCATACACCAGAAACTCCAATAATATGTAACACCATCTCCCAGTTTTAATAGTCCCATAGGAGTTCAGGGATTCATGGGAGCCTGGTGGATGAGCTCATGTAGTTTGCTCCGATATTCTTCTTTACGTGTAAACTAGCTGATAACAGGCTGTGTTTTGCCAAAGGCTTCTTCACAAAGGTGGAGCTCTAAGTCTTCTGCTCCAAAGGGAAAACTTTCACCAACACTTTGACTTGAGATGGGCAGCAACTTTGCTCAAGGAAATAATATGTCAGTGAAATTTTTCCCTTTGGAGCAGAAGACTTATAGTTCCATCTTTGTGAAGAAGCCTTTGGCTAAACACAGCTTGTCATCAGCTAGCTTACACTTAAAGAAGAATATCAGAGCAAACTACATGAGATCATCCACCAGGCTCTCATAAATCCCTGAACTCCTGTGGGACTATAAAAACTGGGAGATGGTGTTTCATTTTATCGGAGTTTCTGGTGGATGAGTTGATAAAGTTTAAATATGCCTATGCCCTGTGGTATGTAAAACATGCCTTGTTACATTTAATTTCATTATATTTGTATTACATTGGATTTTTACATTTTGATACTATGGTTTGATACTTGTGGTTGTTTATTGTTGAGCACAGATTATTTCCTTTGTTTTTTATATTTCTTCTGTGCTGCTCCTTGGTTTTGTTTCTAAGTCAAGAGTTGTCAGATACCCCCAAAAGGAACATCTGTAACAGATGATCATGGAACTCACTTGAACAAAAGCCACACAGAACAAGGGCTGCAGTGAGGAGGGGAAGTGGGCAAAATCAAGCAGGGAAGCTGGTAGGATAATCCAACATTATCAGGACATTGTGCTGGTATTGCAGCATGAGTTGATGCCACAGTGCTGTCCAGGGCCTTGGATGCCTGATGCACCGGAGATTTGCATGCATAGAAGGCTGGGAGAAGTGGAATAATGGGGCTAGGATTGGCTCAGTACACCATTACACTAGGCCAGCTGCACTAGTGCAACCTGTGTGCCTGATACATTGCCAGGGGATTGTGACTGGCAGGCAGAATGGGCTTATACCATTTGCTACGTGAAAGATGCCACTATAGCTCTGCACTGTTGCTGTGCCCCCTACAGTCTTGGTCAGCCAGTCCCTTTCCCTCTGGTGGCTTTTCTTGCACAAGTACCTGGGTTGAAGGTAATCCCAGCCTAAATCATTATGACAAACATATTGGATAGACCAGCAGTAGCCTTCAACTGAGCCCAGGTTCTCTTAGTAGATACTTTGCCCGTTCTGCCACTTCGCCAGCAATTCCTCCCAAGTCCATTTTGACCCACATGTTCTGTGAAGCAGCTCATGTGTTTTGTGTTGCATCAAGCAAATTATCCTGAATCATTATCCGGATTCTAGGGCCAAGGACTTTTGAACTACATGCCCTTTGGGGTGGTGGTAAAGAGCTTCTGGTGCTGTTAAAGACTATTCCTGGCATCTGTTTCCTGGAAAAACTGAAAGGAGAACCCAGAAACAGAAGCCATGTAATACCTTTTATTAGGACCAATCAACATGACACAAAACAGTGTGCAAGATTTTCTGGAGAACTTGGACGCTCGCACACTATTTTGGTTCCTTTTGCTTGGTCCTAATAAAACTACATGGCTTTATAAGGGTTTTTTGCTTTGGACCTACTGCAGCTTCTTAATATCCCAAGGAGAAGTGGACCAGAGGCCTTGAACTCAAACTTTTGAATACCGATGCTGTGCCTCCTTTGGCACAGAAAGTAAATTAGTATTTTTTGCCCATCTGCCATGCTATGTGCTTTTCTTTGTGGCCTTCCCAGCAACTGAGCAGCAGCAGGAAGTATCTTCAAGTTTCCGTCAGCAAGGGGTGAGGGGTCTGAAAGCAAAAAGTGAGGAAGTCGAGATACACAAATCCATAATGATAAGCAAAAGCCAGTTGGACCCTTGGGCCGCTAGTGACAGCACCTACTCATTTTCAAGGCCCTTTTAACGAAGCTGCAAGCAAGAACAGGCAGATGCTGCCAGGGAGTAGCAAACAGATGTCCGCTCTCCAGGCGGGTTACTTTGACCCCGTGTATGGAAGAATTTTTGAAGGTGAAAGTTATTCAAACCCCGTTCAGCTACGGAGAAGATATCGCATGGCAGAGTCCAAGAAAAACTTGAGCAAACCTTTCCTTCCCAGTAATGGAGAGAAAATGCCGTAAGTTCAGGGGGAGAAGGTGTGGAAGTTGTTTGTGGTACCCATGTTGCCATAAAAAGCTGGCAAGAGGGTTTTTCAACATTTCCTGCTGAATTAAACTTTATTCCTAATCTTTATAGAAAGCCTCTGATGCCACTGTCACTGCCACCCTGCACACCCAACTCCAAAGTATTTCCTTCTATGAGAGGGGAATGTTCAGCTGCTACAAACGGAAGATCCTAATGGATGCATGGAGCATTTCTTTCTCATAAAGGTCATGTGCATGTGGCCCTGGATCATGGGCAAAGGTCTATGCTACCATGTTTAGCATACTGAAACATTGATCCTGCTATGTAATTTTTGTGTCATTTATTGCGTCACATTGAGACTTATGCTTTTCCTCAGTTCTGTTTTTAGATTTCTGGTTGGTTCTATGGCCCAAATCCTATTGTATTGTTAATTGAATTACCCTGTCCTGTCGATTGTCTTGACTCACTCTGTGTAACCTGCCTTGAGTCCAAGTGAGAAAGGCAGACTATAAATGATGTAAATAAAGAAAATAATAAATATTTTTGATGAGAACAGAGGTGGGAGGTCCTGCAAGAAAGTAGGTCTCAGCTTTCCTACACCCACGTATTTCTTAAGCCTGAGAACAAATTAGTATATGAACAATTCATTTCTACTAGGAAAAGCCACCACAAAGTGACTTCTTGCTACTTTTTTTTCTGGCTGCTTGTTCTCACACACCACTCACACATACCCGATCTATGGGGAAGTTTGGACAGCATAACAAGAAACACTGTGCTGTTTTTCTGTGGTTGCATTTCTTATGATTGAATCTCGATTTTGTCACATCTTAAGGCATTTATGAGAAGGAGGAGGCACAGAAGAATATTAGAGAAGTGTCACTAGACACTTGTTGATTAAATAAACTAACAAAATATTTAAATAAACTAACAAAATATATTCTTAAGAATTCCAAGACACAACTATGCTGCTTTCATCATCCTAGAGAAACCTCTGGGTTTTTTTTTTCCTAGTACTTCTTCCCCATAAGCATCTCCAGTTCTCAGCATTTCTCCTTTACTGCCTCAACCAGGGTTGGTTCAGCAGTTAAGCCAACTGCTTGAGGCAGCAGAATCAGGGGGGCACTGATGGACTGCAGGGGCATGGCTGCTTTCCAGCCACGAGCTGCACAGCAGGTGACTCTGACATCAGCTCCTGGGCACATGCTACTGCCGGTCAGGTTCAAGCCAAGTGTTGCTGCAGGGGCTTGGCTTGGACCCCTTCCAGTGGTGGCATGGGCCGAGGAGGAGTAACCAAACATCCTGAACCAGTTTGGCCTCAACTGTCTTTTCGTATCCCAAATTCATGCGCCCAACCTTGGTAACATCCTTCCTAGACTATGAACTTGAGCAACAGCATCTTTTGGTATCTTGAAGGCCATTCTTATGCCTCTACCAGCTCCATTTTCTCTGGGATCTCCTCATCAGTAGTGAGGGAATATAGGTGAAGGGAAGGCAATTTTTTCCCCACTTTACTAGCACACATGCCGCTACAGCACATATACCCTCCCAAACCAAGATTCTCATTTTAAATATGTTTCTCACAGCTTTTAATCTGTTTATATCTGTTTGCATACCCATAAATGGATGTTTCTATTTGGGTGGATATAATCCAGGGCCTTAGCTTGCGCAGGGTTGCACGCGGCAATACCCCCTCCCAATTTCCCAATGACAGGGCAGGCGGGATGGAGGCTGACTAGTTGGTTGCTGCTGGGTTCCTCCCTGCTGCCGAAGCACACCACACCTTGCTGGATGGAGGAGAGAAAGGAAGAGGTGGGGTAGCACTCCAGCTGGCCAACCTTAAGGCGGGGCCGCTGAGGACTAGGCCCATGGAGGGGCGGATCAGGGCCAGCTCTTTTTCCTGAAGCGTGGAACAGGGAGGGCCCCTTCACCACCACAGCTCTTCCAAGCTGGCCAGCTGGCTGCTGGTGAAGCAAGGGTGTGGGGAGGCTGGCGGGACGGGATGGGGCACACTCTTTTCTGGTCTCCTTGGTCAACCTTTTCTCCTTTGGGCCACTGGCTTTTTCTCCGGCTGCTCTATTTTAAAACATTGTATTATTTTTGTGACATAAGTGTCGTCATGCCCCCCAGTACCCTACCGCCACCAAAAACCATCTAGCTGATATAATCTGAGAATTCAGCTGTGAAAGCTCAGCATGTGAAAGAAAGAGAGAAAAAGGAAGAAAGATGAAGCAATGAAAATGGGTTGTCTGTTGCTTTCCACTTCCCTAAAATAGTTCAGACACTACTCCATGACAGACAAAGAATGAATCTCTGCTCTTATATGATTAACAAAGAAAATGTCCCAAAAATGTTGATCAAAACCATGATGAAATGCTGATTATTTCAGTTCTTCTAACGCAAGCAAACGAGCAGCTTGTATCACTATAACAGATTGCACATGCTGCAAAGAAATAACATGTTTTGTCTTTCAGTTGTGGTATAGGAACCTATTATGGAACCATCAGTGGTCCATGCCCCTACTTTAGCGCACAAAGGAAGGACAAAATTGCCTACCTGCCACCTGGGAAGAATCTGTACACCAGTCCAGGGAAGAAAGGAACTGGCTATGGGTAAACCATCACAACTACTAAGTTGCAGTTTGTGATCTATCTTTTTAAAAAAACTTTGAAAACTGTCAAACATTGGCATCAACCGCTGTTTCGTTTTCTCTACCCAGGTATCCAAATGTTACAATAGGTAAAGAGTACTCACATTCAGTTGAATTATATGACATAGGAAGAATAACTTTTAAGGTAAAATTCTATTGGATGATTTCCATTTAATGATTACCAGTATGTAGACAATATACCCCCCTTTCAGATGATTAGCTCTTACCTGACTGTACACCTGCATGGTTATACATGAATTCTTATTTCTAAAGAACAGGATATTATTCTTGTTCAATATATTTGCAGACTCATGGGAGGGGATTGCTGGAAAGCAAACATTCAACTAACTAGTAAGGTTTACAAAACAGTAATTAACAACAATAAACAGTAAAACACAACTATTTTGTGCCAGCAATATGTTAGAGAAGCCTGTCCTCTTTTCTCTTTTACTCTGAGGCTGATTGTGTAAGATGTCCTGCAGAGAAGAGTGAATGCAGGGCATGTGTGTGTGTGTATATGTGTATGTGAGGCTGCATACGTCTGAATTTGTAACCTCAACCTGCCCTGAACCATGTGACATAGAATTCAGGCCTCACCCATATATGTTTCAGCTTATTTTATTCCTAATACAGTTATGAAACTGTATTGGCTGCTTTAGGTCCCTCTGGGGAGAAAAGGTGGCCTGAAAAGTTCACATCTTTTTAAAAAAACTTTTATGGAGCTAGCCTACATAAGGACAGTGCTAACAGGAGACTCAGCAATCCTTGGCCTAACTATCATACAAGGAGCCCACATGTTTTGTTCTCAGAGAGGTCCACTGCTGTCTGTTTGCTAGATGGCTGGAACATACAATGCTAAATTAATGTGTTTTTGTTAAGGGGACAATAACAACTGGGGGGGGGGATCCAACCATGCTTTCAGTGCTGTCCCTACTACTTCATTATGGCAAAGAGGTACAAATGCGGGGCCTACAAGTTTTCCTCCTCATCACTCCTGGGTATAGTGAACTCTTCATAAATGTTGATTATTTGCATTAAGACAGAAAGACTGTTCTGTTACTTACTTTCTGCCTCTCTTCCCTTGGGATGTGCATGGCACATATTTTGCATTAGCAGTCTGATGCATACACCCACTTCCTATAATTTACTATCAAATTTAACCTCTTTTCAGATTATTTCCCCAATAAAACTAATCTGCATTTAATGTATGTAATGTAATCTCTTTCAACTCCGGTTTTTATAGAAAATGTCTGAAGAACACCATCGGCTGCTGAAAGGTGGGCCTTTCAAATTGAACCTTTATCCCCGAGAGTATTTTGACATGAATCCTTACTATGATGAAGGACCAATGCCGCCACCAAAGAGACCACCCGCACAAGTACCAGTTCATACTGCCTTTAAACCAAGTTCTCCAGGAAAGAAAGTAAGATTGTAAAATGAAGATCTCTTCTTCATTTATCTTATAGAAGGCTAAATATTTTTTAAAACTCATTTTTAACATTGCAGGTTTTCCCCCATTTAGCTAGGTTATAAAACATTTATAAACAAGGAAATTAAGGAGAAAAATAGCAAAAAAAATAAAGGCAGTAGAAACTGAAGATGAGTGGCACTTTTGCAAACCCAGCAGAAACAGTGCAATGTACTAGTGCCCAGCAGAACCCAGTGCCAATGTGGCCATGCCAGCTGAACAGGACTGATATCAAGCACAGAATCACAATCCAAGGGTGGGGGGTTGGAAGCCTAGCAGAACCCAGTGCCAATGTGGCAATGCCTGCTCAATCACAATCCAAGTGTGAACCAGTACAAGCCCAGCAGAACCAGTACAGAGTGTCTAGCAGTACCAATGCAATCACAGAGTGCCCAGCAGAACTCAGTGCCACTGGCATTTTGAGCTTAAAAGGACTGATTTCAAAGCACAAAAGCACAAATCCAATTAATAGGGGTGGGATTTTGTAGGCTCTGTGCAAGAAAATGGGAAGTGAACACAAGGGGGACCCTCTTGAAAGTGACATGATGAGTTTAAAACTGACAATAGAGTTTCCAAGGCTGTAGAATTTGGCCCCCCTGTTGCTTTGAAGTTTGGTAAACATTTTGTTTGACTGGAGACAGTCTGTCTGCAAATGTATGCATTAATGACTCAGCATCAACCTTCAGGAACTGCTTGAAAGTCTGTGGAAAGTTTGACCTGTCATGAACTTCAGTTTACCAACCACCTAAAATTGAGTCGGTTCATGCCTATGTAGCTATTTGTGACAGATTGTGGGAGTTTGCCAAAAGGAACACAAGGGCCAGAAGTTAGTAACTAGTTATTTTAGAAATGTCAGCGTATACTTGAGCCTACAAATTGTCTAGTGCATCACAGATGTACTGTATATGATAAAATGAACCCTTTCCCCCCCTACTGTAGAAAGGCAGGATTCTGTCTGTGTCAGAGATCTTCAATGATATAAGAGTTTGTTGATGTTCCAGTTTTAAGAGGGTCTTTCTGATTTTAATGGCCAAAAGAGAGCCATAAATCTACCAGATCTGCCTATATTTCTTACCAATGCAAATAGGATGCACTCTGAATACATCTGCTGTTCAGTGATAAGTCTTGTTTGAGCTGGCAGTTAATGCATAAGAGGCTTGCAGAATAACTGTACAATAAAACATTGTTGAAAGATGCAGTCCTTGCAAAAGCATTATTAATATAATGGATATTAGGGTTTTTTGCTGCTGTTTAGATAAATACGAGTGTTTGGATTTGTGAAAATATTAGTACTCATGTCCTGAAATTTTGGGAGAAGGGGGGAGGGAACCAGTCTGCAGATAGTTTTTACCATAACTCATTTAAATCCCCTTAGTACGTTGGGTGTAATTAAAGGTAGTCCTAAAAGCAAGAGGCAAATATCCATGGGAGCTACAAAACATTTCTTCTTTTCTTGGAACTGACCCGTTCCAAGCTTTTTCCATTCTTTCTGAAGGGTACGAAAACAAATGTTTTTTAAACGTAATCTGATTGATCAAGGCAGCCCTAATAAGTTTACTTTGTAATCAACTAAAAAAGTAACTACCCCTGATTAGAGGGGTAGTAGTGTTTAAAAAAATATGTAGGCCCATGAAGGCACGAAGGTGTTCTCTCTTATCTCACACGCAGGAAGGAATATCTCTTCAAAGATAACAGCTGCTATCACATGGTTGCAAATAATCCTACTACCATTTTTTCTGAAGCCCCCTGGAGGCAAGGGAGAGGGGTGAATGGTGCGTGAAGCAAAATGCTTCTAGATACGGCCTGGAAGGTCCAAATATCCACACCAACAAAGCCAATTATATTCAGAATCATAGACTTAAGGTACAAATGTCTGTCCTCATGAGCCTCTCGGGATCCAAGGAAGGTAATTTTTAAACATCCGTGTCATCACCAAGAGAAGTTGGAGTTAAATGTCAGATAGTATTTTTGAACTTCTGTTGGGTGTCTTTGTATTAACTAAGTATTTTTATCCAGTGCCCTCCCATTCTTAGTACTTCTTTGTCCTTCTAGCCAGGTGGCATGAAAGCAGGCACGTTTGACCCTTATCCAACCCATTCCTCAGACCCATATGTGCTGAAGATGCCTAAACCTATCACGACCAATAAACAAGGACGAATATTTAATTCTGCTTCTACAACAAGGAGCAGACCAGTAAGAAGTATTATGGCTGCCAATGTTGAAAAGTAAGTATTACTCCTTGATGCGGCTAAATTACTTGGAAGTTATGCCAAGGGCTCAGATCCTCTCATCTCAATGGGTACAGGCTCTCTCTTGCTTTACTCCATGGTGAAGGAAATGTCCTCTCAGTCCGTTCTAGGGTATTCCAAAGTAGTCTTACTCAATATGTTCTATGATTAAGCCCGTGCACTGAAAACAGTTGGTTCTTCCTGGCCTAAATTAAATTGAAATTATTATTTCATAATATAATTTGTCCTTTGTAACTTGTATGGGGTAAGCATTGTTGTGTACCAGACCCACAAAACTTGCAGTCTGCCAGGCAAAACTGAGCCCAGCCATTTGAGATGGCAGCTTCCTGTTTCTCCTTCCTGGCATTGTAAAAGGAGGGAGGTGGGGAGGTTTCTTTAATTACCTGTCAGACCACAATTCATGGTGTAGTTTCAGCTGCATTCTAAGCTTCCAGATGTTTCGTGCATTGCTTGTTAGTGAGCTGCTCTGTGTCGTTTTTCTCTGTGCCGGTGCAAACTTCTGAAAAGTTTACACAGCAGTGGGGAAAAATGGCATATCAATGGCTTACCCCGTAACAGCCACCATACAGCAGCATCTCATGTGGCTTTAATACAGTGGCTGCAGAATACAGACTGGCTGCATGATTCAGTCTAGGTTACGAGTTTGTCAGATCTGCCGTTCCAAATGGTCCCTTCTGCCAACAACATCCTTGATAATAATAACCTTCCCTTTCTGTGGTACATTCAGTAATGTGATTATGAGCTTTAATTAGTGGGATGGGGGTAGAAGGAAGGAGCATCTTTCTGGCATTTTTTGATCAAGGAATGCAAGCGGTATGTGCCTCCAGAAGCCACAGTTAGCACTGAGCGGAAATGGGATTTCCTTCAAGTAATTTGGAATATTGTTTTGTCTAGCTGTGGCCAAAGACACTGGACAAGGCCAAGAGGATGTAGATAGGGTCCAGTCTGTTATTTGCTCTTGTAACGTAAATAGGTGAAATCCTGTTATATTACATTACATATGAAGCTGCCTTATTCCAGAACAGACCCATTGGTCTATTGAGGTCAGTAGTTGTTTACTCAGACTGGCAGCAGCTTGCCAAGGGAGAGGTCTTTCCCACCATGTACTCTGTGGTCCTTTCAGCTGGCAATGCTGGGGGGTTGAACCTGGAAGACCTTCCACATACAAAACAGATGCTCTACCACTGATCCATGGCCCCTCCCTAAAAGCTGTGCACTGTTCCCTATCCCTTATTCATTTAAATCAAAGCTGGATGGATAGTTCTGGGAGCAGTGCTACTGAGTACCACATAAGCCTCTAGTATAGGGGTGTCAAACATGCAGCCCGGGGGCTGGATCAGGCCCCCAGACGGCTTCTATCAGGCCTGCCATAGAACTGGCTGTCTTCTGCTGCTTCTTCCAGTTCTGCTTCTGCTGCATCATCGTAGGTTTGCAGCTTACAGACACCTGAACAGCAAACAACATACTCAAGATTGCAACAGCACAGACATTTTGATACAATAATTCAGAGCAAGAGGTGTCAGTTATCAGGCACTGTTAAATAAACAAAATATTGCAAGAGTACTAATGTTTTAAGCATGTTTTGATTTTAAGTAAAAAAAACAACCCTTTGTGTTTGTGTCCTTTATAAAGTTTATATCTCCACTACCTGGCATTACATTTTATGACCCACGTGGCCCGGCCCAACAAGGTCTCATTTATGTCAGATCTGGTCCTCGTAACAAATGAGTTCGACACCCCTGCTCTAGAGATTGGTTGGTCACCAACAATATCTTACCGAGGGGAAGTGGGGATGAAATGCAGACATGTCTATGGATTCTTTCAGACAGAGACAGTAAGCCATACTTCCAGTAAATCTTATAACATTTTCTTTATATTTCAGATCGTTAAACGTTACAAATTATAAGGATCCACAGCTGACAACATATTAGCTGTACAAAAACAAGGTGAATGATCTCTTCTGGGTTCTGTAGCATTTGAACAACTTGGGGCTCCTGAAATAAATGAAATTTCTGTGGCTGAGAGAAATAGGTCAAATTCTGCAACACCTTAGTACAATTGTATCCCACTTCTAGCTATATTTCAACAAATAAACAAGCAAATTGATAATATTTTCCAATAATGTTTATAAAATGTGGAGATTTTGATGCAAGTTGTATTTAAGTTGTTAGGTACATGTTTACATGTTAGGTATGTATTGGGAAAAAATTCTATATATATTGTTAGCAATAATAAACACGTATCCTTTGTTGTGTAACTAACATCAAGGTTTTTTAAAAAGCCATTTGTCACCTAAACTGAATTGAAATGAAATGTTCCTTCAAAAGATTTAGTACCTGCTTCTAGTTAATAGATACCAATTTAGATAAATGCAAGTGTTTCACTGGATTGTTTTTCATCTACCAATTGTAAATGTTCTGAACAGCATTAATGTGTGAAACCAGCATAACAAAGAAAATCCCATTCTCAAAAGCTCTTAAATACTCATTTTTTTAAAAAAAAAAATGAACTGTTTTTGTATTTTCATTCATTAAAGTTTTCATTTTCCTAGAAATGCATTTTATTCCTGACTTGCCTCATTTTCGTTGACTGAACAATGACTGACTACAAAACTCAGCTGAATACCGTATTTCTCAGAATGCAATAATATATAAATAACATCCCAAACTATTGTGTTCTTCAGGAAAAGGCAAATGAGGGAAGAAGATAGTAAGGTAATGTTATGAATATAACTTTAGAGGTGAGTTTTGTAGTTCAGTTGGCTTTCCCCATCTGTTTCTCAGGCACGTTTCTCTTCCCAGTTTCATTGTTCTTGAATTACTGATAGCTCTGCTCCTTGCTGTATTTCTTGAGCAGAGACATTGGGAAGATACTTAGCCTCTAATTATCTGGATGTGTATCGGTTGTGTGTGTGTAACCCATGTGCAGAGCCCGCAAAGCACTAGGCTGATGTCCAGAGCCTGCTATATTTCTTCCGCACAGCAGTGTGAAAGCTTGACTCCCCGTTGACAGATGTGGTGCAGCTGACCGAAACAGTGCGGTAGTGCTGCCGGACAACTTTGTGATGCTGATTCTCTTCTTTCCTTCGGATTTCAGCAATCCTGCCACATTCTAGCAAATTGGAAATTTTGGAAAAGGTTGTTAGGATAGCGTCAGATCTAAATAAGCAGCCAGTTTAAAAGTGATGTTGTAAGAGAAGCCTTTCCTTCATTACAGGTAAGCAGAAACATAGAAAGTAGAAAAAAGTAAGCAGAAACAGAAAGCAGAGAAAGGCGTAAGGAGAAACAGAGAAAGCAGAGAAAGGTGTAAGCAGAAACAGAAAGTAGAGAAAGGTAAGCAGAAACAGAGAAAGTAGAGAAAGGTGTGAAACAGAGAAAGTTGCTGGATGACACTATAAAGGCCTTTCCTTTTTCCCAAGGAGATGAGTTAATGGAGTGCAAATGTCTCAAAGGCTGTGATGAGCAAGGTAAAAGTTGTCTTCGTGAGCATGCTGTTATCGATGTTAGGCGTTAAGACAGAGGATGCAATTGATGCTCTGCTTGACTAAGATTCCCCTATGCAGCAGTGCACCAAGTAGGGGAAGGGAACTATGGCAGCTTCTTACCTTTGACCTTGGTGTACAGGGAAGTGCTAAGGAGAGCATGTGATGCAAAACCTCTGTCCCTGTCCAAAGGGCTGCGATGACACCTTCCCATTAACACTAAACGGAGCAATTTTATACAGCTATCTTCATACCAGGTTGGCCCAGGCTAGCCTGATCTCATCAGATCTCTGAAACTAAGGTTTGTATTTGGATGGGAGACCACCAAGGAAGCCCGGGGTTTTTACCCAGAGGCAAGGGATGTTAAACCACCTCTGAACGTCTCTTGGCCTGAAAACTCTACCGGGTTGCCGTATGTCAGCTGCGACTGGATGGCACTTTCTATTACCATCTTCATACCGGTTTCACAAATAGACCGTGACCTTTCTGACTTGCGTACATATGCAACTGATAGTCACAACTAAAAGCCTCTCTCTTACAACCTGGGAAGTTGGATTAGCTACATGGTTGTATGGCTCAATATCAATACAGCCAAGCAACTGCCTTCTGTTAAATTGTCCTTAATTAGCGGTGACTTGCCAAGTTGCTACTACAGAGGTTGTTATGACTTACAGAAGAGCTCTTTGCCTCTCCTTCAGAGGACTCCAGGCCCTCTTTCAGTCTGCAGTGACGCTGTAATGTCACTCTTTGTGTTTCTGATGGGCCTGAAAGACTCCTTAAAATATTTTGCTGTGGAAATAGGATGCTCTCGCCCTTGGTTCTTAAGGGGCGAATCATCTATCCTGGGGCAGGGTAGCAGTGAAGGCAACCCACCGATATCTTTGCTTTATCTGTGCTGAAAGATTAATAGATCAATTCAATTTTTTTTCAGATACTCAGCAACATTAGCACTGCCAAGCTACAATATTTCTTTTATTAGACGTGCAGATGTTCTTTTCCCCTCATTTAAAATCTATCGCTACACAGGGGAAATTACTAAAATGTCATGCTTAGATTACAAATTATATACATGTGTGTATACAAACACACACATAGCATTGCACAAATCTTGAAATGCTGCATTTTGTTGGAAGACGTGAATTGTTTAATATTTTTTACAGAAACCGAGAGGATAATAGTTATTTTCATAAGGATATAATTTACCTGTAAAAGTTAGGTGCCAATCCAGCCACCCTAATTAGCATTCTGTCCTCCTTGTGTACTTAGCTTGGTATTATAAATAAATGAATGAGTCTGCCCTGAATAATTTCAAAGTCACAAGTTTTGTCATTTTGATTCTTGACTGCCCCCTACACTTTTTGAAATAATTGCTAGCCGTTATTAAAGAACATAAAACTGAATTGCAGCTGAAGCTTCACTGTTATTACTTGGAGATAGATACAGGTGGGGTAGCCTTGCCAGTCTGCAGTAAATAGTAGGATTTAAGTCCAATAGCACGTTAGCGACTTGGAAGCAAGTCTTAAGTAATTTCAAAGAGATTTAATTCCAAACAATTATGTTAGGATTCTATGATCATTCAAAAAATGACTATTTGGATTGTTTTGTCTGGCCCAGCAGTTTTATTAGTTCCCAATTTTAGAAGAAACTGTTCAAATAGTAAACCCACAAACATTTGCTAATTTTGCAAACGAAAGAAAAAACATCCAGGCTCCTCCTTTGGGGTGTTGTGGCTAACACAAGAAGCTACAGTAGGATAAATAGAGTGTTAATTTAACTGGAAGATTAATAATCAGGAAGTTTAGTTTTTGTAACTGTAAACGGTAGTGAATTAGAAGGATGACAAATAGAGCAATTTATAACACATTTTCTTTCTCAGTTTGTTAATGTGCATACTCATCCCTAGACCAAAATTTCAATTTAAACTACTGTTGACTGCTGCATTAGAGTTAAGGGTAATGGAAAGTCTAATCAAATAGGTGGGGGCAGGGAACAGGACTAGAGAACATGAAAGAAGCCAAACAGACTCTAGAGAACATTGCCAGAGTCTCCATTGCATTCAAGAACATTCTGTAACGTATAGAATATTGCAATGCTAGTAGCCAAGTACAATCCAGGACTTCAGGCTTTTGATTAAAAAAAAACAGCCTGGATGAAGTATTCTTGGAAAGGCCTGGGGGGGTATATTTGTGAAAGTAGTAGAATCAATAGGCCTCTGCATTCTTTCACAACTGTGGGAACTTTTCTAAATTAATTTCTTCTGATCATTTTAATTCATGTAGACAATCACACGACATCACAGTGAGCTCAAATATCCCAGAACAGGACAAATGGAGCAGCATTCTGCTGAGAAGCAAGAAAGAGAGTTAACTACACAGCAGGTCCGCATGTGATAGCCTGTGTTTTCTATATGGCCTCTGTATTACGCCAATTATCCATAGTGGCAAACTTTAAGGGCACTTCCAGTTCCACATGAAGACATTACCCCATTCTGAATCAGAGCTCCATCTGAAAACAATCTAAGTGTGCACTCTTGTTTGTTGTACAATAATATGTTCCCTGGCAAAATTCAGCATTCCTAATGTGTGGTATATGGTGATTTAGGCAAAGCAGTTGTTGGGAAGGCACTCTAAAGATCACAGAATGGACCTCGATTAAAATTTGGTACCACTTAATGTGACTACATTGGCCGAACTTAAGTTCTGGTTCAATAACAGGCTACAGACGAAGAAGAGCTGATTTTTATACCCTATAGTGGTTAAGTGCGTGGACTCTAATCTGGGAGAACTAGGTTGATTCCCCACTCCTCCACTTGCAGCTGCTGGATGACTTTGGGCAAGTCATTGTTCTGTCAGAGTTGTTCTTGAAAGAGCAGTTCTTGAAAGAGCTCTCTCAGCCCCACCTACCTTACGGGGTGTCTGTTGTGGGGAGGGGAAGAGAAAGGAGTTTGTAAAATGCTCTGAGACTCCAAGTGAAGGGTGGGGTATAAATCCAATCTCCTCTTCTTCTTCTACCCTAGGGAGTCTCAAAGCAGCTTACAATCACCTTTCCTTCCTCTCCCCACAACAGGCACCTTGTGAGGTAGGTGTGGCTGAGAGAGTTCTGAGAGAACTATGACTGGCCCAAGGTCACCCAGCTGGCTTCATGTGGAGGAGTGAGGAATCAAACCCAGTTCTCCAGATTAGAGTCCACCACTCTTAACCACAACTACACCATGCTGGGTTGAGAACATGAAACCCTAGGAATGTCTACATTAGAAAAATATGGTGTCTGTGGTACTCTTAGAAATAAGCAATTCCAATACCAAAAGCAATATCTCTGTAATATTCACAGTTAGTTGGATCCCACAGAAAACTTCTGCAGGCAGCAGGGGGTGATTTTCATTACCCAGGAGTAGAATTCAGGGCTTCTATCAGTGGAAGTGTTCAGGTTATGTGCAGTACGGCAGGTGAATATGCCACAATAACATTCCCATACTAAGAATGTATGTGTTAGCCTAGTAAATTTTAAGATCAAGCCATAAAGCCTTTAAAATAGAAGTGAGTATATATTGTGAATAGACATGAACACACTTTGCAGCTGTTTACTGGATTCACCTAATAGGATTTAATATCACAAGAAAATTTTGGACCTTCTCACCTGACTCATCACCCAGAAGCAATGAGAAATCCTTTGATTCAGGGAAGATGTTTTTATATAGGTGAATGTGCTGGTCTTAGCTCATGATATTATGAGTGCAATGCCACTGCTAGTTCATGCTAGGGCCTTGCTTACATACTACCAAAATATAAGGGCAAAATATGTGTTTAAAAAAAATGTGATGTTTCATTACCATTGATTACCTGTGAAAAATCATCCTAAATGTTTCTTGAAGGCTTAAGGGAAAGAGATAGCAATTAGATAAGTTTAAAAATGGTTTTCACAGAAGAAAGGTTTATTACAGTTTCTTTGAAGGGCAGATTGTTGCAGTTTGTCTGGGATTGCCTGGAAAAAAAGACAGTTTTATTTAAAACATACACATGTGTGCACACTCACAAAGCCAATGGGAAGCACTGTGGTACCTACAAACTCATACAACCATCATGCCTCATGAACCAATCCAACAGGCGCCTGAAGTTAATCCTAATATCTCCTTGATGGTAATTCAGTGCTTAAGTTATAGTAATAGTAAAAATAGACAGACAAAGCCTAGTGTCAGAGTTGTAAAAAATATTTAGAGTCTTTTTTCCAATACAGGTTTCTTTAGTTAATTTTCCCCAACAATATTTACTTGTGCCTTCTAATGAATACCTCTAGACATGTACGTAATATGGAAAAGTTTGAGCTCACTAAAAGATTAAATATAGTTTTTTATTTCTCAGCATAATATATATTCCTAAGTATCTAGCAACTGAGGGCATGACTCAGGTACCACCACAGGGCACAACAGACCTCTCCGATTCCAAGAGTAACTTGTGGGTCAAGGCCACATTGAGGAGAAGAAGAGCTGGATGAGCATATGGGACGAGTTCCTGGAGCTCCCATTTAAAGTAATGGCTGCCTTCATATCCTTGAGAGCCAGACTGGGAGGGTGAGGGAAGTATAAGGGCTTTCATGCATACAGCCCTTTCTCACACAGGCAGATTGCCCCATAACATTTCAGGGATGTGATGATCCCCTTGATTTATTAGTGATTCTAATCTAAGTATTTCATGTCAACCCTTAACCCTAACAAATCCATTAGTTTTCAAAACAATTTTGAATTAATCTGAGTCTTGTATATCAAAAAGCAGAACATACCTGGTGAATTATATGTTACAGAAATATGCTGGAAACTAGACATTTCTTCACAAATTCCAGTGGGATCTGCAGGATCACCATCTGGCCTTCTACTTCTTGAATTGTACCTTGGCTTATGGCATTCATTGAACAGAGTGGTGACTTGGTTTCTTAGGCTACCATTATTCCTCTGGAGACGATTCACTTCAAACTGCAGTACATCTCGTTCATTCTCCATTGAACGCATTTTATTGTCCATCAGCAAGAGTTCCTCACTCAGTTTTCTTATTCTAGCTTTGTGCTCTGCAGCTTCCTGTTTGTATTCATGTAGTTCCTTTTTAAGAACCCTGTTGTCTTCTGACAGGCCTACCACCACCGCTGACAGCTTCTCACACTCTCCTTTCATGTTGGACAAGTTGGTATTTAAAACTCCAGTTTCTATTCTTGTGTTTTTACATTCATTCAGAAGTTTTTCCTCGGCATTAGCTCTCTCTCTCTGGGCTACCTCAAGCTCCTTCTGGAGGACCTTTCTTAAATCAGTTGACTCCTGCAAAATCTTTTCAAGTTCTAACTTTTCCTCTTGAAGTGACTGTGTCATCCTAACAGCAGCTTCCATATTGGACTGCCTGGTCTTTTCATTTTCTTTTAGTTGCTGTATTTCCTTCTGTTTCTCTTCAAGTTCATTTTCAAGCGTATTCTTTGCAACTGTAAGCTGACTTACTTTTTCTTCTAACACATTACGCTCTTCTTGAAGTGGTGTAAGTTGACTCTTCAAAGTTCCTAAGGCTACAAGAAGATCACCCTTTTCTTGTGTGAGAGCTGCCAGACTTTCATGGGCTTCCTGGTCCTTCTTCTGAAAATCATCCAAGTTCTGCATTATACTTTGGTTTTGAGCATAAAGCTGATTCTGTTTTTCCTCCAGAGTTATCTTTTCCTGTTCAAATTCCTTGCATTTCTTCAGTAACCGTTTAACTTCTTTAATACATTCCTTGCAGTCTCTGTCTGATTTCACTAGCCTCTCTTGAATGTTGCTTTTTTCATCATGTAAATCTTTAATTTGCATCTGATATTTTGAGTTTTGCTCAGTCAGAGACTGTATAATGCCAGTCAGAGTTTTCATTTGTTTCTTGAGATCTATGTTTTCACTCTGAAGATCCACCGCTTTTTTGGTTAAGGGTTCAGGCTCTTTTGGAGACATTTCTAGCAATTCACTTTTTTTACAGTAGCTGTCAGATCCAGCATTGATATCACAGGATTTCAGAACTTTCTCTTTTTGAAACTCTTGTTTTGTGTCCAGTAGCTGCAGCTGGTTGTCCTTTTTCCTTTCCACTGTGTGTTCCAGAATAAAAGATTGATCTTCTCCTGTTTCAGGCAAGAAATTTACTTGCAACTTCTCAAACATGTTACCTTTAACAAAGAATGCTTTGTTCTGGTTCTTGCTCTCAGTATCTGATTGTACTGCTGTCTGATTGTTTTCTTTTAAAGAAACCATGGCAATATGAAGGCCATCTACTGAATCCTCCAATTCAGAAGTCCTCTTGGATTTAAAATCCTCCTTTGACATACCAATTGCTTTTCCTGTTGGATCCTGTTCTGACAGGTAACCAGAATCATTGCCTTTACCGTACAAAACAGTGGAAGTATTCTGAACTTCAAAAGTATATGGAAGTTCATGCCCAGGAGTCTTTCTATTGCCCGCTTTCATCTCCTTGAAGGAAGAACTCACATTCTCTATCACATGCTCATTCTCACCTGCGCGGAAGGCCATGGAATCTTTACATCCAGCATAGCGTTTAATCTCACTAAGGGCAGCACTTGCTTCTGTTTTGAAACCAACCCAAGGTGGAGAAGAAATGTTGCTGGCAGAATTCTTCAAATGGTGGTCATTTTTAAATGCCAGAATAGCTTTTTCTCTAGGTGTCTGGTCAGGGGCTTGAGCTTTTCCAGGTGACTGATATTTTGACAAAATGTGGTGTGGAACACTTCCATCTGTGACTGGGTCTCCAAAGATTTTGTTGGGATAGGTTTCTGGACACTGCATGAACCTTTTATCAAAATGAAGTTGGTTCTTTAAAAGTGATGCTTCTTGACATCGTCTAGGCTGAGAGAGAGAGAGAGAGAGAGAGAGAGAGAGAGAGAGAGAGAGCGAGAACGAACAATCCTGTTGGAATTTTCACTATTTAATACATAGAGTGAGGCATAACACAGCAACTGTAGATTTGTTGCATAGGCTGTGTAGTTCGAAAATCTGGTACAGATTTTATGTCCCAGCAGCAGTTTAATGTAAAACATAGAAGAAAAAATGGAGGTGGCAGTGAAGAGTCTTTAAGCAGGGGACGTGGTTACTTATTTTATTATTATTTCCTTTTTCTTATCTTAGCAGTCTTATGCCCTTCTAAGTTGATTGACTCCAGTGGACTCAAAAGGTCATCACCATGCCTAGAACTGTCTCAGATTTTCAGTTTTTCCTTGAAAAACATTAATGAGCACCCCCCCACAGTTTTCTGAGTATATATATTTTCCATCTAGAAAAGAAAACTAAAACAATAGAAGTTTAGACACATCTGTGTTTGGACAACCATTGCTCGGAGGGAGGGACAACCTATATTAATTTCTACTTTGTTCAAAGGATAAAAAGGAATAAACATTTTAAGAGGAAAGAGTCTGAATTTCATGAAGCTGTAGGCTAGGTTTAGGTCAGTATGAAACCAAACTTGGGGTGGTGTATTGGATCCTCGAATGAATGAAAAACACCTTTTGAAGAAGAAAAAACTAGAGTAACTAGCTGAAATCTGTCCTAAAGAGCCCTGCTTAAATGGTCCTCTGAAGCATTCAAAACATTAGTTTGATTTGTTTGATATCGATGGAAGGATATGCAGGAACATATCCTTAGCAGAACTAATTGAGCAGATGTTTTTCTTATAAGGCTGGTTCATTTGTTGGATTGCAGAGCTGAAAGACCCTGTGATTTTTCTACTATAGGCATGGAGTGCTTCATCTTTAACTACACTGTCATGTTATGAATTACTAGGAGTAAGGCCCGTTGTGGAAATATATACAAGGGGCTCTAAAAAGAGGCTCTGGGAGAGTGCCCTGGCTTTGGGCACACACAGTGAATTTGCTGTGGCGACCTTAGCAGGGTATAAAGACAGAGACCACCATTTTCTCCAGAGGAACTGATCTCTGCTACCGGAAGAGCAGTTGTAGTTTTGAGTGATCTCCAGCCCTCACCTGGAGATTGGAAACAATTGTTACCCAGGAGGAAATGGCTGGTTTGGAGGGTGGAGTCTATGGCATTCTACCTGCCTGAGGTCCAACCCCTCCTCAAATCCCACCCTCTCCAGGTTCCACCCCTCAAATCCCCAGGAATTTGCCAACCTGGAGTCGGCAACCCTATCTCCTTCCCAGCTAGCCATCAACCTACTGTTATCTGTCCCTCTGACTTCAGCTGATTTCTGCCCTCTCTCCTGCAGAGCAGTTGTAATTCTGAGTGGTCTCCAGCCCTCACCTGGAGATTGGCAACAATGGTTCCCCATGAGGGACTGGCTGGTTTGGAGGGCGGAGTCTATGGCATTGTACCTGTCTGAGACCCCACCCCTCCTCAAACCTCACCATCTCCAGGCTCTACCCCTCAAATCTCCAGAAATTTCCCAACCTGGAGTTGGCAACCCTATCTCCCTCCCAGCCAATTGTCAACCTACCATTATCTGCCCCCTGACCAGCTTTCCATCCCCCTCCCTCCTAGAGAGCAGTTGTAATTCTGATTGATCTCCAGCCCCCACCTGGAGATTGGCAACAATGGTTCCCCAGGATGGAATGGCTAGTTTGATGGGTGGAGTCTATGGCATTGTACCTGTGAGGTCCCACCCCTCCTGAAACCTCACCCTCTTCAGGCTCCATCCCTCAAATCTCCAGGAATTTCCCATCTGGAGTTGGCAACCCTATCAGGATTGGCCCCAATGAGTTTTCTCTCAAAGGCCAAAACAGGTGACAGGATCAAGCTTGGTTGCCTACCAACAGGCACTGGTGGGAAAGCAGGGTTGCCAGCTCTAAGTAGGGAAATACCTGGAGATTTGGGGGGTGGATCCTATGGAAGGCAGAATTGGGGGGCGGGGGGGCGGAAGGACTCAGCAGGGTATAATGCCATAGGTTCTACCCTCCAAAGCAGCCTTTTTCTCCAGGGGAACTGATCTCAGTCATCTGGAGATCAATTGTAACAGCAGATCTCCAGGTCCCACCTGGAGATTGGCAACCCTAGGGGAAAGACAGCTGCACAGCAAGGGGTGGAAGAGAATGGTTTGATGGCCACTGGGCCAAGATTGGCAACAATAGTTCCCCAGGAGAAAATGGCTGGTTTGGAGGGTGGAGTCTATGGCATTGTACCTGTCTGAGGTCCCACCCCTCCTCAAACCTCACCCCCTCTGGGCTCCACCCCTCAAATCTCCAGGAATTTCCGGACCTATAGTTGGCAACTTTATCTCATCCCCTCTCAGCAGCCTCTTCCTAGGCAAAATTCTGTCTTTCTCATTAGCGGGGAGCAAAGCAGTTTACTTCATTCTTTTCAGCTTTGTGATCTGTACAGCAACCCTGTAAGGCAGGTTAGGCAGAAAGTCTCCGGCTGGTCCGAAATCACCCAGGCAGTTTCCTGCTGAACAGGAGCAAGCAGCCAGGCCTAGGGCTGCCATTGCCAACAAAGACAAATTGATGCAAAGGAAGATGGAAAAGTCTCCATTATCTCTATTTTGCCTTCAATTGGTTTTGATGCCAGCAGAGTGAGAAAATGCCAGAGGCTCTGGGTGGGTGCCCCATGGTAAATGCACCAAACAATTCCTAAAGATTTGCCACTGTGTTGATAAATCATTTTCTACACTCACAGCGTCCCCTGCCAGAATTAGTACCAGAGCTTTTTTTGCCTTGTGGTATTCTGCTTGTGGGGTGACCTGTCTTTTTTGTGGTGTGGCATGGTTGTGTTATTGGGTTTGTTTCTTCTGAAGGGGAAGTGTTGTGAGTGAGGACATATTTCACCTCAGAATACAACAGGTTGCATAAACAACTGACAATTCCAACTGTCTTGCGGGGGGTGGGGTTTGAGGTGCGAAATGGAGTGAAGTCCAATCAGCTTCCATATGAAAATGAGCTTGAAATGCTGGTCCAATCAGAGAAGAGTGGCCTAGGCTGCAGTGGGTGGGAGAGAACTCAGGCAACGCAGCTAGTGGATAGGGACAGATTCTGAGCGACATACCAGGGAGCGAACTGATTTTGCCAAGCACAGAATCTTGCCAGACCACTACTCTCTTATATAATAGGACAGGATTCCAGTAATATGGGCAAATCTGAGGGAAAAGCACAGATGCCCTCAGATGTTTATCAGATAATTCAGTGCCCTACGCATTTCAAACCAGTACTTTTCCTCAGAGACAGAACAAAATCTGAGAAAAAAACTTTCATCCAAAATACATGCAGTTATCCTCATGCTAGCCAAGGGAGTCCCCTCTCTGGGTTGGGAAGGTGCTCTCTTGACTGGATTGGAGAAGACCAAAAAGGCTTTTGGTGACTTTCTGCTGTTCTTTCAGGTAATATGGAAAAGCCATAAAACACTTCTGCTTCCTCAGAATTGCTATGTTTCTGGTAGCATCATAGTCTTCTGAGGCGAAAGAAGAAGCCTTCATCCATTCTGTCTTATATCTGTTTTTTCAAAAGATTCATTTTATTTCTTACACATATTCATCTCCTCTTCTGAGAATCTCAGAACAGATTAGCTAGGCCTCCTGGTAGTCTTCCATCTACATACTAGCTAGGCTAAGACCTGTTTAGCTTGAACAATGAAACAGCAATGTGTACTCTTACCATTCTCAGGGCAGTAAAACTTAAGTGTTTATATAGTGCTTATCCTTAGATTAACGCACAAAAATGAAACATAGATCCAGAGGAGTTAGCTGTGTTAGTCTGTTGCTGCAAAATAGTAAAAAGCACAGTAGCACCTTTAAGACTAATGGACCTTATTGTAGCATAAGCTTTTGAGAAACACAGCTCTCTTTGTCAGATGCATCTGACAAAGAGAGCTGTGTTTCTCAAAAGCTTATGCTACAAAAAATTTTGTACTTTCACATACATACATAAAGTGCACTTTCACATACATACCTCTCATTTGGCAATAAGAATAAAACAACATACCATAGCAACGCGGATAGGTGTGCTGGTCAAAAGTAAAGGGTCTGGATTAAATTCACGATGTTTCACATCAACAGTATTTTTATTAAGTATCTCGTTGATCTCAGACTGAACCTGAAGAAACATATAGTAAGATGGTTATCCTACTCCCGTAATCTTTCTGTCTCATTGATTAGATTGTAGCTGTTTTAGCAAGTAATTGTTTATACAACACTTGGTAGAATTTTAAGAGCTCAAATTTATGAATAGCTAATGTACTGGTGGATAAGCAGTCGTATTCTGCCTGTCTATACAAAAAATATTTACTCCATAGAAGAGAAATCCTTAACAATAAGCCTTGAGAAACAAACGTTTGTTCACTGAGGATTTTCTCCATACCTGTCTCTGGAAGGGAAACAGCTATCTAACCATGTGGTAGGAACAGGAGTTCTTGGAAATAGAGAAGGTCATCTGAAATTTTAAATATCCTGTTTTGCCACTTCTTGCTGAACCTGGGTTACAGTCATCGAATTTTTTTGGTGTCTTGCATAATATATGGAACCTTCATTACTACCTATTAACAGGGAATCAATTGTTTTTTAATAAAATGTTTGGTATTCAGAAGCCAGAACCTTCTGCAAAGTTCTTTGCAATTCTGTTTGAGTTTTTTGGAGTACTAAAAGAGCCAACCATTTTTAACCACTCCTCCCCTGCCTTCTTACCCCCACTAAGAGACTGCATCCTTCTCTGTCTTTGTATCTGCTATCATGAAACAGGAGATCACTGCAGGTGCTCATTACAAGAGGTTCTGAGGGCACAAGAATATTTTTGAGAGGACAGGATATGAAGAGACATGGGAATGGGCTCTCAGAAGGCTGTGTGTGCACCTGCCTTTGCCTACTATTTTCCCTCTGCCTGCCTGCGTGGGAGGAGGGCTCTGTCACATTACCCTAATGGCTCATGAACTGGGAACTTTCCATCTATCCCTCTGAAATCTGGCAGGGAAGATTAGTTGGGAAATGGGTATAATCGTTGATGATTTCATCCAAAACAAAGTTGTGGCAAACTGGAAATATGTTTTCCATTGAAATAAATAGAAATGAAAAGGAATCGAATAACAAAACAACAACAACCCTGAATAACAAATGTAACAAAAACCCTTTTGAAACAAAATACCAGCGTATTTCTACTGGTGAGAAGATGGATGTTCTGTGTTTTGTATGTTTTGGTCTCAAGACCTCCCTTCACTGAAGGCTGGGGTCAGGAAAGCGGACACTGAAATGTGAACATGAAAGGAGCCACCGTCCTTTCAGTGGCGTGGTCTGGATTTTATTTCCCTGCCCCACTATTCCAAGGAGTGTGAAGAGCAGCAGGGGCAGATAGGAAGAGCAATGACATCGAGATCTGCCAGCAAGCCATTTGGGAGACAAGGGAATGGGTGGCCTGGGGATAACACTAGTTGCCAGTCAGGTTTCTATGTACGTATTTGACTTTGTCTGTCTTAGGGTATCTGAAGAAGTGTGCATGCACACGAAAGCTTATATCCAGAATTAAACTTTGTTCGTCTTGAAGGTGCCACTGGACTCAAACTCTGTCTTAAGATGAGTTAGTATGGCCCTTTGTTATAGAGAAGTCCTGTGATTTTTTCCCATGTTTGTGTGACCTTATAGAGGTGGCCTGTGTAATGAGAGAAAAATACAATCAAGGCTTACTTTTCGGGGGCGGGGGTGGGGAGGAATCCATAGGAATGTTTCAGAAGAGGCGAGCATAGAAAAATTACGAGTATTTCCCAGCTGGTGTTGAGACTTCTCTGTTTACTTTAAGGTTTCAATAAACTTTGGATTAAAAAATACATTCCCCACTAAAACATGACCAAAAGTTACCCCTTTATTTTACAAATATTTAGAATTTGCTCTTACCAGGCTTACACTCTGCAAAGTCTGTTGTCGAAGGGCTTGAAATGATTCCATCTGAAGTTGTAGGACCTACATTATGTACATAGTTAAGTGAAAAGCTAGAAATCTTCAGTGTGCTGTAAAATTTTCACAGTACAAACCCAAATAGAGTTATACCCTTCTAAGCCCATTGAAGGCAATGGATTTGGAAGGGTATAACTCTGCTCAGGACTGCGTTGTCAAGTTTCTTATATCTAAATGTGCATCTCAACTGCTGTTTGTTAGTGTTATGGACCCTGGCCAGGGGCTCTGTAGATTCGCAGAAGTTCCCAAAGAGCTGACATGAGAGATCTGCGTTTACTTACAAGGATATCTTTAATAACCCATCAAAGTTAGCATCAAAGTTACCAAAGCAGATGCAGGCTAAGCTTCAATCAGTTGGCCTCAAGATGAGCACACGTGCATAGTGAAGCTTAGCCAAACCTCAAGACAAGAGCATAACCAAAACGACATGTCTTATACCCTAAATACTGGCTGTGAGCCCAAAGAATGATTAATTAAGCCTATCGCAAACACTTGGATGAGCCAGGCCATCTTGTACCTGGATTCCAGTGGGGAGGGGAGGAACAACTCAGGCCTTGAAGATAAGAACTACTAACAGGCATGAGAGTGGGGAAGTTCTCCTGAGAACAGCTCAAGGCAAGTAGGCACCAGCATATAGCAAAGATAGAATCATCCAGGCCAATCCAGTTAGGACATCTATCTATTACATTCTTAGCATGCTTTTCCTGCAAGGAGTTCAGGGTGACATACAGTTTTCTTCTTCCATCTTATCCGCAGTATGCTTTGTGTTAGCGTGGCCCTGATCTGCAGATTTAGATATCCGCAAATGAAGGCCATGCTTGAAAAATAGATATATAGATCTATGGAAACTGATATACATGCTCCACCCTATGCATGGCATATACATGATTCTAAACTACGTGCACTGCGTTGCTGCCAATAAACAGATTGGCATACATGTGGAGTTGGTGATTCAAATGTCCTGCTAGACGAACGTGATGGCATAGACCTGCCTTCTCTTTTTATTCTAATGGAGTATGTCAGATGGTTCAGTATATTTTGACTTTTCTTTAAAGAAAAGAATCACCATCACCTGAGGTATGTTCTAACACTGCTTAGCCAAATGTGAAAAAGAAGCAAATTTCCTCAGCCATTTGCCTGATATGGATTAAGGCTAGAGAGCGACAGAACTGGTTTCCCCCCGACCCCAAGATATGAATGCACCTTGTCAGTCTCACCACTGTGTATGGTCCACACACTCAGTATTTTCTATCCCACAGATTGTAAGTGGCTAAATAAGGGTTTCTAGATTTATACAGTACTTCAAAAGCTTCCAGAATCTACTTGGCCAGAGACAATACTTGGACAAAAGAAATTGTGTCTACACAAACGTTAACAAAGATTCTGCCTTGCTACTTTTAGTTCTCTTTCCCCATCTTAAAAAAAAATTGCCGTGTCTCCAGCCTTAGATCTTGTGTCCTGTATCCTGAAACTTATCAGAGCAAACACTATTTATTTCAGTGGAGACTGAATGGAGGAAGACGTGGTAGATCTGACTGCCCCATTTCAAAGATAAGAACTCTTGACCCAGCTTAATCAACCAAAGCAATATAAATCAGTAGGTTAAGTTTTTCATCACATGGAGATAAAGGTTAATCTACATAAATCAGTAGGTGAAGTTTTTCATCAGATGGAGACAAAGGTTATATCACCTGCTGATGTCTGCAAAGCTGTTGTTAGACTGACAGGAATTGGTAACAAAAAATGAGGGTAATATCCACAAGAACTCTAGTAAAGTTCAAATATGAACGAAGGTATAACCTTCCTCTTTGCCACCCATTATTCAAATATAATCACAAACACATCACCTAATTATCCAAAACAGTAAGCTTACTTTTAATGCTGACTGGGCTTGGCCTTGACCATCTCTTCCTGAAGCAGAATTATCTGGAAAATTAATCCAACAAACTCTGCAGATATAACATCTATATACCTTGTGACTTTGTTGACAGAAAAAACAAGTATACATTACTTAATGAAGGTTCTGTTGCTACCACAGTTAATGGCTGGGATCTACACATCTTCATTGCTTGTCCTGCTTCTAGTGATTTCTGATGGTACCAGTTTTTCCATTCTTTTGGACAGTCAGCTGTCCAGCAGACATTGAATGGACCAGCTGAGTCCCAGAATCCCTCAGTGTTTGAACTGCCAGTTGACTGAAAGCTTTGGGTGCTTGTGCTACCAATGAGAAGGAGTAAAGATAAAGGGAGGAGGTGAGACAGCACAAAAAGGGAAGAGAAAAGAGGAGAGGGACAGACAACTAAGAAACAGAAGTGCCAAGCAAAAGTGTGGAAAGAAGAGAAGAAAAAGGGGGGCAAGAGATGGACGTACACTCTTGTGGTGCAGGGAGGAGACCATGAGGTATAGAAAGGTAGAAGGGTTGATGGAGCAGGCAAGGTGTCTGAAATATGTATGTTGCTACAGAGAGAGGACTGGGACCATGCTATGGCATGCCTTAGCAAATGGATTTAAAAATCGTACATCAGGTTAAAAGGGTAACACAAATGCCTTTTCACAGAGGTGCAGCATTGCTGAGTAAATGCAAATACAAATGTGTCTCTGCATGATTTCAGTTTCACACCCAGGCACTATCGGATAGTCACTAGCTCTTTGCTATAGAAAGCTGGATTTATGCAGAGGCTAAGCAAACTACAGTTTAAGACCTGAGATTGGGAGGGGCCTCTAAATACAAACAAATTACTAAATGTGGTTACGAGCCCAGCTTTGCTGAGCCTAGATGGCATTGCAGTATTCCTGATAGCCTGGCCAGAAGAAAACAGGGTGGAAGGGGAACCAGAATACTGGCAAGACGGCAAGGGTCCACCTGCCAGCCACACTGGTAAAATGTGGCCAGGGGCCAGAGGAAGGGAAGGAGAGGCAGAGGAGGCAACACAGGGGCTGCAGACGGGAGCTGAAGACAGCATTGGGCTTGAGGAAGAGGCTGGGCTGCTTGGGCATGACATGACCAGCCAGATGACCAAGGGTGGTCTGCAGGCTGTGAAAGGGCCATAGGGACAAGGAGTGGCCCAGAAGTGTGACTGGGCCTCAGCACCCTGGACAGAGCACTTGGAGGCCCCAGAAGGTTGGGGGGGGTGTTGAAGCAGGCTCAGGGCAATGGGCGGAAGGCCTTGGGACCCTGAAGCACCAGACAAGGCAGGCCAGCAAGGGGACTTTGGGCTCAGGACAGCTGCTCAGTGGGCAAAGAAGGAGGCCTGCGTTCAGGCCTTCCAGGGGACTGGAAGGCACAGCAGTGTGAGGGGAGCACCTGGTGGAGAATGGGTCAGGGAAGCACAGTGGCAGCAACAGCGCTCAACAATCAGCAAGGCCAAGGAAGATCCTGACTGCCATCCAGTGGCTAGGTGTCTGGTCCGAGGCTACAGCTGACAGTTACACTAAAGATGACTGAGCTACTTGTCTGATTATAGCTTTGGTAATGCTACGAGGCTTGTTAACTGTTATATAGTTTATGGCCTAAGCATGTCCTACAGCCCTGGTAATATGTGAACAGTAAAGAAGTTAAATACTGCTGAAAGTAGGGTTGCAAAATCAACAAGTGCCCATATACGTGCATTCTCTGTAGTGGTCCCCACCTTATGGATTGGTCTGCCTGATGAGGTGAGGAAGGCTACCACTTTCCTTGGCTTTCAGCAAACTATGCAGAACTGAAGTATTCAGGAGTTAACAGAAAGAGTAGTTCAGGATGTTTAATAAAGGGAAAGGGGCTGTAGGCTATATTACCTGTACAGTACCTTTTATCTGTTGTTACTATGTAATTTCTACATTATCATGCATGCCACATGTTAATACTTATACTTTGTTTCAGATTTGTGCAATCCTAAATCTTTACATTGTTCACTGGATGTCACATCCTGTTCATTTTATTGACTTACATTGTGTAACCCACTTCCAGTCTCAATGAGAAAGATGGACTATAAATCATGTCAGTCAAACCAGATCAGTTCCTGGAGATTTCTGGGTGGAGTTTGGGGAGGGGAGAAAGCTTAGCAGTGATATGATAGCACAGGATCCACTCCCCAAAGTAGCCATTTCCTCTAGGGGACCTGGTCTTTGTAAATCTGGAGACCTGTCTTAATTCTGGGAGAATTCCAGGCCTCACTTAGAGGTTGGCAACCATGGCAGACACCAGGGCCCTTTTTGTAGCAGGAACTCCTTTGCATATTAGGTGACACACACCTAATGTAGCCAATCCTCCCAGAGCTTACAGTAGCCCCTGTAAGAAGAGCTCTGTAAGCTCTTGGAAGATTGGCTACATTAGGGGTGTGTCACCTAATATGCAAAGGAGTTCCTGCTACAAAAAGAACCCTGGCAGACACTATTGTTAGAGAAGTAAACTACTGCTGTTCAAAACGGCAAATGTGGGGTCACACCTCCTGCTAATGATAAATCTCACATTAGGAAGCAGCCTTGGGGAAACTCCCCCTAGCTCACAGAGAGGGGGGACACAACGACGTCACGATTCGCGCAGCCTCATGCCCAGGTGTGATGACATCACACAGCCGATGATCACAGCATATACTCAAGTAATCGGGAGGGAGGGAGAGGAGATGGCAAGGCTCCCTCTCTCCCCCCCCCGCGCAAAGGCCATGGGCTTTGGTTCAGTGGACAGCTGGTGCCCGGCACCTGTTGTTCCTGCGTCCTGGATCCCCGGCGCAGAGGCCAGAACCGAGGGCGAGATCCTCTCCTTGTCCTCCAACCTCCGCCAGCGGCGGCTGCCTCCGTGGATGCCTTCCTGGCGGGTTCCTGCAGCAACACAGCCTTGGAATTAACTCAATTGACTCTCTCCGCCAGTCTCCTCCCGCCCCACCAATCCTGACCCCCTCCGGGCACGTGCAATTCACCGGCTCTCATCGCGTCTTGCGCCCTCTGCTCCGCCTCGTTCAAACCGCGACTCTGCCGCCCAAACCGCCGCTCCGCCCAAGGAAGCGTCACGTTGCTACGCAACGAAAGTCGCAGGAGACGAGTCGGGAGCGGTGCTTTACCAGGGCCCCTACTGCGCATGCGTACTTGTGCGCCACCTAGGGGCCGCGGGCGCTTCTTGCAAAATTCCTTGTCTTTTTTTAATCTGGTTTTATATGTTTAATATATTTTGGCACATAGTGCCTTTAAATGTAAACCGCCCTGAGCCCGTTCGTGGGGAGGGCGGGATAGAAACCCAATAAAATAAATAAATAAATTACGGAACGCCATTACTTCAATAGCTTACATCGGCTCTTACCGTGCCCGCAGGAGTTTGCAAATCTATTAATTCGAGGAGGGGGAGAAATCGCATTTCCACCTACAGCTTGTCACCCCAGTACACATGATGAATAAGGCTTTGAGGTTGTCTCCCATCTGCTCCACTTCAGTTAGACAAACCGAAGAAAGGATATCGGGGATGTGAGGACACACAACTAAAGAACCCAGGGTCGCCATAAAGACTAACAAAATGTATCCCAAAATGTTCCTGACTTAGAGCTCACCATTCAGTTTCCGCACTGCTGTTTCTGGTCTTTCATTATTTTAATTATAAAAGAAGAGAGCTGGCAAAATAAGGTCGGGGGAGCCTAATGCCTATAATTAGATCCCCTTATTCTCCTCCCCAGGGCAATTCATTGGTGTGTTCCTGGAAAAAAGACTAAATGTGAATGCCATTTGGAGTGCCCCACCTCGTCGTCTCTCCTTTCTCTTTGTACAGATTTGCGCATTGGAAACACAGTATCAAATGTGTCCTGAAGTTCCGACTGATTGAGCTGGCATTTTATGCTAATTTGTTTCCACCAAAAGCAGCACATCAAGCAGGGAACAACAAACAAAAGTGTCCTAGCAATATTTTTAACACAAACCAAGAAGGGAACTATTTGGAAATCTTACTTCACCCCACTCTCATATCTTTCAGGCACCAGGCTGGTTTCTCCTCTGCCCTTTGTTCCTCTAACCCAGGGGTGTCCAACTCATTTGTTATGAGGGCCCAGATCTGACATAAATGAGACCTTGTTGGGCCGGGCCACGTGGGTCATAGAATGTAATGCCAGCTAGCAGAGATATAAACTTTATAAAGGACACAAACACAAAGGGGTTTTTTTACTTAAAAATGAAAACATGCTTTAAACAGTAGCACTCTTGCAATATTTTGTTTATTTAACAGTATCTGATAACTGATATCTCTTGCTCAGAATGATTGCATCAAAATGTTTGTGCTGCTGCAGTGTTGAGTATGCTGTTCAGGTGCGTATTTGTAAAGCTGCAAACCTTACAATGACGCAGCAGCAGCAGAACTGGAAGAAGAAGCAGAAAACAGCCAGTTCCACTGCGGGCCTGCTAGAAGCCCCCTGGGGGCCTGATCCGGCCTCCAGGCCACATGTTTGACACCCCTGCTCTAACTGAAGCTGCTCTCCAGAGCCTATCCCTTCTACAGCATGTTTAGTCCCCATAGGGCTTGGCTTTGAGCAGGGGGAGGGTAGTTTACAAAGTCATACATTTCTGCATACCTAGGTAGTCCTCCAAGTACTATGTAGATAGCCTTGTTGTGTTGTTTTCACACAGGGCCTAGCCACTTGACTAACAAATACAGTAAATGTTCAGAAATACAAAGAAACAAAGTTTGAGTCCAGTGGCACCTTTAAGCCCAACAAAGTTTAATTCTGGGTATAAGCTTTCATGTGCATGAACACTTCATCGAACGCAAGAAAGCTTATACCCAGAATCAGTGTTCCCTCTAAGCTGTGGAGTCCTGTGAGCAAAAATTCTACTTTGTGAGTTGCTGGCATTAAAGTTGTGAGCAAGCGATTTGGCTGCTGCATAACTTAGTTTGCTCTGGAGCCATCCTTCCTGAGCCAAGACAAAAAAAGTGTGAGCCGGAGGCTAAAAAACTGTGAGCTAGCTCACACTAACTCAGCTTAGAGGGAACACTGCCCAGAATTAAACTTTGTTGGGCTTAAAAGTTCTACTGGACTCAAACTTCGTTCTGCTTCAGACCAACACAGCTGCCCACCTGGATCTGTTTAGAAATACAATTAAACACAAAACTCTAAAAGCAAACTTTTAACAAAAATCAGTATAAAAACTAGCCCAGGAAACAGTGAGCCACTGTTGTATCCTAGGCTGTTTTCCCCTGCCCCAGAATTTCCCCCAGGTGTACAGCGAAAAACCCACACAGTAAACAAGAGGGTCCAGACAATGTCCTGCCTGATTTGTGCACAATTTGTTGGGCTTCCATTTCCCCTCCCATTTGAGCTTGATTAAAAATAAAGATACTCTAATCTGGCTCGAAGGGGAAACTGAGGGGTGGCTGTGGATGGAGTATCTATCATCTCATACTTCCCTAAGGCAAGGGGATGGAACTAACCTTGCTGCTGTGAGTCTTTTCCCTCTCCCTTTTTTCCTCATTAAAGGTTTTTTTCCCCTTTCCCTGCCTAGGTGCACTGCAGCATTACAGCTAAGGTTGCCAGTTTCCAGGTGGGGGCTGGAGATCTGGAATTACAACTGAACTCCAGACTACAGGGGTCAGTTCCTCTGGAGAAAATGGCTGCTTTGGAGGGCAGGCTGTATGGCATTGCATCCCACTGAGGTCCCTCCCCTCCTCAGTCCCTGCTCTCCCCAGGCTCCCCCCTCAAGTCCCAGGAATTACCCTAACCCATTGCTGGCAACCCTAATTTACAGCTCAGCTCAGCAGGAAAAGTGAAAGGGAGAAAGGGTTTCTGGGCCATGGGGGGCCTGCTGAAATCACTGTCCTGTCTGCACTTTTACGCAGGAGCACAGAAGAAAGGGGGAGGAGCAGTGCTGGAGGGTGGCTACAGTGAGCAGAGCAAGAAAAGAGACATGTGGACACAGTTTTCATCCGTTCCCACCCTGCTTGCAGCTGATGCTGTGGTGGGGACACATTTTTATATCCCTATGTAGATACAGCCATAATTAAGAATGTTGGACTAGGCTCCAGGGAATCCTGCTACAAATCCCCACTTAGCCATGGGTGTGTGTGTGTGTGCGCTAGCGCGTGTGTGCATGCAAAGTGCAGTCAAGTGGCTTCCAACTTATGGTGGCCCAATGAATTAATGACCTCCAAAACATTCTATTGTTAACAGCCTTGTTCAGGTCTTGCAAACTGAGGGCTGTGTTTTCCTTTACTGAGGCAATCCATCTCACGTTTGTTCTTCCCTTTTTCCTGTTACCTTCAACTTTTCCTAGCATTATTTTTAATAGTTTTTTTTATTTTTCAACAGTTAACAAATTAATAACAAAGAAAACTTGAATATATCTTGATAGAGTGATACAGTGTTTGATAAAATAGTGCAGTATGTCAGCATTATATATAACCGCAAGATGAAGAAGAAGAGATTGGATTTATCCCCCACCCTTTACTCAGAGTCTCAGAGCGGCTTACAAACTCTTTTTTTGTTTTATTTATTTATTTGTTTTTAGATTTATAACCCACCCTCCCCAAGCAGGCTCAGGGCGGCTAACAGATGAGGCACATATGCCAAAGTTAATACAGCTAAAACAGGATAAAACAATCATTTAAGCAATACAATAAAATATAGGTGCTCTAGTTGTCGCCAGGGTTCTTAATAGCAAGATGGGGTTCTGGTAAAGATGGTCCCAGAACAATGAAGCAACAAAGTAAGTTCCAGACAGCACTGCCATCCATTCTTCATCCCTGGGCCATCTCGCTCCCCGATGGTACCCACTCCATTTGGTAGTGCGGTGGTGGTACAGTCCCCTACCCACAACAGACACCCTGTGAGGTAGGTGGGGCTGAGAGAGCTCTTTCCAGAATTGTCCTTGAGAGAACAGCTCTGACAGAACTATGGCTTGCCCAAGGCCATCCAGCAGCTGCAAGTGGAGGCGTGGGGAATCAAACCCGGTTCTCCAAGATTAGAGTCTGCACTACTTAACCACTACACCAAACTGTCTTGTATTCTTATAACGTGACCAAAGTATAACCTCAGTTTAGTCATTTTAGTTTCTAGGGAGAGTTCAGGCTTGATTTGATCTAGAACCCGCTTATTTGTCTTGTTGGCAGTCCTTGGTATCTGCAAAACTCTTCTCCAACAACAGATTTCAAAGGAATCAGCTTTCTTCCATGAGGATTCTCCTTGTTATGACTGTGGTCTAATCACTGGACTCTCACTGTTTTTCAGGTATGGCAAACACAAACAAAGGGCATATGTTGTCACTCTGATCAGGGCTCCGAGGCTGGAGCAAACTCAGATAGGGACCTGGGTGCAGGGATGAACTTCAGCCAGTGGTTAGGGGAGCAGATGTCTGAGGAGGCAACCCCCAAAGGAAGGGGGAGAAGAAGAGAAGATCCCTGCTGCTGGCATCTGTTTGTTCTGGGGCCCAAGGAGCTGGTTATTATCAGAGAGAAAGTACACTGAGGTGGCCAAGTAACCCATGTGAACACATTTGTGTACAGCTACACTAAGAACTGGATTTATTTAGAACAGTCACAAAGATGCCAGCATTAGTGCTGCTCGTGTATTCTTCCCAATGTCCTCTCTTCTGCAAGGGATGAGGAGGAAGGGAAGGAACTGCATGAAATGTCATAACTTTCAAACCATTAAGTCAACTGACACACGCTGCTTCTACAAAGTTCAAGCAGAGAGGGAGGGAGGGAGGGAGGGAGAGAGAGAGAGCTGTTCCTTACTCCCGCATGGAGTCAAATTGTCAAATTTTAGATGGCTGTTCCTCAAGAGAAGGGCAGAAATAGATAGGATAACCAGTCCCTATTCGGTAGGATAATTTTATAAGTGTTGATCTGCCAACATTGACAGCTAGTTTCAGTCTCTGCATTTAATTCAGTGAAGGGCCACGTGCTAGCTAGCACAAACTTCTGGCAGAGACTTAAGCATAGTTCACATATCTTCTGCTGCTTTGGTCTCTTTGGGAAAACGATACACAGCATGCCCTCACATGGCCTTATTCTTCAGCTCTCTTTACTTTCCCTGGAGAAATGAATACGCAATATAAGGTTTCTGGCCTTTAGAGATAATGTGAGCATTTCTGGTCCCCCCTCCCCATGAAGGCAGAGATTACACTGTCTCTGCTACAGTAATACCTGGGGGAGAGCGGAATGAAGCGCTCCCTCTAAGCTGTGGAGTCCTGTGAGCAAAAATTCTACTTTGTGAGCTACTGGCATTAAAGGTGTGAGCAAACAATTTGGCTGCTGCATAAATTAGTTTGCTCTGGAGCCATCCTTCCTGAGCTACGACAAAAATCTGTGAGCCGGAGGCTAAAAAATTGTGAGCTAGCTCACAATAACTCAGCTTAGAGGGAACACTGCTCTGGAGCCATCCTTCCTGAGCTAAGTCAAAAATGTGTGAGCCAGAGGCTAAAAAGCTCAGCTTAGAGGGAACACTGAAGTGGACTCTTCTTAACTTGGAGACACAGACAGCTTAGTTCTTATTGCTGACTCTACTAGGCACAGTTAAAACCCTATCTGACTTCAGAAAACTCTCTTGGAGCAAAATGAATGCAGCTGAAGTGAATTTTTGTTCCATGCAGGAGTAACTATTGCTAAATTGAGGAAAATTTCCCTATCCCCTCTTTTCATTTGCAGTATTTACCACTGCTGTCACAAATAGAACGCACAAAAGCTTTTCTGAATAGATCTGCACGTTTTTACTGGATGCTAATTAACAGAGAAAAAATACTGCTACAAAATAAGTGTGTGCTTGTTTCAGGGTGTTCCCCCCCACCTTAAGTCATTTAATCACACTTGTTCACAGGATCCCTGATAAAGTACAGTGTTTTTTTCACATTCACAAACATCTTTGGTTGGGATCTGAAGAGCTACTCGAACATACTCAAGGACTTGCACACACCAGTAAGTTTTTTTCTCCTTTGAAGTGCAAATCCTTATGCTAGCTCACAAACAAAGGCCCTGTTCCAGCAGTGGATGTCCATCAAAAGGGACACCAAGCCAGTCCTTTCAGGCCCAGATAGGCATGATGATATGGATGCAGATGTGTTTTCAGCTGCTAGGCTGTGTATAGAAATCTCTACCTACATGTGGGGTAGACAGTTTGCCCTGGAGTCTGTAGGCCTGCTGTCCAAAACAACCCCACCCTACATGTGTTGTGCTTGTGGAAATAATCACATTTTGGGGCAGGGATCTTGCCATTGCCATGTATTTATTTCTTCTCCTCAGTTAGACAGCATAACGATAAAGACAGAGAGCAAACATAAACTTACGGTAACAAAGCAAAATATTTTATTTGGGGGGGTCACAACCCTTTCTTCTAATGAAAATGACCCAAGTTTTGGCTTCGTAAGTTCGGTGTTTAACATATACAAGTCGAGAGGTAAGGTACGAAAAATGAAATCCTATTTCATGGTGTGCATAATATTGTGGGCTTTGTATATAAATGATAAATGGGATTTAAAAAATAATTCGTAGACATCTAAGACACACACACACTATCTTCAGAGCACTTCACTGCATTTGATATTAATAAGACAAATAGCTCCGTCTCCTCCATATAAGTGAATCACGCCCAGCTCCACTCCACTCATTGCCGAGTTACTCCTCTGTCTCCAGCCAGGAAACGTCATGTTGCCAGGTTCCTCTCAGGCACCGCCCCCCCCCCGCCCAAAGCAGGATGCTTTGTTTTCCAGTAGGAAGAGAGAGAGAGCAGAGAGAAGAAGGGAGGACTGACAGATGATATGAAAACTGCTCATGGTGCGTTCATAGCACAGTGAACTCTATATAAAGAATATTTTTTTTAAGCCTGAAGGATTTGTTTTCAGAGGTCGGAGTACTCTGGACTGGGTTTTGTTCTAGTATTACTTGTAAAAAATGAATCTGAGGATCTGGACAGAAATACGGGTCTCTCACTATAGGTAGCTGTAACCAAAATAAATTCAAAGGCACTTAATCTAATACAGCATATTCTATTAACTTTATATGCCATCAGATTACATTGGCAATTGTGACAATCACAGATAGAGATACAGGATACTAGAAACATTATCCTTCTGCTCCATCCTATCCCTCCCTCAAAAGCACTATGTTGGATTCAGGGACTGCATTACTGCTGTAAACTGATAATGGCTTGCATGCATGCAGGTATGTTTGTCTCCAAACAGTTAAGCCCTGGGATAAACAGTGACCGCTTCATATCCCTCTGGTGGCCTCATGCGGGCTCGGGCATGAGTTTCGCAGTATAATTGCCCCTCCACGAAGAAGTAACCTTTCTGCTTCAAGTTGAGGTTGCAGTCCGAGCACACAAAACATTCCGGGTGCCGGTGTTTATCACGCGCCTTTACAACTGTGCCACTGCGAAGAGCAAAAGAAACAGATAAAACGAAGAGATTAAATATCAGTCATGTACTAGGACGATGATTTAAGAAGTGAGATTAAAACATTACAATACAACTAGAGGTATGCAGCTAATGACTTGGTCACTTATTAACAAATCAATATAGAACCCTGGCCCAATCTGCATCTAGCATTCGCTCCGTTGTTTTACCAAAGCCACACTGGAACAGAAAAAGATGCGGCTCAAAACCACATTCAGTACCCTGGGCCAACACCGTACTGACTGCAGAGTCACCCCTGAATGGCCATAAAAGAGCCATAAATCTATGCAGAGGGCTACCATAAGACCAAGAGATCAAACGAAGGGAAAGCAGTATGCAGTCTGGACACTACCATAAAATCAGACAATCAATCAAAGTGAGTGGCATGCAATGCAGAGGGGCATTTCTGTTCCAGCACGGGTTTGGTAAGACAGTGGAGCAAATGCTAGATGCAGATTGGGCCCCTGTCTTGCTGGGGTGGATCCTACTGTTGTCTTCCCACTCCCCTGAGCGAAGACTGAAGCCTTCCTCCCCTAAGGGAATTTCCTCCAATTCAAGTGGCTTTAGGAAGTCTCCTTAGGCTGGAGGAGGGCTCTTTGGAGGACTTCGGTTCATGCTCCGCCATTTTTTGCAATTTCTGGATCATGTGTGTATCTTTTCTCTGTCCATTCTCTCAGTTTTCCTTCTGTTTTTGAGATTGTGCCCATTCTCCTCTTTCATCTTTCTGAATGTCTTCTTGTTCGGGTCCTTCTTTCTTATTCCACCCCACCCACTCCTAGTTTCCTTGTTTTCTTGCTTTATCATATTCATATCTACTCCTATCTAGATTTCTGCTTGATCTCTTTCTCTCTCTTTTTTTTTTGCCTTCTTCCTGCACTGCCCCCTTCTTAGATTCTCAGAAGTTTACCCAATGACAGCAGGAAACCCTTCTGACCGCCCAGCCCTTTTCTGACAGGCAGGCAACTGAATCAATCCCTGCCAGCAGTTTTATCACCACTATTGCATACTCTTTTAATGCATTACATTACTGGTTTCTTCCATATTAGTAATTTAGCCTGGAAGTGCCATCATTGTTTTTTCAAAACAGAGAATCTAGATGACCATGGCTGCTCCCATAAGATGAGGATTCTCCGTTTTGCATTCATCACTGCTATTTAATGCACTACAGTGCAAAAATAAGACAAAGTATAGTTAACGGTATGTGCCGTTAAGGATAAGGAAAGTTCTGAGCAGGCTTCTCTTAGATGTGATACCGGAACTTGTTCAGATACACAGAAGAGTCAATACTTGTACCATTATTTTCTCCTGTATGGGTCTCAACAAGCCTGAATAACTGCGCAGTTCACTTTGAGTAGACTACATGGCACATTTCAGGGGTTTTTTCCTATTCAAGCCAATGGAACAATTCATTTTGCTTTCATTTGGTAAAACCCAGTGTTGTGATTTTCAAAGATTAAAATAATCCCTTTCATGAGGCTGGGCAAATGATGTGGAATCAGTATATAATGGGGAGCAGGATTTCACTCCCTAGATCCTGCATTTGAGCTGATCATATTTAATACTGCCAGGCACAGCTGTGGAAAAGATTGTAGGTTATATACACGTGTACATCAACTGTTGCGTATTACATCCAGTACACACAGGCAAGGTGAGATGGGACGCAGACATGCCTCAGATGTCTCACCACACATTGGCTTCATTGCCCAACACTCATACTGTAGTTTTAGGCCAACTCTCTGCCCTTTCATTTTTGCCCCAGAAGCTGAGCCTGCTATGAAGCCACCTGCAGTGCTGGAGGGACGGGGCAGGTGCCCTTTGGCATCACAGTAATGAGCCCTAAATCTGATCTTATGCTCCGTTAAAACCAGTCTGCATAGCACAGGGCTATTAGGCTCTGCTAAGATTGCATTTCAGTAGGAGCCATGCTGGTCACGTAATAATTCAGCAGCTTTGCCAACTTTACAGCAACCCAGAATCTGCAGATGTGATTTACAGACTATGCCTTTCAACTTGTAGTATTTAAAAGCAGCATGTTGCACTGAAGTTTAAACAAACACACTTGTCTATCCAAATTAGTTATCTGGAATTTTGAATAGTTTATGAGAACTGTGAATGGGTTGAGTTTTCATTCTCAAGGTAAATCTCTTCATGTTTTCACCCTAAGCTTTGGGGGGAGCTTATGAGTATCTATGGTATGGATTTGTTAAAAATGAAATTAAAATCTTACACAATTCCATTTCCACACTTGTCACACAAGGGAACCTTTGGCACACTTCCTGCACCAGCAGATGGCTTTGTTACTGGTGCTTTCACACTCCTTGTACCAGTTGGCCGTCCATCTGAGGGGAAAAAGACATTTCCATTCACAAAACAGTCCAGAGTGCTGGGCTTCTTCTAAATTTCTAGAATCAGAGGCTTAAGCAATAAACTTTTGATTGTAACACTGAATACAACTCCATCTCCTTACTAATAGATATTTTATGTTTTAAGGCCAAAGACTGCATGCATAGACTGCAAGCATAAATCTATTTCCAATTATTTTTGTGTTTATTTATTTAGATTGGTTGTCCTTATTACTAACTCCCTAGTTTCTTCAGTCATACCTCACAAGACTAAATGCAAGCTAGTAACTTTTTATAATTCTTACTGAAACACAAAAGGACTTTAAACATTCTTTACTTTTAGTCTAGATCACATTCATTCAGTTTAACTAACCAAAATGTCAGGCATTCCTTCCACCTCTCTCTTTTTAAAAAGTAAACTCGCCAATTCTGTTTATTACTACATGCAGACGTCAGCTCTACAGCTTCAGTTAGTATATCATGACATATTAAATATTAATTTACTATTATTCCTATCTAACATGTTTTAATTTTGGTTAAAATGTCCTCTCTACAGCTCACTGTCTTGGTATACATTCATTATTTTATTTATTTATTTAGATTTATATCCCACCCTCTCCAAAGGCTCAGGGCGGCTAACAATGGGGCACAAATGCCAGAATTAAAACAACATAAAACAAAATAAAACCATACAATACAACATCAAGTATTTAAAACAAGATGGGAAAGATCTTAATCCCCGGCAACCTACCAGTAACCTGTCCCCTCTCCTTCCAGGGTCACCCCACACCTGGTGATGGTAATGGTGTGATGGCGCATGGTTATCAATAGTGGAATAGTGGTGGCGGCAACTCCTACTCAAAGGCCTGGCGGAAGAGCTCCGTCTTACAGGCCCTGCGGAACTGAGCAAGGTCCCGCAGGGCCCGGATCTCCTCCAGGAGCTCCTTCCACCAGGTAGGAGCTGCCACCGAAAATGCCCTGGCTCTAGTGGCAGCAAATTTCATGTCCCTGGGGCCTGGAATTTCGAGGAGATGTTGACTCCCCGACTGAAGTGCCCTTGGGGGAATATATGGGGAAAGGTTATCAATGTTAATGCTCTTCCTTTACCCACTGAATATACACACTATTGATAGTTTTAAATTTCAAAGTTCTTCACGTAAATTATTACAACAATTCTTACAAAAGCCCTGCTAGGTAGACCAGTATAATCTATATAACTAATTCTGAAACTGGCCCCAGAGTGCAGATTTTAAAATTTGCACAATGGGGCCAGGGACAGAAACAGGAGATGTTTCTGCAAACCTTAGGGAATCCCTTAGGTATACAAAAAAATAAATTAAAAAGGGGTGGGGTTAAAAGAAAATTAGAAATATTTAAGATGGATAAAAATTAGAACTAACCAGATTCTTCAGAGACCATATCCTGGAGAATCTTAAAGGAACCAGACTGACGTGGTTGACTCGATCCTTCCTGGTTATCATGTAGCATTCTATAAACATCAGACTTGGGTGCTGAAGTTGGTACTGGGTCGCTTCAAAGTCAATAAGGGTCAGAAAGATGGTTAACCAATAAAGAATGGAAGGAGCAAATAGTAGCATGTCAATTAATCAAAACTGTAATTATTCTCAACTTCTACACATAATTTCTTTCATATAACTTTTATATAGATATACAGATGCAAGTTTTATTTTTTAATGAAACAAATGCTTACCATAACTGCATTGTTTTATATTAATGAAAATTAATAATATTGGTCATTTCCAGTTCTAGCCAAGTGTGGGACAAGACAAGGTCTACATAGAACCAGAGTTTAGATTCTCAAGATTAGAGACCCGACCACCTATTCTAGAATAGTTTTTTCCTGTACTTCTGCGCTCATTGGTTGTTGCTTAATGTCCAGCAGTAAGGCACAAATAAAGTAAAAGTATCTTTGAACACATGCTTAATCTATAGGCACACATTTAAAAACCTTTTACTTCTTGCCAAGAGAAACGGAAGCTAATAGTTTCAGATTCACAGCTTAATCTTGAGTAGTCATCACGAAGGTGATTGGAATGTCCCACAAGAAAAGGGATTTGAGGCTACCAGGCACAAAACACTCTGGTATTACAATAGCTCTTCCAAGTTCATGCCTAGTGAAAATGAAACCCACCAACAGAGATGTCTCAAAGCTCTTTTTACTGGAAGAGTTCCCAAAAGCATGTTACTTGCAATGCAATCAATGCAGATTAGTTCAGGATTCTAGGTAGTGGGTAATGTCACTGCACTTTATATTACCAAGAGTCACTGTCTAGACCAGGGATGTCAAACTCATTTGTTAGGAAGGCCAGATCTAACATAAATGAGATCTTGTTGGGCTGGGCTATGCGTGTCATAAAATGTAATGCCAGGTAGCGGAGATATAAACTTTATAAAGGACACAAACACAAAGGGTTTTTTAAACTTAAAATAAAAAACATGCTTAAATATGTAACACTCTTGCGATATTTTGTTGATTTAACAGTGTCTGATAATGGACACCTCTTGCTCTGAATTATTGCATCAAAATGTCTGTGCTGCTGCAATCTTGAGTATGCTGTTCATGTGTGTCTCTGTAAGCTGCAAACCTATGATGACGCAGCAGCAGCAACTGGAAGAAGAAGCAGAAGACAGCCAGTTCCACTATGGGACTGATACAAGCCCTCCAGGGGCCTGATACGGCCCCCGGGCCGCATGTTTGACATCCCTTGTCTAGACATTGGAACATCTTTGTCAATATATTGAAAAGTTCCAAATTTTAAGAGAGGTTTTTAATTTTCTAGAAGCTTAACTTAAGTGGCTATATTTGAGTCTCTGGTAATTTAAAGGCAATCCCATGTATGTTGAAAGACTTTTAGACTGTTGGAGGAGAATCAACAGAAAACTGATGAGTGAAGTAAAAAAAAAATGTACCATATGTCGTATTTGATGGAACAAGTATTTGTCCCCCGCTCTATTTTAAGGCATACTTCTTGCTTTAGGAGATGACAGTAAAGCAGAGAACAAAAGGATATTGTGCTTTGAGCTGTTAAAGTACAAATTACTAAACTCTGAAAAAGCAAATGTACACCTGCCATAAACATTTGATATCTCATACAAAACATTTGAATAGCTGACAAAATAACTGCACTAGTCAGAGCCACCACAAATATAAATACATAGAAAAATAGATTCCCTTTTTATCATTTGTGGACTCAGATAAGATTGACTTGCAGGCACATATGCTGAAAGCTGAAAATATAAGCAATATAATAGAGTTGCAACATTTTACATAACTTTTATGAAGACTAAAATACCCCTCACTATTAATACTTCTCCATCTGATAGCCATGTCTTGCTATTTTTGTCCTTTGTGGACAGCTAGATGCCATTGCTTTTTTTTGGAGCTTCTATGCAACATTGCACTTATTTCAAGCACGGCTCGTGGGGTTCCTAAGCGGTGTTCCCTCTAAGCTGAGTTAGTGTGAGTTTTTTAGCCTCCGGCTCACACACTGTTGTCCTAGTTCAGAAAGGATGGCTCCAGAGCAAACTAATTATGCAGCAGCCAAATCACTCGCTCACAACTTTCATGCCAGTAGCTCACAAAGCTGAATTTTTGCTCACAAGACCCCACAGCTTAGGGGGAGCATTGCTCCTTTCTCTTTGAGCCAGAGCAACCCCACCCCCGGTCATTTGCACCAGTTCAAAAGTGACTATGGATGGCGCATCCATGCGGACACTTTGCCTACAACCAATCTGAGCAGGGTGGTGCAACTAAGGTCCACCTTCAGAATAGCAGAGCTAACATATGCTTTTCCTCTCTTCCCTTCAGTCCTTTAATAGGCTTTTTTCCCCCATTCCACAGCTGAGCGATGGTGTACTGTTAATACACAGGCTCAGCTGTGACTGGGAAAAGGATGAGGAAAGGGGTTGCACTTGCCAGGCTACAGAGGGACACCATCCCAGCTACTTTCACCCCACTCATTGCTGCTCCTGTGGCAGGGGGTGCCACTTCATGCTCTTGTGTGGAACTGGCCCTGATGAGATCTTAAATCTTATATTATGTTACAACATCATGTACTAGACGGAATCACATCTTTGGCTGCAGTGGACTTAGAAGGATACAGCTTTGCTTAGGATTGGACTGAAATGGATGTAATTATCATTTGCCAACTATACTGAATAATGTTATAAAATTTGAAATAAGGCTTCCCCCTATTCCTGAATACAACTGCATTAAAATACACAGAACAGGCAGCTAATATCCTGCATCGTCTATTTAAAAAATCTAGTAACTGGCTTTTGCACCCTAAAAAACTGCCAATAGACACATCCAATTTATCAGAGAAAAATCAGATAACAGAACTATTGCAAACTCTCCTTAATTTTAAATTGCTCATAGAATCTAAATTAAGGGTCCCCAACTTTTTGACGCTGTGGGCACCTTTGCAATTTTGAGACAGGGTGGTGAGCACCATCCCAAAATGGCTTCCACAGAAGGTGGAGCCAGACCCAAAATGGCTGCCACAGGAGGAGGAGCCAAATGGAACACCTCCCTGCTCACACCTAATAGGAAGAAGAAAATCTTGAAGGGGGAACAGAACCATACCCTGACTAAGGAAAGTCCAGCTGCTCACCAGTCCTCCTTATCCAGTGGAAAACTCTTTCATTTGAATGAGGGAAACCAATAACAACTCCTGCCTAACAATTTTGAAAAAACTGGGAGGCACCTATGGAAGTGGCAGTCTCCATGATGCCACAGGCAACATGTTTGGGGAACCCTGGTCTAGAGCATGCAGAAATCTACAACTGGATTTTTGTCCTGAAATGCCTTTTCTCAGATAAGAGCACATGACAGAAAGTTATAAGGACGAATATGAGAATGAATTCTAGCATACTTTGAATATCTTCATTTGCTAATAATCTGTTCTAGTGCTTAATGATTTGTATGCCATAACTTTAAAATTGCATGCAGTCACTATTTTTAAGTCTTAATAATACTGAATGAAGCAAGAACAAGTAATGGTAGCAATATTCATGCATTAGTAAATATGTCTCTCTCTCTCATACACACACACTCTGTCTCTCATTACCTTATTGGGGGTACTTCCCCCAGTGCTGTAGAAACCTGACCCTGCAGCGTTTCCATAATATTGTCATCTGAATATAACTGCATAGGTGTGTTAAACTGAGCATGTACAATCTTGACACCGGGAAGTTCCATTTCTAAGGGAATGTTGGGGGCCATCTTAGCTGCTGCTTTCAACTCAGTAGGGCAGATAGTGCTAACAGTGCTAACTGAAGAAGGTGTGCTACGTCCACTGCCGCCGTCAATACCAGAAGGAGTACTGCAAACACTGTGCCAAAAACCAGTATATAAAAGAACATGTGATGCAAACCAGAGAGGAAAAACAGAGATGAAGACCAGGAGCAGAAGCATTTGCAAGGGACTGAGTGAATCAAATGCAAGGGGAAAAAACAACAACCAGAATATGTCATTTTGTTTTTTACACTATATAACCTCCCAGAAGTTAAGCTAATATGACAAAGTTTTTCATGGCTTCCTTTTCAGCCAAGGTTTAATTAAGCCTCATATTTTGGCACATAATCATGTGAGATCTGCAGACAAGATACAACAAAATTTAATAACCTGACCAGATTCAGACACCAATCAAGACCAGAAGAAAAATCCAGAAAACAAACTTTTTTCCAGTCCTGTGTGCAAAGCAACATCAATCTGATGAAATTTCTAAACTCACTTCTCCATCCTCAGTCCTATGTGGCATTGTGTTAATGGACAATGTGACCACACATCACTGAATACTGTGCTATTTTTACACTAGAGCAACCATTTGCACCTGGATTTTCCTGTGTGGATAAGACAATCCAGTTGGGTTTAACTGCTATAGTGCAACAATAGGGCAATATCGAATGAGGTGTGGAAGATCTTTGGTGCTGGCATAATACAGCAGCAACACTGGTAAAATGTCTAGGAGGAAAGCTGAAGAATTTTGAGCTTTCAAATTTAGAAAATAAAGATGAGCAAGGGAGAACATGAGAAGTTTCTAAGATTATATACGAAATGAAAAAGTGGATGGAGATAACTTTTCTGTAATATTAGAATTAAAGGACAATCAGTTACTATGATGGGCGGTAGACTGAAGATAGACAAAATAAAGTCTTTCTTCACACAACACATAATTCATGGAACTCACTGTCACAAGATGTGACAATACCATATAGCTTAGTTGGCTTTAAAAGGAGATTAGCTAAAACCAGGTGTTGGATTCAAAGGTGTTGTCCTGCCAGTGTCAGCTGTTATGCTGGCAGAATGGGAATTCTATTGGTAGAAGATGAGAGGGTGGTTTCTATTTCCTCTTCCATACTCCACCTCTATGATGGTCACAAGGGTAGTTTGACCAACCCCCCCAGAGCATAATTTGAGGGGGCTCAGTGACCATAGTAGAGGTCAAGAAGTCCCCTATTTGCCAGTTATACCCTGCAGGTGGCAGTCTGGGTCCGGCTCATGAAGTGGCTATTAGCCTTGATGACCAAATGGAATCTCCATAACTACAAAGGGGAGGGCTATTGCCTAATTGTTCAGCATGTGGTGGGTCACTGGAGAAAAGGATGCTAGACAAAATGGATTTTTGATCTGGTCTAGCAGGGCTCTTCCTGTGTTCTGGTAATAGAGGTACAACTCATCTTAAACACCAATTCGGTAGTTAACAGTAAGTATTAGGATCAAGAGGCCACAAATTATTGAGATGGAGGCCACAAATTATTGAAATGTGTCAGATACATATTCTTGCATTTGTTTCAAACTGGCAAAAGAGGCATGCTTGTGCAATGTTCAGAGAGTCTCCAATTTAAACACTCAGTGGTCCCAAACAAAAACTAAATAGGCAGGGAATGTTACATAACTGACCTCATTTTTGTGTGTGTGTGTATGATTTGGAATGGCTGTGGGTCTTTTTTGTTTGTTCTTAAGAAAGCCATCAGAATATTTCCACACCAAATGTTACAGCTAGAATCTCTTCAGTGTCATCAATTTGATTACGCCTCCCCAGAATTTAAGAAACCCTTTATAGCAATAAATGTCCTCAACAGTACTTTCTCCTGGAAAGTAATGCAGTAAAGGTGGTATAAATGCAGGCAGTTTGTTATTCATCGGACCTTAATGAGGCACTCTGAGAACTCTTTGGTGAAATTCTAAATATGCTGTTATTCTAGAAGTTAGAGGAAAGGATGAGGATGAGTATACTTTGGCCTGTCAGTGGAAACAGTTTCAATACAATAGCTGTGTTGCTGTTATCAGTTTTTCTTGAATAACCCAAACATCCTCTTCCTAAGCATGTTTACAGGAAAGTTAATCTCACTGATTTAACCTGACTTTAGTATGTAAAATTAGAACTTGGCACCTAAAAATAAATCTGCATGTTGCAGGATGCAGTGATGGACAGGCCATGAATAAAGGGGAAATGTATGTATTATCCCCCATGGTGAGATGTGCACACTGACGTCCTGCCATGCATCTCACAGCAGTAGTGTTGTGCAAGGTCTCCCTCTGGGAACACAACAAAAGAGTACCCAAATCATATGCTCATGCTCCGTTAACAGTTCCTGAAATATGTGGAGCCTTATACTGGCGTAACTCTGCATAGGACTGCACCACCAGATTATTAACCTACGCACATTTACTAGAAACTGCACACAAATAACTATTTCTGAGTCAGTGTATTCTGGGATTAGCGCGCAAATGCTACAGTGAGTATCTGCAATTTAGCAAATAGCAACATTCACATGTTTTGCCACTTTTCAGACACATATTAGTCCCTGTGAATTTTCACATGTGAATCCAACATTCAGCATGGTGCATTTACTGTAACGTAGCTGAGACTTAAATATCACCCAAAACTTAAGGCACCAGCTTTTTCTCTGTTTAAAGGATCCTGCTTCAAAATCAAGACAAAGAGGTATCAAAGCTAATTTCCTTTCCTGGATGTCACATGGAATTTATGTCGGATCATATTGTCAAAAGCATTAAGAAAGGCACATTCCTTACCATCAAAGGCAAGACAAAGAAAATGAATTCCAGGAGAGGCACACATGTTCCAAAGCCAGTACGTAGTTTTTATACTTGCCAGCTCACCCAGCCAAATATCCATACAAGGGGACAGCCATGCTGGCACATGCCATCATTCAGAAATAAAGTGAGGGCCCATGTTCGGAAGAAAAGGGCAACACTTGTCCGCAAAGGAAGCATGAATGCCAGAAGCAGAACTGAGTTGTTAAAAGCCAAGCATGGACACTGTTACTAGCAAAGACAGCACCTTACCCTGAATGCAGTTAGCCAAATTATTTCTGACCACTTTCAGCAGATACCATGGGTTGTTATCTAAACTCTTAAATGGTGCTCATCACAGAATTTAATTACTTTCAGTTGCCTATTTTTGCAACAGTCTTTTCCAGCAAGACTGGGTAATCAATATGTCTAATTCTCAACATGGCCCCATATGTGGATACTTAAATAAAAAAAATGGGGTCATGATTAGACAAAACAGATCTTGCCACAAACCTGGAAAAAGGCCCAGGTTTGCAGAAAAACCTGAAATCTAAATAAAAATGGGAAGGTTTAGCCCTCAAATAATAGTTGTAGCATCTGTATCTTTATAAAATGAATGCCGTCTCAGTGGCTGTTGGGGTTGCTAGACAACCAAAATAGTATTGGCAGCCTTCAAGCCTTGGTTTCTTTCAATAAAAGGAAAGCAGAGAAGGCAGGGGCTGTTTGGGCCTTTGAGGGAAAACTCCTCATGCCAGGGCTGGCAGAAACCACTAGGGGAATTAATATCACATGACTGCATGACTCATCCAGGAGAGGCTGGTTGCTTCTGTTCAACAGCAGCCATCTCACAAAAGTCAGTGTGGTATAGTAGTTAAGAATTTCAGTCTAGAATCTGGGAAACCCAGTTTGAATCACCACTCTGTCATGGAAGCTCACTGGGTGACCTTGAGCCAGTTACACATTCTCATCCTAACCTCAAAGGGTTGTTTTTAGGATAAAATGGAGGTGAGGAGAATGATCTCCCCATTGTGGAGAAAGGCAGGTTATAAATGAAGTAAATAAACAATATATACAGCTGAATATGGGGGCAGATAAAAGGTAGACTAGTTGGTGGGTGGGAAGGAAAGAAAGAAGCAGGGAACAGTGAGAATATGAGGGTTGCCAGGAGGAGGAAAAGAGGAAACAGTGCGAGGAGGAGAATACAAGGAAAGTGAAGTGCCCCTGGCAAGTTCTTGAGGGTTCCCTGACACACAGCTGGGCTCACCCTGGCAGCCAGCACCACACAACTGAACAATTGTTTTCTGGGGTAGGGAAGGAGCAAAAGCTGAATACAGGGAGGTAGATAAAGGCAGGTTAGCTGGTGGGTGGAAAGGAGAGATCCTATGGGAGCTTTCAGAGAGGGAAGTAAGAAATAGTAGGGGAAGAGAACATGAGACACCTCACTCTGCAAGTCTTTGCAGGTCCTGTGAAACCTTTCATTTAGATTAAACAGCTGAAGGAAGCTCTATGTATGGTTCTCTCGTCTTCCTTCTGGTCTGAAAGATCTCCCGGGGCAATTGCACACATGACATTCTCTAATACTCCTTCCAGCCCACAAGCCCTTTGTTCTTTAAGGCTAAAAGAGAAAGAAGGGAGGAGGAATGGTAACAGTGCTGCACCAAATCAGTGTTATGGAGGCTATGCATGTGATTTCTTTTCCATTGTTGATTCTAGGACAGGAGGACAGGCATATGGGTTATAATGTGCACAGACATTAAAAAGTCTGTAAAAATTTCCAAGCAATAAGCTTATAAATGTTTGATTTACCTTCAGATCTCAGTTCTCCTAGGATGTAATGCAACAAGCTGTCCTCTTATAAAAGACCCAGTTAAATTAACTGTATTTGCAGGGATACATGGATTTTTACATTCCAATTTACTATTTATTCTCCTTAATATAAAAATTAGTGGTCCTAAACACTGCCTTGGCAAATGCTGGGGCATACTGAGGAAGGCAGAGTTTGGGCAGGATGTGGTATTCACTTCTGGATGACACTTTAGACTGCCTTGCCAAGTCTCTATGGTATTTACCATACAGAACAGGGGAAATTTCCTAGAGTGTCAACTATGTTGAGGTCATTTTTTTCTCCTGCTCAGCTCCTGTGGGGAGGCTGTAAAAGGGGGGCTAGGGTGGATAATTCTCCATCTGGGACAGGTAAATGGGAGCCCTAATAATAATTGGGCTCCCTGGATGTTTGGAAATGGCATTTTGATTTCTGGTTTACATATGCTGTGAAGCAAGCGTTTTATTCATTAGAAGTCAACATACCAAAGTAGCAGTGTTACTATTTTCAGTTGAACTGTGAGTAACCATTAACAAAGAAGATAACAACATGCATCCAGTTACAGCATACAGAAAGAATTTATAACCTGCTCTGGCCTGAGACTATGAAAGGTTTGGGACGAATATTATGCTTGTGTTCAAAGTAGCCCAAGTCCTGCAAAAAAAGGAAAGGATTACAAAGATGATCTTCAACAAACCACTGTTTGTTCTCAGGTAATGTTTGTTCTCAGGTAAGATTAGTTAACACTCATATTGCAAATTATTGAATTGTTATGTAGTAGTAATAGTGGTAGTAACACATTGCAGTTACTGTGAGAAAAAATTAACAGTGCCACAATCCAACCCAGTAATGCACTTTTTAGGCTGCAAGCCTAAACCCACTTACTAGAGTCTAAGTCTTGTTAAGCCAAGTGGAATTTTTTTTTTTTTTAGTAAACATGTTTAAGGCCAGGCTGCACACCTTTTCCATTGATATCCATAGGATTTGCAAGCTGGTTCTAGGCATGTTTACCATAAGCAAACCCAATCAATCTTCCAGATTTCAATCCTAAATGTGAGTACACAGGATCACAGCCTTAAGTGCTTAAATCTGGCCAAATCATGCCCAATATTTCTTGAAAGAGGATTGTGTGCACGATCTCAGCCAACCTTCTGTAAAGGAAATATCTGTAAACTGGTCCTGCCTACGTGAACCTTGACTTGTGAAGTCAATGTTTTGAACAGCATTTCTGAATGTTCGGGGCATCATGGAAGAAAAAAACAGCAAGAGCTGGACTTAAGAGCATGAAACCAAATGTTGCAACAGAAGACCATCTTACAACACAGTACTTACTGGTCAGGAGAGTTAGGAATTAAGCCTCGCAGCTGTCCATGAAGAGCATCTTGTATATTTCCAGATGAATACAGCCCAATGGGAGAGTTATAGGAAGAACTCACTACCTGTCTTTTGTCATCAAGGTTTGCTGCTGCAACAAAAGGCTGGGCCTTTCTGTTGTGAGCTGTCCCAATAGGCTTGAACTCCTGTGCATAACAAGCAGACAAAATACACAAAGCTACAATGCACATTGAAGCCAGTAACGAGCAAAACAGCCAGCACCACTGATTATTAATGAAATGTGTCTCACTGCAAAAAGTGGCAAAGGCTTTTATTTAGAAGGCTGCCGAAGCGAGCATCCTGTGCTTCCCCATTAAATTCTTTACTAGTTCTGTGAAGCAGAAAGCAGGAAATATGCTTATGGAGCAGAATGTTATTGACTATAATAGGAGCAGTCAAAACGTGATCAGAACTTGATATTATGAAGGAAATGTAGTTATTGCTAAAACCCAACAGCTGTGTATTATGTCTTCTGTTTTCTCCTGGTATGATCTTGTAATCCAATAATATGTGTTGACATTACACTGAAGATTTTCTCACAACAACACTAAATATTTTGTGATGGGAAGGTGGAGAGAAAAGGTCTCATATTTTCATGCATATTACACGTCCTCAATAACATCTAATTCCAGTCTTTCTGCTAGACTTCTATTATGATTGCCATCCTATGTACACTTACTTGGGAGCAAGTCCCACTGAACTCAGTGAAATGCACTCCTAAGTGAGCCTATTTAGGATCAATGGTAAAAATAATTTTTCCAAACATGGTATCAGTTATATCATCCGCTATGTATTAAAATTCAGAAATATTTCTATGAACTACCTTGAAACCTTGAAAACAAGAAATATATGGCGGTCCAGTTTGCCTGCTGAATATACTTTTTAAAAACTGTTTTGTCAGAAGAATCTAAGCAATGTAAAAGTGAAAAAGGTTTAACACAAAGGCAAATCTAGGACATTTCCCTTGCAATGGAGCATTGTCTCTCTGTAGAGAAAATGCAGCACAATTTAATGTTTGCAAATTCACTTTGGCATGGTTCACAAGGGTAGACACAAGAAAGCACAGCAGAGGCACAAAAACCTATACTGGGCACATCACTTAGTATCCTAATTATTATTTATGTATAAAGAATCTTGTTTTTGGATCGTATGGCTGAAGAAACTGGATGGAAAGTACGTGAGTATGACAGCAGGGTGCACTGCTTGACAGCATTTCAAAAACCAGATGAGGACTGAGCAGGATTTCCAGTGATGAGGGCAGTGTTCCCTCTATGCTGAGTTAGTATGATCTAGCTCACAGTTCTTTAGCCTCTGGCTCACACATTTTTGTCTTAACTCAGGAAGGATGGCTCTAGAGCAAACTAATTTAAGCAGTAGCCAAATCGCTCGCTCACAACTTTAATGCCAGTAGCTCAAAAAGTAGAATTTTTGCTCACGAGACTCCACAGCTTAGAGGGAGTATTGGATGAGGGCTGGGGTTTCAGTCTTCGCCATAACTTATTGCCTGTCCCCTTGACTAGCAAAAGGAGAATAAATTACTTGATGTAAGAACTTTATGTGTCCTTTTGTTTACTTTGCATACTTTATACACTGCAGTTTTAAGCTTTTAAAGAATTTGGAACTGCACATAGTTACAGCTAAAACTATAATTTGGAGGATATGGATTAATCAGTAGTATTGCCATGCACCTCAGCATCTAGTCATGCCAGCCACATGACCACAGAAACATATTTGGACAGCGCTGGCTCTTTGGCTTGGAAACGGAGATGAGCACCGCATCCCTAGAGTCGGATTCGACTGGCTTTCGAGCAAGTGAAACCTTTACCTTTATGCTAGGATAGGATCCTTCCATGAGCAAGGGAGTTAAACAGGTCTAGGAATTAACTTTACATAGTTACATAGATTTACATAGTTACCAAAAAATTATGGCATAGATTGTCCAGATGTGATCTACTTAAAAATGCAGGAAGATTTTTATTTTTTTTTACAAATTAGATGTCCTTGTATGTGGTAAGTTAGAAGGCCAGAAAAGGGACTCTATCCTAATGAATTAGTTTTGTACGAATCAGCAGAATATTTAAATTGGCAGTTCTACTGCCTACAAACCTAAATGGTGCAAATTCAGAAAAAAGGGGTTGGACAGCCTTACTAACTGTGAAGATCAACTCTGTATATTTAAGACTATTGTGCTGAATTGAAGAAAAGTTCAGGCTTTTCATGACTAAAAATCAACCTCCTAATACTACCAAATGGTATCACTAAAGCAACGCTACACTGCTGACAATGGGACTTGTATTTAGGACAGACACTGTTCGAAGTCAGGATCCTGAGTCAAGTTAACCTCATAAAATCATGTTCTATTTCAGTTACATTTTTCAAAGTTAACTTCATCCAGTTTTAGAAGTGATATGGAATGAGGAATTGGAGAAAGAGCATATGATGACTTATTGCAAGACGACTTATTGTCTTCGTTGCGGCAATGAGTTTTAATCAATTTTAGCTTATCTGAATATCACTAAATGCGCAGAACAGAAGTGGCAAAGCAAACAGCAGCAGAAAAAAACTATATAGTCCAGCTCTTGTGTTTTTGTATCCTGGTACAATGGAAAACCTTGCAATCAATTTAGGTCACACTTGGACACAGGAAGCTGCCTTATACTGAATCATACTATTGGCCCATTGAGGTCCATTGTCTACTCAGACTGGCAGCAGCTCTCCAAGGTCCCAGAGTGAGGTGTTACCTGATACTTTTACACTGGAGATGCCAGGGTTTGAACCTGGGACCATTCTGCATGTCAAGCAGATGCTCTACCACTGAGCCATGGTCCCTCCCCTAGGTTCAACTAAGCCAATGGCAAATATCTTTTGTACTTCACAAACATCAAAAGAACATTTTCAAGGAATTAAAGACTGTTGATTGCCACACCATTTTTAAAGGTTAAGATGTTTGTTTTGAAAACACTGTTCTTACTTGCAGAATATCATTGTGCCCCTGGTATACATCACTGTTTTACCCAAAATGAATTTGTCTGGGCTAACTACTGGACTTCAGTGTAACCAGAATAACTAACAGAGTCTTGCACTCTATCAATAAATACCCATTGAAAGAGTGAAAGATGCATCCTGTAATGACACAAAATATTTTACCTTGGCCCAACAAAGTTACACATGCTGATGCAAACAACTTCCTCATAAACATCCTCTCCTGGACTGGCCAGTAAAGGCATGAAATCAGATGTACCTGAGTAACGAGGCAGTTTCTTTGCATACTGTATTTCTTTAAATGAAACACATAAAATCAGGGTTGCATTTAAACGTACACCATCCAATTTAACTGCCAATTATTTTAAACTGTGATCACAGCTAGACCACAGCATCCAACTTCACTCTGAAAAGGTTAAAGCAGAACTCCCCAGGGTGTTGCCTGTAGGCACCACAGCACCCAACAATATTCCCTGGCTCCTGACAAGCTTTTCAGAAAGTAGGTGGGGCTGCTGTAAGGCAGGGTTTATAATTTGCAGCCATCATTCAAATGAAAAGGTTTTTAATGGCCACAATAGCAGCTTTTGGAAGATCAGGAGGACTGGACTGAAGTATTCCCCCTTCAAGCTTTCCTTCTTTTTATCTGTCATCTTTCTTCCATCCTCCCCATTGGCTTTCTTCATTTATCTATTATTCCCGTTCTGTGGGTTGTTGGCAGCAAGGAAGGAGGTATTTAGTATGTTTCTGACTCCTGTGGTAGCCATTTTGGGTTTGCCTGTGCCTCCTCTGGCAGCCATTTTGGCTTTGGTACTCATCACATCCTCCAAAAATTCCAAAGGTGCCCCCAGGGTCAAAAATCTTGAGGGCCCATGATTAGTCTGCATTGACCAAGCGAACCCTAGAGGATGCCCTGCCTACATGGGAATCTGAAGATCTTTGTGCATGTTTCTGTCCATTACACATTTGGATTAGAATGCTGGTGCTGTGTAGTGGTTAGAGTTCTGGACTAGGAAGCAGCAAGTCCTAGGTTCAAATTCCCTCTCAGCCAAGAAGCTAACCGGGTGATGTTGGAGCCAATGACCTTCTCTCAGCCTAATCTACTTCACAGGGTTGTTGTAAGTGCTGTTTTGTAGGAGAACCCAACACACTGCCCTGTATGTAGAACAGAAGTGTGACAGATATTTATCCTGCTCTTTGACTAAGAAGACACAGGCAGATACATGGCCCTCTCCTCCTCCATTTTATTCTTACTCTTTGAGGAATTTTAGGCTGACTAAATGTGACTAGCCCAAAATTAAATGGAAAATTGAACCTGAGTCATATTCAGACACTTCTGTAACACACTCTGTTTTCTGCTTGGGCCCAAACATACTCATGCACAAGAGATCTTTCACCCATCCTCACTTTTGACTGCATTTTCTGACACTGCAAGTGAAGCTGCTCCCAGGAGTCCTCCTGATTTTCCACTGCTTTTCAGGCATACAAGGACCATAGTGAGAAGGGATCTGGGCAGCCACAGTATGTCCTACAAATGCAAACCTGAATCTTGCTCATTGGATTGGATACTACGACTGTCTTCCACCAAGTCTTCTTTCAACAGAAAAAGACATGCTTCACCAGAGAAAGATTGCTCTCCATAAGAGAAAGTCTGTCTCGTGAAAGAAAACTTAGCAGAAGAAAATCATAGGATCCAACTTTCATACTATGACTCCTAGGATCCAACTCATAGTATTTTTTGATGTTTCCTAAATAGAAGATGGTTGGCTTTCCATATACATAAGAATATAGGAAAAGATGCCATTCATTGCATCAGAAAGCATATGCCATACTGTATGTTAAAACTACAAGAAAACCCATAGGTTAAATAGGTTAGGTAGATTTAATTTTGAAGAGAAAATAAATCAGGGAACCAGTAACTCTGAGTAAGTCTAAGGGAAAAGCACAGGGAAAAGAAGGTTAGAGCATTTCAGTCTATTAAAAGTCTAAAATAGAAATATGTAACAAAGCAGCATGCAAGATCTCTTCTGGAGAGAAGTATTTTCTCTACAGATAAATTACAATCAAATGCTCAATATTTGTTGTGCTATAACAAAACAATATGTTGTGCTATAACAAAACGATATTAAGCTACCATGGTATATGCTAGTTCAATAACAAAAGAAAATCTACCAAGCCCACTTCTAAAGATGTACATCGAAGCCAATGACCACCATAGCTCATGGAAGCATTATATTAGTGCCAAAGCATACATTGGCCCAGTGGACTATTTCATGTTACTAAGTTCCTACATAAAAAGCATTTTAATGTAGAAAGTGCACAATGTCCACATGTATGTCATAGTATAAAAAAAATCCTATGCACATATATTGGGTAGTCACTGTTAACAGCAGATCCCAGCACGATTTCCACTTGTAATTTACAATGGGATAGCATAGTTGTTAAATAGATCAACTTACTATGAGTCAGGAAGCCCTTTGGTCACATCTCACCTCAAGTATAAGATATCTAAGCAGCCTTAGGCAAAAAGCTGCTTTCTCAGACATAATGCCATTCTAAGTAGAATTATGCCCTTCTAAGTCAATTGAAGTCAATGAGTTCAGAAGAATTTACCTCTGCTTAGGACTGAACCATCTTCTTATCCTTGGATTTGCAATACAGAGATAATAATTGTGAAAGAAAAAAAGGGGAGACCAAATTCCCAACACATCAAAATGAGATGAATTTCAAAAACCCTTAAATTTTTATTGGAAGCATTTATATGCCACCTTTCTGCCTGAGAACAGGCCTCCAAGACAGCTTACAATCATGCAAAAGATTGACTCAATAAATACGTATGTGTGCCTATATATTATAAAGACATAAAGTTACAAGTGGTTCAATGTTGTGTGTCTTCTCAACTGTCTTGTTCCAACTACTGCTCTTCAAAAGCTCTGCAGTGGCCATTAGGGAACAGCTCCTCCCTTGAAGTAAGCCAGCCCCCACCAGATGTTTGGGACCCAAAGGTGCAAGGCCTCTTTACCACAGAAGATGGAGACCCCACAGCTCCCAGCTTATACATAGAAATGCTTCAGAAATTTTGTTGTGCCTGATCTGATTTAAGTATAAGTTATTCTTTTGTTCTTTTTGTGTCTTCTGTATCATAAGTCTTTTTTTAGGGGGAGGGTGATTAACTGTGGCCTGTCTTAAAGATCTGCTAGAAGTGCTTGGAACCTTTAAAAATCAGCTATATATATTCTAACCACTTGTGTAGGATTGTTACATATTGTGGGTTGTTCTAGGGTAATAATCCTATTTGAGCTATGAAAATGACTTCCATGTAGGAATTTATTTACTTATGCCTAAGGAGTTACCAAAACAATCCTCTAGCAAATGAATCACTTCCTAAACCTGTCCATCAGACAAGCATATAAATTCTAGAAAACTCATTTGAGACATGCACCAAATGCAATTCTTATTTTTTTTCTTTGAAATCTCCTCCTATGATGTACCACATATTACTGTGTTCCAAATGTGGTTTGCCATGCAATACCCGGGGGGGGTAACAAGCCAAGTATGCCCACTACCAATGACCAGATATGGTTCTCCTGATGAACAAACCTACCACACTATCCATTCAAATAACCACTCAAGAGTGTGGTCCCCAAAAGAACCCAGTTGTCCAAACAAGTCTTGAAAATGGGGCTTTTACTTTTAGGTAATGATCCCTGATGGGGTTAGGGAGCAGAAATTCCCGTTTTAATTAAAAAAGGCACCAAGAGTTAAAAGGCTACTATGTTGAAGCATGCTGCAGGTATATTCTCTCTCTCTCAACCTCTCCTCTCTCCAGCATGAATTCTTCTGGTTCTTCTATACTGTAATTGTTATCAGGGATTATATCACCACCCAAAACTAGCCAGTGCTAATGCTATCTCCTGGATTTGAAAGTAACATTTGAAGCTGGTGAGTAAAATTTATCGAGAGGGAATGTGTTAATGTTTAATTCACTACCAGTGTAATACAACATTAGGACACTAGTGGAATTTTGTCTCATGGGTGCAAGATGCTAGGGGAGGGAGGAATCCCATAATCCTGAAATTCACTTGCAATCACTTAACCTTGATTAAATATGTTACATCACCAATGATAGGTTGGCATTAGTCTAAGAGGAGTGTGCTATTTGATCTGTGGCAAGGGAAGGAGCAGAAAGTCTGCCAGACTGAGGAAGACAAGGTGCCTTAGAACTGTGACTTGTTTGGAAAAAAGGACAGAGAGAACAAATGGGCAAATTCAGTAAATTTGTTTTATTTAGGGGTATGTTGGGGAATATGGCCATATCTTACTAGGGCTTTGTCCTGTTTTCAGTGTCAAAATTCAGCTGAGATATCAACAGGATCCTGTTCAGAGCAGATTGAGCTGTTAGATAGTTCTCAGTGGCTCTTGAGCGAAACTGTTTGGGAATCACTGCTTTACATTTGTCACAAATGTTTAATTATGGTTTTAGACTTCTTGTACCAACCGTCTACATAAATAGAGAAGAAAGTAGGTTGAATCTGAAAAGCACTGGGATAGTGGTGTTTTAGGTTTTGTTTGTTTTAAAAAATGCTACCTGGGGTTCAGCTTCCAAGTTTACTTTGAACGGATGGGGCTTGCCATCTTCAGATAATTGTGGAGACCACAATTTAGTTTCTGCCCTGGAGGTAAGAAATGAAAAAATCATAAGAAATATCTCTGATCAGTGTGTTATACAATCCTAAATCCAATATTTTTTCCTCACTCATTTAGCAAAGCATGACAAATGTACCTTTAAAGATTTTGCAAATTAAAAATTATGTATTATAATCTTACACAGAAATGCGCAGTACTGAGTCAACATATAAACAGAAAAGATGGAAAAGAAAAATCAATTTCTGTCTAGTAACAGCGTTGCCAACTCCAGGTTGGGAAATACCTGGAGATTTTGGGGGTGGAGGCTGAGGAGGGTGGGTACTTAATGGGGAAGTACTTAATGGGGGTATAATGCCATAGAGTTCACTTTCCAAACTGGCCATTTTCTTCAGGTGTTGTGATCTCTGTCACTTGGAGATCAGCTGTAATAGTGGGAGACCTCCAGCCACAGCCTGGAAGTTGGCAACCATACTCTAGTAGGAATAATCCCAAGTACTTAAACAGGAGTATTGTGGGACCCTAAAAATTAACCATTTTATTACATACATACTTGTAAGCTCTCATGGCCAAAGAAGTAATAATAGGAAGAACTATTAAGGTTTGGTGTTATAGTACAAGATTTTTTTTCACAATTTGAAATTGAAAACATACAGCGAACACGGCCGGATCGCCCATAGGGCGAACTAGGCGCTCGCCTAGGGCGCGCCGGCCTCAGGGGCGCCAAATGGTGCCCCACTCCCCCCCGAAAAGCGCCCCCCCGTTGCCCTAACCGGGCGTCCGCCACCACTAGACCCGCCCCCTTCCCAGCTTTCCTGGGGCCCCCACAGCCGCGGAGCCCCCAGGAAACCCGGTGCTGGGAGGGAGGGGGCAGCGGCTAGACCCCCGCCCCCTTCCCGGCTTTCCTGGGGATTCCACAGCCGCGGAGCCCCCAGAAAAGCCGGTGCTGGGAGGGAGGGGCGGCGGCTAGACCCCGCCCCCTTCCTGGCTTTCCTGGGGGCCCCGCAGCTGCGGAGCCTCCAGGAAAGCCAGTGCTCCGCCGCCGCCCCCAGTCTCCAGGCCCCACCAGGAGGTTGGCATCCCCAGTGGGGGGCACCCCAGGCTGTCCTGCCTAGGGCGCCCAGACACCTGGAGCCGGCCCTGACAGCGAATTGAGGGAATTGACATCTAAAAAACTAGCTGTCCTTAAGAAGGCATAGAATGGAATAGCACAAGCATCTAATGGCAATGCCCTGCATCAAGGCAGGATTCCACCTTACATCACAGCTAAGAGGAAGCTGTTTTATTTTCAATCCCTTGGAGGATATCAGAAACAGTCCTATTGATTAATGGGACTATTCGGAAACAAACAGTTCACAGCAAGGGTGGATAGATTTGAAGCCATCTGAGTAATCACCTGACATTCTTTGTCAGTAGACTTGGTATGTTGGAGGAGGGGGCTGTCTACAGGCCTATTGTACAGTGATATAGTATTAAAGACAGTCCACTATAGGCTGTTTTGGGCAGGCCAGGTGGCTTTGATGAGATCATAGACCTCAGCTGCCCCTGGTTTAAAAACTGAAACAGATATAGAAGCAATGAGGAAGGGGAATGTCTAGAAGCAGTTCCAGACACTGCACATTTTCTCTGCAAGTTCTCTCCACCCCCAACACCCTTGATACTGCCTGTGCAAACGTATTCCCAAAGCAAGTCAAAAAGCTCCCCAAGGCACTAATAAGCATAGGTTATTGGAAGGGGTATACCAAGTCCTAATCTAAACAGTGCAAAACATTTATTCAATTACCCCATCAAAGATGACCCAAGTATTTCAGACACAAGGCCCAAAAATCTGTATTGGCTCTATGACTAAATGTAAACACTAACTTTACATTTTTATAGGAAACATTAGTGTATAACTGCAGTCTAAACATATTGTGAAATTGTACCTTTCAATTTTCAGACAGAGTTGGTGCGATGCGGCTTTAATTCTCTCCTGTGCATCGTTGTGAGTCATGTTCTCTGTGCCATAGCCCTCAATAGCAATAATGACATCACCGGGACACAGATTGGCTTGTGAAGCTTTGCTCCCTGGAGTAATCTGATATAAAGAATTACATTAGAATGCTGTAATGTTTCAAGCCTGCGGTTCTCAAACTTTTTGCACAGGGGCCTACTTCTTTGGGAAACACTTTGTAAAGTAGCTCCATACCACTTTCCATCTTCCCAACAAAGAATGCAAGAATCTCATATCAGTTAACACTGAACATTTGAATTTTGCTCTTCATTTTGAATATTAATCTATAGCAATATTAAGAATTAAGCAAAACATAGTTCCAGATACATCTGGTTACAATACAAATTTAACAAATCAACACTTGTGCAAATGTTTTCTAGTGCTCAGACCTGGCAATACCACACATGTTCAGACTTGACCCTCAGATTTAGATATGGCCTTCTTCCGTTTTCTGGTATATCCACATTGCATACTCCCCCTCCCCCCCAACTTGTGAGGCCCTCCTGTAAGACACCAGGGTCCCCCAGGTCTGGTTGGGTGCAGAAATTGCCAGAGTGACTTCAGCATCCTGGGAGTTTCTCTAGAATCAGTGGATTCATGGCTGTCTTTCTCAGTAGGCCTGGCAGTGAAGAGGCCACCAATGCTAGAGAAGCTAGCTATGATGCACCTTGGCCAGACCTGGGGGGTCCAGAGGTCTCATGACAGTTTGCAAGACTGAGGTTGGAGTTGAGGCCATTGCCACAACATGATTCCCCGTCCCTTTCTTTTCTCCTACTGGTTGCCAGCCAATGGTACCCCAAAAGCCAAGATATATACCCCTGTAACAGCCCCTCAGAGGAGGAGGAAGAAAAAGGAAGGAAGGAGAAAAATGCAGCAGCTCACAGTATGAGATTTGCTTGAAGATGTTCATTAATCTCACAGACTTTCACCTAAATTGCTATACAAATAATTGTGCTAATTAGCCCTAGCTTTATGGGATGTATGTTGATGTCAATAAGTCTTTCATATAATAAGTTTAAAATCAAGGAACTAGGATGTGGACTTCTCTCTTCTCAAACTACCTCTATTGGAATGAATGGTGAAGCCTGTCTGAGCAGTGGACTTCCCAATGTGCATCTGGTCTTTGTACCTGCAACAGATTGTTGGGTTAGGATTATATAGAACAGACTAAATTCTGTTGCTTTCAACAGGAGTTATTTCCACATAGTATTCAGGATTGTGGCGAAACTGGTTTAAATCCAAGCTTGTGGCTTTAAATGATCCATGAAACCTGCTGACAGGCATTTAAGTATTATGTTCTAAATCTGTTTCGTGCTTGCTAATGTTTTAGAAGAATACTGAGCCCAAGTGGCATTATGTTCTACAGCCTGAAATCATTTGCATGTAATAACATAAGAAATTATGTGAATGCTATCTACAGAGGAAAATACAGACCTTATTTTGGTCAAGATTGGTGTGTGTCTTTTTAAAGAATTAGCCCAACACTGATGAGGGCTAAAGGCATTTGTTCCTCATACATTTTTATGTGCTGTGTTAGGAGCTTCTGTCCCGCAGTATGATTTATACAGAATCCTAAATGTTTGCAGCAGCAACAGTCAGCATGTTGTGTTAGCATAACATCTGTACAAATGCTGACACAATGTTGCCATTAGTTGAACTGGAAACACAACAGTTGAGCAAGAGCAGCTCATGCACTGCATGGAGAAATCATGCAGGTAGATCACCACATGTGTACTTAAGTGCCACCTTAGTTTTCCTAGCATCTCCAGTTAAAGGATCTTACAGAGTATAGCTAGGAAAGGCCTTTCTAAGGAAAGTGATGTGGCTTGCACAGGCTGTACACTGTAAAGGAAATCTGAGGAAGCGACGTCAGCATGTTGGTGACATCAGGGGGTGACAGTCTACTTTTTGGGCAAAACTCTATGGTTTGAGATAGCTTTAACCAGAGTTTTGCCCCAAAAGCAGAGTATCACCCCCAACATCACTGACGTGCTGACGTCACTTAAATTTCGGGTGACATCAGTGCATCGTGTAACACCCAACCCACTCCCAGAATGCCTCCCAAAGCTCCCTGCTGGCAAGATGGAGTGACCTGGCAACCCTAATCACAGAGGTACACCCTTTCTCACACTGCTCTCTGCACTGCGCCCTTCCCTTTTCAGTCTGTATCTACACCCCATCAGAGTTCCCCTACCCAAAAGAAAACCTTTTTAAGAATTCAAGGACTCTTTTTTGTAGTCATCATTTGTAATCTCCATTCTACCAGACACACATTGAAACAGGCCTGCAACAATGTCTGGTAGATAGCATTATCCATAGCTTGGTTTGAGTAAATGCAGAGTTTTTCAGGAAACTGTGAATACTATCTTCTCCCTAGAACCTTTTATATTTCAAATTGTTAAAATGGTTTCCAAAAAGCCTGTGGTTTAACCACACGCCAACAAAATCAAGGTACCATCTCATTCTTTTGATTTTTCTGTCATTTCAAATACGATTTTTTCACTGCTATAGAGGGGAAAAAAATCGGGGTGTGTGGTTCTGTAATATACTTTCTGTAAATGCACTACATAGCACGGGGAAGTATTACATGGCTCAGCCATTTCCAGATTGCGTGTGGGGAAGGACATGATTAAATGTTCCCTGCTAGAAATACTCTTCATATGGAAAGCCAACGTGAGAGGAAGGGATTCTAGCCTGCCGTTCTTACCAACTTTCTGTTAAGAAGTCCAGTTCTCACGTGGTTACTGAGGGCAGATCACGCCCACCAGGAATAAGAACTAGCATAACGCATGGATCTCATGATCTAAAATGATGCCTATATGTACAATTCAAGCGAGAGCCATGTCAGGACATCAGCCATTAGCAGAAAAGTCAAAGCCATGACACTCTCGCACTCCTGTTTGCATTAAGAGTATCGGAATAAGATTCTGCTGACACTTACTTGCTGCTTACAAAAAGGCCATACATCTGAAGGATATTCAAAACTGGACATCCATATCCAGGGCATTACCAAGTTTGGTTAGCTTATGTTTCATTCACAAGGCAGCTGTAATGGCACAGGGAGACAGAAGACTGAGAGCAGGAAAACTTGGAGGGGGGGGGATCCCCTATCTCCATACCATGTCTCCACCTGGATCTCCAAAAATCATCTCTGGTTTGGGCTATAAAAGTTTTACAAAGCTCCATTTCAATGAACAGCACCATGGAAGGTACAAAGAGATAACATTATAGACTCTAATAGTTCTACTTCTTTAATAAGGTAAAGGTAAAAGTTTCCCTTGCTTGAGAGCCAGTCGAATCTGACTCTAGGGGGCGGTGCTCATCTCCATTTTCAAGCCGAAGAGCTAGCATGGTCCAAAGATGTTTCTGTGGTCATGTGGCCGGCATGACTAAATGTTGAGGCACATGGAATATTCTTACCTTCCCACTGAAGTGGTACCTATTTATTTACTTGCAGTTTCTTGTTTTCAAACTGCTAGGCTGGGATGAGATAGGAGCTCACTCCGTCACGTGGCACTAGGGTCTCAAACTGCTGAACTACAGACCTTCTGGTTTGCAGCTCACAGTCTTAACCTCTGAGCCACCACGGCCCCTTACTTCTCTAACAGTCACTCCAAATTCCTGACACACCCCTATTTTGCTCTCCTCATTAACTCCTTGAACTGTTTCCTCTCCTATTCCACCCTACAAGGCTTTGGACCTCTCCAGTATGTGATGGTGGTGGCTACAAGCATGGATGGCTTCAAGAGGGAATTAGATAAACATATGGAGCAGAGGTCCATCAGTGGCTATTAGCCACAAGGTATAGATAGGGACTCTGGGGCAAGTGAGGCTCTGTATTCTTGGTGCTTGTGGGGGTCAACAGTGGGAGGGTTTCTAGTGTCCTGGTTCCACTGGTGGACCTCCTGATGGCACCTGGTATTTTTGGCCACTGTGTGACAGAGTGTTGGACTGGATGGGCCATTGGCCTGATCCAACATTGGCTTCTCTTATGTTCTTATGCAAGTTGTAAGCTTCTTCTCATCTCCCTTCTCAATTCCAGCAGGAGACTAACTAAAGTGTGATGACTGGAGGTGAGAAATATGGGGTTAATTAACATTATTTCTCCCATCCTTCTGGGCCATACTATCACTAACAGAAGACTAAAGTCTTATGTATCACCTGGTTTTCTGCCGCCACTGTTTACTATTAAAGGTAAAATACCCTTTTTTACTTGTGCCTCGGTAAATACTATGAGTTAGCATTAGGATAGGGCACCAAGACCAATATAAAACAAGAACCAAATAAGAAAATGTTTATTAGACTGAATATTTTTAAAGGTTGGTATATTAAACTGGACATTTCCTATACAGATACTTTCTGATTATTTTCTTTATTGTTACTAAACTAAGGGAAGTGACAGTCCCTGTGCCTGTTCTCCTTTCTAAGACATTCAAATAGCCAGTACTCTTTCTCTGTCCTCCACCCCAAATCAGCATTCACAAAACTGCTTGTGTTACTCTGAAGTCTTCCTTCTGGTAAAGCTGTTTCCTGAAGACTCTGGGAAACATATGGAGCTAGAGATTTACCACTGGTCAGGAATCTTCATTGAAGATACGGGAATAAGAATACCAAGGCTCTGCTTCTAGAAGACTCCATCTATTCCTCAGCTGACCATCTCAGCTACCATGCTAGATCATAGCTTTTTCCTTCAGACAGCTCTTCCCCCTACTGTCCTTGCCTTACTTCATTTATACCCTACCTTTCTCCCCAATGGGGAACCAAAGCAGCTTATATTGTACTCTTATTTTAACCTCACAATAGCCTTCTTAAGTATGTTGGGCTGAGAGTGTGTGATTGGGTTAATGTCACACAGCAAGCTTCCATGACAGAGTGAGGACTGAACCTGGGTCTCCCAGAACTTAGTTTGACATTCTAACCATTACACGACACTGGCTTCCGTTGCCTCCACTAGCAACTGCTCAACCTTTTTCATACTACCTGAGTGAATGACCCTAATGCTTTTTCTGTTTTTTCAGACTCCTCCTGACAAGAATGATCTATTTTCTCCCACCAGACCCTCCAACCAATTATAGTTCCTGATGTCTCGGGCCCTTATCTCATTGGTTCTAAGCTAAAGGCCAATGGACTGTCTTCAATCTGCCACTAGCCAACCAATAATGAGCCCAACCAATCAGGAGTGACATATTTTGTATCCATCTGTATAACTTATACAGAGACTCACTGAAAGCTTCAAAGAGAAAGTTAGTCCCTTGGCAACAATAACTAGGCACCAGCTCTGCTGTTTGCCATACTGCCTAGAAGCCTACATACTTTGTAGCTTTATCACCTCACAATGTTACAGTTTCTTAATATTAAATATTCCTTTTCAGTACAGATTTTGTTATTTATACTTAAATATATCACAACTCTCCACACAGGATTTTAGCTATTTCTTTACACAGGGAGCCCTGACCTGGATGGCCCAATCTGGTCAGTACTTGGCTGCTAAGCCAGATTGGCCCTAGTCAGTACTTGTATAGGAGACCACCAAAGCTGCTGCACAGAGGTAGGCAATGGCATACCACATTTTTTTTGTCTCTTGCCATAAGTCAGCTGTGACTTGACAACACTTTAAGTACCTGCTACAGAGGGGGGAAATCCCTTTCCCTTACTCTTTTACTGAATATGAACATTAAGAACATAAGAACATAAGAGAAGCCAATGTTGGATCAGGCCAATGACCCATCCAGTCCAACGCTGCGTCACACAGTGGCCAAAAATACCAGGTACCATCAGGAGGGGCCAGGACACTAGAAGCTCTCCCACTGTTGCCCCCCCCAACACTAAGAATACAGTGCATCACTTGCTCCAGACTGAGAGTTCCTATCTATACCTTGTGGCTAATAGCCACTGATGGACTTCTGCTCCATATGCTTATCTAATTCCCTCTTGAAGCTGTCCATGCTTGTAGCTGCCACCACCTCCTGTGGCAGTGAATTCCATGTGTTAATCACTCTTTGGGTGAAGAAGTACTTCCTTTTATCCATTCTAACCCCGACTTCTCAGCAATTTCATTGAGTGCCCATGGCTTCTTGAAGTGTGAGAAAGAGAAAAAAGTACTTCTTTCTCTGCCTGCTCTATCCCATGCATAAGAACAACTTGCTTAAGTCCTTTCTCTTTTCAGCCACCTATACACCATATTTGAACCACCCACGGAATTGACCCAGTCATCTATACACAATGTTTGAACCACCTATTGTGATGAACAATACCACTACAGGAACTTAAACAGCACCGGCTAATTTCTCATGCAAAAAAATGGTACAAGTTGATTAGAGGAGATCAGACACTAGAAGTGAGCCAAGTGGCAAGTTGCACTGGGTTTGTAAGTCTAGGAGGCTGTCAAAGTGCATAGGAAAGACAAATCTGACTTTTATAGCACTGGAAAATTTCTGTTTCCATTGCCAAATAATACACCAACATGCAAATAATGGGTAATCTATATACTATTAGCCAAGGGTCCCCTGTGTGCGGATTCTTATTTCCACAGATCTGGGGCATGTGGGGGGCAAAGATATCTTTCAGCACACTTGGGGCATTCCCTGAGTGTGCATAAAAATCTAAAATGTTTTAAAAAGTATACTGGGGATACTTAAATGCCCCCCAAAGTAAAACTGCTTGCTCTGCACATGCGCAGAGAACGGACTTACGGGAGGCACAGGAAAAGCTGTTGGAGCCACGAGGGAAGTCGCCATGGCAATAACCGTCGCACTGCTGCTAGGACTGCAGCAGGAAGAACCATACATGCTGCTGCTGGGACCACTGGGGAAAGACACTGGAGAGCCGCTGTGCCAATAACCATGCGTCCCACCACCAGACCTGTCCCAGCTGTTGCCTGGACTGCCCACAACAAAGAGTAGGCCTTCAGTCACCAGGTTTGGGCACTCCCAGGGAGGGAAGGCAGCAGGGCAGCTAAGGGAGCCAAAGGGGCAGTGGTGCCTCCCTGGGAGCCAGCCCACCCTCTGCTGCTACTGCCCAAGCTGGCCCTGCCACCAGTCAGTTGCAGCCCAAGGAGGCGAAGCCTGCGTTGCCCCCCCTCGCCAGAAACAGAAAGAAGTGGGGTTCTCTGAGAAGGGATAGAGAGAGAAAGAATAGGGGATTGTCTGTTTGGGGAGAGAAAGAAAAAGGACGGGAGATTGTCTGAGGGTTATCTGAGGGGGGAGAGGAAGAGGGGGAGACTGGGGGGTAGAGAAATAGCAGAGAGAAAGAGAGGGGCAGACTGAGAGGTGGTGGGGGAAAGGGGACAGTGTCTGAGAAGGGCAGGGGTAAGAGGGGTGAGAGGAGAAAGGGGGTAAGAAAGGATTGCTAGAGGAGGGGGTAGGGAGGAAAGCTGACATAGAAGGGGTGAGAGGAGAGGGGGAGGTGAAGGAAGATTGGTAGATAAGGGGTGCATGTAGAAAGACAAAGAAGGGAACTTTGACAACTAAGGTGGCAGAGGGAAACAAAGGTGGGGGAATGCCCCCTCCCCATAAGTTCCTTGCGGGGACTGCTGGCAACAAAGACTATGGTAGGGCCACAACACATTATGCAACATTTTGTTGTGGGTCCTGTCTTGTATCCCATAATGCTAGAAGGCAGGATCATCCAGTGAAACTGATTGGCAGGAAAATCGAGACAGGCAAAAAGTACTTTTTCACACTATGTTGCATAATGAACCAAAAGAATTCACTGCTTGCAAGGTTTGGTGATTGCCAGGGGAAAGGAAGACAGACATAAACAGAAAAAAGTCAATAGCTCACAAATATGTTGGTAGCACATCTGCTCAGAACATCCTGAAAGAAAGGGGAAGGGGAAAGACCCAGCTTACTGTTTATAATCACTCCATTACCCAACAACCTTGGAGATGAAGTTTTTCTACCGTAAACAATCATGTGAGTGACAGTCTGTCAACCCTTGATGGATGTATATGGTTTAAAAAGTATTATATGTTTAGGTAGTCAAATATGTGTTCTGAGTCCCAAAATGTTAAAGGCTATTCCTTGAAGTATTCTCTGCTTGACAATGTATTCTCTTGCTAAGATCCAACAGTGTTTAATCTACTCATCAGTCATCCATTCTGGTAAATCCTGCTTTCCAGAGTTATTTTAATTATTGCTATTGAATTGTTTTGCTTATTGCCGTGATACTTTTATTGTTTCTTAGTATGTTTTGACTGAGCCTTGATCTACTTTTCTCACATTAGCTGCATTTATTTCCATACCTTTCAGCACAGCAGCCTGCTGAAGATTGACTCACAGCAGAAACAACTTCTATACTTAGCTCATCCTGCTTATCTGCTCTGCTATTTCACATTTACTTGAAACCCTCTCGAGGGTTGTCTTACTGTGTTTGGTTTGGGTAGTCACAGTTCCCTTTTTTGATATGACATCAGTTCCGCAGATAGGCCTCTAGTGACTCCTTCTGTCTTCCCTTGTAAAGGTTTTACTCTGTTAAGCATGCTCATTAATCAGTTACAGCCTATTTAAAGCTGTATGTTTAGCTTCAAAAATATCTGTTTCTTAATTTTATAGTTACTTTGAATCATCATGCTGTCCTGTAAAAGCTGAACAAGCACTTCACTCAGGTTTAAAGGTTGTGGATTATCCTATGTTAGGATTATGGAATTTCTTAAATACTAGCATGATTCCACACACACCTGCTACAGAAACTATAGCCTTTACCTAGGGGCTCAGTATTATAGGGGTTGTGGTTCAGTGGTAGAACATCTGTTTTGAGCTCAGAGGGTCCGAGCTTCAATTCCCATCATCTCCATTTAAAAGCTAGTAGATGATGTGAAAGATTTTTGTGTAAATTACTGCTGCTCTGGGTAGGCAATACTGACAATCACAGATCAACAATCTGACCCACTAAAAAACAGCTTCACATTTCAAGTAAAACCCCATAACTTTGGATCAAAAGTCTCCTAAGATTGAGTAGTTTGAAATATTCTATCATGCTATGTAGCAGAGGTTGTCCTGATCCACTGAACAGATCTTCCCCTACATGTATTCACCTCAATAAAAGGTCCGTTTCACATATACAAAGGGGAAGGAAATAATGTATTATTTATTCGTATGATTAAGAATAGGATCTTCTCTGCTCTTGAGACTGGCTTGCTGGATGAGGGCAATATATCTAAAATGAAATACATTCTTAAACTACAACTGATATCCACTTAATCCATGTAAGACCTACAAATTTTACTGTGGTGATTCTGAGATTTATACGCTTCTGAGAATTACCTTATTTTTCGCTCCATAAGACACACTTCCCCCCCCAAAAAAAGTGTGGGGGAAAGTGTGTGCGTCTTATGGAGCAAATACTGCAAAAAACAGTGCACGTGTGTGTGGGGGGTGGAGCAGTGCGCCCAGGAAAGCCAGGGAAGGGGCAGGGGTTACCCCCTTCCCTTCCCTCAGATTGCCGGCTTCACGGGGGGCGGGGGGCGTCTTATGGTCACGTGTGTCTTATGGAGCGAAAAATACGGTATATGTTTCAATTTACAGTCTTAGTTGCATACTCATAGTTCTAGCCACAGATCATGAATCTAAGACATTAGAGATGGGCATGAACTGCATTTTTGTGGTTTGGTTCATGGCTGAACCACAGGCCAAACCATGAACTGATACGTTGGTTTGTGAACCAAACCAGTTTGTACAATTTCTTGACCCTGCTTTCTGCTCCCCACCACTTTTCACAAGGAGCATAAAGCAGGGGTTTAAATGGTTCCGAGCCATTTAAACCTCTGGTTTCTGCTCTTCACAAACCACCTGAACAGCCTTAAAATTTGTGGAAGTTCATGGCAGCTTAAAATTTGTGGAAGACCACGGTAGCCATGAAGCAGCCAAAATTTGTGATGAACTTTAGCTCATGAGCTGGTTCATACCCATCCTTAGGCAACACAGGACAGCTTTCATTGTTGCCAAATTCTGCAATCTACCTCAAACCTCAAAAAGAAAGGTAGACTATAAATGAAGCAAACAGTCTGGGGCTAGGGTTGCCAACTCTGGGTTTGGAAATACCTGTAGATTTAAGGGTGGAGCCTGAGGATGTGGGGTTTAAGGGAGGGACCTCTATAGAGTATAATGCCATGCAGCCATTTTCTCCAGGAGAAGTGGAATAAATGTTTTAAATAAATAAATAAGCAATTTATGTAGCCTAGAGATCAATGGTAGTTTTGGGAGATCTCCAGGCACTACAAGGAGGTTAGAAACCCTACCTATGGCTCAAATTATAAAGACTGTAGTGGATGAACTCACAGATCTCAGCATATTAGCATTGGGTCCACATTGCTGGAGAGGTATTTTACAGTTCTCAACTGTTACACATAAACAACAAAAAGGATCCAAGTTCGGTTATACAAAAAACCAAACGTTCAAATCAAAGAGATCTACCACCCAGATACAATATACTGATGTTAAACATTTGCCTTTTTAGGTAAACATGTATTGCAATAGTTGCTGTAGATTTTCTGGGTTGTGTGGCCGTGGTCTTGGCATTGTAAGACCTGATGTTTCGCCAGTAGCTGTGACTGGCATCCTCAGAGATATAACACAGAAAGATGGAGTACTCTCTGTGTCAAGGCTCACCATCTTTCTGTGTTATACCTCTGTTATACCTCTGAGGATGCCAGTCACAGCTACTGGCGAAACATCAGGTCCTACAATGCCAAGACCACAGCCACACAACCCGGAAAATCTACAGCAACTAATGAACTCCCGTTGTGAAAGCCTTCGACAACATGTACTGCAGTATTAGACTCTGCAGGTCTTGGAAAAAACTCTTAACGAGACTTGTCATTCAGCTACTACAGCTACTCATCCAAGAGCGACTCAATAGCCAAACAATTTACTTCTTGGTAATTTACTATACATGCAATTCATCTTTTGTTAATACAACTTCAAACTCCACTGAGCTTACTCTAAACAAATGCAGAGTAGAAGCCAGGCGCTGGTAAAATACTTTTCTCTAGAGATAATGGAAACTTTTCCTCTTATAATTCCATAAAAGGCAGCGCAAGTCCAAAAACACCTCTATCATAATTCTGTTATATTTGTTTTCTTTTTCCTTATGTCTGTGTCTCAAACGCCATACACGGGTCAGACCTGTCTAAACACGTACCTTAGCTTTTTACAGAACGTTCAACTGTTCAGACTGATTAGGTAAAATAAATTGCTGGATATGTGTTGAATTTTTTAAAGATGCAAGCAGCACAACCCTATCCAGAGAAAAATCAGCCTAAACCAGTTGAAATCAGTGGGCTGAAGCTGGAGTAACTGTACAGGACTGCACTGCAGATGACTTAAAAGAGAATGCAAGCATCTCTTTGAAATACCTTTCCCACATGACCATAGTCCTTCAGCTCTTTGCTCTGAATCCCTGTATAGATCTTTGAATTGAAGAAGATAATGAATTATACCTGTAATGCCTCTAACTGCAGACTAAATATTTCACAGTATCCTAAGAGTCTAAAATAATTTAAATCAGAAAAATAGCAAAAGTTAATTTTTAATATCTATATGGGACAGAATCGAGCCAAAGCTTAAACATTTTTTTAAAAAAATATCCATTAATTTCAGTAATAAATCAAGTTTCTTCTGTTGAAGAACATGGGACTGACTGGAACCTTCTCATTATTTTTTATATTTATACAACCCTCTGAATGACAGTCAATAACAATGCACTCAGAAATGGTGGGAAAAGAATATGTCCTAGAGGGTGGAACGACTAAAGGCTAACAATATACAGTACATTAACTGAAAACTGCCACTAAATGCCAATTCAGAGGGGAAAAAGGAGGAGGAATGGGAAAACGGTAGACCATGCAGCAACTATTGATGCCTAGAAATGGCTATTAATATAAATGTAAGCTTTGCTACATTGCTGTTATAAAAATAAGGGGAAGCATAGGAATGTGAATTTGAAATCATATCTCACTGAGTTTGCTGACAGGGTCAACAATCCATCTCCCTCCGGATGCTGCCTCAGGATAAACACAGAGAACTATATATTAATTAGATCTGCTCAGGATGAGTTTTGGAGTGGCCTGAGTCATAGCTTATTAAGTGTGCATACACTTCCAGAGAACATTATGCACAGACATTTCTGGGCTTAAAATAGCTTCTTTGACCTGTGGGCCAGTGAAGAATAGTTCCTAATCTTTTGGTCTCTCAGTCAGCCTCATAAATACATGTGTTCAGCTGCTCCCAGATGAACTTAAGCCAACTGAAATGAGTGTGTACACATCTGATCTTTCAGAAGCCCCTTGTTAGAAGAAATTACACTCTGACCATTCCTACCCGTAACTCCTTCCTTAGGCCCATTTGGTAATAGATATATATAATATATAGAGTAACATGTAGCGTTCCACAGAGAATCATTACTAAAATTCTTCTTTTCACAAGAGTAATAACTAGTAAACTATATCTCAGGTGAGCTATTGTATAATAAAGTCCTTGCAAATGTGTGAAAGTTTGGGGGGGGAAGGAGGGGGAGTAAAAGCCACAGCAGAAAAGTAGCAAGGGGGGGAATGACAATTAAGTTACTTTCATGTAGTTCCTTTCTGCAAGAAAAAACAGCCATCAGGATTTTAACAAAACTGTTTACATGTAGTGGGTAGGATTGTGCCCCATCCTGTAAATGTTGCATAGCTGTGACAGAATAAGTAACATGAAGTGGGAAGGCACACAGCTGGTTTTAATTTCAAATTTATTCCCCCAAACACATTACAGAATCCTAACACAGTGCATTGTTAAAGTAATATATTGTTACCTGCCACCCTGTGAGCAGATGTTAGCCCAGTAACCCACTCCTATGCTTGTTTACAGTTTACAATTCCCACCAGATTCAACAATAGCTACTTAAGTGTGCTTAGGACTTCAGCACAAGGCTGCCATGCCATACACTTCTACTAGGAGGTAATGCAGTTGACTGTAATATGGCTTTCTTCTGTGCAGAGATGCATAGCCTTGGACAGCATCTGGTTTTATTTATTCTTATTTTATTTTTCTCTTAAGCGCTCAAGGTGGCTAGCAGGTTTTCCCTTCCTTCATTGTACCTTCAGAAAAACATGGTGAGGTAGTTTAGGCCAAGAGAGAATGACTGGCCCAAGACCATTCAGTAAGTTTATGATGAGTGCGACTTTGAACCAGAGTCTCCTCAAGAACCTTTGTGCTTTTTAAAAAGCAGTGTCCGTCCATGGGCTGTTGAAGGGGAGCAACACATGATACATGAAGACGTGTAATAGTGTCCTAGTGGGTTTAAAAAAAATATCAAAGGGGTGGGGGCTTAAAGCAGTAATGGGAGCCTTGCCCAATGTTTCCCCACCCCAAGTGGCCCAATCAGACAGTTTTCTGGCCTAGGAGGTTCAAACTGTGCCTTTGCAAAGGAAAACAAACATCTGAAACCCACCAACAGTGATATTCCCTCAGTAACTCAGGAGCCACATGCAACTCTTTGGCACGCCTGCTGTGGCTCTTCTGAGCACTGTTTCCCAATATGACACCTGCCACATGTTTTGGGTAAGTGGGCAAGGCTCTTAAACCAGTGGGGCTTGTTATTGGCAGTTGGTTCCCACCATGAAACAACTGCCTCTGGAGGAACAGGTAAGCTACGAGCCTCCCTGAGGTGCTGGCATCATGCTAGGGATGGAAATAAGTGAGGCTCTTTTGGTTTATGATTACTGCAATTGTGGCTCTCTATGAGCTGCAAAGTGAGCACCACTGCCTTACAGGATGTCACTCTATCCATAGTACAGGGGAGAAAGCTGCAGTGATATTAGGCTGAAACCGAGAACTGGCAGGTGAACAAAGGGTTACATGTTTCTCTCACCACTTCTTGAGTTTTCTTCCAAAAAGGCAATGCTACTTATACTAGTAAATCAACAGGCACCACACATATCATACAATAAAATGCCAACATGTTTTGCCTTACAGATCTTATACTGGAGCAAGGCAAGGGAAGCAATGCATGAGACAGTCAGAGAACGTCTCGGAGTACATTAAAAACTTGATGCCACTGTGCAAATTAATTTTTTAAAAGTACAACTTCTTGCCCCTGCTCTTTTCAGTCTACACAACATGCAAAGTTACTGTCTGCTGGATCATGCAGTGCCCTGCTCTTATCTCCTGACACAATTCATATCGCCACAGCACAGCAGTCACCAAACATAAATCAGAAGTGATATAGAAAAGGACATACCCTGGATATGATTAATGGCTGGTTAAAATCTATTCCGCCTGCCAGCCTGAATCCCCAAGGCGCAGGTCCTGGGAGGACAACGTTCTGTGGCATTTTCCACCAATTTTCTGATAGTTATCTACAGTCAGTCTTTTTCCCGCCCCCTCTCCCTATAGCTGTATAGCGGCCGCTGAATTCACGGCTGTCTTACTCGGCTGAAAGGTCCCTGTCAGCTCTGCAGAGGCGCCCTGGCCAGAACAGCCTAGCCACCCACCAGCCTGCAGAATGTTTATTTTCCTGCCCGCGGCCGCCGGGGTCCCCCTTTTATAGCTCTGTTCCTGCGTGACGCCATCGGTCTCTGGTTGCCTCCGGCCTGAGGGGAAGTTCCAACTTTGGTCAAGGAAAACCTGAACTCTCCCTAGACCAGACGGCCAGCATGCTGCTCTATTTCAACGTTTCCCAGGAGTCTACTCCGACTGCTCTCCGTGGGTTTCGGATTACAGCCTCCTATTTTCCTCTTAAAGCAGCCCGCCTCTCTTGACCAGAGAGCCTTCTCTAATCTAATGTGCTGGGCTATTGCACAATAGGAAGATGCCCTACATAGTTTGCAAATGAGATGGCTTGCAAAACTCCTCTCTTTAGCCCCCCCTTGCATTAAATAATTAGATCATTAGTACTGTTATATTTCTTCCCACCCCAGCTAAGAAGGTGTATTTCACCTTTTGTCCAAAGAACTCAGGATGGCATGCTGGCATTAATTGTATTTTATGCCCACCTAACAACACCACTATAGAGTAGGGCCAGGAAGACATTGGTTCAGATCCCCATTCTGCTGCCACAAAGTTCAGAGGTTGCTTTGGGCCAGCCATTTTTTTTCTGTCAGTTTTGTTTATGGTTGTTGTGAAGATAAAATGGGGAGTTCACCTGCACTGTCTTGGCCTCTTTGGAGGAAGGCTGGAATAAAAATGCAATTCTAAAAAAATAGGTAGGTTCCACTGAGATAGAGGGTCCAAAGCCAACCAGTGAGCTGCATGACTGAGAGGGAATCTGAATTTGGCTCTCATATATGTACAGTCTACCATGGTCAAGAGACTTCAATTTGTGCAAAACTGTTTTATGCAAAATGTCCACTTCTTTGTCTGTTAATGAAAAGTAAAAGTTTTGGTTGACATCGCTACTGGGGAAAAAAGTAAGGAAGCAAGAGACTTTTTTTTTAAGTGGACCAAGAGGTGCTGTAGACCAGAGGACTGGACCATGCTAATGTGGTATAGCAACTAGAGTTTTGGACCAGGAAGACATATTCAAATCCCTGTTGTTGTTGAGTCACACAGCTGAGTCCAACTCTTTGTGACCCCATGGACCACATCATGCCAGGCCCTCCTGTCTTCTGCTGTCCTCCGGAGTTTGCTTAGTTTCATGTTCAAATCCCTAGTCAGTCATAAACTTGCTGGGCAATCTTAAACCAGTTGTTGTCGCTCAGCCAAACCTACCTCACAGTGTTATTGTGAGGAGAGAATAGGAGGGTGAGGACACTCTGTGTATTCAGGCTAAATTGCTAATGATATAAGATAAACAATAGATCAAGATGGGTAGCCATGTTAGTCTGTCTGTAGCAGTAGAAAAGAGCAAGAGTGCAGTAGCACCTGAAAGGCTAACAAAATATGTTGGCAGGTTATGAGTTTCTGTGAGCCACTGCTCACTTCTTCAGATACAGCTAGAATGGGAGTCAGTCCAGCCATCCTATATATTGGAAAGTGGAGTGATTTCAGATACCGAATTACATTAGCAGGTAGATGACAATAGCAGGTGAATGACAATAGCAGGTGTGATTGGATTTAGGTGAGATATGCAGAGGAGTAGTAGGTGTGGAGAAATCAGCTTTGGTAATGAGAAAGGAAATCTAGGTCTTGATTCAATCCAGGTGGATGCATTGTCTTTAGCTTCATTATCAGTTGCAATTCAGCAGTCTCTCTTTCTAATCTCCCCTTGAAGTTCCATTGTAAGAGAACAGTGCAATCCTAAAAACCCACTGAATAAACCTGAGTAGGATTCTGAGTATACTTATGGTTGCTCCTGACATGCATACTGTTCATGCCCCATACTTATATCTGCATGCAAAGGTTTGGTTTGTCAGAAGAGTTAATTTTCCTCCAGCCAGCTTTGCTCTTTAGCTCACTGTCACGATATGAACACCTGAATTAAGTAGTACACATTTGTTAATTTGTGGTTTTCCTTTATAACTGACAATTTTCTAGAAATGTTCAGGATGGGACATGTTTTATTTTGCACGATACAAAATCTTTTGAAATATGCTGGACAAAAATACAACGCTTTTTGGGGGAAATCTCCTATGACCAGCCTAGTGACAAGAAGTGAGACTGTTCAGTCCAGGAAGAAGCAGCAAGGAAGAAGGCTCTCTTGCTGTTCAGCAGCTGAGGCTGGGCTTTCGTACACCGATACTTTTCAGTAGGTCATGCTTGGGTTGTGATGAAGTTTTCCTTTCACTGGAGAAATGGCTTAACACTTCAGTCATTGTTGCTATGGGAAAATGTCCATGTTTATTGGCTCTTAACAAACAGTGGCAGCTGAACGTCAAATATGGTGGCAAGTTTTCAGTGAACGGATCAGATGCAAGCCAGCAGGTTGGCAGCCACCGGCTCTCGTTAGTCATAATCAGGCTTTTGACTGAGTTGACATGTCCTGTAATCATTCAGCTTTCTGTAGATAAGATGCAAGAGTTTCTTCCTGCAATTTGGAATTGGGCAGTTAGCTAATATTTGTACAATCTCAGAGTATATCTGCACTGGAACCCTGAAGACACCTTTTTTCTCCTCTTTTCCCTAGTGGCTTTTCCAAATAAGATGGAGGCACTTTTGGTTGGAGGCCCGGCTGAACTGGGACACCATGCTCAGCCTGCACCACCAGAGGACTGGGTACAAAGTACAAATGTTGTTCCTGGAGGCTCAGGTAAGTGACAGGTAAGCCTTTTACCAGCTTAGGCTGGTATATCATGTGGACCTTCTGAGAGAACATTCTCCTGGCCGCACTCACCCATGTGCTTGGCACTTCCAATTGTCACAATGGGACTGAGATAGAATTGCTTTTGATGAGTTTTTGGAAACTTCAGTTGGTTCAAAATGGAGCAATCCATCCACAGGGCTGACAATTGCTAATTTAGCCCCCCACCCAGTATTTATTCATTTCAGTTATTTCATTCATACCACACTTGGACCTAAAGTAGGTCGCAACATTCTTCCCTTCTGTTTTATCCTCATAATAGCCCTGTGAGATAGGTCAGGCTGAGTATGTGACTGGCCCAAAATCACCCAGCAAGCTTCTGTGGCAGAGTAGGGATATGAACTGGGGTTTCCCAAATCCCACCCCAACACCACTACACCATGCTGGCCCCTCTCATGCCATCCACACAAAACCCAGACATTCTAGAACAATAAAGTATGGCTTGCTGTTAGCAGGAATAGGCTTGTGTCCTCCATAGATTTCCCCCCATTCCATTGCTTGCATTTATTTTCCACCCTTCTTCCAAAGAGTTCAGGATGCAAACCACCCTTGGAAGCAGTTTAGAGTGAGAAATAGTGGCTGACCAAGGGGATGTGAACATGACTTTTTTTGCAGTTCGAGTCCAACACAGCTCAAAATGGAATGACGGGGTGGCGCTGCCATAAGCAGCCTCAGACCTTCCTTATTCTTCAGTAAAGGGGGCCATGCTGAATATATATCTAGGTAGACACCAGTAATGCTGTTGATCCAGCTCCCCAGAGCAACAAAAGAACTCAGAATTTTGTCCCATTCCTTCCTTCTTGAACCATTTTCTAATACTAGATAACGGCAATGGATATATCAGGCCAGGGTCACTACAGGTTTCCAATTTGTTGCTGGGCCCAAGTCAAAGTGCTGGTTTTGACCTGTAAAACCTGGCAAAGTATCTAATGGACCACTTTCTCTAACAGGAGTCTAGGAATGCCAGCCTCCAGGTGGAACCTAGGGATCCCCCAAAATTACAGCTCATCTCTAGAGTACAAAGATTAGTTCCCCTGGAGAAAAGGGATGCTTTGGAGGGTGGACTTTATGGCACTGTACCTTGCTGAGGTCCCTATCCTCCTCAGCCTCCGCTCTAAAACTCCAGAAGCTCCCCAACCTTGAGCGGGCAACTGTACCCTCTCTGCTGACAGCCGGGTGGTGGGGGGAGAACCTAGAGTCTGCCTATTTGCTCAGGTCAGCTGGAGAAGCCATGCTTCTCCAAGTGAATGCACATGACAAGGCCTTCTTGGTAGCAGCACCAGAAGCAATTCTCTTCTACAGCATGTTCATTTGATATCTTCCCTCAAGTCTTGTAGAAGGCTTTTAAAGACTCTTTCATTGAACAGTTGGCATTGATAATGGTGATTCTTCTATGATTTTATTGTATACTTTTTATTTTGATTGTATATCCTGATATTTGTTTAAAATGGTTATTGTATGCCTGGATAGTTTTTTTCTAAAAGGAAGGGTATTTTTTAATGAATGAATAAATAAATAGATAAACATGCCAAAAGCAACCGTAGGTCAAAGAAAGACAAAAACTGTTGACAGAGCAATCCAGGGCACCTGCTTGTGAGTGAAGAGGGGAAGCCCAGGCAGCCCCCTGCCTTCTGTGATAGACTGGCCAAACAATTCACAAGAAATACTGGGACTGCTATCCTAAGAATGCTTTTCTGGGAGTAAGTACTATTGAATAAAATAGGAGTTACTTCTGAATAAAGCTGTTTAGGAGTGCTCACCACAATACTCTGACAGTTGAGGGTTGCTTTTTTTAAGGGTCAGTTAAACGCTCACAGTGTCGTGAAAATATGCTGTTATAACTAGGTTTGCCATATTCCAATGGTTCTTTCCTCTTTCACAATAAATTTTCAAGTTGCCAGCCTCCAGGTGGAGCCTGGAGATCTCCCGGCATTAGAACCGATCTCCAGATGACAGAGATCGGTTCCCCTGCAGGAAATGGCTACTCTTGATGGTGGACTCTCTTGCATGACACCCTGCTGAAATCCTTCCCCAGGCTCCACCCCCCAAATCTCCAGGAATTTCCCAACCCAACCTTTGGCAAACCCTATTTCAACTCCGAGGAGGGACTGACCCTACTTATCGGGATAACAGTGTGATTCAAAGAGAAGAACTATGCAGCAACAATTAGAAAATGGTCAGACAATAAGACAAAGTGTGCCGTGCCATGTCGGAAAGAATTGAGCTCTTCACATACCCCTTTTATACTCAAAGTCCATTCTTTAGCAGCTGTGAAGGCTCAGCTAGAGATGTTGCAAAATGTCAGAAAAATCCTGGAAACATGAGAAGAGGAATGTGTACTGGGTTTGACCTTGCTTGCGCAACATTTTATTTATAAATGCTGGCCAAAGTTTAGTGCTTTTAAGTCTCATTGCGTTCAACAGGACTGATGTGAGAACTTGCTTAATGTTTCCATTTAAATTAGTGAGATCTAAGAATGTTTCCATTTTGCTGGAGGGTGCCTTTAAACCCTTTAAATCTTCTGAGAGACAGATGTTCATTTTGGCTTCTGAGTCTGTACAATGTTTAAGAGACGTCAGCTGCTGCTGTGATAAGACGGTGAGTGACAGAGACCTTAGCTGACCATCAAAAAAGCTATCCTAAGGATCATTAGACCTGAATGGACAAATGCCATGTGATACGGGCATTATAGCAGGGAGCAGAATTAGATGTGATTGGTTGCAAAAGCTGTTGCTGGATCCAACCCACTGTCCTGGTCTTCAGGACAGAATATTTGTCATTATAGTATAGAAGAAGCCACCAGTTTCCCCGTCTAGTTAATCATTCCCAGGAGTAGCCACAACAGTTTCCTTTTAGTATAGTATACCAAACATCAATCAAACTGCAATGTTTGTGTGAATCCCAAGTGTTTGTGGCATGCACCTCTTGCGGGTTGCCATCTGCCCCCATAAGGCAAGATGTATACCCTGGTCAAGCAGGGTATACATGGCGGATTGGATGCAGAATGGGGACACACATCTGAGACACATACATTTCTGACAGAGTTCTCATGCACATTACTGCACATAATGAGTGGACGTGTGCATACCCTGTCCACACTCTTGCATCACTATTGATATGCACCTTCTTGTGCATGACCTTCTAGTCCTGGACTGGGGCCAGTGGCTGCAGTTGCCTTTGGATTCTCACCAATGTTTCAGTGGTTTACCACAATAGTTTAGGTTACATAAGAAGATGAGGAGCCCTGCTGAATCAGATCAGTGCAACATCTAGTGCAATGTCCCATTTTCTATAGTGACCATCCAGGTGCTCAGTGGCCAATAGCACTTCCTCCCTTGGTTGCTCTTCAACAATTGGTATTCAGAAACATAGAAGTTCTGTTAATTTTATGGAGGTTCTATTTCACTCATATTAGGCTTCCATCTCCCAAGAAGCTCTGCAGTTGTTTATTGGTGAGATAACCCGCATCCCTATCCTAAATCTCTTTATTCAATAGTAAGTATTTGCTCTGGTGCTTTTATTTCCCAGTGCTTCAGACCAGAGTTTTAAAAGAAGGAAGCGTAACATGTGCATGAAGTCTTCCAGTTCTTTGAACAAATGCTCATGGCTTTTAATAGATGTGTGAAGAACTGGGATAATGTTCACCTGTCTAAAGATCTCAGAACTTACAAGTAAAAAACCCCAGGGATGAATCACTGTCAATGTAAGAAAACACCTTTAGCAAATCTTACACCAGCTGGAGTTCTAAAGCTCTGGCTCTGTTCATCCCTGTTTCACATTATGGTCCCCTATTCTAAGACATAGCCCTGGTGGGAAGGAAGAACATCTGAATAATAAATTGCTCTAGCTTCTCTCAATGACTCAACCTTTGCTGAAAACAGAGCTGTATGTGCAACCATGCCTGGTTGCATGCTCTTATTAGAGTCTTAGCTAAATGTTGACTATGCTGTGGGGTGTGGCAATGTTGAAACTTATTTGATATGCTGTCTGTGGAGGTGGTTGCCTGTGTAAGTGGTACAGATGCCAGCTGTGACTACCTTTTTCTCACTCACACAGAGTGCCCACCACTCTCTATAACCTCTCTTGTACAGGTTCAGGGTTACAGGTAAGTCAGACAGTCACATGTCATTACCCATCTTGCCTTTTAAAAACATACAAGGGAGTTCTAACAATTTCACGTACCAGGTCCTCCCTCTTAATCACAGTGATACCAACAGAGTACCCCAGTCCCCTTTAATAATCATCCCTCACTCAGACACTGCACAGAGCTATTGGGTTTGGGTACTCAAGCACTGGCTTATTCATACGCTGCCACCATTTATTCATATCTTAAAAATATATATCGACCAAGATCTTAGCTTGTGTGTGTTTGTGTGCGTGCACTTCTTTCTATGAGACACCCAGCTCACAGGGTTGAACAAAGAGTTAATTTTTATTTCTTGTTTGAACATAACATTGGAGTAGGTTAGAAGGTTTATTTTCAATTGAACTTTTGAACTGTTTCCCTATTCCCGCTTTCAGGATCCTTCCTTACATGAAACTGACCCTTTTCAATCAGCTTTAAGCTGCTGTTCTCCACAGCTTCACTCAGCCAGACTCATTTCCAACTCTCCTAACTGCTGTTTTCAGCTCTCTCTCTTACCAACATTCCATCAGCTCCCATTGGCTGCTCTTAGGGAAAAGCGGAACCTAACCTGTCCATCACACCAGTGCATTAATATTTTCTGTCTGGTAAACACCACTGTCAAGTTGTTTTAGAAGGGAGATGAGACCAGTTCCTAGAGGATACATTGAGGGACAGCTACAATAACACAATGAAACTTCCATGTTTAGAGGTGGTAAATGTCTGAATATGAATGCTTGGCAGGGGTGGGGAGGAACAACAACAGTGGAAGGGCTTGAACTCCATGCCTGCCTTACAGGTCTTCTAGTAGCTTCTGCTTGGTCACTGTTTGAACAGAATATGGGACTAGATGGACCATTGATCTTTCCTTTCCTCAGTCTCCCAGCCATTTACCAACCTACCTTTTGCCTCCCATTTTCAGCTATATTTATTATTTATTTACTTCATTTATACCCCCACCTTTCTCCACAGTGGGGACCAAAGCAGCTCACATTGTTCTCCCCTCCTCCGTTTAATCTGCCCAACAACCTTGTGGAATAGGTTAGACTGAAAGTATGTGACTGGTCCAAAATCACCTTGAGCTTCGGCAGCAAGATGGGGATTTGAACCAGGGTCTCCAAGACCCTTTTCTGAAGGTCTAACTGCTGTACCACACTGGCTTTCATAGAGTGGCTGCTGTTGAACAGTAGCAAGCATCAAGGCCTACTTGAGTCATGCAAGTCAGGTGGTATCAACTATCAAGTTATCTAGAGGTTAGTGCCAGGCCTATGGTTGCCAACCTCCAGGTGTGACCTGGAAACATCCTGGAATTACAACTGAACTTCAGACAACTGAAGTCTGTCCCCCTAGAGAAAATAGCTGCTTTGGGTGATGGACTCAATGGCATTATATTTTGCTGAGGCCTCTCCCTTCCTTGTACTCCGCCACAAAATCTCCTGGAATTCTCCTGGCAACCCTAAGCCTAGTCCCAATGATCCCTCCCTCAAAGGCCAAAATAGGTTTAGAAAGGGCCCTGCCTCCTCCCTCTGCTGTTTACTGACCCCCTGCCTTTTAGTGGAATACTTTGTTTGCCTATCAACAGCCACTGAAGGAATCCGTTGTGTAAAGCTACAGGCACTCTTTTATCGTTTGGGGCTTTTTAAAACTTCCCAAATGTTTTTTTTTTTAAGATTTCAGGTTTTTATGCAAATCTGGGCCTTTTCAGGTTTATAGGAAGATTTGTCTTTCCCATTCACAGCTCTAGTCACTGGATTTAAGTATCTATATATCTGGCCTACTTGGCTGTTAGTATATAGCTATTTAACTTTTATATGACAATTTGGAGTGTTCAAAGCACTTCACAGTCATTATTAGAGTCCGTGTGGTGTAGTGGCTAGAGTGTCAGTCTAGGATCTGGGAGACCCAGGTTCAAATCCCCCCCTGCCGTGGAAGTTGCTGGGGGACCTTGTGCCAGTCTCCTACTTTGCAGGATTGTTGCTGTGAGGACAAAATGGAGGAGAGAATATAAGTTGCTTTAGGTCTCACTGGGGAGAAAGGCAGGATATAGATGAAGTAAAATATATAAATAAGCATTTTGACATAATCATAACAAGAGTCCTTCAAGGAAATGTTGATTGTGAACCCCATGTTTCAGACAAGTCCACCTAAAGCCTCCCTGCCCTTCCATGGAACAAGCAAGATTTAGATCAGACTCTTCCTGAGTCACACCTGGATCTCTGAGCCACTACGTTACAACGGCTTGTCTGCGGCTGTTGAGGGCTTGCCATTATATTATTTCTTGCTGAGGTAAACAACTGAATGTCTGGTGTGTGGGTCACCATGTAGCTGTCCCAGAACAAGACATTCTAGCGATCAATTAAGTGTGCAGAGTGGAAAAAAACCCCACATCCCAAGCTGTCAGTCAACAACTGTTCTGTGGTGATGTTCAGCCGTGAATGCAGTTTTGCTCTGGGGAAAAGTCTGTGTCCCAGAACCTAGATTAGCTATGACATAGCACTGTCACAAATGACATTCTTAGCATGCCGTATTGTGCAGAGGATACAGGAATCAGCTCTTGTGCTGTGCTTGCTGGGGCCAGAGTGGTGTTGTGGTTAAGAGAGGCAGACTCTAGTCTGGAGAACCTGGTTTGATTCCCCACTCCTCCACATGAAGCCTGCTGGGTGACCTTGGGCCAGTCACAGTTCTCTCAGAATTCTCTCAGCTTCACCTACCTCACAAGGTACCTGTTGTGGGGAGAGGGAGGGAATGCAGTTGTAAGCCACTTGGAGGCTCCTTAAAGTAGAGAAAAGTGTGGTATAAAACCCTCCTTTTCTTTTTCTTCTCTGGCCAAGCCACCCAAATGAGTGTTTGGTATGGCATAATAAGGAAAGTGCTGGCACACATAGGGGTGGACTTGCTCCCTGCTGTTGGCAATGCAGGAAGCAATGGGCATCACTCTTTTGGATTTATACCATTGGTGGCTGGATCCAAGATAAGCTCCTGTGGATTTTGATCATACCTGGCCAGTGACAACACTGGAGGAAGCAATGGGTATGTACATCGCTTGGGGCAAGAAAATACCTTGAACCTTCCCTGGTGCATGTGTGAATATGCACAGAATACACAACTCTTCCCTTATGTACTTATGCATTGTCCCTGTTGCTTATTTCTCTTTGAATTTAATTTTCTTGTTGGGTTTAGTGGTTTTGCATGACATGTAGCATGCACACATATAGATTTAGGAACAGCATACCTTGTTGTGAAATCACAGGTGCCAGAGGGGAGCTCAAGGGGATTTCCTTAACTGGTATAGGGTGCTGGAGGGGACTGGTGACCCCTTTCCTCCAGCACAGTTCTCACCACACACACTAGGCTGGCAGAAGGAGCTCGCACAACAAGATCCTCTCCACTTCCCCTTTCTTCCACCAGTCCCCCAAGCCTTGAAAATTCTCTGCTGAGGATGCAGGAATCTAGAGGGACAAAGATTTAACTGTAGTCCCCAATGCACTTTGTCCACAAGGCTTCCTCCTCTCACCAGAGTTTTTTTTGGGGTGGGGTGGGAGGGGAGTGTTTGCTGGAAGAAGGGAGAGATGGGGGAAGGCTCTCCTCCTGTTGCATGAACTCCTTCCTCTTGCACAAACATAAAATACAGCCCAGTGTGTTGATACATAGCAGGAGGGATGCTTTCACTTTGCACAAACAGCTTGTTCTTTCAATCTTTGGAACAAATGTTCCAAAAAAAATTATTGCTCCCAATCCCACCCAAAAGAGCAAGGCACGGGTGAAGTCTTTAGAATGTAAGAGAAATCAGACCAACTTCTTCACACACACTGTTCTCTCACTACTTCACAGTTATCTTTATCCTAATTTTCACTGGTGGAAATCAGTTAAGAAGTTGCCAGGAATCTGGTCATGCAATATGACAATGAATGGCAACTGGTGGCCAGCTGGCTAAAGGGAGATCATCAGTCGTTGTGCGGTTCCATCTTGTTTCCCATCTGTCTGTATGCCAATGTACATACATATGTGCTGTCGATAGCACCTTAAAAACTAACAAAATATGTGGCAGGGTATGAGCTTTTGTGAGTCACTGCTCACTTCTTCAGATAGAGATACTGCAACAGACAAACATGGCTACCCATCTCAGTCTATGTGCTGTTAAGTCACAAACAACTTGCGGTGGTCCCAGCAAGGGGTTTTCAAGGCAAGTGAGAAGCAGAGGTGGTTTGCCTCCGCAGAGCCTTCCTTGGTGGTCTGCTGTCCAAGCACTGACCCTGCTTAGCTTCCGAGTTCTGATGAGAATGGATTAGACCATACTACCTTGCACCTGTCTGTCAAACTGCTTTACAGCGTCTTAACATTTTAAAAAAATCTGTTTTCTTTTTACAGCTACACCACTGCATGAGTCTGTGTTTTTCAGAAGGACAGTATACAGTGTTTTGGAACATACCAGGATTTCTGATTCTTTCTGTGGTCTGTCTGTTTAATCTGTTTAAATAAGATTTAGCTTTATGGCTAGATTTGCAGATGTGAAAAGCTTTTTAGACATATTGTTTACAATACGAACCTAATAAATCCTTATAACTAGCCAATAAACCTTTAACTATATGAAGGAGAAAATAGTGCAACTTTAGGAAGAGTTACTAATCCTTTGAAGCCCATTGACTTCAATGGATTTAGAGGAGTATAACTGATTAGGATTGCACTGTAAAAGACTTGAACCAGTTCTGAAGGAAGAGCATCTGCACTTCTACCATCAGTGTTGACACATTCACATGAAACCCAGGTCAGTTTTCAGGTAACTTGAAACAGGTTTATTATTTTATGAACTTTGATTGCAGAAAAGAATTCAAAATGAAACCTAAAGAAACAGCCGGCCATGTATCTTTTGCACATGTTAAGAATCAGAAAGGGCTTGGACACATTTCATTAAGTTACATCTTGTCCGTCTTCATAACTTTGTCAGTTTCAAGGCTACCCCCTTCATAGCTGAAGCTCCCCTAAGTGAGTAAAAATAGCAGTGACCTACAGTCCTGTTAATAAGATGCTTACCTAACAGTTCAGCAGATAGTTCTCAACTGTTTCACAGTAGGTAGCAGATGGACTTTTTTTTTAAAGATGGTCCTGTTAAGTATTTGTAGCATGGCATTCGAAGGCATTCAAGCATTAGAAAACAGCATACTTTGCTTCAGTTGCTGCCAACAATTTATTCAAGCTGCATTGAACGTGATGGTTCTGTGACTTTGCTTTTATGTATTTGTAAGAACTGATATTTCCCCTCCAATTGGTGTCCTTTAAATGACAGGTCATTACTTTCTCTGCTAGTATAAATGGAAACAAGTCCTTCAGAACTCAGTGAAAAATCATATAGTGTGAGGCTCCCCCATGTTGGAGACAGTTTCTTTCTCATCTGCTATCCTTCCACCAAAAAGGACACCTGGACCACTGGCCTCAGAATTGGGAAAGAGAAGGGGGTTCCGGCACCCAGGTCCTCTTTCTTCCACTAACTAACTCCCCCATCAGTACTCAGTCTGTTGCTTTCTCCCTGGCCAGGTGTGGTGCCTTCCCTTTTATAGGATTCCCCAGGGGTCTTTTCGTAGCAAAAGAGCGGCAGGAGCTCATTAGCATTTGGTATGGTAATGAGCTACTAGGCTATTAGCATATGACACACCCTCTGACATCACCAGAAGTGATGTCAGAAGGGGAAGCAAAAGGGTGGGGGGAGGCATCTTCGAAAGCCTCCCCTTCCCTTCCCCAGCTGGCCTGGGTGGGGGAGTGAAGAGAGAAGGGGTTTAAAGTTTAAACCCCTTCTCACTAGAGTTGGGCCACAGAAGGAGGAAAGAGGGAAGGAAGAAGAAAGAGTAGAGAGAAGGAAAGAGGGAAAGAAAGAGAAGGAAAGAAGGAGGGAAAGAAAAAGAGAGAAGGGAAGAAGGAGGGAAACAGGGAAAGAAGGAAAAAAGAGAAGAGAAGGCGGCATGAAAGATAAAAAGGAGAGAAGGAAAGGAGGGAATGAAAGAAATTCGGCGGCAATTCGGTCCCATTATATCCTATGGACCATTGAAGTCAATGGCGAAAACAGGGTATATTCTGGGGGCTGGAGAGGAGGGGGATTGAGGAAGAGGCTCCAAACTCACAGGGTATCTGTTGGAGCCTCTCCCCAAGATACCCACCAAATTTCAAGAACATTGGTCCAGGGGGTCCAATTCTATGGGCCTCCAAACAGGTTGCCCCCATTCCCTCCATTGTTCTCTATGGTGGGGGGAAGTTACTTTTCCCCCATGGTGCTGTTACTAGCCCTGGGGGTGAGGGGGTTTGAGGGAGAGGCTCCAAATTTTCAGGGTAGCTTCGGGAGCCTCTCCCCACATACACCCCCATGTCTCAAAGCAATTGGAACAATGGGCCTAATTCTATGGGCACCCAAATAGGTTACCCCCATTACCTCCATTGTTTCCAATGGGGAAACCCAGCCAGCAGCACTTAAGGCAGGCAAGCAGGCAGCCACCCAGCAGTCAGACTCTCCCAGAGAATCTCAGGGAAAGTGAACTGTCTTGGGAGGTGCTTGTTTGCCATGAGAACAAGTGGCACACTCCAGAAAAAGTGGCACTGTTGCAGTGCAAGCATGCCACAGTGCCACACAGAAAGCCCAAAAGACCAAAAAGAACAACATTTATACATGTATAAATTGATGGTGCAACCTCATTAGACCATTCACACCACACACACCTCAAAAAGAATATTGACTGCTGGGTGGCTGCCTGCTTGCCTGCCTTAAGTGCTGCTGGCTGGGTTTCCCCATTGGAAACAATGGAGGTAATGGGGGTAACCTGTTTGGGTGCCCATAGAATTAGGCCCATTGTTCCAATTGCTTTGAGACATGGGGGTGTATGTGAGGAGAGGCTCCCAAAGCTACCCTGAAAATTTGGAGCCTCTCCCTCAAACCCCCTCACCCCCAGAGCTAGTAACAGCACCGTGGGTAAAAAGTAACTTTTCCCCCCACCATAGAGAACAATGGAGGGAATGGGGGCAACCTGTTTGGAGGCCCATAGAATTGGACCCCCTGGTCCAATGTTCTTGAAACCTGGTGGGTATCTTGGGGAGAGGCTCCAACAGCTACCCTGTGAGTTTGGAGCCTCTTCCTCAATCCCCCTCCTCTCCAGCCCCCAGAACATACCCTATGTTTTTGCCATTGACTTCAATGGTCCATAGGATATAATGGGGCTGAAATTGACATTCGGCTGGCCTAAGATTCCTGAAACTGACATGTGGGAGCCTTTCTGCCCTCCAAAGCTGCTGGAGCTGCACTCCAGTGCGCTCCCCCCCACAATGACCCCTGGAGCCAACTATCAGTGCAGTGTTCTAGAACAGACAGTGACCATTTTCTCAGTACTGAAATTCCCTACATTGACATTTTAAAAACTGTGAATTATGTGAAACTAGGAATAAGGCCCGTTGTGGAAATAAATACAACGAGCTCTAGAAAGAGGCTCTGGGAGAGTGCCCCGGCTTTGGGCACTCAGTGACAATTTGCTGTGGCAATCTCAGCAGGGTATAATGACAGAGTCCACCATTTTCTCCAGAGGAACTGATCTTTGCTACCTGAAGAGCAGTAGTAATTTTGAGTGATCTCCAGCCCACCCCCAAGATTGGTAACACTGGTTCCCCAGGAGGGAGTGGCTGGTTTGGAGGGTGGAGTCTATGGCATTGTACCTGTCTGAGGTCCCACCCCTCCTCAACACTCACCCTCTCCAGGTTCGACCCTTCAAATCTCCAGGAATTTCCCAACCTGGAGTTGATAACCCTATCTCCCTTCCAGCCAACCAGCAACTTACCTTTAGTTTTCCATCTCCTCCCCCCTCCCTCCTAGAGAGCAGTTGTAATTTTGAGTGATCTCCAGCCCCCACCTGGAGATTGGCAACAATGGGTCCCCATCAGGGAATGGCTGGATTGGAGGGTGGAGTCTATGGCATTGTATTTGTCTGAGGTGCCACCCCTCTTCAAACCTCACCCTCTCCAGGCCCCATCCCTCAATTCTCCAGGAATTGCCCACCTGGAGTTGGCAACCTGATCAGGACTGGGCCCAATGAGTTTTCTCCCAAAGGCCAACATAGGCGTGGAAAGGGCCTTTTACTGATAGAGGAGAAAGTACAGGTGCCAACTCTGATTAGGGAAATACCTGGAGATTTGGGGGGGTGGATCCTGTGTAGGGCAGCATTTGGGGTGTGTGTGGAAGGACTCAGCAGGGTATAATGCCATAGAGTCTACCCTCCAAAGCAACCGTTTTCTCCCGGGGAACTGATCTCTGTCATCTGGAGGTCAATTGTAACAGTGGGAGATCTCCAGGTCCCACCTGGAGATTGGCAGCCTTAGGGGAAAGTCAGCCGCACAGCGGGGAGTTGAAGAAAATGATCTGATGGTCGCTGGCCCACCTCGTTAGCCAGCCAGCCATGCTGAAGCTAAGCAGGAGAAAGAGCCTTTTTCCATTTATTCTGACAGGAAAGTGGCCACTGGGGAGGGGGTTATGGGCGGGGGAGGGGGTTATGCTGAAAGTCCTTTGATTTTTTACTCACAGAATCAAGCTTGGTTGCCTACCAACAGCCACTGAGCGGACAGTCCCTCACAGGAGTCAAGAGAACTGTCTTCCTCAAGAGAGAGAGCTGTCTGCCAGTAAATCTGACATGCAAATCTGTCTGAAGGGGGAGTGGGTGGGGAAGAGGAGCAGACCCAGCACCTGGCCAATGGCATGCGAGTACTCTTGAGAGTGGCGGCTGATGGGCCAATGGCTGAGGGAGGGCATTTTACAGCCAATGAGAGCGCATGGAATCTTATGAAACCAAAAGATAATTATTATAAGGAGAGATTTTCCACAGTAGATTTTTCCTCACCAGGCACAAACCTGAAGTTTTCTCCTCCTTACCCTGTATTTTTGGATTCTCCAGTTTTAGCATGTTTCGAAAATGCAGGGTAAGGAGAAAACTTCGGGTTTGCCCCGGTGAAGAAAAATCTACTGTGGAAAATTTAATGTAACGCAGAGTTTTAAAAACGTCAATGCAGGGAATTCCACTACTGCAGAAATGGACACTAGTGTGTGTGTTAGCACAACAGCTTAAACCACTGTTTACTGTTAGCATAAAATGGAGAAGGGGAGAATTTTGTAAGCTACTCTGGGGGCCCCTTGGAGAGAAAAGTGGGGTATAAATGATGTAATAAAATAAATTTTCCCCACTCCCAACCTGGGGATCTACTGTGCACAATGGGAAGGAGGGGTAGGTATTTCCAGCCTATGTATTTAAGACAACCAATTAAATCACCTATTCCATTCTATAAATATTCTATTTATTTAATTCTGTATTCAAGAATAGCACCTTACCTCAGTATTTCTTGTTAGCCTTTTTACTCATATTCTTGGGCAAGTGCAGGGAAAGCTTGGCACTGAACTGTATACTAGTCATAATCATTTGCCCCCCATGCAAACCAGGGCCTATTTTGCCTGACATCAGAATTCTATACACAACCAGGATGTTATTTGGTGATATGATTAATACAGCTGCTAGAAATGAGTTCAACATTTAAAGGGTTTTTTCCTTTAACACAGGGTATATATCTCCTGTATAGTCCAGAGTGATATTGGTCCCCATAAAGACTCTGTCCCATAGTTTTGCAAATCACCCATGTGATTATGTCTGCACACTACAAATCTATATGGTCTATAATCACGTTCCCAAACCTGGATGAGCAGAAAGATACTTACAATATTCCATCATCTTCAGTGTGAAAACAGGATCTATGACGTGCCTGTTTTACAGGATGATACAATTTGCTTCTCAGTTTTCTAATACCAATCTGTTCACATTTTAAGTTCTGTAAAGATGTTAATAAAATAGACACAACAGTGTACTCCAAGCAAATTTTATTAGAAGTCTATTCAAGGGAAAAAAACAACACAGATACCCTTTTGCATGTAAGAATTCAGAGTCAAGTACCTGAAAGTCAGGTATGAAAAACTTTTTCTAATAAAACCAGATACAGAGTAGAAACAGTGCTTTTTTTAAAATATCACAGGCAACAGACATAAGTCTTCCATCATAAATGGCATCAAAGATAGGTATTAATCTCACAGCAAAGCTGCATGCACATCTAGTTTATAATGGAGAGCCTTTGAAATATAAAGCTTTTGCCATGAAATTTGCAGTAATAAAGGTATGCTGCACAAAGATGTTTCTTTATCTGGCTTATTGACATTGCTCCATAATAAAAACATATGTACATTTTTTTAGATTTGGCTGGTAAAACCATATTATAGTTAATAATAATAATTATTGCATAAAATGCTATTTTACAGAATTGCACTATCCAAATGTGCTTATAAATGTGGGGGGCAAGTAAAGAAAATGAAATGTTTTATTCATGGGATGGGGGCAGGCTGAAGATCAAATAAGCATTTTTTTTCCTTTGAAAAAAACCCATCAATAAATGGCTCTGTACAAAAGCAAAACATATGTACAAAATGCTACAAGACTACAAATGTTTGTAAGGTTTGTTCTTTACCACAAAAGATAAGCAGTAAATGTTTTCTTCAAAAAGGTGCCAGCAAAATCAACTCTGAACTGTTTTACATAAAGCCATAGACCTGGCGAGTTTTGTGTTTCCCATCCTATGCTATTTATGCCTAACTTTGCATAAGGAAAATGAAAATTGTGTTCAAATATTTGATTCTGTTTCCTGACTAAAAATCCATCCACATATATTAGTTTTCATGTTTGTGGCTTTTAAAAAAATACTATATTACTAGGAAAAAGTATAGTTTTGATGTATAATTTATGTTCCTCTACAAGAAGCAAACTAATATCAGCATGTGAAGCTATTGTGGATATTTTGTGTTCAGTAGTCATGTTAAAAAAAATGTTGTATTAAACTCTTTTTACCCGAAAAACCTTGGTTAAAAAGATGAACTTCAAACACCAGATCTTCATTCTCTGTTGCTCTCACAATGTCATTTTTGATATAGCAGAGCAACGTATGACATCAAATACTTTCACCCTTGGCCTGGTTCATAACTGTTCATGATTTTCCAAGACACTTCCTTAGTGTCAAGAAGTAAACTCAATTTCCTTTGGAGATGCTTCAGATATTAATGATATGTACAAATATAGGATATATCAGTGTGTTTCTCATTTCACACATATCATTAGTGATGGGAATAGGAATGTACTTTCTTTGGTAGTACCAACCTCTCTGCACAAAGAGCCTTAACAGACATCAATGCAGAAAGTGAGATGTGTTTTTGTTTCTTGCTTTTCCTACGCTCATCTTTAGGGTATGAAATGAGGACTTCCACATTTTCCCTGTACTGCATGGGGAGCACCTGCTTCTCCTCACAGAGAGATGCATGCACCCCAACTTCAGGCCTCAATGTGTGTCAATACAGGAAATGCAATTGTGCATTCAGCATCTGTACAATACTATCTGAAGCCAAGTAAAAGAGGCAAACCTGTGACACAACGAAGTGAAAGTACCATGTGCATAAAAAGAACATGAAAATCTCAAACAACAATTAAAAAGTAGGAAGAAATGCAATCTGATGTATCTAAGCAGTGAACATTTCCCCCTTAAGGATAGTATTGTGAATACTCCAAATAATATGGGTCTCCTTGAAGCATCATGCTGACCCTAAGCTTTTTTGTCTTATTTCTGTATTTCAAACTGGAAGGCGGCAGAGCAAATGTGATGCTTGGAAAAAAAATGTACTAAATTCCTCGTTTCCTATAAAATATCCCATCATAGACATTAACGGTAATACTGCTGGGCTGGCAGATGAAGATGGGTGGTAGTGAAGGTGAATTAGATGGCTTCTACTTGGTACTGCAAAGCAGGAAAACGGAAGGCCGGTGGAGCATGTTTTTCTAGCAGCTTTATATGCAGATGTGGTGTTGCAGAGATGCAGCATAAATAAGTAGGGGGGAAAAATAAAATGAAACAAAATTTCACAGCCTCTTGACATAGTTTCCAGGGAAAGTACCAAAGAATTTTGTTCTTCTGGAGGTTCCTGAAAGTAGAAGTAATAAGTGAAATATGGCAGCAGTAGTAGCAGTATTACTCTGTGAAGCTGGGCTATTTTAAATATTTTAGAATATTTTACTAGCATCATCAAGGCTATCTGGTTTAGAAAACATGAAGCACATGATATCACAAAGATGCCACAGTGGTTGAGTGACACTGTAGGTGTAGGCATGCTTAAAATAAGGGGTAGCTGAACAGGCAAGCTACTTTAAAAAGTGCAAAGTATATCACACAAGTGGCTGAAGATAAAGTCCCAAAGAAACCTGTAATAACATCCATAGTTCTTCCCAACACACACATACAAGCTTCACTGGAAGGTAGCCCATTACATGGAGAAACTGTTAATCTAATTAAAAAATCGTTCTGATCCATGTAACTTGGGCACAGATTATAACAACAGCTTGCTTATTAAAACAGCAGGTTATAGTTCATTTTAAGCCACTACAAATATTTCACTAGTTTGTACCTGGTAGTATGGTCAGGCAGTTGTCAAGGCCCTGATCAATTTCACACCTTTGAAGATTGCTGCTATTTTTGTGATACAAGGGAATTCTGATTCCAGATTAGGCAAGTTTCCCCAAATGGAAGCAGAAAGGTAAGCACGTGCTACCTCTGATTTGGAACATCTCATATGACATGCCTATCTCTTCCTCCTCCTCAGAACTTAGTACCATAAACCATCTATAATGGTGGATGTGCTGCTGGACCACCAGGGACACTAGTGGGCTCAAGTGTAAATGCTTATGGGAATATGGGGAGGTGAGATATGGGCAGACCACTTGATGGTATCCAGCAGAGTGACCTCAGAACCTTGGTGATGACCTTGGGTAAGAGCACTGTGTGTGAAGGGCATCTATAGAATTCTGGATGAGAATGATATGTATTTAGGGCTTTCTTTTTTTAAAGAGGTGCTGAAACTCTCAAGAGGGAAACGAAGTTTTCAATCTGTATACTGAAAACTCATTAACTTTTAAACATTTTTAAAATAATTTTGTTGAAGAGGTTCCAAAGTCCATTCCAGCATGTTCCCCCAGAAAAAAACCCGGTATGTATTGTATGTAGAGGAATTAATGGATGCTAAATTATGTCCAAAAGGCATGATAGTTCATATTGAAAATTGTTGCCAAGAGGTTTAATTGTACTGCAGTGATTGTATTGTCTCATTTGCCAGCTCTAAATTAGCACTCCATTCAGCTATGTATTCTCTGAGGTTGCATATATATCCTAAAGCACAACTAAATGTAAAGTGAACATACCCACAAACCATCCATCATCACACTTTTCCATCACATCAATGATATCTCCCTCTCTGAGCTCCAATTCATCTTCGTTCCTAGGAGTATAGTTATACAGAACCTGAAACCTTAAACAGGACAAATGGATGCATTTAAGGGGGGAAATTTGTACACCTTGCATTTTTACTATACTAGAGAAGCTTGTTAAATGGCATACTGAATTAAAAAAATAATCCAATAATAATAATGTTTATGTGAAGTATAATGACAGAATCAAGGCCCATTTTCAGGTCAATCTAAATACTAGTTAAGTGCAATATTTGAACTCAATGTAAAGGAAGTGGAACAAAATATATTAACTCCAAATGCTTTTGTTTTTGAATTTCACCCACTACAAAAACAAGAACATCTAACAAAAACCGATTACAGTACCGGAGAATTTTTTAAAATAATGTATTTTTGATTCAAATATGTGCAGAAAAGTGGGACAGGAAGAATTCATCTTTGCAATAAAAACCATAGCAAAAATGTCAGTTAAACATTCACTAACAGCAGAAAATTTGCCGAGTACATTCTGCCATTGCATGCCTACAAATTATATCCTATTGGCTTGAATGAATCCTATGGGAATACCCTTAGAATGTCTTATATGTAGCACCAGCACTGATAAATTAGCACATGCCTTGTGGCAACAGAAAGATGGGATATAAACTTTATAAAATAAAAAATGTTTGTATATGCATTATTTTACAGGTACACACATATGGGATTAGCTACATCTTTCCCAAGAGTGTACATAATATATTGTTTTTTATTTTATACATCAAAATCAGTTTTACTACCGCTTTTAATTTACTACTGCTACTAATTTACTACTGCTTTTAATTTTAATATTGATTTAATTTTGATTTGCTACCACCTTAAACAGGTATCCAGAGAGGTGGCATACAAATGTTCTTAACAACTCAACATAATAATGTGTAAAATGGGACCCTAATGTGTTAAATTTTTATAGGTGCTCAAACAATATCCACAGTGGAAGCATGGGTCAGCCATGTCTTCCTGCTATGGTGGCGCTCAAATGGGAATGGTATCATGAGAAATTGTGTGTGCAACAAGAGCAGCTTTGCAATACTGATCCCATGTCAAAATCAGTGCAAACTGATATTTAGTATGAGAGGATTCAGGAGAAGCTCTCCTGTATCCTCTCCTGCTTTGTTCCATGGAACTTACATCCAAGGTCCAGTCTGTATAACGCTATTGGCATAGGGAGCAATCCTAAACCAGTCTTTTTTTATTCAGTGAGGCTCACTCCAAGAAAAGTGTGCTTTATGCTTGCAATCTAAATTAGTTTAGATCTAGCAACTTGTTAAAATGTGGCTTTTGAGATTTGTCATGAATATGACAAAATAGTCATGTATTGTACGTATCACTGTTCACATTATACATACTTAGACTTTCAGTCAAATAGCATACACATTCTTCTTTGCTTGCAATGGAGAAATAACATTCAATAACCACCAGCCCTTGCTTCTGGAAAGTTCTGAAAATTTATACTAAAATCCTAAACAGAACTACATGCTTTAAAGTCCATTGAAGTTAGAGGGCTTAAGAAGGCTTTAACTCTGTTTAGGATGGCACCGATAGTCTTCAAATAAGTGGTTTTGCTTAGCATCCTTACTTTTCACATTCTCTCCTAAGCATTTACAAATCCTGTAATTCAAATGGCATGTGAGCTGTATGATCAGATGTTTTTCTTTGTAGTCCTGGTGGGATAAAGACTTTGTTTAGTTGCAAATGGGTATGTTTTGTTTATATCGATCAATTAGCATGCATGCATGCTTAGGAAACTTAACAAATGCCAGAATCCAGTGGCATTGTATCTTGTAAGGACTTCAACAGAATAAAGGTTTCTTCAGCTGACTTATGTTTAACAAGGTCAACTATCTCTTCCCAATACAATGCTAACCAGGAATATTTTTACAGGATATTTATGTGTAGCTCTCCAAGAGCTAGCATGTTTAAAACAGAAGCCATCATCCTGAGAAGAAAAATTATGCTAATCCCCAGAAAAGAACTTGATCAGTAATTAGGCAGTGACCTATCATGACTAAGAGATGCCAGAACATTCAGAATGGAAATTTAATTTGCAAGGCATTTTACTTATGTGTGCTGGAATTTCAAACTCTGAACTTGTTTTTAGCAGTGAGGAAACATAACTTTTAAAGGTGACACACAGTTTTCAGAGTTTACTTTTCTCAGGAAGCGAAGCCATACAGAAAACTTTTGCTGCCACCAAGAACAAAGGAGTAAAGGACTATTGGGCCACCTCTGTTCATTCCAGTAGTGCAGTAGTGCATGTCTAGTGCACTGAGTTCAGGTTACCATATTAAAAAAGAACCCAAATTATTGTTTCTCCACAGGAGGACTTCAGTAAGTTCTTAGTGCTATTGACTACTTGAGGATTCCCTCAAAAGAAAAGGAGTCTGTTCCATTATGGAGATAGTATTATAGTTTCAGCAAGTGTTTGGAAGCTACCTTACACTGAGTGAGGTCACTGGCCCATCTAGTCTAGTACAGTCACTACTGCCTTGTAGCAGCTCTTGGAGGTTTCAAGAAGAGAGTGAATCCCAGCCCTGAAATCTGACAACTGAAGATGCCAAGGATCAAACTGCGTGGGACCCATTACATTAAAAAAAAAATGTGTTCACCATTGAAGTATGGAATTACACCAATCCCACAAGTTCCTGACCAAAGAGTATGATCCATCCTGGAACTCACCTTGAATTGGACAGCAATAGTACATAGGAGAGCTCTGAGTTTTAGGAGCATTTTTAATGGATGGCAATATGGGTCATGGGTCCATGTATGATCATATGGCAGGAATCAATGGTAAGGAGACAGGGGCAGGATGCTGCCCGCTTGGAATGCAAAGCCCAGGCCCATCTGATTTAATTACATGCAATTGTCTCATGTGCACTGCTATGATTGGTATAAAATCCTGGGGTAGGTGGCTTCCGGGACTAGGAAGTGTTCTCTTCCTTACCTAACCAGAAATTCAATACCAGTATTCAGAGAAGAACTTTAGAAGACAAAATACTTACGGTTCCCCCCCACTGTGTATATTTTCATGAGCAAGCACAGGGCGCTGTGGCTGAAATGAAATGAGTTGAAATGTAGTAAGAGAAGAGACGGTCACAAGTGGCGATATAGTTTAGCACAGTCCTGCAATGTGCGCAGCCCAAGGTCTACGGTATGTACAGTGCAATCCAAAGCAGAGTTATGCCACTGGATGAGCTTAGGATATCTCTGCTGAGGATTGTTCTGACAGCTCATCTGGCTGTAGTACCGCTGCTCACAAAGTGCTTAATCAACCTCTCGCCTCTCTGGCCTTGGAGCTGCATAAAACAGGGTCAGTCAAATGGCTGAGAGGTCACAAAGCGTAGCTTGCTGGGCTGCAGACAGCTCAAGCATTGCAGAACCATTTAACTACTGTCCGTTTCATCCTATTTGGTGTTGTGCAAGAAAAAGAGAGGTTAAAATATAGAAGAGCAAACACTAGAAATTTCTCCAGAACTTTTTTTTTTGCAACTTTTTAGTCTTTATCTTCAGCCTAGATCTCACCATGCCAAAGTAAGCAGATAAGGTTCAGCCATTAGCATCATACAAACAAATTCCATAAAGATATACACGCAGGTAAATGGGTGCTGTATGAATGTGCACCTGAAAACAACTCAGTCTGAGCTTCACCAACTGGACAAGCAGTCATGCCTTATGATTGCTCAAGACAGCATTCTTGCAGACAGAACCCTCTCATAGATAACCAGCAGCCAAAACATGCTGCGCTGTTTCTGATACTGCCTTGTCTCAAGAGGACTGAAGAAGTTATTTTTTTTTAGAAAAAGAAGCATCCTTAGGGGATGAGAAAAGAGCAGAACAAATTCTTGAAAGAATGCACATAATGAATGAATGTAACCTTATAAGGGAAAATGGTAATCATTGCCGGGACAGTGAGTAGATGAGAAGAAATGTTCACAGTTTAGCATTAATCTGAGTTCTGAAGAACAGATTTATCACTTTCAGTACACTCACTTGTAAAAGAAACCATCTTTAATGGTATATAAAGATATACAAATATAATCTAGGTTTAGGAAATACATAATGGGAATCAGTTCTTTAGGATTACGTGGTTTATAGCTTCCCCCACATATAGGTTCAAGAACTATGTCTTTAGCATTCCTTTTCATAACTGTTTGGAAATCTTCATATGGTTAAGATGCATGTTATTCGGACATCATGCCTGTTTCATGAATGGGCATGATTCTGAGTGACCTGTGATCAGAATTATAAATTAAACCACATGATAGATATAAGGCTGCACGGAGACAGTTGTCTGTAAATTCTTCTAGGGATGCATGCAATCGGCAGTGGATGTGTGAGAGAGATCTGCAGAGATGGTCAGTTAGAGAGGTTGCCTCCACAACCAACTGGGCATGCAGAGTAACAGGGGACATACTAGATTCTACCTAATTTCACTATGGGTCCACCCATACAGTTGCATGCATTCTACACTGAATCTACAAGTGCATCCTAGATCACAAACTGTTGTCTGCATTCATCCGAAGTCATTATCACCGGGGGGGGGGAGTTTTGCGCATTCATCCTTAGGTGCCCACATTCAGGATTCAGAACCTTCTGTAACTCCAGCTCCCTCTCTCCATGCCACCCAGGAAGCTGCCCAGCTTTAGAGCATGCAGTTACCCAATCATCCCTGGTGATACCTCATTCCTGCTCATAAGAAGGCCTTTCCCTGTTCAAATGGGATTATCTGAACACACTTTCCCCTCCCTCCCTTCATGTACGGATAAATGAAGTACATGAAGAATATGGAGAAATTCAGATACAAATACGAGTATTCTTAGTTTTGATACGCGATGCATAAAACCACATGTTTCTTTAAAGAATACAAAGGCAAACGGCATGGACCAAATGTTTCAAAAGAACAGGCTGTACTTTAAGGAGGATGCAGTTCTAGGCTGATATACTAGGAAAGGCTGATGAGAGTGGCAGTTCTGAGAAGCAGCGCTCTGTGGAAGCAGGGTGTCAAATGAGTGCAGCATGTGTTGCCGTAGCAACAAAATATTTTGAAAAGACCATGCATTCGAAAACAATAAGGCAGAGTGTCAGAAACATTACGAAACTTGCAGAACATGCAAGCAGGCCCTCTCAATTAGCTGCCGATGCAAACGGACTCTTAAAAGAAATCCTTCGAAACCAGAGGAGCTATTTCAAAATTCAGGAATTTACTTCCTTTTAAAGGACTGCTTTGTTGGCACTTGCAACAGCTCCCCCAACAGAACTATGCAAAGGAACAATTGCGTACTATCGCTTCCAGGCTGTTATCACACAATCCAGCTCTAAACAGCAGCACAACAGAAAGGCATCAATTCAACGCTGACATTCAGACTTAAGGATAAATTGCCTAATTCCTTCTGCTGAAGACATGACTGGCAATGGACATTGGCCACACAGTACCGTACCCTATGAGAATAGCTCTGGCCTCTGACAGGTGACCCGCAAGATCTCCTCGTCGTAACAGGGCTACGAGGAGGTTTGCCGATGACCAATACCTCTCTTTTTAAATCGGCCTGGAAAAACCACAAACACCATGTCAATGCATTTCTTATGGCCATATGTTTAGTTGGGCATTACCGGTGGTTCCTGCTTTCATCTCACATACAAGCTGCGCAAACCCATTGTTTCAATCACACAAAAAAGCCCCTGTGCAAAAGACATGCAGGTGTGTTAGTGCAATGCACTTGGAAAGCTACAGTTACCTGCGGCATTATTATTATCTTAATCCTGAGTTTTCAAGGTTTACACATAACTTTCAAACCTACACAAGACTCTTCCACTGTAGGCATTCAAACTACAGCTGTATTCTCGGTATTAATACAGGGAGCCAAAACACAGTTGAGAGTTCCCAGCCAGCAGGAAGATATGACTGGTAGCTGATGTCGTAACTCTCTAGAGATTAAAAGTTGAACATGGCTAAAAACGTGACCTGCTGTTAAGCAGGCATTTGCATGGAGGGTGGAGGAGGCAGGAAGTGATATATGATAGAAGATCAAGCAAATATCTCCCTTAAATTAGATTCCAAAGCTTTCTCCTCAAAAGTGGGGGGAAATACAGGGGAAAATGCAGTCAGGAAAGATTCAGATTTTGCATATTCCAAAAGGCGCTGAAGCAGACAGTATGAGTCACATGATGCTTCCCAATTTCAAACTTCTGTCACATTTGGCAGCATTCTAAGGCTTGGGGATTGTTTTGGTTCAGGAGCAAATGGCTGATGGTTTCAATGGCGCAATACCAGTTTCTGTTTTGGATATAATTCCTGCTAATGACCGAAAGGCTGAAATGTTAATTGGACTCTGAAGTGTGTAAATGGTGGGTGAAAAAAATATGAGCTGGGATTCCTGCATGGTGGTTTGGAATCTAGGTGCAGGCTGTGCCACCCTGGAAACATTTTGGGTTGATTGCAACTATTTGCTGTTATAATACTATGCAATGGAAGAATTCAGCAATATTTCAATAGCAGTCTTCCTGCTAGCTTTCAATTTTGTGTCTGCACACAAGTTCAGTGGCAAGAAGAAGAAGAGAAGAGATTGGATTTATACCCCGCCCTTCACTACCCAAAGGAGTCTCAGAGTGGCTTACAAACTCTTTTCCCTTCCCCTCCCCACAACAGACACCCTGTGAGGTAGGTGGGGCTGAGAGAGCTCTAAGACAAACTGCTCTTTTTTCAAGAACAACTGTGCCAGAGCTTGTGACTGACCCAAGGTCACATCAGCAGGTACAAGTGGAAGAGTGGGGAATCAAACCCAGTTCTCCCAGATTAGAGTCCACACACTTAACCATTACACCAAACTGGCTCAAGAATGATGGCCTCTACCTTGGGTTCCAGTCCCTTGGAGAGCACAACATTGGCTCAGTCATACTGGTACACTGTGCTTCCTATGAGGTTGGATCCAGCCAGCTTTTTTCCAGTCGATTTCCTCCTTTCTTCAGCTGTCTGATGTGGCTTTTGTCTATGGAGGTCCCATAATCTCCACCATAACCTTTTTGGTGGTCAAAGGGGATTCCCTTATCCATTTTTCAACAGTATAAATGCTGGATGGATCCAGTTATGGAATTTAGGTGTAGCCTTGAGGAAATTAACCTTAACAGCTGTGAGGTAGTGATTCTGAGGGTGTCTCCTGCTTGCCTGCCTTTGCTGGGACTCCCCAGATCACGGATCAGCCCTGTCCCCCCCTCCCGAGAGGCCTCTAATATCTGATTTAAACATTTATCCGGCAGGATAGACCCATCCTTTTTGCATTGAAACTGGGTCCTCATCCACTCCATGTATATAATATTAGTATGACAGAGATCTGCAGCCACGGTGAGTGTTGTGCTGGTGTACTAATGCTGCCTGAAGCAAATGCTTTGGGATGTACTGTGACGCATTTTAGGCCAAATTTCAAGGTGATGATGACCATGTACAACACTTCACAAATAAAGTCTTCTTGCCCCATGAGTGTGGAGATGCCATCATGGGTCACTTCTGGCCCAGTTTTGTTTACTTCTGGTTGGGTTGGCCATGGCACAGAGCTGCAGGATGATACTACAGCTCCCAGAAAACAACAAGGGATTCATACTTGCTCCCAGAAAACAACAAGGGATTCATACTTGCTATAACACAAAGGACTAAATGGCTGTCTAGATAATTTATTCAGCACTTCAGTGAGTTACCCAAGTATGTGTTGTGGTACAGCCTCCTAACATGGATCATTTCCAAAGCAGATAACAGTATTAAAAGCCTACACTGTAAAAGTCGATAGTAGCTTTCCAGTAGATTTAATAGGCTCTGGATGAGACTTTTACTGCAGTTTTTTAAATAGTAAACAGCTTAATAGTATTAAAAGAGGAATCCGAACTTTGATACAGACAAGAACCACTGTGGGAAATATTAACTGTGGGTGATACTATGCAGCAAAAATCGACCTCTGCCCTTTCTTTTTACCTGTAATATCTTAATTCTGACTTAATGGTTTCAAGGACCTGATTAACTTTGCACCTAATACATTTAGGATTAAGTTACTTTAATACATTTAAATAGTTAACCTTGCAAAATTTTTATCTGATTGCATGCGTAAGTTATTAAATGTTAGTTACCAGCACATTTGATCTTTAATAGTTAGGTTAACTTCTGAATTCTCTGCTTGTCAAAGCACTTCAGAAGACATGCAGTATTTCATACTAGGGAGACTCTGTTACCTTAAACTTTGGTGAACTTTTCTCTTGTCTGTAAGACAGTTTGGAAAGGAGAGGGGGTGAATGGGTAGTGGCAGACTTGGAAGATGTTGAGACACATTCAGAGACAGAAACTTTGTCTGAGTGAAGTGGAGGGCTAGAAGCAAGGCAGGCAGGAGAAGTGGAAGGTGCTTGCATCCCACACAGAAGTGAAGCTGGCTTGAACATTTAAAGAAAGACAACAGAAATTGTGTGGAGCAACAATTACAGAAAAAGAGACAAATTTCATCGAATCTGCATTTGCATTTTTAAACCAGTTTTGTGCTGCTGTGACGTTGTCAAGCATAGAGAAAGACAGCTTCACAGCAGCATAAAACTGATTTAAAAATGCAAATGCAGCACGAAACTGATTTAAAAATGCAAATGCAGATTCAAAGCTAAGAGAGATGCGCCGTTATCAATTAGAGGAAAGCCCCCCGCCCCCCCACAACTGCTGGATTTTGTATGATGCTAGAACTAGGTGCTGATTATTTACTATAATTCTATCCAGTCTTTCTTCCACAGAAATGAAGGCAGCATACATACAGTTTTCTAAGAAGTTTGCCATCCAGGCACTGATCATACCCCGATCTGCTTAGCTTTCAGAAGCTGGCTGTATTGTGTGCCTTCAGACCATACGTTAGAAGTTCCATTATGAGACGCCCGAGGTTAGATCCTCTAGGCTCAGCAGGTCCTTTCACAACTCTTTTGTGGACAGCAATATGCCATGGCTGCTTTTAAATTCCCCACACCTTTTAAGCTAGTGGATGACTAGCTGTTCTGAAGAAACAGAAAAAAGTCCCCACTGCAAACGAGCAAACTCATGCAGTCTTGAAAAGGTATGATTGGCTGCACTGCCATCCTATCTCTACAAGACTTAAACTAAGGATGACCAATGTCCAGATAAGCCAGCATGGAGATAGATTTCAGATCCATCACAGATCCAGTTGCATCAGCACAAATCTACATTAGAAAACTGTAAATCAAGCAAAAGTTAGTGAATCACTCAATTTCAGGCTCAGCTTTCTTTTGGTTCAGTCATAAGAGTCCTCAGGTAATAAGCTATTCACACTGAGCACTGAAGACATGCTGAAGACAGCTTGCAGCGTGGTCAATGATTATGGAAACTTGCCCTGGCCAAAAGCATCACGAGCCAAACACAGTTAATTGAATTCAATCATATGCACCTTGTAGCATTAATCACATTGGCACTTCATCTATAGATAGCAGTAGGGATTGGCATGTATCGATGAATTTTTGGTGGTTCATGGTTCGTGAACTGAAATTCGAGGCAGGTCAACTGGCATAAACTTTCCACAAATATTCAGTGTTCAAGTGGTTCATGAACGGATACATTTCCATTGTCTGCCTGGTGTACACACTTTTCCTGGTGGTGAAGTATTCTCTGGGGCTGGAACACTGCCACCCTTGAGATGCAGTCCTTGCTTAAGACCTGCTGGTGCTTTGTTGCCCACTTTTCATGCAGCGTCAAGTCTGCTCATCTGCTGTGCAAGATTAGGGGATGAGGATGAGCTTAAACACCAGCTCATCCTGGACTTACCCACCTGCTGAAACTCCACCTACGCCATGATTGCATGTTTGATGGAGTAGAAGATTGCGGTGCAGGATATCATCTCCCCCATGACCATCCTGCATGGGGAAGAGGAGCTCAGCATCAGCTCCAATGACTGACTGAACCTCTCTCAAATGATACATGTCCTCAAGCCCTTCCAGGACACCACTGATGTGCTTTGCACCCATATGGCCAGCCTGGGGCAAGTCATCCCCCTGATTCAAAGGCTGGACCAGGCACTGGCCTCTGCACTGAAGCTGGGCCTTGAGGCAACTGCTGTTCTCCCATGGGTCAGGGCCTTGGCAGAGAGGTTGCTGGTGGGCATCACCACCAGGCTGCATCCTCTCTGCAAGGAAGGGGAGTACAAGCTGGCCTGTATCTGTGACCCCTGGATAAAAGGCAGCATTGCTCTCCAGAATGCAGAGCTCGTGCAATGGAAGCATGAGCTCTGCAAAGAAGTGCAGAGGCTGCACGCCAACAGACATGGCCAGAGGAAACAGCAGGTGGAAGAGGCTGGGGAGGAGGAGCTGCAGCCAGCATTTCTGCCTCAGAGCCCAATCAGGGAGAAGCCCCATTACTGGCAACCAGTGGTGAACTGGGAGATCAGCAGTAGCAGGACTATCCCTCTCTAAACCTCACAGAGTACGATCCAAGCCTCCTATTGTTCCCCTGCCTGTCTCCCCATCCCTCCTCCTCTTTGGGTGATCTGGCCTGTGGGTTGTGCCCTTGGTGCTTGTGTGGGAGGATGGCCCACAACCAACCCTTTCTCACTTAATTTCTACCACTGAGAAAATCCCTAGATACTCCCTTTTACTTTACCCTCCAAAGAAAATCTCCCTCACTCAACACCTACTTCGTGAAACAACAGCTACCTTACAACACAACACCTACCTCATGGAACAACATCTACCTCAACAAATATCTGCCTGTAGAAGCAAGCCTGTTTGACTATCCCTTTCCATTGCATTTGTAAAATTCATAACAGTGATCTCTTATCTGTACAATGTGTTCTGCTAATGGTGAATAACCAGAAATTTCACCTAGGGCTGAGATGTGACCAGAAGATTTATGTGTTTTATCCTGAGAGCATTGTGGGCACACCTTGCTGGGTTCTACTACTTGCCAGGGGTCTCTGCCAAGCTGCTGTGGAGTTACTTTGGGGAGCTCCTGTCAAAACTCTGGGGATGTCTGCCTTTCTGTCCTTCAGAATCTGCCTTTGGAGACTTGGGGGTGGCCCTGCCAGCTCAACATGTATTTTCATTCCTTTGCTGTGTAGAGGAATATGCCACAGTTGATGGGTGTGTTCTGGACTTGTGTTTTTCAGCCCTGGGGGGATGTGTAAGAGTTATGGGCATGCTCTCCTTGCTTGTCTTTTGTGACTAGGGTGCCTGCTTTGGGGAGCTCCTGTTGAAACTCTGGGGATGTCTGCCTTTCTGTCCTCCAGAATCTGCCTTTGGAGAGTTGGGTGGGGGATGTCTGCGAGCATAGAGCACTGCCTTGCTTCCAGTGTCTGGTTGGGGTGGTGGTTCTCCCCAGGTAAATTATCTCTGTGAATTTGGTGTCACTGGCTTGTTCCTGAGCCGTTCCATAGGCTTCTGTAACTTCAGCTGCCTTTTCCAAAAAAAAGCACTGGGAAGATCTTTTTTTGAGATCCGTAACTGGGACACCAGAAATGTAATCTGCCCTCAACTTGTAGAGAAGCAGGTGGCAGGTTGAGGTTCCCTGTGCATTTGGTGTGTGTAGCTTTCAGGGGGTCCATTCTACACGGTTTGAACCTGCGCCTGACATTTTCCCCAAAAGCATTTTCCTAGGGGCATCTTCTTTGGGGGGGCCATAACTTGGACCCCCTAAGACTGATCTGCACATAAGTTGGAGGGCATGTAGAAACTCTGTGAGTTTGATGCCTCTAGCTTGCACAGGATCTGTTCTGTACAGTCCTGAACTTGTACCTGTCATTTCTACCATTTCCCCAGAAAGCACTTTCCTGTGGGCACCTTCTTTGGGGTGCTGTAACACGGACCCTGTAAATCCAATCCTCACCAATCTTGGATGGCAGGTAGAGGAGAGTCAGGCAGAGATTCCCTGCAAATTTGGTGTCTCTAGCACACTGTGGGGAGGATTCTACTGTGCCATGAACCTCATGAACCAAACTAGTTTGTTTGGCATGAACTGGGCACGCCATGAACCATGAACAGAATTGCATTTTCTCAGTTCGTTCCCATCCCTAGACAGCAGAAAGCAACAATAATTTAGTGGGGTGTCTGAATAGGGGACTCTGCTTTAGAAATCTATGGAACTTAAATATATAGAGAACTATAAATAAACTAGTGTTATTTGGGAATAACTCACTGTGAGGTCTCCTGAAGTTGCATTTGAAGGCTCCTAGTTTTCCATCAAAGGCCTATAAGACTAAGCCAATGATGGTTTTGTATTCCTGATAAAAAGCCATGGTTAATGACAGTTAGAAGTTCTAGGATGAAGGAATATTTAACTAAATAAGAGTAATATGTAGCTCCGAATGATATTTCTTCTTACCACCAAAAGGGAGCACTTGAATAAGAGAGGGTTTGTGTGTTAGTGTGCTTTTAGTGTTTTGGAATACTGTAATTCTGAGGCAGATACATGCAGAAATGCATGCAAGCAAAAGATTAGATTTGAATTAATTATGTAAATGTAGGAATTTATCTGAGGAAGTTCAAATACCTCTTTTTTAGTGTCTGATGAACTGTCCCCTTCATAAGATATCACAGACTGTTTCTTAATTGTTACTGGTGATTCTAAACTGTCATGGCTTGGCTCTTCCTCTATATGAAGCCTTGCCAGTTGTTCTGTTACATCAGGGGCACGTCTGTAGAAACCTGAATCTTTACATTTTGACTGGCCTCCTTGGATTATTGACAGCAGCTCTTCACAGATTTCCTCCTCCTGTTCATCCATCTCTGTCAGTGTTCTGAATAAAGGGTCTTCTTTGGAGGGAACAAGTGTAGTGCCTGCCATTTCATGCACTCCTGAAGTTGTGTCTTTGAGGTTTTTCCTCTCCTTGACAGTGGGGGACCCTCTCATCTCTCTGAAATCGCTATATTTGCTTTCATTCAGGTTTATGCCATTAGTTACAGGCTTCTGCGTTCTGTCATGAGACCGGGTGGCTGGAGGCGGTGATTTACAGATAGATGAGGAAAATGGCAGAGGTGAAGTAGGAGATTCAGGCAAAGAGTGGGAGGCCTTTGGTGAGGAAATTGGAACAAAATGGCCATGTTTTACTTGAGGAGTGATACTATCAGTAAGCCTTGGTGCATTCTGAGAACCTGTTAATGCTAGAGAGCTCAGTTCCTCTAAATCAGAAAGAAAGCTGTGAGGAAAAGGTGGAGGAGAAGGAGGAGTACTTGAAGGTGAAAAGCCAAGAGTCAGTGAAAGCCATTCACTGGTGATAGCCTGAAGATTTCCTTTATTAGACTCTGGACAAGAAGAGGACTGGTACCTGAGAGGAGGGGGTGATGCTTTGGAATCCAACTTGAGAAATAAGGGAAAACATAGGAATTAAAACAATGGGGAAAGCATACATTGAGCTAATGTATGACAGCTAAAATAAAATTCTATGTCATATCCTATCCATAGGATATTATTTCATTGAGCATAGATTTCTGAAATCATTAGCACATGAATCAGAAGAACAGAAAGTAGCATATATGAAAAATGAAACTGTGTCAGCTTCTTGCCTAGGGCTTAAATGTCAGACATCAAGACATCTGAATCACTGAGTTCATGAGGTGAATTTGATCCATGGCGGGAATGTTCTTTACTGTCCTTTAGTAAGCCTATGACTAATAGCCCAGATGTGATTACCAGAACATCCTAAGCCAAAGCTATTATTTTAGGAGTGGAGCTGAGCTGTCCAAATGAGAAAAGGCAATTTAGATTGACCAACCTTTAAGTAATAACGAAAATTAACCCAACTGGGCAATCTCAGGTTGTGCAAATTTTAAATCATTCCCATCTCTTGACCCAGGGACCTTACAGAAACATCTTGCATACAGTTGCATACTTCTATTAAGGCCCCTGCAGCTAACCAATGCATTTTGAAAATTAAAATTCACAGCACGTTGACAAATAATTACATGTTATTTAAAGGTATACAACATTCAAATCCTTCTTAGTGTAAACTATAAGACAATCATTGTAAACACAGAGCTATACCACACAGCCATTTATTTTGAGTATCATTATTGGCTGAATAATATTGCAATATGAAATATTGATTGAAGTTTCCTTCTGGTAAATTAAACGTTCTTGCACAAGAACAGCAGAGGTGAGATTCATACGTATATTGCATCGGTGGATATCCATTGCTTCAATAAATACTGAAAATGTAGTTTATGTTGTTATTAATTCTCAACAATAAACCATCATCTGAAAAGAAATCTGAGTATTTTTAGAATGACTGAAATCAACTTCAAGTTGAATAGTTCTGTAGCCCTGGAAATAAATACTCTTGGAGATGTGTTTCCTTACCCTGGTTGTACTTTTTATGGCAGAATGCTCTATAACATTTTCATCTTAGAACATTGTTGCCTGTGCAACTGTAAAAAATATCCCCAAAGTACAACCAGTTAACACTTACAGTTTATTTTTCGTAAACAAAATGAACTCAGGGTAAAAACACAACAAAAAAGCAAATAACTATGAATTTTGCCACTTATTCTGCCCCAAATATATTGGGAGCTATTCTGCCCCAAATATATTGGGAGTAAAATATCCTGGGAGTTAATTAAGAACATTCTAATCTGGGGAACCACTTTAAGTGGTTTGGAGAGCTATAGTTCTTTATGATGACCTAAAAACCCTTCCAGACAACCTGGAGAATGTTTACCTCACCTCAGAGAGGTATATTTGTGGGAACAAAAAATCAAGACACGCTGAAGTGACAGGTGAATGATAGAAGTTTTAAAACATTTTCCTTTAAAATTCATGAAAGCTTATTGTCCAATATCTTAGGTTCAAACTACAGTTCAAACCATTAAAATATATATGTAGCTTTATAATGGTACTATGCATAAGGGGAAGGTGAGTCTATACAAGTGGAATATTCTACCTTATATCAAAGTGTGTTTTCAAGCTCTGGATACCTTTATTACTGTGAAACACAATGATTTCTGTTCCAAAAACAATTTTATGGCACTTTTGCTACCTCAAGATACATTGGAATTTGGAGTAGAAATTTATCCCAAATGCAAAATGTGTTTTACGGAGTAATTAGAGGGGTAATTATTATGTATGTGATCTCAAATTTTTCATTAAGTATTTCAGCTACTGATACTAAGAAGAGGACTGAATGCTTGTTTACAGTTTAGCAGAAATGGATTCTCCTCAGCTTTGGACTGGCACAAGCATACAGGCCATTACCAATGCTCCCCCTAAGCTGTGGAGTCTTGTGAGCAAAAAATTCTATTTTGTGAGCTACTGGCATTGAAGTTGTGAGCGAATGATTTGGCTGCTGCATAAATTAGTTTGCTCTGGAGCCATTCGACTTGAGCGAAGACAAAAATGTGTGAGCCAGAGGCTAAAAAACTGTGAGCTAGCTCACACTAACTCAGCTTAGAGGGAACACTGGCCATTACCTGTAATGGAAACTCTGGTTGCCCCCAGGTGGCCTACTCTTCTTCTGCATACAGTCCTTGGCAAGGACTGACCAAACAGTATCTACACCTGAAAGTTACACACATTCTAAAGCAGACAATGCTTGTACACCCTTCTGGCAGAAGGATGGCGGGGACAAAAGAAAGAAAGAATGAGATCTCATGATGTGTGTAGGGTACATCTGATTTAACGGAATGACCCTAAAAATGCCACCAGTAATATTTTCAGTGCTCCAAGCTGATATAGAAATTCAGCATGTAGACCTCAGCTATCATTTGACATAATTGTTGGACGTGTAGTAGGGGCTAAAAGAGGAAGTGCTTTTTACAGAATTTGAAGCTGCCTTCTACTAAAGCATTTTCTGCTAGAATCGTTTCATAGATCAATATGAAAATATTGTGGACAACACTGAAGTGATAATACACTTGCACCATATTATGTATGTATAAAGGCACAACATACTGAATAAATTTTTTTTTTTGGGGGGGGAGAATTTATTCCCTCTGTATTGTCAGACTTTTAATGTAGGAAACATTCATTTATTAATACTTGTGATCACACACAAGCAAATTCAACCTACTGAAACCTTCATATTTAAAAATGTCGCTGGAAAAACTACTAAATAATACATTGTAGAGTTCTGTGTATAATTTGCTAGCATTATTGTCTAGTAATACATGCACACACACATCCCTACATAGATAAATACCATTTGCTTAGAAAAAGGAAGTCCGAGAGAACTAAGGAAAACATGTTATACAGTCTTGTGATAAAAGCATGAAGACTAAAACAACAGTGCTGCTGCACTTATTATGACGTATCAGAATGCAGCAGTAGGCAGGATGCTGACTGTGGTCCAATGGCAGAGCACTGACATATTTTGATAAACCATGTGGGTTCCTTACCGGTGGGGAAAAAATCTCATAAAAATGGTGATAGACAAATACATACTAATTTCATTTTTTTATTTTACATTTACATGACAACAAATTCTGGACCTGGTGAAAAAAAAGGGGGGGGGATTTCCTTACCTTAGCTGAACCTAAATGGTGTATTCTGTCACTGGAATAACTCTGGGGTATTGGAGGAACAGGATAATCCTCAGCCCCTTTGGCGGTGTTCTTTTTGACGGTTTCTACATAGGACACAGGAAAGATGCCTTGCCTGTTGGTTCCTGGTAGTTTGCCTTCGTACCAGTTCTGATCAACCCGTCTGAGAAGAATTACTTTGTCTCCCTGCAAGGCATTACCAAAATTGCTTCACTGCTGACAAATGCTAATTCTGTACATGATGTCACATTTCAGCACACATTTTACCCGTTGTGAAGGCAAGAGATGATGTGGTGGCTAACAGTGAACAGCTCTTATTGTTAACCACCACATCATCTGATCTCGGAAACAGTGAACAGCTCTGAGCCAGAAAGCCTCAAGTTCAAATTGCATCTCAGCCACAAGCTCACTAAGTGGATTTAGGAAAGCCACTAAACTCTCCACTTCCTCAGCAATAACAGTGGCCCAAACTGGGTTGTTTTAAAGCAGGGGTCCCCAGCCTTTTTGAGGCTGTGGGCACCTTTGAAATTTTGAGAGGGGGTGGTGAGTGCCCCCCCCCCAGCATGGCTGCCACAGGAGGTGGAGCCAAGCACAATACCTTCCTCCTCACTTTGGAAAAGAATCACAGAAGGAGAATACACAGAAATGAAGGGAAGGCCAGGGGAAAGAAGGAAAAAGAGAAGGGGGAATAAAAGAAATTTAAATTAAAATTTTGTCATTTCTCATCTTTCACCAGTTTTGTTATTAATTTCTTATCCATACATCCATTTGGTAATAAATGGTAGCCGAAACCTAAAAAGAAACATTTGCCTTTGTTGAGTAACCAAAGGAAGACAGGTTTTAGAAAGCAGGGAGGGCGAGTATAATGGGTTGAACGTAAACTAGGTTTTTTTGGAAAGTGCCATTTCAGGTCAGGAAACTGGCAGGGGTGGGAAAGCATAAGTACCTTCTCCCTCTGCATGCCCCAGTCCTGATCCAAAGCAGGCCCCTGTGTACCTGTGAAGTAAGTTCCCAGTGGAGCCTCACAGCTTATGTCTTTCTTGAAGTCCTTATGGTGATCCAGACACAACCTGGGAACTTTGTAATGTGTAGCTAGGCCTTCGGTGTTTCTGGGTGAAATGTACTGCCATACAAATAGTAGGAAGTAAATGACCGTGACCTGTACCATGTATAATATACTTTATGATTTCTTTAACTCTTTCCACTTGCAGAATAGGTGGGGTGGTGCAGCACTTTTCAGGTCACTACTTCAGGTAATTCTTGGTTTTCAATGAGAAAAATGCTCACACAAGAAAGACTCTATTAGTAATTACCTTTCTCAGAGACAGTTCCACATTTGTATCTGCATTGAAATTATATTTGGCAACAGCTTCTCCAATCTCTCCAATGTGTGCTGGGGGCGGTGGCCTTGCTGGCTGTGCTTTTTCAGGGGGAGTGAGTTTCTGAAAGGAGAACAGTCTTATTCAGTTTACATAACACGCGCAAAATAATACGGAAGGGGAGAAGACTCAAAGCACATACCTCAACGTAAGAAATAGGAAAAATCCCAACTCTTCCATAGTGCTCGCCCTCATACCAGTTTTGATCCACTTTCCTGAGGATATAGACAGTATCTCCTTTCTTGAAGGATAGTTCCCTGAAACAAGCAGCCACGGTCAGCTGAAGGCTGGGATTTTTTGTGACATCTGAGTACAGTCAGTATGCTATCTATCTTTACTTAATATTGCAAATGGCTGCAGTTCATCTTTGAAATATGGGAGCAGCATGGGTGTAATATACAACAAACGGGTGAACAAAGGAATACTCTGGGACATGTGGATTAACGATGTATCTTAATTCAACACATTTTGAACAAATTGTCAACAAGAAGTTTTCTGCTTTGGATCCTGTAGTGTTCTATTCGGAAAAAAATTAAAACAACAGACAAGACTTCTGATACTATTGACATGCTCTTGTAATTTGATAACGGCAATTTATTTTTTAGTTCCGGCTTCTCTCCTCAAAGACACACCACTGTGTTTCTTCTTCCTCCTGCTTATGTACACCTACATTATTTCTTATGCTATTATATGTTCTGATTGTCCATAAAGAGGGTATTTACATGTAACTATCTGCATCAGACTGTGGACAGGGCTTCACATTTAAGTGCCCATCCAGTAGGAAGCAACACAGAATAGATCAGGGCTCGCCAACCTTTTTGAAACTGTGGGCACCTTTGGAATTCTTACACAGAGTGGTGGGTAAAACCAGAAAATGGCTGCCATGGGAGGTGGAACCAAGCACAAAATGTCAGGGAGTGAAGTTATGCATAATTCCTATAGTAACTCTTCAACATTTCAGATAAAGGTGCTGCTTAACAGGATGCCTTTTTAAATGAACATACTGTTTGAAAATGTTTTCTTACATACACACAGTTTACCTTCAGTCACCCACTGAAGATCCTTGTGCTGTGGTAGCAATGCCTTAAAAATCTGCACAGACAATCAGATCGCCAATGGCCAATCAGAAGCCCTGCTGGGCAAAGTCCACCTGGCCCCACCCATTTTCTAAAAACACTAGGCAGGTGTCAGGAAAGGTATCATCAGCCTGGCCATGCCGTCCACGGACACCATGCTGGGGATCCCTGGTGTAGACAGACGGCTTTCATATTTCAACTCACATTCCAAAGAGAGCCAGTTTGGTGTAGTGGTTAAGTGCACGGACTCTAATCTGGGAGAACTGGGTTTGATTCCCCACTCCTCCATTTGCAGCTGCTGGATGACCTTGGGCAAGCCATAGTTCTGACAAGAGCTGTTCTTGAAAGAGCAGTTCTCGAAAGAGCTCTCTCAGCCCCACCTACCTCACAGGGTGTCTGTTGTGGGGAGGGGAAGGGAAAGGAGTTTGTAAGCTGCTCTGAGACTGAGGGCCGGGTATAAATCCAATCTCCTCTCCTCCTCCAAAGTCCATCTGATCTATGCTCACAGTTACTGAACCATTAAGTGATATACACTCAACACCCTCCTGAACCACATAGATCTCCTTTGCTGAACTGGTTGCAGTTGACTTCTTAAATGCTGCAGGTCTATAACAAGAACATAAACACAACAGACTGGATCCAAAAAATGGGAATAGATCCAAAAATCCCTTATACTCATGAGAGAAATCTTCTGATCAAGGACAGAGGTCTTCTATGAATAAACTGGCACCTTTGAAACCAAACTCGTATTTTGGACCCAGTCTAAGGTTGGCTAGAACATACTTTGGGGGGGAAAATGCCTTTTCCTGCATTTGTATTCCACACTAACAGCTTTAAACACAGGTACACAAGTAGCTAAGGAAGTCTGAATGGTGCTATATGTGAAAATACTCTGTGAAATTGTTCTTGGAAATAACAAAAAACTTCAGTGTGAAAACCAACAGATTTTTTAAAAATTTCTTGTAATTTATCATGCCTCATGTGTTGCAGGATATCAGGTAAGAATGAGCCTATGCACTACTTGGTAATAAAATACTGTGGACATAAATTTCCAGTGACATGACTGAACACTTGTATATCACAGAACAATAAAATGGTATACAATCAACAACAATGGGTCAAATGCATCAAAAACAGAGACATAGGGTGATTTCCCACTAAAGCTGCCGCGGGGTTGTGCCGCCGTTTGCCCCGAGATTTTTAGTCAATTTCACACCCGAAGCCGCGGGGCTGCATTTTAACCCGCGGCTTCGCCCGATTTCCCCGCAGTTTCGTAATCCTCAAGGAAACTGCGGGGAAATCGGATTACGAAACTGCGGGGAAATCGGGCGAAGCCGCGGGTCAAAATGCAGCCCCGCGGCTTCGGGTGTGAAATTGACTAAAAATCTCGGGGCAAACGGCGGCGCAACCCCGCGGCAGCTTTAGTGGGAAATCACCCATACACATTTGTACTGGTTAAAGGCAATGTATGTGGAGTTTTACTCCTATAAAATTTCTCTAGAATAAATAATGACCCAATGAATGGCCACAAATACTTACTTAGAGGTCTGAGCCTTAAAATCGTATACTGCTCTAGCTGGCAGTCTCTGAAAAGAAGAAAAATAAATTAGTTCACACAAAACTTTTAAATTTGTTTTTAAAGTCTGTAACAAATAAGACAGTCATGCCTTTGAAGGCCATGGGAGTGCAATTTGATTAATAATATCCCTTAGAGCAGGGGTCCTCAGACTTTTTAAACAGGGGGCCAGTTCACTGTCCCTCAGACCGTTGGAGGGCCGCCGCGTTGCCCCCCACCGCTCGCCCCGCCGCCGTCCCCCCCCCCACCAGCCTGCTCGCCCCGCCGCCGCGTTCGCCCCTCCCCCCGACCAGCCTGCTCGCCGCCGCGTCGCCCCCTCCCCCACCAGCCTGCTCGCCCCGCCACCGCGTTCGCCCTCCCCCACCAGCCTGCTCGCCCCGCCACCGCGTTGGCTCCCCACCAGCCTGCCGCCCGCCGCGTTGGCTCCCCCCACCAGCCTGCTCGCCCTGCCGCCGCGTTTGTCCCCTGCCCCACGACCAGCCTGCTCGCCCCGCCGCCGCATTCGCCCCCTCCCCCACGACCAGCCTGCTCGCCCCTTCCTCCTCCTCAGCTCCTGGGCGCTCTTGCCGCCCAGGGCTGCTGGAGGAAGAAAGAGGCCGCGGGGGCGCTGCTGCTGCGCTCCTCGAGGAGGAGGCGGCTCCGGGCGGGGTCGGGCGGACATAAACACTCAGCGGGCCGCATAAATGTCCTCGGCGGGCCGCATGTGGCCCGCGGGCCGTAGTTTGAGGACCCCTGCCTTAGAGAAATAAGATAGTCTAATGACTATGGCATAAGCTTTCGTGGAATATATCCCCCTTCAGTCTCAGCTGGCAAATACACAAATGAATACAGAGGAAGTCACTTGCAAACAGAATAGACTGCTAGTATTTCACTGTCTTTCATCCCTAATGTTTATTAATCTTCTCTATGTTCCCATCTATATCTATTTATATGACTAACTGAGGGGAGCTCTTAATGCATTGTATAAATTTGAATGTAGTCCAGAAAAGCACATTCATTTTTTGGACGTAATTTCTAAATTTTTTCTAAGACCATATTCTCCAAGTGGAATGGTGACAGGTATTATGAACAGGAAGTGGGGATTCAAATCCCCCAAACTCAGCTCTCTTGGCCTGCACTACTGAAGGGAATGGGGGTTGTGCTGGAGCAGTCTTTGGATGAAAACGACATCCAGAGATAGTAACAAAAGCCACTTGGAGAGCTCAGATAGTCTCAGACTCTTTTCCATATTCCTCTCCCCTGCCTGCTGTCTGAATTCCAATTCCACTGCTTTTACTAGGAAAATACCGACTTGTAACACCTAGGTTGACAAATTACCATCCTATATAATTCCTTGTAAATGTCTTGATAAGATTGTTTCAAAGAATCTCTTTTGGCTTTAAATGCTTGTGCATTATACATTTTCCATTTAACTACCTCTCTCTCTGGAGTTCCTCTTCTTTCCTTTGGAGTACATCGACCCACATCAGTGAAAGTAGAAGAATAGTTCCCAGGAGACCCCTGGTCTACTGAAAATAAAATGCCATTTTGTGAAATACTGCTTAATTAGAAGTAAAACTGCTGAGCTTTATTTGAAAGGATGCTACTTCTAAAGTATACGTAAAACATAAGTATGAGGCAAAACAACAACAGAAAAAGACCAAACAGAAGCCTAAAGATGGAACTGTGGAAGTTACTACTGCTAATAGGGTTTGGTTTCAAACTGAATTTGTACAATTAAAGAGCATAACAGGACAGCACATCTTCCCTAAATCTAATTTTTACAATAGTGTGTAACAGATATGTGATACGGTGAAGATGCAAAGGGTACAAAAACATTGCCATGAATCACAAAATGTGAAATGTGTAACTTCATGCAGGGGGGATGTGTCAAAAGCATGCCACAAAGACACAATGATGAACCAGGCATTTCTCAGGTGTATCCATTAATATGCATAATTTTTTTAACTGAAGGAATTCTGGACCTGCACACAAAACTTCAAGCCTTGGTATTGTCAAAAGGGAATTCTTTATTCTGAGAGGCTCATGTGAATGGGATAATGGTTGCAAATGCCCTATGAATGAAATCCTGAGCATGCTTATTGGATACAATTGAACTCAGTGCAGCTTACTTCTGGGTAAACATATTGGGATCCTGCTGCTTATTCATTATAGGACAATATGCAAATATCTGTTTTAAGAACAAAATGTAATGCTTAAAAATTTCTGGAAAATAAAGCAAAATATACGCTTCCAGACTGAAGAAATCCTATGTATTAAATAAAATAACCCTCTTTTTCCAGAACTTTCAGACAACTATGCCTACTTTTGTTACCTCCAGCAAACATAACATGATTTGGGACAGGCATAAGCTAATGGCTGATTTGTGGCGATACCACAAGATCCTTATTTCATTGCAGAAGCCAAATCTGAAGATGCAGTCTGTATGGCCTAAAGCTCCGGAAACCCCAGGAATGCTTCATACAAAATGACTTTATTATACAAACCTCATCCCTATGAGGGAAACTGAATGAGTGCCATATACAATTGGTCACATGCACTATCTTGCCTTACAGATTTGGGGCAGAGGGGACACACAGTGAAGAGCTGAATGTCTCAGAGCAGCATTGTGAGCTATTATTACAAGCCATTTTGCATTCAGATCAAGTTCTAATTTGAAAATAAAATATACTGAAAAAAATGTAAGAGAGCAAGGCAGCCATACCTGCAGTCTACGTATATTACATAACATGGGGTTGCTATACAAGACTCACCTTGGCTTTGTCCTTTGGAATTTGTTCCCTGTTTGTTCACTGGAGGCATTTCAAAATCCATATAAGAGAACTAGTTTTGCCTCTGTTAGAAATGTACAGCAGTGAACATTATGCTTTGGTGAGCCAAATGGTCTAACCACAAAAATAGTTCAGGGAGGAAAACCAAACATATTTTTCTTCCCTAATTGAATACTATTTTCTAAAAATAGTCAGAATTGTTTAGAAGAGACAGAAAATTCCTCCAGTTGTTCAATGGTATTATTTCACAATACAGCACTATAATTGATTGCAAGTTTTATTGTGAAAGTCCTTCCCTGATAACAGACTTCTCATATTCTTCATTATCTCTAAATACATACATTAAGTCATAGGTGGTAGTTTTCCACCCAAAAGTGTGTGACCTTAATATCCATTATGAGTTACACCCTCATCTTTGGGTGTCATGCTATTAACATTTAACAAAGGTTAAATATGTCCCTTTGCCAGTGGCCTGAGGATTACACTTTATCAATAAAATGCTTCACCTTTACATAAACTTTGTGTTTCTCATCACTGACCCTCCTGCTCTTCTGTGACATCTTATACAAGGAACACTTAATTTGTAGCCTGTAAAAACACACCATATAAATGCAATGCCAATGAACTAAAAGCGATATGGGATAAGGATGGATGATTCAGATCACAAGCATAGATAGAAAAAGGAGGAAATCCACCTTGGAAACTGAGTACGCTATCGTTTTCCTGGCTGCCGTTGTTCATTGGATCCATGTCTTGGTAAGAGGCACTAAGAGGCAACCTTCCACATTCATACAATGGGCAACGAATAGCACCATCTTGAGGCAGTGGGTGAAAAGGCTCATGAATGGGGCTCTTTCTAAGAGCTTTAAGGGAGGAATTCCTTTCAGGAATGTCTGGAAGCAGCTCAGAAATAAGTCTGTGCAATATACTGTTGTCAGGCAAGCTTCCCCTCCTTTTTTCTGCTTTGATTTGGTCACAAATATCCTTCAGAGCGGAGTCCAGGGCTTCAAAGACGGAAGATTTGCATTTAGTCTTTTCAGCCTTCTTTTGGGGGACTGCGGGTTTTTTCCTCCGGAAAGGCACTGGGCTAACTAGGAATGCTATCTTAGAGAGGCCAGGGTCAGCATCTTGTCTTCTAGGGTCTTCGGGAGTCAGTTCTTGTTTAGCCCTTTCATGCTTCAGCATTGTAGTGAAGCGCGTGTAGGATGCTGGGCACCTCCCCTTGCAGGAGCTGATAAGATGTTTATGATGGTGGTGATGATGGTGATGGTGGTGATGGTGGTGGCCTGAACCATAAAAACTTTCAGAAGATGTAAAGGAAAAGTGATCAAAATCACTTTCGCTGCAAAAAGATGAGCCTTCTATCTGTATGAAGTCACTGAGGTCAGAGACCACTCCATCTTGGTCACTGTCCGAATACTCCAATTGAGATCTTTGTGGTTCTTCACTGGTCACTTCGATATGAATTGGCACCAGAGTTTTAGATTTGCAGTTCCTTTGTATCTGAGCTGCATGTCTACTTTGATTTTCCTCATCCAGCAAGGACTCAATAGAAAACCGCCTCTTTGAGCATAAACCATTTTTAGGAGATTCAAGGAGGGTCACTGTGGATAATGCTTCATCACCTAAATTTGGCATTGATTTAGACTTCTGAATTAGTTTTTCAAATTCAGATATTCTATTGGGCACCATATCTCTGGGCACTTCCTCAGCAGAGGATTCCTTCCAGCCATGCAAAAGGGCTCTGTGTTGCTCTTTTTCATACTGTAATACCCTGGACTTCACAGAACAAATCACCTCAGAATTGAGCAAGTCTTTACGATTGATGCGGTGCATTCTTTTATACATTTTGAGGAACCCGGGGGCATCATGGGCTGATCGATGACGGGCTCTTGACCTACCGGAACCTCGGCTCTCAGAATATGGGGAGGCCCAGGTAAGTGAAGACCCACTTTTAGAATCTTCCTCACATAACAGAGACACCATGCTTTCAGACTTATTCTGAGGGTCAGGAAAGTTACAGTGTTCATCTGCTAGCAGGTCATCACAGCTTCGAGATTTCCGCTTGGGAGAGGAAGTTTCTTCTGTGCTGCTCCAGACTTCTGCATTTTGGCGGGCCATTTGCCAGCCATTTTTGTAGCTGATTGCCCTTCTAGAGTCACTTGGGACAGCCAAACGCTGTCCATAGGTCCTACTACAGCAATCTGATTCATTTGAGGTGTTGTGGTTGGGCACTGAATAACTGGGAAGGGGTGAATATGGTGTGCTAATATCCCCACCTTTATAATCCACAGAGCAGCATGGTGAAAAAGAAACATTGCCAGAAATTAACAGGTTCAAAAAGATAGGAAAAAAATAATCAGCACATGACAGAAAGAACAAAGATAAGGAAGTAGTTACTGTTTGTAAGCAAGCATTCAGTACTAATGCAAGATATACATTACCGAAGTGCAGAAGATGAAACAAAGATAGTGGTATCTGAGCACTAGGGGTGTGCATTCGGGGTGTGCATCCCTTTAAATAGAGTTCTGGGTGAAGTTGCAACTTCACAAATGCATTTAAAGGGACTGTAACACCTTTAAATACCTTTGGCTGCATTATAGCCTATGGGGACCATTCTAGTCAATTATCCCCATAGGCTATAATGAGGAATCTATCCAGGGGTATTTTGGGGGCCTGAGGGGACTGTTTTTTGAGGTAGAGACAACAAATTGGTGCCTCTACTCAAAAGACTCCCCCCCAAGTTTCAAAAACATTGGATCGGGGGTCTAATTCTATGGGCCCCCAAAGAAGGTGCCCCCATCCTCCATTCTTTCCAATGGAGGGAAAAAGCAGGGACTGATGTCAAACCAGAGAGTTCCTGCAGTAGAAACTGAAGGTGGGGGGATTTTTGCAGAACCAGTGCCACTGTGGCAATGCCAGCCCAACAAATCCAAGAAAGGGGGAGGTGGCAAGCCTAGGACAGCCATTGCATGTACAGAGTGACCAGCAGAACCAGTGCATGTACAGAATGTCTTGCAGGCCAATGTCACTGTAACAATACCAGTTCAACAAATCCAAGCAAGGGAGGGTTCCCAAGCCCAGCATATCCACTGAATGTATAGAATGCCAAGCAATACTAATGCAATGTACTAGTGCCCAGCAAAACCCAGTGCCTTCCTTTAAATGCTTTCTTTTTTCCTCCACTGAAAACAATAGAGGATGGTGGCACCTTCTTTGGTTACTCTGAACATGCACTGGTTCTGCTGGGCACTCTGTACATGTGCTGGCTGTGTTGGGCTTCCAATCCCCTTTGCTTGAATTTGTTGAGCTGGCATTGCCGCAGTGGCATTAGTTGCTCTCTACATGCACTTGTTCTACTAAGCACTCTATACATACATTGTCTGTGCTGTGCTTGCAACCCCCTTGCTTGGATCTGTTGAACTGGCATTGCCGCAGTGGCACTGATTCTGCTGGGCTTGGAAAAATCCTCCTCACTTTCAGTTTCTACTGCAGAAACTCTCTGGTTTGACATTGGTCATTGTTCTTTTTTTATTTCCCCCCCACACCCATTGGAAATGATGGCGGATGGGGGCACTTCCTTTGGGGGGCCCATAGAACTGGACCCCCTGGTCCAATCTTTTTGAAATTTGGGGAGTCTTTTGAGGAGAGGCACCCCAGAATCCTGGATACCCACAGATAGGTCCCCCATTGACTCTAGTGATCACATAGGGTATAATGGAGCCAAAAAAAATTCAGGATTTCCAGGGGGGGAAATCCAAATACCATACTGGAATTAAGAGTTTTTTGGTTCAATATATTCAAATCTGAAAAATCCCAACTTTTTTTGTGCACACCCCTACTGAGCACTTATTAGAATTTTCAGCTGTTCTCCATAATGTGAACATCTTGAAGGTATGCCAAAAGTATCGTTACTTCAACGTGCTTTAAATGCTGATGTGAGACAACAGGGTATCTCTTTCCAGCAAATCTGCCATGCATAGATTAAGACTGTCTCATTTCTCCCCTCGTGATAATCTAGGGATGACCAAAGCTGACAAGTCTAATCACATCTTCCATTCAGAAACCAATAGTGAGACAATGCCAATAATTAAGGCAATGTAGAGATGGGCTCCAGACTACATACTGAGGTGCAAACACCTACTATTTTAAAACCTTCCCCCCTTTAAGTGGTTGCACCCTCACCTAAATCAGCTGATACAGGCTGCAATTAAGTATAACAAAGGGAACAAGGAAAGAATAAGCAAGAAGCCCTTATAGATTGTATAGATTGGCTGCTTCAGATAATGCAGGGGACTGGTCTGTATCAAGACTGAAGCATGAGGGGAGCTGGGTCTTAAGCCTTCCTCCCTGCACCATTTTCTCAATCTAACATGGCCTGGGGTGGTGGTGGTGTGCACACTATTTCCCCTATCACAAAAACTCACATATACATATACCATTTTAATGGTTTTATAATGTAATTCTTCCCATGTATGTTATCATGTATGTTTTAAATTGTGGCCCTTATAAGGGCAGAAAAGTGGGATAAAAATTTCTTAAATAAATAAATAATACATCAGGACACGTACATCTGGCATGCCAAGTGCTGGTTTTGTTTGGGCCATCTCCCAGCAAAGAGCCTTTTGCGTCTGCCTTTGCTTCTTGAGCGAGTGGGAGAAACAGTGTGGTGGGGGTGGAAATTATTTTGGTCTACATACTGACGTCAGCTGATGCCCTGTCCCTGAAGCTCCCAAGGGATACTGCACCCCTGCCTAGCATCCCTAATATACACTTTCACAGAAGGGTAAGCAGTCTCCAGCCATCTTCAGTCAGGACAATGGCACGGGGGGAGGCTTAAAATCTCCTTCCCCCGTGTTTCTGATCTGAACTGGACCCTCTACTTATGTAGTCCTTTTTAAGAATTCTGGGAGCTCCTGGCATGCAACTTCAAGTGTAGTTAGGTCCTCAGCTGCAAGTTACTTGATATATATGATTAGGGTGCACTTGAAAGCATCCTTATTCTGAGAAGGTTTGAATTCAGGTTCAGACCCTTTTCTAAAAGGCACATAACTGTAGAGAACCATACAGGAATTTGCAAATATCAAGGGGAAGCTGCATTATTTAGGGCAAGACATTCTGACTGAAAATTTAAACAAATAGGTTTCCAGTGCTCCCTCTAAGCTGTGGAGTCTTGTGAGCAAAACTTCTATTTTGTGAGCTACTGACATTAAAGTTGTGAGCGATCAATTTGGCTACTGCATAATTAGTTTGCTTTGGAGCCATCCTTCCTGAGCTAAGAGAAAAATGTGTGAGCTGGAGGGTAAAAAACCGTGAGCTAGCTCACACTAACTCAGCTTAGAGGAACACTAGTTATAACTGACAACAGTTAAACAAAATCTGATTATAATAATAATTTCTTGAATTGAACATGCCTATTGCATAAATAAGCACCTAACAATATGACTGAGATTTCTCCATATATGATTTAATTCGATACTTCATGCAATTCTGGGCCCTGTCATATGATGCTATAGTATCATGACAACCAATCCCTCCTGACTAGGCCAGGATCGTGAAAATGATATTGACCATATTACCATGTTGCTGACCTTCCTCTCATGGTATGACTACTGTGCTAACATATTGTCATACCAGAATGTTAACATTACCAAACATTCTGCTGTGTGGAAGTTTCTGTTTTTCTGCCAGTTCCTATCTTCAATTTTTTTTAAAATTTAGAGGTTTACAGATGTAATTCAGGGGTCTTGGGGAGAGAGAAAGTACAGGAAAACTGGAAACTGACCAAGATGATCTATTGAGCCCACAGGCTCACTGAATATGCACCTCTTGGAGGAAGCCTATAGCTCTGATGGGGAGCTGATTAGAAGAACTGGCAGTTCAAACACAGGAGTGTCCTGCATTAGTAGCACAACTTTGTAAGTATTTCAAGAAACCAGTAATTTCAATTTAAGAGATGTAGAATTTTCTTTTTTTTGTTATTTAAAAGACAACAAAGTGGCACCTTTAAGACCAACAAAGTCTTATTCAAGGTATAAGCTTTCTACATATAGGGAGAGAGAGGGTGTGTTGGCGGTTAGTTACCAGGAAGGGCCACTTAGAATCAAGACAGAGACAGAAACAAACATGGAAATCACCAGCCCATACATATAGATAGAGGGTGAGCAGTAAATTATCATGTAGCATAATGAAGATGTTAAACAGCTTCAAGGATCAAACAGGGATAATAAGCTTAGTTTATATGGTTACCATTTGTTTGGGTTCAATTCTGGGGCAAAAACAGTGAAGGAAATAAATAAGTCAAAATTGGAGATTGATGTATCCTTAATTGTGGAATGCTGACAGTAATTACACAAAAGAGTAATGCACACAAAAGCTTATACCTTGAACAAAACTTTGTTGGTCTTAAAGGTACCACAGGACACAAAAGAAAGGACAGTTTGAGAAGAATTTGAATCACTAGATGATGGAAGTTCTTCCATGTGTCATGATGGAGATATATGTGTTTGAGACTCGTGTCTTAAAGTCAAACACTACTCATGACAGACCCTTATTCCTTTCCCTCTTTCTCTTTTCTGTCAATAAGGCAACAGATTAAATGTAACTACAATGTCATAAATCACAGTCTTCTTTTAAGTTGGTTTCAACAGCCACAACAACAAAAAGACCTTTTAAAATATTCAGATCAGAGGACAATATATAAACTCGGGATTTAGCCTTGTTGCCTGTAAATGGTGGCTTTGGGGAGAACAGTAAATTCTGACTGGTTATTTAGCATTTGTCACCCATCAACTGACATTAACATCTTGCACTTTAAAAGCAAGAATTAATACTGCTCCTTCTTTGCAAATGTGTTTATTTCTTACCTTTTGCTCTTGATGGAGAAGATGGAGAAGAGCTAGTGACAGGCTTCCTAAGGGTAGTGTATGTGTTCTGTGTATCTGTACGGCCCAGACTGGCCCGGTTTGCATTTTGCTCATTGTGCGCCCTCTGCTGAGTTACTGCAGGTTCTGACTTCCTCCTTTTCCTGTAGTCACTTGCAGTGCTTGCAGAACTAAGGAAATAAGCAGTGTAAGTTCTGCTGTGCAGTTGGAGCTATAGGGACTCATTGATACACAAAACTAAAAATCTTGTGCAACACCCATCACTTTCCTCCTTATATATCAGAGTGCCCAGAAATTGTTTGCACATCATCTTGTGCAAGCAGAAATGCGGGCGGGGATATATTAAGTTTTACTGAATGAAAGCAGCTATCACAGTATTTTTCTTGCATTCCTGCCTGTGCAAGAACTTTAGCACCAGCAGAAATTTTGTGCAGGATCCAATCCATAATATGGCAAAAAATCTTGCAAATTCTCCAGGTTTTCAAGTTTCCCATGCTCTTTAAACTGGCATTCATTCCTTTTTGAGCTTTCTGTCTTTATTTTTGACTGCACAAAAAGCATGAAACAGCCTATAGGAATACTGTTCCAGTTTCCTGCAATATTGGGGTGGGTTTTCCTTTAACATATGAATGGGAAAATGTGAAAGAAGGCCTTAACTATACTATGAAATTTTATAGCAGGAGGCATACAGTGCGCCTCTGGGGCAGCAGTCTGAACGCTCCAGCGCGCCTCCTCCCAGTATGCTCCGGCAGCAGCCCGGGCTTTTTTGTTGCGACTGGCTCCCGGAGCAAATTGCCAGTCTGAACTCAGCCTCAGAATTGGTATTCAGATGTTTACTGCCTCTGTATATGAAGGCTCCCTTAAATCATCACAGCCACTGAGGAACCTCTCCTCCTTGAATCTATTTAACCTTCTTTTAGAGCTCTGTGCTTGTCGCCATCGCTACCTCCACTGACAGGGAATTCTGCGGCAGAATTTTGGATTAAGGGAGACTTGGCCATTTATGTTAAGGTATATCGAATAGATGTAGTAAACGCTGACTTCGGTCTCTTCCCGTGAAGCACTGCAGCAGGTCCAGTGCCTGCTTCCTAGTAGCAAAGCGGTGCCTGGCTGTGAACGAACTGTCTCCCACACATACCTCACATTCCTTTAGCCAAAATGCACTAAGCCCCAAGGCTGAATATCTAGAGATTTTTGTCTATACCTCACCTGCTCTGGCCAGAGGCTTTGACCTAAGTGATAGTCCTTAGGGAGGAAAAGTTTTTGGTCTTATGGTGCCATCAAGGAGAAGGGTCTGGCTACTGGTGTGCTCATGACATTCCCACAGGACGTTTGATGTATGTCTTTTATTATCTTGCAAAAGGGAATAAATATTGTCAAGGTTCCATTGTTCAGCACCACTTCCTGAGCACCCTTTTGAGGTCTTCAGGTGGTGGTCAAGAGACGTCTCTTTATTAATTGTGTACACTGCCGTTTTTGGTGAATGCTCTGAGCTTTTTTATAGTATGGTAAGGTTCAAATAAATAGATTGTACTGCAGGCTTGTGTCCTCTTCTCTTTCACACCAAGACTTGGTGTGCTGCCAGAATCCCATTCAGCCCAGTGAACCTATGTGGAGCTGGTACACCAGGTGGAAGTTTTACTATGATGGGAGAGCATGAAAAAAATGCCCTTGCGCCATTTTAAAACCTCAATCATATCTCCTCTTAGCCATCTTTTTTCTAGACTGAAAAGTCCCAGGTTCTCCAGCCTCACCTCATAGGAAAGGTGTTCCAACCCCCAACCGTCTTGATTGCATTTCTTTCTTCTTTTTTCCAGATCTGCAATACCCTTTTTAAGATATGGCGACCACAACTGCACACAGTATTCCAAATGAAGCTGCACCACACAGTTTTACATAAGGGCACTACGGAGCTGGCTGTTTTATTCTGATTTCTATCTAGGAGTACCTAATACAAGGCCAAGATCTCTTGAAGCTTCAGGCAAGAATAAAAAATCCAATGCATATAATACTACAGCATTATGTACATACAGATTACAAATGGCCAGTAGAGGTGACATCATTATGACATATAAAACATTCTGGCTGTTTCCAGATAGGGGCCCTTGTCTTGGAAGCAGTGGCAAGCAGAGCGGAGGGGGAATGACATCTATATGCACCACTCCAGTGCTCCTTGCTCTCTTGGTGTCTCCTTCCCCTATTCCTCCCAGCTGCAGCCGCCTATTATGCAGCCCCTCCCACCTGCAACTCCCATCTTACAGGGCCTTTTTCTTTATTTCTCCTAGCTGCACTGTAGTGCTACAGCATGGCTCAGTAAGGAAACAAGACCCTCCCCTTTCTCTATCCCCCAGGCTATATATCAGCGCCACAGCCCACCCTGCCAGGATGAAAGGACTGACACCACTGACAAGAGGTACCCTAGCCCATCAGAAATGGAGTCGTCAGGGGTGTTGGGTGGTGTGTACTCCTTGGGGGGAAAAGTTCTTCTGGGAGGCATCTCCCATTGCAACAGTTGGAAGGGGTGACTGGAGACAGTATGGAGTAGGTTCTCAGGTGAAGACCAAAGCTGTGGAGTCTTGTGAGCAAAAATTCTACTTTGTGAGCTGCTGGCATTAAAGTTGAGACCAAGCAATTGGGGTGCTGCATAAATTAGTTTGCTCTGGAGCCCTCCCTCCTGAGCTAAGACAAAATGTGTGAGCTGGAGGCTAAAAAACTGTGAGCTAGCTCATGCTAACTCAGCTTAGAGGGAACACTGGTGAAGACCAGTGGGATGGGATGTGAGGTGTAAAAGTATAGTCAAGAGAATGGGGTTAATTAATTGCTCCAGTGAGAACTAAGGTGTGCACAGGGAGGCTAGGTTTGCTGGGCCAAGCTGTAAACAATATGGAACTTCAGGTGGGAATAGCCCTCAGCATGGAGCCCACCCTACAGTAAGGTATGGAGGACCTCAAGGCAGTGGAGTGTGGTCAGGACAGGGTATTCTGGCAGCGTCTGAATAAAGAAAGCCCTTTACCACATTATGCCTCTTTGGTGAGATGTATCCACATTGGTATAACAACCTCTTGTTCTTAGGACCAGTTTATTTGTTTTATATATTTACTTCATTTATACACCACCTTTCTCCCCAGCAAAGACTCAAAGCAGAGGAGCTGATTGGCCATTAAAGCCCCTGGCAAAAGTCCAGGTGATCCAATGGCCCGGGGGGCTGGCCCCCACAGTGGGGCCACCCTGACCTAAGAGTGTGTAACTGGCCCAAAGTTCCATACCAATCAAACTAAAAAAAATGCAGGGAGAACAAAGGGAGAGGATGCACATGGTCTATTCCCATTCTCTTAAGCAGTATTAAAATATTGGCAACTTGCTGCTGGCAATAATTTATCTACATAATGACACAAATTATTCTTCAGTAGTTATGTTCGTTGCTTCTTTCATCTTTCCAATTTCTATGACCTTTACACAGTGTTGTAGAGCAATTAGAAGCCAGTTCTTGGTTTCTGCAAATTAGAACCAATCCTGCTGGCAATACCTTTCTTATAAAATTGAAGAGCCACTGAGTCCCATTGCGAGCCAGGAATATAAATGGGGCATTTGGGATTTCACCACTGATTTTTTAAAAAGAAGAACATGAATAATTGGATTATTGTAGGTATACTACATTTCATTTTGTTTAATTTGAATACATTTTTAACATGGCTAATAGTAATAAATACAGCCTTTATCTAAAGTATTTGATACTATAAAAATGCAGATGACACAAAAACTGAGCACATACAATTGGCTTATACTAAAGAACCTGTGCTAGGATATGATGAAAATGCAGACCACAGATGTTTCATGATGTGGAACATCTGGAAAAATTATCCATCTCAGTCTTTAGATTCAAGCATAGAAGCACATGAACAGATTTCTAGATCTGCACTGAAATAGGAACCCCTCATCAGAACCTTCCATTTAAACTGACTGGCAATAAAGGAAAGGGGTGGAGTTTATATTTCCTCCTGTCAGAGGAAGGCCAACTGCACTGACTTTTGAATGGGAACTGGGATATGGATGTCCAGATGGCTCTTTCTAGTTACAAAGGCCTTTTAAAAAAATGCATCAATATGTCAAGTTTTTCTTACCTAGAAGGTCTGTCCAAGCCTCTGTCTGTTGGACTGTAAAACAAGGAAGTCTAGAGAGACAAATAAATGACTCCATTAAACTTTTATTCTGAATTCCACTGGCATCATTCATAAGAAATCACCATGCAAAGAACCTGTACATAATTTAAGAAATCAAGTCAGCATGGTTAATACCTCCAGAAGAATTTGGACCATTTCACAAGAGAGGTCAGGCAGCTTTCAAAGTCCACTGCAGAGCCCTTATTTTATTTTGGAGGCAAAAATTCCGAAACAGTCCTTGTTTTAACAGCCTGCTTCCCAAACTAGATATACAATGATTTAGAATGGCTAAAGAGTAGACTCTCCAATACGGTTTTTAAAAACATGAATAAGACTTATGAAATATCCTCTAGTTACTTACCAAAGTATTAATGTCAAATAAAGCTGGAAATTCTCTGTAAACATAGCTTAGACACCTATAGCCACTTGACCTTTTAAGCTTCATGTTAAGAGCAGAGATCGTCACGCTGACCTCAAGACTTCTCTTTGCTTAAGAAGCGGCTGTTGAATCCTCTTTGGGAATGCAAATACTTTAAACTTGTGAATATAAGTTCAGCCCTTAGTGACAACTATTTTTAATCTAGTCACTTAATGGGTGTCAAAGTTCCAGCCCAAATTAGACGCACACAGGACTACAGTTTGTGGGAGCTAGAAAAAGAATCATGTTGTCCCCAGGGCATCATTTCATGGACATAAAACTATGTCATTCACATGTTAAACATATTTTACATTCAGGCTATGTAATTTCAGAGATGACCTGAGGGGACTGAAAATAGAATTTTCACACTATGTACTGCTAAAATCCTACATCAAAACATATCTCCAAAATGTATTACAGGGAGCAATCTGCCATTACACTGCATCTGGGTGATGCTAACTACTTTCAACAAGTGGGAGCAGAGCTTGGCGGACTGTACTAATTTATATCTCTTTAACATGACTCCAGTAAAAAGGTCCAACTGAAAAATGGTAGGCACTCTAGAGGTTCTTTGAGTACATTTTGCATTATCTCACAGGGCCAGTAGATTTTAGTAGATTCTCAGGTTCAAACCAGAAGTTACAGCTCACACAGATGGGGGACACGGGTGCATATCTCAACTTGCTATCACACAGAACATGGATCTTACCTTTATAGTGCTCCGATTCTCCGTTCAGCTCTGGAACACTGCAAGGGGGGGAGGAGGGGCTAATGGCTTCCCTCCTGCACTGTTTTTGCCAGTTGAAACAGCCATAGGGGACAGCCCTGTAGCTAAAGATTTTTTGGGGAGGGGGCCTTGGGGGGCACAGCTAATTAAATCAAAGTTAATTACATTAATTCAATTTGGGAGTCAGCCCAGGAGGGAAGGAGCCTGGAAGAAACACTAGGGGCCCCACGTTAGCTACAGGCCTGTATGGGGGGCTGTTTGCCTCTTTCTCTGGCTCTTCTTTCCCCCTTTCTCTATGAAGGATGTGTGGAGCTGGAGAAAGGGGTGAATAGGCCCCCACGGCTTTTTCTGCTGGTGAAAATGGAACAGGAGACAAGCCAGACGCCCCTCCTCCCCCCTCGCAGGGCTCCAGAGTAACGAAGCACTGTAAAGGTAAAACAATCTGTTTTTCTGTGTGACAGCAAGCCAGGTAATGCCCCCACCTTCGTAAGCTGTAATGTCTAGTTTGAGACTCAGGCCCCAGAGTATCTGTAGATGCTCTCCTTCTCCATTGTCCATTATGCTACAAAAGGGATGGAGGGACCAGAGTGACAGAGTGAGAAGAACAGTAAGAATAAGTGAGCTGATGCTATTGCTCCACCTGTATTGTGTATCATGATGTCTGGCAGCAATGTTGCCGCTCTGGTTGCCAGTAAACCCCACCCTCCACCAGTTCACTGGCACCAACAGACTCTTACTTATATCAATTGCTGACTCAAGTCCTGTTACTACAATAATATGCACAGCATAGTCACAAATAAGCACAACAGGAACTAAAAGTAACTGGGTATCTGAGTATAAGATATAGTCAAGAACAGTTCTGGGTACACAAATACCAATTCTGTACATGTTTAACTACAATTTCCTCCTAAAAAGCTGTAAATATGGAAGCCTTTGTCAATAATAGCTGTAAGCAAGGGCTGCCCTTGAAGAGTGTTCAGAACGTGCAACTAGGGCAGAATGCTAAGGCTGCACTTTTGGTTAGGGCCAGCTACTAGAACGATGTGACCCTCGTACAACAGCAATTACACTGACTACCAATGTTGTCCCAAGCCCAACTCAAGGTGGAGTTTTTTAACTTTACAGCCCTATGTGGCCTGGGACAGTGATATCTGAAGGACCATCATCTCCCAAATGTTCCTCCTTGGGAATTAAGATCACAGGCACAGCCCCTCCTGACTGTCCCACAAATCAAAGAAGCTCACCTGGTGGGTGCACAGGAGAGTCTTTTTGGTGGCTGCCCCATGATTATAGAACAGCTTCCCCAGTGAGATGCGTCTGTCCCCCTCATTTTCAGTCATCATGAAGCAGATGAAGGCAGTTTTTATTTAGGACCTCATTTGATTAATTTAGTTTTTAGCTATTGGCAGTCCTAACTGGAGATTTTAAATTATGTTATTTTATGTGTTTTTTATAATAATTAAGAACATAAGAAGAACCCTGCTGGATCAGACCAATGGTCCATCTAGTGCAGCATCCTGTCTCACACAGTGGCCAACCAGTTCCTCTGGAGAGCCAACAACAGGACATAAAGGCTGAAACTTTCTCCTGATGGCTAGTAGCCCCCATAATTTATCTAATCCCCTTTTAAAGCTGTTTATCCTTGTGGCCATCACTACATCCTCTGGCAGCAAATTCCACTTTTTAATTACTCTGTGTGCATTTTATTTATATTGTAAGCCACCTTGAGTTCTGGAAGTTAGAAAGGCATCTAATAAATGTTTTAAATAAATAGAACAACCATTTTTAAAAACAAGGAGATGGAAAAAATAATAATTTTGAATAATATAAAATTGCTTGACACCTAAGGAAATCTCAGCATTACTGAATGTGCACATCAACAAACATTTCATAGAATGTTAAGAGGTAATACATTTTCTGTTTCAAGCAGCAAATAAATGCTGAAGAATTAATTAAAAATAGATTAAGAATCAGTTCTGGCAACTTAAGTAGGTACTGGTGGAATGAGCAGGGGGAGGGAATCAGAATTACAGATCACTTAAAAAGACGACTCACCAATTTTATAGGTGTTTTACTTCAGTTAAGGTTCTTACACATATTTCACTCCTCCCACAAATTCACTTTGAGTTTTACTCTAAGTAAATTTTGGTGGCAACCAAGAGATGTACATAGTAACCAAACCACAGAGAACTCATGAACAAAACCAAATTTCGTTTCCTAGTTAAATCAACCATAGAAGAAACATGCTCAATTTACCTCATTGGAAAGACCTGAAGGATTGTCTTGAACATAATCCAAGAGCTTTTTAGGAGGCTGCATCATTTAAGCAGAATTGCAGAGATGAAATGGAGGAGAATCAATGGCAGCAAGGAATGAAACATGTGGAGAAGGTGACATAGTTAGAAACCAAGTGATGACAGACCACAAGAGTGACACAAACAAAACAAAATGGGGGGAGGGGGAAGGGAATACCGACTGTGGTAAAGAATGTGTGACAGTAACTGTCCACTAGCCCTGGAAAGCTTACAGCAGCTTTATGTATAGCAAGACAGAGGAATGTTTGAAAAAGCATTTGAGCATATGGGTGGGTGCTGCTTTTCAGTGTGAGGATAATAGCTTTGGGGTATCTCTGGGTCCAAAACTATCCAAGTGCTGCTGGTACTCTGCACAAACTCCGTTGGGCTTGAACAAAATGCAGCTACAGAATAGCAAAAAAGATAAGACTGCATCCCTCAGATGAATCGCAGATATTCCTTCAGAGGAATAATTATAAATAGCAATTTCAAACACCAGAGAACAGAATTAATGCCAGCCTTATATGAAAGTATGTTTAGACTTCTCAAACAGATTTTTTTTTAAAAAAAAAATGGCATTCCTTCTTTCATTAAAGTTGTAAAACATCTGAAAATTATTTATTTGACATCACGGAGGTACCAAAAGGCACCACACGTTACCAAACCCAACAGCCATGCGTCTGGATAACTCTGTTCAGCAACTTCCTTAGACAAGAGCTGCCTGCTAACCAACATAACTTTCTAAGCAATTAGCAATAAATTAACATTGAGATCTCCAGAGTTTCAATGTGTTAAAGAATATTTATAAAAATCTAAAATGAAAGTTCACTGATAGCTCAGTTTTACTGGTCATTAACACCCCTACTGACTTTGGTGGGACTTTCCCTCCCAGAAAATGAAATATTGTGTAAATATTACATTCACCCACCACAATATAGAAAAACATACATAAACACTAATGATGGAGTGCTCCAATTATTACTTCTGAATACAATGCATATTTTGATCTATATTGTGTGAATTTTTATTTTCTTTAAATTTTACACCTTGGTGTTCTAGCCTCACTTACCGGGCGTCCAAACTCCAGCTCTGAAAAGAATTTATACCAGGGCTCATTTTCTAAATCTATGTCATCTGGGTTTATGCGATCAGTCTGGAAGAATTGTGAAGGAAAAAGGGAAGGAAAAGGCACAAACTGATCAAAGTGTTGGAAATGACGCATCACACTGATAACACAAATGCACACAAGTAATAGGAGAGAAAGAATGAACAAAAACAAAGGAAATGGGAGACGGAGATTTCATGATAGAAGGTGGCTGGCTTGATCTAAGAGTTGTCACATGCTGGTTGTTTGAACTCCTCCTTTTCAGCTTATCCTCCAGAGGATTATTGTGTGTCCAAAATACAATAAAATATTATATGCTTTTTTATTTAGAATACGTTAAGTGTCCAAATGTGATTATGTAAGATTATTACAAGCCAGGGCTTTTATTTTATTTTATTTTTAAAAAAAGAGATGCCAAAACTCTCAAGAGGGAAATGGAGTTTTGAATCTGTTGACTGAAAACTCATGAATTTTAAAACATTTTCAAAAGAATTTTGTCGAAAAGGTTCTGGAACTCCGTTCTGGCACATTCCCCCAGAAAAAACAGCCCTGATTTACAGCCCTTTCTAAGTCCTGGCTCAAAAGAGTTTAAGATGAAAATTAAGCATTATACCAGCCTATCTTAGAGATGCACTGGCATGGCTGTGCCACCAGGGTCAGGGTCTTAAGATACAGCTACCTGCATACAACAAATACAAGGACTTAATTTTCTTTCAAGTGTGCCATTTTGTACAAACAAGAGAAAAATCTCCAGGTATTTTTACATTACTTTCTTCTTTAGTATGCATAAAAAGTTATACAATGGCCATTAACTGTACATGATTACTGCCCAAAAAGAGTGTGTTAATTTTGCATTTAGAAGCCAAGCATGTAGAAGTAATATGCAGAAAGAATAAAGGCACAAACGTAACTCTATGGCCTCCCGCCAATGTTAAGGAAATTAGGGATATAATATTGACACACCTCAGTTATGGGAACAGGTTTTGGAGCTCTGCTTGCACCTTTAAAAAAAGGTACTTGGGGAGACTGGAGCTACATATAGCATCTCAGGTAAGTATGTGGTGCTCAGCCAAAGAGATAATTAGTGCTGTCAATTCTGACAGCACTAATCATTTTTTAAATAGAAGGAAGAAAGAATAAATCCAGGCAATTCCATTTTGCTTTCTGCAGTAAATTAGCACTGACAATTCTTTTGCACAGGAGGCATTAAGATTGGAAACTATACCTACCAAGATATCTTTTATTCACAGTTTAATATTTTTTCCATTCCACTGATTCCCCCTCCCCCTCCACCCATACTGATGGTATAGAAGCAAATCAGCAACATCTGGTTGGGAGGCAGTTATCTGGTCTGAATTCTTTATATCTATACAGTTTTCATTTTTTACACCATCATTAGGACAAGAATTATCCCATAGTCACTGAATTTATCAATTTGATTTCCTGACTGAGCAGCAGAGGGCAGCAAGAGGCTAGTAGCGAATACATTTGTTCATTAAAAAAAATTACATTAAACTGTCTGGAGGCTGAGCACCACCTTTCAGAACAACATGATCGCGCTCCCAAGTGTCAGAGGTTTGACAACGTGATTTTCACCAGAAATGGCATGACATGTGAACTCTCAATATTCCGCTGTACTTCCTTTATTCCATGTTGATTTTCCAATTGGCATCTTTAGTTTTTACAGGTCAGAAAACGGGATACTAAGCTTCTTTAGAGTTTCTGAATGCTCCAAACTGATGTAATGAGAGCACAGTGCAGAAGCTACTACAATTAGTTATTACCAGCTCAATCCTACAGCTTGTGGCAGTACACTGATGCCAGAGCTGGCATTCTCAGAATTCTGTCCTGCATTCAGCACCATAACATGCTATGCAGTCCAGCTGTCAGTCGCCAGAGACTGGTTCGGCAGCACATACACACTGCTGTATGCTAGCTATCTACAGCATCTTGCCCTTGTCAAATTATCTCTTATAAAAATCCACCCATAAGTAGTGGGTGACCAAAAAGCTTATTCTCTTCTTCCTCTGTAAACACATGGAGCCAGTCCATAATTATCCTCCTGTGGTTGCATTTCTAAGCAAACCAAGAGAAAAGAAAAAAATATATGCAAGGATGAAGGATCTGATCAGGCTACCGGACAAGACCTGTGACAGCCTCATAGCCGCTTTGCCCCCATCCCAAGAACATCAGCAGCCAAGTCTGCCTTGAGAAATGATGTGGTAATAGCCGCACTGCTGGTTGGATGCAGTGCCATGAAAAGGCACTTGTGAAAGGGCTGCCAGGGCAGGGGTTAGATAAGATGCACACTTTGCAATGACATTCACTGTGCAGGCAATGGAATTTCTGCAGCCCAGGAATCTGGAAAGGGGTACTTGCCTGACATGTTCCTGAGTGCCAGTCACGGCTGCAGCAGTGGTGTGACTGTTTGTATCATCATAGTTGAATTCTTGCAGAATCAGGCAATAACCTTTTAAAAACCCAAATGCACTGTTGTAACTGGTTTGAGTGTACAGGAAAAAACTTTTTGTGAAGCAAAAGGCAGCAGCAGGGTTGTTGTTGTTGTTGTTGTTATTATTATTATTATTATTATTGCCTTTAGTATGGTTGTGAATTTTATACTACAGCTGGAATGTACCTATCTGTGTTGCAATTTTATGATTGTGTTTGTTGTTTGCTATGACTTTGAGTCAGTGCACTAAAAATACTTGACTTATTATTTTGCCTTTATGATAGTGATTCAGTTCTGTGAGGCTTTCAAATGGCAACTGTACCAATGCACTGGCACAGGTGCAAAAATGAAGCTTGCAGGGTTAGCTCCCAGCATTCACTGATGGTTGGGAGTGCTGCAATGGAAGATGCACTGTTTTTATGTGCAGAAGGAGTGATGTGGGAATGAAAGCTGGGCGGGCTTCCCTACTGGGCAGCTGCCAATTAGACACTTCCCCCTCCCCACTTCCCCATCCTGTCTTTTTAAACTGGGGAGAGATAAACATGAGGAACTGGCTGAAGAGCATAATATAAAGTGGACTTTACTGAAGGATGGTTTAGAGTCAGAAGAGAAAATGTAAGATTTCTCTCTGTAGTTGAGGGGGTAAATGGTCTTCCTTAAAAGTGTACTTACCATCCTACATGCAAATGAAATTTAGTCAACTTAGGCTGTGGTCACATGTGCCAGATAACGCGGGGGGGAGTGAGGCTATTTGCTCCGTTGCAATTTGACCCGCATTTGCGTGATCACACAGTCCGTGGGAGCTGCGGGAGCAGCCCGCCACTGCGTGATCAGGGCGAATCGGTTTGTTTTTTTGCCGGGTGTTTCCGATGCACTTAAATGGGGATCAATGAATTGCATCTCCATACTGAGGGTTTCCTGTGGCAGTACGTGATGATGCACATACTGTGAAGGGGGGAAAAAATGGCACAGAGCCGGGATGGCCTCATCAGGCCATCCCGACACCACGAGAGAGCGCTGGCACAATCACACAGGGGAAAGTCTGTCCGTGGCCCGTAGCAACCCGTTTGACAGTGGACTTTCCCTTGTGTCTTTTAACTCCGCTCTTGCGGCGGAGCATAACAGGTTGCTGATAGGTGCAGGACACTGGCCAGATGTTCACGTCTGATCACGCCTGTTAAATCTGCCCGGCATTCGTGCCTATGGCGTGGCTAATTGTGCATGTGACCACAGCCTCAGTTAGTTTACCAAGTGGTATAGTACCCACTAAATAGTCCAATCAGAGAGTAAATGTTATCTTGTAATACCTATATGTACGCACATCTTCAGAGCTATTTTACAGTGCAAGATTTTTAGCGTTCTTAACCTCATGCTTTCATCTATGCAGGTAAAACAAGACAGTAAAAAAAAGCTGAGTTACTTGATATGGATAATCAAAATGAAAGATGCTGTGTGTGCATAAATGAGGAGGCAATTGAGATCTTGATTAAAAATAGAGCACTGGTTACTTCTTACCATGTTTGGCCCAAGTACTAGTTTTCAAATGCTTCAAGTTCATATGCTGGGGGTTTTTTTTGGGGGGGGGGAGGAAGAGCAGCTTTGAAATATGATTTGGGCCTTCCTGTACCAAAATAATATAGAATTTCCTCAACTGCATATACCTCCCAAAGGAATGGGTACACAGGGAACTCTGAAATGAGGCTGGAAATCAGCTATGGCTGTGGAAAGTATGCACAATTCCTTTCCTGCTCTCCAAAATGAAAATCTGTGGGATATGTGCGAGGGTATTTGTGCAAACTCAGCTTCCAAAATAAATTTCAAAGGCTTTTATGACTGTAGTCCAGTTGTCACTCATTACACAAAATACCCAAAGATATAGGCACACACAGAACTAATCATTTTCATATAATGCAACTAAGTAAAACAAATAAGTAAAACAAGTAAGTGATATAAAAGGCAGATTCAAATGAAAACGTAACTGCAGATTTATTTAGATGCATTTGATTACAGAACAGTGAGGAAGGAGTAGATCATAGCACAAAGGCTAGGGAAGGGATATATTAAAAAAGATTTGTCCACACCGGACATGTGTATATGGATGTAAAAGCATGAAGATCAGTAGAAGCACTAGCCCAAGCAAAGTAAAATGCAATAACATACACAGCATGCGCTACTGACACACCCTATCTTTATAAAAAGTGCTTAATGGGAGCAAATGAGTGTCAAGCCATTGGGTATGGCACCAACAGAGCCAGCTTCTCATGTTACTGGTAGTTCTTATATGCCCACTTCCTTCTCAAAAAAAATGATTTTTAAAAGCATAAATATAAAACAACAACAAAACACAGTAATAACTTTAAATAATGGCAGGTTGTATCAAATGATGGATAAATGGTGGGAAATTTTAGATTAAGTGCTATGTTTGGTGCCGCCAATGATAGTTCTTTGTAAAGATTAGATGCTTGGGAGAGGGGGTAGCCATTTCTCAGACATGAAGTGGCTCTGCAGTACTGGTACAAATATGGTTGTCAGGCATGACCTGGCAACCAATAGGAGTCCCGGGGGGAGGCATAGGAGGCACCATCAGCGATGGGGAAACCCAGAAGTGATGTCATGCCTCTCTAAGAATCACTGGATGCTCTAATGTAAAATTATAGAGTTTTTGGCAGTTCCTAGAGAGGACTGAAGTCACTTTCAGGATTCCCTCCAAAGTGACATCACACAGCGATTATTTTCCCCCCTGCCACAGCAGGGAACCCTGCCTGCCTGACATCCCTGGGTACAGAGCAGACAGAAAGCTCCCATATATTTGCCCCCATGAGGCAGACAGTGCTGGGAGGGCCATTTCAGTTTGGGAGAATGGCATGAGGAAAAGATGTTTATCTCCCACACTCATGGTCCTAAACATAAATTAGACCTCTCCATCTCTGCTTATTTACAGTGAAAAATGGTTTGGGAGACTTAATTTCAAAACTCCCAGATTTTGTTGAGTTGGACCTTTGAGGCTGCTAATTCTTGTTTATTTTCATAAATTTAAGTATGGAATATGAACCAGGATTAATAGGGTGCCAACATAAAGATTTGACATAACTGGAAGCATCTGGCAAAATGGGACTAAACAAGATTGGCTGTTTCAGAAATATAGTTTTGAATACTTTTCAGAGAAGAAACTGTTCTGTTAATGCCATGTCATGTGGGCATGCAAAAACTTAGTGACATGGGCCTCCCAGTAAAGGCCAGCAGGGCAGCTCCCTGTGATGAACACTGTTCTCCAGTGGAGGATAATCATCCATCTTTGCAGAAGAGAAACCATCCCTCTTTCAGACATGTTGCAAAGAACAAAGTCATAATGCTAACTGAGCATTTGTTAAATCTCAGAACTGCCCATATAGGGAATAACTGCAAACTCTGACTTGCATTATGAATTGGATTTAACTCATTGAGCTCTCTGCCAATGTACAGTCTGGAACTATATTTTGCATTTTAAAAATTCCTCAGTGATTACATGTCAATACAGCTCTTGTCTTATGAAAAATACACTTCTCTTACAGAGTCATTTCCTGGAAGCGGCTCATCTTTGTAAGTCTGTCCCAATGAGGCTTTGGACCCTAAAAGGCTTCTTTCCTAGATGGATAGTCATGAACAAATCCATCGGTTTCTATACTAGCATGCCAAAATATGAAATTCTAATTACAGCTTTAAGAGACTTAAAATAACATTCCTGGTTGATACCAAGTGCCAATTAAGGATCAAATACACACTTTTTTTTGTCTCTCCTAAGAACCTGCTTCTAAAACTAGAGCCAATAATAAGCTACATCATGTAGGGCAAAAACATCCAAGCACAAAGAGTACTGTGTCTCTTGAACAAGTAAGGTTTATGCAATTCTCTCCATATATGCGGGCAAACTTTAATCTTTGGAAAGGTAAAGCACATGTCTGTGAACCCCTTAAATATCTAGGGCAGCCCATCAGTTATATACACTGGCTCACTGCTTAACTAGTTTGTGCCAAACAATTCAGTTAATCCACCAAATCCAATTTATAGCAAGGATGAGAGATTGCAAATGTTCTCACAGGCAGTTCTGCAGTTACCAAGTGGTTAACTTTTGATGTCTTGCACAACGAAACAAAACTCGTGTGCACAGTGGCTATAGGAGTCATGTGCAGTGCAAACTTTTTTTGATATGAGATATAGCCAAAACGGCGAGAATCTGGTGAAGCCTAGCCCTTCATAGAGTATTGGGCCTACAAAGCAGCAGAATAGGGTGCCTCATTTCATCACTGTCTCTCAGTGCTAATTGCCTCCCTGTTGGAAAAGATCTGTAAGGCAAAAAGAAAAGGAGGGAGGGGCTTTTGGCTTCTTCCAAAGTGATATATACATCACCTGTCTGCATTGCCCTTCTGCTGATTACATAGGGCAGACACATCTGTCTGTATGCAAGAAAATAAATGGACAAAAATCTGAGAGAAAAATGGCAAGATTCAGGAATCTCCAACAGAACAATTAAATCCTCCAGGAAATATCACTGTGTGTTGAACTCAATAGTGATTTCAAAGGGAAACTCCAGTTTGAAACAGATGAACTACAATTTGTAAAGGAATTCCATTCAAAATGGAAGTAAATCAGGACTCTTGATTTTTTTCCAGCTACACTTGCGTGATGAAGTGCTACATCAAACCTAACCTGAATGGATCACATTGTTTTTATTTCATATACATTTGGGCTTTAAACAGACCAATTGTTGTCGAAGGCTTTCACGGCTGGAGTTCATTAGTTGCTGTAGATTTTCTGGATTGTGTGGCCGTAGTCTTTAGGACCACAGCCATACAACCCAGAAAATCTACAGCAACTAAAGACCAATTGTTGTTCCTTGAATTTCACATCCTTTTGGGCCCTCACTGTTTACAAAAACAAAATTTCTCTATACATGGTTTTTTGCCAGCTGAGTCTTGTTAGTCTTTAAGATCAGCCTTTAATTTTTTTTAATTTAAGGTGCCACAAGACTTTGTTGACCTTTGGGCTTCATGTAGCTTCCCTTGGTGGGTTGGCTGTGTGTGGAGGGAGTGGAACTTCTCTGCAGGTGGCAAGCAGACACAAGGAAGATCACTGACATTTTGAGAAAGCCTAAAATTTCTCTTGTTATAAACAGATGTGAAGCTGCCTTATGCTGAATTACACCATCAAGGTCAGTAATGTCTACTTAGAATGTCGGCAGCTTTCCAGAGCCTCAGTTAGTGGTCTTTCATATCATCTATTATTTGTTTTAACTGGAGATGCTGGGGATTGAACCTGGGATCTTCTGCATGCAAAGCAGATGCTCTACCATTGAGCCACAGCCCCTCCCCAATTATATTATTATTTGGATCAGTACCACTTGATGATAGGCACTGTACAAATCTCACAAATTTTGACCAGAATGTATTTTCTTGCTTTCTGTGACAGCACAGAAAGGCTTCCAGAATAGTTCTATCAGCTGTGGTCTTTTCTTGAACTTTCTATTCATTTCAATGAAGTCTGGGGGAGGACGACTTCCATAGGATTGTGCTCCAGGTAGGGATGCCAGCCTCCAGGTGGGATGTGGGGATCCCCTGGAATGATAGCTCATATCCAGACTACGAAGATCAGTTCCCCTGGAGAAAATGGCCACTTTGGAGGGTGGACTTTATGACATTGTACCCCACTAAGGTCCCTGTCCTCCCCAGGCTCCATCCCCAGATCTCCTGGAGATTCCCAACCTGGATCTGGCAACCCTAACTCCAAGCTTTTCAGTCAGGTGTTTTCACAATACTGATATACGCTTTTTTATAGTACTGATCCAAGCAATATCATTTACTTTACATCATTATTAAATGTACTGCCAGGCCTGTAGCCAGGATTTTGTAATTCAGGGGGCCTTTAAATAAGTCGGGGGGGCACAGACATCACAAAATAAAAAAATAAAGTTTTTAAAAACTCACTTTTGTGGCATTCACATTCTGCTTGCCTACACGGGGAGGCAAGCCAAACTTGGGGAACGGGTGGCGGTGGGGAGTCCTATGGGTGGCTCAGAGAGCTGGAGGGCCTGGATGGAAGTTAGGGGGCCTGGGCAGGAAGTCAGGCGGCCAGGCCCCGAAATGCCCCACTGTAGCTACGGGCCTGTGTACTGCATAAAACTGAATATTTGGTCCCTCAGTTTAGTTTTTATACAAGATGGTCATGATAAATGTGTTGCTGGAAGAAGTATGCTTTTGCCATCTCTTCTATGGAGGTTCTGAAATATGGAGGTTCTTTAAATCACTTTCTGCACCTCATTTCTGTTCCCCTTCTTGAACATGCTGAAAAGGGGTGGTGGAGGTCAGATCAGAAAGAGAAAAAGAATATCAGCTCACTCTCCTCTTGCAGCAGCTTTATAAAAAAAATAAGGACCAGATCATATATTGAGATTTGGTCCATTCAGTCATCACTAACCTTTAGAGAAACCTTTAACAAATTATCAGTCTCCTTCCCTATTTTTACTTTCTTTCTAATGTTACATTATTTATTTCATTGCAAGTTTTTAGTCAAGGCCATTTTAAAAAAATTGTGTACGGTACTTTGCTGTCTTGAAAGTTAATACAAACATTTTTAATATATTTCTACTATTGAAACTGGAGTGCTGATTTTTTTTAGTAGAGATTCTATCCTTTTAAGCACCATGGGCAGAACCTGTATGCATGACTGTACCACTGCAATGGGAAAAGCTGCTCCTGTTGGATTTCTCGCAGACATTAGCTTGTTTGTATAAAATGCTAATCCACTGAGCACACAGTACAGCTTCACTGCTTAAGCAAGGAAAAATAAAGGCAAGGCATGGGTCCCGTCTGGATAAGAAGCCATAAACCTTACATATATGCTCATTCTTTGTCCAGTACTGCCATATACTCATTCCATTCAGACTGGAACTAGTCAAATATCAATCTGTAGTAACCCCAAAGGTAATGAGAATTAATTTCTCACTTCATGATCACAATACAGAGATGACAAAAAACAAATTATACTATACTCTGTAAGACTGCATTTCTTTTGTTCACCAATTTTACGGGTCTGTCAAAAAAAAAGCAATGCCTATTACTTCATGCAAATGAACTGTTTTATAATTAACATCCACCAGACAGTGGAAACTTCTAAACTAATGCTACATTAACAGCTTAGCACTGTGTTAATTGATTCAGATGTTCAAAAGGATGTAAAGCAGTGGATGGAACATTACTATCTAATGGCCAAAAAGAAGAGATTTGGCATGAGAAATCTGTGATCAGAGCTTCTGATTTGTTCCCTTTACATTGTAGGGGCCACATAGGTTTGATAATTTGATCAGGGAACTAACACTAATAGAAGGGGTATTCAACACTTTCCCCAGTCTACATCCTCCTTCCCTCTTGAATATGCAACTAGATTTGCTAGGGAAAACAGTATGGGCACCATATAAGTATTCATATTTTACCCAGTGGGGTAGATCAAGTATACTGCACAGAACTGATTTTTCACTCAAACTAGTAACCATGTGGTTACCTTGAAATAAAGGGGAAAGTTTTTGATCCCAAAGATAATGGATCTCTTGCATCATGTCTGTACTGACACTGATTCATTATTCAAAATGTCTTTTAAACATAGTCTTGTATCCAAAGAGCAATGACATAAAGGTGTACATGGAACAGGTCTTTGCTAATTTCCCCTTTCCACTGCAATTCCCAGTGACCCTCCCCCACCCCAGCCTCTCCTATAATGTGGGGCCCTAGGAATTACACCGGATGCAGTACAGGAAGGATGGTAGGAAGGGAGAAATCAGAACTTCTCACCCTGATGGAAGGGTATCTATTGGAAGAGCAAATTTTTTTTGGCATTTCCTCTCTTCAAAATCCCATCAAAATGCTGCTCCTGGGGAACAGGGGATCCCTTGGAACAGCATTCTGGGGAGGGAGGCAAGAAATTCATGCTAAAACATGTGGGATCCAACCAATAGACTTACAAGAACTTTACTGGCAAAACCAATCCTATGGGTTTTTTGGATACAAAAGATATAGCGCTGTGCAGTTCCAGTTTAACATTCATCACTACATGAAAGTGCTTATGGTACTCTGAAACAACTATCAATTATATCCTAAGCCAAGTCTGGGAAAACTGAAAGAATCCATGAAGTCACAGTCAAACAGACTCTGGGTGCCTTTATGTTTTTGAAGTAGGAAAAAGTCTGGGAAAGCAGCCAGTCCCCTTGCAGTTGTTCTGTTCAAATCTGCTGTTTTTCATTACTAAAAAAGTCAGGAGACTATTACATGTGTCCCTCATGTGGCATCATCTTCAGGTCTGCAGGGACTGCCCATTTGGAAATATCACTCTCATCATAACAGGATGCTTAGCTTAATATCTCCCAGTCCTTCATGGTAGCCATTTTGTGATTGGTCCAGTCTCCCACAGCTGCCATTTTGTTGAGGTGCACCACTCTATCCCAAAATTCTACAAGTCCCAACAGGTTTAACTGGTTGAGGAAATCAGAATTGAAAAACTCTCCAGTACAAATCTTTATAACAAGAAACATGATTTTCTCATTTTAGTTCATTAAATTTGAAATGTTACATTGATTCTCTCATCTATCACAGTGGCAGACTGGCTTCAATATGAATTACTTGCAAATAGTCTGTCTTGCAGAAAATCGCGTTTAGTGAAACCAGGCACTCATAAAATAATCTGCAAAAACCAAATTTGTTCTGTAAGGGTCACCACTTGAGAACTATTTATAATCGAAAAGGCCATTAAATGAGTTTCTTATACAATATATACTACATTTCTTATACAATAATGTAACAGAAATTATCACTTGGCAAAAAACCCAATCCCAGCTCCCCAGTTGTTCGCAAATATACCCCTGGCAATAGCTACCAAATTTCTAGCAAATGCTGCACAGTCTTAGAACAAGTAATAAGTTCACTCTATTTGAATTTCCTCAGATTCCTCTTTTAAAATAAAGCCTTGGTTCTGCAAAATTCCTGAGAGACATAAATGAATGCAGTTTCAATGAAACACTGGGTAATTTTAATCCCAAGGAAAGCCACAACATCCCATATGCAATCCTCCACAGGATTAATCAGTAGCCTTTGGTGAGGACTGTTTTCCCAAGAATTCTAACTGGAAGCATGTTATAAGGAACCTGTGGTGCCACTGAAAGACTCTGAGTCAAGTTTGCCCCATCTCTTCTGTAGCATTTTACAATTGAATAGACAAGTGTGTCCCAATCTGTGGATTACTAAATCTGTGGACTAGGGCCATACTGATCACAAACAATTTTGCAAATTTGGGGGTCCCCCCCAGACTTGGAAAAAAATCTGGGGGAAAACACCCCCCCTTTGGGAGGTTTAAATCCTCCTTGACCCAAAATGAACTTTGTCTGCACCTGTACTGAAGCTGCAAAGCTGCAGGTAGGGAGGAAGGCGGGAGAGCCGGTGGCCCTGTTGTCACTGAGGGAGGCAAGCTGCTGGGCAGGAAGGAGAGCTTCTGTGGTTGCTGTGAGGGGAGCTGCTGGGTGGATGGGCGGCCAGCCAGGAGAGCTGCCACTGTTGCCATGCAATTGTAATAATGTCAGGGGATGGAGTATGCTGAACTGCACATTACAGTTCAGGTGGGCAGCTGTGTTGGTCTGAAGCAGCAGAACAAAGTTTGAGTCCAGTGGCACCTTTTCCTTTACCTGTATCTGAAGAAGTGTGCCTGCACATGAAAACTTATGCCTTGAGTAAAACTTTGTTGGTCTTAAAGGTGCCACTGGACTCAGACTTTGTTCTGCAAGTCACAGGGTGTGTGTACACAGTAAGGAAGAGAACCTGACACGGGACTGCTTTATTTTACTGGAAGCCCCATTTTTGTCCTAATGCACGGCTCCACTGTAATTGTCTTTGCCTTCAAAGGAGGGATGCATAGCTACATTTCCAAATTAAACTGGGGACAGGTCTTTTGCTTAGCTGTCACAGGGTTTTGTAGATATGATGAGCATGATGTGATGACAAATACCATAAAGTATCACTGCATGCTTGGAATGCTGCAGTGTGGAACAGTCTATTCTACATGACAAAAGGAAAGGTAATGTGTAGGCCTTCTACACAGTAAGTCTTGAGTTGTCAGGAGATGCTTTTGGAGAAGGTAAGCTTCCTGCCTAGCTGGAGGGAGCATGTGGGCATCAGTGTGGAAAAAAAAGAAGCTGAAAGATAAGCAAAGTCACTGCTGTGAGTTGGTTAAAATGCTGTGGGAGGGATGGTTTGCAGAATATCTTTCCTCAGGGATCTGATGTGGAGTAGCAGATCTGCTATCCTGGAGCATCACTATGGCTTCACCTGTGGTCTCTCTGTACATTTGTAAATAAAGCAAATGCTACAATGATACCATAAGACTCCAGTGCTCCCTCCCCAGCCTGGGTCAGTGCTAGCCTGTGTTCTTGCAACTCGGGAAAGTTCATCACATTTTTAGAAGGCCACATGGTATACTATTGTTATCGATATAAGCTAGTAGTAAAGGGCACAAAAATCCTACATGTATATGAAACAAGTTTCATCATGCTTTATGAACAGTTGCCAATAACTATAAATGTGAAAAGCTATCCCCATTCACAATAAGGGACGTTTACTAGCCTATGATTAATATATGTTGCAAAATAAAATACTAGAAATTATACCTTAATCAACTAAATGGAACCGATAATAATGTATGCAAAAACACCATGCTGTATATTGAGTCCAACAAAGTCCCATTTCTAGCTAACAATAGACTATCATGGCAAAACTCTGGATTGCGATATATTTGACTTGACAGAAAACATTGGGTACATTTCAAAACAATTACTATTTCAAAGTAGGTAATGTGAATGCACTTCAATTGAATCAACTTCTGGGTACTAAAGAAAAAAAAATTGCTTTGTTTCCACTACAGATTTAAACAAGAGGGTTGTCACAATGTTAGTACTCTTTTCAATATATTGAATACACACAAGTTCTCATAGACAACAAGACATATCCCGTGAATGTCCATGCGGGAAGGTTTTCGAAGATACCTGTTGGGTTACTGGAACTTTATGTTAGCAGGAAGCCACTGGCCTATAGCCTAGTTAAATGGGCTCTGTAAACATCTCAAAGCTGCAGATCTGAGTAGCTCAGAAAACCCAGTGAAGAACGTTAGTCATGTTGACGTATTATCAAAGCTACCACCTGAGAAAACACCACTATGCATAAATTGTAAAAGCACATGTGTGGAATTGGATTTGATTTTTCCACAGTACCTAGAAACAACAATTTTATAAGCATGTATAACAACTCTCATGTTATTATATACACATCAGTAAAAATTGCTGCAACTGTTACAAACTCCATACATGCGCTGTGAGGTGACTAGAGGCTTATTAAGAATTTTAAGGTCAACATAACAAGTAAAAGTGCATTTTTTTAAAGTGACTCCAATTTTTTTAATTAAAAACTCACACTTATGCAAGTCAAAGTAAGCCTATGTTGTAGCAGATGGAACTTTGTTGCCATGGTAGACCACATCAGTCAGTCTTATGTTTTGTTGCTTTATTTGTCTGCAAAGCGTTTCACAAACCTTATCTGATAAACTGATTAAAAGCAAACTTTTTTTTTAAATAAAGCAATCCTATCAACCATATAATGGGTTGGATCTAGACTAAATTTCCCCCACCCTGTTGCACACCCCCACTCCCCAATATCTTTCCTCGGGGTTCCTTATCCCCCTGGAGCAGCATTTCATGGAGACCAGTAGACTGGATTGGAAGGGAGAAGGCAGAAAAATTCTATTCTTCTGATGGAAAATTTAGTCTGGATGCAACCCAGTTTTAACCCTTAAGAACATAAGAGAGGCCAATGTTGAATCAGGCCAATGGCCAATCTAGTCCAACACTCTGTCACACAGTGGCCAAAAATACCAGGTGCCATCAGGAGGTCCAGCAGTGGGGCCAGGACACTAGAAGCCTTCCCACTGCTGCCCCCCCCTTCACTCAAAATAATCTCTCCATAACTATCCCTTTTTCATTTGTAACAACCAATCTCTGAAAACAGAATCAAGGAATTTTTTGTTTAAATCACCTAACACAATTAATGCATAAAACAATGATATAGTTTAATACCAGGACATACCTCATTACGCTGTTTATTGTGCTGAATATCAACAAATTTCTCTTACCGGTCTTTCGTGTTCAAGAATTGAAGACTTCCCTGGCTCATATTCAAAAATGCTCCTTGGTTCTGAACGGAATTTGCGGGTGTCCACTTTTCTATCAGGAGGGTCCCAGTCATTTCTAAAAAATTAAAAATTGACTTCTGAATGTAACTACCTTTCCTATCAAACTCCAAGCATGAACTCCAGGAATATCAAACCTGCTATCTCTATATTGTATTAACTGAATCAGGATAAAACTGTTGTATTTCATTAAAAGTAGATCATCTAATGACCTGGCTATATTTGAACTTGATTCTCCAGTACAGATGTATGGCAAATCATGTTTCATACTAGTGCAGAATGGTGACCATGTAGCAAGTGAAAGTCAAAAGGAAAAACTCACTTTAGATTGTTAAATTATTTATGGGACAACATGTTCTTCATATAAAACATTTGCTGCAAGTAGCATACCACTTGCTCTAGGTTTTAACTTACATTCCAAAAGCTGAAATGATGATAATGTATTCTGTTTTAGTAACTGGTTGTAATGGTTTTTTCCTGTCATTTCAGACAGACCTGTTTAGTAACCAGCAGCAAGCGGAATTTATTTACCTGTTCATACAACCCCATCAGGTTACCAAAGTGTGGTTGAGCTGCTTTTGAGGGAAACTGCTCTTTTCCATTTTCACCCCCTTCATTGTGCTTCTAAATGACTGTGGTGTGCTGTTTAGAATGTCCATAGTGCTTCCTACAATGCCACTTTCCCCCCCACCCCTTTTCATAGTGCAATCTTCCTTGGACTTTTTTAATGTTCTATGGTGAATGTGCTATAGTGTTAAACCACTATAGCACTGAAGTGCTATAGCGGCACCATTGAGATGCACTGACTCCATGCATCTCAATGGTGTCACTACAGCACTTCAGTTCTTCTTCTTGTTTTTTTTTTAAGTCAGAGGAAGATTGAGCAGCAACAAATGATGGTGGGGGGAAAGTGGCATTGTTTGAAATTACCACAGCGCTTCAGAAATGGCCCCTTAACAGAAGGAAATTTGCTGTATGGAACTCCCGTCCCTGTATCGCTTTACTCAGAATCAGGCCAACAACAAATAATATCCGGATTAGAACAGTAATGTGAAAAGGGCCAATGGCTCTTGCAAAAAGCTCTGAGTTCACTGCTTGTTAGGACTGCCAACTGTGGTTTGGGAAATCCCTGAAGATTTGGGGGCAGTCAGTGCCTGAGGAAGGCAGAGTTTAGGGAAGGGAGGGAGCTCAGCAACGATCTGATGCCAAGGAATCTGCCCTCTGAAGGTGTCGTTTCCTTCAAGGGAACTGATCTCTGTTGTCTGGAGATCAGCTGTAGTTCTACGAGAACTCCAGGCCCACCTGGAGATTGGCAACCCCACCATTTGTAGATTTAACACTGCACAAAAGGAACATGGGGCCTACTTCTCTGGTGCAGATCTTTGCCGTGGACGAATCGGCGGTACTGGAGGTGGTGGAGGTACAGGGGATGAGACCTTAAAGGCTTCAGTGCTGTTGTCAGAAGTACTTTTTGTCAGTGGTCTGTATGTCTGAGTCTTGGCAGCAGGATGTGCTTGACTGGAAAAGGATGGGCTGAAGTTACCTGAGGAAAGACAAAAAACACAAGAGAAACCCAAGCATGACTATGAATTTCAGCTTATGCAATATAGGTTCTGCCCACACAAACAGCCATTTAACAAAGGTGTGGTGTGAATAGTCTGTTGTCATTTTTCTTAAACGCATACACACACACATTTCAATGGATACTTATGGACATAACAATTCGGCACAAGTATGGTATGGGATTCGCTATTAAACACCTAAACCTATTTTCTTGGAAGTATTTCCCATCGATTTCACTGGAACTTACTGACAACACCATTGCCTTGATTCAGAGCTCGTCTTGCATGTTCGTATACTATGTACCCACTTCTGCCTTTCACAGGGGTGATAAGTTGTTTGGTGATGGGACCAGTAGCTGCATTCAGGCCCTTCCCCTAACCTATACAGGTGATCATTTCAGAGGATGTGCAAACATTGTGTACCACGAAGGGGCAGTATACCATGCACAGATACTCAAGTGTTCAGTTTGTGCGGGAAGGGTTGTTTGTTTCTAGCAGCACTCTCCTCTGGAAGGGTGATGTGTGTACAAAATCTTGTTCTCGTGCACAGGCCTCCCTTGCTGACTCAAGGAGAGCGTGCTTGGCAAAAGCCTCCACAACTTCATTTTTCTAATCAGCCCCCTCCCAGAGCTATAGGTGCACTCGATATACCATCTTGGTCAATGTCCAATTCTGCAGTACCTTCTCCATCCCCAGGACCCCCAACTTACTTTAGGAATTCCCTATTTTTTTAAAAGGATGAGAAAAGGAGTTGGCATCTGAAGAGAAACTTGCATACAAACCGAATTCAGTCCACTAGCCACATATCATGTGGCCTACTAAGGGTCTAACTATTTTGAAGTTTGAACCAAACAGCATAATCAGGGGTGTTTATCAAGCCTCTGTTCTGCCTCTGTTCATTGCTGATGAGTTATGTTCAGCTAGGTAGGACACAAGTTACAGAGCTCTGATTCAGGACAGATGTGTCCCTATGAAAATGGAAATGCCATGAAGTATAGGTTAAAAAATTATCATTTAGTGGTGTTCCCTCGGGTTCTCTTGAGTCTCATTACTGAAAACTGGAAAGGAAATGTGCTTACACATGGCCATGCCTTTGTTAATCTTGTTAATGGATGATGCATTTGTAGTTAGTAATATCATATTTATCAGCATTAGTGCTGGAAAATTCTCTTAACAAATCATGTTAGAAACTAAAATCAGGCCAATACAAAATGTGATTTGAAAACTTTAAAGTGAAGATTCTTTTAAAATTAATTTTTATCTTAAGGCACTATCCTCTAGCTTGGTTTACATTTTTCCAATAAACCTCCTGGAACCATCTATTACTATATTATGTCAATTTCAGTTAAATTAAATTCAGTCAATTACAGAGCAAAATCCTTACAGTTTTGATGCACAAATATGCTACATTTTGGATGTGCATATCTCATTTTGAATTTGAGTTCTGCTTAATGGTAAAGTGCATGGTCCAGTGAAAACGAAATACAATTAGGATGCATTCACTGTTAGCTCTCTCTCTCCCCCCATTAAGTATATAGCTTTGCTTGCCTTATGGACACAATACAATACTGTACCCAGCTGCTCCTGCTCCCTTGATCATCTCCACAACATACAGATTATAGTGTATTTAAATACGTTACAGATGGTGCTCTAACACTTTACTTTGGATCAAAAAAATTCTCTGCCCTCCTAAGCCAGAATCTGCAGCAAAACCAATCCAGTGCAGTGAAGGAAATCCCAATGAAAAATTATTTCAAGGTCATTTCCAGAAAAGCTAAAATCAATGTTGAGTGAATAACAAAAATGAAAAACACATACTGAGATTCAACAAAATGACGACAAAACTGTTGTTGCACAAACACAATAAGAGACAGCCTATGGGGTTAGATACCATTATTACTTGCTGACACTAAGAAGCAAAGACTCATGTGAAGGGAAGGAATAACTCCTACCAGTATTATATGCATATGTAGTATTATACATGTCTGTGTCGTCATCTACAAAAAGAAATATAAATGTTATAGTAGTGCAATACCTGTCACTTTATCACAGCAAGGCAGCTTTGCATTTGCAAAAACAAAACAAAAAAATTAGCAAGCAGCCAACTCTCCCCCTTAGGTATACATTTTGGAGTCTGTCCAAATACCGTTGTCATGTTTTCCAGTCACCCGATTCTGGATGGCAAGTTATATCCAATTTTCGTTTTAGCCTTTGACATGTGGCCAATTCACACACACTCGCAGCAAGGTGCGAACCAATTCCCTGCAGCTTCCCCCCTGCACCACTCCAAGGATGTGTGTATGAAGACACCTACATGGGAAATGCTAAAGACAGGATTCATCTCATGCAACATCAGCCTGCAAGTAAACGTGAATCAGTCCTGGGACACAAGCAAAGAAGGAGCTGCATCAATGCTGTTGACAGTCAGCCAATGATAAGCATTTTTAAAGTACCTGATTTCAATGAGAGAGATTTAAGTACTTGTTCCACTCCCTTCCTCCCTCATTGAACTCAAAGGGATAAAAGAGCTTACATTTGGCTACACTATGCTCTAACCAATTAACTAGCTAATCTTGGCAGTACTAACAGCTCTAAACTAATAGCTCCAACTGGCAGCCGTCTGCAGAGAATTTAGGGTTTTTAACAATTCTGCTGTAAGAGATCCCAGAATTAAAATCAAACCTAGGGTCTCATAAAAGAAAATAATATATTCTATCATTGAATTATGACCTTTCCCCCCTTGGCTTAGTCTGTATCTGATAAAAGCTACCACTGATTTACCATGATAAATATGAAACTGTCTTCATGATCTGGATTAAAAGAAAAAAATCCTTCTTTCTAACATGGCCACTGCCATATACATGTCAGTTTTACCATCTCTGCCCCTTCAGCCCATTCTGCACCTAGCATTCACTCCATTGTTTTACCAAACCCACACTGGAACAGAAAAAGATGTGGCTCAAAACAACATTCAAATGCCCTGGGCGAATGCTGTACTGACTGCAGAGTCACCCCTGAACAGCCATGAAACAGCCATAAATCTATGCAGACAGTACCATAAAACCGAGAGATCAAAGGAAGTGAAACCAGCATGCAGTGTGGAGGCTACAGTAAAATCCGACCATCAAAGAAAGTAAAAGTGGCATGCAGTGTAGAGGGGAATGTCTGTTCCAATGTGAGTTTGGTAAAACAGCAGAGCGAATGCTAGATGCAGAATTTCCCTTCACATACACTGATGGTTCCAAAGCAATTGCTTCCACTTGGTACTATCCCGTGCAGCTATGGGGTATGTGTGCGAATAAATAATGCACCTATGTGAACAGAGCCAGTCTGAGGTATCTTCCACATGGGCGCAGGATGTTGTGTTTTTTCCATTGCTAGTGGGACTGCATGCGGAGCAGCCATCGCCAGGAACGTAGCCATCATGGTAAAAGCTACATCAGATACAGCATATCCACAGATACAGCTGCTACTTCTCACGTGGTGGCTTAAGATATAAAAATATAAACATGGAGCTGGTATAACATAATGGCTAGAGCGATGGACTGTGACCCAGGAGACCTGGGTTCAAATCTCCATTGAAATACTTATTTGATGAATTGGGTAGCAGCATTAGGGAATAAAAACATGCCCCTGATTATTACGGTAACAAATCTTTTAAAGAAGATTATTAAAATACAAGAACTTACAAAATGGCACTAGCAGGCACTATCTCTGGAGAGGTATTTCCCCCTTCTCTCTGTCACATGTGAAATGCCTCTTTGATATTGGTGCCTGCTACAATACGAATGCAGCATGAATGCATCATTTAAAAACCAATGAAAATTTGTCTTCTTCCTCGTAACTATTCACATTTAAATATATGTAGATTTAACTGATGAATTCATCAACCAGGTACTTAAAACACATATAATTAACAAACTAACAGTGCAGTCATAAGCAGTTATACCCTTCTAAGTCCACTGATGTCAATACCCACAGAAGGATGTTTCTCTGCTTAGGATGGCTTAGGTTAAATACAGTCCCATGCAGTTACTCCAGTCTAAAGCCACTGAAATCAATAGGTTTCGACCAGAGTAACTATGCAGAGGATTGCACTAAAAGATTTCTTTAATCAGGTCCAAATCTCTGTGTTAGAACCATAAAGTGCCCTGGGTCACCCTGGACCAGTCATTGTCCATCGGAAGTATTGACTCATCTGTGATTACGCTACTTCCTCTATGCAATAGTACCTCTTCAGGAGCTTTTCATAGAGTAATTTACCATTTCTGAATTCCCTGTTAATGGAATATAAACATATTTAGGGTGCCAGTGAACATAATTACTATTAGTACACACCCTTCTATATTCTTGGGTGAAAGTTCATTTTTTGTATCTATATTACACAGAGTCCATTTCACAAGAAACCATCACCGAGGGATTGCAGTTTACACAGAAACCTCACACCTAAGCCAGGAACTTTTCATTCTTTCCATGGCTAGCTTTGATGCATTTGCCAAAAAAGGGTTCTCATATAAATCTGTTGTCTTACCAAAAATTATAACAGACTTTTCCAGAGATTACAGTAAGATGCACTGGGAGCTCACCAACCACACAGAACAGGAGTGCATACTATCCCACAATTCTCCACAGATATGTTATTGCCATGCTGTATGAACCGGAGAAATCTGCAGACTGCCCCTGTTCCTACAACACAGCAACCAAGTAGCAAGTAGCATCACAAGTAGCATGCATTCCCAACACACATGGTTGGTAGGCTCCCTGTATGCATGCATGCCCATTCTTGTAACATCTGCAAAAGCCTTCCCAATTTCTAAGAATGTACACAAAATCTTGTGCCCCTTGGCTTTAGATGATGCATTCATTGCAATCCCCTCTATATTTTTCTGAAGGTGAAGAAAAATATTTATGTCCATTAGACATTTTCACCCCAGGGGAAACTATCCTGAGATAAGGCCTGCTGGACACAGGTATGTGATTATCAAGGGATCACCTGAAATAATTTATTAGCTGACAGCAAGACACCAAGATGTATGAAAATGTAGCAAAGAAATTTCACATACCAGGCTTGTGAACCATGTGGATTTGCTTGAACATCGTCTTATACCAATCCTTCGGCCTGTCAACTGTCTAAAAAAATAAAAATAAAAATGAAGTTTTAAACAACAATTAGCAAGAAAATTTAAATGTACCAATATACTGGACTGGATTAATTTGTAATGGAGGTAAAGAAGAAAACCATCTGGAACATTTTGAAATACTTTATTTCTTCATAGCATATTAACATGAAAATACCTGAACAACTGCATCCACTTAAATCATGCCACTAGAATGCTTTTATGATATTGCAATAATTTTTAAATAATTAAGGAAAAAACTGTCTGGAATCACTCAACAGTGGTACTGGCACTCCTTGCACGATGCTGAAAGTTCAGAAGAGGCCAGCTCAGACCATGTTCAGGAAAGAAAATCAACTTTCACTTCCAATAGCAGAATGCATTTTTATTGCTGGAATGGTTTGCCTCTTTGGAACAGGTTACAACAGGTATTAAGGACAGGCTGGCATCAAGTTTTACACAGAAGCTTGCTTGGTCACCGTACATGGCTATTAGGTTGTGTTTAGCGTGTTTATGGGAGGGGGTCATAAAAAAGTGAAGGTCTGTCATAATGGCCGTACCTACGGTGGGGCAGTTTGGGTCCCACGCCCCCTCAGTCGTGAGCTCCACCTCATCTGTAGCCAGTAAGGAGAAGAAGGCTGCCATCTCCTCCTCCCTTACCAACTACCACCCTCATGAGTGAGCTGGCTGCGCTAGCAGCTAGTGGCAAGCAGCTCCCCTGTCTGCAGCCAGTAGACAAGAAAGAGGACTTGGCTTCCCTTTTTAAACACCACTCAAGCCACAAGCAGCAAGCCTGCCCTCAGCCGCAGAAGAGGAAGAGGTCTTGGTTTGACGGTGGTGGCCTCACTGTGCCTGCACCAGGTCACATGATGTAATTCCCTCTTCTTCTGGCTGTGGGCAGGTTCACTGCTTGAGCAGCATTTAAAAGGGGGAGCCGAGTCCTCTTCCTCGTCTACTGGCTGCAGGAAGGGGAGCAGTTCAGTCAGGCGGGCAGCTTCCAACTCACCGCTTGAGTGGCATTTAAATGGGGGGACTGGTAGCTGTGGGCAGCTTGCTGCTTGCCGCCTGTTACTTGAGCTGCATTTAAATGGGGGAGTATTCTGCTGACTATTACTTTTATAATTTTTTAATTTTTGTGACATCACACCCCCTTGGTGCCCCCCCCAATTTCCTGGCTACAGTCCAGTCTGTCATAGACAGTATTTTCTACAATGATGTTTGGGTATGCCAGATCCTCCATTGTTTTCTGGGCCCAGAGCAGACAAACATCATACCTCCTCCAGATACATTATTCTGTGAAAAATAATGAAATGCATCTAGGAAAATTAACTACTTTCTTTAATCTCTGCAGGGACCAAATTTTGATGTGAACGATTTGGCACTATCTTTTGGCTAAATGAAGTAGGAAGGGTAAAATGCTTTTAATTTACAGTCATCAGCTGAAAGGGCCAGGAATTACATTACGTGCTAATATTTTCCACTAGCACACTAAGGTATATTTCAATTGCTGGACATACATTCCTCTGTTTTTCAAAAAATGGAACAGTATTGCTACATAATAGTATAGTAGCAATAAGACAAAAGGAAGATATGTAAAATTATCTGTGACAGAGTTATGATCTATAAGGAAACACACAGTTAATGGAAGTATTTATTATTCTCACAGGAGATTCTCCTCTTTAAGAACATAAGAGAAGCCAATGTTGGACCAGGCCAATGGCCCATCCTCTGTGTCACACAGTGGCCAAAAATACCAGGTGCCATCAGAAGGTCCACCAGTGGAGCCAGGACACTAGAAGCCCTCCCACTACATTTTTACTTATCCTTTGTAACAATCCATAATCACACAATGCTTTGTGAAAGGAGGGTCTAATTTTCACAGAGTAAAAACCCTTTTTCAAAAGCAGAAGAGTGCTAGTTACAGTAGTCCACTACTCAGGACAAACAAATCCGGATGGACAGGATTTAGTTATTCACACATAAATGAAAGGCTTCTTTGTAATTTGCAATAATCAGAGGGTTGACCTTGAAACAATTATATTGGGTTGTGCAGTTAAAAAGCAATACACACACACACACACATACACGCCCCAACAGCTACAAAGCAATTTTGTGACTCAGTTATTTCCTTGATAAGATCCTTTCGTATTGACACTGCAAGCCAGTGAAAGCCAGCATCTTTTATTCACTTCAAAGGCCAATACATAGCCAAATGCACGCACCATTTAGTACTATTAAGAAAAATCAAACAGCGTTTCTCAATCAGCATTGAATACAATGTAGGGTATATTTTAAAATCCTATTGCCAAATGCTAGGAACATTAGAGAATGCCAGTCAATCCACTAAACAGTACATGGATGTAAGCAGCTTTATGTTCCACTGAAAACATTGTAGAGGAAAATCAGTTTAACTTCAGTTTTTTTCAGCTTAACTGGCAGGGAAGCAGGTAATGCTTAGAACTGTGAGTGGAATGAAATGTACTTCTGAGTCCAGAGTTACTACTGGAAAAAGAACAATGCTGCATTCAGTATCTTCCTCTTTATCCATAATGTACGGTAAGGGGAACACATCACAATATTGTGCATTTCTGCACTCTTGTCCCATGCTACTGGCTAATGCATGGAAAGGGGAATGTAAAAATTCAGACATATCTCCATCCCTGCTTGAAGTACTGCTTGTCAATATTTTTACTCTCACTTTTGTTCACATACCAGTGACTTGGAACCTGAATGTGCGTTTCTTGCAAAGCATCAGAATCTCTTCACTGCTGGGTTACTCCAACCATTACACACCTCGTATATGGAAAATGCTTCCCTGTAAGAAAGTGCTTTCTGATACACATACAACAAAGTGACTGTGTGAGACTGTCACATGTGATAATCTACTTGTTTCTTACATGGAACTACCTTCTGCGCAGGAAACTGGTAGGGTTTGATGCAACTGTTTTCAGCCTGAATACCAGATGGCAAAAAAATTGAGCTGTGATGAGAATGTTTGTTTTTACAGAAAGGTAAGTATCAGTTTTGCGCTCAATTTCAGAGATGCAGCCATTCCAGAAAATGTATACGGTTGGATCCTAAAGTGCCCGCACTTCTGCTTGTGCATAAAGGGATCTGTGATTCTTGCAGATTTTCCATCCGTGCTCCCTCTGCCTCCTCCCAAACTTCAGCCCAAACAGTTCCCAAGGGTCTCATGACCTTCAAGACAAGTTTTATTGGTGGCATGGGAGGAGAAGCTGTATAAAGTGGGAGGAGATCCACTATTTTGTGATCAGAAATCCACCTGAAGTACTTTGGATCCAACCCACCAATTTGGTACACAGGGGCCAATGTAATTTTCCATATCACATAGACAAAGATAAAGGTTTCCCTGCTCAAAAGCTAGTCGAATCCAACTCTAGGGGGCGGTGTTCAGCTCTGTTTCCAAGTTGAAGAGGCAGCGCTGTCCGAAGACTTCTCCGTGGTCATGTGGCCAGCATGACTAAATGCTGAGGTGCATGGAACACTGTTATCTTCCCACAGAAGTAGTACCTATTTATCTATTTGCAATTTCTTGCTTTCGAACTGCTAGGTTGGTAGGAGCTGGGGACAGAGACAGGAGTTCACTCCGTCACGCAGCACTAGGTTCTCGAACTGCTGAGCTACAGACCTTCTAGTCTGCAGCTTCAGCGCCTTAACCTCTGAGCTACTGCGGGTTACATAGTAAGATGCATTCAGTACTGCTTTTGTGGCTTTTCAGATTAAGGAAATCAGTTTCTGATCAGTGAATTATAGTTTCATTAATATTTCATAATATTTAACACACACATTTTATCCCTTATACCTAATTTTCTTGTGTACTAGTCAACATTATAAACTTTCAGAAAACTGAAGGAAACACTGCTGAATACTCCAAAATACTTTGAACTGGTGACTGAACCCACTCTGGAAACCAGGAAAACATAGCTTATGCCCATAGATGAATCACAGTACATACTATCTAAAGATCCAACAGGCAGAAAGTTGTGCTGCACTGCAAAGAATGTTGTAGGATATTATATAATGCAAACCAAGTTAACTTGGTCACCATATCAGATATTTTTAAAAAACTGATGTGTTATCAGCAGACATTGAGCTACAGAACTTTTACAAAATAACTGTATCCTTTGGGAAGCTTGCAATGATGAATGTGAAACAGGTAAATGTGGCATTTAACTTAATTAAAGGTACATAGGACCAGTCTAGCCATTCTCTTCTAAATTGCTTTCTTTTCTTTCTTTCTTTTAGAATGCTTATCATTTGAAACAAGTACTGTGGCACCTGGCAGGCACGGAAATGGAACCAGCTACCTTGTAATGAAACTAAAGACATATAAATGTGTATAAACTGCTGGTCCTTGTAAAGTAGAATTTTGGCAACGCAGTTACTCTTAAAATAGAGGTTGCAATAAAAACAGAAACATTCCACAGAGACTTTGAGATCTGCGGGAATGCACTGTCTTGAGAAATGTATTAAGGAGACTGTCTGCCAGGCTCTTTGGGTTGTATTATACTTTTTACTTTAATATGCTTGTAAAATTAAACTGTTATATGCAACAAGAGAGGGGCAATATGGTATCTGGGCATTTTTTTTCTCTTGCTGACTGCTCAGGTTTACCACAGGGTAATTGCAGAGATGTATCTATTGTTTTTGTTAGAACTTTTTCTGAAGGCCATGCTGGAAAAGAGAAAATGTTTGCCCAAAGAAAAACAGTTAGTAACAGTGCTAAACAAGAGTTACTCCAGTCTAAACCCACTGAAATCAATGGGTTTAGACTGGAGCGTGTCTGCTCAGGATTGTACTGTAACTAACTGTGAAAAGCCAGACAAAGAAAACAGACTGAAAACAACTTTAACATATAACAAGTAATGTTGAACGTTTGTCAGTAGTGGTGAAATCCAAACTAGCAATAAACTATCTTGGTTTCTCTTGCGTATGTTCAGCCTCATGTCACATAAGAAAGTCTGACTTTGTGCAACTGAACAACAAACTTATTTCCAAGCAGAGTTTTGGCACATATAGCGTTGGAAAATGAAATATTATATAAAATGTTTGGTTTAGTTTTAGAGCAGATCCAGTGCAGACTGACTGAGAAAACGTTTGGAAACATTAGAAGGTAAGAGTTCCAATCTGCATCTAGCATTTGCTCTGCTGTCTTACCAAACCCACACTGGAACAAAAATTCCCCTCTACATTACATGCCACTTTCACTTTGATTGATAGTCGGATTTTATGGCAGTGTCCAGATTGCATGCCACTTTCACTTTGTTTGATCTCTCGGTTTTATGGTAGCCGTCTGCATAGATTTATGGCCGTTTTATGGCCATTCAGGGGTGACTCTGCAGTTACTACGGTATTGGCTCAGGGTATCTGAATGTGGTTTTTAGCCGCATCTTTTCCTGTTCAGTGTGGGTTTGGTAAAACAGCGCAAATGCTAGATGCAGATCGGGCCTTTGGCTGAGTTCATAAATTATATGGAAAATATTATGAAAGGCATGAATGAAGCACACCTAGTATTCTAATGGGGGTACTCAAAAATATGTGGTGTGGATTATATTATCTGCAGCAATGACAATGAAGACACTTGGATGCTTCCTAAAGATGATGAAACAATACCAGAGATGACACAGTGACGCAAGCTGCACAAGATTACAATAAAGATGCACAAACGTAAATTCAAGTTGCAAAAAACCAGTTGGTTGGGAAATAGCTGAGCTTGTACGTGCATTCACTGTAACCTGTGAACAGAGCTACTGAATCAGACCACTGGTCTATCAAGGTCAGTACTGTCTAGTCTGACTGGCAGCAGCTATCCAAGTTCTCATCTTTCTCATCAACTGCTTTTAACCGGAGATGTTGGGGTAGGGATGCCAGTCCCCAAGTCAGGGTGGGGGATCACCTGATTTTGGTTGAGCAAACTCTGGAGGACGACAGAGGACAGGAAGGCCTGGTGTGTTGTGGTCCATGGGGGTCGCAAAGAGTCAGACTCAACTGTGCGATTGAACAACAACAAGCCCGCCATTAGTGAGGGGCAGTGCCTGAATTCCAAGCAGCGAATTTGCTGTTTGGGATTTAGGTGCGTCCCCAATGTGATGATGTCACTTCTGAGTGATGTCATCATGTTGGGAATGTCCCCTCCCCCTCCAGGAACACCTTCCAAAGTCCCCCGCTGGAGATGATGTAGGAACTGGCAACCCTACACTGGGGACTGAACCCAGGACCTTCAGCTTGCCAAGAGATGTTCTACCACTGTCATGGCCCCTCCCCACAGGGTAAATGGATGACCTTGGCCTTCACATCACATACACACCTGCTGGGAATCTTGCCTTTTCTGTGCCAAGGTACTCTCATTCCATATAGGAAGGAAAACAATTATTCGTCCAGTGAAGTTATGAAGGGACAGTGAAATCCTGTGAAAAATATTCACTGCAGCAAAAGCTCTATCTGCAGAAACCTTCCACGGCATTAAAGCAATTATATTCCAGCAAGCACTATTTTTTTCTGGAGACACAGTGATCATAAATAAGGCCATTTCACAAACGGACTACTAGCAAATAAATACTTCTTCCTTAAATGTACATGATACAAATGAGACACATTACCTGTAGTAAACCAGCAGTTCTGAAATCCAGAAGAGCTTCCTTTATTAGAGTGTTCAGTAGTTACAGCAGAAATGATGTTAAAACCCACATTTAGTATTAAGAAGGGCAACAGGAAATGGCATGGCTTCAACATGTTAACAACCAAAGCACCCACATTCAACATTTCATTGGCAGGACTCCATGCCAGCACCTCAAGACCTCCCTAAGATTCTGGTCTTCTAGCTCTGGTCTTCTAGCACTGGTCTATGATGACTCATCTTCAGTAGTTATGATAAGATATGCAATGATTCTCATTAAAGATATCATCTGAAAGCTGATGTAAGGGCTAGAGTTTTGAAGTAGGATTTTGGGGGTGCTGGGTTCAAATGTCTACATCACTCACTTTGGGCCAGTCAGCCTAATCTACTTCAAAAGGTTTTTGTGATGATTAAATAGGGGAGTGGAGATGTACAGCATCCTGAGTTACCTGGATGGAGGGAAAGAAAAATATGTGACTGATACTGTGAGTTTTGGAATATGTACCTGATATAATGCAGATGTGCAACTAAGGATGCAATCCAGTGCCCACCTGCCAGAGAGTAAAGCCTACCAAACACAGCAGGACTTACTACTACCAGTTGCTGCAGCACTTTCTCAGCTTTTGAATAAAGAATATAAAGATGATAACAGAAGAATAGAGTTTGACTTATAATGTCCCACGCAAAGGCAAGCACACATTCAGGTTCCAGATAACAGCCTGAACTTTGATGTCCTCTTTCTACTTTTCATTCATTATTCTACATAAAGTGGGAGCCTGAAGGAGATCATCCCATGGTTTTCCCTCCTTGATCATCATCTGTATGTGTTGCTACTAGCACGTTTAAAAGACTTATAGCAAACAGGCACCATGTTGCCAGATAGTCATATCTGGTCACAGTTTATTGTTCACAAAATGCCACGAAATCAACAGAATCCCTTAGAACCGGAACACCAGACGTTGTGACCTGGAGATATACTGGCTAATCGACGAGTCTGATAGTGAATTAAATCCATTAAATTAATAACGGACAAATATTCTCATCATCATAGTGCAAGTTATCTCACATTTATCCTAACAGAGTGTGAATTGAGAAGTTGCTTCAGGGAACTTGGCAGTTCGATCATGGAAACTGGTTTGGACTTTGTGGTTCTTTGCAGTTGCTGAGATCATAGTTTCTGTGAAGACTGACAAAATTGTCTTTGTTAAGGAATGACTTAACTAGAGCAGTACTTTATATGAATCACACACACACAAATGTATCTCTTCAGCACACCAACAGAGAACAGAGAATAAACACACTATATTCAAGTACTATCATAAGTCCGAATCGTTATAGGGATACTGAAAGTATGTTCAAAATGAGAATCCAGCCCTTTTTTCTTGTACTGATAACACTGATAACAAACACAGTACCTATGTTCATGACAGTTGTAGGTCAATTGTAAGCAGAGTTGTACTCTTCTTAGTACTCTGAAGTTATTGGGCTCAGAAGGATGTAACTCTGGTCAAGAATGAACAGAATATGACCAGGATTCAATACAGCTTCCCAAATTTTTGAGATGTCACACTTGTAAGCTTGCACACTGTTTGGTGATGCACATAGTTTCAGGATATTTTAGTAAAAGGTATGACACAATAAAATAATAATAAAAGGTATAACAACTTTTCTTGATGGAGAAGTCCATCAAAGTCTACCACACAGATACTTCCAAGCTGAGATGCCGTAGAGCACAATGGAGCAATGTCTGCTAACATTTAGAGACTGCAAAGACGGAGGGAATTCAAGGAGTATTATACTGCACTCTCTAACCTTTCATTTCCAAAGACATCATGGAAATGTATCCTTGAAAACTTCACTGGGATAAATACATATTAGAGGATATGCAAGATAGCAAAGGGATACTGGAAACAAAAGACAGATACTTAGTCCAGGAAACTGGAGAAACAAAAAGGAGCTTTTTCAGCTGCCTTAGGGCGTTTGCTGTAGGTTGCATTAAGCGTGTTCGGGTAGTCACAACTATAGATTATTGTGTCTATGGCAGCAAGAAATGTACAAACTTAAGCTTACTGGAGCCACATGGGACACTAAGGCTGAAGCTCTGGTAGGATTCCATGCCTTCAACATTCATTGTTAAAAGGAAAAGTATCAGGGAGGACATGGATGGACACAATGAGCTACAGCAATATTCACATCATTTTTACACCCTTGAAGTTGGGTACCCTTTCTGAGCCATCTGCATGTCATATTCTAATATTAGAGACTGTGTTTTATACGTACTACTAGGAATAAGGCCCGTTGTGGAAATAAATACGACGAGCTCTAGAAAGAGGCTCTGGGTGTCGGCACTCAGTGTCAACTTGCTGTGGTGACCTCTGCAGGGTATAATGACACCGAGTCCACCATTTTCTCCAGAGGAACTGATCTCTGGTACCTGAAGAACAGTTGTAATTTTGAGCCCTCACCTGGAGATTGGCAACAATGATTCCTCATGAGGGAATGGTTGGTTTGGAGGGTGGAGGCTATGGAACTGTACCTGTCTGAGGTCCCACCCCTGCTCAAATCCCACCCTCTCCAGGCTCCACCCCTCAAATCTTCAGGAATTTTCCAACCTGGAGTTGGCAACCCTATCTCCTTCACAGCCAATCATCAACCTACCTTTATCTGCCTCTCTGACTTCAGCTTTCCATCTCCTTCCCCCTCTCTCCTGGAAAGCAGTTGTAATTCTGAGTGATCTCCAGCCCCCACCTGGAGATTGGCAACAATGGTCCCCCCTGAGGGAATGGCTGGTTTGGAGGGTGGAGTCTATGGCATTGTACCTGTCTGAGGTCCCACCCCTCCTGAAATCTCACCCTCTCCAGGCTGCATCCTTCAAATCTCCAGGAATTTCCCATCTGGAGTTGGCAACTCTATCTCCTTCCCAGCCAATCATCAACCTACCTTATTTCCCCTTCACTCTTCAGCTTTCTACTCCCCCTCACCTGCAGCCTCTACCATGCTCTGAAGCCCTGAATGCTATGTCATATTGGCTGTCATACAAGGGCCATCTCAGCAGGATATAAGGACAAACAGTCCACCATTTTCTCCAGGGGAAGTGATCTCTGCCATCTGGAAAACAGTTGTAATTCTGAGTGATCTCCAACCCTCACCTGGAGATTGGCAACAATGGTTTTTCCCAACAGGCATTAAGGGAAATTGACTCCCAACAGCAAACTGTTTAGAATGTTAGAGGCAAAGGCCAATCAGGCCACATATGCAAACGATCTCTGTGTTCTGAGGCAAAGGCCAATCAGGCCACATATGCAAATGACCTCTGTGTTCTGACTGGCTATGGGGGGGGGGAGGAACAGTGAACTGTTTAGAATGTTGGAGGAAAGACTCAGCCAACGCAGCCAGTGGCTACGGACAGCTTCTGAGTGACAGATCATGGAGCCAAAGGCTGTGGGTGCTGTGTGAAATGTTCAGGAGCGTGCCACCACCAACAGAGAATTATTATACATAGAGATTAATGCCGTACATATTAAGTTTTGTGATTTCCTAGATGTTGGTAAATTGAAGCTAATCATGTATACCTTGTTGATTTTACTGTGTGTTAAAATATAAAACATATCATAATCAGAGAATTATATACATATAAATCAATGTTCATCTATTTCTACAAATAATACAGTTTAATATTTACAAATGGATTCTTTGACCTAAAAAGAAACAAGGTCACACATACTGATATCCATACACTATGGAAAGGATTAAATAAGAAAGTAAAAACCTGCGTTTACATGGATTACAATCTGTATATTTCCCAAAACGGCTTGGCTTCTGATATAGGGAGTATTACTGATATTTACAGCCCTAAAAACTGAGGAGCTTCTTATCACAATTTGCTCCAGTTTCCTTATCTGTATTTTGAGTTAGCCAGCATTTTCAAATATTTGTGGCATTTTATGATGTTTCTATATTGTATAAATATGGTGCAACATATTGAAGAGAATCTATAACATTTTAAGTTAATTTTATGTAAGGTCCTAAGAGAAACTGAATTTGGTTTCTACCCCTTCCCATGGGTGGCAGAGATCTTAATTGTTATAAAGACGACAAACTGGAATCTGGAAACAGATCAGAATTTCAAAATGGGAAGGCTGCACAAGTATGTGTTCACAAATTTTTAACTGAATGTTTTTGTTCAATTAGTATGTCAGTTCTATACTGCCAAACTCCTATATGTTTGCAGCTGACCTTTTCTGTATGAAGAACCCAAAATTCTAAATTCTACTACAGATGCAACACAGCTTACAGTATGCACATTCCTATCAACAGATAGAACAAAACCTTTGAAAACCCACTCCCTTTCAATATAGAACAAATTCTACAACCATCTTTTCTTAAGGACAGTCTTCTCATGCAATACGTGTAGAAATGGCCATGTCTCCAGAGTGCAATATGAGTGTATTGGCCTCTGTATTCTGAAGTCACGAGAAGTAAATAAGACCTATATGCATGGTTTGCAATTTAGAGAAGGCATATATATTTTGTAGCTTATAAAATGGTCCACACAAAGCTACCCTATGATGCTGCATTGCTGATGGATATATTGATGTAATATGTCTAGCTGTGTTAATGACAAGCAACATGCCATACCATCTCTTAACGATGACCAATTTTGGCACAGCTTTAAGAGGACAATTATTCTGGTGTAGTAACATCAACATTGATGGTTATTGCCGTCAAATACACTTGTATATGTCTACAGGGTAAGAGCATCTAAGAGCTACAGCAGTCCCTTTTTACATCAGTGCCTCCACTTCCAAAGCATCAGTCTTGCACCAGTAACTCACCAACTGTTTGGACAAAATAGAAAATGTCAGCAGCAGTCTTCCTGAAGGGAAAAAGTGTGTTCACCTTTCATTTTGCCCTTTAAAAATGGGGGGGATGGGTTCCAAATAAGGGGCATCCAGAAATAAATGAACATTTTAAAAGCTGCAGCATTATATTTGGAAACCAAGAGAGTACATAATGCTAGGAAAAGTTGAAGGCAGCATGAAAAGACGAAGATGAGATGACTGACTCAATAAAAGAAGTCACGACCCTTGCTTTACAAGACATGAGCAAGGCTGTTAACAATAGGATGTTTTGGAGGACATTATTTCATGAAGTGACTTGATGGCACTTAACACAAACACACACGCAACCACATATGCACTCATGTACAGACATGCTAGAAAGATCAAAGTATTTCTGAATAAAAGTACTCCCAAAGCACAATACTATGTAGCCCTGGAGGAATAGTCCTTGTCATTAGCGATGTCACAGACATCCTCCAGTAGGAGCTGAGGTGCATAACCACTTCATACACAGCAATCTCAAGACTCCTAACAGCTTTTAAAAGACTCCTGTTCCTGTTGCATCCTCCCCCCAAAAGGCAAATATCTGTATGATGTCTGAAAAATTGTTCTCCCCTTCTAGAACATGAATCTTTACTGGGCAACAGGTTCATATATATGAGGAACATAATCACAAATGACACTTCAGAACTAAGTAATTCAGGGCATTATAATTTATATTTATGTATTTATTTATTTGATCAGTCACCCCACAAGGCGTCCACACCACCGTTCCATTTCTGTATACTAACCTTGAAAACACAAATAGTAGCAGTAAGCCTCTAAACTCTATCAGATGTGCTTACAAGGAAACACAGAAGGATAAGATGTACACAGCATTGCTAGCATTATTTCTGAAAATACACTTGTACTGTTTGGAGATTACTTCTTTGTGCACCTTGAGCCACACTCGGACATACTAACTTTTAAAAAGGCAGCTCCAGAAGCAGGCCTGACAGTGCAATCTGTAAATCTCACATAACTTACCATACGGTCTGTTTTGAATCTGCAGTCACATCCATGTGATTCTCGCGAGCATGCACACAAACATGCACACACACACGTTTATAGGATTAGGAGACTTACAGTGCAATCCTGAGAACACTTTATTTGGAGTAAGCCTCATTAACTAGACCTGAGTAGGATTCTGAGTAGACCTGCTTTGGATTCCTCTAAAGATAGTAGTACTATCCTAAGCAGAGTTACAACTTTCTAAGTCCATTTGTAATTCTGGTTAGGATGGTCCTGTATATCATTTAAACTGCATTACCCTACATGAAACATTAATACAACAGTGGTAGGAAAAGCTAGACTTTTGTATAGAAAAAGCATGACTTTTATATAGAAAAAGCAAAATGGGAGGAATTACACAGCAAATCTAAGCGATCCAGACAATCTGATCTGCATGTTTAAATACATAGCTTGCTTTCTGCCAAGCCCATTAAAATACAGAAAAGAGGATTTCAATTTATACTCTTATATAACTAATGTCCCACCCTATGATCTTAATTCTTTTTAAAAGCCACATGCAGTAATTTCTGTGTTAAAACACAGGAACTGTCTGTTTTAAATTGGATTGCACTGTTACAGTGAAAGTCAGACATCAGAAAAATCCTGAAATGCCTTATCCATCTAAGAATCTTAATAAAGAGATGCAGGACAGGGTAGCACTTCCCCCTTCCTTTGATTACAAAAGTTCCAAGTCTTAGCGCTTAGTCAGAAAACTTTCCCATTTGCTTTTCTCCATCACATTTAATTCCCACCCCACTTTTTCACTCCACTGAAGCTATTCCTGACAACCACACAGCCCCATATGCTGCTGTTGGCAGCCAAAGCAAGTCCACAGCTGCTACGTTCTTGTACCTCCCAAAGATTTCACCTGCAAAGCCTCTGCTGTTTTCATCCTGGATCCCAGTCGCTTCATTCGGCGGCTAGCACAGCAACCCCTCCTACAGCTGAGAAGGCCAGCAAACCCTTCCCTTCTCACTACCAGCTATAGCGGCGACTGCTGCCACCGGGACCAGCCAGAAGGGGCTGCAGGGGCAGCAGTGTGGAAAGAATGCTTCAGCATAGCTCAGAACAAAACACTTCAGTAAGGCATCCTGAAATCACTCAAGCACTAACCAGTGGCACACTGTCAAAGCCAGCCTGAAAGCGTTTTCCCTCACTGCTTTTCCATGTCAGCAAAGGAGAGCATCACGGTGTGCACTGAGTTTCCTGGTACTAGCTGTTAAATGAAATATTGCTGGGGCAGAGGAGAGCAAGGGCATCTTGATAAAATTACAAAAATACACCAAAGTTTAAGGAAACTTTAACAGAAGAGTAAACAAAATACAGAAAGGGAGAACCAAAAGAAGAAAAGAACAAAGAAAACTAAAATTCTGCTGAAAACTTTACAATTGAAATATTTTTTTTAATTACAAAGCCCTCAATTATACACCATCAATCTTCCCCTTTCCAGCATTACATTTGAGTCCCCCAAATACACACATTCTACTCCACGTTATATAAGTCCAGAAGAATGTGGAAAAATACCCTGTTGCCAACAATCAATTCTTTGTATGAACTTGTGTGCATGCACACACACACACACACACACACACACACACACACACACACACACATCTCTCTCTCTCTCTCTCTCTCTCTCTCTCTCTCTCTCTCTCTCTCTCTCTCTCTCTCTCTCAGCATTTCCTACCGTTCTAATTGCAGTCGGGATTCCTGATTCATCAACTGGGCCAATCCCTGAATAATGCGGAGCTTTAATGACTGTGACTTTCTTTTCTTCCTCAGAAGTTCTACTGATTGGTATTGTACTGGTGGTGCTGCTGCCGCCAAGAGAATGAGCGTGCTGTGTGTAGGTCTCCGTGGATTCTACAAAGATAATGTTAACAGAGTGCTGTATAACCATTTAATTAGCACGCTTAAGCCTGGGTATTGTATCGTGCACTTTCCAAGTCCCATGGGAACATACGTAGCAAATGGGTACATGCTTCCAAAATGCTTCATGATATTTGACATAAAATGACATCTAGCATTTTGCTCTGCAAGGAGGAGGAATTTAATGTGCCAACCGCTGTTGCTGAGCTCAGAATCCAACAGAAATATATATTTTTTGCCCCTTATCAAATAGCAGGGAAATGGGGAAGGTGGAATGCCTGTCAATGTATTTATTTCAAAGCAGAGCTGGGAACTAAGAAAGAGACACATCCCTGCCTGCAAGCACAAACAGCACAAGGCATTGATGGGAAAGGAGGAGAGAGGAGAACAGAAAACAGAAGACTCATGGAAAGTCAAAGAAAAGAGATGATTTGGAGAGGATGTTTGAAAGGAGGGTCTGGAGAGTGGGAGTTCAGTAAGGAGTGGCCAGAGAGAAAGAAGGACATTTCAGAGGAATAAAACTTCAATATCATCACCTTGATTTTTAAGACAGGCCTCAAAATATACAACTGCTGCCAAATTTAAGTGGTCTTTTTTTGCTAGCAACCCACTCCACATAATTATGGAAGATCCAGACTGAAATACCTGATCACTAAAGAGGCCATGCACGTCAGCATTACCCCCCCCACGTTGTTGTGTGGATTAAATGGGTGATGTGAGCCCAGCTCTCTGCAGATCTAGTCCAAAGCTCTTATTGCTACATTACTGGCTCTCCTGATTTGCAGCATGTCTGTAAGGTCTCTTGCAGAGGTCTTGCCCAGCTCCTCTACTCAAGATCCTATTAGCTGGAGGTGGTAGAGACTGAACCCAACACCCTAATGCATGGCAAAGCAGGTGCCCTGTCCAGAATTATTGCCCCTCCCCATGACCAGTTGGATCAAATGCAAATAAAGATGTGCATCCAGAACCACATCTACATCCAACTGGGTTGTATCTGTAGGAAACTATTTCTGTTTGTCACTGGATCTGTTTTCCTGGATTGGAGCAAACATATCTTGGTCTTCTAAATATGACTTAATCCCAGTTTCAAATCACAATTTGTGGGGAAGGATTAGCTTCCAGTTTGCTTAGAGACCTGCATTCAGATGTCATATCAAACTGGAGTGCGACTGCTGTCTTCAAAATCCATAAAGTTTTCAGTAGTATTTCTCATGTGCCAGAATGCGGTGGGAGGGGGTGAGAAAGCATGGGAAATGGCTGTGTTCATACCCACCATGGGCAATCAGGGGTTTACTGTGATTTACTCAGTCCAAATTTTGAATAAGTTATTCAAGCTAAAAGGTTTCTACCTGTTGCCTAAATCTATCTGAAGAACAGCTTTCCTAGAAAAACATAATCCACAGTTAGTGTACCACCACTGAGAAGGCATTGCTCTAAGCCCTATGAGATCTCAATTGCCTGCAGATTACAAAGTATGAAGGGAAACATACAATGTAAAATGTTCATGGAGATATGATGGACTGAAACCATTTTGGTCTTGATATAACAATCACACTGAAACTGGCTGGACGATAATGAAAGCTAGTGCTTCTGAACAAGAGCTGGCTTAGTATCTATATACTATGTGTCCCCCATCTGCAGATACCTAAATCTGTGGATTGGGGCCGCATGGCTGTAAAAAGATTTTTCGGCCAACTTGGGGGACTCCCCAGGTTTGCAGAAAAATCTGAAATGTTAAAAAATACATGGGCCTTTTAAAAAATCCCCTGCAAAGTAAAAGTGCAGAGAATGCTCTTTCCTGTCTGCCTCTGTGTGGTGGACCCCAGAAGCCACAGTGGGCTCAGTGATGGTGGTGACCTTAGCAAAGCGGCCCAGGGGGTGAGTCGGAAGGTGGCTGCTGGAGACACTGGGGGCTGAGGTGGCAGTGAAGCAGCCAGGGCAGCAGCTGCTAGAGGTTCTGGGGGCTGTGCCTGGTGGTGGCTGCCAGAAAACCTGGGGACTGTAGTGGCAGCAAAGCAACCTGGGTTCTGCACTGGGTCCAGTGATGGCTGCTGGACAGGCCAGTGGCTGAGCTGAGCCCCGAGGTGGTGTCAGACAGCCCAAGGGACGTGCTGGGCTGGGTGGAAGCTGATGGAGAGCCCAAAGGCCATGCCAGGCTTGGCAAGAAACTGGGGGGATGGGATTCCCCACCTATGAGTCTCATGAGTCCTCACTTGTACATCCCTGATTCCCATCGGAAAGTGGGAAGCATTATTTTGAAGCTCTGAACTGTATTCAAGGATAGTTTCATATGCGGAACATTACGGTAATCTATGAGAACTTAACAAGGACATTTATATAATTTTATTTATTTAAAACATTCTATGCTACCTTTCTACCCCAACAGGGCTCAGTAAAACTACAATTACTGAAACTCTTAATGGGTTTCTTAAAAGTTCTGTTGCTTCCTAAGGACCACTATTTTAACTTAACAGCTCTACAATGATGCCTGTAATCAGGAACATGCAGAGATTTATATGATAACCACCAGAGTGTGGGGATTTGGTAAATTTGCTTAGTAACCACAGACAATGTTTGTTACTTACCTTTCATATACGAGAATGTCAGAATAAGGCATAATGCTGTGAACTTTTTAAAAGGATATAATCATTTTCTGCTAAAGCCAAGTATTTGGTAAAACCCAGGATATTTCACATTTAATGGAACATTTTACTAGAAATGTCCACATTAGTGATTGGTATGTAGTACTGTCTCCTTGATGGTTTTTGTATGTGTCATCCACTCCATCCTTTGTTTGTTTAAATTTAGAAGTCTATAAATAATTTAGCACTAAACATATATGGTAAGATACACTGGTGTATATAAAACAGCTGAATACCTGGGCCTTTGTCCAAATAAGAACAATACTAAACTTTTTTGGGGTGTGTGTGTGGAGTTCAATCGAACAGGGCCAAAAATAATTTGCCTGGATCAATAGATATTTAGTTTGAATGTCTTTCCTTCTGAAGATTTAGAAGTTTACTATTACATTTCCAAATCTGCTAGTCTGCATTGTATAACAAAACTTTTCAAAACTAGAAATACACACTGAAATTGTAAAAGCTGATAAAAATTATACACAATGATTTTTCATAACTTACTGCATTTTTTTACTTTTGTCATTCCATTCTTTTTTACAGTGTTTGTGACATATCATGACTGATTTTTAAAAATCTTTTCTAGTTTTTGTAACCCTAGTCCTATTGAATTTTTTGTTGGATGTCTCCTGCTCTTTGATTGCATTGTGTTACACTGTTTAATCCACCCTGAGTCTCAGTGAGAAAGGTGAGCAGCTATAAATAAAGTAAATCAAAATCAAATCAACAGAGTTATTACTGCATTAAAGTACTAGTAGACAAGGAGTTCGCTCATGATAAGCATGTAAATTACCACCACAGCTGTTATCAGAAATGAATTTTGCCATGAGATTTTTTGGTAAGCCTGAATGGCTTTTCCATAATGTTTGGCTTGGCTTGCTTGCTAGAGTTATCACAGGCAAGCAGCATAAGGTGTGTAGCCCGTAATGGTCTTTTCTTTTTTAAAAAGGGGGGAAAACTCTTCTGCCCGCATTAAGTTGATTTTCAGGAAGTCAAGGATCTGGCAAGGCTGATCCTGACCAGAGGTCCTATGTAATCCCTGCAATCAAGAACTTTCTGTTCTGGAAGGTTAAAACTTGGGATCTTGTGGTTATGAAGATCTCTTTAATGGTTAACCCTACAGATTCAGATTCTAAGTTATCTCATTTTTTGGACAAGTGGATGTCTCTTATTTCTTATTTGGAAGGAATGAAATGTCATAAAGGTGGGGCGATCCCCTCCAAATATAGCTTCCTTTTTGCATGATTGCATGAACTCTATGTCTCCTGTAATAGTGTATTGTATTTGTTTGCTTTAATGAGGAAAAAAATATTTTTTTCAATGAACTCTCTGTTCTGAAGGCATCTTTAGCATTCTTTGCATGAATCAGGGCTTTCGTTGGAGAAGGGTGTTCAATCTATACAACAGTGTTCGGATTTTCCTCTGTGGACAGCACCATCCTTATTAAGATGGTATGCTTCATGCTTTGCTATCTGTGCAAGATCTGTTGTAGTCACTACTCAATGAAGTTTCCTTTTTTAAAAAAGCATAAACTTTATGCGGGGAAACTCACCCATCGTCCTACTATGCTGTAGGACAACTGTGCTTGAATTGAGTGAAGTTGGTGGACAGTATGCCAAGGAAGGGGAGAAAGGCCTTTGAAAGTGACTCATTGGGCTGACAGCTGCACTAGAGGTCCCGTTCACTGTTATCTGAGCCTTAGGATCAAAGACAAACAAAGATCCTGTTAAATTAAGAATTGCCAGAATCTGTCAACATATAAAAATAATTAAAAGTCATCTTCATAATAATAACCAGTTCTTAGCTACTTAGTCACAACATGATCACTATTCACACCTATATAACCTCTTTTCCTTTCTAGTTAAAATGTAACATGCTGGAATCATGGGAAGGCATATGGCAGTTATCAGTAAAGGCAGCAATTGTATGAATGCAGAAACCCCCACCCCAGATGGCTGTCGTTCTCCCGATTTTTTCTTGGAAGTTGTATTTCTTTTCTTGCACTTCACATTAATTCCTGTTGCCATTCAAGTAAAGACAAGCAAAGATAAGGATACCCACAGGAGATGCTGAAATCTACCTGAGGGGTTACAGCCCACACCCAGGGGCAAACCACAGGTCATTGTCAAATTCAACCCACATTTTTAAAAAATTCTGCCTTTCCTTTTGCAAAATTCTTTTTAGACTTTGATGGACTGATGGTTCCTGTCTGGAGAACAAGGCACTGGGATGCCTTGTTAAAAACACGTGATTTACTTCCTTTGTTGGTTCTTCAGTACTGTTGAACCCCTAAGACCCTTGACATTAACCAAATCCAATTCTTTATTACAGTCATAGACCAACTTCAATATAATAGAAGGCAAATAAATACAGATAAAGGAACAGTAAAATTATAAAATATAATGGCATCTAAAATTATAAATAGGAATCTAAAAAGTTTAAAATAAAGAAATGATAAAATTAATATTAAGATCAGAAATTAAATCTAGGCCTATCTGTATTTCTTTATCTCTTTCCTAGTTTGGTATGCCAACCAGCCAAATTTGGCAACCATCCTAATCAGCTTTTGATTATCACCTGCCAGCATAATTGACAAAAGTTCTTTCTATCTGGATAGGAGTTAACAACAGGCAGGGCTATTTTGGGGCAGGAACACACAGGAAGGGAGTTCTGGCTGGCTCCGAGTTGGCCACGCCCAACAGGAACTCATTAGCATAATAGGCCACACCCAACAGCAGAAATTCATTAGGATTGGCTACATTAGGTGTGTGTGGCCTAACATGCAAAGGAGTTCCTGATTCAACCCCCCCCCCAGGTTTTGACAATAAACAAGGTAAACAGAATAAGAAGCAAAAGGTGGGTGTGGCTGGATGACCACACTTCTGGTAACATGGGGTGTGTCCTAATATGCTAATGAGCAGTGCTGTCAGAGGTGTGTCCTAATATGCTAATGAGTTCCTGCTGGGTTTTTTCTACAAAAAAAGCCTTGACAATAGGCTTAATCAAAATTTCCCCAATCTTATGGTATTTTGCAAAATTAAAATGAATGCTCATTTTTCAGGTATGCCTTCTTCAGGTATGCCTTGATGCAATACATTTTTCTGCTTAGACTACCATTTTGTAAAATCTGAATAAATAATGAACACTGAGAAGCTTTTTTATAAACCAATGGGAACAGATCTAGAAAGAAATCTATGTGATACACCTGTTTAATTTTTTTCCTGGTACTTCTAAGTTCATGACGCATCTCGGCCTATATACTTTTACATGGTAAAAGAGGAACATGGCAGTTTTCCAGTCCTAAACACATTTACTCAAGAGCATTACTCAAGTTGAACAGGAACTCTTATATTCTGGCAAGTATATTTAGGATTTGCATCTTATATTTGTTAGGCTGGTTTAAAAACTTTCTGAAAATTAATACCACCATATTTTTGTATCTTAGGGTGTGAGAAAAATGAGTTAAAATGATTTTTCCTTAACTATTCTAGACTTGAATAACATTTTGTAATGACCTGTTAAATACTGGACATATTCTAGCACACACCCTCTTCTTAAGCACTAAATAGGCCCTTTTGCTTGAGATGAAGAGAAACTTTTCATAAACAAGTTGGTTCCCCCTCCCCACATATATATAATCAAATACATTAGTTCCTGGACTATTGAACTGTTCATTAAATATTTTATTAATCTATTTGTAGTCACTGCCTTTGAATTACTCTAAACAAATGCAGTCCTGGAAAAAAAATAATTTAATGTCTGTAGAAAGTTAATGTAAGATTATTCACACTTTCATTCCTGTAAAACAAAAGTGCTTAAAGGGGGAACTGTTAGTTAGAGAAAGAGCTAAATCAGAAGCGACCCTCATGCAGTCAGTGATCACAGCTAATGGAAGACAAAGTTGTGTTAAGTGCTCATCAAATCCATTAAAATTCAACTTAGAGGCACATTCTTCTTCTTCCTGCAGATTTCTCAGTACTTTCTGACAGGTTTTGCAGTTTCTCTTGCACATTCCGCACGAGCAGTCTTTCTGTAGGAACAGTTATCAAGCATTTTAAGTAGTTCTGCTTATATGCCACATACACCACTTCTATTTACCACAATGGCACTGAAGAATCACTGGAGGGTTCCTTTGTGGCTTCATTTGAGCTAGAGCAAAGCCCTAGAGCCTGTTACAAGGCCCTAGAATACATGTGGTTGTATTAAACAAGAGATCATCTCTTGAATGTGTGCAACCTGCCTCTCCTTCACTCTTACAGTCAGCTTGACCACATGAATCTGCCTTATATTGAATCAAGCCCTTTGTCCATCAAGATCGGTATTGTTTACTCAGACTTGCACCGGGTCTCCAAGTCTTTCACACTACTGACCACCTGATCCTTTTAACTGGAGATGTAGAGGATTGAGCATAGTACCAGTTATGAAGCTTACAATGTTTGTGTTGTTGTTTTTTAAATCACCTTAAAGAATCTGAATACCCATTTATCAGCACATTTATTTAAAAGTATATGGGTGGAAAAGAATGAGGTTATCCCCCCCCCCCCTTTGGAAGCCTGATCGAACAAAATGGAGGAGGAAAGAGGAAGGATAATTACATGAGAGCCGGTAGCAGTGGTGGTTAAGGTGGTGCCATCTGACACAGCAGACATCTGGCTCAAAGTTGGGGAAGGTGTTTCAGAACGGTCAGTAGTATCATAGTGACAACTCTGCAGCTCATCTAGAATGGCAGTGGAGGACTCGCTCACCGTGCGAGAGGAATACTCGCTCATGGCTGAGTCTGTCATGACAGAGGCCGTTTCAATCCTGTGGATAATATTGTCAGGAGCTAAGAAAGGGTACTCATATGAAAAACGTGAAAGGGCCAGGGTTCTATAAAAGCGTGAAGGCCAAAAATCATCACGTGTTGGCAAAACAAATGATGTTACGTGGGTGCCACTGTCGGGTGAGAGAGAGGGTCTGTTAATCGACACCAGAGGAGAAGGAGGAGGAGGCAGTGGTGAAGCTTCAGCTGAAGTTTGTCTGTGGGTCTGTGAAGCATTTACCTCCATCACACTGGCAGTTACTTTCTGGTTTCCAAGCTGAGTTTTGAGAAACAAACAAAAAATAAGAAAACATATTACTAAATTTAATTTTAGAAAACCCTTTTCCTTACCCCTTTACTGTGTGCAGGAATATAAGGACACACACATGTTTTCTAGTAGTCTAAGGAGGTTTACAGACAGATTAGGAAACAAACACACTTTGTATTACAAAAGAAAACAAAGTAAGTGAATTTATCAAGTACTAATAGAAGCAATGCCAGAAACTGCAGTGTGTTGGAATAAACATTCATGTCGGTTTCCAAGACTCGAATTATTTGAGGGTTTGTTCAAATTAAGCGCCTATAATGCATATTAAAGTTAGATTTTTAAATCACAAAACTTCACCTGCCTGTTCGGTACAAATAAACCTAATCTTCAAATTACTCCATTATCTATAACTTCCATGGAAGTAAGAAGAGTGTTTTGCCTTTTTGACAGAAAGATTTCCAGTCCTTCACTCTAAAATTACTAAACTTGTAATCTGATACACACTTAAATAGGAATAAGCCCCATCGAACTTGGTGGGATTTCTGACAGAAAATGCATAGGATTCTGCTGCATGTAACATGTAACAATGTAAAGTTCTCTCACCTAACTCTTAGAAAGTGGAAGACAAGAAGGACTGAGGTAGAGAAGTGTTACTGAAGCTGTTGAAATGCTACCAACTGGACAGGAGACAACTTAATGGAAGTGTCAGGCATCTTTAGGGGCAATCAGTGCACTCACCAACTATCTATAGAACAAGAGATCTTTAAAATGTGTGTGACTGCTCCATGTCCCTTCTTCCTCCATTTTTTCCTGCACATCAACTGATCTAACACTCCAAACTGTCTAAGCTATGAAGAAAGGAAGGCAGGATAGATGAGGCTTTATTTTTCTGCCCATCGCTCTTGTATTAGGTTTGATGTGCATTAGAGACATCTTCCTGATTAGCCTAGGATATTGGGGGCAGCTGGGGAGTCTGGGACTTCTGCCTTATCACACCAGTATCCAGCAGTTTTCTGCATTTATGTTAGGAGAGTGGACTGAAGAAAGCTCTGGCAATTGGTCCTAGAAGGAATGTGAGAAGGAAGTAAGTTCACAATGAAGAGTCCTTAGAATCCTAATTAGGGGACAATTAGGATGGTCCAGCCCGAGTTTGATGGCTCCAGATGTTTCTTGGGAGTTTCCAGGTCAGCAAGGTTGGCACTCCTGTTGCGGCCCTGGTTGACCTGTAAAATATGAAGATGACCTCAGCTGTGAACATCATTGCCCTTGAGAGCCCTCTTTCCTTCCATGGAGTCTAGAATGCCCTTGGTCTACTGAGGAACTTCGGATGATGAAGTAGTTGGGCAGATGGTTAGAGCACAAGTGGACAAAAATTCAAGGTGAATGTGACTGATAACGGGAGAAAGCGCCTACTCTGCAGCAGTGACAGAAGCAAAGTGGGCTCAGTTTTCTGTCACCATTGTGTCGATGCTGTCCAATGGAGTTTTTCCGGGTTGTGAGGGGTCTGTTATCTGAAGGCTTCAGAGGATGTTGCCTTGGAAAACATACACATCCATTGTGATTCTTTTGCAATGCATTTTGCAGGTAAAGTTGCCTGCATCTGTCACAGCTTAGATACCACAGTTGGACTGTTTCAGTCTCAGGATATTACTGGAGCATAGTCTGGTCTTAGTTGTATGGATGACTATCAGTTGGTGAGGCCTGATGGAGTGAACGAGGTGCTTCAAAGTGTGCATCCCATCACACTGGTCTTGACCCTCATGGCTAATTGTGTCATGCTGGACTGAGTTAGTAGACTAGATCTAGGAAGTAATAAATGCCTCTGTGTGTGTGTGGGGGGGGTATAGTTCCAACTGCTTTAAAAGAGGCAGTTGTGAGACTCCTCTCAAAGAAGGCATCCCTGGATCAAAATGACTTACGTAGCTACAGCTAATATTCCTTTCTTGGTCAAGGTGCTTGGGAGGTGGGGGAGCTACACATCTTCAGGCAGACTTGAAGCAAATGGACTATTTAGACCCATTTTGAACTGGATTCAGGACCAGCCTTGGGACAGAAACAGCCTTGGTTGCCTTGATCAATGACCTTTGCTCAGACAGTGACAGGGCAGTATATCCCTGTTGATTCTCCTGGACCTCTCAGAGGCTTTTGACACTATTTGCCACGGTAACCTTCTGGCTGGACTTGGAGTATGGGGACCCGCACTTTGGTGGTTCTGCTCTTACTTGACCAACCAATTCCAGAAAGCTGGTGCTGGGGGACTCCTGCTTGGCTCTGTGCCATTTATGCACAGGATTCCATGTATGCACTGGGTTCTATCTGATTGCCCGTGCTATTTAACATCTACATGACACCACTGGGACAGTTAATCCAGGGATTTGGAGTGAGATGCTACCAATATCTGGATGGTACCCAGCTCTATTTCAGCTTAACAGCCAAGCAAGGTGAGCCCATGGAAGTCCAGAACAGGTGCCAGCAGAAGGTAGTAAGATAGATGAGGTCCAGTAAATGGAAAATCAATCTAGACAAGATTGAAGTGCTCTTGGTCAATGGACAAGTTGCTTGGAAACTGCAGAGCCAGCCTGTCCTGGAAATGGCTGCACTCCCCTTAAAGGAGCAGGTTTGTAGTGTAGGAGATGCTACTGGATTCTGGGTTATGGTTGGACGCTCAGGTCTCCTTCATGGCAAATAATGCCCAACTGCAGCTGGTTTTCTAGCTATGACCATACCTTGAAAAGTGTGATTTGGCCACAGTGATTCATGCTCTGATCAAATCTACAGCTGCCTTTGAAAATGGTCCAGGAACTTCAACTGGTCCAGTACGGCCAGGCTATTATCAAGGGGTGGTAACAGGGATTGTATCACCTGAGTGCTGAAAGATCTATACTGGTTACCCGTCTGTTTCTGGGCACAATTAAAGTGCTGGTTTTTACCATCTGAATCATCTCTTAAAAACTGCTATACTGCTCCAAAATTTTTGAAAAGATGTTCATATAACACATAAGATATAAGTCATCCAGTGTACACAGTGGTTGTCTGATGTAACATTAATCCAGGTATGAGAGGACACTGAGACTTTCTAGCATTAAAGAAAGCAAAACCAAAGATAGTACTAGTTTTGTAAAAATGTTTTCAGTTCTACAGCTTTCCCTTAGCTGCTGAAATGCTCTTTTAGTTTACTGAATGAAAATATCTTTTTAAATCTATTGCAGCATACTTGGAACACAAACCAGACTGCACTACTTTGGCAAGCTGGGTCTCGTTCTGGCCCAGCCGGGGCTGTTGCAGCAACCAGGGCAGAGGATTTTAGCAGGCTGAGAAGAGGACACCCCCCCATGCCCTTCACCAGAAAGTACACTCACAGCGTTAAGTTCTACAGACATGCTTTATTGTCTTGTGGAGGCTCTTCCAATGGTTCCCTTGCAGGGGAGTTTCCGTACTTCCCGCACCTAGCCACCTGGTTCTCTCACCTAACCACACACCATTGGGTCCACCTGCAGCATTTCATTCTCCTTCCTCTTCCTCCTCGCAACTCCTGACCACATCTACCCTTAAATTTGTGCCCAGGAGTTGCCTCCCACCTGAGAGCCAAAGGAAGGGTCCAGGCCAACGCCTCTCCCCTTGCTTCTGCCAACCCAAAGGAACTCTCTCCTCAGACAGGGCTGCCCCTGCATCTAATAGCCAACCCCTACCCAACCAATGACCTTCAGGCCAGACTCATGCTACTGGCTTGATCAGGCCTCCCTTGCTATATGGTCCCTCCCTCCTGGGATCAGGTCATTTCAGCTGGCCCTCTGTGCCACACAAGTGTGGCTGTTATCAAGTTCCTAATGACTACCATAAATAACACCATATAAAATGTAATTAACAAGTAATGTTTACAAGATTCATATGCAAGGGACATGATCTTATGTGGCCTATCAGTAGGTGTGATCATGTTCATGAAGAGGCATGTGTTCTTCAAGAGCAGAGCTTACCCACTGCATATGCAGAGTGTTTCTTTACTCATAAAAGGCAGCAGGTCCATGCACATCTCTGAGTGCATATCTGTGAGCCAGTGGAATGAGGCTAACCTATACAGAAGGCATGGAAAACTGCATATAACCTTCCCTCCTAAACACTGGACAGCTACTATAAACTAAACAGCCAGGGAGTGCATAAAATTAAATGCAGACCAAAACTGAAACCCTAAACTCAATTACTCTGGAGCAGTGGTGAACGTAAACAGGTACGGCCAGAGTACAGTCAAGACAGTGGGCAAAGTGGTATTTTGTACCACTCTGTTTTGAGCACATCAAGATAGTTCTGGTAAAAAATCTCATCTCTGCTCTGGAGTCACGTTGTCAATATTAATAGGAATGTGCAAAATGAAATGGATCTATGATTGTTGCTTCAGTATTTGAAACAATTCACCCTGAAATGACTTTCATTTGCAACAGAAAGCCATGGCATTGTGCTAATCTTCTCTGTATCATTCCAATTTTGGTATATGTGCTGCCAAAGCGAGCACAAGCCATAGCATTGTGGATGAACCAGCCAGTGTCAGAAAGTCAGTAAAATTAAAACAACAACAATAATAGGAGTGGTAACAATTGTTATCATATATACTTTCATCTTCTGTAGTTTAAGCAACACACTACTAGAGGAATGGTTCTGGAAATGTGGTCCTAAGCACAGTTACACTCTTCCCATTCCACTGATTTCAGTGAACCTCGAAGTGTGTAACTGCCAAGGGCTGCATTGTTAAATTTACATACTACTATTTTGTTTTCCTGTTTCTATGCAGATGCTTGCTAATGTTATAGCTGATATGGGAGGCTACTTAAAAGACTTCTGAGTTAAAATTCAACTCAGGTAATGAACAGACTAGAGTTTCTCAGGGATACAGAACAAATGCTAGCAATGTCTATTTTCCACCTGCTTAGCAACACATCACCTTCTCTTTTCAGATTGTGCAGCACCTTGTTCAGAACAGCTACACTAGAGTGCAGAATGAGTTTTAATTCAACATTAGTTACCCTTTGCTCTGAAACTTCTCTTTGGCCTTTTATTCAGCTAGGGTTTTTTTTTTACACTTTTCTGCAGACTACCAAAAGTGTATCAAGTAGTACTGGTGCTTTGTGACCCACAGTTCAAGAATCACTGTGTTAGCCAATGAGCCTACCATGGTCAGTTACTTGTTACCAAACCCACTAACCATCTTCTGATAGCTAAAGCACAACCTATGGTCTATGACATCCACTTCATATACTGGGCAAAATAAGACTGCATGGATTTCAAACTGTACTCCCTCCCCCCTTTAGTAGTAAAATCTCCACTGTTTACATAATTTTGTGAAAATTCGCTCTGAATGTACCTCACATGGTGATATCTGATGCCCTGGGACATTTAGCGCAGTCATTTTCTGGGATGTAGGAACTCAGATTTACTATGCAGGTCCTATTCCTAAAGAACTATCACCATATGAACATGGAAGACAAAAGTCATGGAAAAGATACCCGAATGAGACTACTGCTTGTGAAACAGACAAATGATTAAAAAAACCTAAACCTTAACATTCAAGCACACTGAGATATTATTGTAGTACTTTTACTCCATGTCTCAGCACTGAGATACATTCAGTCAGATATTTAGGTTTAAATGGACAATTAATATTAAATATGTGTATAATTTTTTGGTGTGTGATAAGCTGTGGGGACAGCAATTTTACTACGAGGTTCATATTAGGGGCACATGAGACATGGTGACACCAAATTGCTGGCCTTGCTTCAAAAGATCAAAACGCAATTAAGAATCTAAGATGGAAAAAGTGAACTGATTTTTGTTAATTACCACAAAGAGAACAAAGCACACAAAATCCAGGAACACACACACACACACAAATGGGTAAAAATACCTTGTAAATTTCATTGTTCATAGCTAAATTTTAAAATTTAGATGTTCAAAAGAAGGTTTAAAATCCTTTTCTGACTTTCAGCCTTAAGGATACAGAACTAGCATGGGATTTTGAATCCATGTGTATATTTTATTGTCTCCTATCTGAAAGCATCTGATGAAATAAAAATGCAGGACCAGTAACTACACTAGACTGTGTCTTTGCAGCAAAGCTTGGCTTATTTATTTGAATTTTTAATCCCACTGACAACCGTGAAGATTTTTCAATATCACTGTTACGCATCTCAATATTTTATTTTTATTTATTACTTCAGATTTGTACCCCGCCCTCCCCTCCACAGATGACAAAATTAAATTCTGATCAATGTATTCGAAGCATCATTTAAAGCTTTTTTCTGTTAGAAAATCAAGTCCTTTATTTATAGCTCCAACAGTTCTCACCAACACCAGTTCTAATGGAAACCAAGCCTCTATGCCTCTTGAGCAAAAGCCCTATCTTTTCTCAACCTTTACTGAATTCCTGCTAGTAAGAATTCTGCGTAAGCACCTTTCTCCCAAGATATCCAAAACAGCTTATAGACTGTTCAGACAAAATTCACAATATAATCTAAATAATTAACAGCAAATACATGTTGGGCAGATCCTGCTTCACTAGACTGGCTGTTGTAGGATGCCAGGGTGCAAGTATGATCCAAGAGCACTTCAGCTAGCACCCAAGAGCTCACACAGCCATTACACCTGCAGGCAGGAAAGGGGACAAACCCAGCAGAGATGATGTGCAGCCAGCAAGATGTTCCCCAACATTTCCCTTCTCGCTGTCTGAAATTGTAAGCTGCCTGTATTTCATAATTATGCAACTGACAATAATATATGCATTTTCTCAGCTTCCCTGTAATGTGTTGAGAGTTCCCATCTGAATTCTCACACTGGAAGATTAAGGTCTTATTATATATTACTAAGAAACGTGGGCATCTGTACAAGTAGCTTATGCATCCCTGCTTCTGCTGTAATCTGTGACATGAACCTTGATCACCTGTGGCCCACAGCCTACAAAAAGGACCATGAACCCAAGACCTATGCTGTAACATACAGCACAAGCAAGGAAGCAAAACAGGACTATAAGCTTTTCTCTTGTCTTTCAAAAAAGAGAGAGAAATAAATGGGTCTTCAGCTTGTATTTTACCAAGAGGGTGTCAAAAGCAATGTTTTTACAATACCTGGCAACATTTCCCCCTGAATGCAAAACACCATGGGACTGTAAAACTAAGGCTCAAGATACATGGTATGAAATACCCGTGTCATGACCAATGTCCTGACCTGACTCACGTTATGCACTCAAGCAGGGACTCGTGTTTAAAAAGCTATATGTTTGGCTGCAAAGACGCTTTGTTTTTCTCTCCTGTGGCATTTTTGCCACCAGAAATGGTACTAGGGGGCCTGTTTGCCCTCTCCTCTAGCTTCATTTCTCCCAGGATGGACAGGAGGTGCCAAAGAAAGGGGTTAACAGGGCACCTCCAGCATCATTTCTGGTGGTGAAAATACTGCGGGAGGGAAGCCCAAAGCCCCTCACTTCCTCGGACCCCATTTGCAGCCAAACGGAGAAATGTAAAGCTTTTTAAATGTGAGTCCCTGCTTAAAGGTCTAATCATGAGTCAGGTTAGGAACCTGTGTCCTGATGTGCGGATTTCATATTGTGCATTTTGGCTCTACTGGGTCCACTTGCAGCTGACACTGTGGAATGTTTTCTCACTCCAGTTTCACAGAACAGTGGCAGAGTGATGACAGAAGCCAGCTCCATTATTCAAACTAACCATCACTTTCTTGTCAGAGCTGAAATGGTCCCTCTGACACATGTTTTGATTTTCTGTCCCTCTTTATATCTCAGTCGAGATCCAAAGGGCCATATAGGATTTTTATGTTTATTCCTTGTTTGGAATGGGAGGTTCCTTGCTATGTTATAAGCTTGGCCAAGAGCTCCCCTTCCTAGGTACAGGAGTTGCCCTCCAAGAGTTTTTGCAAGCACAGCTTCCCTAGCTCCCAAACACTTAGCTTGTCGAAGCTTGTATCTGTTGCTGTTCTCTAGTCTGTTTACTCTCTTGCTGTTCTCCATTGGCAAAGAAGGCCACATGGGGGTGTTTCCAGGAACTAACTACCTTTTGGAGTGGCCCATCCCTCCTACAGAGGCAGGACTAGCACCCATCTGCTATCTAATGAGAAGGCAGTTTCCAAAGTGATTGGCCATAGTGTAAGGAACAGGGCTGATTGTCTAGAAACAATGGTTTAAATTACCCTTTGAGAACACAGACCCTAGCTGAGAGACTCTTTGGACCCTTGCCCTTAGATTCCGATTCTGGAAATTAGAAGTAAATCTTCCTCCAAAAATTCTGCTTTTTTGGGGATTAATGAAAATAAAAAACCAGGCTATTATATTATACAAACAATGCCATTATTGATGTAATAACTGCTTTGCTTTTCTATAGCTTCCTTAATACAAAGATCTACAATTCATTAACAGTCACAGATATGGACAGCTCTCTCTCCCCATTCAGCCCGGGCAAAGTTATCTGTTCCACCATGAACACAGAAAGATAGCAATAGACTAACACTCCCTTTTGGAAATATTACACAACTGATGAGTTTATCTTTTTTTAAGTTGGAGTCTTTTTGGAATGCTTTTCTATGGATCTTGTATATACTCTCCCCTTAAAATAGGTAAATAAACCTTTATGCAAACTGTATTGTAGGAGACTCACAGTGCAATTCTACACAGGGTTACACCCTTCTAAGTCAATTGAAGTCAACTGGCTTAGAAGGATAATAAAACAAATATCCAGAGGCATCTTAAAGACTAACATTTTATTTCAACTTGAGTTTGCATGAGTCACAGGTCGAGGAAGTGAGCTGCTCATAGTGAAATAAATGTTAGTCTTTAAGGTTCGCTGGAGTTTTGTTTTATTGTAACAAGAGTAACATGACTACCCTTTTGCAAACATATCAGATGGTTAGTAACCAATGGCACTGTCAGTATGACATAAGGGCACATTTCATTTCCTTTATCAATGGGATCTCAGGAACACAAATTATCATAATAAAAATAAATGGGACAAGATTTGCAAAGTACTTGGTATACCAAAAGGGGATAAAGAAAATAATATAATATAAATATTCATAGAAAGTGGCAGAATGGCTGGAATTATAAAATAACACTATTGACATACTGTTGCAGCTTTTCTCACTACTGCACAAGAGAGACCTCTTTGAGAACTTGTTCAGACTCCTATCTTACTTCTGAACAGCTCCAGATGAAGTGTGAACACATCACTGAAGATATAATTAACACCTAATTCCCACCAATTCACAGTCTATCAATAATTTAACAGATTCCACGGAGATCTAGGCATTTGCACAACGCTGTTTTAGGAAGAGTTAAAAGCAGATCTTTGCACAGCCATACTTTGTGCTTTTGGTATAATGAAAGGGAAACTTGTGCATCTCCCTTGTGGCAATGCAGGGACAACTCAAAGAATTCTTACTCCATCAGCTCAAAGTGCAATGACAGCACACTGGCCAGAGTACAAACCACTCTATATATATATGGCGAAGTACATCAGTGCTAACATGAGTATGGGAGGGGAGGAAATGGCTCATTCCCTTTCTGGCAGTAGCCACTTGCACCTAATGGAATACAGTACTGGGTGTACGGAGCTATGATAAAAAGGGAATAGCAAAAAGCCTGTGCACATGCATAAATGATCACTTGGGACCCTTTAGATCCTGGCTAGTCCTATTACCTCCAAGCAATGTTATTCAGAACTGCATAACATCCAGTGGAGTGTCTTTTCTTTTTTACAGAACGCAGTTTTACAATATCTAGAATACTGGCAATACTTTCTTTATATGTACTTCATGTCACACATTTCCCCCCTCTCCCCATGTACTAAGGTGGGTCAAAATAAAGTTTTTAAAACCAATACAAATAAATTACTAAATAGTGCAAAGTCATTTTCAAAATGGAAGCAGGTAGTTTTACCCAGGAATTGTGGCCACTAATCAGAGCCAAGGTGAGTATACTAAAGAGAAAAAAAGGTTAGGTGACACAGGAAAGATCTAAGATTAAAAAGGGAGAGAAAAACGTAATATACCACATTGCATTCTGTGGACTGTGCAGAACGAACTGTAGATATTTGTTGCATACTGTTTGGAAGCACCTCTGAAGTGTCTGGAGGCAGCCTAGGTGGATGTTGTTGGCTTTCAGGCTCTGCTTTGTTATCTGGGGTGGGAGCTATCTGAATGGAGAGAGAGGCTTTGTGTATCTCAGGCACAGGGTTCCAGGCAGGTGATACAGGCCTCTGAGGAATTGCTGGTGCTTCAAGGGGCACAGCCTGTTGTTCTGTATGACACGGAAGTCTACGAGATGCGTTTTGTGCCCGAGTTAATTTCAGGGCTGAAACTCTGCGTTTTTGGGACTGCTGTTTCTGGCCTTGGCGAACAGTCGTTCTAATGCCAGCTATTGTTTTTGTGCTGGAAACTGAGGCCAGTGGCTTAGTTAATTTCTGTGTATAAGAGATACTAGTGTTAGATTTTTTAGAACAAACTGCCCTGCGAACAGACTCCTTGTTAGTAAAGTAGTCAGCATCAGTAGGGGATTTCTTAATTTGCTTGGTTGTTATGTACTGGGAGTTAGCATCCCTCTTCTTGTGATTAGGTATTCCAGATCTTCCAAAACTGTCTTTCCTAGGAGGCAGAGGGGGTGCCTTAGTTGCCAAAATCATCCACGCAAAACCACCACCAACAAAATAATATTGCAGGGGGAAAAAAGAGAGAAAACAAAATGTTAGTAGGAAAGCAAACTGAGTTAAGAAATATCACTTTAAATAGAGAGACTGATACAAATCCAGCCACGGATTTTGAATCAGACCTCAACTTACACTAACATGCCAGGTAACCACAACTTATTTTGACCGAGGAGGCAGTGGAAATCAGAGATTGCATTTATTAATAAAAAGGCCATTGCATGGTCCATATGATCTAGTTATATGAAGCAAAGTTTTCTTTTGGATCAATATTACTTGCTTACCAGTTTATATTGATAATATGTCATACAACTTTCAGATTACACTGATAAAAATTGGTATATCTTGTGACTACTATTCTGAAAGAATAAATAAAGGTCTATTCAATGCTTCTGATTTACAGGAATCACTCAGAGAATGGATGAAATATTTCCAAATTAAGCACAATGTACTGAATAGTCCAGGTTAGCCTGATCTCATTAGATCTCAGAAGCTAAGAAGGGTCAAGAGACCATAAAGGAAATCGAGGGTTGCTATGCAGATGCAGACAATAGCAAACTACCTCACATCTCTTGCCTTGAACACCCAACAGGGTTGCTATAAATTGGTTGCAACTTGACAGCACTTTCCATCACTACTCTTCTTTGGTAGAAGCATTCTGTATAACATTTCTGTTCCAACAAAAATGATAACTTAATTTTTCCCCTGTAAAGACTGCATATTTTTGAAACAATAAACATTAGAGTAGAGACTAAAGGCAATCATAACAGACACACATTTTAAATCCTAATGAATGTTTCATTAGGTGCATACTTTGCTATTGGGAAGGACTTTACTGCATGAGCACACCTGCAGCTGTACATCAGACATGGTAGAAGAGCCACATGTACGGCCACAGCCACAAACAAGACCACAAGCTAACAAATACAGATCATGTTAGGAAAGCATGATAAAAACATCAGGCAATCTGCACGGAATTACCTCTACCTATTATTTTGTGGAATACCAGTATTAAATTTTTGACTGTCACAAGTGTGATTCTGCATGTCTGCTATTTTACCTGAACTGGCGATTTCTTTTCTTGTAGATTTGGACGGACACTTCGAAAGCCTTTTGCTGCAAGAGAGGAGCTGCTAGTGTCTCCATTCAGTGTCTCTCTACTCCCATTGTTAAATGATCTCCAAGCTTTTATACGGAAAAAAAAATCCAAGCACATTTATTCCTAATAAAGAATTATTTTGATTATGTTAACAATTTAAATGAGTTTTATATAATGGGCTGAAGCTATATAATAATGGCACAGGCTGACACTAGAATGAAAAATATAAGAGTTATAATGAATGTGCACCAGTCACAAAGGTCAGATTTCATTGGCTCAGGAAGTCACTGGAAGCATCACTGTGCCCACGCCTGGATCAGCTGAGTATATTGCTTGTAATTTTTTTTAAAGACATGGGCTTGTAAGGATTTCTCAATGTAATAGGCTCTAAATCAGAGCCAGTGTAGCAGAGATAGGAGCTAGGGAACACAGGTTCTAATTCCTACTAAACCACGAAGCTTAGTATTTTAGTAAATTCCCCATCCCCCACCATGCTCCATTTTCATATTTTTTTATATGTGCATATATGAGTGTGTATGTACCTGAAAGTCATGGCAACCTCTGGTGACTGACTGTGTGTGCACCTGGAAGTCATGGCGACCTCTGGTGACTGACCCCTACTGGGGGCCTGGAGAATATTCAGAGAGGTTGCTGAATAAAGCCTGTTCCTGCCTCCTGCCTCTTGCCTCTGGCATTTCAAGGAAGTCTCCCATCTAAGTACTTGTCAGAGTCAACCCTGCTTAGCTTCCGAAATCTGATGAGACTTGGCTTGCCTGGGCTATCCAGGTCAGGGCCATGCTCCATTTTCAAGAGGGCATGCCATGTCATTCTAATTCACCTACTCTCTCCTTTAATGCCTAATATATTGTGACCTCTTGTAATTCCATGTTCTTATCAGTGCCAGCCAATGAAGAGTACCAATACCACTTGGAGCACGATGACATCACATCTCAAACTGATGACATCACATGCCGAGAGAGGAGACAATTGGACTGCTACTTTTGGAAGCATCCCTGTGACTTTGTAACACTTATTTCCACACTTGGGAAATGGCCCTCAGAAAAAGGATGCCCAGAACAATGACTCAGGCAGAAACAACCCCAGGGGGTGAGATCCTCTAAGAATGGCTGGTGCTTACATACTGTAAGCTTACACATCTCTGGGTTAAGAGTAAATTGTGCATCCAGCTTCAGAAACTAGGCAATCAGAGGGATGGGATGAGACACTGATAGGGAGTGAAAAAAACTAAATGTACACATGTAGCATCCTTAAGAGGGCAGGATTGTGCATCTGTGTGAATGGGAAGCCAGAATCTAGGGAACATGTTTTATTTGAATATAAACTTTACCAAAATATTAGAGCCACCAATATAATGATGATTTGTAATTATTTCTCGAGGAATATCAGATTTTACCTAGACAAGCTCTTAACTGATAGAGACCAAAAGATTACCCTATCAATTTGGCAAAATTTGCTAGACAAGCTATAAGATTCCGGAAGCAATTTGTAGAGGGAAGTATCTAATTAGCCTATCACTAGAACTCAGTCCTGATTTTTATTTTATATGTCTTAATTTGAATGTATATTTTACTCACAGTGTGTATGTTATTTGATTGGTCTCTGACCGTATTAAATTCTTCTTGTCTTGTCTATGCCTTATAAAAACTATTAAAATGCGGCTCTTGAACTCTTAAAAGAACAGTGAAAATTAATAACAAACTGTGGAATTTCCCCTTCCTTCCAGTTTTTCTGAGGAGATTTTAGGGATGCTGGTGGATACTGCATGAATAATACTATAGTTTGTGCCCTTCTATTAGAAAAGCAGATGATTATTTCAGTGCTTCAAGAGGTATGATTTGGAGCAGATGTCAAGCCATGTCTTTTTATCACTGGAAGTTATACTGGATTCGCTGATCCTTTTAGGGACCAATAATGCTGTTAACTCAGTTCCTCTCTATTTCCCTACAGCTTCCTAATTGAAAAGGATATTGAACACTTCCTGGTCTAAATTACTGCAGTGCTGGTGTGTAATATAAGGTCATTTGAGTTGGGAAGTTTGAACTTAAGCAAGCTGCAAAGACACGATCAATAATATTGATTAGTTATTATCAATTACATAAAGCTGGCAGAAACCACATAAGAAGCAGGCAGACAAGCAATTCCTTGAAGATCAGAGGTTTAGACAGTTCGCCAAATTAGTATCATTTGTGTAGGGAAACTATGACAGGAAAAGGCACGCCCTCTTCATTCCATTCAGAAGCAAAACTGCTGCATTCCCCCTTAAAGAAAATCGCATTTACCTGAGTCTGGAGACAGAGAATCAAGTCCTAGAAAAAAGAAAATGTGCACATTAGTGTTTGCTAAGTTCGGCTAATGTTCTTATTGAATGCTATAACTATGACACTTGGGACCATACACTTACCAAACACAATTCAAGTATCTCACACTCTCTGTTAAAACAAATAGTAATGCTACACACCAGCATATGTGATCAAGGACTTTTCTTCTTTAGGCTGAAATCTTAAAGCATGTTTTCTTGGGAGTAAGCCCCATTGAATTCAGTAGGACTTACTTCTAAGTAAACAGGTATAGGAGTCAGGGTGCGTGCCTCATTCTGCTTTCTCTCCTTGGCCAAAGTTCCCCCTGGCTTTGGTTATGAGAACTGGCTCTGAACACCAACAAATCAGCCCAACACACAAGAACACTCTGATTTAATATGATGTGCATTTTTAATTACTTATGCAATAAGATGGCAGTTAGGTGATTGATAACACGAACACAAGGCCTGTGAGAGCCTCAAATGACCTCTCGCATTGGTGCAGCAACTGGTGTTAGAGAGACGGCCCAGAAATTGTGAAGCCCACCCCTGGGGCACTGCTTCATCCACTCCTCATCCCCCTCCAGATGAAAGTGATGCTGGCTCTTTATCTTAACTCTACTTTTTAAAGCCCACTGCTGAAGCTGAGTGGAGCTCTCTGCTCCTGCTTTCTTAGGAGAGTTCCTCCCAGTTTGCCAAGGCCAGTACTGCAGTCAGACCTCTAGTCTTTACAGCCAGCTGCAGTTCAAAATCTCCCAAGCTGGCATACAACAGATGCAAATGGAGTGCTGGTCCAAAACATGAATGAACCAGAAGCACCAAACGAAACCATAGGCTGGCCATAGGATGGCTTGACCGCCAAGGACAAAGGAAATGGAACTACTCAGAGGTAAGTTCCATTTTATTCAGTGGGGCTTACTCCCAAGAAACTGTTCTTTGGATTGCAGCCTAATTTATTTGGGATGTTTAGAGAACTTGATAGAACAAATTTTGAGTCCAATGGAACCTTTAAGATCAACAAAGGTTTATTCAAGGTATGAGCTTTCATGAGCGTGCACACTTCTACTTAAGGGGCACTTTTGTGCCAGTGATGATTGATAATGTTTTGAGAAATCAGCTTCCTTTTTTTCTTTTAACTGAATGTTATGTGCTCAAATTGTGGGGTGCAATTTTTTAAAAATAACACAAACCTATTCTCTCCTAGCTTAAATGCAAATACAGCTGCAGAGAAAAAAATCAGGAGGAGTAAATAGGGTAGAATTTCACCCAGTTACTTGTCCAGTCATTGTTTTCTTTATTATTTCAGATCAGAGATGCTGAGAATAGTAATCATTCTATTATTACTTAACTAAGTGGGGTGCATATCCTATTCCTCCACTCAGCCAACTGTGACATCTTTTCTCTCGCACAAGGAGCCTCCCTCTTGTTCAAGAGGCTCTTCTAGTGGCTGATGAACCTCTAGTACCCAAGAAAGTGTAGCCATTAGCTGAATGGATACTGTCCAATGTGTTGGGGGGGGAGAATTCACTGAAATACTAAGTGAAACAGTCGTTTGCGAGGTTATTTCTACTGTGACAAGGGTATCTACTGATACCGACAAAGCCCTGCTACGGTGTTTGTCCCCATGGAAATAGATTTAAACAAAAACCTTGCTTTATCCGTTAGTCTGTGATTAATGATGCAAGGGTGTTTTAAAATGCATTGTAGATAATTCTGTAGACATCTTAATCTATTTAAAGGAGCCATGTGATAACTGTTTGTTAGGGTCTATATAGAAACATATTTATCCTTTGCAAATTTCCTGAATTTCCTAAAACAACACTCACATTAGAAGAGAGCTACAGAGCTTGCATTGATTAACTAGAATCATTTTTTTTTTCTTCTGTTATCTATGCACAGCTTGGGTAACTGTAACACAGGAAAATGTTCCTACTGTGTACAGTCCCATTACATTACACCTTCTAAAGTGTACACTTTTACAGGCAGGGAGCACAAATCTGCTAGGCAGCATGGCTACAGATTACTGATCCATGTAGCCAGATGCCATAGGCAGGGGGTGGCCAAACACTGTCCAGTTTGGGCATGGCCAACCGGCCAAGGGCTATCCCACACTCAGGATGGGTGGTCTCCTTGCCTAAGTGCTGGAGGAAGTGGCCAGTGTACTTTGGGGTTCGATTGAGCCAGTGAGAGTGGGAAGGAGGTGGGAAGGCATGGTGCACGCTCAGCACTGTGTAACTGTTACTTTATTGTTATTTCCTATGTGTTCATGGGGGTAAAATCATGGACGATGGCCTCTGCCAAGCCTCCGATGTTATCCCATTACAACTGTTCTATCAAACAGGGTATGAAGTAAACAATGGTACTTTCACTTTTCAATCTCTGAAAACCTATAAGGAGTTCTAGTAAATTAATGATAAGCAAATACATAAAACAGATTCTTGTCAAGTGCTACCTTAATTGTTCCTAAAAGTATGTTAACAACACCAGCAAGTGAGCAATTCCATGGACCCATACAGTTAACAGTGGTGGCTTTTGCCAAGCTCAGGATGCCTTCCTCTCTGGCACAAGAGGCTCTTCCACTGGCAGAAGAGCTTCTTGCCTCACAGGAAGGTGTTCTGTGGTGGAGGAAGGTGCTTCTGTTAGTAACCTGAGAGATTAAACCCACAGGTGGCAGCACGAAATGTCCATTTATAATGGAACATATTGTCTAGACATGCTAGGTTAAATAATTAATTTTATGTATAATGTAAGTACAGAAGAAGAAACAATGACCACAATGTTAATGTTCTTTCTTCATTTCCCCAGACTTTTTGGTGTTAATTACCAAATGCCCCAAGACCTTCAAGAATGCAGGGCTTGTGTTATTTTGGCACTGCAGACATTTTCAACAGAGGTACATTTTCCAGCTTGGTGGTTTTTATGGCAAGTTGTAGCCAAGAGTGAAATGTAATGGTTAATTTTGTGTTAATACTGCAACTTGGCTGATGCTGTCTGACAACCAAAAGGAAGGCATTTCAATCCAATGTTCTCAAATATGCTCAGAATATAATAAATGCCGCTCTGCTTCCAATTTAGCGATAAAGCCTGAAAGTTACTTCCTATAAAAATTTGTTCAAACATTTATATATCTTATGATTCACTGACAGGTGTTATGAGAAGCTTACACTGTTGTTTTATGAAAGCTATTATGAAGGTCTCTCCCCCCCCCCCAAAAAAAAAAAAAAAAGATTTAAACTGGTTCTTTCTACTTGAGCTACCACAGTAATAAAACAGAAAAGCCTAAGGCAGTATTCTATTTCATCATGCAGCCAGCACTCCAAATTTCTCTGCACAATTCGCAAATCACTTATATTGACACAATTATACCTAAACAAGATTAGTCCCACTAAATAAAACTTGGACCCACAGCCTGCTAGGGGTGGGTGGCATGCCTCTGCAAGTGAAAGGAGAAGGTGTTTAACTTCACTTATGGAGGTGTGCCGCAGCAGCAGCACAACTCTACAAGTGAAGGGAAGGCATTTTTAAATGTTTTCCTTTCACTCCCGGAGTTGTGCCACCACCTCCGCAAATGAAGGGAGAAGACATAACTTTCCTCTACTTATGGAGGCATGCCACAGCAGCGCGACTGTGACTGAAGGGAAGGCATTTTTAAATGCCGAATAAATTTGGGTTTTCTGATTATTTACTCAAATCCCAATATCATACTGATACTGGGATTCGAGAATATCAGGAAATACCAATATTTTTCAGGTCCAATGGACCAGAATCGGAAAAAAAAATTTCCTGCACACCCCTAGTGCCTGCACATGGCAAAGATCACAAAAGCTGTGCCCATTATGCCAGTGCCTAATTAGGCAGAAGCCCAGCTTGCACATAACACAAGTGGGGCATAGCTTTATTTCTCTTCCCCCCCCCAAAAGGGAGGGAATTATGCAAACTGGGTTTCCGCATAATCAAACATTAGAACAGTGGCTAGCCATTATATAGCAAAGGGGCATTTTCCTACTGCTCCTCTTAGTGGGGGGGGGATGCCATTCCCAGTGGTAACAGATGAAATTGCCCAATACATAAGCTAGTGAAAATATGAGTACTTGAGTGTAAACAGATTTACCACCCACAATCAATGTTCCTTTGACATCAACCAGAACCACAGTCGGTACTGGGGCACCAGTATTCATTCAAGGAAGCCTCTACACCAGGGGTGTCGAACTCATTTGTTATGAGGGCCGGATCTGACAGAAATGAGACCTTGTTGGGCCAGGCCACGTGTGCCATAAACTGTAATGCCAGATAGCGGAGATATAAACTTCATAAAGGACACAAACACAAAGGTTTTGTTTTTTAACTTAAAATAAAAACATATCGCACTCTTGCAAAGTTTTGCTTATTTAACAGTTTCTGATAACTGACACCTCTTGCTCTGAATTATTGCATCAAAATGTCTGTGCTGTTGCAATCTTGAGTATGCTGTTTGGGGGTGTATCTGTAAGCTGCAAACCTACAATGACACAGCAGCAGCAGAACTGGAAGAAGAAGCAGAAGGCAACCAGTTCCACTGCAGGCCTGACAGAAGTCCTCTGGGGGCCTGATGCAGCCCCCGGGCCGCATGTTTGACACCCCTGCTCTACACAATGTATAAGCTAGATCATTACTGACAGGCTTAGAGAAGGACCGTTACTGCTAAAGAAATGTTAAGGATGTTTCCAGACAGACTGATTTATTGGGTTCAGAGCTGTTGATTTAATGAATGGCAACTTGCAAGCTGCGCAAAGACTGGACCAGTCCCCAAGCTGATACATGAATCCAGTGGTCAAGGAGAAGATTAGAACGGGAAGCACTGAATTTCAAAATCCAAATGACAGATTGCAGTAAGGCTGTTAAGCAAGATCCTGCATTTGTGTGTGTGGTCCGAGGAACTGGTTTCTGCACGGCAAAAGTATATTTTCTAAAGTGAGAGCATCAGGGCTCAAGTCTGTCTAAAAAGTAACACCATTTGAAATACAAGCCCATCTTGTTAAATTTAAATGTGGTGTGGTAGCCCAGAGAAAGAGCTCGCACTAAAAGACTCTTTTCGTATTGTACAACTTCTGGTTCTGAACTCAATGACTGACAATATGGCTGAACACAACCCAATTCTGGTTCAGATTAAAACATCTGAGCAGTTCAATGCTAAACTGCACAACCAGCTATACAGGAAACTCCTGTGGGAATATAGCCTAAGATATTACCGTTTGAACACATTTTTTAAAGGGCTGGAACAGAAGAAATACAGCAATAACTGTTGACAGGGGAACAAAGTTTGAGTCCAGTGGTACCTTTAAGACCAACAAAGTTTTATTCAAAGTGTGAGCTTTCTGTTGACAGGGAAACATCCATCTTGAATCTTTCAGCTGTTAACACTAACAAAAACATAACACAATGGCATTCCAATGCAGCACTCTACAGTTAATAGTTATACCTGCGGTCAATAGGTTTGGAGAACTCTGAACCCTCTTCACAGCAGTTAATTTGACAGACATGGCAGCACGTTTGCGAGCACACCCACCACTATCTGAAAGCACAAAATGACACAGACACTGGCCCACGACATAGAGAGCAAGCACATGCGACATATTACGTAGCATTGTGAGATATGGAAACAGAGACATATCCATGCAGTTAGCAACTGCCGTTGATCCTTATGGATTTGTGCATACATACCAAAGGCCGTGGGGAAGCTCTAGTTAATTACTACTGCCATTCCAAAGAATAAACGAGCCAAGAGATTTGTCAAGTGCTCTCTAGTATTGGAAAGATCGCTTGTGTCAACCTAACTCATCACAAAACAAATAAACTAAAATGGAGGATTACAATTGACACAACATTATCTCCTCAATAACAGTATTTTAAGGCATACCCACTAAGATGCTAACCAGTAAATTTAAATTTATATGGCTTGGTAGACTTTAATTCAGATTTTGAAAACAGTGCTTTTTGCCCTCTGTCTGTAGAAAGTACCAATTAGAAGCATATTATTATTATGAACACACACCTTTTCTTCCCCCAGATTCTAACCTTTTTGAGCTACAGAGATAAAAATAGAACATTTATAATTCATTTATGGGGAAATCCTGGGGAAATCCAAAATCTCAGAATACTGACGTGATCAAATGCCCCTCTGATTTTGGAACATTGTTGTTCAAGGGTGAAAAATAAAAGCATGGTTGGTTGGGGGGGGGGCATTGCCAGGGGAAACAAATCTGAAGAAAATCCTGGATTAAACAAATTCCTGTCCTATTAAAAACCAAAACAGTTGGTGTCGGAGGTTGAAGTATATTCATCAGCATTCACATGACGGTTTCACATCACACTCAGTGACTGTAAATTTGGGAACAGACTGTGGATTTGCCCAAGAATGGTGGTATGTCACTCTTAGAAATTCAATACAGAAGATAAACAAAGATGAGCAGCAGTGAAAACATTCGGCTCCCATCTGCCCTTGGAGCCGATGACAGACACAGGTGGGGGCTGCTTTTGCCTCCCTTGGATAGTCACTTTTGCCTCCCTTGGATGGAGGAAGAGGCAGGGTCTTATGATGCATGGTGTCTTAGCATTCAGCATGGGGGCAGAACTGGCAAGCATTATAAGGCTGGCTCCGCCCCCTTCTGAGGGGCTGAGAAGAGGACACACTGTTCCAGCACTGTGAGGCCAGCCCGTTGACCAAATTTCAGTTTTGCGCAGTTACCCAATGAGCATTGGATGTATTCAGGGCTATTTTGGGGCAGGAACGCACAGGAACTGAGTTCCAGCTGGCTCCTGAGTTGGCCCACCCAGCAGGAACTCATTAGTATAATAAGCCACACCCAACAGCAGGAACTCATTAGGATTGGCTACATTAGGGGTGTGTGGCCTAACATGCAAGGGAGTTCCTGCTACAAAAAAAGCCCTGGGTTTTGGCAACAAACAAGGTAAACAGAATAAGAAGCAAAAGGTGGGTGTGGCTGGATAATCACACTTCTGGTAACATGGGGGTGTGGCCTAATAGGCTAATGAGCTGTGCTGTTTGGGGTGTGGCCTAACAGGCTAATGAGTTTCTGGTGTTGGGTGTGGCCTATTATGCTAATGAGTTCCTGTTGGGCTTTTCCTACAAAAAAGCCCTGGACGTATTGGGTCCAGGCCAGGCCTGTAGCTACAGTGAAGCATCTCAGGGCCTGGCCCCCCAACTTACTGCCAGGCCCCCTGACTTCCCATCCAGCCCTGGCCCCTCAACTTCCAATTTTTTATTTTATTTGTGGTGCTCCCTTGGGAGGGGGGGTGTCTGTGCGGGGTGCCCTCCAACTTATTTAAAGGCCCCCTGAATTGAAAAATCCTGGCTACGAGCCTGGTCCAGGCCATTCTTTTCAGATTGGGGCAGCCTTCACCACAGTTGCTATTGGTTATCTGGCCCCAGCCATCCAGCAGCTGGGGCATTGGAATTCATGGTGTTATAAGACTTATATTTGTTCACTTAATACTTCGTAAGATTGTTGTTCTGCTGTTAATTGTGTTTTCTTTCTAGGTTAGGCCAGTCATCATGAGAGGCAAAGAGTTTTCATCTGCAGCCACAGTATGGTCTTTTGGGCAGGCCAGAAGGAGTCCCACTGGTTCCCAATTGGGGCTTAGTGAGTTTGCTACAGTCAAACGGTTGGGATGATGGGGCTTGAAACAGCCTGGCCTCATCCTGCTGTTATTTAAAGGGAGCTGAAGTCCTCCACCTCATGTACTGTTGGTCCACTCGGGTTGAAATGATCTCTGCCTTGTGAAAGGGAAGGCTCTGGTGATACAGACAAAGGCCGACCTGGAGCTCATCAGGAGTAGGTGGCCTGGTGTGTGGATTGTGTGGTCTGCTATATTGTCTTGCCAGGTGTGGCTGGGCTTGGGGGATCCCAGATATTTGGGCAGTAATCATCAGAATGTGAACTGGGAAAGGAGGAATACAATGGTTGATGGATTGGGTCAGTTCTTGCCTCAGCCTGGAATACAGACTGAGCTGGTCAACCTGTATAGGAGTGATGGAGTACCTCTCTCACAAAAAAGCAATGACATATTCTTAGAGGACTTGAGGTAAGGGCTGTGGGTGGCTTAAAGCTGCCCAGTGGTCACAAGGTCCTGTGCAAAGGCTTGGGTATGGTGGTGGCAGGTTAGTGCATGAAGAAGGAAAGCGGATCCAGTGAACACCTTATGGCACCTCCCCTATTGGGGAGCAAAGGATCCGTCAGGCTCAGCCTTTGGGTGGAGCAGGAATGAGGGCTGCCTTTGGGACTGCCCTGGATAGCTGCCTCCCCTCCAAGTTTCACAGCTTGGGGGGGAGAGCGCCAGGGAAATACCCCACTTGCTATGCTGGCTGGTTGTGAGCCAGAAGGATGGCTTACTCCTGGGGTAAAAGTGAGTCACCCAATACATGCAAGGAGATGGTCTGGGGTGACCCCTAGCCTTGGCCTATGTTTTCCGCATTTGGGATTTGCCCTTGCCTCAAAGGTGTAAATAGTTAATAAAGTGGCCCTTAGTTAAACCCAATCCTGTGTCTGTCTCTTTCTTCCAACTATGAGGCCAAGAGCATGTTTTCATTTCTTCTACTTTATAGTTTAGTCACAGGCTCTACAAGATAAAAGGATTAGCAACTTTTGATAGAACCACAAATTTTTATTGTGGTCCATCAACACTTTATGTCAAGAATTTAATCTGATCATACAGCCCACTGTAGGATTCCTAATAAAAGTAATTTTAGGAAACACTACTCAGAACAGACTGTGATGAGCACAGTCTTTCTCTTTAACCACTTGCACATTATATAAAAGTATCAGATAACTACCAACTTTTTTTGCTATAATTTAACATTAACAAACTTAAGACCTATAGATCTTAGCATTCTCTCAAGATGGTACATACTTTGAATGTGATTTGTCTTTATATATCCCATTTATTATAAAGCAAGATACTTTACTTAATCATTTTTAAATTAGATGAATTTATCACATGCATTATCCATGTATATTCTTGCCTAAAATATTTATGGGAGGACTCTAAGGATCCATTTTAGGATATTAACTCTGACTCATTAATTATCCATATATGAAAAGGCAGTAAATAACTCTGTGTTTTGTTAAGACATTTATGTGGTAAACAGACCTGCTTCAGTATATGGGTTGGTTCTAAAATAAATTTTCAATCAGCAGAATGGAATTTCTTCTTCGCATGAGAGATAGAATCAGGTTTTGATTTGCTTGCAGCTCTGTCTAGCTATCTATCATATGTTTATCCCCCTCCTCCTCCAAGGAGCTCAGGTGTTCCTTGCCTCCTTGTCTTTACAAAAACCATATGAGGTAGGTTAGGCTGAGAGAGACTGAATGGCCCAAGATCACCTAAAGTCCTTCATAGCTGAAGTCTCTCCAGTCCTAGTCTGAAATTCTAACCACTATTTTATACTGGCTTTTTCAAAACACATATTACATCTATCTCACTGGCAAAGAAATAAGATAATGGTGGAGACATAAATATGAAGAGCCTGGGGGAAATCAAGAAATCTGCAAAAAGCACTGAAAATTCTGGAAAGTAAAAAACAGAATTACAGTACAATCCTAAGCAGAGTGGCCCTTTTGAGGCCATTTACTTCAATGGATTTAGAAAGGTATAATTCTCTTTACCATTAGAGAACCAAACCCTGAAAGGAAGAGATCACATCCCCCCACCAAACATGCTTTGCTAATGGGATCAGGAATTCAAGTCTGAGAGCCTGATTAAGCTCTACCTTTGCAATAGCCTCTGACCAGGATTCAGTTAACATATTTACAGTGTAGTTCTAAACACAGTTCACCTGTCTAAGCCCAATGACTTCAATGGACTTAGAAACAAAACAGAGGAGGAGGAAATGATCTTTATCTCCCCAAGCTTCTTGGAGGAAGGGCAGGATAAAACACTACTGAATGAAAAAAAAATTAAGCACACACTAGTGCTGTATCATAAGGATCAGCCGGCCCTTAAAGTGGTTAATTGAATTATTCAGACTAGCTAATATGCTCTTCAAAAGCAGCACAGACTTCAAATACTGTATACTTTTATATTCTTTCCATGTTCAAGAGCATTCTGAAGAGGGGTAATGTCTGCCTCTCCCACCTTGCCATGAAATAACACACCACGTACTCCAACATCTTCTACAATGGAGCCCTGATAATTGTTCAGTGCAATAGTTTGGAAAGATAGTAATACAAAATACATGTACCTATATCTTGCAGTGTGTTCAAAAAACAACTAAGTAAGAATGTAACAGTAAATAAGCAGAATAAGTAAGGAACAATAAAATATTAGTATAACTGTAAGCACAAATCTCTTGCCATATATGCCATTGTGTTAACTATGTATATGTGTACTGTAACCAATATATTTTACTGAACATGTAAAAATATATTGAAATGGAACATGTATACATATATACACATGTATAAATTCATGTATTTATACATTCTAGCCCCTGTCTATAGCAATAAACACATATAATTATTGTTCACATAGACATATATCTTAAAGAGGTTATCTGAATAAATTTAGGGTAGGCCAAGTCTAAATATGAACAATTTGCTTAAAGGAATTTTTAAAAGGAGGCATATTCCCCCTCCATTCATAGAAACTGCATACCTGTATTCATTTTGACTCCGGAGTTGTTGCTGAAGAAGTCTTTAGTTTTTCTGCAGGAAAAAAACAAAAAAACAACAACATTAATTTATTATTAAGCAATTATATGTCACAGGTCATGTCTGGTTTGGGGGCTCTCTGGTTTTGGGGCTTGTATCTCTGTTATAAACTAAAAGTTAGTACTTCCATTATGTCCCAGACCTTATTCTCAAATGTTGAAAATCTTTTGCTGTGGAGTGGAAAAGATAAACATATTTGGCATCCAAAATCCCATTTTCTCAAAAGCTAAATGGGCTGTAGCTTAAAAAAGATAAAGCAGGTAGATGCACTGAAGGGAGGAATTCATGTTTTTATTACATTTGTAAAATATACGAAGATGCAATAGATAAATTTTACAAAGTGAACATTTAAGTTGCTCTCTGGCTCTGGATAATAGCCTTAAGTGGTTATTCCTGCAGGCAATGTAAGGCTCTCTGCTCCTGAACCAATAGATTTTTGAGGTTTTAAAAATCACTGAGCACAATGAGTGCTGAATCAGGCCCATTACAGAGCCTGCCAGATACTTAGAATGCACTGAAAGCAAATTATAAATACATTAATCCAGGAAGCTGGAAGGATTTCAGAATCTGTGGTATTCCGTCTGGGGACTTAACGCTCCATGGCATTCAAAACACATACACAAACAAACAGGAAACAAGCAATGAAGTAGCAACTGAAAGGAGACTGCATGATACTTTTTAAGGCCAAGGAAGTGCCTATAGCTACTGATTTTGTTGTGACTGTGTTTATCCCGTTAGGTGCTAAAATAGACAAAACAGTGTCAGTAACACAGGTAAGTGCCATCTAAGCCAGCCAAGATCCATTCACCACATCAGCAGGAGCTGGGATTTGAAGGAAGGGTGTTACTTCTGAGGTGTTTTAAGGTTTTATCACGATCAGGCTATTTGGAACAATTATTTGTATGGATAATGATATAGGTACCCTACTCCAGAAGCTGATGAATCAACAGACTATCCATTTGGGTGAATAAGCATTCTGAGGGAAGCCTTAGGACTGTCACCACATGACCCAGACACAGGTATAATCCTTTGAAGGACACAGGTATAATCCTTCTGCCTAGGGCAGAAGGGAAGGCTCAGTCAGAATTATTGTTACAGTCAACAACCAGCACACTCAGTTATTTAACATGAAAACATTCAAATAAGAAATATGGGGTAAAACCAACAGGGGCATTCTTAAATTAAAAATCCGTGACTATAACAGGAAAAAAGAATAAAACAGCCATAAAACTCATGTATAATTTAGATAAAAGATAAGAACTTAATCTAAGAAGGGAAGGCTAAAATGGATCCTCCCACCCATTTCTACCATGGTTGTGCTTGTCTGCGGTTTGTTCCCTGCTGTGACGTACGCCTAATGACTTGATGGGAGAAGAGGGCCACAGATGGCAGGTCCCTGAAAGGCTTTGTTTTTATTCTTAAGGAGACTTCGTTGTTTTGGTTTTTATTTGTGGCGCTGGGGACAATATTTTTGGCTATTGTCATGTGTGATTTTATTGGGTTGGATCAAAATTAACTTCTCCAGAGGTATAAGGATTACTTCCCACAGAGCACGATTTTCTTGCTTCCTGCTGTGGCAGGCTGAAGGATCCTAAAATCTGTTTTTAGGGCTAAAGGGATTATTTCGGGGTTAGTCTGGATCACACTAAAGAAAAATTCCTGACAGCAGCCAAGAGAAGGATTGTCTCCAGCTCTACAAAAAAAATGCTATCTCCTTAATAGTATTGTTGTTCATTGTTGTTCAGTTGCACAGTCGAGTACGACTCTTCACGACCCCAAGGACCAGATTACGCCAGGCCCTCTTGTCTTCCGCTGTCCGCTGAAGTTTGCTCAATTTCATGTTCGTTGCATAGTATTAAGTATTAAGAAAACTGTTCTATTTTATTAATAAGCCTAAAAACAAAAGCCTGTTAGGGAAGAACAAGGTGAACAGCTATAATCACCCAGTTCTTATGCATCTTGACTCCAATTGGCCCTTCCTGACAACCAGCTCCCCAAGCCCCTATACGTAATGCCTCAAGTTATTCTGTTCTTTGTATCAGAAGAAACCTGCTTGCACACGAAAGCTTATACCTTGAAGTAAACTTTGTTGGTCTTAAAGGTGCCACTGGACTCAAACTTTGTTAAGGTAAACAATAAAGAGCAGCTGTAGAAATTTGGGAAACAGCTAACAAATTTTCATGCCATTCTGTTCTTAGTAAAACTTCACTGAGATTAATTCTCTTAAAATTCTCCACAGATGATTCAAAGGACAAAACAAGCCCAGTCTGTTTTGTTCACTCTGAATAAATTGTGTTTGATAGTAACGTTGCTTTCCTTAACTGCCACAAAGTATTCCAAGAGCATCGGATTCCAGGAGTGTTTCGTTGCTGCCACAGGAGACAGCATTTAAAAATGTTCTCAGAGTCGGGAACTGAACAAATGGTAGCACCATGAATACAGGCTGTAAAATGCAACACTACACACAGAACTTTCGCAAAGATACCCTGGGTACAGACTCTTTGTACAGAAGGATTTTTCACCAGGAGTTTTGATATGTTAACTTAAGCTGTAGTTCAGCTCAGCTGAAGTGATGTACAATGTATTTTTGCTTATCTCTGTGATATATGAATGCAAAACCCATGGACAAATCAATGCAGTGTCCATGATTACAAACTGTTTGAAGGGTACACAATTAACTGAGCTGAGGCAATAACTTCACAAACTTGGCTATCCCTTCCTGATATGACTTCATCCATTTGTGTTGCTGGACAGGGGTCAAGTCCAATTATTACAGATGTTTACCCAGAATTAATAGGATCATGGTAAGACTTAAAAAAAAAAAATTAAAAACCAAATGACAGCATGGACTTGATCATGATGCCATGAGGTGTATAGCCCAAATTTGCCATAAAATCATAACTAGGGGTGCCAGGCTGTGCTTTGCAACCAGCAGAAGGTGGGGGGGAGCAGGGACATGGCATGGCCACAATGTCATATATGCCTCTACATCACTTACAGAGCAAACAAGGTAGTAAAATCAGTGGCTTTAGGAACCATCAGAAACTCTGTGGTTTTACCATAAAGTTTCTGGCAATACATTAAAGAGAAGCCTGGCAACCCTATTTTATTCTTTGTATGGGCTTCTTGCCAAACCTCACAAACTCATAACAACAATTCTGCAATTTCTGGATCGGGCTGAAGGGTAGCCCCACATAGAGCAAGTTACAGTAGTCCAGCCTGGATCACTGTAGCTAAGTCCCAGGGAGCAAGATATGGAACCAGTTGCCTCATTAGCCAAAGGTAATAAAGGCCTGATCTGGCGACCGAGGTGACCTTGGGCCTCCACAGTCCACAGGAATCCAGCATCACCCTAAGGGTGTGGTCACACTGGCAAGGTAATTGCGCTTTGTTCCCGCTTTGTTTAAATCGGGAACATTTTTCTTTGGGTTGGGCTGACTAGATGCAGCCAGCCCCTCTCTTCCAGCACCCGCTCGCCTGTCGCTGCACCATCCCTCCAGGCAATCCTGCCAGCCACGGGGCAGGCTCAGGCGGCTGCTGCTCCTGCTGCTGCTGTGGGGAGTGCTGCCACTGCCATTGCCCCACGAAAAAAGGCTCCGCTGTCTCTGCCATCCTCCTTGCCGGCCCCCGTCCAGGCTGCCGGAGCCCCTGCATCTCGTTCCTACCTCCAGGGCTGTCTTTGTGTGTGTGTTTTTTAAAAAAAGCTTCCCGTTTGAGTGCTTGAGCAAACATGCGCTTAATAAATCCATTATTAAACGTTAGATGGATTTATTAAGCACATGGTTACGCAAGCGCTCAAACCAGAAGATTAAAAATGCACAAAGTGCAGTCAGACGGCTCTAATCACAATCATTGCAAAAGATGGCTGTTCAGATGGGCGAAATCATGCATTAAAAGCACAAGTGCCAGGAAAATACCTGATTTTCCGGGGAGCATTGCGGGAGTGAGCCCACTTCGGCGCGGGAGGCGGATTGGCACATGTGAATGTGAAATTTACATGTGCGAGGGAACAGCGGCAAACCCCGATCAAAAGGTCCGTGTGACCGCACCGTAAGACGCCTTACCCTCAGGCACTGGTACCAATGGTGTTCCACCAAAGACCAGGAGCCTGATTCCCAATCCTAACCCCCCATGATTCAGGTACAGGACCTTTGTCTTTGTTGGATTCAAATTCAGTCAATTCTGCTGCAACCATCCAGCCACTGCCCCTAATTCCCCGTTCGAAATATGTGGGGCAGAGTCCAGCCGGCCAGACATCAACACTCAGAGCGAGGCGTCATCAACATATTGATGACAACCCAATCCCCTGGACCAACTGGGTGAGGGGGCATATGTAGATGTTGAATAATATCAAAGAGAGAGGATCACCCCCTCTGGCACCCCGCATTCAAGCAGATATCGCAGGGACATCCTCTACCTTTACAGATTCCAGTGGGTAGCTGTGTTGATCTGAAGCAACAGAACGAAGTTTGAGTCTGGTGCCAGTGGCAGCTTTAAAACCAACAAAGTTTTATTCTGGTTATAAGCTTTCATGTGCATGCATTCTGTGGACTCAAACTTTGTTGAGAAAGTTAACAAGTTTACCCTTCACCATTTCTACTTAAATCTCAAGTGGCAAGGAAGGACAGTCTCTTATGTGATTTCTTTTTGCTCAAAGAACTATCCCTCAAACAATCCTAAGACAATTTAAGAATTCGGGGGAGGGGGGGGGATGGGACTGAAAAGAAACTATGGAAGCCTCAATTAGAAAAAGCCAAAGAAATGACACAAACGGAGAGCACAGTATGTGCATTTTATGAGTTGTTTTTATAGCTGCAAAGGCAGCCCTTTACAGTACAGTGAATGAAAAAAGGATCCTTTTACATTCTGAGCTTCCCCTACAAATTAAGGCTTATTTAGCCATTGAGCTGGGAATTTTATGGATGGTGCATGCAATTTTTATGGCATCGAAATTCAACAACAAGAAAAGGATTTTTGAATTAAAAACCCTGCCCAGTGTTCACAGCCTGAAATTCATTTTATGTTTCTACATGCTCCCATGCAAGCTTTAATTACATAAAATTAATTGGACAGTCCTAATCCTTTGATATGGCTTCTTTTTTTGTTCACTGGAATTCATACCATTCATATAGGACAAAAGCCATCTTGAGACAGCATACTGTCAAAAGAGTAGGTGCATTCCAAATGCAGATGAGCACTAGCTATCAATTAATGAGCCACAAAAGGACGGATATGCACACACTTAGAAAACAGAAAAGGGAGTCCCTTTTTTTAGTTTCTTTCTGGAATGTCAGAAGGAATAACTTCAGAGACATGATTCTTCAGCAATTCTTTCCCCATTAAATACCAAAGCATCACTAATTACTTTTCTGAAAGCAGACATCCCCTTGCCCCAAAAACTGGTTCATGACCCAATCCACAGAGTGTTGCATTAACAAATATCAATCTACTCCAAGCTGTAGCAACTTGCAACCTAAAGCATAATGTGACATCTGAAAGCCAACCCTGAACTGTGTAACAGCATGGTTTGGTGCTGCTACATGGGCAACTGCCAGATGGTTTACAGGGTGAACCAGTAGTCTTGGAGATTCACTCATTTCAAGCAGTGTGCTCTTCCGCAATCTCATTTTGTCACTCATTCATCCCTATTGCTTTGGGCTCCCCCTTTCCACATGTGTTTTGCTCCCTCTGGGTCTACTAGAGAGAGCAAATTACATGGGGGCCCCGAAACCCTGAAGCAATAGGAACACATATGTGATGAAAATCAGAATGTGGAAGAGCCCAACTGTCAGACCCATCGAGAAGTCAGGCAACCCTGGGGAACAACTGTAGCTCACTTCCTCTTATATAAATCCTATAGCAGTCTTCTGTGCCTCCTCACTTTTACAAAGAGTATACAAAATGTAGAAAGAGGGAATCATTTGCCCACTGAGAACACTGGATATAATTATCACTTGGACTTCTTATCTAGTGCCAGAGACATAATGCCCTGTGTAGTTCAAACCCTCCTCATTACCTTTAAGCAAGGTAATGGGAATAGGGCTCATCCTTATCACACTGAGCCTCAGAGAAATTCAGACAGATGTCTCATGCTTTTTGAAGTATCTTTCAAGGCAATCCTAAGCGGAATCACACCTTTCTAAACCCACTGACTTCACTGGACTGAGAAGGGTGCAACTCTGGTTAGGACTATCCTGCTTGAGGCTCAGCATGGTTTTGGGAAAAGTCCCTGCAATTTTTCAGGGCTCTCATTAGATTAAGGTATGGACTTGCAAGTGAGGAGCTGCCAGTCTTGGGCCATGCTCTTCTCCATGCTGCCACAATTGTATGCTCTTCCTTCCTTCCTTCCTTATATGCAGAGTATGACTGAAGGCTACCTAAACTGGGGAAACCCCAATCAAACTCCAGTTTGTCATGATATCTGCATTCAGACACTTGGATGAAATGGAATCTGCTTGCTACTCACAATCCAGGACTATCCTGAGGTTTAGAATCCTGGTTCTCAGGTAAAGAACAAACATGAATTTGCTCAGGTGCCTGGATTCAATGTCATGGTGAACTGGAGCCCGATAACAGGCTTTCCTCCCCAGGAAGCCTTCAATCATGTTCTCTGCATGAGGAGGAGAGAGGGTCAAAGGAAGCACATGAGCATGGCAACAAGCTGTGTCTGTGGTTGTGAGAATGGAACCAGGATGAGCATGACTAAGAAAAAAATAATTATCTACAGAATTTTAGATCCACACATTCACACTAGTCCCTGAGTCAAGCAGAGAGAAGAGAGGATGATGGAAGTTGTGCACAACCAACCTGTGCTTTGTAGTCTTAAAGTTAAAAGGACATAAAAATTTATGTATGCATTTTTTTACAACTGTGGGGACCACACAGCCATTCAATCAAGATAAGAAGAAATGCCAGTTCTTGATATAAGGCAGAAAAATACACTACTTTGCAGGTGTGTTGTGCAGGAACAATTGCCTCCCTCCTCCCACCTGCTGCTTATGCCTCTCTTGGAAAGTCTATATCTCCCTAAAAAAATTCTGGATGTAGCATATTACATTACAGAAAAATTAAAAGTCACAAACTGAATCTATGGCATTGTAAGGAATTAACAGGATTTGTCAAGGCTTCGGTCAAAGTTCGTCTTAGAACAATAGCTCCGTTGTCCTATAGTGCCAAGTCCTTGATACCAAATGGAATCAGATTGTATAATCAGTTGTTTAAGTGAAACTCAAGCATGCCAGCCTCTTTTCCGTCTCGATCAAGCTCTGAATTAGAAACAAGCAATTGTAAAAATATTGCTTTGCATTATGTGCCATTCTCAAAATGAGTAAGTTCATTGTACCAACTTCCCAGAGTCAAGCAGTTTAGCAAAACAACTGTGGCACTCAGCTTGCCCGAGGTTACCCTGAGTGCTAAGTGAAAGAATACGAAGAATATAGAAGCAATAGCATAATGTCACACCATGTAACTATATATATATATATGAATGAGACTGCTCCATCAAAATGTAGTTAAACCTGTTACATATACTATCAAAAACTAAGCGCTGTTCCATGCATTATTATTAGAATCACACAACATGTCAGGACAATCTGTTCAACTAAATGTGTACATAGATCTCTACACTTGCAGTGCTGCCTAATGACCAATTTGCACAGCAAACCACAACCCTTGCCATGTTTTTCTACCCTATAAAAATTAATTAATTAAAAAAAACACTCAAACTGACCTGGCTTCTGTGGTTCCCCCCATTTGTACCTGTAACACTGTCTCCTGGTTTATACCTACTATAGTTCTACAAGCCTCATCATTATTTAAAACAAAATCAGTCATATTCTGCCCCCTATAAATAGCCAAAGTAAACATGACAAAGAAAATCAAGCTCAGCAGGGCTGGAAAATGCATGTGATCATGGACAGCTTGCATTTAACTGCTGGCAACTGTTAACTTAAAAAAAACCACCTTTGGAGATTTACTTCAACTGGCTGTTGAACTGAGTCATCTAGTTATTTTTCCTGTTATTATTCCTGTTATTGGCATTTACCTGTAACTGTTGTTCATCAAATGGTCTGTGCAGTACACACGAGACCATGCTTGCGCTGGCCTGCTGTGGAGATCTCATTTAAAGCTCTCTACAAAGTTTGGAGCACTCAGCCCCCTCCCCTCACAGGTCAGCTCCTTCCCGCCCAGCCAACATATGATGGGGCGGAGCGAGTGTTCCTTTCCTCAGTCTCATTAATCAGAAAAAGAACTAAGTAGTAACCATGGTAGTTCATCTTCATGGCTTCTGTGTAGGCCTGTGGCAGAGATCTCTTTTAAAGCTCTCTAGAAAATTCAGAGCGCTCAGCCCCCTTCCCTCATGGATTGGCTCCTTCACGCCCAGTCGACATGTGATGGGGGAAGCGAGTGCTCCTTCCCTCAGTTCCTTCTCACTGCTGTGGAAGGTCCCCATGAGCATGAGGATCCCACAGCAGGGAAAGAAGGAAGGGATATGTGCCTGCACAGAAGACCACTCAATGAACAAAGGTGACAGGTAAGTGCAACCCTAGTTTCATCTTTGTGGCTTCTGTGCAGTCCCACTTGGAAGAATAGCAAGATCATTTACCAGCAGGAGGTGGGCGTGGGATCCTCAGTGAAATAACTGAAGAACTGCTTTCCCCATAGCTGCATCCCATCGGGAATCAACATCAATTGCACAGTGCTTGATGAATGTTGATGGGGAGGACCAAGTGGTTGCTTTGCTCATGTTGTCCAAGGGGATGTTGCCAAGGAAGGCTACGGAGGAAGACTGAGACCTGGCCAAGTGAGCTCTGAGATGGCATGGGCAATTGACTTTGGAGACAGAGCATGCCAACTGGATGGCCTTGAACACCCAACATGAGAAGGTTTGGGAGGAGGATGCCTGGCCCTTGTGGGGGGCAGCAAAGCAGACCAGCAGGTTGTTTTCTTTCCACAAGGATATGGTGTGGTGTAAAAAAAAAAAACAATGACTTACGAATATTGTTCATTCTTTGTATGAAGTGGGAGAGGGGAAAAACACTGGCAGGACTATGTTCTGGGAGACATGAAAGGTAGACATAACCTTGGGAAGGAAGTCTAGACTAGGGTGGAAAACCACCTTATTCTGGTGAAACCTGGAAAAGGCTGGGGTAGACTTTAAGGCCTTAAGTTATCCTACCCTTCAGGAAGAAGTAATTGCCAGAAGGAATGCTACCTTAAAAGAAAGACAGGTCACATATGGCGAGGGACTCAAAGGGTTTAAACATTAGTGCAAAGAGGACCAACAAAAGACTCCAGTGGGGAACTGGAGCAGGTGTTAATTAAATAACCTCCTGAGGATTTTTTTTTTTAAATTGGGGCCTAAGAAAACAAAAACTTGCAACAGGGTCATTGGAAACAGCCAATAAAGGGACCTTGATTGAGATAGCAGCCAGGCCACCATCTATCAAGTGTAACAAATACTCAAAAATAGGATTTAGGGGGCAGGACTCAGGGGGGAGGCCATGGCCAGCCTCCCAGAAGGAAAACCTTGACCACTTTGCAGCATAAAGTTTCCTTATTGAAGAACGCCTAGAGGACAATAACCCGTGTGCCATCCTACCTGAATGACCACTCTAGTGGTCATGTATCAGCCAGACTATTAGGTGCAGAGACTGTATATCATGGTGCAGGAGAGATCCTATATGAAGCAGGTCTGCTTCCAGGGAGAGAAGTACACAATGCCCTCATAACAGGGACAGCAGTGTTGGGAACCATACCCTTTTGGGCCAAAAAGATGCAATCAGAATACAGCTGGACTAGTCCTCTTGAATTTTGGTGAGGACCTCCCCTAATAAGGGGATTGGGGGAAAGGCGCAGAACAGAGTTCCTTGCCATGTCAAATGGAAAGTGTATCCTAGGGAACAAGTATCTGCCCCTGCCAGTGAGCAAAACTGGGGAACTTGGAGTTAAAGAAGGAGCAAATAGGTCCACCTGGGGTTGTCCCCAGCGGTGGAACATGGGAAGAAGATAGTCGACCTTGAGAGACTGTTCATGAGTAGATCTGTTGCCTTTGCTGAGGGTGTCCGCTGTCCCATTTGCCACCCTGGCAATGTGGACAGCTTCCAAGGAGACAGCATGTTGGATGGCCCAGTACTAGAGAAGGGAAGCTTCCAAAAAGAGGGAGAGAGAGAGAGACAGTACCTCCCTGCTTGTTTATATAGAACTCTGTTGTGGTGTTGTCTGTGGCTATTAACACCTTTTTTCTGGAGACTAGGGCTGTAAAAGAAACCAAGGCACATCTGACTGCTTTGAGTTCCAGAAGATTAATACACGTGCCTTGTTCAGAGAGAGACCAAAGTTCACTGGCCCTATGGGTGCCACAGTGAGCCCCCAACCTGAAAGGGATGCATCTGTAAAAACCTGCAACAATGAGAAGAGAGTGAAGATGTCTGGTCTCCACAGCAGTGAAGAAAAGACTGAGAGAAGGGTCTGAACTTTCTAGAGAGCTTTAAAAGAGATCTCTGCCATAGCCCTACACCAGTGGAGTCTCATGTGCACCTGCACAGAAGCCATGAAAATAAACTATCATTCACCAGTGGTTACCATTTAATTCTTCTTCTGATTAACTAGTGATCGACAATGCTATAAAATCTTTAGGTTTTCTTCTAGTTGACATCTTAGTTAGTGAGTAGGAATTTAGTTGTCAATCAACGTTTAGTAACTTATATGCAGGATTTACTAAAATAAAGGAAACCTGTTAATACCAGTATGAAAAACTGAAGGAGAGGTTTTCTGAGGCACGTCTTTGGTGGGAGGGGGCAATAAAATGCAGGTAGCTCACCCAAACTACTTTGGCCCAGAATATGGAAAAATCAACAGCTCCTTACATAGAAAAATGAGAAGTGGGAATGAAGTGGATTCTGAAGGCTGAAACCAAATTTTCCATTAATATGGCTCCAGGGAAACTCAAATAGCAATTCTACATGTATTAATGAGGTTTATCACAGATGTTAAACTGAGCGTAAACCTTCTGTCTTCCAGGAAGCTCACTAAGTGACCTTGGGTCAGTCAAACTCAACTTCTCTCACAGGATTGTTGTGAGGGTGAAAGGGAGAACCAGGTAAGCCAAACTTAGCTCCAAGGGTTGGATCTAGTACAAGGACTGTATGAGTACATTGGCTCTTCTCTGCTATCTTCACCCCTCCCCACAGCCATTTCTTGAATGCCATGATAACTGAGCCAATCAGCAAGGCAAATACAAATTGCAGGAGCAATGCAAATACAAATTCCAGCAGCAGTAAAATCACATAAGTTAGCTGCTGTTAAAAACTCAGGTAAACAAGACATGGCCTACTTCCTAAACGGTAGTTATAACAGTGCCCAGTCATTTTGCCTTGGGAGAGTTCCAAAGCTACGGTACCATTAGAGAGAAACCAGGGATACATGTGGGCTACCTGCTAAAATTCAAAACCAAACAACAACAACAACAACCATATTTTGTGTAGCTGATCACCTCACAGATGAAAAACGATACTGCAAACAACTGACTTTGACTATTTGGAGTTTATCTGATGATACAATACTGACCAGTGGATCCTTGCAGTGACACACAAGTGGTTAACAGCATTGAGAGCACACCACAAAAGTTGAATTTCAAGTGGCTTGTTTTATAAACATAATCTAAGTAGCTTTGCAGTAAGCATACCTTAGGATCACTTAACATCAGAAGCGTACAAGCTTGAGTGACGGAAGCTCCAACCCCTGTTCAGCCCATGAGAGTCACTGGGCAGTCACTGGGCAGGCTTAGAAAGTCACTACTTCCTGGCTCAGTGTGGTTGTGGTGACAGAAAGCACATGAACCTTAAAACACACTGAAAAATATACTCCATGAAATACAATTAGATCAGGAACCAGTCTTCTCATGCATCTGTTTATACATTATCCAGAACAAAAGGGTTCAGAGAAGAGGTATATCTGCTGTACTTCTGAAAATACTATGGTTTGCTTTCTAAAAGTGGAACCTAATGTCTTTTAAAAACATTTTTCAATGAATTTTTAAATTCCTATTGTATATTCATGAATCATCTTGCAGCAAGTTAAATAAAATGCTAAAAACTAACAATAATGTTAACACAGTGTTATGTTTCTGTCAGCTAATTTAGATTGCCTGACCCTATACTGTTCTGTACAGGGCTTCCAATGAAATGAGTGGCACTGTAATTAAAAGTTTGATGCCTGACTCCTAAAAGAAGTCAGAAAAACAATTTTGATTTATAAAAGAAGTATTGCCCCCAAAACTAAAACAATAAGATAGCAACATTAAATTATTTGCCTTTCCTACCGAACTGTAATTAGTTTTAGTTGTAATCTTCAACTTGACAAGAAAGTAAATGTTCCCTTTATTTTAAACCATTGTATAAAAACTTTTAAAGCTAGATGTTTCAAATTATGGAAGGATTTCATTTTGAATGCCAAACCTTATTAATAGCTTATACAGAGAGGATTGCCTTGAGACATGTTAGCTTTCCCCCTAGAATAGGCACTGTTCAGTCACCCATCTTTGGACACCAAAATATTGCAAAGATAGGTTGAACGTGTGTAGTTCCCAAAGGAGTGAATGCCACAGACAATCAATGGGGATTGCTGAATGCTTTATGCTTATAATTCTAATCAATTATTTAGGGGCCAAACATATGCAACAGAGTGGGGGTTTTTTTTACGATGGAGCTGGAATGGTTAGCCAGGGACCTTTTTCACACCTTTTCCCATTTCCCAGTGAGTTGAATCCCCAGCTGATGCCCTGACTTTGCGGCACCCCTTCTACAAAAGGGCATTTATTTTGGGGGAATTTTTCTTGAATTCAGATCCAACCCCCCATGTGTTCTATACTTCCTCTGAAAAGGGTTTGTGTGGCTGTGTCATCACATATTTCGTTAGCGACTGAACCTCCTCTTTTTTGTGCATATGCAGTCATGTTATAACAACATAATACTGTAAAAGAAAAAAGGCTGGATATATTGTGGAGAACAGCATGGTTGTCAGCATGGCCAGTGATCATCTAATTGGATACAACAATTCATAACAGCATTATTCCATATTTATGAAGCATGCTAAATGTGTCATCATGTACTTTCTCAATGATGGAATTTCCTTTTTTTTGTACATGTGCAATAATGTTATAACATCATAACACTGTAAAAAAGAGGCTGGATGTATCATGGGAAACAGCGTGGTTGCCACCATTTCAAAGGTCCCCCGCTCCTCCTTAGTCGCCACCTAAGAAAATAGCAGGTGAAGATTCCCATAAAATCCTAATGAAAATAGTGTTCTGTTTGCGATAATCGAACTGGATATGCCAATTCATAACAATTATTCCATAATTATGAAGCATGGTAAATGGAAACATTGCATGTGTTGAGATTCCATGATTATCAAATCAATTATATAATTCCATTATTTTCAGATGGTTAAAAGACTGAATAGTCACTGAAAACACACTGCGTGCTATGGGGAAGAGAAGGGGAAGGATGAAAAAACATACAAAGACAAGACAACTAAACCTACTGATGAAAAAAAAGAAAGGAACCGAACTGTATGGATGGGTAATTGCATGGAGAAAGCTACATTAAACCTCACTGCTCATTTTGTCCCTGTGTTATAATGCAGCAATAATATTAAGTTTTTTAAAAAATCAGCATCATAACGCAATCAAAACAATGCTTTAAAAAATCAGTCTATTGTTTGTGGGTCTTGGGGAAGCAGGGGGCAGGATGTATGTACATGTGATACTGACATCACAAAAGAGTGGAAGGAAACAAAATTTGATTTTGGGATTCCACACTTGAAAACTGTGAGTAAATACCCAAAGGGAAAAAAATTGTGGGAAAAGTGGATTCAGAAAATGCAGGATAACGGATTCAGAGCTACTCCTGGAGCAGCTAAAAAAATGTGCAGAAAGTTTTACATACATCGATGATTTAAGGATGCCGATACAGCGGTTTGCATGTGTGTAGAAATGGTCAAGGTCACACAGGAAGTTCATGGCAAATACAAAAATAGAACTTCAGATCAGAGAACACATGCCATTGGCTTTAAGACCATCTTTCTTTGCAAAGTTGTTCCCATACTACTAGCCTGCTCTTGGCTTTAACTGTCAACTAGGTAAAATCTGGAAGCCAAAGTTTGTTTCAATCCCTATTACACAATTGAGCTGTACTTCTGAAAGAAGCCATTTTCAGCAATGCAACCCAGCATCTAAGATTAGGTGCAAATCAGACGTTGTAGAGTTATATTGGCTCTCAAATGAGAGACTTAAAAGAAGAAACCCAGGCTTACGCCAATATTCTTTAAGTATTTGCATCCTTGACTCTGATACACCTTGTTCATCTCAATCAATAGACAAGAAAAAAACAATTTTATATCTTCTACAAGCTCCACTCTCTCCCTCAACAAAAATAAAATCAAGGATCAAGAAAGGTAGAAAGACACACAGACACTTGCCTTTAAAACAACGAAACCTTACAAATTATGGCTTCTCAAAATGCAGCCACCGGACACTTTTGGAATACCTGTGCTTGGATAACTGGCACAGGACAAGCTCACAACCAGGAAAAATCATTGCAGGGGAACACAAGTTTATACCCTGGGATTATCAAGTCTATATCATGTCGTTTTTCTCCTTCCTTTTCTGATAATTGTCAATGATGTATATTGAATCCTTTGACTCAGAAAGAAAAGGGAAAAAGGAGTTGCAATTTGGAGAGAGTATGACCCTGTGTTGAGAAACCCTACTTGTCCCCCTCACCCTGGGGGGTCAAGAGTTGGTACGCAGGCATATTTTTTCCTCCTGCTATTCTCCAACTGCAGTTATACAAAGTCCAACCATTTATGATGACTCCTCTAAGTATGATCAGACATGCTGTTTCATACAGTTCTAGAGGAGTAGGTATGGTAATCTGTGATAGCAAAAATAAAAACCAAACAAAAGTCAGTTTAAATAATTATAACTAAGGAGCTCAGATATGAGACCATGAAATAAGTCACACCTTATGTTAGCATGGGGTTACTAGAGATGCTGTACCAGTAGTATATTATTCTGTCCTTCCCATAACGGGAAAAAACAGAGTAAGGTACTTATAACATAGGTAGCCTTTGAAAATATTTTTTTAAAGGAGTAGATATGACCTGCCCTGACCTGGATAGCCCAGGCAAGCCCGATCTTGCTAAGCAGGGTTGGCCCTGATTAGTATTTGGATGGGAGACTACCAAGGAAGTCCAGGGTCACTACAAAGAGGCAAACAATGGCAAACTACCTCAGAATGGAGGGCTTTTTTTGTAGAAAAAGCCCAGCAGGAACTCATTAGCGTAATAGGCCACACCCAACAGCAGAAACTCATTAGCATATTAGGCCGCACCCCTGACAGTGCAGCTCCCTCCCAGGATTGGCTTCCCCAGGTGCCTCACGCCTTGCAGGGTGCATGGGGAACCCGAGGGAAGGAAGGCAGTTTCTGGATTGGCTTCTCCAGGCGCCCCACAGCTGTGGAGCACCTGGGGAACCCAAGGAGGGGAGGCAATTTAAACTGCCTTCCCTCCCTGGATTGGCTTGGCTTCCCCAGGTGCCCCGCAGCTTGTGAAGCACTTGGGGAACCCGAGGGGTGGGGAGGCTGCAGGTGCGGCCAATTGAGAAGCCAGACGGAATGCTGTTCCTGTGAGTTCCTGCCCCAAAATAGCCCTGTCTGAATGTCTCTTCCCTTTAAAACCCTACAGGGTCACCATAAGTCAGCTGCAACTTGATGGCTTTTTTCTAGCACCAACAGGTATGAGCTGCCACACTGAAGAAGTTAAAATCATACTGCCTGCATGGAACTGAAAAACAGAAAGTCCATAAAATAGTACAGAGCTGCTAAATAGGATAGGGCAGCACTGTTGATATTTGTAACTTGATTTTTAAAAGGCTACATGAGCAGTCTCATGCCACAATGGTAAAAACATGAGAACACTGATTCTCTATAAACACATTTATATATATATAAAAAAGAAAATTAATACAAGTGCACAAAATGACTCAAATACCATTTGTTAGTTCTGTTCTTTGTTACTAAGGATGTCATAGGCACTGTGCAATAGGTGTTCATGACACATTCCATGCAGTACTCACCACTGCAACAGAATGCACCAATTACATTTTTTCTGGTGAGAAGGTACTATATTGACTGCTAGGAAACTTGTGATACCCTTGAATTACAAACCAAAACACTGGTTAAAAAAATCCAGGCCTTGCACAACAATGAAATACAACAGCCCAAATGTGCTAAAATTATTTGGAAAGCCCTTGAATAAGACATTTATGGAATTATTTTTATTTGATTATACAATGTAAACCACACCCTGTCAACGTTCATTCCATTTATTTAGCTAGGTAGCACAAAAATGAAACACAAAACCATACATTTTCTATGCCTATGTATGAAAAGGAACAAAAATGATCACCTGCTAAGAAACTCAAGCTCAGTTCCTTGGCATTTTGAAGGAACATCTCACAATCTAAAACCGGCTTTATTTTCTAAAAAAATACTTAAAAGCAGTTGCATGCACTATACATGCTAACTTTATGGTTTTATTTAAATAACTTTTCTGGAAGGTTATGTGCTGGACAGCCAACACATGGGAAATTGGTACACAAAGCAAAAGATGGAAGTAGATATGCAAGACAATCTGCCAAAGGTAACAAGTGAGCCCAAAATACTTTTATGTTTACAGAATCTATAGTAATTGAAAGAGACGCAGTTATGTCACTTTGACACTGGCAGCCTGTTTTCGTGCCAAGATGTCCTCCAATTTATAATTACCTTTGACTGGTCTTCAAAAACTGCTGGGTCTTTATTTGAAGATCAGCTGAAAGCAGCTAATCAAGCAGATGTGAATTCTGCCTCCCCCACCTCTTTTAAAATCAAAGGCAATTCAGAAACCATTTTCAATATGGTGATTATACCTAATGATTGAAAGTCGTCCCAGGCCTTTGTTCTGACAGATCAAGACTTATTTATTTTACAGAATTTACATCCTGCCTTTCTGCCCAAAAAAGACCACTAAGGTGGCTAACAATTTAAAACATATGTGATAAAACCATATTTTAAAAACATTTAAAATCACACACACCACTAAAATGATTAAAAACAAGTCAGGAAGGAGGGATCACAGAAGGAATGGCAAACAAAACCAAAAAGTCTTCACCTACTGACAGAAGATGGCAACAGAAGAGGACAGACAAATCTCCCTTGGGAGAAAGTTCCAGAATTTATTCCACTCTTATCCAGTTCTACACAGCTGTGGATACCTTTCTGCCTCTTCTTACTTCCAGCTTTAGCTTCTTCTTCACCCAGCTGCCCTGATCCTTGGAACTGTTCGTCCAAAAGGGAAAGATACCTTCATAGCCGTGGATCAAACCAATACTTTTTCTTCATCTTCCTTAATACCTCTCCAGACCATGATATGTTAGTTTATACGTCCTATAACGAATCTTCTTCCTACATAGCTGAATCCGAAAGAGGTTTTTGCATTCCCCACCCCCCAAACTGAAGTGCTTTCAACATTGGATACAGGCAACAGAAGTAGCCCAGAGTCAACCAATAGTTAATTTAAAGGTATTTGTTATATTATATAGAATTACAACACATAAAAGAAAATACAAGGGAGCTCTTAATTAATACACTACATGTATATTAGTTTCGTGATGACCTGGTAGTGTTTAGATCCTTAAAACACAAAAAGACAAAGTAAAAGGTCTAGTGGGGCTCTGATGGATGCACCTCATTTTCTGAAAGCAGGAAATGATGTGCTCTGAGGTTGGGCAAGCTCCAGAGTCCATACACACAATGATGATATCCATGTCCCCCTGTTCACACAGAAGGCCCAGGCTTTGGTCCGTAAATGCTGCAGTAGCTCATAACTTACAAAACGTACACAAAGTTACAACGAATCAGACAAAACTGTTATGTATTAAAATATCAGGTTTTAACAGTTCTTCGTTATTTAAAACTCTCACTGTGCACACTACAATACTCTTGAGAAAACCAAATCAGCTTATTTTCCACTGCTCTAGCATAAGTGGGGTTTAAAGGCCTTCCAGCATCTACGTATTAAATACTGCAAGCAGTAAAATTCATGTTACATGAAGTACAGAATGCTACATCAATTTGCAACTAAGGGCTCATTGAAACCTCCAGAGAATACTGAATACTCAAAACAAAGATGCAAGTCCTATTGTGTGTATCCTTATATATAATCCCTTGGTGGCCACTTGTTCACTTTATGAATTCTTCCCTGAGGGAACAGTGGTACTTTAGGGGAAATTACCAAGTCAATGCTTTCCTTTTTATGTGTCTTAAATCATTGCTTGAATTCACTGAACCAATGGTTCTCAAACGTTCTGAAGATGGACCTCCTTAGAAACTTAGACCGATTCTGCAAAAGCAGTTGTTCTGCCCTCGATCTCCCATTTCCCCCCAATTGTGCTGCTCAATTCCCACTATTTGCTGCATGGCTGTATTTTGACCCGCATCTCCCTGGATTTCCTCCACGTCTTCTTGATCCTAAAAAATAAGGATCAAGAAGTCATGCAGGAAATTGGGGGGAAGATGAGGGTCAAAATGAGGCCATGGGAAATTGAGCAGTACAGCCAGGGAACATGGGAGACCGAGGGTGCAACAACTGCTTCTGTGGAATTGGTCTTACTGTATTTGGGGGGTCTCTCTTGCAAAGTAACTTCACACCATGTTTCCTCTACCAAAAATATAGTGAGGAATTCCACATGAGTTAACATTAAACAGGTTTGTTATTTTTCATGTTTAGCATTACTGAGCAACTGGCCATATTCCAGGGCCATGTCAAGCATTATGCAGAGGCAAACCCAAAATTTGACGATTCTCCTGCAGCCTCCTCTTCCAACTCACACTGTTCTCCCTGCCCCCGCCAGCCTTAAAACCCAATCACAAGAGAGTCAAGACTCACAATACACTTTTAGGTCCCCACCAAATTTGAGAAACCACTAAATGCAATAATGTAATCATACAGCAGCACAAAATTTTCTCTCAAGGCAACAAACATTTCTGAGACCCACTCATACTTGTCTCTAAAGGTGGATTAGCCTCCTGAAGTGTTTGTGTTTGTTTATTAAACCACATAACACTTGATGATGACTCCTCGAAAATTCAGCCTTAGCCTTACTACCAGTCACACCATCTCATCACACACTTGCTGTCAGTTGCTAAACAAAAGTGGTCCTGCAGCAGATTTATATGTTAAATCATGCAGATAATGGAGAGGAACCATGGTTCAACGGAAGAGCCTCTGCTTTGCATGCAGAAGGTCTTGGTTCAATCCCTGACATTTCCATCTAAAAAAGGACCAGGCAGTAGGTGAAGTGAAAGACCTCTGCCTAAGAACCTGGAGAGCTGCTGCCAGCCTAAGCAGACTTTGATGGACCAATGGTTTAATTCAGTATAAGGCAGCTTCATGTGTTTACGTGTTCTCTGCCTTCCACTACATAGCAACTCTGAAATTCCTTGGTGGGCTCCCATCCAAATACTAACCAGGGACAACCCTGCTTAGCTTCTGAGACCTTACTATACTATGTTACCTTCCCTCCCCCGTTCTTACTAAACTCATGTATATTAGCTCTGAATAACCAAGCAAAAGTAGAGACATTATTTAGTTCCAGTTATCATGCTATTTGTGATCTCCAGCATAATTAGGATTGCTTATTTTTAATGCTATATTGTCAAGGCTAGGTCTTTTGCTGACTGATCTTCTCATGCTTTTTAAGAGCTATTCTGCCCTTTAAGCAAGCTGGCTTGAAAAATAAATTGATTCTCAACAAAGTGTGACAGTATTATATCCACACAAAATTCTGCAAACTAGTGGATTAACAGAGAGTTAATGTGCTGGGAAATGCTCATTAAAAAAGGCCAAAGAATCAATGCATTAAATAGATCCTGCAACTGCAATTCTGCTTCATTTCCACCGCAATGAAGGTGACAATGCAACTAACACTTCATAAAATTGGGCATAAAGGATATAGTATGTTAATAAGCTAAAGATGTGTCCTAATGGAAATTTTTTGCTGCTAGTCTTTCAGACTTCGGAAGCTAAACAGGGTCAGCCCTGTTTAGTATTTGAATGGGAGTCTACCAAGGAAGTCCTGGGTTGCTACACAGAAGCAGGCAATGGCAACCCACCTCTGAATGTCTCATCTTGAAAACCCTATGGGGTCACCATAAGTCAGCTGTGATTTGACGCCACTTTCCACCACCACCAGTCCCCATGAATTGTCTAGATACAGCAGGCATAGCACAACACTAAATGCCCAGCTCAGGAAGTATCACTTTGAGATTCTTCCACCTCCTATGCTGTTGCTACCAATTTTCTTAGTGACCAGAATGTATTTTTTTTTTTTGTAAAACTCTCTTAAAAAAGAGAGAATTTTATTCTTTTTATAAGAAACGGGAAGAGTAGACAGATGGAGAAAGAAAAAGATTGATTGAAATTTTTCCTGTTAGTGAGGGTTAGTTTAGGTTAATAACCAATACCAATTTTGGCATCTATCATGGTTAGAAGATCTTCTTTTTAACTATTGCAAAGTCCAAAGTCACTCTGTTAATGCAGTTAGTAAAGTCCATTGGGGTTAGTAATTAAACAGCTCCTTCCAGATGTTACACGAACAGTCCTCAAAGTATCTTCTTTTTAAATCTCTTCCAGTTATGGATTGAGTCCATTTTTACTTTGAAGTCTTCCGTTCCATCACCACATTCCCCTGGGCTGCTGTCTTCTTCACTTATCCCAGTTTTGAATACTGCATCTTCCTCCCTGCTGGCGTGTCTCTTCAGAAGTTTCTGTATTTTGAAGATGAAATCCTTCTTCTTTCTTTTCTCTTTTTCCTTAAACTTCTGGCCTTCAAGCCTCCAGGGCTCCATAAACTCTTCAGATGAAATTAGATCTCCAGTTTGTCGCTTGCTATGCTCAACATCCCCTTCTACTGGCAGAATATTCTCTTTTATAAAAGCGGAATAGGCTTTGGGAGCCTCATCCACCTCTTCTTTTAATTTTATCGCTTCACTGCCAGTTAGGGGTGCCAAGACATTTGTCAAGGTAAATCCGAGATCTTCTTTCTCTTCTTCTTTAACGCCCTGGAAACCAAGAATCAGATTCGATTTCTGTTCGATCTCCATCATCTTTCTAGTTGTTTCCGATATCTGTTTCTGTCGACTGATGAGAACACTATCCATTTTAAACAGAGTTTCGTTGATTTTCTGCAATTGTTCCAGCAGGGGGCACAGCATCTCCTTTTCCTGTTGATTGACAGCAAGCTCTTGGGGGGCTGTCTGGACCGGAAGTCCCTCCTCTCTTCTCTTCCGGTGTCTGCAGGACTTTTTCCATTATCGACATTTTGTTTTTTTGTTTACTTTTAAAAAGTTCGTGCCGCATCCCCCAGGAAGCTAAGATGATCGCAGTCTTCCATGCAACCCCAACGGTACTTTCACCAACACTTTTTTTCTCTCAGCCCCCTTCGCGCTCCCTTTGTAGATCTTGCTTCTCAAAGGGGGTGGGAACTCCTCCCTCCTCCCAACGCTTATACGCATGCAGGGGGCTCCGATTTACGCTTCAAAATAGATCTTCAACTCACGATTCGATGCTACTTCTTCTTTTTATTTTAAACCATAGCGCTGTCTTCACTCCTGGAAATCGGTGGCGCCACTAAGTCCCATTACGGGCACGCCGCAGCGGGGCCGATTGGGGCGGGGAGAAAGCCTCAATTTCCCGGCTGTCTGCCGGCAAAGAGGCTACTCCCCAAGCGCCCCCGGTTCGGAGCCTTTGCCTAAGGCTCACTAGGGTCTTTCGCACATGCGAAGACCCCCCCTAACTGCGCGTGGGCTAACCGCCTCCGGGAGCGTCCCGAGAGGCGGCCGCCATTCGCGATGCCGAAACCGAAACCCTTAGTGACCAGAATGTATGACAAAGATGCTGTTCATAGACACAGCAATTAAATCTCCAAGTACTGAATAACTAATTCAAGACATTGTAAAAACACATGCTATACAAAACAAGGAGAGGAAGGAGAAATCTATCTGAACACATCCTTAATAGGTGTGGAGGGGGCAGAAAGATGCAGTTTTTGAGCAGAAAAATATATATTCTGCTCAACCAGCAAAGGCACACAGAAAAATATATTTATATTGTTACAAACTAATCGACTATTGAGAAATTCCAGAGTCAGCAAGTACAGGTTGTTTGGATGAAAGAACATTAAAGAATTATGGTGTCCTTGTAACATTTGTTTTATTTACAGTTATATAAGTAGATCATTATGGAAGCAATTATATTCCTAAAATAGAAAGCACAACTGTTTATCTTGCACATGATTCTTGCAAGTATACTGGCTGTACACACTTGTAAGCCCATGGACTTGGAAGGGGTGTAATTTTATTTAAAATTGTACTGTTAGGATGCTTCAGCTAAATCATCACTCACCCCTTCTATAGCGGATAGCATCTAAATTTTAATTGAGAGACTACCTGTTTCCCACCTAGAAGAACAATTTCCCCAGGCTAAAGCTACATACAATATCAGAAGATCTGCCAATATCCTGTGGGTTTTTAAAAAAATAAGTAAATGGCATTCATGGGGTGGGAAATTCAAAATGCAGCCATCATGCCAGAGGTGGGGGCTGGCAACCCCTCCCCGACTGTTTTCCTGACTTCAATTCCATCCTTTCCTCTGTATCGTGCAAAAAACTCCAAAAAACCACAAGGTACCATATGGGTGTCTGTGTATTTCCCTTGGTGGGGCACACAGCACCTCCACAGGACCATACCAGGTCAGAAAACAGCATGATGGAAAAAGGTAAAATTCTTTGCAACATGGTGTTAATCCTAATTGTCTCACTACACCCCCCCCAATGCTACTGATATCACATCTAGTTTGATCACCAGATCCCACCTATGTAGATACGGGGGGGGGGGAATTATACACTCATTAAAATTATAATACTTCTGATTCTATCTTGTAATCTGGAACTATATTGATATTATTACTGTTTGTAACCTTTTTATTGTTTTCTGTTCAAATGGAAAATTAACAAAATTGTTTATTATATATATATGTGTGTGTATGTGTTATTTTGTTGAATATCCAACCCCCTCTGCATTAGGGCTGCCAGATCCAGATTGGGAAATCCTTATTCTAATAGCCAAAAAGTGCGGATACCTATTCCCACCAACAGGGGCCTCACTCTCCCCCAACAGCTTTTCCTGCATAGTCAGTAGACTTCCTGGGTTTGTAGAAAAATCCCAAAAGTGAAGAAATCCCTTCAGGAACTCTTGAATTCCCCAAAAAGCCTTTTGAAATGGCCTCTGCAGGGACCTAACTCCAGGCAGCAACGGTGAGAGATTAGAACGTTGGGGGGGGAGGGGGGAGGGAGAGGCTTCTAACTGGCTCTGTCGATGGAAGGGGTGGGGGAAGGGCCCTTTCCAGGCCTCTTTCAGCCTTGGAGGGAGGGAGGGAGGAAGCCTTGGGGCCAGGCCTCACAAAAGTTGCCAGGGCCAGGCTGGGGGATTTCTAGAGATTTTGTGGTGGACTCTAAGGAGGAGGGCTGGGTTTGGGAAGGGAGAGGCCTCAGCTGGGTATAATGCCACAGTTTCCACCCTCCAAAGCAGCCATTTTCTGCAGGGAGACAGACCTCTGCTGTCTAGAGTCCAGTTGTAATTCTGGGGGGTCTCCAGGGCACATTTGCAGGTTGGCCACTCTAGGCCTGGCAGCATTCTAGGCTTGCCAGGTCCCCCTGATTTGCATGACTCACCTAGCCTCGGCTGCTTGCTACCATTCATCAGCAGCCACCCTATGAAAGCCAGTGAGGTGCAGCAGTTAGAGCTTCAAAGTAGGATCTGCAAGACCCAGGTTCAGATCCCCATCTTGCAGTGGAAGGTGACTGAGTGATTTTGGACCAGTCACATATTTCAGCCTAACCAACCTCACAGGGTTGTTGTGCAGAAAAAAAGGAGGAGGGGATAATGAAAGCTGCTTTGGCCCTCACTGTGGAGAAAGACTGTAATTTTCCTAGGTAGAGGCTGGGGGGTAAAGATGGAAAACAGGAGACAGAGAGGCAGATAAAGGTAGGTTGGCTGTTGGTTGGGAAGGAAATAGGGTTGCCAACTCCAGGTTGGGAAATCCCTGGACATTTGAGGGTGAAGCCTGGAGAGGGTGGGATTTAAGGAGGGGAGGAACTTTGGACTGGTGTAATGCCATAGACTCCACCCTCCAGCCATTTCCTCCATGAGAACCACCATTGCCAACCTCTGGGTGAGGACTGGAGATCACCCAGAATTACAACTGTTGTCCAGGAGACAGAAATCAGTTCCCCTGGATAAAATGGCTGTTTTGGAGGGTTGAGTCTATGGCATCATACCCTGATGAGGCTGCTTGCCTCCCCAAGCCTCACTGTCCCAAGGCTCCACCCCCAAATCTCCAGGAAATTCCCAACCTGGAGCTGGCAACCCTAAGGTGAATTGATCTCTGTAGCTGGGAGATCCATTGTGATTCCCAGAGTGCTGCCACTGCTGCTGTGGGGGAGAGAAAGCAGGTGGGTGGCTGAGAGCACTGCCACCACTGCTACTGCTGCTCTGCGGAGTGGGGGAAGAAGCAGGCAGGAGGCTGGGAGAGAGGCTGGGGGCAGAAAGCAGCCAGGAGGCTGGGGGCAGAAAGAAAGAATGATGGGGTGGGGGCAGAAAGAGAGAGAAAGAGTGATGAAGTGGGGAGGCAGAAAAACAAAGAGAAAGATGACAGATCAGAAAGAGAGAGGAAATCACATGCATGGAGCAGAAATAGAGTAAGAAAAGGGGAGCAGAGGGGAGAAATAGTGTGAGAGAGGTAGGGGGTGAGCAGAGGAAGCAAAGGTGTGACGAATGAGATAACCATCCCGCAAGTTTCTTGCGGGTCTCCACTTGTATCTAGATATTTGGGGGTGGAATCTGAGGTGGGCGCGGTTTGGGGAGGGGAGGCAGGTGGGGTTTGGAGTATAATACTATAGAGTCCACCTTCCAAAGCAGCCATTTTCTCCAGGTGAACTCATCTCTGCAACCTGGAGATCAGCTGTAATAGCAGGAGCTCTCCAGCTACCATCTGGAGGTTGGCAATCCTACTCTGCATCAATATACATTAGGCAGAGCAGGAGACCCATTCACAATAATCAAGACAGCAAACCTCAATTTTCTGATAATATCTTGAAGACTAACATCATACCAGTCCAGGTAGACAGAGCCGACAACAATAAAACTACTAAAACTCCTGAGGAAGAGGAGACAAACCAAAGGGATACAATTACGCACATTCAGTTACTGAATACTCTACCTAGTAAGTTTCTCCATGGATTCAGTAAGAGTTGTCTTGAACCTCTCAGTTTGTGGTCTTTTTCTTAATTTCCACAGAATCCTATCAATATGAAACTAGAACTGGCTTTCTGAGGGTTTCCATAAGAGAACCTCCTGTGTGTTCAGAGGATGCCATCAAAACAAAATTGGGCCAAAATACTTTCAGGGGTTTAATGTTCACTGACTGTTCAGTGTCCATGAAAACAAAAATCTTACATGCTGCTAAATAGCCACTGGATATTTGCTGGATTCAGCATCCTCTTCCTCTTCCCATCTTCCAAAATGACTGCAGAAAACTGATTTCTTTTAAAACTGTAGTATGTGAGCTCTTCAAGGGTGCCTCCATGCTTGATCTTGCATATAGGGATATTCTTAGAAAAATCATTTGGTCTCTGTCACCAAATAATGTCAAAAAGACACAGGTCTTTTTGTACTCTGAAACAACCACGTTACACGTTTAAAATAAGCGATTCCTGTATGATCCTACAATCCATACTACAACTGCAAAATCTAAAGCAGCATCATTCCAAAGACAATACTGCATTTCCCCCAGAACAGAAAATATAGCACTTGGTTCATAAGATGCAACATCTCAGTGAAAAGGCCACAGCAGTAAAATAAATGATGACACTGCACTACCACATATCACTGTGATTTGGCACTACTATCTCATGTACTAGGAAAGTATGCTATGCACAATCCTCTCAATATAATCTTTTTGCTAATTTGGGTGTAAAAGGGGAAAGGCACAAAATTTCCACCTCCTCTAAATTCATTTAGAATTCTAAAAAAAAATTCAGGGTCACATTCATGTGTAGTGAGTAGAAGTCCCAAACCCCAGGTGGTGGCTGGAGATCTCCCAGTATTACAACAGGGGTCAGTTCACCTGGAGAAAATGGCCGCTTTGAAGGTGGCCTCTATGGCATTATACCCCACTGAAGTTCCTCCCCTCCCCAAACCCTCAAGCTCCACCCCCAACATCTCCAGGTATGCTCCAATCAAGAGCTGGCCACCCTAGTGTTAAGATGGAAAATATGCAAGTTCACACAAAATGGCAAACATTTGTGTATTGAGAGGACTGTGTATAATGCACTCTCCCAGGACACAAGGTTGAAGTGCCAAAACTGTAATGACTGAAGAGGGCTATAAGGGAAACAAGTGGGAAATAAAAGTTCAGTGCTATATAGATGTATCACTACAGAGCACAATCATGTAGGCCTGAGTCATAGTGGAATCAATAGAATTAAGACATCCACATAAACAAGTGCTCAAGTGCCATCAAAGAGCAGGCTGTAGTTCACAGACACACTGCCCTTTTCTGATATTCCTGAAGGATCTGTAGGTCACCAGGCAGTAGCAAAGAATTTATTAAATGTTCATTTCTGTGATAGAAGCATTTTGTCTGACCCTGCAGAGACTTTTTCTTATAGCACAGCTAGGCAACTATAATGGGGAGAGCCTCTGGTTCTCTAGGGACAGTAATTCAAAGGTCCCTTGTGACTATGTAAATAGAAATGCCTACTATCTGCTAATAAATCATGCACAGACAACCACAGCACAACATGGTTATGGTTAATATGCCTGGGTAAATCACGATTTGTAATGGCCTGTCAGCATTAAACGAAGGGGGGAGATTATACTATTACATTACAGGGTGGCAGACGGGAGGCGACAGAACAGCTGTGATTGTGTAGAAGTTATATCTTTGTACCCAGAGAAGGCTGAGACAGGACATTTGTATTACAGTCTGAAGGAAGGCCCTGGGAATATGAGAACTTTACTCGTTTGTTCAGGTTAAGTACTAGGATAGGGAAGACTTGCCACTCATTGGCTCAGAAACAGTTCTTCGATCCTGCCAGCTCAACAAAATATACAGTTTTGATTTGTGTGACAGGGACAGTTAGCAAAAGACTGACATGCCTCTTCAATTCTTTTACATGGTGCAGACTTAATGATTTACGAGGTCAGAGTGCTGTGTTTATGGATTATATCACGTCTGAAGCTTTCAGGCATCTCAACAAGCCAAGAACTTCCAAAGACCAGTAGTTACTTAAGAACTTAATACTGGGCAAATTTTAATTTCTGAACCACTAGCGGCCGTGGCCGCCATTTTGTGAAGCAGTTACTAAAAGTTATGACATGAGTTACTGGAATAAAAATTATCTGGTGTGTGAATGTATGCGTGTATGGAGTGATAAAACAGTCTTATGCACGCTTAGAAGTACGCTCTAATTAACTTAGTAGAATTTACTTTTTTAAAAAATATGAAAGCTATATGAATACCCGGATGACTTTTTCCTACGTTGTCACAATAAATTACTCAATGATGTAAACAAGCCAGTGAGCTACTTGATGTCTTTAATCTCTTCTAAGAGGCAAATGATTCATGAATTCATTTCATGTAGGCTTAAAATAAAATTGCTTTGCAATTATTACATAAATAAGATGCTATAAATCCTACCAGAAAAATCAGCATTCTAGTGAAGTTTTATTATGTTCAAGGCAGTCAGCAAAGACATAAATATAAACATCTGAAATAACACCAGTCCTTATATTTCAGTAATGCTGTCAAGCTTCTTTACATGGGAATACAAAAAAGCCCACAATGCTGTTTCTGCCAAAAACTCTGTACATCCAATAATATAGAATATTCAAGAAATAAAGATTAATTATGAGTGATCACCTATAAAGATTTGGAAATCTGAACATTAGTCTAAACAAACACAGATTTAATACATAAAACCACTATTCCAGTGAAGTAATAAGCAGAGAAAATGAATTATAATCCCGACATGAACCTTTTCTATGCAGTGAAATAATTCTAATTGCATAAATTCCTCAAAATGCACAAAATGTAAACAAGCAGCTATGGCTTTTGCGTCTCTTCCTGTAATATCCAAAATACTCACCCATAGCAATCTAAATGCGGTTTCATAGAAGAAAAGCATCACACCAAAGTAAACTATCCCTGTGAAACTCTCACAGATTTAATGAAAATACCCACATTGTTTTCACAGTTTCTGTTCCAACAAGGAAAGTCCTGAAAAAGCCCAGGGAAAGGCTTTGCTTTCACTTTGTCGACTGTTAACAGTGCAGGAAATGCAAACTGAACTATATCGATCTACGGCACTCAGTTGCCTCTTGGCTCCGTATGTTTAGTAACTATTTGGTTTCACGTTGTTGTGTTTGGATGACTCATATGCAAGATGCATCTCCCTTTAAAGGTTTGTTTTTTAAAAATTATGCTGCTGGCGTTTTTGCAAGTGACTACTCTATTTTTTTAAACTGTGTTTCAAGTACATCTACAGGAAACCACCCTGGGTGTAACAAGGAGTTTTCAATTGTTTTCAGCTTCCAGTGGATACACAAGAGGTTAAGTACGGCTGTCCTTCAGTCCCGCTCCCAGAGCTAAACCAATATGAGGGTAATGGATGTCATTTATTAAGCTTGTTTATACTGTATTCTGAGTCTGTGGGATCAAACTCTAACACACCAAATTAAGATGGATATAAGGAAACATTTGGAACAGTAGAATTTGTTGCCAAGTGGCAGAATCCCTTCTATGGAAGCTCTGAAGAGGAAATTTAGATGAGCAAATATCAAACCTAGGGAATTCTGTTGTTCTAGGAAGTTATACTAAAGGATCCTGTGGTTGTGTTGTGAGAATGGCACACCTTATGAAGGCATTTTTATGCTTATTTTTTTTAAGAAAACAAATATCTTGAAGAATTGGAGGGGAAGACTTCTACCAATTATAAAAGCAAGTCTTATTTTCACGTTGTCCTTTTTTGAGCTAATTTCCTCAGAGCAGTCAGCAACTGGATATCGATGAAATCAGGCTGTGCCATCAAATCAGGCTCTTGCTGATTACATAGTGCTATAGAGATACAATAAAACACAATACTGGAAAACTTAACAGTAGCTTCAAACTCAGTTTTTCTAGCCCAGTACAACTGCTGTATATTGGATACTTGTGGGAGAAATATTTTTAATGTTCTCTTCCCCCCCTTAATTCGGTAACTTATTCATGTTACTAGCTACAATTCTGGCTTGCTCCTGCTGTCCTGGACTCATTTCAGGTCCTACAGTCAGTACTGCTACTTGGAATCCCTAAGCAGTATTCTGCAGAATTTATAGTCCCCCCTCTCTTAATTGACTCTCACCAAAATCCCTTCATACTGCACCCTCCTTATAAGGAAAACATCTATTACATTGTTGTTGGGGCAGCAACTAAGTGCAAATACTCTTATAATTACCATCATATTTTCAATTTTATCTTGGCACAAATTGGTCAGTTTTCCAGCAGACAGTCTAGTGCTGAATTTCAGCAGTTTAAATTGTAATCATTCCTGATTCATCTCAGAGGCTATTCAGGCTAAAGGGGAGAGCATGACATTTTCAGTTTCGAGGACAATATCAATGTATAAATTGTATAAACTGTATATTTTATGGAAGAGAAGATGGCACATGGCCATATTCTGTGAGGGTTTATATTCCCAAAGACAAGGAGCCATCTTACTTCTGCACTTTACATGGCAATGCCGAGTGCATTTTCTGTGTTTAATGAATAAATAATAATAAAAGTTAATGAAGAGAAGGATATTTGGGCCTCAGCTAATCACACTCTCTGAGTTAAGGAAACCCACTAATCACACTCTAGAAATTAAGTACCCAAGTAGTCCCTTGGATTTCAAAATATTCATATACTTAAATACTCTGCTAGCAAATCAAGGTGAACATGCAACACAAAATTAACATTTTACTATCCCTAGGGGATGATGTAGTGCACTTCCAATTTCCTAACGAGAATTTATTAAAGCACCTTGCAAGCCCTTAAGGTGCTGCTAGCTCATGAATATCTATAGTTGCATGGCTGCAGAGCCAATTCAGCCAAATACCAATAGCTGGCAAAAGTAGCAAAGGGCCACCAGGCAATGGATCCAGACTCTTAAACTATGGTCCCAGTCACACGAATGAGATAATCCATGGAGGAAGTGAGGCTTTTTGCTCCGGAGCAAAATGAAGTGAAGTATCTTGATCAAACATGTCCCCCAAGGCTCCACACAAATGATGTCAGCCACGATCACATGGTAGGGAAGCATCACAAAGAAGGGCATGGCAGTTCAGCGGCACACATTTGTGCACATGTGCAGTTCAGGGTTTGTGCACATACCACGGAGGCTTACAAAGAAACATCTGGTGGGATGCGGACGGGCGCCAGATGCGATGGGATACTAGCACTTCTACGATCAGACACCTGTCCGTGCTGCATGTTTTCCAGAAAATAGTGCACTTTCCCCAGTATCTTTTAACTCTGCTTTTTTGGCTGGCCAATATGGGTTGGAGACAGGCAGGGGACGCTAGCCAGATGTTGCTGTATGATTGTGGCCTTTTAATCCGCCTGGCAGTTGTGCCTCTCGCGCAGTAAATTCTCTGTGTGACCAGGGCCTATAAATTTCAATCTCCCCATTGTCTGTTGAAATAACATACTGATACAAACATGCAATGGGGCCAAACATTTGTCTAGTTAGTTCAGGATAAGGTAAGTTCCTCTCCATGTTACATGTTGGCCTCTGGCCAAAGCACCCAAGACTCTCTTTGCCAGTTTACTCTTTTTCCATCAAGTACACAACCCCTCTTTTCTCCTCACCACCTATAGTAACTTCCACTTTGCTACCATTGCTCTTTTATTTTCATTTTACAGTCTTCCTACTCACTCAGAACATTGCTGTCCTTCTCTGACCCTTCTTGTCAACAGCACACAGACTCCCCAATCTCTAGCCCTCGGGTGAAGTTTTGTCCAAGGTCCCATTTTTCACTGGTCCACTCTTTTGCCCCTCTTCCTGTTTTCACTACCCAAGTTTTCCTCAGGCTTCTGTCTTTTCCACATAATCTTAGCTCAGGTTTCTGCTCCTCAGCCTATTCATCTCCTTCCCTTCAGCAATCTTTCCTTTTGACTTCCTATTATCCTCAGTACTGGACCAACTTCCCTTCCCCTTGCAGCTTGCCCTATCCTGGGCCTTGTGTGAGGCTTTCTCCAGCTAAACCAACCTTTCTCAGGGCCAAAATACACATTATGTGTAACACAAGTAGGGTCACAGAAGACCAACTCAACCTTCAGTCACACATACAGGACGGAACTAAACTTTAAAAATCTGTCACTCCATATGGCTCCAAACATGATAAGGGGGAATGAGGGGCTTGTGGTTTCCTTCTCACATCATTTTAACCAGTGTAAACAGTCCAGGTGGAGGTGCCCTGAGATGGAGATGTGGAGCCCAAGGAAGGAGCAAACGTTCCACACAGCCTTTCCACTGGCATAAATGGTATGGGAGGGAAGGCTCAAACCCATCCTTCTGCCTTGCAATACTTGGAGTCATGTCGAAGAAGAGATTGGATTTATACCTGTCCTTCAGTACCCAAAGGAGTCTCAAAGCGCCTTCCCTTCCCTTCCCCTCCCCTCCCCACAAGAGACACCCTGTGAGGTAGGTGGGGATGAGAGGACCCTGTCCTTGAGAGAACATCTCTGAGGCTCTGGTCACACTGCAAAGGACATGCGCTTTGTTCCCGGTTTATTTAAATCGGGAACATTTTTATTCGCTTTGGACTGTCTACATGCAGCCGCTGGCCTCTTTCCCCTCTTTCCCAGCACCCGCTTGCCTGCTGCTGCGCCGTCCTTCCAGGTGATCCTGCCGGCCACGGGGAGGCTCAGGCGGCTGCAGCTCCTGCCGAGACTTGGGGGGGGGGTGCTGCCGCTGCCGCCATTGCCCCACGAAAATAGGCTCCGCCGTCTCCACCATCTTCCTTGCCAGCCCCATCCAAGCTGCTGGAGCCCCCACCTCTCGTTCCTGCCTTCAGGGCCGTCTTTGTGTGTTGTTGTTTTTTTAAGCTCCTGGTTTGAGCGCTTGACTAAACATGCGCTTAATAAATTCAGTATTTAAACTTTAAATGGATTTATTAAGTGCATGTTTGCTTAAGCGCTCAAACTGGAAGATTTTAAAAAAAAGAAAAGAAAAACCCCAAGAATGTTCAGATGGCCCTAATCGCAATCCTTGCAAGAGAGGGGCTGTCCACATAGGTGAAACCATGCAATGAAAGCGGAAGTGCCAGGAAAACACTACATTCTCCAGGGATCAGGAAAACCTGGAAGCATTGCGCGAGTAAGCCTGCTTCGGGGCGGGAGGCAGATTCGCGCATGTGAACGTGAAACTGACATGCGCAAGGAAACAGCAGCGAATCCCGATCAAAACGGCAGTGTGACCGGACCCTGAAAGAACTTATTACTGACCCAAGGTCACACAAGCAGCTGCTTATGGAGGAGTGGAGAATCAAATCCAGTTCCCCCAGATTAGAGTTCACACTCCTAACCACTACACCAAACTGTCAAGAGATAAAGAGGTTTTCAAAACTAGTCCCCGTATGAACATGTGACTGAGAATTGGGTTGGGCACCTGTCACTCCACTCAGGTTACAGATAATGTGTATTTTGGCGCTCAGCCTACATATTAGGAGTGTTGCATAAATAACAAGCTGTTGGTCTGCTCTGACAACTCTGCTGCACATCTTTCAAGGCCTCTCTGGCTGCCATTTCCTTAAATACTCTGGAGGCATAAAGTGGTCATTGTGGCTAAGCAGATGAGCCAAAGAGACTTTAAAATAACTTATTTAAATTATCCAACAAGCTAGTTTTGTTAAACTGCACAATTTCTGCATGTATGCTGCAGACTTTTGGAAGATGCAGATGCTCACGTAAATGATACACTTGCTCCTTACAGATACATCTTCCTGAATGGAAGTCAGTATTCATAAAGCACATAGTCTACTACCGGATACATTTCCTGTCTTGCTTCTATGAACTGTCTCATGACAGCTGTGACAAGAACACTTCAAAATGACTTTTCATTTTTGTGAGCTTAGCTCTTTCAGAACACTAGCAGTCTCTGCAAAACGATTATCACTTTGCCAACTTCAAGTCATAACAGTGGATGGGACAAAAATATCTGCTAGTTTATTTAGCCACTAGAGAATTCATATGGAGCCAATACGGTGATGAAAATACTGCCAGATTCCTAACTCAATGGGTAATTGATCAGTTGGCTTGAGGTACTTCTAAGTGACACTGTTTCCTTTGAATAAATTGGTTTTGTTAACACTCAAACATGTTATAGTACAATTCACTGTGAGTATCCTGAGTAGGATGTGTCCAGCTGTGTACAGACAACAGACAATGCATGCCTTCACAACATTGAGATACACGAAGCCAGACAAAGCCACGTATTGTGGCCTGCAAAGAGATCGTTAACGCTTTAGAAGGGAAATGTTTGAAAGTTACTGGCAGGTCACCGTACGTGGCAGGTGCACTTAGGAGATGTAAAGGTCTGGGGAAAAAGATTACCAATGGGAACATTGGATTTTTTGGGGGGGACGGGACACTCCTATGAAGTTTTTTTTCAATGAGAAAACATGGGTTTTCACTCATTTCAAATGCACAGCATGAAAAATTCTGGGGAACAAAAATTTTGGGGGAACACTGAAGAAGTTATTTCCCCCCCTCTTGGAATGAATGAAATGAAAGACAAGGCATTACTCAAAATGCACAGTGTGAACATTTTATAGACGACTGTACAGCATTAGATAATAATCATTCATATATGTACTGTAGACATATACAACATTTTGGCAACAATATGGTGTATAACTCGGTACATAATATGGTGGAAAATGCCATCAAGTGACTTATGGCAACCCTGTAAGTTTTTCAAGGCAAGAGACATTCAGTGGTAGTTTGCCATTGCCTGCATCTGCGTCCTGACCCTGGATTGTCCTACAGCGCAAGCTTTCCCCCCTTCTGCATCATTGGGATCTCTTGGCAAATAGGGGTGTTTTTTGTGAAACAGGAAAAAAAATCTTAATGTGTATAAAACTGTGGATCACATGCATACAAACTAAATGCTACTTGCTGAGAGATGTAAAATGTCTGGAACCTTGGAGTCCTACTTATTCTAGCTATATGAGAGTGTTCTCAACCAAATAATACTCTTTCTTGTGTTTACTACTATTAATTCCCTGCTGCCCCTAATCTTTCAGATGGCAGAAATTAAGATACATATGCTATAGTAGCAGCATAGAGTGCAGCAGTCTACAACACTGGTATACTTGTTATTTTTCTTACAGAAAACTAAGACATTTATACTTCTCAGTTCCATAGATATGCTATATGGTACAATTTTATACGCTAATTAAGTTATGAACTATGCATTTTAGAATCATAGTATCATATTTTATGTTGTTAAATCAGTAAAATATTTAGGTTTCATGGGAAAATGAGCATATTTCTATTTCCCCCAAAATGTCAATTTTCCCTTGGAAATTAAAAAAAGACCAAAACTCCCCCCTTGTGGTTACAAAAGTTCCAGACATTTTACATCTCTCAGCAGCTAGCATTTAGCTTGCATGCACGTGACATCCACAGTTATACACATTAAGATTTTCTTCTGTTTCACAAAAAACCCCTATTTGCCAGGAGATCAAGATGATGCAGAAGGGGGGAAAGCTTGCACAGTAGGACAGTGGGAGTGCACTCTCTCTCACACCATCCACAAGTCTCAAAAACCCATTATCTGTACATAGCCTGTTTGCGCTTTGGTTTTAAAAGTACCCTGACGTAATTCTCACATCAACAAGCAGCCTTGGACAGGAACTTCAGTGTGCTGTGGGTAAAACAACCCCAAGATCCCTTCACAGGGCTGTTTTTGAACCAAACGAGAGCTCCTTAGCATACTGGCTACTATGATGGTGAAGAAAAACACAAATAAATGAAGCCAGTGCCTTCCACTGGCACTGCTCCAAGGTTTGTGGACTGCAGCCTAAAGCTCAAATGTCCATACATATTTGCCAGTATGGGTCTCATTTACACATATCCTGTAGTTTGATATTACACACACACACATAGACACATGGAGGTCCATCAAGGCCTCATGGGAGAGAGAAGATTTCATTCTTCCCTCTTCTGCCAGCTACTAGTTTCATGCTGTATGTGTCTAGTAGCCAGGTACATCCTTGTGTCTTGGGGCTTAAGGCGCATCCTATGCACATTTGACGACAAGCCACTGCACAAGACTGCACTTGCCAGCTGAAAGTGCACAAGCCACAGCTGATCACTGGAATGACAGAGTGCAGTCTTGTGCAGTGGGGCCGCCTTTCCACTTTCCTTCCTCCACTGTGCCCACCCCTCAATGCCTTGGCCCCCTGCTTGCCCCACCCACTCTTTATCACCCCATCAGCCCTCCTTATTTACCTTCCTGGTACTATCCCCTCACCAGTTCAATCAGCCATTTGCTCTACAGACTCTTTCTCTCTCCTTTGCCAGCTCTCCCTCCCCCTGGAATTTCTATTTCCCTAGGTCTTCTCTGCAGTCCTTTTTTGCCTGTCACCTGTATTTTCCTTTCCACTGTTCATCTGTCAGTTTGGGCTACAATTATCCCCAACGCAGCTCAATGTTTTTTTGTTTCCTTCGGCAAGATGTGCGCTTACACATTTAGAGTCCAGTGGCACTTTTAAGACCAACAAAGGTTTATTCAAGGTATGAGCTTTCGTGTGCATGCACACTTTTTCAAATAAAGGTGCCACTGGACTCTAAATTTGTTCTATTGCTTCAGACCAACAAGGCAGACCAACTAGATCTATGCACTTACACAGGCATTGCTATAGAAAAAAATCCTTAAGTGTAAGTATATGTGGCTGGCAAACAAGATGAAGTTATTTCATGCCATAGTTTTTCCTATTACTATGTATGGTTGCGAAAATGGGACAGTGAGGAAAGCTGACTGGAAGAAAGTAGTTTCCTTTGAAATGTGGTGTTGGAGGAGAGTTTTGTGGATATCATGGACTGCCAAAAAGACAAATAAGTGCAATCAATTCCAGCCTGAATTTTCCTTAGAAGCTAAAATGACTTAAGTGAGGCTATTGTACATTGGTCACATTATGAGAAGAATCACTGGAAAAGACAATAATGCTAGGAAAAGTTGAAGGTAGCAGGAAAAGACAAAGACCCAACATGAAATAGATCGACTCAATAAAGGCCGTCAGTTTGCAAGACCTGAGAATGGCTGTTAATAGGACCTTTTAGAGGTCATTAATTCATAGGGTTGCCATAAGTCGGAAGCAAAAATCCCCCAGATATGCAGCAATGCCTTCCCTAGCTCTAAGTGGCTTCATTGCATAGAGTTTTTGATCCACCCTCTGGAATTAGATATACAGATGAGTCTTCAAAAGAGCATAATTCATTAGGAGAAGCCCCATTTTCAAGCCCAAAGTGCTGGGATTCTTTTGGTAACCATTAATTGTAACATCCATACTGTTAACTTGATTCACCATATGAAATTAGTCAGCCACATCTGTGTCTATTCACACATTTCTCAAGACATTGGTGCTTTCAGGGATTTATAATGAAATTGCAGTGCAGATGTATGTACTGCATAATTTAATCTATATAAACTGCTGATGAACACCAAAGGTCAAAATGAATCTTCTTGTTTCATGAACAAATGTTATAATTGGATAACGCTGCACTATAGCAGCTTTCAGAACATGCTTTTTTTTTTTAGAATACATTATATTTGTTAGGACTGCCAACTTTTTAATGAGTCTCTGTGCCCGTCACAGTAGCCTGACCTACAGATATCAGAAAATCCATACCACAAAATATTAACATTCTGGTTGCTGCAGATCAAACTGCTATCAAACACAAGACCAGCTCAGACCATTTTCCTGATCAGCTGGTAAGGTTAATATCTGGGGTGATAACTTTACTAATTATTTATTTAATATACACTGTGGAATAAATAAAACTTATTATTAAAATAGGAAAACAGTGGAAAAGCCAATTATGAATAATTTTTGTAGCACAGCAGAATGATAAAATAGCACTAAAATAATTAAGGCATGTTTATACAATCTTTAAACATCTTGACAATGAAGTTGTAAAGCCCCCTAAACATCAGACATTAAATCCAACAGTGAAATAAAGAAGAGAAAGCAAAATCTATGCAACTACCATGCCTAGGCAAAAAGTTCTTTAAGCACATAGCAGTGGGGAGTAGTAAACTAATTGCAGTTTAGGTACTATAACAGGGAAGGTCATGTGTACATGGAGAAGGAGCTTCATAGATGTACTTTTTTAGTATTCAGGCATATTTTGGAGTGTGTGTCAAGAGACTGGCTTGCCTAGCAATCTCTTGTCTATTCAGAAACACTGGTTCAGTAAAACCATGGGAGCTTCTCTCTCTGAGAACCTGAGGATAAGTTGACTGTAACTTCAAAGACTAAGATAAGGAAGGATGGGAGGCTGACACAGGTGCCATCAGACCATTAGGTCTAGTGGTTTCAAGGCCAAAGAATCCCAGAGGGAATTTGGCCTACACATGCCATCTCATTACTGCTGAGAACCCTGTTTGATTAGGCCCTATACAGCTGCAAAATATATGGTCTTATTACGGCAACTCACCTGATTGGTTGGGTCACCTGGTTAGCAACATAACTGATTGGTCAAGTTATGTCATTTGCTATACATTTGATCGATCAACTGCTCTGAGTTCCTTGGAGGAAGGATGAAGTAAAAATGCAGTAGATAGATAAGATACACACACACAAAATATTGTAAGTTGGTTCTTTTTTATTTCCTTTTTTGGCAACTGTGGCATATTCTATAGAGGAATAACTAGCCAAATTAGTAGGGCTATTGACTACATTCCCAGTTTTGCAATAATGATCCCCTTGTGCCCTATTCTCACCATGTAGGTAAAAAAAAGCTAACAATGTGTTAATAAATCAAAATGAAAGCAGTGACCTCTGGTAGTGGTGGAAAGTGCCATCAACTCTCAGCTGATTTATGGCAACCTCGCAGGGTTTTCAAGACATGAGATATTCAGGGGTGGTTTGCGATTACCTGCCTCTGCATAGCAACCCTGGACTTCCTTGGAGGTCTCCCATCTAAGTACTAACCAGGGCTGATCCTGCTTTGCTTCTGACATCTGACAAGATCAGGCTAGCCTGGGCCATCCTTGTCAGGGTGCAGTGAGTTCTGCTACCACCTTATTCTCTGCTAAAGACTTTTCCTCATTCATTTCAAAAAGCTGCAGATAACTCACTCTGATCTCTCTGCTTTTCTATCCTTGCAGCTCTTCTTTCTAAACCACCCAACATTCCTGCCCATCTTCCTTACTAAATTTGCCATGTCCTTGTCTAATCCCTTGTCAAATCCTTCCCCAGTCTCATCCCACTCTGACTCCTGGGTGCATCTCTTGCCTCGTGTCATTCCCCTTCTGCTCTATATTACCAACCTATTTCTGGTCCTATGGTTTCTTTCCTAGTGCATAATGATCTTCCCATTGTAAAAAAAAAAAATCTTTTGACCCATCCTTCCCCACTATGGTTGTCTGCCTTATACTTCCAAACTCTTGGGGCATGCTGCTTATTCCCCTTTTCTCGACTTTCTATGCTTCAACTCCTTTCATGACTCCATAAACTGTTTTTCTACCCTGGGCATTCCACTGAATCTTCCTCAACAAAATCACTGACAGTCTTCTCCCTGTCAAATCCAAATGCCTTGATGTAGCCGATCATCCCCTCCTGCTTGACTCCTCCATGACCTATATTTCCATAATTTTGTCCTCAACAGGTGCTCTTCCTTCCTGATTGTTCACTCAGCATTTTTAGGGGTGGGTACAAAAAAATCAAAGGCACAAATATAGAATGGGAGGGACTTGGCTTGACAGTAGCACATGTGAAAGGGATCTAGGTGTTCTGGCTGATCACAAGCTAAACATGAGCCAGCAGTGCGATGTGACTGCGAAGAAAGCTAATGCAATCTTAGGATGCAATAACAGAAGCATTGTGTCCAGATCACGGGAGGTAGTAGTCCCTCTCTGTTCTGCTATCGTCAGGCCTCACTTGGAGTACTGTGTCCAGTTTTGGGCACCACATTTTAGGAAGGATGTTGACAAGCTCGAGCGTGTTCAGAGGAGGTCAATCAGAATGGTGAGAGGGTTGGAATCCAAGTCTTACGAGGAAAGGCTGAAAGAGTTGGGTATGTTTAGCCTGGGAAAGAGAAGGCTTAGAGGGGATATGATTGCAGTCTTCAAATATTTGAAGGGCTGTCATGTTGAAGATGGAGCAGGTCTATTCTCTCTTGCTCCGGATTGCAAGACTAGATCGAATGGGTGGAAATTACAAGGGAGTCGTTACCAGCTAAATATTAGGAGAAACTTCCTAACTGTAAGAGTGGTTTTTTTTTTTTAATTTATTTTTTTTATATAAGGTTTAGAGAGCAGTGGAACAGACTGCCTCGGGAGGTGGTGGATGCTCCTTCGCTGGATGTTTTCAAGTGGAGGCTGGATGACCATCTTTCTGGTACATTGTAGAGCTATCTTTCGGCTATGCTCCTGCAGACTGCAGGGGCTTGGACTAGATGACCTACAAGGTAACCTTCCAAATTTAACATTCTATGTTAAATCCCATGATTTTCACTACCACCTACATGCTGATAACACCAAGCCCTCCCCCCCTTCCTCCAGAATCTTTCTCCTTTGTTCAGGCCTGTATCTCCAACTGCCTGATAATTGTACCTGTATACGTTAAGTTCAGTATGTCAAAGATATTATTTATATGGGTCCCCTGCTTATAAACAGTAATTTCCAAATAAGTGTGTTTAGAGATAAAATAACTGTATTATTTAGCTTTGTAAAAAATTACGTAGACCTATTGCCATTTTTGTTTCTATTAACAACCAAAGATTTCTCTCAAAACCTATCTCCATGTCAGGGAAAAGACTGCTTGCTTTCTGTCAGGCTGTTGCTAATGGAACAGGAGGAGATGCAGCAAAAACTTGCTTATACAGCAGCAGAGATGCTTTACTGGACATATATGTGAAATATGTGAAATTAAAAAGCTTTTTATTTTTTACCATGTATCTGACTCTTTCCTCCAGTTTGCTGACATTAAGGAAATACCAAAAAAACTGACATAGTTACAACTGGTTAGCCCTGACCTAGATAGCCCATCAGATCTCAGAAGCTAAGCAGGGTCTACCCGTGGAAAGTATTTGAATGGGTGACCACCAAGGAATACCAGGGTCATGATGCAGAGACAGGAAATGGCAAACCACCACTGAACAACTCTTGCCTTGGAAACCCCAAGGGGGTCACCGTAAGTCAGCTGTTACCTGACAGCAAAAAAAGGAGCAGCAGATCTTCTGAAGCTGTACAAGATTAAAATAAGATAAGCCTGAAGCAGAAGTCCATATTTCAGTTTTGCACACTTAAGCCCTTATATAATAAAATGAACTGTATTTGTCAAAGCATACAGATAAATCCAAGCCCACCAAGCACAATTTCAATGTAACACCAACCTCCCTCTTGTTAAAATAAAGAACGTTTTCCATTTGGAGACTGGGAGCCAGTCACATTTTTACCAAACCCACACTGGAACAGAAAAAGATGCAGTTCAAAACCACATTCAACTACCCCAGGCCAACACTGTACTGACTGCAGAGTCACCCCCGAATGGCCATAAAACAGCCATAAATCTATGTAGACAACCACAATAAAACCAGAGATCAAACGAAGTGAAAGCAGCATGCAGTCTGGACACTGCCGTAAAATGCGACATTCAATCAAAGTGAAAGTGGTATGCAATGTAGATGGGGATTTCTGTTCCAGTGTGGATTTGGTAAGACAGCGAAGCAAATGCTAGATGCAGATAGGGCCTGGGTCATGAATAAGCCTATCCTCTAGAGACAGAAACTGGAAACTGGAAATTGCCACTACTTTTGTTGTGCTCTGTGTATCAGTCTGTGGATTCCTCTACATGAGACAATAAGCGTGTATTAACTGGGAACACAGCTTGATTTAAGAGGGTCAGCCTTTGCTGTGTAGATGTGTTTTCTTTTATGAAGCAATTTCATTATCCATATTTAAGTTTCAATGAAATGTTGTTGTTGGCTTGCTGCTGGTTTTGTAACCTTTTTCTACCCTGGCCAAGCCCCTGTGCCTGTAACATCAAACAAGCCCAACTTTACTTAGCAAACGGATCTGGGGGTCTTCTTTCTGCTCCATAGGGCAAAAGAATGTCAGCTCTGTTGTACATGCTGGGCCCTGCAATAGGAATCTGTGTAACTATGGTATTCATAGATACTTCCTTCTGGCAGATTCAGGTTTCAATTGCCAGGGGTGCTTTTTTACCATCGTTATAAGTCAGGATTACATCCACTGCATTATGCCCCCATAAGTTAAAATCCTCCTGCTGCCCCACTGCCTTCTGGTACTGAGAAGTACCATCAAGTTCTTCGTTTTCTAAGAGGCAGTAACCACTTTTTTCACTTCTCCATTCCAGTAGCCTGTGGTGCATCTGGAAAACAGTTTTGCACTCAGCACTATCAAATCTAGGAAAGGGAGGCAGGAAAACAACAGAAGACCCCTTATGTCATGCTCAGAAAGGGAAAAGCAGTTCAGGAAGAAAAGTGAACAATGTGAGCCTTTAGCAATCAGTTTTAAATTCTTGCCACGATGGAAAGTAATGGTTTCATCCTTGACATCTCCAGTTAAATGGGCCTTAGATAGAAAGTGCTGAGAAAAACCTTTCTCTGTCTGAGATTCTGGAAAGCCATTACCAGTCAGAGCCAATAACAATGAACTAGATGGACAAATTATCTGACTTGGTACAGGCTAGCTTTATAATTCTAGTGTATATTTTCAATGTTCGGTTGCCAATATCCAGGTGGTAGCTGGAGATCTCTTGGGATTACAAATAATCTCCAGGTGACTGACGCAACTTTGGAAGATGGACTCTATGGCATTATACCCACTGAAGACCCTCTCCTCCCCAAGCCCTGCCCTTCTCCGGCTCCACCCCCAAAATCTCCAGGTATTTCCCAACCCAGAGCTGGCAACCCTAAATTCAATGTATTAAGTACTGGTTGGAGGGAGATTAAAAGAACAGTAACAACAGTAAGTGTACATTGTATATACAGTGAAACAATTAAATAAATACTTGAAAATGCAACAAGTGTGAGTGGCTAAATGGTACCCACCTCAGTTTATAGGTACATGAAATTATAATAAGCATCTCGTATCTATACATGTGCTATATAACAAGGATATAATCTAGATTCAAATGGTCTGAGGACTGATGTACATATTCATGATTCAAGTTATCATCTTGCTTTTCCAATCCTGAACTCCATTCAGACATCATGACAAATCCTCAAAGCTCCCTACTTTGGTTGTCTCCTCGAACTATTATTATTCTGAAGATGTACTAAACCAAAGCACCTTCAGTCTTGGCTGTGTGCATGATGGAGGAGAAAAGAGATCACACAAAGACAGGAATAAACCATAATTGTTCTTGTCATGAACAAATTGCCATTTGTGTTCGTGCCATCTGAATATAGCCCTAGCATATGGATTTTGGCAAACTAAAGTTTACCACAGAAGCAGCAGAACACATAATTATTCACTGGGAATTTTCAATGGTATAAGGCCAAAAGCTGAGCCATCCCTCTCCTCTAGAAGTTCCATACCAAATAAAGACTGGAAATCAGGCAGGTCCTAGAGTTACCAACCTCCCAGTGTGACCTGGACACCTCCCAGAATTATAACCGATCTCCAGACTACATAGATAAGTTCCTCTGGATAAAATGGTTTCCTTGAGATCCATCCCCTCTCCATATCCTGCCCCCACCATGCTCCACCCCCAGATCTCTAGGAATTTCCAAACCTGGAGTTGGCAACCTTAGTAGGTCCCCTCTTTTCCTTCTCTACAATTTTTTTATGCTTTTAAATTTTCATAAACTATATAAAAATATTCTACCATGTTGCCAAAACAAAGCTAAAAGAGCTACTGACCACTATGTCTTTCTTTTAAATACAAATTATAAAAGCAAACAATGCAGAATAAGGGGGGGAGGTTACAATGTAACCATTAGCACTCATTCAGTCCTAAATGTGTCATGCTGTATAGATGCTGGATGCTTTTTGACCATTAGTTGCCATGCAATAAAGCAAATTTGCCAACTTCAACCTTTTAAGAACCTTTAATGTACTGAAAGCCTCCTGCCTCCCATTCTGAATGGAAAACAACAGTTCCTTTAGTAAATGATACCTAACACAAATTTTAATGTTAAACTAATGAAAATAAATTTGAATTATTTCAGCAGGGAACATGCATGTAGTTGATACTTCAGGTTGTGCTGAGAAATCAAAGAGAAAGGAAGATTCTACAATAGATGTTATTTTGATTCAATACTTTCTCTTGAACTGGCACATCTACTGGCATTTGGGATGCCTGCAAGGATTTGTCTGTTGGATTTTCACTATACACAGACACATATTTTGATTCTGGTACCACAGACTGTGTATTCACTTTCACCAACATGTTCTATACCATAAAAACCCCATAAAAGAAATGGTATATAGTGTGCCAAGGAAAAATCCAATGTATACATTTCTGATTTTTTTCAAATGCCCCTTAAGTGCTCTTCAAAGCTGCATATGAAAAATAATTCCTTCCTTTTATCCTTTGCTCTGTAAAAATATAAAAGTATATAAAAGAAACAAGTTCCTTTAATATATGCTCCAATATCCTCTAACATTTGACACAAACCAAGTATGTACTTGATTTTACATTCAAGGCTGCACTCCAAGCTAGAATTTTTAGCCAGTGGAATACTGACACTGGCCATTACAACAAATAAAACTGCAACTTGGCATGTTTTATAGGACAAACATGCCAAAGACCACAGAGACAGCAGCCCAGAACAACTGCAAGGATATAGGGAAAAAATATTGCAGAGAGGGAATATATTACAGTCCAGAATGGAGTGCCTCAGAAGATTCCCTTCATCCACCCTACTCTATGCTTAATCATAATGATCTTTACCAATATTTTTGTTGATTAAGCCCTACAGTCCTTGGGCTGGATGCTATGTTCTTTTTTTGCTTCCAGAAGTCACATCTGCTGCAGAGGAAGAGGAGGGCAATTTTCACCCATTCCCAGCCCCTCACTGTAGTCTCCCATATTTCAAGTTCCATGATGTTCCTCTAGATCTAGGGGGCATAACTTCTGGAGTCACTAAAGACTGTAATTAGAAGGCGGAGACAGGAAATTTATACTTGCTTAGTATCACTGAATTAAATGCTAAGAAACCAGGAGCAGCTTGGCATACCCCTGTATGGATAGCAAACAGATTCTTTCATTTTTGTCTTAGCCATAGTAGTTACTTGCACAAAACTGTTGTTGTTGTTGGCCATTCAGTCATGTCCAATTCTTGGCAATTCTATGGGACAGCTCTCTCCACGTTTTCCTAACTTGTACTGTTTCTTTGAGTCATTCAATGCTCAGGCTGCTGTCAACTTTTATGGTGTCTAGCCACCGTGTTCCTTGGTGGCCAGTTTCCTTTTGCCGCTAACCAATCCAAGCATAATAACTTTTTCTAGTGAGTACCTCCGCATGACATGGCTAAAATAAATTAGTTGCAATTTTATGATTTTTCCTTCCAATGACATGTCTGGTGTTATGCACTCCAGTACTTGTTTGTCACCGCTCTGTCCAAGGAGTGTGCAGGAACCTTCTCCAGCACCACAGCTCAAATGAGTAGATTTTCTTCCTGTCTTGCTTCTCCATGGTCCAACTTTTGCAGCCATAGGTTGCTATGGGGAACTCAAAACTGGGAAGGTGCAAAATCTGTCCTTGTATTTTTGTGGAGATTTCCCACTTAGTTTCCAACACCTTCAAAACTCACGGAAAATGCACAGGTAAACCTTGTATTTTGGACAACATTGCTGCACAGTATTGCTGGTTCTGCCACCATTTCGATAACATTTAGGGCCAACCTAGACATCATATTTTTGGATGAGATGAGACTGGGCTCCTCCAACCCTACTTGTATTCCCTGAAGTCACCCAGCAGCTATGGAGAAGACCAGAGGGAGATCTTTCTGGCTTGGAACTGCATCATAGCGAGATGAAGGGTTCCCGCCTCCCCTCCCATTGTTTTTTGAACCAGTCTCCAGCACGGAGTTATTTACATAATTCTGGAGTGGCAATCCTTGAAATACTCCAGATGCTCCACCAAAGTTATGTAACTAATTCTCTGCCAGGGGGTGTTTCAGAGTCTCAAAACGGTGTGGGCGAAAAAAAGGAGCACTGCTTCACCCCACACCACAGTTTCAAGAGGAGCTATAAACATGGCATTCCTTGCAGCTGCTGTTTAACTGCAGCAGATACGAATTGCATCAGAGTAACCCAGACACAATTTACTGAAAACTATACTGTCTAGGTGGGCTCTTAGCTGGGCCCTTAAACCAGTGCATGGTTTAAGAAGAAGGCTTTTTGCTCTCCCCAATGGAAAATAAATCAGATAGAATCTTTTACAATAACTATTTTCAACAAGCACTAGTATAGTTGTGCAACTGGCAGTGCAATCCTTTGCAGCTTCGTCCAGTCCAAACCCGATGAAATTGATAGTATTTCAGTCATGTAACTCTGCAGAGGACTGCATTGTCAGTTCTCAAATAAATGCAGATAAAAGTGGTAGATAAAAATTCAGAATGCTCCAGTAGTAAGTAGATAGAGTGAAGAAACAGACAATGCTATATCTATTACATACCGATTATTAAACATAACTTTTAAGCTTTCCCTATATCTGCAATATCTGTGAATCATGCATCTAATCTCTCCTGGGGGACACTTTCCAGCTCTCCCATTGGCTGTGCAATGTGTTCCATCAGCCACTGGCCCATCAGCCACCTGTCAAGAGTACTTGCGTGCCATTGGTCAGATGCTGGGTCTGCTTCTCTTCCCCGCCCACTCCCACCTCAGCCACTGTTCCCGATCAGAATTACTGGCAAATGGCTGTCTCTCCCGACGAAGACACTTCTCCTGCTTGGCTCCTCTGTGGAACTAACTTTTCCCTCAGTGGCTGCTAGTAGAAGGAAACTCTTTCCAGGCCTTTGTGAGGAACTCATTGGGGCCCATCCTGACTAGGGTTGCCAGCTCCAGGTTGGGAAATTCCTGGATATTCTGTGTCTAAGGAAGCCAGTCTAAGGAAGCAAGAGTTTGGGGAGGCGAGAGGCCTCAGCTGAACAGAATGCCATAGAATCCATCATCCAAAGCAGTTATTTTCTTGGGGGGGGGGATCTGTTGTCTGGAGTTCAGTTGTGATACTCGGCGATGTTCAGGCTCCTGGAAGTTGGCTACCCTAGGCATAGCAGTTAGCGCTTCAGAGCAGGGTCTGCCAGGCAGAGATCAGTTCTCCTATAGCATTATACCCTGCTGAGTTCTTCCCTGCCCCAAATGCTGCCCTCCACAGGATCCAGCCCCCAACTCTCCAGATATTCCCCTACTCAGAGCTGGCAACCCTACTTTCCCCTCAGTGCCTGTTGCTAGGCAACCAAGCTTGGTTCTGTCAGTAAAAGGCCCTTTCCATGCCTATTTTGGCCTCTGGGAGAAAACTCATTGGGGCCAGTCCTGACTAGGGTTGCCAGCTCCAGGTAGGGAAATTCCAGGAGATTTGATGGTAGAGTCTATGATAAGAACATAAGAACATAAGAGAAGCCAATGTTGAATCAGGCCAATGGCCCATCTAGTCCAACACTCTGTCACACAGTGGCCAAAACTACTAGGTGCCATCAGGATATCCAGCAGTGGGGACTGGACACTAGAAGCCCTCCCACTGCTGCCCCCCCCAGCATCAAGAATAGAGTGCATCACCTGCCCCAAATTGAGAGTTCCTATCTATACCTTGTGGCTAATAGCCATTGATGGACTTCTGCTCCATATGTTTATCTAATTCCCTCTTGAAACTATCCATGCTTGTAGCTGCCACCATCTCCTGTGGCAGTGAATTCCATACGTTAATCACTCTTTGGGTGAAGAAGTACTTCCTTTTATCTGTTCTAACCCGACTGCTCAGCAATTTCATGGAGTGCCCACGAGTTCTTTTATTGTGAGAAAGGGAGAAAAGTACTTCTTTCTCAACCTGCTCTATCCCATGCATAATCTTATAAACCTCTATCATGTCACCCCTCAGCTGTCATTTCTCCAAGCTAAAGAGCCCCAAGTGTTTTAACCTTTCTTCATAGGGAAAGTGTTCCAACCCTTTTGTCATTCTAGTTGTCCTTCTCTGCACTTTTTCCAATGCTAAAATATCCTTTTTGAAGTGTGGCGACCAGAACTGTACACAGTATTCCAAATGAGGTTGCACCAATGATTTATACAGGGGCATTATGATACTGGCTGATTTGTTTTCAATTCCCTTCCTAATAATCCCCAGCATAGCGTTGGCCTTCTTTATTGCAGTTACACACTGTCTAGACATTTTAATTGAGTTATCTACCACAACTCCAAGATCTCTCTCTTGGTCAGTCTCTGCCAGTTCAGACCCCATCAACATGTATTTATATTTAGGATTTTTGGCTCCAATGTGCATCACTTTGATGCCTGATACCTAGCGATCTTCAGGCTCCACATGGAGGTTGGCTACCCTACGTGTAGCAGGTTGCCTACCTTAGGCATAGCAGTCAGCGCTTCAGAGCATGGTCTGCTAGACCCAGGTTCTTGCTGTGGAAGCTGAATGGGTGATTTTGGAGCAATCACAGACTTTCAGCCTAACCTACCTCACTGGGTTGTTGTGCAAGTCAAAAGGGGGAGAAGAGAATGATGTAAGCTGCTTTGGTCCACATTGCAGAGAAAAACCTGTACTTTTCCTCCTGAGGAAGCATGTTGCCAATCTCCAGGTGAGGGCTGGAGATCACTCAGAATTACAACTGCTCTCCAGATGGCAGAGAACAGTTCCCCTGGAGAAAATGGTGGCCTCTGTGTCCTTATACCCTGCTGTGATTGCCCTCCTATGACAGCCAATGTGACATAGCAGTCAGGGCTTCAGAGCATGATAGAGGCTGCAGGTGTGTGTGTGGGAAGATGGAAAGCTGAAGAGTGAGGGGCAAATAATGGCCGGCTGATGATTGGCTGGGAAGGAAATAGAGTTGCCAACTCCAGGTTGGGAAATTCCTGGAGAGTTGAGTGGTAGAGCCTGGAGAGGGTGGGGTTTGAGAAAGGGTAGGACCTCAGACAGGTACAATGCCATAGACTCCACTATCCAAATCAGCAATTTCCTCCTGGGGAACCATTGTTGCCAATCTCCAGGTGAGGGGTGGAGATCACTCAAAATTACAACTGCTCTTCAGGTAGCAGAGATCAGTTCCTCTGGAGGAAATGGTGGACTCTGTGCCATTATACCCTGATGAGATCACTACAGCAAATTAACATTGAGTGCCAAAGGCCAAGGCACTCTCCCAGAGCCTCTTTCTAGAGCTCGTTGTATTTATTTCTACAACGGGCCTTATTCCTAGTACACTTTATAATTTCACTTCTAAATGGAAGATGCAGGACATGTTTTTGTCTGGGACATGTATACAGACGTTATGCAAAAGCTTACACAACGTTCTCTCTCTCCCTCTCATCACTTTTCCAGGTCTATAATCTGAGGGATATTTTTGCCTGTTCTCTTGTCATCTGCCACATAGATGGGTTGTATTTGACTCCTGCAACCTGTTCTTTGATAGCATCTCAAAATCAAGATCAGACAGCGAATGTTTTTACCATGATATTCCACTGAGTTTTGTATTTTACTATTACTGCTGCTCTTTAGATAACTCATATTGCTCCAATTTATCACAAACCTTTAAGTTGGATATAACATTACTTATACGAAAATTCCAGAGGGTCAGCTGTGTTTGTGCGTTGCATTTTGTAAAAAACCACAGAACAAAATGATAAAGTTTGTAAAAGATAGTGATAGTTTACTCTCCCCTTCTACCACATCCAATCTTTCTGATTTTTTTTCTGCCTACCTCAGAAGATTTCTGCTCACATTAATATAATTTTAATCTGTGCACCATACAGTAGAAAAATCAGACTTTACAGTTATTTGAATCCCAGCCTTTTCAACCATGGGAAATTCTGTGTTAGATTCCATCCTGTGTAAGTTTTATCAGATTCCCACTTTATTCAGTGGGGCTTGCTCCCAGGTAAGCAAGTTTAGGATTGCAACCTGAACCAGAGGATTTATTTAGGACATTTTTAACCTGCCTTTCTCCTTAAAAAGGACTCAAGGTATATTAAGAATTAAATTAATTTATTGCTATATATTTTAATCTCCATATTGTTGAAGACACATTCAAATCATACTGCTTGAAGACATGTAAACTACAACTTTTTAAAAACTAGTTTATAAGAATTTATTCATCATAAATATACTACAACATCTAGAGCTATCAGGATATATGAGCAAGCAAGGGAAAAGGCGGCCAGCTGGCAAGATAGGCTGTAATAAAATTGCTGAGATGTACATCTATTTCCCTATATAATTACATATACATTTTTCTCCTCACTACAGCATACTTTGCACTTTGGTTATATTTCACATGGAGGGAACACCTGGAAATGAGCACCTATCTCCCACCCAATCTCTACAGCATCTTCGGAAAGAAAATTCTTTGGGAGGAATGATAAATATTATGGCATATGGACAGGTTAAGGGTAAATCTCACAGCATGTCATTATATTCCATATATATTTTCCACTGACAGGGAGGATATTTTAAACATGAGGGAACATCTGAAAAAATGTAATCATTCACCTGCATTCCACACTGTCAACAGCCCATTCCATCATCTTAGGATTCTATCAGCTCATTCCTATCCCATTTTGATTTGTCCTTACTTATCTTTCTCCACAGGACTGAACTTTTGTTAAATTCTGATTTCTCAAAGATACTATAATCCATTCCTTAATTTTACAAAGAATTTGGATACATTATTAATGATTTAATAATACATTACCACATTTAAGTGGAACTTGTAAAGATATATTTATTTTTGAAATATGAGTCATGGCCCCTGCTAGCAATGGTACCTGAGGTGACAAACGGTATCAAATTTACATAAAACTCATAAACACATTAAATTATTTCTGACGAGGGGAATCACTGTATGTCTAAAACATCTCAATCCAATGAGGCAGATATGCATATGACTGCCACAGGTTCAGCTTACGCAGATGCATACATTGATGATGAGCTGGTGATACAGTCAAGAACACCAGGTGACTAAGAAGCAGAAGACTCAAGTTCAAATCCCTTCTCAGCCATGAAACTCAATGGATGTCCTTGGGACTGTCACTCTCATCCTAACTGACTTCACAGGGTTGTTATGAGGACAAATGCGGGAGAGAACCTGTCTGCTACCCTGGGTTCCTTGGAGGAAGGGCGGAGAACAAAAAGGAAAACATAAATATATGTACACTTTAGTATGCACTATGATACTTACAAGCCTCATTCAACTAGTGGAATACCTCTTTTGGTACCAGTGATGATCAATGCCCCATTCTAGGGCAACTGACAGTTGTATGCAAATAATTTTGCACAACTACTATTCTTGGGCTGAGTCCAGACTGGCAATTTGCCCCGGGAAGGGACCCGGGCCGACAACGATTCAATACCGGAGTAAATGGGACGTTCACACAGGCACATCTGCCTGGCGTCCCCCACCCGTAGCCTACCGGTGCTGTTGCGCTTCACTGCTGGATTAAAAAAACACCTGATAAAAGCCATCGCAAATCCGAAAGCCCGCATTCGTCGCACGTTTCTCCGCTTCCGGGGAGTCTGAACGCGCAGGCGAAAAGCCGGGCGGAAGCCACATTGGGCACGAGGCAGCAGCGGTGTGATTGGCTGCGCTCTGCTCCACTGCCCAATGCGGTGCCGGCATTGCAGGGCAAAAAAAAAAAATCGGCAAAATGCGCTTATGCGCATGAGCGCTCATGCGCACATACACCCATACACCCACAGCCAAATTAATGGGGAAACGGCGAATATAGAACGCCTCTGGCGCGGCAGTCTGAACGCTCCCGCGCGCCTCCGTCCCGTATCTTCCAGCAGCGGCCCCCGCTGTGTGGACGGGAAAACCCGGTATAGTTTAATCTGGGTTTTTTTTGCTACCGGGGCAAACTGCCAGTCTGTCCTCGGCCTTGTTTTCTCCTACCTCAATATTCTACACATAACATCTGTAAAGGACTAGAGCCAGTAGATTTTCAAAAATCTGAAAGCTTGTTAGTGCTACACAAACTACCATGTTTATACAACATAATTTTTATTTTAGCCACTGATTTTAAAAAAGCTATCACTTGTTGGAAACCCCTATAATATTACTTGAAAGCAACTTCAATAAATTGTCCCCCCACACACGTACTTAGACAACTCACTGGACAGAGCTACTATTCATCTGAAAGAACGAGCCTTCACAGAGTTTGCTACCTGATGTCAGAATGGGAAAGGACATTTCAATCCCAGACTTTTGCAACAGGGCAAGAATAGTGATATTTTTATCCTCTCCTCCTTTTGGATTTGGCAAGCACTACTGTTTTTCCCCTTCATAATTCCTCCCCAAAATGCCCATTCCAGATATTTTTCCCACGTCTAGCCCTATTACAGTGTTCTTTTTCCAAAATTAAATTATTTTGGTTTACCAAAATGTCAGTCATACATGAACTGAACATATCTTTATATAGCAGAAATATCCAAAGCATTCTCTCAAGACGCTAGTACCTTATGTGGTGAAAGACTTACTTCTTCAAGCCTGAGGTACCCTGAGGCTACTTTAGACATTTTTGTATATATCTAAAAACGTAACACATAAATGAGACAAATGTGCATTTGGAAAAGTGTTTATCTTACTAATCAGAAAGCCAAAATTGGCTTCAGCTCCTTGTGAAGTGTGCACTCCAAGTGGCAAATCTAAGTTTGCTACCATGCAATGTGTAGAACAATCCCTAAATGCCTGCTTGTTTGCATTTCTGCCTCTTTAAATGAAAGGACTATTAATTTACATTTTTACTTAGATGCACTTTGAATACCACATTTTTTAAATGTAAAGTAACCTCCCTGCATCATGGGGTATTTGCATATTTAGAATATCCTACTGTCAGAATATTGGGAAGGGGTGTGTGTGCACAAATAAGCTGTCAAATTCAGCATTAAAAAAGGAGAGAATAACAAGCTAAAATCAGCTAATTGAAGCTGAGTTTGGCTGTAAGCTCAAACTCCAAGGCTCTATGCACATACATTGTGAATATAATGTTGACATATTATTGAAACACAGGACACAGTACTGAAATATTTTTGTGGTGCTGTTAGACAGACAAGATGTCTGCTTTACTGTATAGCAATAAAAAACCTATATCCGTGAGTCATAAACCAATCTTCGACAACCAAATGCAGAGTGAAAACTATTAGGAGAGCTATATACATGATACAGAAAATATACATTTTCATATATATTCATCTATTCGGTAATAAGGGCAACTACCTTTATACAAATATTATTCTTCAGATAAATACTGAAGCTCCAAGAAAAACTGAAGGGAAACACAGTCTGGAAATGGGGTTACTAGCTTATTTGATTAGGAGGCAACTGATTCTTTTCTCATTCAAGTTATTTATATGACCTGTTCATTTCTCCACAAAATTTTATCTGAATGTTGCGCTAGAATCTGGGATACCAGGTCTGAATCCCAGCTTGCCACAGGAGATTGCTGGGTGACCTTGGCCTAGTCATACACTCTCAGCTTAACCTACCCCACAGGATTTTTGTGAAAATAAAGTAGAGGAGATGACAACAATCCAAGCTACTTTGGGTCCCCTTTGGGGAGAAAGGTGGAATATAAATGAAGAAATAAATTTATATATAAATTTATGGCCCTGTTCTTATTTTGGTGCCAATAGGGTTGCCAAGTCCCTTATGGGCAACTGGCAGGGGGATGGGGTGACTCGCAAGGAGAAAAAGGAAGGCTCAGGCCATGTGGCTGGTGTTACACAGGAAGTGATGTCATCATGCTACAATGTCACTGTGACAGTCTGGTATTTGGGGAAAACTCTATGGTAAAAATGTATTCCACCATAGAGCTGTTGCCCAAATACTAGAGTGTCACCCGGACATTGCTGGCAAGACAATATCACTTTCTGTGTGATGCTGCAACACAGCCTGGGCTTTTCTCCTGGTAAGTTCCTATTTCTGCTGGTAAGTTCCCCTGCTGGCCAGCTGATTGGTGGCTAGGGGGCAGTGCCTGGTGGTGGGGGACCCCACCTCCAATGGGGTCAATAATGTGCCAATACCATGCACACACAGAGATCAGGCTGCTGTGTGTCCACAAAAGAAAATAGGCCCAGGAAAACAGAAGCAAATTCCACACTGCCACTATGACTGGGGGGAAAGCAAGGGAAGAACAAATGCCTACCATTTCCTGATAAATATCACCTAGTAGTTATGAATATTGGTTGAGCTAGAAAGGATGTACAAAATTCGACTCGATTGTTTCCCCCCCCCACTTCTCCCAGCCCCACAACTACATGGTGTATAAATAGATCAAACTATTGGTAATAACAATCTTCTGCATATATAAATCAGGTGATTTGCCAGCCCTTCTACAGAAAAAAGCTGACACATGCAGAAAATAATTTGCTTCATAAACGAAAAGTTAAACATTTCAGAGTAGCAACAACTCCACCCCAAAGCCCTCAGCATAAGCAAGATGGAAGGAACTATTCATGCCTGCTGCTAACACTAAAGTTTTTCCAGCTTTCAAGCAATTTTAAAACCACATCTGCATACCAAAAGTATGTGAAATGCAAATATTTTCTAGCCGTTGATTGGACTCGCAAAAAAGAAAACAGTAGAATCAGACAAGTGGATCAACAAGATGGCTACAATGACAGGAAAAGCCGTTTCCCTTGGCAATGGGTTCAGCAGCTGCGCCGATCAGGAAGAAATGATGGAAAATGGGCATATTTAACTAAAAGAAGTCAGGAGCGGCTATGATTCACTGATAGCTATTGAAATCCCCTGGTGCTCCAGGAGACAAGGAAGTTTAAGCATCTTCTACACAACCCTGTTATTTCCTCCTCCTGGCTGTGGTAACTCTGAAACCTAACCCTGAAATAGGACTGGCACTACCACAGAACAATGCCTTCCAGTCCCAAAAGGCAATCCAGAAAGCTGCCAAGAGGTTCAGGAGACTTAACAAAGTTGCACTACCCCTGATTATCTCCCAGCACACGTCATCGACCAGGGCAACTAAGGACATTTTAATCCCACAACCAGATTGGAATGGATCGTCTAAACAATTCTCTTCATTTAGGAATCTCTGAAGTTGGCCAGCCAATACTTGCTCAATCACCTTGCTCAAAAATGGTACATTTGAGACTGGATGGTAGTTATTCAAGTCTCTGAGTCCAGAGTAAGCTTCATTAGGAGATGATTGCTTCAAGGCAGGAGGGACCACCCAGTCTCTCAGGGAGGTATTTACTGTCTCCTGGATCCAATCTCCCAGCTCCCCCTGGCAGATTTAAGCAATGAGAAGGGGCAAGGGTCACAAAAACAGGTGGCAGGTCTCAAGAATCCTGTCCACATCCTCAAACTGCACAAGCTCAAAGGTACCACACACAACTAGACAAAACTGGCACCCTGGGACCATCCGATCATGTTGCTACTAATGCTGGAATGGATGCAAGAGATTTTATCCGCAAAGCGCTTAGCAAAATGATCACAGCCCACCTCCTCCTGTCAGCCAGAATCCAGTAGGCCCTTCACCACCCAGAAGAGTTCTGCAGGTCCACACTGTGCAGACGCATTGGTGATAGAAAAATAGTGTTTCTTTGCCACCAGCACTGCCACACAGCAGGCTTTCCAATGAGGTCTAGCCGGTGCCTCGTCAGATTCACCATGAGTCTTTCCCCACTGTCGCTCTAGCCATCTCCCGTCTTTTCATCATCCACAGCCCCTCAGTAAACTAACTGGCTGCCCAGACTCTTGGACCTGAGAGGGGGCACCTATGTGTCAATTGCCCAGATAATCTTCCTTATCCAGAGGTCAAGCAGGGCACTGACAGAAGCAGTGACCATATCAGCAGGAAACCCCCCAATGCCTTCTGAAATCCTATTGGATCCATCAGGCTATAGGGGCAGATCATCTTAATCAACCCCCTACCCCTGCAGAGTCTTGGTACTCCACATATATTCCTGTGCATGCCTGGCATTTGCAGTTTTGATGCTTGTCCCACATCTGGAGTTTTGGAGAAACACACTTACACACATCTTGTAAATTCATCCATATCTCTAGTATCTAGTTGTTATAGCTGTAGTGCCCGCTGCTGGGCTTTGGGAACAGACAGGCAAGCAAGTCTGAATGTGACATGGTGACCAGTACAATCCTACTGCCCTACCAGTGCCACCTTGAGCCGGAGTTACACCCTTTGGGATCCATGGGGTTACAAGGGTGCAAAAATGATTATGATAGAAATTTGAGTGTGCTGAATTAACATCTTTATTACTAAATTAGAAAGACTGGTCAAACAAAGGTTTGTTTCTTCCCAGTAAATAAACATTTACAAAGTGTTTTCCCTTGGTTTAGTCTACTTCCACACCTCATTCTGTCTTTCAAATAACTTAAAGAGCTTTACTTGTTCCACTTCGGCACTATATATTTTGTTGAATAATGTTATGCACAAATAGCACTTTTATTAGACTAGTCATAGAGTATATTCACTGCACACGCCAGGAGTCTTCAGTATGTTATCGTTCCTTCAGATGCCTGACAACATGTTGTTTCAGTACAATCATTCACTGCACTAAATTCTTATTAATCTTTCTATATTCTGCTAATTGTGTAACATTCACGATGCCAAAGTCACATGTGGTAAATGAAAGAATTATTTCAATATAATTATCCTCTATGAAAGTACTTTTGAACAATTCCTGTGAAGGAATACACACAAAAATGTGTTGCAATGGGAAAAAAATGTCTTTACATTTGAAGAACCAGGGCTTTTTTGGTGTGTGTGATGGTACTGAGTAATGGGATCCTTTTTCCCAACCATTGAGGGGGGAATTGGTGGAAATCAACACAGCCTTATATATGACTACTAGCACTTTTTTTAACCAACAAAAAAGGTATTGTGAAGAATTAATGTGCGCATGGAATAGCATATCAATCCCTGCTCTTTTCTACAAAACCATTGCAAGGGTTTTTTCCTTTCCTACAAGTTCAATTAGGATTTTCACTCCCAGTACATTGTTTTCATATGTATTGTTTTCAGAATTATTCAAAATTATTCCCGTGGTGAAAGCGTATCAGTTATGTGCAAATTAGAAACTTTGAAATTTCAAACATTTAAATCTGGATCAATATAAGATAGTTAATAAATCAAGATTCCACTGTTTTGCTTGGATGCTGAGGTAAAACCATATTCTCTTGTCCTAAACCATTGCTGTTGTCCAAAAGAAACAAGTTAATCTACTCTGGTATGGGATTTTATAGCTTCCATCTTTCATTAATGAAGATTCATGTTCAACTCAGTATACTATTTACAATCATTGTTCCTGTTTCTAGAAGTTATTTTTAAAAGTTAAAACAGAAGCCCAAACTCAATTATTTTGTTTATACTTCTTGGGCCAGAAACCATACCCAGTATGATCCTGTTACGTACTGTTGGTTCTCTGACATCACTTAGGAAATTCTTGCTTAAACTGAACTCATTTCTGTTGGTTCTGTTGTCAGGAATACATAATTCCTTCTAACTGGACCATTTGTCACTGAAATGTTGTTTTCCCTCTCTTGCACACCTGGTTTAGTGTCAGCGAAACTGTTACAAGGCTAGATTAAAATCCAGGAGCACTTTAGAAACTAAGATTTTCAAGATACGAACTTTCGAGAGTCAAAGCTCCCTTCATTAGACATGTATCTGATGCAGTGAACTTTGACTCGCAAAAGCTCACTCCCTGAAAGTCTTGATGGTCTCGAAGGTATTACTGGATTTGAATCCAGTTCTTCCACTGCAGACTAACATGGCTACCTTCTAAAACTTTGTTACAAGGCTGAAAGGAGATTTGCATAATCAAACAAGCTAGAAATTAGGGCTGAACCCATTCCCTGGTGATCTCTGTCGTTAGTATCAAGTTTCCTCTTATCTGCATAGCCCTATGCTGACTTCTGTTTCTTCCAGTGCAAATCCTAAGCAGAATTTATTTATTAATTAAAATACATATACCCAACCTTTACTCTTGGTCAAAGCCACTTGCTGTAATAATTAAAACATTACAAATTAAGAACAAACTAAAATAACGATGCCTTGATACCTTCCCACCCTGGTCAAATATGCCTGCTCTTCAGAGCCCATCAAAAGCCCTGGCAAATGAACAAGCCTTACAGTGCCTCCTGAAAATCCACAACAAAGAGGCTCCCCTGACCTCTTCAAGGGGAAACTGTTTCAGAGTGGGAGCCACTGTGAAAAAGACTTGGGCTCATGCTGATGCCAGGTCAGCCACCCTAAGTGAAGGAACAGCCAACAGGTGGCAGCCTGAAGACCATAGGTTAGTGTACAAGAACATATAGGAAAAGATAGTCTATCAGCGGGCCCCAGGCCATGAAGGGCTTCAAAGATCATAACCAGCACCTTGAACTGAACTCACTAACAAACTAGTAGCCAATGTAGGTGTTTCAAAATGTTCTCATTGGCTAGCCCCTGAAAATAGTTCAGGTGCCACATTCTGGACCAGCTAATTTCTTGTTTATCTTCTAGGGAAGCCCAATGTAGAGTTTGTTACAGTAATCCAACCATAAGGTTAGAACAGCATGTATCACTGTGGCTAGCCTGGTTGAATCTAAGAAAGGAGCGAGCAGATGCAGCTGATAAAAGGTGTCTTAGCCACTTGCCAGCCCTGACCTGGATGGCCCAGGCTAGCCTGATCCTGTCAGATCTCAGAAGTTAAGCAGGGTTGACCCTGGCAAGTACTTTGAAGGGCGACCTCCAAGGATCACCAAGGTTGTGACACAGAGGAAGGCACTGGCAAACCACCTCTGAATCGTCTCTTGCCTAAAAAACAAGTCTAGCTTGCCACCTAGTGGTACATAAAGCTAAAGAGCTGGGACTTCTGCTGCCAGACAATCTTAGGATCTCCTGGCTACACTACACACTACTATATGATAGATAAATAAATAGCCACTTGCCAGTCTGCTTTTCCAACAGCAAGGCCGGGTCCATGAGCCTCCCAAGCTCTTATCGTGTTCTAAAAAACCCAACTCCACTCCATCCAGAACAAGTGGATCCAGATCCTTTAGAACAGAAGTCTTTCTGACCAGCATTTCTGTCTTGTCTGGATTAAACTTCAGTTTGTTTGAAGTGACTGAAGCCACCAAAAGTCTACTCCCTTAATACCTCCTCCATATTCCAACCAGTGGGTAAGTGGAATGATCAATTGTGTCAAAGGATGCTGAAAGATCTTACAGTGGCAACATGGAAGACTGTTCCCTGTCCATCACTGGAATTAAAGCCACCCTGGTGCTGGCCAGTCTTGAAACCAGATTAAAATGGGTCAAGAATTTAGGAGCAGTGTTTTGGACTGCACTTGGAAGAATTCATCCATTTGTCATTTAGGGCTGGCAATTTAACTTCACAGTATCTGAGAGGCATTTGTATATCGGCATTGCTCACTGGCATCTACATTCATTAACTGCAATACCAACAGTTAGTTTAATACATGATATTCATAGGCAGCTGCTTTACATTCCTCAAATGGTCCCCTTTATCTTGTTCTGCTTCATCACATTAATGATAAGTGATTTAAGTTACTACCCATTACCTCCTTAATGATAATTAAGCAGTGCAGGGTAAAGCAACACTGAGGATAAGGCTTGGCTTATTACCTCTCAGCCCACAGCCAACAGGACATGCACAATTCTCAGATTCTGCTTCTGTGGCTCATCATTTTGGGGATTTTTTTTGTCAAACAGATCCCATAGTCATCTCCAGCGGCATGAATTATCTGTAGACTAAAAAAAGAATAGCCAGCAAATCCATGACCTACTTCAACCCCTGAATCACTTACATTCAAAGATCTCAAGTGGATGCCACTGGCTAGGCTGCATAATTTTATCATCATTAAGCTGCAAAGATAATTTCTTTTGTGGTTTGGGGTTTTTGGTTGTGTCATGGAAGTCAACTCCCACTGAGCCCAGTTTTAGATGCTGTTTGCGCATGATGCAGATCCCTGGGCTTGGGACTTCTCTCTTATTTTCTTTGATCCTAGGTTTTACTTGTTCAGAAATATTGATTTTTTAAAAAGCCTACTAACCACAGATTCTTACAAGGCCAATCTGGGTCAATATTCTTTATTATACATGGAAGAACTTCAAGTAGATTTTCTGATTTTTTTTTGTGGTCCTGTTCAGCATTCTGTCTTGTCTGGACTGCTGATTATATGTTTAACATTCAGCTCTAGCTGCCAGCTGCTTTTACTGAACGCACAGAAATGAGTCAGAAGAATACCATATAGCTAGATAAAATTACATCACAGTATCAGAGCACGCATGCTTATTCCCCCCACACTCTTAAATATGATAAGTAGGATTCAGGCTCTCACACCAATGGTGTGCAAAGTTCATAAACAAGTCCCACTTCTCATGATAAAACAGGGTTGCACTTACCTGTAACTGTTGTTCAAGTAGTCACCTGTGCAGTCACACATGGGTACTGTGCATGCACAAGTCTACCGCAGAGAGGTTTTTCAATTTTAAAAAAACACATGACAGTAGTCTGTCACCCTCATCCATGCTGTTTCCCACTTTTTCCAGCATGATAAGGAGGAGGCCCTTCCCCCAGTTCCTCTCTGCCACTGCCTGAGTGAGGTACAGTTGTTGGATTTGGCTGAGTGTTGGACTGGATGGGCCTTTGGAAGCATGGTGAACCTTAGTCAGGAGTGTCAGCGTGACTGCCATGGCAGTGGGCTGTACTGTCAGCTGAATACTTAGCTGAATAGATTTGATGTTTGGACAGCTTTGACAGCTCTAAGGCTAGTTTGCATCTGTCATTGGATATCTCAAGGTAAGAGGCAATGCCAATTCACAGGAAGTTTATAAGGGGCCATGATGCATTGATAATTGGTAATTCTGAAGCCGAGGGCAGAGGGGGCATAGATTTTTCTACCTATCCTGTTTACAGTTTTCAACAGGGGCTGAGTGCCCTTATTTTTCCCTTGAATGTGGTCTAAGAACACGGAATTAGCTGTGGGATGTTGGAAAAGGAAAGCATCCTGCTTGGTTCTGTATTGATTTTCAATTTGTCTAGCAGAAGGTGGCACTGATGCCAGGCATAATCAAGGTCCAGTTATGACTTCCACTAAGCTGTCCATTAAGGAAAAAGTGACAAGTCCTATGTTCCCCAGACGCACAACTCTAAATACCAGATCTTTGGCCCTCAGGGGTGCACAGGGTACATCACTTTCAAGGGATTATGCCATTTGGATGAGTTGTTAGTTCTATATGCGGAGATCCTTGCTCAGGGAGTATATAGATAGTTCTGGCATAGCATCATCCAATCAAGGTTCAGAGGCATAGTCTGGCTCTCTGTCCTTGTAAGCAGGTTGATCATGGTCTAAAGCCAGTTCACCTATGGGTTGTGCTTTCTTGTGTGGATCCAGTGGAGGATTTGGGTCATCTAGAGGGTAGCAGCCAGCTTCTGCTTGATCAAAACTGAGGGGAACATACGGTTCCACCCTGGTCATCATAGCCACACTGGAGGTCTTAGTACAACAATCAGGACTATGCCAAATACAAATCCGTCAGATCCAATTGGGGTGGTGAATCCAAACAATAAGGTGAGGGATTAGATAGATGATAGAGCGGTTCTGAGTCTTGTACCTCACCTTCCAAGACACAGTGGGGCAAGTACAGTGAATGATCCAAAGGAGAGGGTATTCTTGGAATGGAGACTGTCTTTGACCAGTTCCAAAATGGTTAGTGAGAAGCTGCATTTTTACAACATAGATGAGTATGTGTGCATGATAACATTGACTTGGGAGGCTTCCCTGGGTATTTACATTTGTGCCAAGCCTTTTTAGGTAGTGGTTCCAAAGGCCTTCACTCTGGGGATTCAGGGACACAGCCTATAGCTTTTCTTCTGTTTTTTGTCAGGCCTAGAGTGGTTGGCTTCAGTCTTGGAACCACTGGAGCAAAGATGCCTGAATTCCTATGTCAGTGTCAGAGGACAGCACTGAGCTTGGATCTTTTTCCTTAGCAGCACTGGATAAAGCCTAGTCCACTTTTAGAAAGGAAGCTCTATCATGCTTTGCCTTGGGAGTAAAATGGTGACAAACAGAGCAGTGCGAAACATCATACTGGTCATCGAGGAATAAAAGGCATTTCTCAAGGTCATTTGTGTGGGGGATTTTCAACTCACAGGATCCACCTTTCTTGAAGAACATCTTTTGTGTCATTTTGCAGGCACTAAGCTATCTGGATACAGAGGATTGAGATAGAAATTGCTGGCAGTTTGTGAAGGCTGAAGAAGTGAAAGAGAATCTACCAAAAATCCTCTCTCACCAGCAGCAAAGAACTGAGGGAAGGCAATATGCCCCCTCCTTCCACGATGGAAAGAGCAGGAAACAGTGTGGACAGAGCACACTCGGGAGTGTTTTGAACTTTAAAACCCTCTATACAGTAGGCCTGCATGAGTGCAGTACCCATGTGGGATTGCGAAGGTACCACACTGATGAACCAGGCTTATAAATTATGCTTATTCTTTCACTGCTTCTTTGACTACATGAACTGGATCTGATTATCAGGTGCCTAAAGAGCAGTGTGGCTTTCATGGTCAGAATATCAGACTAGGGTGTGAGAGACCCAGGTTCAAATAGGCATTGCGCCATGGAAGCTCACTGGGTGACCTTGGTCCAGTCACACATTCTCAGCCTAACCCTCTTCACATGATAGTTGGGAGCATAAAATGAAGGCAAATGGAAAAATGCAAGGTGCACTGAGTCCCCACTGTGGAAAAAGGTGGCATATAAATGAAGTTAGTAAACAAATAAAAAAGCTGAATAACATGTTTTTATTTATTTATTAAATTAGATTTACTAGGCTGCCCTTCCCTACAAGTAGGGCTCAGGGTGGCTTAAGTGCTGTTGCATTGCACAGCAGACTCCCGTTCCGATGTACTTATTCCTTGCAGGCCAACGTATTTTTATACAGTATGGCTGTACTGAACTATAGTATCCTGACCAACAACTATCTCAATGGCACATAATCCTAGCAAATTCTCCTTGTTTATCTGGCAATGTTCCACCTTTCCTATTCAGCAGAAACTTAATTAATAGATTAAGTGAGCCAGGGCAGATATACCAATAGTGATCTCTTAAGGAATGCAGATAGACTGTGACATTGGTTCTCCTCTCTATTTCCAGGTGTGAATTCACCCTTCCTTCTCTCTGTCAGCCCCTACCTTTTGGTTTACCATTATATGGACAGTCATGTTAACTGTGGTTAACCACATTATCAAATTCTGGTTAAACAGGAGCCCTGTCAGTGGTGACACTTTGCCAAAGGCAAGACCAGTGGAAATAGAAGAAGCCACAAGTTATGCTGAAGAAGGCAGAGGAGAGGACTAGACAATCACAACATTGCAGTCTTGTCCCTTAATTTCATAACCATCCCACACAGCAGCCATGAAGTAAGAAAACAAGGCAATGTGCCAAGAACAATCAAGCAAGAATATAAACTGTTTTAACAACCTTCTGTGTCAAGAACTGCCCTATTTTCAGAAAAGGAAAACTAGCTTTTCCTTTTCTGTATGTGCTGTCAAGGAAATGAGGGAGGCAGTAGTAAATTCACATATAAGTAATAGTTATGTTCAGTATTGAAAAAAACTTTTGTATATAACTTTTTTTAAAAAATAGAATTGTCTTACATTAAGAGTCATCTTACTTTTTGGTAAATACAGTAGTATGAAGAAACTAATTTATGTTCAGTTATCAGAATGCACTTATCTAGAATCTTACGGCCTTCATGTGATTTTGATCCATCAACAACTGCTGCCATTTAAGACAAAACACATTTTTCTTCATTTCAGATGTGGGTAGATGATATGCACTTAAACAAAAAAGTTCTGGGTTTCTGGTCTTGGCGATCGCCATGGCAGACATCTTCTCCTGGGGCTCCAGGAGAAGTCTGCCAGCACTTGCAGCTGGGCAGGGGCACAATCATCCATGCCACTCCAGGAGTCCTTGGGTTGGACTTCTAGCCATAGGGCACTAGAGAACCCCCACCAGCGCAACAAGTCAGAGAAGGGAGGGCTCCTCCAAGTCCTGACGGGCCCGCTGCAGAGTGTCCCAAATGGGAACAAGATCAGCACACCCGAGCAGGCGTCTGGTGATCCAGCGATTATGAATGCAGAGAGACAAACACTAAAAATGTGAGTCGGAGTATAAGCAAGAATCACCTGCAAACATTGTGCCCCCCTAAAAGGAAACGAGGGGAGGGGGAGAACCTCCTCCCGCTAAGGACTGCTTGCAAGCAATTTTAAAGTCAGAAAAGGGGGGGGGGCAGTAGTAAAAAGCGATTGAATGGAAATAAAGAGACTGTGGGAGCTTACCGTTTTGATTAAGAACTTCAAGAGGCTTTGACAAACTTTTATGAAAAGTAAACAGTCCTCAAACATGGTGCCGCCGAAAGACTCTAAGGACAAACTAACAAAAGTTAAGCCTTCTTCAGGAAGTTCCAGCCCTTCAAGTTCTGTGCCTAGACAGGACTCAACTGCAGAGTTCCAAAGGTTGCTGTCGGAGGCGCTTTGCCCTCTGCTGGAGAAAATTACAGTTATTGATAATAAGCTAGACGCACAACAGGCGCAAACAGTGTTAAATACACAGAAAATCAAAAAAGTGGAGCAGGAGCTTAAAGAGATTGGTTCCAACTTGAAAAAGATGAATAAAAAACTGCAGGCACTTGAAAAGAAGTGCCAAATCGAAGAGTCTTGTGTTTTACAGCTGCAAATGGAAAGGGCGAGCTATGTATTGAGACTTCAAGGGATCAGAGGAGAGAGGGGAGAATCTGAGACAGATTGTGAGTGATTTGTTGGCTCCCTTGGCAGAGACGACGTCGGATCAACTTCAAAGTGAAATAGATACGGTCTTTAGATCGTATTCTGAATTTATCAGAAAGAATAATCTGCCAGGGGAAATTACAGTAAGATTCTCCCAAAGAAAAGTGAGAGATCAGCTATTGAAAGCAACCAACGGAGTTGCCTTGAAGTTGAAAGACAAGAAGATTAAAGTATTGAAGGACGTTCCATTTGAGATAAGAAGGAAGAGAAAGAAATACAGAGACTTGGTGTTATTTTTACAAAGCCACAAAGTGGCCTACAGATAGTTGGTACCCGAGGGACTGATCTTTAGATATGGAAATGGCAAAGAAAGGATAGACTCTGTTGAAAAGGCTTCTGATTTGTTGCATCAGCATGGTCGACCACCAGGAGAGGGAGAAGGAACCCCCGATGACTCCAAGGAGAGCGAAGAAGAAGGAGAGACTGGATCTTCTGATGAGGACTCAGACTCTAAGTTAGGGGCAGTAGCCCCCAAAACAGGCTATGAGTTGAGAGGGAAAAGAGGGAAAAAGTAGAATGTCAATGTTCTCTGGAGTACTTAAAATTATTTCATTCTAGGGAACAGCTCTTTATGAAACTGTAATTGCTGGTAAAATATCAGAATTTTTTATTAGCTAGATGATCATTTTTGGTGAAAGTCAATTTGTATTCAAGAAGTAGAGTTTAAATTTTAAAAGCTATGCATGATCACTGATTCTTGGGTTTTTAGAAGGTTTTCTTTTCTTTCGCCTGTAGATTGTAGTTTCCCCATCCCTAATTCTCTGTGTATTGTAGACTCCTTTTTTTTCTTTTCTGTATGTAGATTTAGAAAAAGCAATAAAAAATCCCCTTCGGGGGGGCCAAAAAAAAAAAGTTCTGCATTATTTCTGAGTGCTGTTAATTTCAAGTATGGTCATCTGGAGCCAGTGCCATGCTACCAGATAAAAGAACATTAGGGGTCCCAGCAAACTCTGATTGTGTAAACTCTGATTTTGTAAGCTGCTAAATCAGTCTAGCACTTAGCCAACCACACACAATTGTCCCGTTTACTGCCTGGTAAAGCACAGGGACAAGCGAGAAGGTGAGAGGATGCTTTTGTGGCCTGGAATCAATGCCGCACACTTGTTTTGCACTGATGTGCCACCTGTTCTATTCAGCTTCATTAAAAAGAACATTTTAAAGAAAGAGCAGATTAATGAATTCTCCTGTTTTCTGTGTGGCTAAAGAAACATTGTTCAAAACATAAAGAATTTCTACTAACTTCTATTTGAAATTCCCATCAAGCCACAAGACACACTTTTATTATAGAAAGCATGCAACTGGGACATACACAACATGGGTTTCCACTGTCAACAAACTTTGATGCAGGTATTCAAAAGTGATGACAGAGTAATATGCTAAGCATGGAAAACAGCTACTTAGATAAAAGACATTCCACAAGGAGAGAAAAACCTCTGCAGAGGTCTATTCAATCATGCATGCCTCGTTTGTTACTTCTACAGCACATTACCCCCAAACAATTTCTCAGCCTCCCTGAGTACATTAAGTTCAGCTACCAGTGCTTACTAAATATTTGATCCTAATTAGACCTAATGATCATGCTTGTTTCTCGGAATCTACAATTATACAGAGACAAGCCTGGACTTAATCCTGAGGACCTGGTGTCACACGCAAGTGTTGTCAAATCTTTTCGGAGCAGTGACCATAGGCACTAACCAGAGATGTGTGTAAGTAAAATGATGGCCAGAAAATTACATTTAAAAGAAGGTACCGGGCACTTTCACACCCACTACATAATGCACTTTCAATCCACTTTCAATGCACTTTGCAACTGGATTTTGCTGTCTGAAATGGCAAAATTCACTTGCAAATGGTTGCTGAGTTGGACTGAAACTGCATTATTTAGTACTATTGATAAGACCCGTTGTGGAGATCAATGCAACAAGCTCTAGCTGGGCCGCCTCCTCTCCAGCCGGCCCCCCCTGCTGTGAGAAGGGGTGGTGGCACCTTCGCCATGCGGGCCCAGCGGAGGGCAGAGAAGGGACGCGCAGTCGCGCTGGTCACCACCGCTGGGGTCAGGCAGGAGGAGGCAGTTGGCGAGGAAGCTGGCGCTGGCTCCACGCCGTGTGGGGCTCACAGGGCAAGCAAGGGTGTGGGGGCCTCCTGGGTGCCGGGGCTTGTTATCCCTGAGCGACCGCCATATGTCGTGGTGGAGTGGCAGCAAGCGAGGGACTCCTTGTGGGGGCTGCAGCGTGAGGAAGCCGGCGCTGGCTCCCATCAGGCTCAGCCTCCAGATGCTCTGCCTGCCTGAGCATCCTGCCCATCCAGCAGCTCTTAGCCCACTGCGGCTGAGATGCTGGGCGGGTTGTCTGTGGGTGGGAGGATGGGTGGGGCGAAGGCCATGCAGCCAGTGGCGAGGGACCCCATTCTGACTGACAGTAGGGGGGGCCAAAGGCTGTGGGGGCGTGTGGACATGAACAGCGCTTTATAATAAGGAGAGATGTGTGAAAGCGGTGAAACTTCTAACAAAATTAGATATTTTATAAAGGACAAAACAAGAAGAGTTGAACGTTATTGAAAGACCCTGCAACAGACACTCAGATGAAATGTACACCAGAGTCAGAAAGTGATAAACAAGTCAAGCAAAGTCAAGGAAGCTACATTTTTTTAAAATGTCTTTTGAAAAAGAGAAGTCTTGTCCAAATGAAGAAAATAAAAAGGAATACAAATCATGGCACACCAAATGTAAACTTACAATAAGGCAAGGGGGGGGAAACTTACTGAACTGGTTAAAAAAACCTTACTGAATTAACTGCCACAATGTGGCATTGGCTACTGATTTAGATGGCTTTATTGGGGGATTAGAAAAATTAATGGAGGATAGCTCTATCAATGGTTGTTAGCCAATGACAGCTAATAAGAATCTTCAGAGGCTATATGTATATCAGTGCTTGGAAAGTAAACATGGGAGGCTTGTTGCTTTTATGCCCTGCTTTTCAAAAGCATTTAGGAGCTGGCTAATCATAGTAGAGAACACTGACCTAGATGGGCCAATGGCCTGACTTAGTATGAGTCAGTTTCAAATGCTGACCCTTGGTCCCATCCAGCTAAAAAGTCAGAGAGAGAGAGAGAGAGAGAGAGAGAGAGAGAGAGAGAGAGAGAGAGAGAGAGAGAGAGAGAAGGCTCTACCCTCCAACTTTTTGTCAAACCATTCTTTGGTTTCTGAATTTTATCGATTTCTTTTGAAGTAATGTAAGACCTATGTGAAAACCATTTACTTCAGATGAGATAAAGTACAACCTATTAGACATTACCAGATTGTTAAATGGTACACGGCTCTGCAGCTAGACCTAATAGTTACCCTTGTTGGTTCTGCCCATCTTCACAAAACAAAGTACACAGGGAAACAATCTTTCACAAAAGTGTCAGGGGAATCACTCTTGAATAAACTGAAATGCAGGGGTTAGCTATGGCCTTGTGAAAACTTATTACTTTTCATCAGGAATGATACGATTACCAGTTAAGACAAGGAAAGCCATCAGGTGCATGCAATTTGCTTCCAAGTTTGGCATAGACAGCATTCTAAAAAAACACCACAACCTGATGAACTTGCTTGAAAAATGCCAAGAAAATACTTCATGCCCCATCCACTGATGCCTTTAGTAAAATAAATATAAAAGATACTTTTACAAAGACATTGAAAACCACAATATTTTTGATAAATTTCAAAGAAACCAAAAGACATGCTCATAGAAGTTGGAGAAGATTGATGAGATCTTTACAGAGAAATTTGAATTTCATAGCAGTCAACTAGACTGTACTAGACTCAATTCAGAGCATAATTAATATCACATTTTAAGATCCAGGGAACCACTACTCAGTGTTAGGATACAGGGTTTTGCAAAAAGATCCAGACTGAATTCCTGGATTCTTCTGTTAGAAGATGTCAGGTAGGAAGGTTCAGATAGACTGCTGCTTGAGGCCTGTCAGTCCAGGCAGAAAATATCAGAGGTTGGTCAAGGTGCCCAGCTAGTGTCTTAGTAAGTGGGCAGGGCCAGGTTTGGCTTTGGCCCAGCATGGCTTCTGACTGACTATTGGAAACCTGATTGGATCTGACTGCAGATTTTTTAAAAGTTCCTTCAACAAAGGCTTCCACCACAGTACAAGGCTAAAGGTATACTAACAAAAATATATTTAAACAATTATGTTCACTTAAAAGGCATCACATTAAACAAAGCTTCTGCTTGGAATGTTGAAGAGTTACTTTTAGAATTATCCATGAACCCCCTGACATCTTGTGGTTGGCTACGCCTTTTATAGCAGCCATTTTGTGGTTGACTGTGCCTCTTCTGTCAGCCACTTTGCAGCCCTGTCCACCATCCTGTGTAAGATTTCCAAAGATATCTGCAGGCTCAAAACCACTGGGTACCCCTCGGCTAGGTGGAATGATGGCTGAAATTACAGCAAAACTTTAATAGTCAAAAACAGGGAGGCCATTCTTCAACACTGAACTCCTCGGGACTGGATCCAGAATGAACAACAATGTTCTTGTAATGTAATTAATGGTACAGAAAGACATTATACTGCATGATTTCCCATATCTTATGCAGGTCAAATATGACGCATTCACCTATTCTTTATACTGAACATAGTCTGATCATATAATTTCATATTTACAGTTAGATATATATTTGCTTCAAACCTTTTTTGTGTGTTTTATTTTTGTCTACAGTGTGCTTTTTGGATGTAATTTCTTCCCCCTTCCATTCCACTGTTTTTCATGCTGTATTCTCAGATATGTTCTCAGCAACTGCCATGCCTTTGTGGGAATCTGTGGATGTACATACAATGTCCAAACCGCCCTGGGGGTTCCAACCAGAGATCTTTCATAAATTGTACGTCCCTTGTCTACAGACACAGAAATAAATCACACCCGGCTGGTTTAGTTGCCACCAGACTATCAGAACATCTGTTTGCCCTTAGGTAAACAAAACGGATGAGTTTACTGTACAGCTGGATGGCTCAGGAGTCATATACTGGCACCGCAAAGCCAGCAGTCACACAATGTACTACAAGTACTGCTGGAATCTTTCATTTTCACTCCCTCTTGTCAAACTCAGTCACCCTGCTGTGAAACTTCTCACCATAAAGACCTATCTGCAGAACAGCAGGTGTTTTAGCTAAATGAGATGAAATGGCCTCAGTTTGTTAGATCCAGAAAGCAGTGAGTAGTATATTACATGAACATTTTCAAGGCTATTGGGAACTTGCGTCAATCACAGGTGGAGATGCACTGTGCTATTTCTAAAGGGTGAACATCTGATAAATGCCAGGATAAGAGTGGTCTTTTTATGTAGCAATATTCATTCCTAAATGTTGTGCTGCACCGATGTGGCAGGGAACATAATTTTGCGGGGGGGGGAGGTATTTTGTTCCAACAACATATACTGTATTTTTCTCCCAGGTTTCAGTTCAAAGTACCTCTGGCGGTTTAATACTTCTATGGTGCTGGCCAATGTTTAATACTTCTCTGGCAGTTTAATACTTCTATGGTAGCTAGCCAACTACCAAAAATGGCAGTTTAATACTTCTATGGTGCTGGCCAATGTTCCCTCTAAGCTGTAGAGTCCTGTGAGCAAAAATTCTACTTTGTGAGCTACTGGCATTAAAGCTGTGAGCGAGAGATTTGGCTACTGCATCAATTCGTTTGCTCTGGAGCCATCCTTCCTGAGCTAAGACAAAAATGTGTGAGCTGGAGGCTAAAAAACTGAGCTAGCTCACACTAACTCACCTTAGAGGGAACACTGGTGCTGGCCAGCATTCCTAGTACTTAATTTACATCCTGTAACACAACTGTGAGATAGGTTGCTTATATTTATATTTATTTATTATTTTCAATTTATATCCTGCCTTGCCTGCACAGGCAGGCTCAAGGCGACGTACAACAAGTTAAAATACAGTAAAACACAATGCATAAATGCAGTACTATAAAATTTTTGCATAAAAACAAGTTACATATAAAGTGCAAGACAATGTAGATAGTGATTACTGTATAGTGATCTGGTGTAACAGGCCAGCATCCATAGTTATTCTTAGTGCTCATTCATCAGTGGTAGCTCCTAATTGAAGGCCTGGCGGAAGAGCACCATTTTACAGGCCCTGCAGAATTTTTATCCCCAGTAAGCAAGGCTGAGAGACTGTGTACCTCCATTTTGTTTAGATTTAGCTTTAATTTACTAGTCTTCATAACTTCCATTACCAAGGGTCGTTTCCTGCCAGAGCGCCCCAGAACGGCGCTCCAGCAGAAAGGAGCCCAGGCCCTGCCCCTTGACCCGCGAAGACACTCAGGGAGGGGGGATTTAAGTGGCTGGGTTCCGTGCCTGATCTTTTTCAGGTGCCCCGCACCTCCGTGCCCTCCTGGTCTCCAGCCAGCCCACTACTGCGGGTTGCCTGGAGACAGGGAAGGCACGGCGGCAGACATGCCTTCCTTCCCCCCGAGCCTCTCCGCTTTTGCAGAGAGACTGGAGGTGGGGGATTTAAACTCATTTGCATAACTCATTGCATAACTTTGTCAGGATGTGTGGCATATGCAAATGAGTTATGCAAATGAGCTTCTGCACCTCTTTTTCTAGGAAATGACCCTTGTTCATTACTAACTTCAAGCACCAAAGCAGAATGTTGCTGCTTTACCAATACATCAGCAGTACTGTGTCCCATCCATGGCAAAGAGCAACATTATGAATACAAAAACATTATTGAAGCAACTTTGTATACAATTACACTGAGACTGAGAGATACAAAGTCACTTGAAGTAACTGAAAGCCACAGTTTATATAGTTTGCAATAATTAATGTTAATAATTCTCCTAGTTAAAGTGGATTTAACAAGGAGAATGCAACACAGAGTGAACTTAGAGAAGAATAAAGGAAAGGAAAAGGGGAAATCCATGCCTCTAACAACAGGATACAGAACTATCTGAAATGCAAATCCGGAAATATAATATTCAGACAAGATGAAGCATGAATAAGAACAATTATTAGAGTATCTGCATCCAAATGTATGGAATTTGGATAGCTTAAGAGCTATTTGTACTTTGTGAGCCAAAAGTATGCAACAGGCTTCCTGTGGAGTTAGGTGGTATTCAGCATAAGAAGGTTTGAACCTCAGCATTCCCATCTCAAGGTGACTTTTATTATTTAATATAAAAATACAAGCACATACAACACATAGAAGAATCATATAAAAACACTCCTACAAAATATACCAAATAATTCCGCTGCCTAAATATCTTGTGGAACAGCAGCAGATAAGGAATTCCAGTGAAGGTGCTCCCTTTACATGTCAGATGGGAAATCTTGTCAGAGGAAATAGCTAGAAGAAGTTGACTTGATGGCAATGGAAAGAGATGGTCCTCCAGATATGTGGGTCCCAGTGAATTAAGGGTCTAATTATCATAATCAGCACTTTAAGTTGAACTTAGAAACAAGCGGGTAACTAACATAATTGTCTCAAGAAAGGCAAGAAATGTTTCCACAAGCTAGTTCCTGAAAATCACCAGCATTCTTTTATTTATTGACATTATTTACAGTCCACCTTTCTCAGAGGGACTCAAGGCAGATTACACAGAGGTCGAATCTGCATTTGCACTTTTAAATCAGAGTGAGTTGATACACTCAGAAAAATGGGACATTCAATAAACAATGCATTAGGATTGCAGAAGTCTGGAACCAACCAGAAATCAAAAAGTCAGAGCTATTAACATGACACATTAAGCAGTGCAAAAATTACATAATAGGATCCTACTTACAAGTAAGCTATACACAGCAGTATAAGACCACAGTCCCTACTCATTTATCCAAGTAAGTCTGTGAACCATTTTATATGGTGCAATCTTACTACCCATGCAGAAAAGCCCCCATGAATGAGCAAAGCTGGCAGGGCAGAGCACACAGGGATGGGCGGTCCCTCAGGGATTCTGAATCAGTTGTAGTTTTCTAGTTGTCCTCAAATACAGCCTCATGTAGAGCATGTTAAGGTAATCCAATGGCAAGCATGGATCAATGTGGCCAGGTCATTTAAGCACCCCTGCACCTGCACCTCAACACTTAAGTAACTTTAAAATGTGTTGCAAAGTAAGACTTTCAACTATCTGCCATGATAGCCTCATAATTTTACCTTCACAAAAATATACACACAAGATACAATGTAAGGTCACTGGCTGTTCTACAGAAACTTGAAATAGCTCTACCAGAACAAATGCATTTTTAATGCTCTGCTGCTTCATTTAGAAGAATAAATGATTATTTAATGATTTAAAGAGATGCAAATATGCACAGGCCTCTCACAGCATTTTTCCCCCCTCTCTGGGAGAGAATTATCACTGTACTTTCAGGAACCTTACAGTACTAGACACAACTTCACACAGAGAGACATGGAATGGTTTTGTACTTGCTGTGAAGTAACACAATAATGCCTTCTGAGAAAGAGCTGCATTGTTAAACAGCCATCGCTACATGAGAATAATTTTTTTAAAAAAACTGGGAGCTTCAGCAGAGGATTTTTGTGCATTGGGCACAAATCATCTCAACAACCCAAAAGATTTTTGTTCCTTCTTTTCCTGCAGCTCAGTGTGGTACTCTCCTCATTCTCTACAATTAGATGGTCCATCTCTCACAACCATATAATTTTCATGGCTGGGTAAACTGTGTTTAAGAGGAAAGCAAAAGAAAAGAAAGGGTGGGCACAATCCAGATTCATTATAATCAGCCGTAGTACTGCCACCGACTTCCGTGGGTGTGAACCATAACCCTATACCTCCAATAATCAGGGAAAGCAAAGCACAATCCAATCCAACTATGCTGGCATAAGGACAGCCAGGTGGTGGGTCAGCTCTATGCCTTTAAATCAAGGGAAAACAAGAGCAGGATTAAGACAGGGCAAAACATCTCCTGAACCTCTACAGTTGTACAGAGAGTGCTTAATTTGGTAGTGCACCAGAAAAGTTTTCTGCTACTCAGACATAGAAATTCTAAAGAAGCGTACATCACTTGGTCCCAGTTTGATTTGGGAAGTCTTATTAATCTCAGCCTGATCTGCCAGGTTGACTCTGCTTCCAGCAACAACAAAGAAAGTGACATAGTATGGTGGACAGAGCCAGCCAAGTACTAAAAAAAGGTAAAGGTAAAGGTTCCCTTGCTCAAAAGCCAGTCGAATCTGACTAGGGTTGCGGTGCTCATCTCCATTTCCAGCCGAAGAACCAGCACTGTCCGAAGACGTTTCTGTGGTCATGTGGCCGGTATGACTAAATGCCAAGGTGCACAGAACACTGTTACCTTCCCACTGAAAAGGTACCTATTTATCTACTTGCAATTTCTTGCTTTCGAACTGCAAGGTTGGCAGGAGCCGGGACCAGAGACGGGAGCTCACTCCGTCATGCAGCACTAGGGTCTCGAACTGCTGAACTACCGACCTTCCAGCCTGCAGTTCAGCATCTTAACCACTTGAGCCACCACAGCTCCTTAGCCAAGTACTACCAACTTGATAATGCAAGGATCCTGATATGCACATCTGATGCAAGGCTTATGTGTGAACCTGGAATCATCACTGGACTGATCCTGAGCAAGAGGAAAACAGCAGTGGGACATACAGAGCTTCCGACTAGCCAGGATCTTCCTCCCTTTGGGAATGTAGCAGATGGGTAGTCTAGAGCTGATCTTCCCTACCAGGATGCGGGAAATGATTTTGTTGACACAATCTTCTCCAATTCTTTTTCAAAAAAATCTGCACAAACCCTAACAAGAACTGGTAACTACCAAAGAAAACGTAAAAATAAAATTAAAAAACCCATCAGATTAGGGTTGCCAAGCTGAAGGTGGGGCCTGGAGATCTCCCAGAATAACAACTGATCTCCAGACAATAGAGAAGTCCCCCTGGAATGAATGAATGATTTATCTATTATGGTCAAAGACTAGCACAAAAACGGATCTGTTCTCCTGAAGGAAATGGCTGCTTTGGGAGGCGGGATCTATGGCAATATATCCTGCTGAGCTCCTAACCTTACCGTCTCCAGGAATTTCTCAGCCCAGAGCTGGCAACTCTATGGGATTGGATAAGAGTGTACTGGAAAGTACATATGCAGTGAATGCAGAGAGAAACAAAGCAGCCCAGCTGTTAATGCCTTTATACCTATTCTTTCTCTTTCCTGTTTTGCACACAGAAAAAAGTCCCACATCCAGTGTTCCAGCCATTGCCACTGCAGTAACTTTCACCTACAGCCTGTCTCACCTCATCTTTCTCATTCAGAGGCATTAGGTACAACAGCATCAATGTACAGGGGACAGGAAATGCAAGAAAGCTCTACTTCACATTTCCCCCCTCTTGCCCAAGCAAGCTGTGTCTGTATCAGACATTTATATATATTTTAGGCAGGGAGGAACAGAATCATAGAATCACAGACTTGGAAGGGGCCATACAGGCCAAATAGTCCAACCCCCTGCTCAGCCTACAGCATCCCTGACACGTGTTTGTCCAGACACTGTTTGTAGACTGCCAGCGAGGGGGAGCTCACCGACCCCCCCGGCAGCTGATTCCATTGTTGAACAACTCTGACTGCCAAAAAGTTTTTCCTAATATCCAACCGGTGCCTTCCCACCCTTAATTTAAACCCATTATTGGGAGTCCTGTCCTCTGCTGCCAACAGGAACAGCTCCCTGCCCTCCTCTAAGTGAAAGCCCTCCAAATACTTAGGGGTCCTTTCCACACTTGGATTTCATCCCTGGTTTTATCAGAGTTCAACTTGCGACACAATACCTTGCATTTATCCCTGGTTATAACAGCATCCATTTATCCCGGGACAAGTGTGGGGCAAAACTGGGGTGACCTCAATGTAATGTGGAAACAAAAAAAATACCCCAAGATAATTACAGGGGTGAACTCGAGAGTAGTGTAGAATGTAATTTCGGGGACAGGGTTGAACCAGGATTTAAGGTCTGGTGTGGAATCACCCAAAGAGAGCAATTATGTCCCCTCTCAACCTCCTCTTCTCCAAACTAAACATTCCACAAGTCCCTCAGTTTCCAGTTTCATTTGCAACAAGACAGATCAGTAAAACAAGTGCAAAACTCTTTTCATTCCATTTCACCAAATCAATGCCATGTCCAAAGTTAGTCTCAGTCTGCATCCAAAATGACACTAATACAAAATTACTGATGTTGGTCATTTTGTATTCAGCTACTGCTAGAACTTATTTACTTCACACCCAGGCCAAAAGATCGAAACAGATGTGAAGAAGATCACATATCTCTGTCTAAAAAGTGCAAGCTGTGTGCAGCTCAGTTTACTTCAGGGCTGTACGGGGAAGAAAGAGGCAGTGTAACCCTTCAGCCCTTCTCCGTTTCAATAATCCAAACTACACCCATCTTCTGCAAATGTCTTTTTTCACTTTAAAATGCTACATTCCCCCTGGTTTTGAGTAAAAGTTGAAGGGTTAAACCCCATTCACTCTCCTGCATGGCCCTGAGACAAACTGGGGCTGCATGAGCCTGGGTTTTGCATTTTACAGAAGGTCAAACAAGCATGTTCTACATCAAGTCTGTTTTTTGCCCAGTGTATCTTATTTTCACAATAGTCCTGTGAGACAGCCAGACCTGGATGTGAAATATGAACATGTTTAAATACTGCCATGTCACTGTATAAATTCACTGTATTATTTCAGATATTTTATCAATGTCTTAGCTACCTCTTCAGTATAAATAATTCTTTATTTACATGTAACTTTACATCTGGATCCTACATAACAATAGCTTGCCACAGGAATAGTAAAAGAAGACATTTGCACAAATAACATAGACAGATTTATGACTGAAGTGAGCATTAATGACTTTAGAAATGAAAGCCCAAATTAAGGGCCTTTGAACAGGTTCCATAAAACAGTGGGAAATACCACTGAAAGCAGTTCAACTTAGAACATGTTTTAAACATTACTGCTCTTAATACATTGAAATGGGAGCCTTCTTGCTGCTTTTATGCCTAAATATCATTCAAAATCTGTAAAGAGTTCTCAAGAACACTTGAAAGTGTTTGAAGGGCTTGTACAGCCACCTCAGCTACGGCTCTGCATTTGCCTAATCAGAGGCTTTCACCTTCCCAGAAAGGATGAAAGTGCCAAATATACACTCACCTTCACCACCCAGAAGCCATATGGATCCATTAAATCTACCATTCCTTAGACAAGGTTAGGCTAAAGGTTTTATGGCCTTGCAATTTGGCACGGAGGGCCGTATAAGTTCACAAACTACAGATACTCCATTTGGAAAGTCTTTTGTCAGGACACAAAAATATAAGAATGACATCTAAACAAATGCTTCCTTCTTTCATACTTCTGGAATTAATAGGAAATCTATTACATTTCCTAATATGCTCTAATATTTGTTTTGCGCAAATGTACACCTTGTCCCTAAGAGTTTTCCATCCTGGTTTGTTCTTATACATCCAACACCAACTGTGACACAACATGTGCATTTTCAGAGGAAGCCCCTGGCCCATGAGATCCACCATTCTTTTTTTTTAAATGCTAAGGAAAAGTCAGTCAATCCAATTATTGATTTGACCTCAGGACATAATTTTGAAGAATAAGAGATTCAGAGGTTTGAGCCAACCTAGAAAATGCATGCTCTTTTCTAGGAGCCATTTTTCTCTAATCACAGGGATGTGCTGTGAAGTTGGCTGTGTGGGTTACTCAAAGCATACATAAAAGGCACTATGCAGAAGCTTAAAGGCATTCAATTTCCGGCATATACTCTAGATCAAGGCTGCGGTCACACACACTACTAAATAATATACTTTCAATCCACTTTCAGTGCACTTTGCAACTGGATTGTTGCTGTGTGAACTGGCAAAATCCAATTGGAAAGTGCATTGAAAGTGGACTGAAAGTGGATTATTTAGTGTGTGTGACCGCAGCCTCAATGTAGAACTTAAGTGTCAAAATGATCAGGGGTGAGCCTTTGCCAAAACGAAACGTTAACTTCTACCAGTTCTCCTCAAATAAAAAGAAGTAAAAACCCCCTTGGGGGGGATACAAATTTGAGAAAAAAGCATTTTTGAAGGCTTTTTTCAGTTTTTCTGACAGAAAAATTGGAAACTTTGGAGAATCCTGGATAAAACCCTCCAATGAAATATTTTTCTCTTTTAGAATGAGTGAAATGCTTTTAGATACAAGGTGGGCATGCTGTAAACATATACAACTTTTAAATACAAGTTGCATTTCTTCATCTAGGAGGATACCTAATCTTCATGAGGATTTTTCTGCAGGGCTTCATTGCTCCTCAACTGTTGATTGCCTTCTGTTGTCCTTTTGATCTGACTGTTCCCTTGCAGTTGACCTTTTCACCTCTCCCTCAAACCATTATGACACATATGCCCACAGATTGGGTAACAAATATTGTCCAAGATTGCTGGAGGAAAAAAAAAGATCAGAAGGGTGGCAGAACTGCACCAAACTTCAGAAGAAAATGGCGAATATTTCACTGAGAACTGAATTCTCTCTAACCAGTAGCCACAGAAGAAACAAGGCAGGCAGAATCTAGCAGGACCCAAGGTATATGTGCTATGGGAGCATAGGGGGCATCAGTTTGCAGTTTCCTTTTAAGTACTGTGTATGTTTGTAATTTTGTTGTAGAAAACTAATAGTGCAATTGTAAAAACAGTTTCCTGGGAGTAGGGTTGCCAGGTCCCCTGAGGGGGCAGGGAAACCCCTACTCGAAGGGTCCGTTACCCGCTAGCCCAGATTGGGCCACTGGGGGGAACCCCACCCCCCAAATGCCAGGATCACGAAAACGTGCCTGGTGTGATCCTGCACCGTGCACATTGCGGGGGGATGCTCTATCATTTGAAGGAAAACTCTATGGTTTTCCCTCAAATCATAGTGGTCCCACCCCCAAAGTGCCCAACGTGATGACATCACTTCTGGGTGACATCATTGTGGAGCGCGTGCAAAGCATGCGCACCAAAGATCTCCAGGACAGGGCCCAGCACTCCCCCACTAAAAATAAAGTAAGACTTGGCAACCCTTCCTGGGAGCAAGCACCACTGGATAGACATGAATACATTTCTGAGTAGACCTGCTTAGGATTGCTCTCTACAGCATTTGTAACTTTTAATTTCTATATATATATATCTGAAAAGTATTATGATTTTTTTAATATTCTAAGTTATAAATTATACATATGTTGATAAAGCAATAAAATTAGTTTAAGTAATAGGACAGTAAGTATTGCATATATTTCAATTTTCTGCATAATTACTTTAAAAAAAACCAGAATATTTGTTTTTCCCCCCATGTCTTCAAAGTTTCTGGAAATTTTATATTTTTACTCACATACTTCCAGAGCTATCTTGTACAGACAGGTGCCTTTTAAATCTGAATTTTATTCAGATTTTGGAATTCTGGATTCCCTCAGCTGGATCCCACAGATCCATTCCAGAAATGGTGGTGCTTTCCTTCAGCAAAATGACCCTTCCCCTGACATGAGAGAGGGAAGATTCTACAACCCCAGTCATGTTTCTGAAATGGAAGCTAAACACTAGAAATCCATGATTTTTTATTTCTGAATTTTGTGCAGAACTTTGAAAATGTTCTGTTGACTACAGCCTTAGCTCCTTAAATTCATTTGTGTCTTCTCCATCTGCTTACACATCAGTGGAACACCAAGGAGAATAGTGAGGCAGTCCTACTTCAGCCACATCAAGACCTGGTTTATTTTGCAGAGCTTTATCATGTGTATGCTGGAGTGGGAAAGAGAAGAAAATGAACAAAAGGAATGCAAAAGCTGTAACATATTCTGTATGCTCCTACACTCTCTGCTTAGCCTACTTCACACAGTTGCTGTGAGGATAAAACAGGAGAAGAGAATGACGTAAGCTGCTTTGTATCCCCACTGGGAAGAAGGGCGGAATATAAATAAAGTAAATAAATACATAAATTTCAAAACTAATTTTAGAAATTCTCCTATTTTTCTAAGAGGTGTGGATTACCAAGCTGAGCAATACAGGAATAAAAAGGAGGAGATCTGCCCATCCATAATGCAAGACTGTAAACGCAGGTCTGCACCTTCTATTAAAATGAATAAGAAAGCTGTGGTCTGTGGAGTCTATGCATCAGAGGTACTGAGGCTGGGGCGAATCACTGATTGAGTATAACTGCATTGCCAAGAAGCTGTAAATTTTAAAGGTAAACATTTGGTAGGTAGATGTTTTGTACCAGAAACAAATTCAGAAATAGCCTGAGAGATCCTGCTTGATGGGACATTTCCACTGTAAAACTATCGATACATGCATGTGATACTCGAATATTTAACCTGGCAGCAGTTTCTGTTCATTTATTTAGCCGAAGTCAACTATGCTGAGTACTTCTTTTATGAACCACGCTACAAGTAACAGTGCTATGCTTCTGAAGGCCTACAGACTCCCCTAGGAATGAATCAGGTAAGTAAAATAAAAAATGTAGATGGAGGGAAATGTTATTATTTTTTCACTACCATATTTGACACCGCCATTGGAGAGTGAACAAAGAACACACTGTCCATGAAGAAACCTGCACAGAATGTTACTGTTTGTTCTCCATGAATGTGGAGGTATATTTACTAAAAGAAAGACATTCCATTCCTCTCCTGAGATTTCTCCTTCATTCAGAAGAATTAGAGTGCTGTGTTCATATCCCTTCAATTCAGGTTAGGTCAGCACTTCAGTTACAGACCCTGACTTGCTAAAGCAACATTAGTTGGCTATACAAATTAATCCTAGGCTAAAACTTGGCATTAATTTGGTTCCAATTTGACAGCAAGTTTATATGCATGTGATTTTGTGGCTGTAAGCTAAGTGAGGGTATTTAAATATTGATCAACTGGAAAATTACCATGCAGGCAACATTCTTTGGTGTATAATTCCTGTAACTCAAATTTCATTTCAGGAAAACTAATAAAAGAATTTCATACAGTATCGTCTGAAAAAAAACAACACTTGCTTATTTTTCCTCCCTCGAGGCAAACCTATCTGAACTCAATGGTAAGAAAAAACACCTACAGGTGCATTTCAAGGGTATCTGTTTCAATGGTATCTTCCTTTTGCAAGTCTGCGAAAATAACACAGGTTTTTCTTCTTTTCCTTTGTTCTAGTTTCTCTGACAATGATAGCACTTTTCCTGATTGGGCAGTGATAACTCTTGTCTTGTTCTCTGCATGTCCAAATGCACACACATACACACATACAGTTATTCATCTATCTCTAGAATCTCACGATCTAGGCAGCAAGCTTCTCACTCAGGGTAGTCTCTTTTTCCCTATCTGCCTCACTGCTATACAGTAGACAGAATAAGGGCCAATATGGTGAGTGGGGAGATAACTAATACTTTTTTTCTAACTCAGGTGAGGAGACAAAGGAATTCTGGCTGAAGACAGGAAAGGGTTAATGTAAAAACAACAGAAGCGGGTGGCGCACGTTTACATATCCAAGTGATAAAGCTTTTGCTGGACTGTACCATGTCGCTGCAGGAACGGAAATAATTCTAACAAATCTACTGTATTTCCATACCACTACAGACTAAAAAATTAAATCAAAATAAGTCAGAATATAGATTAGTTTAGATGTCCTATCAGTGAATTGCTATTCTGCAGAAATGACATTTCTTAGAAAACAGCAGTAAATTATACCATACTGGATTTCAAGGACTTAAGGACAAATGAAATTACAAACAAAACAACTGGCAGGTCTGCCCTGGCAATGTTTCTCCACTATAGTAATCAGACCAAAGAAACTAAAAATAAATAAATGTCCTGAAAAGAAGGGAAATAATGCATGGTTAACATTCCATCAAGTTTTCTGAAGCACTCAAACTTTCTGAACAAGACAATATAAATGCAGACATCCACTCTTGCCCCTGAATAACCTAAGCTTGTTAATGTTTCTTACCTACCCGTGCACACCATTTCTGTATGGAAACCCCATCTATGACAGGTTCTCATGCGACGTTAATTAATGACCAAGGAATGTCAGCTATGAATCCAGGACAAAACTGCAAATCTTTAACTTGCACATAAAGGAGAAGGGGAAAAAAGTTACCAGTCAGACGAGTTTTCTTTTCTTTTTTTTTTCAGAAGTAGATGTTAATATTTTTGTCCTTGTACATCCAGTTCCTGTTGACTTAGTCCCTGCTTAATGTTTGGCTTCTCCAAAGGTCTAAGTTTAGGTGAAGAACAAGAACCTGCATTAGAAAGAAATGACAGTGTGAAAGAATTTCAGCTGCTGCTGCTGCTGCTGCTGCTACTGTCCTAGAAGCATTTGAGCTATTTTCAGCACCCAATGTGTTTGTCTGCAAGCAGAGAAGCCAGTAAAGTACATAGGCAGGAAAACTCACAACAACTTTCTTGCTATGCAGATGCCACAACTATACTTGCAGGGATGAGAAAAAAAAATCTTGTTTTCAGTTAATTTAAAAAACCACATTCCCTACACACAGGAAACCGATCTATGTTGCCTTTATTCTTCTCTGACCAAATGGCCAGCCTGGAAAACCCTGCATGTGTTGTGCCTCCTACTTGAAAGTATCAGCTCTGTTTCTTTGAGCTACAGTCTCTTTCTCCTATGCTTTAATTTGAATCCAAGTGTTTTGGGTCTTGCTGGCGTCAGTGACTAGGGACAAACTTAGCTTCTTCCTAAGAGGGAAGCCAGAGGTTTATTTCCAGTTTGCAACTAAATTTTTTGGAATCAACAACCCTGCTATTTTTGAACATCAGTGTCCCAAGGCTGTTGGCATTGTGGCATTTCTCTGACAGTGCCACTCAGGGTTGCAATGACCCGCACAGTCACTCCTGTAAAGGAGCAACCACCAAAGGTCTATTCGAGTTCAAATTCTGTAAGAAGCATTCTTTAATAATTATTTTTTCATTCATGTTAAACCAGGTTGTTACAGATGATGCAGACAAAAAAAATCATGAAACTGGGATCAGTGGGAATAAAGAGAAAATCTGCCTATTAGCATTTTAAAAATGATTTCATGTTAAAAACTTCCCTGAATGCCCTCTATAAAGTGCTTTCCTTACTGTGTCTGGTAGAAGAAACCCTGCATCATCAAGAAATTACCTTCATTCTCAGCAGCTTAGTCTACAGTGCCCTTCACAGGATTTTTATGCCTTAACAGATCTGAAAATTATTGGTCTAAAGTTAACTTTTTGTATCCAAGCTGTAGAGTACAAAACAAGGCTGCACAAAATATATTATTAAACATTTTATTGTATCTCTAAATCTCATGCTGTCTTCCATTTGGCTAGCCAGGACAATTAGGTGTTTTATGGGCTCCATTATGGGGCAGCTTTGCCTTCTATCTTGGTGTCCGATGCACAAGGACAGCATTTGAAGGGGGAAAAAATGTTCTGCTCATGCCAATAAAGTCCAATGAAAGAGAAACTGCTTACCATTAGCTTCCCCCACCCCACCCCCAGGCACTCCACAGATACCCTAGGACTCAAAATCTATGAAAAGCCCTGGCAGTTTAGGAACAAATATTCTTGGCTGCTGTTGTTGCCCCTGTAAATATTCTTTCATTTTAAAAACACCACATCACTAACGAGTCAATCTTATATAATCCTGCACTAGAAACCCACATACAAGATCAGACAGGTATTATGGGTCCCAGTGCTACAACTCGTGGCTCTGTGGAAGCCTCTGAACTCAGTGTCAGAGTGGGCCCAGCACTGTACTGGTGGCTGCCTGCCCCCGCCCACTTTTAACAAGCAAAGGGAAGGAAGGTTATTTACCAGGCTGATAATGTCACACCTTAGGCCAGGGGTGTTGAACTCATTTGTTATGAGGGCTGGATCTGACATAAATGAGACCTTGTTGGGCCGGGCCACGTGTGTCATAAAATGTAATGCCAGGTAGCGGAAAGAGAAACTTTATAAAGGACACAAACACAAAGGGTTTTTTTAAAACTTAAAATGAAAACATGCTTAAAACATTAGCACTCTTGCAATATTTTGTTTATTTAACAGTGTCTGATAACTGACACCTCTCGCTCTGAATAATTACATCAAAATGTCTGTGCTGTTGCCATCTTGAGTATGCTGTTCAGGTGTGTATCTGTAAGCGGCAAACCTACAATGACGCAGCAGCAGCAGAGCTGGAAGCAGAAGCAGAAGACAGCCTGTTACACTGCAGGCCTGATAGAAGCCCTCCGGTGGCCTGATCCAGCCTCAGGGCTGCATGTTTGACACCCCTGCCTTAGGCCCTTTCTGCACCCCCCTTTTAATCTATGTTCACTGTGGTGTCCTCCAAGCAATTCTTCACTAAAATCAAAACCAACCTTCTTTATATTCCGGGTTTCCCCCCATTCTGCACTAAAATGTAATTCAACCTTCCTTTTATTCCAGTCCCCCCCCCCGTTCTGTATTATGTTACTTCCCTTCAGCGGTCGGCCCAGTTTCACCCCACTGTTCCCCTGGGGTTTTTGGATGCTGTTTTGCCACAGACTAAAATTGCCTCGAGCACTGAAAAACCAGAGCGGCAGGCAAATGAGGAAAGGACAAGCATGACCAAAATCTATTCTGGGAATGAAGAGCCCGAGTGCTAAGGCAAGTTAGTCAAGGTTCAAACCCATACTTTCCCAAGAAGCTCACTGAATGAATTTAGGCCCCTCACTCTTTCAGTCAAGTCAACCTCACAAAGAAGCTGTGATGATAAAATGGGGGTGGTGGGGCAAATGATGTATGTGATCCTGAGCTCCATAGAGGAAGGAAGGGACAAAAATATGGAAAGACAGACAAACTGGAACAATACTGTGGCCAAATATCCTCAGTGTTCACATGGGCACGTGGGGTACTGTTGCTCAGAAAGCAAGTTATGATTTGTTTTTACCTGACCTTTTTTACTCATAACATTTGGCCACAACACAGCTGCAGTTCTGGTCAGTCCAGCATCCATTTTGGCCTTGTACTCTTGAATCATAAATAGCCCTTCCTCCTTCCCAAGGAGATCAAGAATGCTGTGGCCACTACTTGTACTGCTAAAGCTGCCAAGGCAGGGTAAGATTAGATTATCCATTAATCTGCACTTCTGTTTTATTGTAAATTATTACACATCCATAAACAAAATCATGATAAAGGCAACGTGTTAAAACTTTTTGTTCATTTGCAATTGTTTGAATAATAGCCAAACCACTACCACTATGTAGCTTCGGGGGGAGGGGTGAAAACCTGATTTTTCATGTAATGCTACCGACTACAATACTGTTATTTCGTGTACAACTAATTTCAGAAGTATGAGGTCAGACCACCGCACATCATCTCTCCCACTGTGCTTTTGAATTAAAATACACTGATGAAATAGATATCACATAAAGCCTTCCTGCATATGTCCTTCAGGATGTCCCTCATCTAACATATTCAAACAGCAACAAGAAAGTCAAAACCAACGAGATAAGTAAATTTTTAATGCTACCTATTTTATTTTCAAAGTGAATGAGTGTCCATAGCATATTAATGATTCTCAAGTGCAAGCATCACAGGCTACAGATTTGGAACTAGTTCTGTGCAGAGATAGACATTTTAATTGCTTCAAAAACAACATCTCTTTTCACACATTATAATTACTTATACTGGGAGCCCAGCACCAGAAGCAAGTACTATCCTGTAATGTTCTTGCTATGTGCAGTTGCCATTTTGTGTGAACAGCGCAACATGTGACTTTTCCCCATGCTGATACAGTTTTGATACATGTGAATAATTTTGCATTCATGTGCATCAAAACTGAATGTACATGGAAAATCCACATGTTGCTCTGTTCACATGAAATGGCGACTGTGCATAACAGAAGCCCTGTGAGTAGCACTCGTTCCCATTGATGTAAATAGTACCATCAGTAAGCATAGTGGTAACATCTGAAAAGGGGGTAATAAATGTTGGAAGTGAAGGACTAGACTAGATTAGTATCCTATCTCTATGTCTAAAATGGAGTTCCTTACAATCATGGACACATATTAGTTTTGTAAAGATAAACAGGCTCCGTGTGTAACTTTGTTTCTTGTCAGCAAACACAAACCAGATAGACTCTGCTGCATTATGTGCCTTGAGCACTCTGCAAACTCAAATAATTCTTCAATAAAATTATGGCACTGGACAAATTGGAGCCATCCTTTCTTATAACTCTTTGGGGGGCATGTTTGTTCATTTGCTTTATTAGTCCTCACATCTTGTGGTTGACAGCTTCCTTTTCTTAAAGTTGATAGGCACATTTTCTTTAAAAGCTTTTAGTATACAGAAGGCTAATGTGGTACTTTAACCAATAATTCATCTAATGCTGCAAGGAACAGAAGAAAGATACATTTTCCTTCGGTTCTGCTAACAGCAGAGTAGCACTCCTGAAAGGTCTCTGGTAAGGAAGATTATAGTCAGATAAACCTTGGCTTAAAAATCAAGTTGCTCAATTTTGACTGGATTTACAGAGCAATTCCTTGATTTGCTGCTTCCCATGATCCAAGTTCCAGTTCTAGCTCCTTCTCCTGCTCAACCACCTGTTCAGGTCCTGGGCCCTACCCTCTGTTTCTCTTTAACACTACTATTTCCAGGGTTTTTTTCCGGGGTAGAACATATCCAGAATCCAGATGCAGCTGCTCATGTCCCACTGAGCAAGACACAAGCAACACCCAAAGCAAAATACTCTGCCAACCTGTATTTCTGTTTGTTCCTTAAAACTGTTCTCAGTGGGCAGCTTCCATCTACCTTGAAACCCCTACATTTACCAGCAGCACAAAGTCTATTTTGGCAGCTTCATTATTCTGTTGTAAATCTCACCATGCCTGTCGTTTTTACAGCATTCAGTAAGCCTGTTAAACAGAGCTACTAAAGTGTATATTAATCATTTATACCAACCAATCACTATAATGCTCCACTTTTGCTTGGTTACAAGAAATATGTTTTATAGGCAGTAAATATTAATAAAAATTATGCAGCCAACCTGTCTTTCTCCAGTCCATGCCCAATTAAGTCTAAAAGCCTATTAGCCAAAAACACACTTAGAAAAAGATTTTAAAAAACTTCATGGGCAAGTCTAGGCTAATTCCACTGATTCAGGCACACTATGCTTTTCAGGCAATTTTACTGATACCATTTGCCATTTTATGTACCAAATTCTGGCATTCTTTACACAAAAACAGGGGTGTCTCAGAAATACTAGACATATTAATGGAACCCAGATCTTTCATGCTCTATGAACTATAACAGATACATGGCTCCTCCATCTTCATAGGCAGCACCTTTCAGGAACAAAAAAATGGCTATCACCATCATGTCTCACCTGGGACTATCTGGAGGCATTTGACTAGCACACTTAGAAATAGAACATTGGGTTAGATCAGTGGTACTCACTCTGTGGCTTAGAGAGTCACATTCACAATTAACCAAATGAGCCACGTGATTCTATATGCCCTACATCTCAGACTAGTAAACACACCCATACGGTAATATAACTATTAACATTAAATGTGTATCAAGATTTCTGCAGCCTCAAGCCTAACTAGACTTTACGGCGGGACATAACTCCTTGGGAAGTCCACACAGGCCTCCCTGAGCCGGGGTTCCCTGCTCTGCCTGGTGTGTCCCTTTAGATGGCCGTTCCCAGATCCATCACCCCCTTCCACCTGATCATCCCTCTGGTGCTCCCAGCACCTCTACTGGTGGCTACCAGGCTCCTCAGAGCCTCCTGGAGTCTGGTCCACTGCTGCTGCCTCCACTCCTCCTTTTAGGCTTCTAAGTGCATCCATGCCTTGCCCAGCCTCCTGAATGTGAGAGCCTCCAGCCTCCCTTGCCCTCAGCTTGCTGCTTCTCTTTAAATGTGTGGCTTCCCAAAGCGGGCCCACCCACCTACTGGCATCTCCCCATTCCTGAGACCCTGGCTGTCCTCTCTTCAAGCCAGGATATCTGGAGCATTCCAACATGCCCAGGCCTCATGGGACCACCGGGCCATCACAGTGTGTAACTATAACCTTCTTTAATTACCAGAGTACCTCTGAGTATATAGCACTGCCTCTCCCCACCTCTGTTGAACCTAAGCCAGTGCTTTTGCATCTGGAATAAGGGAAAGGGCTTTCTGATCAGACTTATGACCCAAAATGGAAGATTTTATTCACTTACCGTGAAGCTGCCTTCTCAGTGGTCCGGGAGTGGGGCAGTCCTTAACTCCTGGGATTAGCTCCTCCCCTTCCACAGGCAAGGCCAGCCAAACTTGATCCTGGAAGGGAGGGGCTTGTCCTCTGGCTCCCCAGTCAGTCACCAAGCCACATGACTCCCCACAATCTGTAGGAAAACACTGCCACCAAACCAACACCTCCTCCTAAAAACGGGAACAAGTGATACACCACAGACCATCTAACAGTAAACATAAAACTGTATTTGAACAGAATATGAACCAGATTTTCACCACTAGAACTTGTTTCCTACACAACAAGTGTGCACTCAAAAAACTGCCCGTCAAGGCAAAAAACGGTCCCTGATAAGAGCCGGAAGCCACTCTCTCAACCAGGGCAGGCAGGACTGCCCCACTCCCGGACCACCGAGAAGGAAGCTTCACGGTAAGTGAATAAAATCTTTCATTTTCCAGTGGTCCTGGGAATGGGGTAGTCCTTAACTTCTTACTCCTGGGACATAAAAGAGCAGTACACCCCAGGGTGGGTCTGATGATTTCCAGGCCTCACAGGGCATGTTGAAGTACCCTTCTGCCAAGCGCTGCCTTGGCCAAAGTCAGCTTACCTATCTGAAAATGCCTAGTAAAGGAATGAGTAGACTTCCAGGTATCCACCCTACGAATTAAGTACAAGGACAGAAACCTCTAAACACTGCCGATATGGCTGCCCCCCGCAGAGAGTATGCGGTAATCCCCCTGGGGGGTTCAAAACCCTGTGCCTTGTAGGCCTCAACAATACATCCTCTGATCCACCTGCTCAGCGTAAAGGTAGAAAAAGGCTTCGCCCATGACTGATTTCCAAAAGGACACAAACAGAGACTCTGTTGTCCTCCACCCCTTAGTCCTATCCACATAGAAACTCAGGGCCCTACGCATGTCCAGTTTATGCCCAACCCTTTTCCACATCGTGTTTGAGGTCCAGGCAAGAAGATGGAAGCACAATGTCCTCTGGCCTGTGAGAAGATGAAATAACCTTAGGAATGAAAGCTGGGTCTGACCAAAGGACCACCTTATCCGTATGAAAAATACACAGCTCCCTGTGTACCGACAACACCTTCAATACAGATACCCAAGGCGCCAAGGTAATGTCCATCAGAAAAACTGTCTTAATGGCTAGTTCTTTTATCAGGCAGGATGCCATAGGCTCAAAGAATGCACTACAGAAAACCTCAAGACTGTACTTAGATCCCATGTGGGAAAACCTATGAACTTGCAGTGGGTTAATAAGCAAAATTCCTCTCAGGAAGCATTTGATATGTGGATGCTGAAACCAATGAGGTACCTTTCTTGACCCCCTAACATCAAAAAAGGCTGCCATCTGTCTCTTTAGAGTACTCGTGCTCAACTCCTATGCTAATCTTTGCTGAAGGAATGCCAGAATATCCCCCACCGTAGCTGAAGGAGGATTTACTTCGCACTCCTTGCACCAAGACTGAAACAGCTGCCAAGTCCTACTATACACAGAATTTGTGGACCTTTTCCTAGAGGCTAGCAGAGTGACAACCACCCCCTCCTCATAGCCCAAGTCCTTTAGCTGTCACTTTTCAGTCTCCAGGCTGCTAATTCCAGCATGTCAGGACTCAGGAGCACCATCGTCCCCTGCATTAGCAGATTGGCCCACAATGGCAACTGCCATGGGTCCCTTACTGAAACCTCAGCAGATCTTGAAACTACACCCTCCTCGACCAGAAGGGCACAACTAGGATCAGATCCGCCTTCTGTTCCACCATCACCTGTATCCCCCTGGGAATTTACAGAAACAGTAGGAACGCTTACAGAAGACCCCGTGGCCAAATCAGGCTCAGAGAGGCCATACCAATAGCTTCCGGACGTCTGGACTTTGAAACGAAACATCCCAGTTGTCTGATTTGATCCATCGCAAACAGGTCTACCTCTGCTGTTCTGACCCTCTGGCATCTCTGGCAGGATACTGTCTTGAGCAGTAATCACTCTGACTGGTCCACCATCTGCTGACTCAACCAATCTTCTAGAACGTTCTCCCGACCAGCCACATGACCAGCTTGAGAGATAGAAGATGGACCTCTGCCCAGCCCATCACCTCTTCCTGGTCCAGTTTCTTGAAATGGGTGCCTCCCTATTTGTTTATAAAGGCTGTTGCCATCATTTTGACCATCTGAAGGAGAACATGATGGCCTGCTAAATATCTCTGAAACCAAACTAGGATCAGATTTATTGCTCTCAGTTCCAGGAAATTGATGCTTCTGGTCGAATCTTCTACTGATCAAGACCCTTGTGTCATGTTGCCCAAGAAGAGTGATCCCCTGCCAAACATGCTGGCATCTGTGGTTATTGCTGTTCTCTTGGGGTCCCTCAGGTGCATACACACCAAAAATCTGGTTGGTTCCAGCCACCATTGTAGCTGTAGTTTCACTGACATTGGCAATGCTACTTTCATTACCTTCCTGTGCGCTATCTCCTCCTGGTACTAAGGAGAGAACTCTTTAGTGGCCGAGTGTGGAACCTGGCCCAAAGCACAGCACCTTGACAGAAGACCAACATTCCCAATAGGTACACCAGAGACATTAGCTCCATTGATGGAGCTAATAACTCCTGGAATAATAATTGCACAAATTTCCGCTGCCTTTCCTGAAATACTCTGTCCCTTGCCAAGTGAATTAACACACACATGTGATTCAAGGCCTGGGATGGTACTAGGACAGTGGTCTCCACATTGATCACTAAACCATGTGCCCTGAGCCCCTGCATTGTAACGAATGAGCCTTTATCGGGATTGTCATCAAGACCCGGAAACAGGGAAACAGGGAAACACCCTCCATCCTCAAGAACTCTATCAGCATCAGTAAAACTTTGGTAAAAACCCTTGATGATGACTTAAATCCAAACAGAAGGGCCCAGTACTAAAAATGTCACCCCTGACAAGCAAAATGCAGGAACTCAGGATGCCCAACCCAGATTGGGATGTGAAAATAGGCAGCCGCCAGGACTAATGAAACCATGAAAACTCTTCCCACTGTAAGGAAGAGAGAATTGACCTCAGGTGTCTCCATCTTGAATGTTCTGGTCTTTTGATATTTGTTCTACCACTTGAGGTCTAGAACTCTGACATCCCCATTTTTTCTTGGGAATTATAAAGAGGACGGATTATACTCCTTGCAACATCTCCCCTTCTGGTACCTGTTCTATGTCCCCAATGCCAAGAAGATGGCGTAAGACCCTCTCTTTTATATCTATTTATAAAAATAGCAAATTGTGTTTGTCCCTTGGGCGATTTTTTGCCAGTTCCAGAGACTGGCATGGAGGTTACCTCTCGAACTCCAGAAAGCAGCCATGAGTCACCGTCTCCCGCACTCACTTGAATGTGACTGTCTGGTGCCACTGGTGAGAGGACTACTGCAAAGGCCCCCCCACTTTTTTCAGACATAGGGTCCCAGCATAGTCATGCTGTGGTTCCCTTCTTGTGGCCCTTTGAATTCTGTCCTGCTTTTCCTGCAAGGCTGGAAACCCTAACTCTATGCTACCATCTGCCCATAAACACACAATTGTAAGGTCTGTCATTTCACCTGAACTCTCGAAAGGACTGAAAACCCCTCTTAGTTCTCACTTCATGTTTTCCTTGAAACCAGGACTCTCTTCTTGTCCTTGTCCTCAACAAGAAATTCCTTCAAGCCTGCACCAAACAGATTAACTCCCTTAAATGGCACTGCTGCCACCTTTGCTCTAGCCAATGGGTCTGCACCCCAATTTCTGAACCACATATTGCACCTAATTTGCACACAACAGGCCATCGCCCTAGCAGCAAGCTGGAGTGCATCCAGGGAGGCATCTGTTGCAAAGGTTGTAGCCAAGGCTATCTGCTTCAACTCGCCCTTCAGACTCTTAGGTATGCCCTGCCCGCTGCCATAAGGTCTGAAGCCCAAATAAATACTGCTCTAGCAAATAAGGACCCCCTGGCAGCCACTTGCAGGGAACTGGCTCAGGCTTCAAAATCCCTTCGTAGGGATTTTTTCCCCTTTTTAAAAATCATGCTTGTCACAATTGCCTTTGGGAAGACCATCTGCATCCAAACGCGAACTAGGGCAGCCCACAGGATCCAGCCTGAATCGCCTGGCTCCCCCATGCCCCAAATCCCCCTACTGTGCTTCAGAAGAGCAGTATGAGTTGATTGGAGCCACCAAGCCACCCCGTCATCTACGCTGCTGGCGCAAAGACAAGGCTCCAGCCCCGTATGGGATTGTGCCAGCTCAAGCCACACCACCCGTGCACATTTCGCCTCCACCTCTCTCCCCTACCTCTCGCCAGGCCAGGCTCAGAGCTTCCAAAACTGAGCAGGGGAGTAGGAATCTTTAGTGACAACAGGCAGCTGCGTGCATCAGTGGAGGCAAGTTCCCCGGCTGCCGCGACTGACTGGGGGCCTCCCAATGCTGCTGGCAGCCATTCCCCGCGGTTCCACCTGCGGGTCCAGGAGGGGTGGGGAGGCAGAAACACCTTCCCCTGCCTCCCTAACAGCTCACTTCTTGCTTCTTTGCTTCTTTTTTCTTTGGCCAGGATCTTCGTGCTCCTTAGAGCACAGCCAGGCATCCTGTTCTGACGGCAGGGATGGTACGACTGGGGAGCCAGAGGACAAGCCCCTCCTCTCCAGGATCAAGTTTGGCCGGCCCTGCCTGCGGAAGGAGAGAGCTAATCCCAGGAGTAAGGAGTTAAGGACTGCCCCACTCCCAGGACCACCGGAGAACAGTAGTATCCAAGCTTCCATGTTATTGGGAGGGATGTCTATTTATAGTTTATGCTGAAACTTAACTAATCTATTTTCTGACTGACAGCTACTGGCAAGAACCAACTATCATTTTTTTGGTACTAGTTGCATGTTCTTAATAAGGAGCAGAAATAATTAGGACTCCTAATTCTGACAAGCCAAAACAATTCTTTCAGGAACCTGTGTATGCCTGATACTGTTTTATTACATTGTTTTCTAACTTTGTGATGCTGTCTTATTGCAATGCTTATTATATGTCTTATATTGTCCCTGCTAAATTGTATAATCTGTGTTAAGTCTCAGTGAGAAATGAAGTAAATATATAAATACAGTGAGTAGGCATTTGAGATTTCAAGGTAACATGTAAGTGCAGTCCCCAGAGCATTAAGCATGATGAATCCACGGGGAAAAGAAAATTAACCTTTGTATATGGGTTCTTATCCTAAGTATACTTACCAGGAAGCAAATCCCTTGTAACTTAGCTGAATAAATGCGTCTCACAATTGAACTGTAATAATGGTAAGTCCTAATGTTGTGCATGAGATTCAGGTGTTCTGTGTATTCTATAACGGTTCTGTGTTACTTAATGAAAGAATACATCTATATAATTAACAAAGGGGTAGATCCAACCATCCTCTGACTGGAGACCCACTTGAATTGGACGAAGACTCCTTAGTCCGGCTTCAAACTTGAGCCAAAAGGCCCTGACCTGGATAGCCCGGGCAAGCCCGATCTCAGAAGCTAAGCAGGGTCAACCCTGGCAAGAACTTGAGACCTCCAAGAAATACCAGGGCCAGGACACAGAGGCAGGCAACATCAAGCCACCTCTCTGAAACGTCCTAGCCCTGCTAGAGGTTACCAGAAGTCTCCATGACTTCCAGGGATGCAAGAACATGCACACACACCGACGATACTTACAAAAGAAAACTTTAGCCAAAATGCAAGGTATGTATGTATGTGTACACACACACATATATACACACACACAAACTTTGCTCAGTGGAGTGGTAGGACAAGATAGGGAGAGAATCCACCCTACTTGACAGTATAATTTGCTAGAAACAGAATTCAAAGCCAGGCTCCCCACTATGCAACACATGAATAAGTCCTGAATTATTTGGTAATGAGGTGACAGAGTACTACAGTGGTAGAGTTCTTCCTCTGTCATGATCCACCTTTGCTGGCCTTTTGGTAAGGTGGTAATCTTTCAGAGAAAGGTTTTGGGGTTAATTGAATTCACAAGTCAAATGCAGTTGCCACTGACCCTATTGAGAGGTCTGGTCTTTTATAGGCTATGTTGCTATTTTGTGATTTTTTAAAATAATGCGTGTTATAAAGAGTGTGTCCCCTGACTTATGGATCTGTCAATCAAGAGGTAAGATATAAATGTTAATTAACATTAAGTTTACCTGAGCACTTAACTGATAAACAAAAAAGAGGTTTTTATCATTTTTATTTTATGTATTTGTATTAAATTACTTTATATTTTATTCAGTTACTTTATATTCTGCCTTTCCTCAAGGTGGTTTAAAAATCCAAATTTAAAATGAGCAAAGTAGAATAGAACCCAAGCTGCCTACCCTCCCTTCCATTTGTCACCAAATGAAGAATGCATCCTGGTATTAAGCCACTTCTGCACACACTTGGTTGACTTTGCAGCAGGTGGCCCTAAGGTCTAAGCACAAATATTTTATACCTCTTGGAAGAAGATGGGAGAGAAAATTGGAGGGAGAGGCACAAGGCTTTTGTACCTTCATAGGCATCATCCCTAAAGCATCATTCGTCTTAACAAAAACATGATGAAGATGTGCATTTGTTTCTCAGCTGCACCACTTCAGATGGCAGGGGCTCATCTCTTATTAAATGCTTCTCCATACAAAAAGAAACCCCCATGCACAGAAAACCAGATTCTTGAGTGAAGGACTCTACTCCAGGTTTCTCGATAACATGCCAGTTTTAGAGCCAGTTTGGTGTAGTAAGGTGATTGAGTGGTTGCTGAACAACTCATAAGAACATAAGAACATAAGAGACGCCAATGTTGAATCAGGCCAATGGCCCATCTAGTCCAACACTCTGTCATACAGCGGCCAAAATATTCCAGGTGCCATCAGGAGGTCCAGCAGTGGGGCCAGGACACTAGAAGCCCTCCCACTGCTGCCCCCTCCAGCACCAAGAATAGAGTGCATCACCAGCCCCAGACTGAGAGTTCCCATCGATACCCTGTGGCTAATAGCCACTGATGGACTTCTGCTCCATATGTTTATCTAATTCCCTCTTGAAACTCTCCATGCTTGTAGCTGCCACCACCTCCTGTGGCAGTGAAAACTCCAAGGGGTTTTTGGATGACACATCAACATTAGATCCATTCCAGTCTAGTTTCCGCCCCAGCCATGGGACGGAGACTGTGCTGGTCACCTTGACAGATGATCTCCGTAGACAGCTGGATCGAGGCGGGTCAGCGCTGCTGTTATTGCTTGATCTTACAGTGGTGTTCGACACAGTTGACTATGATCTTCTGACTCACCGCCTCACCATTGTAGGAGTACATGGGGTGGCCTTTCAATGGCTTTCCTCATTTCTCCATAATTGGGGACAGAGGATAGCACTGGGTGAGGACAAGTCCTCTAGACAACCCTTAGTATGTGGGGTCCTCAGGGGACACTCCTCTCCCCTATGTTATTTAATGGATATTTATTTATTTATTTAACACCTATGTGTGTCCCCTCGCCCAGCTGGCAAGGAGTTTTGGGCTTGGGTGCCATCAATATGTTGATGACACCCAGCTGTATCTGTTATTGAATGGCCAGCTGGCTACCACCCCACACAATCTGGCTGAGGGATTGGAGGCCGTAATGGGGTGGCTAAAAAAGAGCAGGTTGAGACTGAATCCATTGAAGACGGAGGTTCTGTGGCTGGGGGGGGACGACGACTTCAGGACTGGAGTTCAGATTACCAACCCTTAATGGGGTGCCACTGACACTGGTGCCATCTGTCAAAAGTTTGGGCGCGACTTTGGATACCTCCTTATTGATGGAGGCCCAGGTCATGCATATTGCCAGGCTGGCATTTTTTCAGCTTCATCAAGCCCAGCAGCTGGCTCCCTTCCTGTCAAGCCCTGACTTAGCCACAGTAATGCATGCCATGATTACCTCCAGGCTAGACTACTGTAACTCGCTCTATGCTGGCCTACCCTTGAGACTGATCTGGAAACTTCAACTGGTTAAGAATATGGCTGCGTGAGTCCTAAGGGGAATGTCACAGATGGCACACATTCAACCTGTGCTGCATCAGCTACACTGGCTTCCAGTGAAGTATTGGGTCAGGTTCAAGGTTTTGGTATTGACCTTTAAGGCCTTGAGTGGTCTGCGACCAAAGTACCTGTGAGACTGCCTTCTCTGCTATGTCACCGGAAAAGCTTTGTGCTCCACTGATAACAACCTGCTAGTGATCCCTGGCCCCAAGAATGTCTGGCTGTCCTCGACCAGGGCCAGGGCCTTTTCAGTCCTGGTCCCAACCTGGTGGTGCCAAATGACACCAGGGCCCTGTGGGACCTTGTGCAATTCGGCAGGGCCTGTAAGGCAGAGATGTTCCACCAGGCTTTTGGTTGAGGACAGGAACGGTTGGTTACACTGGCTGGCATCCTTCCCCTTTCCCTCTCCTCCCTATATATATTTTAAGTTCCTATGTCCTCCCACCAAATAGCCATGTAGTCCAGAATGGGAACAGAAAACCGTAAATCGCCATCTGGGATTTTATTCTGGTTTTATTTCTTATTAACTATATTGGATTTTAAAATTTGTATTCTGCTTTACAGCATTATGCCTCTCCTGTACATCACCCAGAGCCCAGGATAAGCTGAGATAGGGCAATTAATAAACTGAAATACTAATACTAATACTAATAATAATAGTGGTTAAGAGTGCAGACTCTAATCTGGGAGAACCACTCCTTCACATGCAACTCCTCCACATGCAGCTGCTGGCATGACCTTGGGTCAGTTACAAGTTCTTTCAGAGCTGTTCTCTCAAGAGAAGTCGTCGAAAGAGCTCTCTCAGCCCCACCTACCTCATGGGGGAAGGGAAAGGAAAGGAGATTGTAAGCTGCTCTGAGACTCCAAGTGAAGTGTGGTGTATAAATCCAATTAGCTCTTCCTCCTCCTCCCTGGTATTCTCCTCCCCTGACATGAAGAAACATTCAGTTGTGCAAGCCCCTGTGTGCCATGTGAAGTTGCACAGTCCAAAAACTGACCATCTGCTGCCTGTGAGAACTAGGCCTTGGAGTCAAAAGGAGTATTGTTTTGCCATCTCTGCAGGAAAGCTTTTATTGTTCTCTCTGCTGTGGCATCCCATACAGAGCTCTCATCAAGGCCTTGTGAAAGGTGAGCACAGGAAGCCCAACCAGTTGGTATCCCTAACAATACTGAGCATTCTCAAGCCATCACAGACAGTGGACCAGACCATTTAAGCTTTAATGATAAAATCCTGAAGGCAGTGGAGACTTTACAGTGTCATGTGTCATTGAGTTCCTAGTGGAACCTTGTTCTGATTTCAGGCAATTCAGGAAGACAGATCACAGCACGAGATGAGTGGTTACTGCTGTCAGTGACCCAGAAAGGACAAAGGAAGAAGGAAAAAATGTGGATGACAAGTATTATATATAGGCCATTGAGAACTTCAAAGTGTTCTGTATTATGCAGGGTGTGCTGCCAAGGAAAAGAAACCACTTGGCCTGTCAAATTCCAGAGGGGCAGGCATTTCAGCCTGTTCACACCTAAGTTGTGAAACTTGGAAATCAAAAGACCTATTACTGGGCTGCAAACCTATATGCCTTTCCACAGTAAATCATCATACTTTGCACCTGGAAAAAGATTTGGGAGGGGTTTGTGTGAGAGAGCAAGAGACAGGGATTGTGTGTATTTTTATATTAGCTTTAAAACTGCGGTATAAATTAAAAAGCAGACTGTCACACACTTGCTTCTGAAGCCAGAAGTACAGAAGGTGGGCAAGTGTCTCTACCAACGTGTGGCCCAAGGAGGCACACTCAGGCAGTGACCCATAAAGACACAATAGAAGGTCTTGTAAGTGTACAACAGTGTTTCTGTTTTCATCTGTGAAATCCAAACCTGGAGGTATTTCCCTTCCCAAGTGTACACCTTTAAAAGAAGCTGAAATCTAGAGGGGCTTCAGTATTCAGTTCCCTTGGCTACATAAAGTAAAATAAACATTTCTAAAAATAAACTGCTTAGCCTTTTTTGAAGTTCTGCATAAATAATAATTTAAAAACTATATGTCAAAGCAGCTACTGGTGTATGCTTACTGTCAAAAAGCATGATTTACAGTTGGTTAAATGTTATTTTTAATACTGTATTGAATATGTTTTTGATGGTCCTACTGAAGAAAACTGAGCTAGGGTGCCCAAAATTGTGATAAGGTTGCTTCTGTGATGATGTCACTTTTAGCAGCAGAACATTTTCACCATCAGCAAGTATGATATGATAATATTTGTCATGAAAAATGCCACTGATTTATTTACAGGTTTCTCAATGAAGGTCAGAGATCTTCCTTTGGAGGAGAATGAAAACACAGAATCAGTAATTTGAGCACATACAGGTAAACTTCATTATTACTACATTCCTTTTGTCATAAATTAAACAAATTTAAATTAATAGTAAAAACAAAAGTACTATGTAAGTCAGGACATGCAGAAATTTTCCATTCATCTACCAGACAGTTTTCCTAACTTTCAGGGAACTTTCTCTAGCTAGGAAATCAGAGATAATGCAAAGGCCACAGAGCACCTTGAGTGTGCAGGAGATCTGTAACATATACTTTATCTGAACATTCATTACAGTATTTCTTAAAACTGATGTAGGGTTGCCATCTCACAACTTAGAAATTAGATATACCATCTAAATCCTCTGCTGAAGCAGGGGACAAGGCAGCTACGGAACCTTCTACCTGCTATCTCCACAGTCCTTTCCTCTGCTCCTTTTGCTCTCCTGTTGACCTCCCCACTAACACAGATGACGAAGTGAGACCAAGGAAGGATGATGGGAAAATAATGGTCTAGAGGAACTGTAGGTGCCATGCATTTCACTTCAGCAGGAGGCCAACACTCAGTGGTTCTAGAATGGTGTAACTGCTTAGGATGGCACTGTTAAACAGCTGTGTCCACTATCCATACTGTGAAATGCCAATCCTCAAATCCTTCTACAAACTTCCTATTCCTTTTAAAATAAGCCTCAGATATTTCAGGAATTTCAGCTTTTGAAATTAAATGCAACTGCTGAAATTTCAGGTGAACCTGAATTTACAATGGGTTTACTAATGTTTATATCCAATATCAAAACATCAGCAATGGCTAATTTTTAATGTCCTTTTTGTATTCCAAACATTTTACATAGAAGAAGAGAAGAGAAGAGATTGGATTTATACCCCACCCTTCACTACCCAAGGGAGTCTCAGAGCATCTTACAAACTCCTTTCCCTTCCCCTCCCCACAACAGACACCCTGTGAGGTAGGTGGGGCTGAGAGAATTCTGACAGTAATTGCTCTTTTTCAAGAACAATTGTGCCAGAACTATGGCTTGCCCAAGGTCATCCAGCAGGTGCAAGAGGAGGAGTGGGGAATCAAACCCGATTCTCCCAGATTAGAGTCCACACACTTAACCACTACACCAAACATATGATTTGGCTTTCTTGTTTAAACCAGTCAAGTGGCAACTTTACAAGAAAATATATTTCCTTTTTACTAGATATCTTATGTTAATGTATTGTGCCTCTAAGAAGCAATTTTATCTTTACACTGTATTCCAAGTATAGCATTATGCTATTAACTTGACAGCTGACAAAATGTCCTGACTCAGAGTGAGAGTTGGAGATTTGCGGCCTACAGTTCAAATTTCCCCTCAGACAGAAACTTGTTAGGTGGCCTTAAGCAAGTGATTATTCTCTCAGTCTTACTCCTAGCCTTCTGCAGTATAGCAATGATACTGCTGACAGGGCTGCTGAAGAATTACAGAGAATCCTTGGAACATTTTCTTGGACATAAATGCCATTAAATAAAATGGGACTTACTTCTGAGTAGATTTGCTTAGGATTGCTCCTCATATGTTTAAGCCCAGTCGTATTATAAAATATGCATGAAAACAAACCAGCTTTTCTTTCAGTAGCAATGTTATTTAAGAATTTAAAAGACAAATGTACAGAGCAAATCAATATGTGAAAACACTTTACAGGAAATGCCAAACAGAAGCCTATTGTTTAACAAGACATTTGAAATACTGGCAGGCCATTGTTAATGACGTGTTGCAAAGTCACTTCTTTTTTAAATGTACTTTTATTAAGCTATGCTGTTTTTTTTTAAATTGATGTATGCTTGTGTGGAGAGTCTGACAAAGAATGCAAGGAAATGGCTATGTCACACAGTACAATGGAACAGAAAACTGCTTATTTCCTTACAAAACTGAGCCACTGTCATCACTGAATTCAATTCTGGACAGGGAATTTATATATGATATCACCTTAGGAGAGACATGATTGGCTAGGTCAAACTTCATATTATAGTCCTTCACTTCTGCCTTTACCACACTGTAGTATATTACATACAAGCATGGCTAAGGCTACATCGACACATTTGTGGATAATTCACTATTGCATCATAGCAAGCATTAACCGCTGGATTTTCCTGGATAGACAAAACAATCCAGTTGTGTATGACTGTTGTAGCACAAGATGATCCAATATGGGAGCCTGAGAAATTGAATCCAGGGCATTACTGCTGGGAATCAAATAATTATCTAGAGGAACCCCTTGGTCTCATCCTGCAAGACATTTCTTGCATTCCCACAAACACATCCTTGCTATTAACTGATCTGCCATGGCTTAGGTTTTATAATCATTCCATTTTTGTATAAAAAGTCTTAACAATTCTGCAAAGGAAATTCCAGTGTTGCTTGCAGCTTTCTATTAGATGTGTATGGATATGACCTGGTTGGCCAACTTCCAAGTAGGAAGAGAAGGCTCAGACTAAATATATAATGATGTCAGATTTCCAAGGATCAGAGATAATATTTAAAAAAATGTTTTGAAGCATCCTCAAGGGAATGAGTAAAAAGTAGAAAGGCTTAAAATTATGAACAAGAGAGAAACTACAATTTTCTAACTATGCCACATATTGCTAGGCTGTTAGAAATTAAACTGATGGCCTGGAAAATGAGCTTAAGGTAAATCAGATTTATAGAGATCAGCCTATGGGGATTCCTTAAAGTATGGAAGCAGAAGAAGTTGTCACTAATAACTAATTAGTAGCTTAGGAAACAGTGGATTAGCAACATTACCAACCAGTATCGGGATATGATATATTTATTATGGCATGTAAGTGGTACAAGATGTGTTTGTTCAACACTGAATACTTTTGCAAAGATCTGAATACTGGATTTGGTTTTATTATTTTATTATGTATTGGCAGCATTAAACAAAGGCATGAAACAAAGATGTCCCAGTCTTAAGAATGCTACAAGGAAGAAATGGCATACAGTAGTATTATAGCAGCCCTGACCTGCATAGCCCAAGCTAGACTGACCTCATCAGTTCTTAGAAGCTAAGCAAGGGCTAGCCCTGATCAGTTTTTGGATGGGAGACCATCAAGGAAGTCCAGGGTCACAATGCTGAGACAAGCAGTAGCAACCCACCTCTGAAAGTCTCTTGCCTTGAAAACCCCATGGTGTCATGATAAGTCAGTTGCAACCTGAAGGCATTTTCCACTACCACCACTATCCTAACAGGAAGGGATCATTAGAAGATGCAAATTGAAACAGCATTCTGATATTAGTGTTTCTAAACACAAACTGTTCATATGAATACTATGATTAGCAGCTTTAGGATCTGCGGTGATGTCTTAATAAGTCTTGGTGTCAAAATTCAATCTCCTATTCAGTTTCAAAATAAATCCCAATGAATCAATAATTATTCTAAAAACCTCCACTGCAGACAAAAACGTCATTTAGAAAGAGAACTGTGTTCTTCAGCCATGCCACAACTTGGCTTTGCATCTGTAAAGACAGATAAATATCACAATATATCAAAGTTTGGTTCAGCTCTCAAGCACACCTGCTCTTTCCTTCCACTTCTGACTGCGGAAAGTTCAAATACCTCACAGAGGGAAGCCCAAGCCATGAAGCTACCCAGCTTCCTCTCTTCCCGGGATCTTTGCTTCTTGTCCCCTCCCAGTCTACAATGTCCACCCATCTTTGTTAACTTTCCCCAGCAAGAGTAGGAAGAGGTAACTAGTGGGCAGGCAGACAAGGAGAGAAGAGGAAATACAGACAGAAAGCAAAGTTGCACTTGTTGACATAAGCATCTCTGTTTTCAGCTGCAAAACTGTGAGGAATCCACAGGCAGTGCTCTTTATCTGTCCTTGTGCTTAAAGAAACAACCAACCACTTAACCAACGTATCTTCTTCAGTGGTGCTTAATTTTTGAGGGCAAATTCACTTCAGGAGGAAAATATAGTAAGGGTATTTAGGAGTAAGCAGTATAATTTAAATTTCAGTCACTGAAAGCCATGAATAAGAACTAGTTGCAAGGAACCTTAACCTGGGCATAGGAGAAATAAACATGTGTCAATAGAGGCTAGTTTGTTTCTATCCAGCTTCTACTGCCTGGCCCTCTGCTGCACTATGAACACGAGACTTTTTCACATGCTTCAGCATCTGACCATATGCAGCACTGCAAAACTAAAAATAACTTAACAAAAATGCTGATCTGTTTTGATGGCCACTGCAGTTAACATATTACTTTTGGGCCCCTGGAGACAGTGGCTCAAGAATTCTAATGCTGAAGACCCTTTTTATTAGCAAACAAACATAAAATATTTAGTAATTTATCAAATGCTACTTCAGATTTTGCCAAGCAAAAGAGCAAGGCAACAGATGGATTTTGTTTGCCACCAAAGTTCCCCTTGGAGGACAATTAATTGTACTGTAGGCTGTATTCATTGAAACATTAGCATATAGAATAGTGTGTGGGTTTTTTGGCTAAGGGAAAACGAGATGATGTTTGGATCGCAAGAGAAAATGAGGGACTCCATGTCCATACTGCTGATTAATCACATTATACCCAATGATTTGTAAAACTGAGTTAAATTTCAATCTTGGGGAAGACAACATGGGGTGAAGACTGGCAACTGCTTACTGCATGTTCATTGCTTACAAATGTTCCTTGTGGACAGCCTCAGTACTTCTGAATGAGTTTTAAGAGCCCTGTGTGAGCTACTACCTCATGGCCCCTTCCTATGCCATTCAATAAAATTGGAAGGCTATGGTTACAAAGAAGGAGACCATACAGAAACTCTTTCCCACATCAGCATCACCCCTCCTGGAAGAGGGAGCAATTGCTTGCATATGAAGAAGGCATGTCATGGGCTCATCTTATGTGGCCATAACATTTCCAAATGATGTAAGAAAAAAACACACAATATCATGACTTCCACAGTGTTAAGGCATCATCAAAAAGGGGCCTTTTTGTGAGCCAAGTATTGTAAGTCTCTCCCACACATTGCTGCATACTTCTGAGTGATTGTAGGAATGTGACAGCAATCAGAGTTAGTTCTCTGCACAAGGAGCACCACCCAAACTGAAGTGAGGCTGTCCTTTCGGTTGTTGCTCCTGCTTTCCTTGCCCTTCCCACTGGGAACTGGCTAGCTCTGGAGAGCTCCTTTATGCTTCCAGCTTTCCCAGGGTGACCACTCTCCATACATTCCTCATAGTCTTCATCACCAAATTACACCCTTCTAAGGGCTAAGCCAGACATGACTGCACCCTCATGGCCATCACAAGAAGACCACAGATGCCACCATTTTGAAGTCAATTAAAAACACCACAAAGGCTTGATCCAGATTGGGCTGTCAGCATGGTAAGTTGAGGCCAGTGTTCCCTCTAAGCTGAGTTAGTGTGAGCTAGCTCACAGTTTTTTAGCCTCTGGCTCACACATTTTTGTCTCAGCTCAGGAAGAATGGCTCCAGAACAAACTAATTTATGTGGTAGCCAAATCACTCACTCACAACTTGAACCCCAGTAGCTCACAAAGTACAATTTTTGCTCAAAAGACTCCACAGCTTAGGGGGAGCATTGGTTGAGGCAGTGTTGTTTCTCACCCTTTCAAGTGCCAGAATGGCCACACACAAACAACCAGCTGTTCTGGCATTTGAAAAAGAATGTGTGGTGGGGGACAAGAGTGTCATGCCTTGTGCCATTTTAAAATGACTTTAAAATGCCAACAGTGTCCTCATGAGGATGCTGTCATATCTCGTTTGGCTCTAGTTCTGCTGAATTCAGTGGGCTTAGAAGAGTGTAACTGTAGCCAAGCCATCTTTCTCAAGTGATTGTAGACACACACCATCTTAATGCGAAGCCCTGGCTTCCCCCTCCATTGGTTCCAACTAAACCGTCTACCCTCCAGCTCAGCCCTAGCTCCCCCCCCAGCTGCAGCTTTGGCTCATTTCCACACACCTAAAGTACATTTTCCACTGCAAACCTGGGGGTTCCTCAAGTTGTTTCTGGCCCCACTGGACAGCTTTGCTTATGCCTTGGCTATTAGACACAGAGAAGATAATGTAGACTTCCAGATCATGACTAACTGTAGCTTTCTGCAATAACAAAAAAGTGTTCCCATCCACTAGTAAAAAAGGAACCTGCTGTTCCAAATCAGTTAGAAACATGGTGAATCACTTCCAATGCCTCAAGCAACCATCAGTGATAAAGAACATAACAGGTAAACATGGGAATGCTGGGAAAGTGGGCTTACTGACAGCCAAATCTCCTCAATCTCTTGATGTACCAAGAGTGCCCTTTAAAATCTGTCATGCTCTCACCAACTGCAGGATTCAAGCTGCATTCAGCAACTCCTTTTCTGATCCCTTACAAAACAGTTCCATATCTCCTTGAGAACTGAAGCACTCAGAAAGCAAAGAATGCATCAAGACATAGCAATTATGGAACTCTAATGTGTGGCTTTCATGTACCATCAACATCTGAATAAGGTAAACAAAATATGAAGTGATTTAAAAGTGCATAAATATTTCAGCAAATGAATTTGGTTACATGCATGGACCTCAAAAGGAGACTAATTGTACCTATTATACATTTTGTACATCTAAAATATGCTTCTAGGCTTTGAATATGAGGGACAGGAGATTATTTAAATTTATACCCTTTCTATTGTGGGAAGCTTTTTAAGACTTGGATACCTATTTTTAAAAATCCAAGTGATACTAATGCTATTCTTGCACTAAATGAAGATTGGTCAGTGCAGAAAATTAACATATGGAAAAGCTTGATAGCATTACTGCAGAGTCCTATGTGCTCTCCAATGATGGGCAGAAACAGTCATGGCTGAGGACCAGTAAGCCATGCTCTTGCAGCATTCACGTGAACATATAGTGAAGCTTTATTCCGCTTCTATGATCCTGTTCTCTTCCCCCTCCCTCCACTGTTACCTTTTTTCCTCATTTACTCAATGCTTTCTGAAACTATGCAACCATTCTTGGGCACAGATGAAATTGCATTCACATATAAAAACATACTGTTTGAAGTAGCACAAGGTTAGACAACACCCAGTATGTGTGTCAAACAGGGGCACACCAGACCATCCTGTTTGGCATTCAGGGCCAGTTCTCGACTTAAAGAACTAAGGCAAGCCCCAGAGGCACTGGCAGCACTGCTAGGGCTTAGTCTGCACCCAGCACATCTGCCTAACTAAAACCCTAAGTTTCTACTATTCCCCTTTTGCTGGCACACCAACATCTCCACAGGTAGAAGTTGTAGGTTTTTTTGGCACTTGAGTCTCTAAACATGACAGGGGGAAGGGGAGAAATGAGTGGTGTATTTGGACAGACACACTGGTAATGGACTTAACCTCAGAGGGACTGCTAAGGACTGCAAGGGCTTGTCTTGGCCCCTTTGGTAAAGAACCAGGAATACACAGTGGGCAGAATGGTTTGGTTTGCCACTATGCAACACGCATGCTCAGGGATATACCACACAATTTCCTTGGTGCTATACAGCACTATTTTTCCAGCTGTTTTGAGTGCAGGGATTACTCTGGCTAGATCAATTATTACCTGGTTTTCAAAATACATTCTCTAAGTAGGTATGTGAAGAAAATAAGAACTATGCTGGTTTATGAAAGCCAGCATGGTATAGTGGTTAAGAGCGGCGGACTATAATCTGGTGAACCCAGTCTGATTCCCCATTCCTCCACATGAAGCTTGCTGGGTGACCTTGGGCCAGTCACAGTTCTCTCAGAACTCTCCCAGCTCCACCTACCTCACAAGGTGCCTCTTGTGGGTAGAGGATGGTAAGGCGATTGTAAGCTGCTTTGAGATGCCTTAAGGTAGAGAAAAGGGGGGTATAAAAACCATCTCTTCTTCTCCTCCCCCTCCCTTAGGTCAGGGGAAATAAAAGCAACCACAGTCACTGACCCTAAGTGTGAAACTGTTCATGCGCATGTAGTCTTAAGCAACAAATTCATACAACAATAACAATTGATGCAAGAAGTACAGATAGAATAGTTGTCTGACATCTTTTCTATATACAGTGATCACAACCAGTTTTTACTTGTATATTTTTTACTCAGTTTCTGAATGCAACTGACATGATTAGTTTATTAAGAAATACACACAAACCCTTTATATCTTAATATTCAATAATGTATTTGATTTCATATTCCATAATTGCATCTACTTGACTTAAAACACCATCTGGTGGAATTAAATTAGGAGTTTACTCTGAGTAAGTCTTTCCACTAACATGAGAGTGCAACTGTATTTTACAGCAGTTAACATGGTACATTTTCCTACTGTGTTTCGCCACATAAATAGACCACATTTCACATGCGCATGTGCTGTTTCAACAGGTGTAGATACCCACAGAAATTTCTCTTAGGACTTATAGCCCTAAGAATACTGTATCAGTCTTGAATCTAGTAACTGTGTACAAGACAGTTCATAAATCAGCTAACAGATTTGTCTTTGAATGAGATGTTGTATTGTTTCTTAAGCATGGAGAATATGCAAGTGTACCGCTATGCAAAGTGGAAATTAAAAACCTCTCTTTGTTGTGCTTCTTTAATGACAGGATAGAACTCTCCACTGCTGATCACATTACGTGATACTGTATCTGTAAATTGATTCCTAAGGAAAAGAGGTCTTCTGAAGAACTCAGAGAGCAAGGTTATCCTAAAGTATGTTAAAAACAGGTCTTGGAAGACTGACATTAGCAGTGAGACTGTCAACTATTAATTCTGCAGTTACATAGTAGCAATTCTTTTAGTCATCTCTCCTGCACGTACTAAAATAATACTTTCAAAAATATGAATTGATTAGCTAGACCACTGTTTTCAAAAAAGTCCTACCAGAACCCTTCCATTTTGCTACTTACTATCAAACCTCAAGGTGTCTGTATCACTTTACTCTTTGTGAATATAAACCTGCATGTACAGAACAGTGGCAATACATATTTTGTATCATCAGAATCACCATGTCACTGTATTTTGGAATCTGATACACATATCAAATGCCGTCTTTCTGGTATATCATGGTGGGAGGGGATAAACTGGATTGTATGATTTCTGTCTTACAGAACACAATCATTCTTGCATGCAAATGTGAACATCTGAGAATTCAATGTGGGACACTGCCCTAAATAGCATCTGCAGTTATATTAACCCAAATTAAAAAGAATAATCTAAAAGTCCCCAAGGATCTGCTTCGCTGGCAGTGATTTAAAACCTACAAATATGCACATCACAAATGCCAGTTTTGAAACTGGCTATTAACTCTGTAGATTTTGTGTTAAAAAGTAACACATTAAATTAGGGATGCTTCTGAAATTTTTTTGATGTTCTTCCCACAGAGTTCTTGTTTCCAAAGTGGACCTGATGGATTAAGAATGCAATATCATGCCATGAATTTTGTACATGTGCAAGTTGCTGCAGCTTTCAATTAATATGCATCCTATTCCCATTCACAATAATTGAAGTCCACGAGTCCATGATTGAAATACTGCAAGAAACCAATTTTAATGTGATTATAAGCACAGTCCAATTGTACCAAGATTCTGTGTGTGTTTTGAATTTATGTGTACCTCAATAGAACACTGTGCAAAAAGAAACTTGATGACAATAATACATACAATCACATCAAGATTGCTTTTTGCAGCATCTTATTGATGTGTGTGTGTGCATCAGCAACACAAAATAGAAAAAACGAACTGAAGGAAATGAGTGGTAGAGCGGTTTGAGCATCAGACCTGAATCTGAGAGACCCAGGTTTGAATCTCACTCTGCCATGGGCCAGTCACACACACTCAGTCTAACCTACTCCATGGGCTCGTTGTGAGGGTAAAACACGGGTGAAGAAAATGATGTAAGCTGCTTTGGGAACAACGGCAGGGAATAAATGAAGCTAAAAAACTTTGCTTAATTCATTTCTGGAATTAAATTTAGAGATTTTCTTGGGTAAACCAAAATAAAAAAGACTAGAATGCAACACAGAGGGGGGGAAATCCATTAAAATAAACAACACAACAGAGACCCTCTTATCTATATTAAAATGTACAAAATGATATTATTGACATTACAAGACAGTAGTTTCCAGTTGTCAAGGGAACTAATTAAATCATGACCTCAAACCATTGTGGCCTACTAAGTATTTTTTACCATTACAAAAGCATGCTCAGGATCTCTTCCTTTAGTAGATGTTTGCAATAAAAAAACACAATGCTCCTCAGTCTTCTATAGAAGTTCAATCTGCACTGAGCAATAAATTGTTTTGAGTCTAACTGAAAAGCCAAATCAGAAACAGGTCACTTATTCAGGTCACTGGTTTTTTTTTGTCAAGTCACAGCTGATTTAAGACGACCCTGTGGGGTTTTCAAGGCAAGAGACATTCAGAGGTAGTTTGCTACTGCCTGCATCTGAGTCACGACCCTGGTATTAATTAGTGATCTCCCATCCAAATACTGACCAGGGCTGCTCCTGCTTAGCTCCTGATGAGATTTGGCTACTCTGGGCTATCCAAGTACTGGGACTGAAAGTTGAAGGTGGTGGTGGTACAGAGCAGCTTAAATAACACCAGTGATTTCTCTGCTTGCAGCCTGCTCCATCAATGCACCTACAGCCCCAACACATCAAAAGGGAGGCTAAAAATATATGCTGATTATTCTTTAGCTACTGAATTTGCTGGGACTGTAGCAATCAGTGAGCACTTCTACTGGAGAAATGAGGAAGGCCATGGTTCAGTGCTAGAGCATCTGCTTTGCATATAGAAAGTACCAGATTCAAACCTTAGCTTTCCCAACTAAAAGGGTCAGGAGGTAGGTGATGTGCAAGACCTCTAGCTGAGATCCTGGCAAAGTTGGCTAGCCACTGCCAGTCAAAATAGACAATACTCACCTTGATAGACTAAGCGCCTGACAGTATACAGTATGTGTTTAATCATACTGCGGAAAGCATGCATTCATTCTCAAAGCCATTTCTGCATTTTGAAGGGTGCATTTTTCTGTGCTTTGTTTCTCACTGTGCTGGTCAGTATTTATATGGTGACAACACTCCGATCAAGCCACTCCACAGAGGCATTTATACCTCTGAACCGGTTCCTCCACCCCATGTATTCACAAGTTCACCTCTGAACCTGTTTCCCCAACCCATGTATTCTTCATGCGTTCATAGACATCCTTGTGCGTTCACAGACACTTGAGTTGCTCCTCATATCAGACCCTTAGGAGTCAGTATTGTTGGATTTCTGGCATCGGCCTCTAACCTGCCAGCAGCTGAGCAGGCTGAAAGCAGATTTTTCCTCCAGTTAGAGCATATTTACTGTAGAACTTCATTCAACCAAAAATTTTAAATTGCCTGAGTTGGGCAAGGACTCTGCCATCTATTTTGACCTTCAGTCAGGGCTGCGATTTCCTGACAGTAGGGCTACAAGCCCTATAAATTACTGGATCTTCTGACATCAATTGCTTTTTTATGGCCACAGAGTTTCATTCCCTTTCTTTCTGCTATGAGCACTGCTGTTATTGATTATGTCTATTTGCTCTAGTGGTCTCTTCTTCACATCACCTTCCCCTCACAGAGGTCTGACTTAAGAGTGCATTTATAGGGAACTGGAACAAAACACAAGGAGAATACAATACAGCACTTGTGGTCATCTTTCACATATTTTCCAATTACGGTAATATATCTATAAAAGCACTCCTTTTAAAATCTACAAAACTAAGAAAAACTGCATAGCAAAATAAAAATTAAACCGAAATTTGTAAAGGCTTCCCCATGTTGAATGGCCAGCATTACAGCCAACAACACACCAAGCCCACAGTTCCATCCAAATCAATCTTTACTTTTGGAGCCAGAGTGCTGAAATGTTTTAGATGAAATTGAAATCAGATCATTGTCAAGAAGCATTTTTTTAAAAGAGGAATAAAATTCAGCATGCAGAAGTGAAAACTCCCTTTGTTTTAGATATTCATGATTTGTAACATCAAGTATCCCATGTTATGGTAATGGACCATGCATGGCATAAAACTGGTTACCCAGTAGTCAGTAAGGAACTATGCAGCTCCATATATGTTCAAAGCTACTTTGCTGCCCAAAAAGTACCAGATAAATTGTAGTCCAAGAACAACCAAGCCAAAATAGCTAATTTTAGAGTGGAATGTCAAAATGCAAATTCTACCCATGTTTATGTATAGATTTTATTTTTATAATACACCTTCCTCTCTGAGATTCAGGGAAGTTTACAAATGATGAAACAATGCAAATATGAACAATGCAGTAAACAATGGACAATGCAATCAACGCAGCAAAACTAGGATTACAAAATCAGTAACTGCAACAAACCCGGTATTAAAAATTGCATATAAATACAGAAAATGGAATTGCAAAAATAAAAGAAAATGCACTGAGATCAAGGTAATACATACAACAAACAGTGGAACAGACTATATGCTCCTACTCCCTTTACAGACGTACCCTCCTGAACGATTCCATCATGCTATGGTCCTATTCTCTTTATAAAAATGTCCTTCTGAACACTTCTCTTTTACAGAACCTGTGGAAAGATAGAAGTGTGGGAGTCTTCCTAAACTCCTCAAGCCGGACATTCCACAATGTGGGAGCCATGGGAGATAATGCATGTGTCCAGGCAGCTACTGATCTTACGCATTTGCAGGGTGACATCTTCAGAAGGGCCTTCTAAGATGAGCAAAGCTCTTGCAGTGAAACATAGCAATGGTCCTCCATACATGTGGGTCCAAAGTCATGAAGGATTTTGTGTCTGATAACTAGTACCTTGAACTGAACCCAGTAACTGATTGGTAATCAACAGAATAACTGCAGAAGGAGTGTAATATGCACACACTGACTAGCTTCCAATAAGTAACAGAGCTGCAGCATTCTATACCAACTGGAGTTTCCAAGTTAACTTCATGGGCAGATCAATAGAGAGTGGATTACAACAGTCTAGCCTGAGGTCTCTGTGGCATGGATATACATGGCCAGATCAGTCAGTTCAAGGTAAGGAGCCTCTTTCCAGGCTAAATGAAGATGGAATAAAGCATTTTTGCAACTGCAGTAACTTGCTTCTTCTTTGGTAATACTGGGTCCAGAATAACTACAGGCTTTTAACCAAGTCAACATTATTTATTTAACATATGGCAGAGTTACACACAGGAAGCATATAATAATATAAAGGTCGTAATCAATCTGATACAATGGCTATGTAGACCAATTGGGCAATTCCCCTAAACTCTAATATCTAAATTTTCAATTCATTCAATCACAGCTGGGAAGAGTTCAAAGAGTTCTGTCACATCACCCTGGAAAGCACGATGCTCACATTCCTGCAACAGATGGAAAATAGTTTGGCAGGCTGCACCACAATCATATTCAGGTCATGATAGTTTGCCCCATTTAAACAACAGGTCGGCACAACTACCAAAGACTGTTTGCATTCTATTAGCCATCTCCCATACTTTTCATGGCAAGTCAAATCCAGAAGGCCTCTCGTTGGTGTTTATCAGGTTAATGGATATTGGGTGGAACTGACTACATCCATGTTCGCAACCAATCATTCCCTAGATCAAAATTTTTTGATTGCACAATTTGTGCTGATCTTATTGCTGGGTGTTGGGATCTTAATTTGGATAGGCCCGTGTCAGCCATGTCTTTGTGGATGGACAACCTGTTTTCAGTGATCTTTCTATATGCACGAAGAAGAGCATCTTGTCTTTGGAGATGTGGGAAAGCGATGTGGCACAACGTGTGTAGCCAATAGAGTGGGTTTAATACATCCACTAATGGTTGTCACTATTGTACTGATTTGGGCATCAAGTTTGTGGACATGGAAGCTATTGAGCCACACTGAAGTACGATATTCCACAGTACTATACAATACACCAACCCCAAAGCTGAGCATCTAAGTGCTGTAGCTGACGTACCCCAAATTGTACCACATAATTTTTGGAAAATGTTGTTCCACAGGTATATTTTCACTGCTACATTGGTAAGATGGTGTTTATAGCTCAAAGTCCTGGCCAGGGTGTACGGTTGTGCATAAGTCAGGTACCATTAAAGTAGACTTTCAGTTCATGGTTGGCAAGACTGCTGTTGAGATGGAAACAGGAGCATTCTGTTATTCCTGGACTTGGGGATAATTGGGTCTTGGGACTGCCATTTATGGAAGTAGCCAAAATTTCAAAATCCCCACTCTGTATTGCCTCAGTCCTTTCAACTGATTTGTGCTTTACTGCAATCACCATGTCATCGGCATAAGCAAACTTCCTTGATACCTACTTGGGGACATCAGAGATGTATAGATTGAAATGAACTAGAGCAAGGATCAAGGCCTGGAGTAGGCTGTTATTCAGTTTCTTCTGCTTGCTGACCCATAATATTACTTGGAAAGTTCTATCGCTCAGCATGTTATTTAGGAGCTGAAATAATTCTAGCTCGCCTGCTCGTGGTGTATATCCTGAATAATGCTAAAGAGCTAGAACTTCAGGCTGCCAGACAATCATGGGACCGCCTGGCTATACTATACACATGGAAACAATCAAGTCAGCATAGGTTAGCTGAATCCCATCATGAGGAACAGATAATCAATCCTGGCAACAGTTTGCACCGGGAGCTGCGAAAGGGTAAGGACTCACAGAGGACAGCCACACACACCCTTCTCAACCTCCAGTGTGGGGCCGATGAGGGAATACATAAAGAGGCAGCATTAACGGGGACAGAAACACGCACCACTTTCTTGCAACCAGATCTTTGTAAACAATTCTCACAGTCTTTTTAACAGTTACCACTCTGATCTAGATTACATTCAAAGTGGATAGAAGCAAATACTGTATTTTATTTTATCCATTTAAAATAAATTGTGCATTCCAACAGTTTTACAATTTTATTTGGAGCGATTCATTATAATATGATGTTACCCGCCCTGAGGCCATTCGTGGGATGAGTAGGATATAAATACAAATAATAAATAAATTAATTAATTTTAAAAAAACATAAAAGGGTGATGGCTAGAATTACATACTTCACTTTCAGGGAACTTCAACCTAAGTATCTGCACTGATATACCTGAAAAGTATCCAAAGTAAAGTGTTCCCCCCCCCAAAAAAAAAGTTTCATTTTTTTCCAGGCCTTCACATTCTTAATCAAACCAGGAAGTATTCTATCAAGCTCCACATGCTTGGAGAGAGGCGGAAAGAGTGAGAGGAATATACAAGGGCAGCAAACAGACTATGTTTGTGCCCAACTAGTGTAAACCTCCACATGAATTCCAGGCAATCATAGTTTCACACTTGAAACCAATATACAGAATAGGTTAAAGTCTTTATGTATAAAAATGACTAGCATTTAGACTAGTACAAGTGGGGACCCATGAGAAACCTGCAGTGCAGCTATCTCATTCCACCCACTTTTGCTTCCTTTCCCCTCCCCTTACTCCTCTCTCACTTTCTCTCCCTCCTGCCACCCCTTTTCTTACTTGCTTTCCCTCCATGCATGTCCCTTCCTCTCTTTTTCTGCCTCTCCATCACTCTCATTTTTCTGCCTCCCCACCTCATCTCTTTCATTCTGCCCCATCCCATCACTCTTTCTCTCTTTCTGCCCCCCATCCCATCACACTCTCTTTCTGCCCCCATCACTCTGGTTGCTTTGGAGGGTGGACTCTGAGGCACTATATCCAGCTGAGGCCTCTCCCCTCTCCAAACTCTACCCTCATCAGCCTCCACCACAAAATCTCTAGGAATTTCCCAACCTGAAGCTGGCAACCCTTGGCAGGCCTGGCCCCAGCGATCCCTCCCTGAAAGTCCAAAATAAGGCTGGAAAGGGCCCTGTCACCTCCCCTCCCCCGCCTTTTACTGACAGAGCCAAGCTTGGAATATTGTGGTTGCCTAGCAACAGCCACTGAGGGAATCCATGTTTTAAAGCTACAGGCACTCCTTTTATCATTTCTGAATTTTTTTTATGCTTTCCAGTGGTTTTTGGTTTTTTTAAGATTTCACATTTTTCTGCAAACCTAAAGCCCTTTTCAGGTTTGTAGAAATATGTGTCTTGCCCTTTCACAGCTGCAGTCACCAAATTTAAGTATCCAAAGGTACCTCAACTTCACTATTAGGATATAACAAGAGGCGGGACCCGCGATACTCGCGGGGGGAGGGAGTATTCCCACCGCCAAGCTTCCCCTCCCTCCCTCCCCCCAGCAGCGGCAAGGCCAGCCGGCCGCCGAGATTCCCCCTCCCCAGCAGCAGCGGAGGGGCGGCGAGGCTGGCCGGCCCGCCAAGCCTCCCCCTCCCTCCCAAGCAGCGCGGCGGCGGCGGCGGGGGGGAGGCTGGCCGGCTGGCCAGCCAAGCCTCCCTCTCCCTCCATTTCAAGCAGCAGGGCGGCGGCAGCGGCGGGGGGGGAGGCCGGCTGCCTGTCCCTGGATGTTGTCCTGGCTGGCCCGCCAAGCCTCCCCCTCCCTCCCAAGCAGCAGGGTGGCGGCGGCGGCGGGGCGGGGAGGCCGGCCGGCTGGCCAGCCAAGCCTCCCTCTCCCTCTGTTTCAAGCAGCAGGGCGGCGGCAGCGGGGGGGAGGCCGGCCGCCTGTCCCTGGATGTTGTCCCAGCTGGCCCGCCAAGCCTCCCCCTCCCTCCCAAGCAGCAGGGCGGCGGCGGCGGAGGGGGGAGGAGGCCGGCCGCCCGGCCCGCCAAGCCTCCCCCTCCCTCCCTTTCAACCAGCAGGGGGGGGAGGCCGGCCGGCTGGCCCGCCAAGCTTCACCCTTCCTCCCCAGCGGTGAGGCCGGCTGCTCGCCGAGCCTCCCCCTTCCTCCTTCCCCAGCAGCAGCGGCAGTGGCGAGGCCGGCTGGCCCGCCAAGCCTTCTCCCGCCCTCCCACCCCTTGGCGGCAACGGCCAGTTTGTAGAGCATTCCCTGCGCATGCACAGGGAGGGCTCTTTTACTTTTTGGGGATTTAGATATCCCCTTATAATTTTAAAAACTTTTTAGATTTTTCTGCACACGTGGGGACTGCCCCACCTGCGCAGGAAAATCTCCCTGCCCCCCAGGTGCCCCCGATGTGCGGATTTAGATATCCGCACACAGGGGGCCACTTGGGAATTAGATATATAGATATAACAGAAAACCACACTGGATATATTTAATGGATATATCCATTGCTAGAATGCCAGTGTATTAAATTGTTTTGTAGAACATTTGTATTTTATTTATTCTCTGTACCTATGTTGTTAACAAACACCAAGCCCCAATTGCTGGGGAAGGGGCAGGATAAAAATCAAATAAATAAATGAAACCAAAAGATCCCCTCATGCACTGATTTTCTCCTTTCATTTACCATATTTGATATTAATTCTTACATAGTTACAGTGCCACTGCAAGCAGAGTTGTACCTTTCTCAGTCCACTAAAGTCAGTGAGTTTAAAAGGGTGCAACTCTCCCCAGGATCATACTATTTGTGTTATATAGAAGGACAAGGACTAGTGAAAACTAGGTTCAAATCCCTCCTCAACCATGCAGTTTTCTGGGTGACTGGGGAAGTGGTGTCAGTCATGCTCACAGTTTTCCTACCCTAGCGGGTTTGTGAGAGTAAAATGGAAGAGAGGGGAAACCTGGGTATGCTACTTGGAGCTCCTTGGAGGTAGGACAGAACCATAATATGAGTCATGGCAATAATACTGATAACCTGAAATGCTATCACCTTACAGTTTCTTACACAGATCACCATAACCAAACAAATAGACTTCATTGCCCAATACATTCCTTACCTTCCCATCATTTTTACCCTATTAAATCATGAACCTGCAAGCAGAGCTCATTTTATGTTTTTAACTCTTACACAGTGCATACTTCTGTGCAACATTTAGTAAATAAATACTTTAACACTTTCAGAGACATTGTAATGATGAAAAAAAATTAACTGACCTTTATTATAGGAATATTTCCCAGATTCCAAATATTAACCTTTTTATCACTCAGTTGTTTTTAACAGATATTTTCAAATGCTGTTTACCTGATTTGTGCAATGTAATTTTGCCTTTACTACCAGAGGGATGATTTTAATGATCCATATGGCATTTATTTTAAACAGCGTTTACTTTTTATCTGTTGAATGATTTATAATTTGTATACAGTGACTGGTTCTCTGATTGAGCCCAAATCACTTGCATGTTCGAGAGATTTCAGGCACACGACAAACCCAGTCATACAGCCCAAGGAAGAAATCTACACAGACTGAAACAAACCCAAAACAAGAGTCATAAACCAAGCTTCCCATTAGTCTTTGGAATGTGTTAGAGAAGAAGGACTCCTAAAAATTCTTTTCTGTGGAAAACTGCATGGCAACTGTATTTGAAAATACAGATACTTCTAATTTACTTCATTTCCTTTTTCAGTGTATAGAACACATTGTTGGTCTCTTTGCACAAGGACAAACAGCAGCACCTAGTGACAGAATACATCATTACAAAGCACACAACTAGCCTCACACAAAAGATATAGCACAAACAAGGATTACTAGGCTGAATCTGCATTTGTCTTTCCCACCAGTGTCCAGATTTTTTTGTACACTAGGTGAGGCTACTTTCTGGCGCCACCCCTGTACACCCACCAATTACAGTGGTTGCCAACCTCCAGGCAGGGCCTGGAGAGGAGGAAGACTTTCCTCTATGAATCACTCTGTTCCTGATGGGGGAGATGAAACTCGAGAGAGGCAGTGTGGGGAGAAATCCTGGAGTGAAAAGGCCCCCCCCGTCACACACACACCTCTATTTTATCCCACTTTTCCCACTAAGGAGTGTGCACGAGTCTCCCCTCCTTCCATTTTATCCTCACAACAACCCTGTGAGGTAGCTTAGACTGAGAGAGTATGACAGGGTGAGTGAGGGGTCATGACTGAGCAGAGATGTCAAGCCTGGTTCCCCCAGGCACTAAACACTGCACCACACAATGTTCCCTCTAAGCTGACTCCCCCCGCCACATGCTCTGCCACACACACACTCATGCCCACCCCACCCTCCCTGCCCCCCCCAAGACGACTGAGGGAGAGGATTTGTCCTTGGGGTGGGGTTGGGGAGGGGAAGGAAGGAGAGACCAAACAATAATAATAATAATAAGAGATTGGATTTATACCCCGCCCTTCACTATCCAAAAGTGTCTCAGAGTGGCTTACAAACTCCTTTCCCTTCCTCTCCCCACAACAGACACCCTGTGAGGTAGGTGGGGCTGAGAGAGCTCTTGACAGAAACTGCTCTTTTTCAAGAACAGCTCTTATCAGAACTATGGCTTGCCCAAGGTCATCCAGCCAGGTGCAGGTGGAGAAGTGGGGAATCAAACCCGGTTCTCCCAGATTAGAGTCCACGCACTCAACCACTACACCAAACTTCCAAGGGGAAAAGGAGGGAAGGAGAGGCAAGGCAAAGAGAGAGGTGGGCCGTTGGGAGAACAGAGAGCGAGTGAGGGAGAAAAGCGCCCTGCAATTTGCTGGAGGAAATTGCCTGTCGCTGAGAGGAGAGAGACAGAGACAAAGCTATGCACTGCCACCCCTCAGCTTCTAGTGGGGCTTTTGTGTGCGCAGCTTGTGTGCGGGGTGCGTGTCATGGTGGGGAGGGGAGAAAGGAGGGGTGCGTGAAAGGGAGACAAAAACTGTACGTGAGAGCGCGCAGAGGGCATGGGCTGCCAGAGGGAAGGAGACGGTGCGCCAGAAAGTGAGAGACAGTAGTGTATGCCTGAGAGAGACAGAGAGAGAGAGGTTGTCATTTGAATGGGTGTCTCTCTCTCTCTCTCTCTTTGCCCTAGAAAGTCTTGGCTGCCTTTCCCGATTACGAGCCCCACTGCTGATAGGAAAGCCGCAGACTGGTGGTTTTGTTTGGGTTCTCCCCTAAGCCTCACCCTCCTCCACATGTCTCTCGCCTTCCCGCCACAAGCTTCCCTGCCCCAGCCGCGAAGGCTGGGTGGCTGGGGAAGAACAACGAAGAGCCTCGACCGGAGAGAGGTGTCTTGTGCTGCCTGTTAAAGGGGACGGACTTTCTTTTGGCACACCAACCGCAAACTCCCCTCGCGATACCGGTACAGAACTCTTGGGGTCCCCTGGCTGTGCACTTGATCTCCTCACCCTTATTAACTCTTTCATTCGCCATGAGTCACACTTTGGGCTGGGAGCCTCGGAGGTGGCAGCAGCAGAAGGTCGCCAGGCAGAGGTGGCCGAATTGGGGTGCGCCACTGCCGGGAGAGAGGAGGAGGAGCTGGAAGAGAGCCGCCTGCCTGCCAGCCAGCCAGACGTCATGCTGCTGAGAGGGAGCCAGCCAGCCACCAGCCCAACCCCAGCGGTGCCTGAAGGAGCCCGCCGCGGAGCCGTCAGCTAAGCCCTTGGTGGGCAGCCAGGTTCCCCCCTCCTTGTCGCCGCCGAGAGAGAGGGCGGTGGTCGGAGAAGGGCTTTTGGTGGGGGGGATTTTGGCAGGGGGTGCAATTTGGTGCCCCTAAGGGCTGGCCCGCCCTAGGTGAACTCCTAGTTTGCCTAGTGAGTGAGCTGGCCTTGCCAGCGTCCCAGCCTTTTGACTCCGTCTTCAAAAAAGCTGTCTACGTTCAGTGTCATTTTCACACCTCAACAGTGCTAGCAGTTTTGCATGTCCACATATGTTTATCATCCTTTCGGGGTGGCTCCACTGTCATTGCACCTCGGCACTGCTTTAAAATAATCTTCTCCAAACAACATTCAAACAAGCATAGAGAAAGACAGCAGCATGCAACTGATTTAAAAGTGCAAATGCAGATTCGACCCTAGTGATATACAGCAATCTCCTGAAAACAATGAAATCATATAGCAATCTCTCAAGCATTTGCTCTGTCTGGAACTCAATAAAATAATTTGTCCAGTTCATGTAACTATATTGACTGTATTATTCAAACAGCCAGAAGAAAACAACCATGACTCAGGATGTTTCCGACAAAGAGATAGACGAAAAGACTACTCCCCAAGAAAACATAAGAAAATTTACATTCTGTTGGATTATTAACCTGTTCTTCTAGTTTTAATACTCATTTATAATACACACAAAAGACTCTCTTCTGATTCCCACAATTTCTTTGCCTATCCCCCCCCCCCCGCCCAGTTGTTTAGCTGACTTGCTACAAAACTCTGACACCTACTGTTCCATAGTGCCTGGGCTGGGATTCCCTCACAGGTACTTTTCCTGTGTCTATTAGTCTTATGTTCCTAGGCATTCATAGCCCTGTGACATTCATCTAATTGCTGCACACAGGCCCAGTTTTCACAGAGGTGGTAAATAACTGTACAGACAGGAAAACACTTCAGATTTTCGCAAGGACTCACATGAATGTGTGCTATTCCATACACAAAAACTTCCCTCAGCACTGAAAACTTAACAGCAGTGAGAGGAGTTCTATCTTAATCTTCTTCCTGACATCTAGGGGTTTTTTTTATGTGCAAGGATTTTTTTTTTAATGGAACATTCCATAATGTGAGGGTTCCAGATCTGCCATCTCACTGAGAATTAGGCCTTAAATGTCTTCAATTATTGTAGATTAAAATGGGCATTTTGTTAAACAAGTATAGATTGTGAAACACATATCACTACTTGATAAAGAATGGCTTGTGCTGGTCTGGGCCTCAAGCAAATGGTTCAAACATACTAAATCTATACATGACTAACATTCTATTAAATGCTAATTTCATGCCCATCCCATTCAAAGGGCTGAACAAGAACATAAAACTGGAGAAAATAAAGGTGGTCATTGTATCAAGCAACAGTTTACCATAGTCTATGTTACTTGCCCTTTGTAGGAGGTTAGCCGCACCGTCCTACCAAGTTGTGGTAAATTTCACGATTACTGAAGAAATGTATTATATAGTATGATTTTTCTCATCAGCTGGCAGAACAGTGTCCCAAGGTTTTGTTTTTTTAATACACACAACCATAGTACATTATCACTTGCTAAATGGTCATCATTTAAATGGACTGAATGCAAGATACAGGACAGAATATAACTATATTAGAACTCCACCTTGTCCCAGATGCTAAAACCTAGCTCAAATCCTAAAAAGCAAACAAAAACAAACTTAGAATGTTTTTCATGTTTGGGATTCAGTAAGTAACTAGGGAACGATGTTCATTGTTGTCAGAGACATGTTTAGTGCATTTGGTTCTGCCCTTCCTTCAAGGAGATCAGGGACAACGCTCCCTCTCAGCTGTGGAGTCTTGTGAGCAAAAATTCAACTTTGTGAGCTACTGGCATTACAGTTGTGAGCGAGCGATTTGGCTACTGCATAAATCAGTTTGCTTTGGAACCATCCTTCCTGAGCTAAGACAAAAATGTGTGAGCTGGAGGCTAAAAAACTGTGAGCCAGCTCAAGCTAACTCAGCTTAGAGATAACACTAATCAGGGTAGCCTACACAGTTCTCCACTCCTTAATTTTATTCTCACAAGAAACCTGGTGGTCACTAGGCTTATGACCTAGAGATAAAGGGTTTGCAAGCTCCATGCTATGAACTCAGTTGCCAGGCACACGGGAGCCTGATTCAGCTCACAGCTACATTAATTTCAGTAAAGGAAAATGGTGCAGGGAAAGAGGCATAAGCCCCATGCCCACGTGTGCTGCAGTCCTGATCGGAATCAGAGCCCCACACACCTGGGAACTGAATTCCCAGCAAAGAATTCAACAATCTTCATGGTGAACTCAGGGACAAAACAAGAATAACATAACATATAGTTTAGACCTTCAGGACCACTAAAATTTCTACTGACTATAAGCAAAAGAGTAGCCTAAACCACTGTCTTTAGAGAGAAAAGCACCAGTGGAATGCTTTAAAGATCAGCTATTTCAAGTGCTCAACTCATATGTAGACTGTTCGGCTGGCCCAGCAGAAAGAAATGAATGACAGAAGACAGTGAAAAATGACTGTGAAAAACAAGGAAGACTAAGCATACTAGAAATTAACTGCACCCTAATCAACACACTGAAATTAGTTAAGTGGCTATCAATGTACTGATTACTTGGAAGATGTGCGTGATACATCCCCTTCCATCTTATTTGGCCACAAGCCTGAAACTATTTATTCAATGTGGTCCCTTTGAAGCCAGATGGAATACTGTTGACTAAGCAGGTTTCAGTCTGGGGTCTAACAGCTAGTAGTAGCCTTCTCCCTGAAAATCTAGCATTTCGCAGACAAGGACTTTGATACGTAAAGGATCATTTAACCCACTTATTCCCCCACCTGCATTCTGAAGGGATTGGTGGTCCCACAAATTTTGTCTGTTCTGGATAGGTGGCTATGGTACTCTGGGCAACTCTGACTTCCCCACCTTAACAGAAGATGCAAGGAAGGGCTCAGTTTATTACAGAAGGCAGGAATCTACAGATACTTAATAGAAGAAGGGATTCCTTTTAACCCTGTGCCCTGAAAGCATTCAAATGCTGCAAGGGTGCCTTCAAACCCCATCATGATGAGAAAATACCTCCCCAGGCTCCAAGTTCTTTTCATGTACCCAAGGGAGTACCTGAAGCAGGGAAATCCATCTCTCCCACTTGGCATGAAGCAAAAGACTCCCTGAGTTCTGTCATGAGAGGGGGCATGCTGTTCCGGAACTGACAGGTCTCAAGGAAGAATGACAACCTCCTTTGTGGATCTCTGGAAATTGCTGACTTTTCCAGGACTGCATGTCCAGATTTTTCTGAATATACAGACCAACACTTTAAGATTCCAGTATGTCACCTCTTGTTGAGACTGATTTCTCATTAAAAGCATTCTTAAACTAAAGATTCATACTATTAGTGTGGTTCCATTATTTGACTGACAAGTGCAAGCCATTAAAGTAATGCTCCTGACATCAACTGGGAAAATCTTTTTGCATAGAGGGCTGTTACAAAACCACAACAAGAAATGCACCCAATGTATAAGAATTAATGCAAAAACCACAACATAGGTTTGTAACACAGGATGATTATACACACTTTCTGAACCTATGCTGGGATTAGCCACAGGTGTCTGGCCCGGATAATACAATAGGTATAAACAGAGAGAAATTCTTGTGCCCACAGACAGCATGATAACTCACGCAAAGGTTTTGCATAAATTCATATATGAAAGGGCCTTCCCTATAGGAATTTTGCAGTGTGTGAAGCAGCCCTCAATGTTAACGATGGACCTGGTATGTAACACAAAAAGGCATGCATAAATTCATGTTAAATTGTCAGAAAATATGTGCTCAATAAATGAATGACACATCATAAAACACAAAGGGAAACCTATCCTGCCCCCCCCACCTTGGAGTATAATAGTCAGGAAGCATAAAATAGGCCAGTTCAAGTAATATAAATACTTGGTGAGGAAATTAAAAAACAGAGGGTGCTTTAAAAAGGATTTGGCAGACAAGAGGTCCCAAATACACAAGCCTGTGCATAATGAATATACTATGCATCCATCTCATTTAATAAATGTTCAAGTGTATATTGTTGCAAAGGCATTTGAAAATATCTTGGACTTTGACACCTTACTGCTTCACCCACACATACCACCTTTGTTACTAATTTACCAATCTTACTTACGTACAAGGGCTTATAATTTTTGACTGAATAATGTTTCTACTGCTGAACTGTTAAAACAGAAATTGCCCTGTAGTGTTTTGGGAATGTGTGTCATTTTTTAATAAAACAGTCCAGTCAAAGCATTCCATTCACATTATTCTAAGCTGCCAATAATGATCTGCAAAAAAAATCTATAATGAATGTATGACCATCTTTTCCCACCGTTTAAATAGGATCCAGTCTCTATCCTTTCAACAGACAGGAGCTTGATCACCTTTATTCGGGAAAGGCTTCTTGAGCTAATGTATATAGGAAAGGGGAAACCTCTAGGGATTTGCACCTTCCATTTCCAGAAGAGCCATCCTGTTTAAGCATTTTCTGCAGGCATTCCACGCATGTATCTTTAATTTCCTTTGTCCCCGTGGCTCTTAACAAGCCGTCTGCCACCAAGTTTATGTTTCAAAGGAGTTTTGCTTTTCTCTCCCCCCCCCCAGCCCCCCGCATTTGTGGTCCATGTGGAGCGGCTGGCTTCCTTTCTTTCAAGTCAACTCCGGACAGAGGCACACAATGGGTGTGTTGTGCTCTGTGCGCCAGGGTATGGTACGCGGGAGCCCTTTGAGAAGGAGGTGTGAGCTGCTTTTCATACCTACTGGCCTCTTAACAGTACCAGCATCAGAAACTAATCAAACACAGCAACGGGGCGTGCAGTCCATAAAACTAGTGCAAGCGCGGCTTTCCCTTATGACCTACATACTACAACAATACAATAGCGGTGGAGAAAGGCGCAGGGGAAGCCGGTTTCGTTCTCTCAGGAGCAGTGGTTCCGACGTTAACGCTCACAGAAAGTGTCAACGTTGCATTCAAGAGAGCCCCCCCCCCCAAGAGTAACATTTTAAATCCAGGAATAATTGATTGAATAGTTCCCCTGGGTGTTTCCAAGAACCCACCCTGAACGCATTCCAAGCCCATGTGAAAGGCTACACGTGAAAGAAAGAGGGAAGGCACCCCAATCCCCGAGGAAGCTTCTTCCCACAGCAAATGCGGCTGCCATCCGAAAAGAAGTCAGCGGCAGCACCGCTGAATAAAAAACGAGACTGACTTCTGCGTGAGCATGTATTTGTATAAGATAGCAGGGGCGAGCTCGCAACATTTAAAACTTGTGCATTATTTTTTAAAAAACGCATCCCTCCTCCAAGCATTAAAAAAACCCCACCCGCGAGACTGCATTTTAAAACGGAGGGCTCCAAAAGTTCACGCAAGCGCTCTATACCACCAAGGGGCTGCCAGGCGAACACAAAAGCTTACCTCTCTCCTAGAGCAGCCCGAGCGCACGGCAGCAGGCGCGTCTTTCTCCGCCTAAATCCAGCCGCCAGATGCTCCCCAGCCAGCAATCTGTTAATAGGAAGTGCACACAAACCTGAGTGGGTGACTTTTTTTTTTTTTGCACAGCCTACAAGACCGAGCCCGTCTGGAGAGAGGCGCACACCTGCTCGCGCTCTGGCGCCTTCCTCCCTCTAGAAGCAGCGGCGGCGGCGGCGTCCAAGCTCAATGTTAGGGCGAGGGCAACACCCTTCTCGGGGGTCACCAGCCTTCAGTCTGAGCGCGGCGGGCGAGCTGCCGAGAGAGCATTGCCGCGGAGCCCGGCTTTGGCGAGAGGCGCTCGTGCGCGCACACGCCCCACAACCAGCCCCAGCGTCGGCCGGCAGCAGCAGATATGCAGCATTTTTATCACGCTGCATTCCACCTTCCCTCAGCTCGCCAGGGAGCAGCGGCAACCCGCCAGTTTGTCAAGATGGCAGCTGGGAGGCATTTCCCTGCTCTGGGGACGGGCCGCGAAGATGCTGCTTTCTGCGCTTCCCTCTCACTAGAGTAGCTCCCCCCTCCCCCTTTATTTTTGTTTACTCCACGCTCCAGCCCAGCAGAATGGACCACACTAGTCCACCGCGCTGCCCCCCCCCCCGCTGCCCCGCCAAGCAAAATGGCTGGTCCTTTCAGCACTGCTGCAGACCGCTCATTGGGTTCCACTGGCTTTCGGTAGCCATGGCAACAGCCAACAGACTGAGCCACCGAGCATGGTCGATCATGTGCGGATTCTCCCCCTTCTCTTCTCCACCCCCCCCCCGCATCAACACAGAAGGTTAATTGCGGGTTGTCTCCTGGATGAAAATGAAGAGACGCTTCTGGGTATCTTTAGACGTGGGGAGATAGATTGAGGGGCGTTTGTTGAACACACACACCTATATAGCAACGCCAGTGTTTTTCATGCATGACACAGACGTTTTAAAAAAATAACCAATGATAGAAACGTCTTTTGTTTTTCAGTCTGTACAAATTGGCAAGTAGAGAAAATGGGTCTGAAGCTTGTAAATTGTTTATAGGGTAATCTCTTCAGGGCTTCTGTTGGAATAGCTTCTTTTATACCCTTGGGGTTGCACACTGTCATTCACATACCCACTTAAACATGATCAACAAGTAAAATTCCTTCCAGAGCAACTTCTCAGGAACTGGTGGCAGCAATGTCAGCTGAAGCTAAAAATTATCCTCTGTTTATCAAAACATTTCTAACATTTGCATTCTATAAGAATGTAAGAGACGCCAATGGCCCATCCAGTCCAACACTCTGTCACAGGGTGGCCAAAAATACCAGGTGCCATCAAGAGGTCCAGCAGTGGGACCAGGGCATTAGAAGTGTATATAAATCTGTCTGATGGATTTATACTCTAATGCATCTGATGAAGTGAGCCCTGACTTTTAAAATCTCAGGCTCCAATAAATGCTGCTAGGTTTTAAGATGCCACCAGACTCCTGGAGAAACTAACCTTTAATTTATAAGGAAAGAATGAAGAAACATTTGATAAATATTGGTTTCGATTTTACAGATGGTTAAAAGAGTTAAACTTTGGTTAAGTTTACGATAAATAGATATTGTTTTGAAGCTCCCTAGATTGGCAAATATCTCCTAGCTAAACCTTAACAGTAGTGCAATTAATTCATATGTATAATTTTGTGAAACAGGAAATCTTTGCAGAATATGTAAATCAGTGGATAAAGTGTATATTTAAAACAATAAACTAAAAAAAAAGATGCCACCAGCCTCCTGTTTTATTATGTAACATATGTATTGCTCCTCTTCTATAGAGTTACTATTTAAGTTATTTAACAGGCAAAACTTTTCCCGGGCTAAGGAAGCAGAGCTGAGAACAATTTCTCCCAGTGACTCTACATATCACACCACAGTTGAAAGCGCAGAAGTTCTTTCAGAAAAGAAATCATGCCAATTCTAAGGAAATGACAGTGGAATCCTAAACCCACTGAAGGCAGTAGGCTCAGTAGGACTTATTTATTTATGCACTTATTTATTTAAAATATTTCTGTTCCACACTCATAGCCCAAATACAATCCCGCAACTCACAATATCCCAAATCAATGATACCCATTTCTGAACAGAACAGTTAACCCCCCCCGCATCAAAGCAGTACACAGCAGAAGCTGTTAAAAGATAGTAAAATAGTAAACAATCAACAGAAACATAAAACAATTGTAAGTGACTGAGAGCCTTTATTTATTTATTTTTAAAACATTTCTGTCCTCCTTGGATTCAAGGTGGCAAGCAAATGAACAACCAAGTTGCAAGGACATCATTTTTAATATTTATTTATTTAAAAATTTATATTCTGCCTTTCCACCCAATAGGGCCCCCAAGGCAGCAAGTGTCAAAACATTTCAACACTGAATATTTAATATATAATTGCATATAAAATATTCAAAAAAAGTCAATAAAATATACAAACACCCCTAGCAACACAACCAGGGAGGAGGGCCAATAACAATTTGGGGGGGGATGCCAAACAAAACAAAAATGCCTTTGACCTGTTAATGGCATCAAAACAGATTAAAATACACAAATTACAAATTTCAAAGCACTCAAAATTTAAAACACACAAGATCAACAAACTCACAGCCTGATCTGTGGAATGATTCAGCCTCCGCCAAATGCTCTCTGGAACATGCCTTCCTAAATGTGGCAGGGGAAGGCCCCCTCTTCGCTCACTTTGGCAGGCTCCCCCCAGCCACAGTACAATCAATCTCTCTCTATTAAAAATGGTCATAGACCAACACAAGTCACAACTGGCATAATTTACACTAGATATAAGTACAATACAATAGGTAAACAATAATTAAATGAGCAAGTAGATGCAAAAATATTAAAATACTACAATTCTTCAGTACTTAAAAACTTTCTGACGAATTTTACAAACAGCTGCACAAAATTTTGCATTGAGTGCTGTAACCTGTGGGGTTTTGCCTATAAGTAGCATTCTGGTGTATGCCATATCTGAACGACCAGGATATCTGCTAAGCAAAGGAAGAATAAACTTAGAGCGAATCTCTTGGTTAAAAGGACAGTGAAGGAAAACATGTTCTATTGTTTCAGTTTCCCCTGTGCCACAGGGCAAAACCTATCTATGCATAGGGGCCCGATTGTTATCTCCCCTCCAGGTTCCTCTAGCCACTGGCAGGAGATGGGTTTTTTTTTTTTTGCCTGATACAGATTGGGAAACTCCTGGATGGGGATGGAGCCTGGGGAGGACAGGGACCTCAGTGGGGTACAATGGCATAGAGTCCACCCTCCAAATCATCCATTTTCTCCAGGGGAACTGATCTCTGTAGTGTGGAGATGAGCTGGGAGATTCTGGGGGATCCCCCGGTCCTAACTGGAAGCTGGCATTCCTAGTCCCAAAGGACTGGACCCACCATGGTGAAAAATCCTGTAATCTTGCTGTAGTTCTATGGATGACAGTCCTAAGGGAGGGCACCTTAAGGACGAAGCTCTCAGCAGAACATTTTTATATTATAAAGGAATGTACTGGGAGATGCAGTGGAGGGCTTTAAAGGAGAAGAGCTTTAACCAGTACTTTAAATTGGACCTGGAAGCAGATAGCTACTACAGCAGATGCAGCACTTAAGTTAGGTCTTCCAAATGGCAAACCCAGAGAGAATCATTGCTGCTACATTTTGTACCAGCAGAAGCTTCTGAGATGTCTTCAAAAGCAGCCCCACATAGACTGTATTACAGTAGTCCAGTCCGGACATGACAGTGGCATGGATCAGTGTAGCCATGTCAACAGAATCTAAATAAAAGGTTAGTTTATGAGCTAGATGTAATTGAAGAAAGGTGCTTATAGTAATTGTGCTAACCTTATCTGTTAAGAAGTCCAGGTCCAGGAGTATCCCCAAGATCTTAGCTTGATCTGCTATGGGAACCTGGACATCACGATAACTCAGCACCAGTCAAACATTCTGTCTTTCCAGCCAGTATTGCCTCTGTCTTCTTTGGATTAAGCTTCTGTTTGTTTACCCTTCCTCACTTATCCACAGCCTCAGGATAATGACCCAGGACTTCTTAAGTTGCCTCCAGAGGTTTGGATAATGATATATACAGCTGGGTGTCATCAACATGTTGGTGACAACTTGCTCCAAAGTCCCTAATGAGCTCAGCCAATGGTCTTACACAGAGATTAAAGAGCATTGAGGATAAAATGGAATCCATCAGCTCCCAGCTAGTTGACTCTGCCCTTCCTACAGCAGCTCTTCATTTTCTGTCAGCAGCTGTTAAACAACATGACAGATTCTAGCAACTGTCTAGATTTACTTATTTATTTATTTAATTTGATCAAAAGCTAAAAGAGCACAAAAACAAGCTAAAAGACAAACAGGAAAAATCAGATGGGATAACCATGAAATTGAGAAAGTAAGCTCAGAAGGGCTAGATGAACAGAAATATCTTCAGCTCACACTCAAAATTCAACAGGCTCGTAGCTAGAATTCCTTGACTGAGAGGCCATCATAGAAAAGGCCTGCTCTTTTGTGGGGAATCACAGAGAGGAGCCTCCAAAGCTTACCTTAATCAGCAGGCAAATGCACATGGCAGTCCTTTAAATATCCTATCCACAGGTTATCTAAATTTTTGAATTCTGCTTGTATTGAATTAGCCAGTACAGATTTTTTTTAGACTGATGAGATACTATCACTACACTACAGACTGTCAGCCCCATGGAGTGATGGCAGGAAAAAAATAATGTTCATTGGGTCAGTGGCGTGATGTCCTTTCTGGATGTCCTCTCTAGGAATCGTCAGAAACTCTATGGTTTTACCACAGAATTTCTTATGCTTCCAAGAGGTGTGAAGTCACTTGTGGGTCTCCCCAGAAGAGATGTCACACCATTGCTGGTGGCTGACTCCATTCTCGCCCTCTAAGTCTGTGCCTATTAACCCTAAATTCCTATAATATATGCCAGTCTACTTCTGACATTCTACACCAGCTGAAGACAGCCACATATGAAACACATTGCTGTGGTCATATATGGATGTGATTAGAGTAGTGATAGTGGTTTGGAAGCCACATGTGGTTCTTTGACCTACCACTTATGCCTCTTCTGAGCATTGTTCCTTACTATGGCACCTGCCTCATGTTCCAGAAAAGTGGGCTAGGTTGTTGCCCTGGAGGGCTTGTGGTTGGCGGGAGGTTTTCACCTTGAAACTGCAGCTGCTGAAGGAATGGGTAAGGTGTGATCTTCCCTAAATTTCAGGCCTTATGCCAGGGACAGAAGTAAGTATGGCTCTTTGGGCTGATAGTAATTACAAATGTGGCTCTCTGTGAGCTGTGGAGTGAGTACCACTGGATTAGAACACTGATTATTGTGGCAAAATAAATGTTATGAATGTATATGTCATTTAAATTTCTCAGGGAAGATACTACACATCTTGAAAAATGTAGATTCATACTTTGCAGTTCCTACATCTGTCCCCACATTCTTCATGTATGCATCCCACACAGGTGTTTTTACTGATGGGCAGAGAGATCTCTGAAAACTTTCAGTGTGTATGGTGCACCACTGGTACATTAGATCACTATTTTATGCAAGCACTCTGTGTTTTTTTTTAATGGTCAGTATAAACAGTTGTTTCCTTTATAGCCATATATCCATTTGTAGATTATGATAGCAACAAAGCAATGCAAATAATGATTCAAAGGATGAGATTACCATTCACTAATTTTTTTGCTTTCCTTTTGTTTAGACTTTATTTTACTGCTTTGCTTTTCCAGATAGGAGAATCATTATTATTATTATTTGGTGGTACTCAAGATACTACTTTGGGGAGGGAAGCACTCCAAATGAAGTATGCTGCCAGCTATTATGACTCAAATATTCTTCCTTGAGCCATGGGCTGTGGACCCTGATCAGTATGGTCCTTTTTTAGTAGCAATTTGCTGATTTTGCAGCCGACTCAAAAGCTGCTGGCAGATATGCATGGAGTCATTTCCACAATTTATTACTGACACATAATTCACTTAAAATACCACTGCAATTACTTTAGGAGTTCCCTGATTGTAAAGAACCCAGAAACAGAATAGCAAAGCTCTATTCTCCTTGAGGGAATTTTTCCGGAGAGCTCTTGAGCCATTGCATATTCACCATCTTTTGATGGTTGCTTGTTGGTCACACATATCTAGCTCTTTCTGCAAAGACAGTTATTGTCATAAGAACATAAGAAGAGCCCTGCTGGATCAGACCAGTGGTCCATCTAGTCCAGCACCCCGTCTTGCACAGTGGCCATCCAGTCACTAAAAGATAAAGGTAAAGGTTTCCCTTGCTCAAAAGCTAGTTGAATCCAACTCTAGGGGTGGTGCTCATCTCTGTTTCCAAGCCGAAGAGTCAGCGCTGTCCAAAGACGTTTCCATGGTCATGCCTAAGCACACAGAATGCAATGGTACCTTCTCACCGAAGTGGTACCTATTTATCTACTTGCAATTTCTTGCTTTCGAGCTGCTAGGTTGGCAGGAGCCTGGGGCCAGAGACAGGAGCTCAATCCATCACACAGCACTCAGGTCTCAAACTGCCAAACTACAGACCTTCCAATTTGCAGCTCAGCATCTTAACTTCTGAACCTTAATTCCACACTTAGCCCTTCAACTAGTCACTATGACATGCCAAGTACAGAGCATAGAGGCTGAGACCTTCCCCTGATGTTGCCTCCTGGTGCTGGTATTTAGAGGTTTACTGTCCTTCACAATTGTCATATTTTGTTCATCAAAACAATCTTGCAAAATAGTTTAAAGTGGACAATAGTGACTCAATGATTAGCGAGACTAGTTCAAGTCCAGCACTATCCACCAGACCCACACAATATTGTTCTCTGTATTAGGAACTGAGCTTGTCTCCCCAACAGGTTATGTAGTGCATAGATTTATGACAACATATTTCATTTTATTTGTATCTGATGCTCCGTTCCAAGACCCTGGTGGGGGAGGAGCCATCCTATGTCCTTGCCTTCTTTTATCCTTCAAAATTACAGCAAACATTCAGCCGAGCAACATGGGGATGATGTATATAAGTCCTGGCCACTTTGATTGTTTTGTTCTGCCCGCACCCTGGCACTGGGCATGTGATTTATTTGCTCACAGGAAGTGCCAAGAGGCATGCATGGGCAAACACCAACCCTAAGAGTTGCCTATTCATCATCTGTCCTGCCTGGTCTAAATGAGAAAGATATAATGTGAACTGTAGACTTGTTTGGGAAGATCATAATATGTTATCCACCCCAAAAAAACCTACTTTGTCCATCCTTTTTTCCTTCTGGAGCCATCTCTGCATTTGCCATGATCAGCAGCTGTAATTTTGAAACTTCTCCTTTGGGTCAAGCTGCAGTTTACGGAACAATGGGACTGAACAAACAATGGTCCTTTCTGCACTAGACCTTAAATCCTGGTTCAACCCTGTCCCCAAACTTACATTCTACACTTGAGTTCACCCCTGTAATTATCTCGGGGTATTTTTTGTTTCCACATTACATTGAGGTCACACCGGTCTTGCCCCACACATGTCCCAGGATAAACGGATGCTGTTATAACCAGGGATAAATGCAAGGTATATTGGTCCTTTCCGCACTTGGATCTCATCCCCGGTCTTATCAGAGTTCAGCTCGCAACACAATACCTTGAATTTATCCCCGGTTGTAACAGCATTCATTTGTCCGGGACAAGTGTGGGGCAAAACTGGGTTGAACTCTGATAAAACCAGGGATGAGATCCAAGCGTGGAAAGGATGAATGAGAAAGGGGAAAGCAACACACTATATGGGTTCATCAACCCAAAAGGTAGTCCAAGGCTGCTGAAGATTTGTGTTTGAACTCACAGTAGGGCTAGGGATAGATTCAGGTGGGTAGCCCTGTTGGTCTGAAACGGCATAACAAAGTTTGAGTCCAGTGGCACCATCAAGACCAACAAAGTTTTATTTAAAGTATAAGCTTTTGTGTGCACACACACTTTTTCAGATACAATGAAACAGAAATTACATAGTTCTATATGTATGGACTTGTAACTTCCATTTCAGTGTATTCGAAGAAGTAAAAGCTTATACCTTGAATACAACATTGTTGGTCTTAAAGGTACTACCAGACTTTAACTTTGTTCAGTGGTGCTGGAGATAAGCCAATTTATGTTGTTTAAAATTGTCTTAATGGTTTATATTTATACTTTATATGCTTGAAATTTTGATATGTTTTGATATTGTGCTGTGATCCACCCTAAGCTTACTTATGGGGAGGGCGGAATATAAATTTGAATAATAAAATAAATAAAATAAAATCCTTTCATGCCTTCTTACCACCATTCCATACCAAATGCTCCAACAACAGATGTTCTTTCCTCTGAGGCTGTCAGCGTGGCATGATTCTTGCTGGGACAGCAGAGGCTGGCACTAAACAAAGCAGAGGGAGTGGATCCCTAACAAATCAACCTACATGCTTTTCCCAGTCATTTTTCTCTTCCAAGCTTCACATAAGCCCAGAATTTTTAGTCCTAATCAGGTTTAGTCCTAAACAAGCAATTGCAACCAATTGCAATGCCACAAGGCAATCATAAAAGTTCTGTTATACATCTGGTGTGATTTCAGCTGCCTGTTTAAGCTCTTGGCTCTGATAACTGCCCTATGCTTACCCTCCCCTTCCCAAATGCCCAGATCTGGCACGCATCCGCAATCCAAACACCAACTACATTCATCTAAAGTTCAAATAAGTTTGATGTGACTAGTAGTCTTATGTAAAATGTAACACCCCCACACACAGAAGCTTGGAATCAACAAATATTGATGGCTGTCTGCCTGAAGCATTGCTCATGGCAAGAGAGACTGACATTCTGCTGCACAATTGTGTCCAGACAACATTCACAGAGAGACAGCATGGCATAGTAGGTGTCAGACTAGGATCTGGGAGACCCAGGCACGACTCTCCACTCTGCCATGGAAACTTACTCAGTGACCTTGGGCCAGTCGTACACTCTCAGCTTAACCTACCTCACAGGATTGTTGTGAGGATAAAATGGAGGAGATGAGAATGAAGTACACTCCTTTGGATCTCCTTGGGGAGAAAGGTGGGGTATAAATGAAGTACATACATACATATATAGAAATTACTGCCTATTATCATTTCAAGTTGCTATTTGCAATTAGGATTTTTCAAATTCCAACCCAGTAAGATCTGTGGTGCCTTCTAACACCAACAGAGGGTTGTTTTATAATACATTCTTCTGCTACTATTTTCCATGACATCAGAAAATGAGTTTTGTGAAATGAAGAATTACGATAGCTCTGCTATAAAAATATAAATTGCTAAATTACATAGCTTTTCTAAATAGCTATCAGTCTTTGCATGCAGTTGGCACCAACATGGACCAATGCTGCAAGCGCAAATCCAAGCAATGCAGAACTCAAAACAAATAAAAAGATCCTTCTAAACACTGGATTTGTATAATGATTCTTGAAGAAAACTATCTAAACACTGGAACTAGTCAGCGGCTAGACTGTAAAGCTTTTAAACAATAGCGTTCAGTTTTTAAATGATCTGTTTCTATGATTTCACTGCTTGTCTCTCCTTAATGGCAAGAAACAGAAAGAAAATAAACGGAAGATGCATGTCATAATGTGCAAACAGTAAAAATTTGAGACAGAGCATCTCAGGCATGTCTCTTAACCTGTTGCAAAGGCCAGGCTCCTTTTTGGCAAACATTTTGGCAGGGAACAGGAAGGTGGGAAGAAGTAGGGCTTTTTTTGTGGGGCAACGTGCCAGAATGGAGTTCCAGAACCTCTTTGGCAAAATTATTTTTAAAATGTTGAAAGGTATGCAGATTGAAAACTTCATGTCCCCCTTGAGAGTTCCAGCACCTCTTTAAAAAAAAAAAAGCCCTGGGAAGAAGATTTACAGAATAATTAGTGCCAATTTTTTTGTTTGATGAGAGCTCCTACTTCTGCATTCTTGTGAATAATAAATGCTAGTGAATACGGTTCAGTATCCCTAAATTCTGTAGAGAGGCCTATGAACCTCCACAACACCCTTATGAAGGCATAGAGTGACTCTTCTGAAGAAAAGTTTAGACTTCACCCTCATACCCTCCTCTCAGAAGCCTTCTCTCTGAGCTTGGAAGGTTCCCCCTGATTTTAAGCAACTATTTGTATATTTTCTTCATTTTTACTTCACTTCCCCCCCCCAAGGCCTACAACATTCTCCTCTTCTCTGTTTTATCCTCACAACAACTCTGTGAGGTTGGTTGGGATGAGAAAGGATGGGTAGATAGGTAGGTAGATTAAAAATAAAATATCTTTGATATCAGTCACATATACTAGTTGCAAAACTGTATTAAAATATTATAAAAGAAACAGGTTAGGACCACAAGTAGCAAAAAGAGGAAAATGAAAACTCACAACAACAAAAGCTAACAAAAAGAAATGGGGAAAGGCAAGTCTGTGAGTCCCCATGCTGTAGTTAATGAGGTCTCTTTTGAGCTACCAAGAGAAGGTTAGCCTAGTTAACTATTCTCAGAACACAACAGAGACAGAATTTTAAGTACAATAAATGTAAAATGTAAAATTTTGCGTTATTGCACATTAATATTTGCATAAAATAATGGTCAGAATTAACAGATCAAATTAAATTTAAGATAAATTTCCATTTTCTTAAAAATAATAATAAAGATTGCAAAAGTTAAAACAGCAAGATGGTTCCAGAGGAGAGGGAACTGTGATTGGTCGTGAAGCTTGTTTACAAACTCAAGATTTACTACAGACATCTGTCATATCATCACTGCAGTTGCTCCTCCGCACCATAGCGTCTCGAGTTTTATTATATTCCATGCATACCTCGCCAGTGAGAACCACAGACTAAGTCAGTGTTCCATTTTAAGACTGCTAGAACTGCTTTCTAAAGAACTTCAGGGGCAAATATACTGTGACAAGTGTTAATGAACCACCTGGTCATGGTAGCTGAACTCACCTTGGTTTTAACCTGTGGAAGAGTGTGGTGTGTGTCCAGGGCAAACTCAAACAATAGGGAATGCATTCAGCCTAGAAGAGACAGCCCAGAGAGGAGCAGGAAGAGGATTGTCAATGAGTGCCAAAATTCCAGTGAAGAGAATAGAAAAGGGAATTTGCCAACCATCCTGTCTATGTAGTTTGTTAGGGACTCTGGGGTTTGAAAGAGAACTCTCAAGGTACAAGGCCAGGATCTAGATTACCCTAGATCAGGGGTGTCAAACTCATTTGTTATGAGGGCCGGATCTGATATAAATGAGATCTTGTTGGGCCGGGCCATGTGTGTGATAAAATGTAATGCCAGGTCGCGGAGAGATAAACTTTATAAAGGACACAAACGGGTGTTGTTATTTTTTACTTAAAATAAAAACATGCTTAAAACATCAGCACTCTTGCAATATTTTGTTTATTTAACAGTGTCTGATAACTGACACCTCTTGCTCTGAACTATTGCATTAAAATGTCTGTGCTGTTGCAATCTTGAGTATGCTATTTGGGTGTGTATCTGTAAGCTGCAAAACTACTTTTGATTTATTGACATTTAGTACAGAAATCTCATGCTCAGAGTTCTGAGCTTAGGGCCCAGGGGAAAACATGAAATGGCTGTGCATTGCGAGCTTTCGTACATAAATCGCTTCATGTGCTGATCAAAAACATGAGAAGGCACCATGACACAGAGGGCTATGTGTTTGTCTACAAAACTAGTCTTCCTCAGTGGTCAGTATCAGCATACTAACTGGGAAGTCTAAGTTCAAAATCCTCAAAGGAAATGTGCTGGATGAACTTGGTTTGGACACACACTCTCAGCCTAAACCACCTCACTGGTTTGTTGCTATTCCTCATCTAAGTAATTCACATTGCTTTCCTACTGAGCAAGATTGGCTCATGAGGGCATGAATACAATGAAAAGGGGGAGGGAACCCAGTTGCACCCAAAAGAGCCACAGCATAACAAGCCCAATAAAACACACACTATAGCAAGGCACACAAAAGCTCTTGCCTTAGATAAAACTTTGTTGGTCTTAAAGGAGCTTTGTAGTTCTCCCATGCAACTGAGGCAGCCAAGCAAAACAAGCTTTCCCTCCTTCCCTTCAGGGAGGAGCCTCAGCCAATGGAAGGGAAGAAAGGCTTGCCTTTCTCTCCTGTGCTACTGAGGCAGCCTGGCCAGGAAGTAAGCTCTGGCTTGTTCCCTCCCTCCCCCTGGAAGGGGAGGGGGGAGCCTTAGCCAGTGCAGGGAACAGAAGCTTGCCTATCTATCTCTCCTGTGTGTTTTGAGAGAGTCTGGCAAAGCGTGCTACGATGACACAGCAGCAGCAGAACTGGAAGAAGAAGCAGGAGACAGCCAGTTCCTGGCCTGATAGAAGCCCTCCAGGGGCCTGAGCTGGCCCCTGGGCCACATGTTTGACACCCCTGCCCTAGATTACCCTCAGGCTTCGAATCCCTCTTCAGGCACAAAAGGGCACATTCCAGTCTTTACGACTGAGAAGCCACACAAAGCCTCTCCTTGATCAGGCCTACTAGGAATACTAGGTGCCTAGCTTCCTGCCTCTGTTGACTAAGCAAAATCATCTGTTTACTACACTTCTAATTCCAGCTTCAGCCTTCCAGCTCTGGATTTAGGATGGCAAATCCTTGCTGCAGCATGGCTGAGGCTAGGGGGTTGCCAATTTAGGGGGTTTTGCTGGGGGGTTGCCAATTCAGGGTTGGGAAATCCCTGGAGACTAGGGAGTAGAGCCTGGAGGAGACAGGGTTTGGAGACAGGAGGGTCCATAGAAGGATATAACACCATGGAGAAGGATATAACACCCTCCAAAGCAGCCATTTTCTCCAGGGGAACTGATCTCTGTAATCTGGAGATCAGCTGTAATTCGTGGAGATCTCCAGGCCCAACCAAGAGGCTGGCGATCCTAATTTTGCCACCTGGCTAGATGGCACTTATCCAAGTGTCAGACCCACTTTTGACTTTCAGGGGTGCCAGCTGCCCAGAGGAAAAAGATGTGTCCAATTAATAAAGGTTTAATGGGATGTTGTTTGCCTCCATGCCATGAAAAGCATCCTCTGCCCATTTCCACACATTAAGCCTGTATTCCTGGAAGATATATATCAAGTCATAATGTTGCCACATCTAAAAATAAAGTATTGTAACCAATTAGGAACTTAAATGAAGTCTTGGCTAATCTCATGATCACAACAGCCTTCCCAGTGTTGGCAGCAGGGGGGGTCATACTGGGGAACTCTCTGTCAGGTTTTTCTTCCTACAGTACTAGAAACTGTGGGAAGTGTAAATTAAGGCCTTTACCCAGGATCCTAAGTATGGAAATAAGAAGTCTCAAGGCTCCTTGCATCTAGAATGATGCATCCCAGGCAGAAGGAGTTGTAGGCTACAAACCAGGTTACTATTCAAAGTGCCAGGGAAAAAAGGATGCCTTGAAGTTTGGCCTCTGAGGAAGTGTCCCCAGTGCTGCCAGGTAAATCATGGTGGGGGAGAAAGTGGGGAAAGTTGAGGTTAGATGATGCTTCTAGGATGTTATTGGGAGTGAAACAAGATATGAATTTCAGTGTTGGGCTCAAGAAAAAAAGAGCTATTCTCCAATCAGGGGATCTGGGTGCCAAACCCAATTTTGAATCAAGCTGAAGGAAAGTTTTTCCATCACTTCTATCAAGTAAAAATAATTGCGGGTATTTTCTAGTTGAGCCCGCCCCCCCTTGTAATTAGGTCTCAGCAACAGATACTATGCATGAGTAGCTTTCCCCCATTCTGTTCTACTGGTGCTTCCATAGGTTTGCTCTGCCCGGCATTCTGCTCTTCCTGCCTTCTAGTGTAATTTAGAGAATTTGTGGGCCTTCTTCAGTAGTCACAAATATATACACACCAAGAACAAGTATAGGTACATGAAGCCAAACAAGATGGTGATGGAGTCACATTTTATTCCATGTGGACAAATAGTAACATTGTTAAGATCATGCTCACACATAAAAAAGTATGATTATAAATTATATCTGATTTTTGCAGTTCATTTCCTCATGGTGTGTATGTGTACATCAACCAGCAATCGACAGCCTGGTTCTTAGCATCTCTTGTCACATTGCCTTTTGGGGGAATAGGAAATATCTATAGCCAACAGGGCAGCCTGTTCCTTTTTCTCCATATTTGAATGTATTAGCTTATTTAAATATTTAAACCTTATATTTCCTCTTGGCTCAAGGCAGCTTTATGTGGCTTTTATTCAGTTCATACTCCATAGCAAGAGTAAGGCCCCCCCATATTAATTTCAGTTTGTGATCAATAATGCCAGATGAGCATCTAATTGATGCTGGCTGTGGGTACCCATGAGATTATTTGTTTGCAAAGCTCCAGGAATGAAAACATGGACAGCTCAATGTTTAAAAATGCCGTTATACAAAGTTAAAACAGAGATTGTGGAGAGATCTATACAGTCACTCTCCAATGGTACCTTGTCCTTTGTGTAGCTCTGGTTCCAAACCCTTCCTCAACTATATCTGTGCTTTGTGGTGCTACTTCAAAGGACACAGTGTCACAAAACCACAAAGGAACAAATAACATGAGTGAGGTCAATGCTACTATTAATACACTTTGATGAAGACATTTTTGGAATGATTGGGAACTGTTGCACTTCAAGGAACAATGACCTCCTCATGGCAAGAATGTTACTGATAAAGCTGATCTCTTCGTTATCAAGTCGGCTATTCTAGCCTTGTTGTCAACCAGATATTTTAACATGACTGAGGCATGATGTCCAATGGTATTTATATTCAAACGGTTGAAGTTAACTATTGCTTATTCTCAAAACTGATCATACATTTGAATGCCACCCACAAAGGTATAGCAATGTTAAAATGTCTCAGTCAAGAAAGAGCTTTTGATTTCAAGGCTACACATAAAGGTTCTTATGGTCATAAGCTGTTTTTTTGGTTGTTTATCAAAACTCATTTAGTTAATTAGTTTTATAGACTCTCTTACATATTTCTTTCCTTTTCTACCATGACCACATTCATTTAACGTAAGCTAATGATTAATGGTGTGATAGTCTGAAGATATAATTTCTACAGTGCTTTTGAACTTTGGTTCGAAGAACTGGTTAATATTTTCCAAAAATACTGCCCAGGAGGTCTGAATAAAACGTGTGCTCACCCAGGGAAAACTGTGGTCAGCCTATACCTTAGTTGTCTCTGAGGCTAGCTAATTCCAATGGGTGATAGATACCTTAGAAACGCTTCTGTTACTGATTAGAGGACAGATTTTAAAAATTCAGATTCTGAGCCACTGAAAGGATGGATGCTTTAAAAGTTACTCTGTATGACTAGCTAGGCTCTGATCTGGTTCTGGTGAACTGATTGACATGACAGTATAAAGTTTCTCACAATGGGCAGGTGTTGGGGAAATTTGGAATGCATCATGTTTTGGCATCATCTTAGGCAGGTGTACATAAGCAGACCCTTAAGTGCTTAAATTGAGGCAAGTATCTCTTTATCTGCAGCTGCCTTTCAGTTGCTGAAAACAACCTGCCAATGTCTTTAACACTGCACAGTACGGCAGTCTGGGCAAATTAACAGTCGATGCCATATTTCAGTGTGAATGCAGACACATTGGAGCAGATGCACTATATTATTCAGGATGAATCCGACACCTCATTTTAGAACCTACTCCATGGTGGAGATGACAGCAAACAAACAATATTTCTCTGTCACCATTACACCTGCACAGAACTCTTCCAGATGGTCAGAGGCCTATTGGGCTCTGGCTGACCGGAGGAGATGGATTGCTTTGCAGCCCACTGCAATCATTTTGCTATTTTGTGTGTGTGTGTGTGGATAAAATCTCTCACATCTATTCTGACTTGGACTATAACTTAGCAGCAAGAGGATCAGATGGTCCCAGGATGCCAATCGGCCTGGTTGTGTGTGACACCTTTCAGCTTCTCCAGTATGCTAATGTAGACAGGCTTCGTGGAAGTTTGAGATCTACCGCCTGCTTGTATGACCCCTGCCCCTTCTGGCTGCTTAAATCTGGTGTGGGGGGTTAGAGGCCTGGCAGACTTGGTCCCGGAGACAGTAAAAGCCTCCCTGTGAGACTAGTTGGTTGCTCTTGCCTTGAAGCGGACAGTGGTATAACCACTTCTAAGGAGACCTTACTCTATACCCAGTTGAGTGGAATAAATATCTCCACTCTCAAATGTACCATTCTTCAGCAAAGGTGATTGGTGGCTGGCCAACTTCAGGGATTTCAGAATGAAGGAAATTCTTTGGATCCATTCCAATCTGGTTTCAGGCCTTGTCAGGGGACTGAAACAGCCTTGGTTGCCCTGGTAGATGTCATGCACCAGGAGAGGGACATGGGCATTCTCCTGAACCTCTTGGTGGCTTTCGATATCACTGATCATGGTATCCTTCTGGATAACCTTTTGGGACTGGGAGGCACTGGTCTGTGATGGTTCCGGTCCCACCTGGAGGGTAGGTTTCTGGTGGTGGGGGAGGGGACTGCTGCTTAGCCCCTTGGCCTCTGTCCTGCAGTGTTCCCCAAGGTTTCCTCTTGTGCCTCATGCTTTTCAACATCTAAGAAAAGTCACTGGGAGAAGTCACCAAGAGATTTGGCCTCGCCACCAATTTGCAAATGACACTCAGTTCTTAAACACATTATCAGCAGATTCCAGGCAGGCTATGGAAACTGTGAACAGGTGGCTGGCAGCAATTCTGGAATGGATGAGGGCTAAGAAGCTGAATCTTAATCCTAACAAAACCATGGCGCTACTGTGGGGGGAAGGTCTGACCCAGGAAATGGGTCATCCCCCGTTTTGGATGGGCTTTCGCTCCCCCTAAAGGAGCAAGTTTGCAGCTTTGGGGTGCTCCTGGACCCAGGCCTCCTGTTGGATAAACCAATTGCAGCTCTTCCTGGGCAGAAAAGATGTTGCCTCTGTAATGCATGCCCTGGTAACATCTAGATTAGATTACTGTAATGTGCTCTACATTGGGCTGCCCTTGAAGACTGTCTGCAAGCTACAGTTGTTACAGAGTGTATTGGAGGGTCTCTTTCACTCTAATCTTGTTCCATCTACATGGATGTTAGTAGGGGGGTGTTAGCAAAGACTTCTGCATATAGAGCATTGTGCTGATTGTAGAAAATCCGCATCCTTTTCACTAGAGAGATGGGAAAATTGTCTCCTAGACAACTTAGCATCTGCTTCCTTACGTGCTTGAGCTTTAAGGCATATGTCCAGCCTCATTCTCTGCATATTAACACATATACAGGGAAGAGAGTGTTTATGAAGACAAATACCCAAGAAAGTAATAGCATGCTGAGGCTCTGCCATCTATAAATACTCACACCATAAAATGCACACATTTAAATCCATTCCATCTGACAGCATTTAATCAGTATTGCCTAATTCTTCTGTGCAATATATGGGGGGAGAAAAACCCTGGAATCCTAACAGCCACTTAGCACCTGCATTTCATGAAGCACTATTTCACGGAAGCAGTGTTGACAAATTTGGTAAAGAGCCTTATGGGAAGCAGATGGCTATCAATTTATTAACTGGCACAGAGGTCTAAAAAGACACTTTATCCCCCCCCCCACGGAAATGTTTGCTATAAGTGGCAATGCTGTATACTCACCGGTGAGGAATAAGGTTTGCAATAGGTCCTCAGCCCAGCATCATGGGGGTGTCAAGCAGGAATTCAGCTTGTATCCTGTATCTGTATTCTAGCTGTAAGCAGACTTACTAGAGCTCTAGAGGCAAATGCCTATTATGATATAGCCTGATGCTTCCAGGATAGGCTTATTTCTAGATCTGGGCAACTAGCTTCTTGCTAGTATTTTGTCCATTGGACTCTCACCCTATGTAGGTGAGGCACATAGTAGCCTACGTATAAGGTTAAGGGTCCTGAACTAAGACTTGCTGATCATGAAATAAAGAACTGCTAACCAGAGACAGCATCTCTTGCATTGGGAAGCAGGACCTTCATCTTGATGTATGCAAGGGTTTGAGCTACACAGGATTCTTAATCAGACAAAAAAGGGAAGAGGAATAAATAACCCTGGTAGCTTAAACATACAGTAGGATCAGTTTATGGTACTGTATTATTGAGCACTGTGTGGTCCACTATTAAAAGATTGCTTTGAATCCCAGAAGTGGGCCAAGCCAGCCTATACAACCAACACTCTGGCATGCCATCTCTCTTGCTGGACTGTACTGTTTCAGACTGCAGGTAGAAGTTCAGATGTCTGAATGCTCCCCCCCCCCTCAAAAAACAAACTAACTAATGGAGATGGTGGGCATCTTACCATCTCAACAAGGTTTGCAAACTTTGGTTTGGGGGCCAGGTGCTAACAGCAGTTTAACAACAGGCTTTTCTACTCTTTGACTTCAAAACTGCAGCAGTACATCTATGCAAGGTTGTCCTCGAATCATTTACTTTCTGTGTTTTTCCTTTCCTTGGTACATTCTTTTTCAAACCTGGCTTGGTATGATCTTTCCAGAAAGAATGCAATCCAAGTGTCTGGACAAGCCCTATGGATGGAAAGGTGAGTACTTTCAAAGGCCCCCACCCCCACTGATGCCTTCCATCAGCCCCTCACAGCCATCATCTTCCCATCATGCCTTTCAGGGTGATCAAACACCTCTACTGAAGTTAGTCCCATAGCAGGCTATGAGCCAAGCAAGGCTTTTGTAAGAGGCCAGTCTTACTGCCTGATTAGAGAAGAGCAAAAGAATCACAGATCATATAACAAGAAATAGCTTTGGAAAATAAACATAAGCAGACAAGCTTGTTAAGAGGGTACCGACAATTTAGGAAACAATTGGATCTGAAGGAAAGCTTTAAAGACAACAACACTAAAACATAAATTTTATGAAGAAATGGACAAGACTTGGCAACTTGCGAGATCTTGAAATCTTACATTTAATAAGAGAAGAAAGAAGAATATTATCCCTGCAAACGATGGACAAAACACAGTCTAGAATCCTGTTTTGTAGACAAGAAACAAACCTCATTCTGTTAATTCAGTTTATTCCCCCCCTTCATCAAGCAGTTGATTTATGGCAACCCCACGCAGTTTTCAAGGTAAGAGATGTTCAGAGGTGGTTTCCTGTTGCCTGGCTCTGCATCGTGACCCTGGTATTTCCTGGTGGTCTCCCACCCAAATACTGACCAGGGCTGACCCTGCTTAGCTTCTGATATCTGATGAGACTCGGCTAGCCTGGGCCATCAGGCCAGGGCTTAGACTACCAAAAAGTGTAGCTTCTCTGTTCTGTGTACAAAGCAATGAATGCAGCCCTTGAGTATGAATATTTCACAGATGTCTAATCGCACCACTGAGGATTCAACACTGGGTGCCCATGTCTGAAAATCGCAGTGCAAGCCTATCCAAACTCTTTACATATTCAAAGTACCACTGTCCGGATTGGGTCCTCCCCCCAAACATTCCCCCCCAAACATTCAGGCAAAGGATCATTTTTTGTTACAAGAAAGGCCAGGACTGACTAAAAGCCATGGATTATGTTAAGAACAGCCTCTAAACAGCCTGTGTATTTTCTGAATCTCAGAATCGTAAACGGTTTCTTTACACTTGGATCGCATGATTGGCTTCCTTCCCAGGGGAGAATGACAAAGATGGGAGTGCTTGAAGGAGCAGTGAAGCATCTTTTTAAAAGTGAGATGTGTTCACGTTCTCTTAAGTAACATTTTCAGAGAACGATGCAAGTGCCTATAAAAAAAATGAGATGAAGAATTCAGATTATGTACACAGGTACCCACTCCCCCAATTTACACAGCAGAACTGTCAAGGGACTGAACAAGCACAAGATATAAAAGCGCTGCAATATCAAATTGCTACTCTTTGCAAGGATTCCATTTCTCTGAAAGTTTTGGCAAGTACAATTTGACTCAGTTCCCTTGCCATTGGTTGGAAGGATGACTTTGCACTGTAAGACTAAATTCCAAGTCTACACTTATCTGCTTTCACAATCATTCCTCCCAATGTTGATTGAACCAGATTAGACATACTAATAATCCATTTTAGTACCTTTAGGACAAAATAGAAATGCTAATGGCTTAACTATTTTTACTCCCTCCTGGTTGCATTTACATCAGAAGCCCAATGTTAACTGTTAAACAGTTTCAAATGTACATACTTGGACGAAAAAAATGCAATACCACACATAAATGTTCCTGCTCCATTCTTTAGGAGAACAAGCAACAGGTGGCAGATAAGCAGGTAATACTCGAAGTCACTCTCTCAAAACTGCATAGAATATTTCTGCAAACATAAAGCTGGTGCTTTGGCATAAGCCTTGGACCAAAGTCTAGGACAATATTTTCCTAACAAGACTCCTTCTCCCAAATACTCGCACATACATCCCTGCTGTTTTGTGCTATCTCTTAACCATTTTGTCACCAAAACCAAACATAGCAAAGAATAACAAAAAACAACTGTGAGCTGAATTTCCTGCAAAATATTCACAAAGGAGAGATTTCATCAAAGTGAAATGCATCTATTGTCTGGAATAAATCTATCCATATATTCCATCACAGAAAAATGAAGAAGCCAAAGAACAAATATACAAAATAAATATCCAAAAAGTCCAACACTTTTCCTAGGTAATTTTTCTAGTGTTTCAGACTTCTGGTCCTTCCTCAGGAACAAAGAACAACTACTGAGAATCTCATTCCATCTCCTTTGAAGATAATGTTTTTCTATTCCTTCAACATTGGGCAAGGTCTCCTTAGCTCTAATCAGCACCCCTAAAGGCTGCTTCAATGTATCAGTCGCTTTTTTTTTTGTTATTCTTTGCTACTTTTTACTGTGTGTTGTACTGTCGTTGTTGTACCAAGTCCAAACATGTCAAAGCCAGTTGATGCTGTAATGTTGATTTGTGGTTACTTACAACTATATTACACATCTGATATTCCTAAAACGAAGGCATGTAGGAGCAGAGGATTTGTGGCATAACTGATACATGCATATGAAGCATCCCACGAGAGTGGCATAACTGATGCATGCATATGAAGCATGTCAAAGCCAGTTGATGCTGTAATGTTGGTTTGTGGTTACTTACAACTATATTACACATCTGATATTCCTAAAACGAAGGCATGTAGGAGCAGAGGATTTGTGGCATAACTGATACATGCATATGAAGCATCCCAAGAGAGTGGCATAACTGATGCATGCATATGAAGCATGTCAAAGCCAGTTGATGCTGTAATGTTGGTTTGTGGTTACTTACAACTATATTACACATCTGATATTCCTAAAACAAAGGCATGTAGGAGCGGAGGATTTGTGGCATAACTGATACATGCATATGAAGCATCCCAAGAGAGTGGCATAACCGATGCAAGCATATGAAGCATGTCAAAGCCAGTTGATGCTGTAATGTTGGTTTGTGGTTACTTACAACTATATTACACATCTGATATTCCTAAAACGAAGGCATGTAGGAGTGGAGGATTTGTGGCATAACTGATGCATGCATATGAAGCATCCTCATGGCCCAACCTGATTATATTACAAACATGGTAAACTCTTGATAGGAAAATGACAGTCCAATCCTAAAAACACTTTCCTGGGAGTAAATCCCTTGAATTGATCCGAGTAGGATTCTGAGCGCAATGCTGAGAGCCAGCATTGTATACAAGTTAAAATGTCACACTGGGGTATGGGAGACCCAGGTCTGAATCCCCCCTCTGCCATGGAAGTTTTCTGGGTGACCTTGAGCCAGTCACACCCTCTCAGCCTAACCCACCTCACAGGATTGTTGTGAGGATGAAATGGAGGATGGGAGAATGTTGGAAGCCACATTGGGGTATATATGGAGTAAATAATACAACTTTCTAAGCAGAGTTACACCCTTCTGCATTCATTGAAACCAGTGGGCTTAGAACACCATCACTCTGCTTTAGGATTTGTATATTCTGTGTAGATTTCACAATGTTCAGTTTCACGAGACACATTGTTTTAGAACTTAGAGGGGCAGAACAAATTCTACCAAGTACAATTGACTTATGGAATTCCCTGCACAAGATATGGGGAAGTCTGCTAGCCTGAATGGGGTTAGAGAAATTCCTAGAGGATAGGCCAATGCGTAGTTATTAGTCATGATAGCAAAGTAGCTGTGGCCATTGCCAGTGCATTTCAGAATACCAGATGATGAGAACAAACATAGCCTCCTTTCCTTGTTTGTCGGCTTCCTTGAGGAATCTGTCTAGTCACTGCTGGAACGGAACACTGGACTCAATGGACCCCTGGTCTGATCTGGCAGGGTTGTTTTTACATTTTAATGAAATTCCACTTATCTCCAGTGGCAACCTTTGCAACAAGATGCAAAAGAGACCTTCCAGAAGGCACTGGTATGAAATTAAAAGTCTGCATTAACATATCTTCCTCTCCTGGGAGCCATGTCGATTGGCCTGCACTGTGATTTCAGCCATGCCTTTTCACTGTGATACATTTGTCTGTGACAAGCAGTTCAGTTAGTACATCATTTTAAATCTAACCTTAATTACAGAAGGCCTTTTTGTCAATACCTATCGTAAATGTAAAAGCATATGAAGAAAGCTGGAATATTTGTATCACCAAAAGAGAATACTACATGAGCAATATGACTCACAATTGAGATAACTAATTTTAAAAATTGTTTTGATAATGACTGCATTTTTATCTTCTCAAGGCAGTGTGGGAAGTAAAAAGATTCCCTGTTCTGATCTGAACATTTACACCGATTGATCATATTCTAGGGATGGGAGCAGCAGTTACATAACAAATGTGGTGGGTGCATCTGAGATGACTTGCAGGCAACATGAGAAGTTTCCATACAATTCCATACAATTCTGCAGGTGCCAGAAAGCAATTTACTTTCTGGCCTGCTTCAGGAATCTAATATAACTGTAGTATTTGGGTTATAGCTGATAACGGAGAATCTCAGACGCATATTGACATGGATTCATTACAGCTTCCGTTAGAAAAAAAGGAAGAGAAGATTGATGAATCAGAAATACTTAGCTCTCAAGAGGGATGGCTACAGACACTAGCTACATGAACATCTCACACCGATATTAAAAGGATGACCCTGGTGGTTAGAGACATCCTGAGATATGTTACAGCCCAAGGCAAAAAATCCAAACAGGCCCCCAGTGGTGATAAAGCAAAAGCTAAACCATTTACAATTTTCTGCAACCAAGAATCTATTGCCTTGGGCCTTGCTGTTATGTATTTTAAAAATTGTTAATTGGTCATATGACCATTGGTAGAATTACTACATTTTATTTCTACAGTAAAAAAATCTGCTTTCCAAGAGTGAGTGCCATTAAATATAAAAAAAGCAGTGGTAACTGAGTAATTAATAGCCAAGCATTTTCCATAAATCCCAACGTTAGTGGTAAGTGTTGGTTATAATACTATGTGTGTGTCTCCACTACATACACACATACATACATACACGTGGCTACCAGTGGTACATGCCTACATAATCAGATCTCTCTCAGCCCCAAAATATAAGTCTCACTTGACAATTAGTGGTGCATAATGCTAAAAGAGCTAGAACTGCAGGCTGCCAGGCAACCATAGGATCTCCTGGCTATACTACACACAATGCCACACAATAATAATTATTATTATTTTAGCAGCATGAGAGCTGCTGCAGGATGACTACATCCTATGCTGCAGTGATAAGCCCTGGATCACATGGAAGGAGCCCACATGTAGCTTCTCCACATACCAGGTGTTCTGAAGGGTCACTGCTGTGTTGCAAAGAAATCAACAGGATGGCGTCATGGCTGAAGAGAGGACCGTTTCAGAAACAGAACGCATTGCTCATTGCACTATTACTTTATCTTAGTAGTTTATCCACTGCTCTTGTTGTCCAAACCTACTTATTTGGTATATTTGCCTTCCTCCATTTCCAGTTTCAGTCTATAGATCTGGAATGCATTGAAACAGCTAAGAGTCAGAGCTACTAATCAGGAGGTTCCTGGTTCAAGTCTTCCCTCTGCCACAAGGGTGCTGGGTGGCCTTGGGCAAAAAGCCCTCTCTTAGCCTCAGCCCCCATTTCCAATATGTAGATGATAATGCTGACCTACCTCATAGAGTTGTTGTATGGATTATAGCAAGATCATATATATGAAGCACTCTGAACTCTTGAAAAGTATTATTCAGATGCTCAACATTATTGCTATGAGATTACATTCTTAGGCTGCAATCACACACAATAAATAATCCACTTTCAATGCACTTTCCAACTGGATTTGTGAACTGGCAAAATCCAGTTGGAAAATGCATTGAAAGTGAATTATTTAGTGAGTGTGATCACAGCACAGTTTCTTTTCCTTCAAAACTGTTGTCATTTCAAAAGTAAAGCATTCCAGTCTCATCACATCTATCTCATTCTGAGACTGTTTCAGATTCATTTTGCAGAAGTTAAATTTACTTCTCTTCCAGATGTTGTGGTTTGGGGGAAAACCTCTAACTTTTCAGCCCAAGCTTGGGAAACATTGCTCACTCAGCTTGAGCAGATAAATGGTTAGTAATAAAAGATGCTGGGGGAAAAAATGCCGAGTAATGTTGCAGAGTTTACAAAGCAATTATGTACTGTATGAGAAAGGCACTGAAAATTTATAATAGGAACTCCAGGGGACACTATCGAGTAAGTGGTGCGTAAATCACTTCCACCCTCAGAATTGCTCTAAGCATCACTGCTCTAGCAACGGCCAGAACAGGAGCATGAGTAATAGTAGGAAGGGTACTTCTGCTATTACTCTGATAAAATGCTTTTGCCAAATTTGTTTAGTCAGGTAGACTTGAACAGATTTCCCAGATGCTTGTCTGGAAATGAGGACCTGTATCCAGGGGTGAAAATACTTGTTAAGCTGGACAATGGCACCTTAGTCTGAAGGAAGGCTTCAAACTTAGCTGAACAGGCTGGTAGGCTACATGCCAGGGGCCCAGTGCTTACATCTTTAAGGGCTTAGACGTACCTCATCTTGCCCTGGTCTTACTCTGGGCGTTTAGACCGTACTCTTCCTCTGCCAGGTGTGGCCATCAGGCAGGGCTAACAAGAGCCTTTGTGATAGCCTAGATAAAGATTCCCTGGGCCACCTTCACTCACCTGACCTGGGCTAAACATCATATTTAAAAAAAAAAAATCACGTCATGCCCACCATCCCTAGCCACTCTTCTCATAACCCCACAAGCAGGATGTTAATTAACAGGAGGGAATGTAGGCTAGGGAATGGGTAAAGGGACTGGTGAAACAACAACCGATGAACAGCAGCACCTTCCTCAGGGTCTCAGGACACTTGAAAGTGTGCTGGCATTCTCTCTGGACAGACCTTGGGTAGTTAAGGCTAACTTGTGTTACTGAGTCACTTATCAGTATTTGCTTCCTGAAGCTTCAGTTGCTTACAGGAATTCGAAGAATGGTAGTAGACTGCTTTCCCATCACATCCTTCTCCCAGAAAGGGAGACAACATACTTTGATGAAGACCTACCTGCTGACATCGGGGTGCTGAGTTTGAGCCAGCCTAGCCATCATACTCACTATGGAGACTGGCATCCCCATGGCAAGGCTCCACATGTGCCCTATTTATATAACTTAGAATAGCCCATTACAGAATCCCATTCATCTTCCAGGTCTAGGAAGAAAAATTCACAAGGTTAGGTTCCCAACTCACATAGCAGGTTGCTGTAAACACTTAGGCCACGTGGGCCTGTGAGAAATCCAAGACAGCAATGAAGACCTCATGGTAAGCATATTCACAGGACACAAGATTAAAAACACATACTATAAAAAGCTTGCACGTATTACCTTGTGACTGCATATGGAGGTTATGTGAATTCTTCTTCCACCCGAGGAAGGATTCACATAACCTCCATATGCAGTCATGTCACGGGATAATATCTGCAATCTGTTCTACAGCCTCTGCTCTACAGCAAGAGAAATAGAAAGAGATCAAAACACATAGTCCTAATTCTTTATACCAAAACATACAGTGTTAAGGACAAAATAAGTAGTACTTTCAAGAAAGGTTGCTACCAGTTTCTTGACAGAGGTAGAAGTTGCAGATTTTCTCACAGAGACTGCATTTCTGTGCAAGCAGCTGTTGAACACTTAAATGCAGTGCACTTAAGCTGCTAAAGGCTCAGGGCTTGTGTGGCATGAAACAGTGACCACAAAACCTGGGGGGGGAGTGCTTTGAACAGGCTAGCCTTACAACGAACAGCACTGTAAAGAGTATAGAAATAGCATGAGTTGTGTGACCAGAGTTGGACGGCCCTACAGTAGAGGTAGGAATGCTAGCAGGCAGAGAACCTAAAAACTAGAGGCAGGATACTTAGAAAAGGGGACAGATGAAGGTGTTCAGGTCTCCTGCTATAGCAGGAGGCATCCTGCCCTGCTTGCGGCTGCTTGCGGCTGTTCAATAGAGCTTCAGGGAAAAATGGACGTTGGGAAATCAGTTGTGTTTCCAAGTGTGAACCTGGATGTGACATTGGTGTTTCAGTGTGATGCTCTAAGATTCCACCCAAACGCTATGATTTTACTCTAGGGGGTTGTGCCAGAAGTGATGTCATGACATTGCTACAGTGCCTATTGTGCATGGCCCCACCCCTACAACTCCAATCAGTTAACAGCACTTGGCTGGCACCCCGAAAACAGATTACTGAGATAAAGGAAGAAAGTGAGTGAAAGAAGCAGAAGGTGAAAAACACAGACATTTTGACATAAACATCCAAATCTGGGACTGTAGGTTTTTGTAGGCTAGGATATTCACCAATTGAGGGTGGGGAGGAAGCCGTATTTTCATTGATATTTTCCAATGGAACTCTAAAACCAAAAACCAAAACTAGTATGCATTACAAACATGTCTTCCATCTAACTGTCAATGGTGTAAAACTTCACTAGTACTATAGTGTATTGATGCTTCTGGCTTGCCATACTGGGAAATGTTAGAAGTTTGCCTTTTAACAAGAGCAGTTTCACTTCCAAGTTACAGTTCAGTTTGGCTCTTGCTAGCCATCATAATAGCCATCACGATAGTTCAAGGTTTCCTCTTAATTTACCCGCCCAGCACAATAAAGTTGGCTGTTTGTAATGTACCTTCTGTAGGGCCTTCCCTTTACATTACTTAATGCTGAAAACAAGGATGGAATCTTCATAAAGGGCTAGGGAAAGCACAAATTATCGGAGTTTGATCTAAGCAGTGTGCTGTGCTACCCAAGGGAATAGTGAAGAATTTAACACAGTGTGCCCATGCCCAGTGCCACTGAAGTATACTGGCAACTCACACCTAATGGAGTACACAGTTTGGATCCAGGGTTCCCACTGTGTCCTGTGTAGTGCATGTGAGCTGCAAGTTCTCCACAGTTCCTACATGTGCAGTGCCTGATTTGGATTCCAACTGTGGCACATGTGGAGCAGAGGCTTCAGCCTTCCCCACTTTTCTGCCCCCTCAATGGTCCTGAGCTGGAGATGTTTGGCATCTGGGGAAACCCACAAGTTTACGTGTAGGTTCCTTCACCAAGTCAAACAGTGACCCCTCCCTTGGTAGAGCTGCTAACCTCCAGGTGATGGCTGGAGATCTCCTGGGATTACAACTGATCTCCAGGCAACAGAGATCAGTTCACATGGAGAAAATGACTGCTTTGGAAGGTGGACTCTGTAGCATTATACCCCACTGAAATCCCCTCCCCTCCCCAATCCCCGCACTCCTCAGTCTCTACCCCCCAAAATCTCCAGGTATTTCCCAGTCTGGAACTGGCAACCCTACTCCTGGGGAAATGATGCAGAGGGGATGGGGAGGCTGAACCTCCTCCTGCACATGGACCACAGTTGTGATTCAAAATGGTCATCGCAGCACGGGAATGGAGAAGAACCCACAACTCATGTGTGACTGCAGGCTGGGGACCATGGACTATATTTCTCTGGGGCAGCCACCACTGATTTAACCCAGGCTCTTCTAGTACCAGTACCACTCCTAACACTCCTTATGATGGAGATGCCTTAACTATATTAAGAGAGTGGTTCTCTCTACAACTATCTGAGACCGTGCAACATAATGACTCCTATAAGCACAACCGAGGTCCTTACAGCAATAATTTCTCCATAGATTGCTGAATTGTGGCAACTGGCATAACACTGTGGTTTCCCAGCCTGGACGATGGCTGGGTCTGTGGCCTACATGAAAAAGCCTTTCAAAAGGTACCTTTTCCCAAACAAACAAAAGGTGGTGGGGAAGGGGGGAGCTTATATTCCAAAATCCATAATAGGAAACACCGGCTGCAGAAACAGCAACAGCAATCCTCCATGAGGCAAGGAGTCTAGCTTGCTCTGAGAGGTCCAGCTGACCAGAAAGCCTCATCTGCAACCAGTAATTATTCACAGGTTCCTGGTCAGAACCACAGACAAGTATAGTAAGAACATAAGAGAAGCCACATTGGATCAGGCCAATGGCCCATGAAGTCCAACACTCGGCCAGAAACCAAGTGCCATCAGGAGGTCCACCAGTGGGGACAGATTCCAGAAGCCCTCCCACTGTTGCCCCCAAGCACCAAGAATACAGAGCATCACTGCCCCAGAGTATAAAGGCTGTGGAGGACTCTATGAACCACAGTCCCCTCAGTGCTTATCTTATAACTGCATTGGACGTATTGTGCAAAGGTGTCAGGCCAGGGTGAAGCTAGACTTCTCTAGGGTACAGAGAAAAGGAAGTCAGCTTTGGGGGAAGCTACACTGCATACCGTGTACATACCTTGTCTGTTGAAACAGAACACACTTTCTGTCACGTGTGCAATATCACAGTTTCTGAGGCCCAAAGCAGATGTTAAGTTTGGCCATGAGTTGGGTCCTCCCCCTGCGCCACAATTGTGAGCCAAACTGGGCCTTGGAAAGCTTGGGACTTTGGTCCCCCAGCATCATGTGAGGCTGCGCAAACACTAGAGTTGTATCATGTAAACCCAGGGGACAAAGTTAACATCTATTCTGAGTCTGAGTTATAGTCCTTCCTCATGACTTTTTGACCATTCTTGATTGTCAAAAGTATGTTTTGTTCACATATCTCAGACAACAAGAATCAGACTTACTTAAAATGGAAATAAAATATCTTTTCCTTCTGTAATCAGCCAATAAAGCCAATTTATGCAATGAGAAAAATCAAAATTTTGAACAAACCTTGAAAAAAAAATCACTTTTGGTTAAGAAATGAAAATAACTGACTGCCATGTGGACTTTCATTTCATCAACTTGGGAGGCTTTTACCAGCACACAATTCCTCTATTCCTACGGTTAATTGCCTTTTAACATCTCATCAAGTGCCTTATTTAACAGAGAACTCACCCTAATTGACAGTGCACCATTAACCACATATATAATTTCTCTCTCTCAGCACTAGTTGAAGTGAAACAATCAATGATCTAATTTTACTTTCCCCTTTGCGTTCTCCAGTTAACTTTCTCCCTGTAGTGATACTGGAAGTTTGGAATGTATGCTTTATCATCATGTTGTTCTAATTGAACAATATTGTTATGAGCCCAATCCAGAAACCAAAAGAACACTAAATTATATCCAGCAGGGTAAGGAGCCTGTGTGGTATAATGGTTAGAGTGCTAGGCACCCAGGCTCAATCACCACTCTGCTATGGAAACTCACTGGGTGGCCTTGGGCTAGTTACTGCCTCTTTGCTTAGCCTGCCTCACAGGGCTGTCGTGAGGATAAAATGGAGGAGGTGAGAATGAAGTTCTAACCTGCTTTGGGTCCCATTGGGAAGAATAGTTGAATAGTATAAATAAAACAAAACTATGACGTAGACATAAAAATAAACATAAAAACTTTGTGGATATTTTGCCTCTTCATACATTGCGCCCTTATTTTCAATTCCCTGAAAGTGTTCTTATATCTTCCCAAAATGTTGTTTTCTTCTTTGTGTTTGTCAGATTTTCTTTTACTGATGTTTGCTCTTGAGCCTGAGTTTTGGGTCACCATCTTGTGTCATATCCACCAATTTCTATATATCACTGCTCTAAAAGGCACAGGGGGAGGAATGTCTTTTTTCCACCTGACTTTTATAGTAAACAGTCCAAACCTCATAAGCATATTTATACATTTAATTTCAGTCACAGAAAAAGTCTCACTTTCTGGGGACTCAGCTATACAAGACCTTGGGAGTTCTGTGAATGGAGCTTCCAGCATGTTTTCCTCTGAAAAATGAGGCATGCAGGGCTCTGATTCTCTATAAAATGAGGCAATACAGGACAGCAAAATGAATAGAGGAAGGATTACAGCCTCTCACTCCATTTCCCCTACTTGAAACAGCCATAAACCCACTAACAGTTAAATGTTTGAGCAATTATATGTTCAGTTGTATGTTTGGCTCAGGGAGGAGGAGGAGGAGGAGATCAGATTTATACCCTGCTCTTCACTACCTGAAGGAGTCTCAGAGCGGCATACACCCCCTTCCTTCCCTCTCCCCACAACAGACACCCTGTGAGGTAGGTGGGGCTGAGAGAGCTCTCTTGAAAACTGCCCTTGAGATAACAACTCTCAAAGAACTTATGACTGATCCAAGGTCACACTAGCAGCTGCATGTGGAGGAGTGGGGAATCAAACCCGGTTCTCCCAGATTAGAGTCCACACACTTAACCACGACACCAAACTATACAGGGGAAAGCTGAAACCCACCCTTACACCACAGTGTCAACTTGAATTTGGGGGCCCAAATACCTGATGTTTAGATGGGAAAATCACAAATTAGAAGCACCATTCATGGAACCCACCCTGTCTCAAGTAGCTGAGTCCTGACTGAAGGCATTCCTCTAGGTGGTTGTTTTCACAACAAGAAAGCCACTACCTCCCCCCACATAAGCACTCTCCTTCTGAAAAGGCACAAATGAAGATACACCTAGAAGTCAATTGTACTAAGATCCATGGGATTTATTTCCAAGTATATGAGTTTAGAATTGAATCTCCAGGAAGACTGGTGCAATAAAGGTGAAACTATTTAAGAAAGCTCATTTAACATAATGAGAGCTTCAGGGGAACCATCTATCAAATACTGGCTTATGTAACATTCACATTACTGCAAAGGAGAGCTGCCCCCAAGGAGTTTAATACAGGGGCTGACAGTGCAATCCTAAGCATAGTTACATCCTTCTGAATCCATTGATTTCAATGGATTTGGAAGGCTATAACTCTTTTTAGGACTGAATTGTAAACCTCTTAAACAGCAGTGCTGACTCTTAGGTGGAAGTCAGGCCACCACCTGGAAACAGTATACTTTATCCAACCAAAATTAAGCATTTTATGTCCAATTGAATTCAGTGGAAGACAACTAAGTACACGTTTGTATCTCTCATATTGGACCAGTGAGAGTCAATGTGCTTCATGGTGGCTGGATTGTATCCAGTGTGAATTTAGGAGGACTTTGGCCATTATAAACACCATGCTTTTTCAGGACAAGGAAGGCTTTTGGTCTTACTAACTGTGCTGTGTGGTATTGTCATAGAAGTCTAAAGTGAGCAAATGTGTACTGTATGAAACCCCTATGAAGAAACTGGGTTGTATAACATTGTGCTTAATAACCAGCTGTAAACACAAGTCCAGGAAGTAAAACCAAAAGAGTGGGTCTCTCAAAATTCCTTCAAGAAAGAAGATATTTGTTCACTTGGAATTCCTTCAGCATGGACATTTTGACCTGTTTCAGAACCAATCCCACTCCCTGGCAGAGGCAGCATACCACCAATGTGCCCTCTAAGCTGAGTGAGTGTGAGCTACCTCACAGCTTCTTTTTAGCCTCTGGCTCACACATTTGTCAGCTCAGAAAGGATGGCTCTGGAGCAGACTAATGTATGCAGCAGCCAAATTGCTCATTCACAGCTTTAATGCCAGTAGCTCGCAAAGTAGAATTTTTGCTCACAAGACTCCATGGCTTAGAGGGACCATTGCCCAGAACAGTTTTCCTTATTGTTCAAGCCATCACGTTTGTTAGGCATCAAAGAGTTCTCAGATGACCTGCACTTGCTCATCTAGGAAGCCTCCTGGACTAGCACAGCTTGTCTCCATGTGATTCCCTCCTTTGACTGGAATTGGTGAGCAACACACAGAGTGAATCTGCGCTTGACGTACCTCAGATCACCACCAACTTAAGACCTGCTATGGGCTTGTATCCAAAGAACTGCGTGCACGGCTGAGGAATGGGAGAAATTCCCACACTTGGAGGCCCACCCCAGTGACACTATTGTAAAACAATGAAGATTAGCTACTGAAACTTTAATGCCGGGCCAGACATATGACCTTATTCAATAACAATCCCTTGTACAGTCTCCTTTCTATTCCATTTATTTGGTTCTACAAGATAAGGTGAGTGACAACCTCTAGTGTGACAGTTAATTTTAACCTCCCTATCAAAACACAGCTGCCTTTTAAGTTACAAAAAGTATTCCATTGTTATCATCAAGTAGGGCGACTTGATATCATTTGTCCTAGTACAGCTATAAAAAGAGGAGGCACAGTTGGAAACTGACAGAAGCCTAAAACCTTAGGAATGAAGTTATCATTGTACAAGCTGCCAGATTAGAAGAGGCTCTTCAAATAGGAAGAATCTGGCTGAACAAAATCAGTGCTACTGTTAGGAAATGCCTTGGCAAGGCGATACATCCCTATCGCGGCCAAAATCAAGTGGAAGAAATGAAGCTACTCTGCTGCAGAAAAGAGATCTGAAGAGACAGATTTGTACCTCGACTGGCTTCATGATCTGGGCAAGGACTTTTCTGTCTCTTTGAGTCTTCAGGGGCATCATGAGTCTCCATGACTCTTTTTGTTCCATTCTCTCACTTTCCACTGCCCAGCTGAGATGGCGACAGGTAAGCAAATGGGGATTTTGGAAGAGAGGAAGCTGGAAGCTGGAGGGAAGGCTGTAAACTCCTCTAGGCCACTGCCAGCCAACCTGGGCCAAATTTGAACTCTACAACTAGGAACTTAAAAGACTGCCTGGAAGCCATTTCAAATAGTATAGGCTGTGGTCTCAGCCATGATTCTCACTCAAAGTCTCAGCCACTCACTACATTACTCTGCATAAGTGTTTGTATATGGAAATACCCCACCCCCCACTGAACCATGCTTATTTCAACTTGGGAAAGAAATTGCTTTCTACACAGCTTTTTTGACAACTAGCCAAAAATGCAAAAAAAGTAGGGAAGAAAGCCATTGTTTTTCCGGGCCAGTTGAAAACCATACATGTATGTTATCACTTAGTGACTCTCAGCTGAAACTGAAAATTGACTCCGTTCAAGGTATTTGTGTTTCAGGAGATGGAAAGCAGAATGAAAGCTTGGCCTGTGCAACTGGGCACACAGTTACCTTCTTACATGTGTGAGTCCTCACTTGATGTTCCTGCCATGTGCAAAATCACCTTGATTTGGCAATGCTCATACATGTTCACATACCTGGGAGTAAGTCACACTGACCTCTCTGGAATCTCTGAGTAAATGTATAATCAGTGTAGTCTCTGTTCAGTCACCGTAGCCCTTACGGAAGTTTTGTTAGTTAAATGCTTGGAGATCTGAGTCCAACCCATGGCAATATTACCATGGAAAAATCCTTACTACAGAGGAAACAGAATAGTTTGCTTTTCTAAAGTAGAAATCGCATCTGAAATTCTGTATCAGATATCAGCCCAGATGAATTTTTTATGGATGTAAAATAAATCCCTAGCATAGTAGTCTTTTAAATCAACACCAAAACTATGAGAGCTTTCACAGCCTCTGCATGATTGCATAGAAATAACACCCTAGCACAGTTTTGAAGTTAACCACAACACAAACAGTTCTTCTGAAGTCTCCCTACACCCCAGAGCACCCTGACCTGCATAGCCCAGGCTAGTTTGATTTCATCAAATCTTGAATGGGAGACCACCAAAGAAGTTCAGGGTTGCTACTCAGAGGCAGACAATGGCAGACTACCTCTGTTCATCTCTTGCCTTGAAAATTCTATGAGGTCGCCATAAGTTGGTTGTGACTTGACGGCACTCTCCATCATCACACCCCAGATCGTGACAAGCCGATGCACATCCTTATGCATCCTTTTTCTATTGCCAAACGGTGCCTTTCATTTGTCCATTTCATTCTTCATGCATATACCCCACTCTTCTTCAATGAGCTCAGAGTGGGCCATACATGTATTTTAGATTCCCATTGTTCTCATGACACCAAGCCAGCGAATGCTGAATGGCAGTGACTGTATATCTTTCTCCTCTCCTCCATTTTATCCTCATAACAACCCTATAAGATCGTTTAAACTGAGAGTGACTGGCCCAGTTGGTATTTGATCCTGGGTCTCTCAGATCCTAGTCCTGTGCCCTAACCTTTCCATTCATTCATTCATTCATTAATTCATTCATTCATTCATTCATTCATTCATTCATTCATTCATCACCTTTGTTAGGCATTTGTCTCACCAGAACCAGAGACATTTTTAAAGAGGAGGTTTTACATTCAGCAAAGTAAAATGACATAAAAAACAGTGACATAAAAATTAAGATAAAATTATCCAAAAGCATACCTAAACTGTTCATGGATCCTCATTGCAGCTAGCAAGCACTGAGCCACCTGCAAGGTGATAAAGGGATTTCTATCTGACAAGAGGTACACTACTAGCTGCTCTTCTGAGAGACCCTGAACATGATGCAGAAGAAGTCTAACAATTGCATTCCTCGGTTCCAAATAAAAGTTACAGTAAAGTAATATGTGAGCTAATTGTTCGGGAACCCCAGCCCTAAAAGGGCAAGACCTTTCACTAAAAGGGGTTCCCAAGAATCTACCAAACAGAATGACTGAGGGAAGGATATCGGGCAAGCAAAAAGGCTCTGTGATCATGAGGCAATTCTAGAAGGGATAAACAGGCAGCTGCTGTCCCATAGTCTGGTGCGACACCATGGGACACAGGAGAGCAAAATCTATTTGCTAGAGGACACAAGATTTGCAGGACCTTAGAGAAGTGATGCCATCCAGAGCAGATATCACTGGATGGTTCCTTGCTGCATAAGACTGCTCATATATTCCCTTGGTAGCAGAAAACAACATGAAAAATGAAAGAAAAGGAAACAACACATTGCATAGCATGGAGTTGCTGACTCAGGCTTAGCAAACCAGTTTTAGCCACGAGCTGATTAACATTGTTCATGTTTGCATACACTGAAATTGTTTCAGATCTTGTTTTCTGCTAAATATCTTTCCAGAACAAAAGCTTGGCATGAATATGATACTTGAACATCTGAACTGGTTGGTGTTTTCTGCAAATATTGTATTGCTATTGTCTCTTCGTTGCCTTACAGGGCCAGCAAGACTTCCCTGCACTTTCTTTAGACAGCAGAAATGATTGCATGCACAATTATAGCCGTAACTAACCAGCATGTAAAAAGGGCGGTGTGGAGCAAATGCCATTAGTTTTCAAACCAGCACACATTTGTTTGGTGTTGGATGAAAATCAGAAGATGCATAATGCACCATAAATCTACCAAATCATGTACAGTAGGCAACAAGGAAAGTGTTAAGGTTTGATTAGATGATATGCTGAATGTGAACTGGGTTAGGGAAACTACAACCCAACTAGTGTTTAACATGTGACCCAGGACTCATTTTAAAAACAGTGTGTGTGGAGGGAAGGGCAAGTCATCTCCCAAGCACGGCACAGTGCCAGGAGTGTCTTCTTCTTGGTTCCCCCTTCTACCCCATGTGGTTTTGCTAACAGAAAAGGGGCAGGGAGGTCAGGCTGTTTATGTTAATCATATGCATCAAATATAGAAAAAAATTATAAGCTTGCTTCATTCTTGAGGCATGCTGGAATACCTTAATGAAAATGGGTAATAAGACAACTGATTTTAGCTTCAGTTTCAGAAGGGATTGCGGAGTCAGATTGTCAGACTAGGATCTGGGAGACTCATTCTGCCATGGAAGCTTGCTGAATGACCTTGGGCCAGTCACATTCTGTCTCCCAGACTAACTTACCTCACAGGATTGCTGTTGTTGTTGTGAGGATAAGATACAGGATGAAGGAAAGCTGTAAACAGCTTTCAGAAAACAAGTACCTAAATAAATAAATATTATCACCATGGTTGACATCTAGGGATGAACAGAGAAGCTTTGGGCTTGTTAGAAAATTTCCTCAGAGATCAGAGATCATTGGATCATGCCTATCTTGATCAAATATCAGCTTCCTGCTAAATACTGGGTGACCCCTTTTCTGTTCACAGACACCAATCCAGTAGTAACTTTATTTTAGCAACAGCAGTTTCTTTAATGTGCTGCCAACATAGGTTTTAATTTACGAATGTTTGCTGTAGAAATTGTATACAAATATTGTAATAGCTTATTATGTCATGGATTTTTATTCTATTCAATTGCATTGATTTTTTTAATGCTTATGACCTCTCGTCAAAGGGGTTATTAATAAAAGGCAAGAGGCTTATCATTCTGTTTGGACACTGTACCTTGGAGGAACATATCTATTGAGTCATTCTCATCCTTCACTGCCACTTGCTTTTCCTTGTTTCCCCCATGAAATGGAAACAAAGATGGCGCAGGGCAACATATACCGAAAAGAGAGTGCAAACACTGAAAAACGTCCAGATCTGGCCTAGTTGATTCAGATCGCATAGCAAGAGAGAATTTAATTTAGATTAGTCACTCTTCTGAAATTAACAGAGTGTTCAAGGGAGATCTTGGTTAGTTATGTTCTCAATGTACATCAGTAACTGGGTTCATTCAGTACATCATCTTACATTAACAAGATTTCCTGCATGAAGCACTTCTAGCAGTTAATTTATTGTACTGAATATAATTTATTAAATACCAGACCAAGACTAAGAAAAATGTAAAAACCTATTTAACTGCTACTGAATAATAATTGCACTGAATAGCATAATGCCTTTGTTGAAAATGAAGCTAAAATCAGCTGTCTATTACCCATTTTCATTAGGGTATTCCAGCGTGCCTCAGGAATGAAGCAAGCTTATACATTTTTCTACATTTGATGCATTTGATTAGCATTATATTAATGCCAGATAAGAGATTCCCAAATTTAGGACTACATCTAACCAGGAAATGGTCCCTCTTGTATATATAAAGAGAGACTTTTCGCATGGAATGTTTTCAGGTTTGCTTGCCTGAAAATGCTCAGTTTGGCCATAACATGAAGCCATGGAACAAACTATGGTTAGTTTCTGAAACTAAAATTCAGCTCACAGTCACTGAAATCCTGGTTTACCTTGACAAATGCAGTTTTCTGGAATGGCATTGCCAGAGAACAAACCAGGATGTTTGCATCCAGACATTATGTGAAACCGTAGTTGAAGAACATAAGGGAAGCCATGTTGGATCAGGCCAGTGGCCCATCCAGCCCAACACTCTGTGTCATATGCTGGTCAAAACCCAGGTGCCATCAGGAGGTCCACCAGCAAGGCTAGAACTCCAGAACTCCACTGTTGCCCCCCCAAGCACCAAGAATACAGAGCATCACTTCCCCAGACAACGTGTTCCATCTATACATTGTGGCTAATAGCCACTGGTGAACCCCTGCTCCATACGTTTACCCAATCCCTGCCTGAAGTTGTCTATGCTTGTAGTCACCACCACTTCCTGTGGCAGTGAATTCCAAGTGTTAATTACTCTTTGGGTGAAGAAGTACTTTGTTTTATCTGTTCTAAACCTACTTCTCATTAATTTCATTGAGTGTCCATGAGTTCTTGTATTGTGAGAAAGGGGAAAAAGTACTTCTTTCTCTAACTTCTCTATCCCATGCATAATTTTGTAAACATCTATCATGTCACTCCTCAATTTCATTTCTCCAAGCTAAAAAGTCCTAACCTCTTTAGCCTTTCTTCACAGGGAAGATGTTTCATTTGCCATGTTGACACCCACTCGACGTATCCCTCTGGAGCGCCTCACAGTCCTCCTTGGTTCTCACCAGCCTGAATAACTTCATGTCATCTGCAAACTTAGCCGCTTCACTGCTTACTCCCAACTCCAAATCATTAATGAACAAGTTAAAAAGCACTGGACCTAGTACCGAGCTCTGCAGTACCCCATGGCTTACCATCTTCCACTGTGAAAACTGCCCATTTAGACTCACTCTCTGTTTCCTGTTAATTATCCAGTTTTTAATCCACAAGAAGACTTGTCCTATTATCCCATGACTGCTGAGTTTACGTAGCAGCCTTTGATGAGGAACTTTATCAAAAGCTTCCTGGAATAATAATAATTATTATTGTATGACAGTGGGTGTAGTATAGCCAGGAGATCCAAAGATTGTCTGGCAGCCTGAAACTCTAGCTCTTTTTGTGGCAAGTTAGGTTTATTTTGGGGGCTGAGAGAACTGTGACTAACCCAAGGTCACCCAGCTGGCTTCAAGTGGAGGAGAGGTGAATCGAACTCGGTTCTGCAGATTAGTGTCTGCCCCTCTTAACCACAAAACCAAACTGGCTCACAGTTTCTTGGAAATTTAGGTAAACAACATCTACTGAGTCACCCTCATTTACAAGTTTGTTCACCCCCTCAAAGAACTCTAAAAGGTTATTGAGACAAGATCTTCCCTTACAGAATCCATGCTGGTTCTTTCTCAATAGCTTTTGCTCATTAATGTGCCACTTATTCTATTTTTGATAATTAATTCTACTAACTTACTCGGTATCGATGTTAGACTGACCTGTCTGTAATTTCCCAGATCTGATGTGGAACCTTTTTTTTAAAGATGGGGGTTACATTAGACACCTTCCAGTCCTCAGGAATGGAGGCAGATTTTAGTGACAGAGTGCATATTCTTGTCAGGAGATCCACAAATTCACATTTGAATTCTTGGATATATGCCTGAACTGAGGCTATTTGTCACATCCATGTATTTTCAACAAGGTCAGTAGTGGCTTTGGATCCTGCTTGCAAAATCCTAGAGGGAGAGTTCTCCATGCTAGCCAGTCCATGAGCCACCAGCCTCCCTCAATATGGATCTTATTACATGTAAAGCAAATCTGACTGGTTTGAATGGAAGACACCAGAAAACCCAGATGGGACTCCACAGTCTTTTCTACAAGTACGAGCGTATGCAATGGGAAATCCCCATCCAAATGAAGTACCTTTTTCAACATGTCCACCATGTTCCAAATAAGAAGAGACAAAACACACAAGTCAGGAGGTCTGTGTGATGTATTTGTTGCTAGGCTGTCAGCTTGAAAGTGGGAAATAAAATATAGAATGCTCACTCATGTACCAAAACTATCTGTCATGTACCAAAACTGAAAACTGACTGGTAGAAACTTGATGATCTTCTTGATGTGAGTAGTTTTATATAGTGCAGCTGAAATACGTTATATGGTGCGGTTGAGTTCTCAGAGCAAGCCACAAGTGACACTCAAGATCTGTGACTAGATTCCTCAGCATGTTATTTTCAGTGCTACCCTGAGCACTCGTCCCCTCAGCACCATTTCCCTGATTGAAAATGCCTGCTTCCCAGGCCCGTAGCTACAGTGGGACATCTCAGGGCCTGGCCCCTCGACTTACCGCCAAGGCTCCCCGACTTCCCATACAGCTCAGGCACTCCCTTGGGGGGTGCAGGGGTGTGTGTGAGGTGCTCCCTGACTTATTTAAAAGCCCCCCAAATTAAAAAATCCTGGCTACAGGCCTGCTTCTTCCCCACCTGATTTAAACCCCAGTAAGAAAAAGGGAAATGACCCATATTCTGCCTGGTTTCCCTTCCAGAGCACAAAGCACTGGGGGATAGGGAAGGAGGAGTTTTCCCAGTAATGACATAGTTCCCATTCTCAAGGGCCAGAGTCCTGATCTCTATCGGGACCATCAGCAGTTGCTTTTTTCAATTAAATTGAACATTGGGAGACACAATTTTGTGCTGTTGTGCCTCCAGGCAATGTGTCAGACACAGTCTGGGCTCCCTGGTCGATAATGCCATAAGTGGGTATCTTTATTTCAACTTTAGCTTGAAGTACCTTCACTCTTATCTTCTGCAAATCTATCATTCACCTGAAGGCAAAACTTACCTTATCTAACATTATCCTCAAATGTAATGAGATGTCTATTTTAACAGGAGTTCATTGCTATTAAGGAAGAAGGTCCATCCTCGCATCTGAAGGCAATGATTTTGTAATATTGTTAATCCCTTTCTGAATCATACCCCAGTTTCTCTGCGAGATGGAAACTGCTTTAGCCTTCCTGTAACACTAGCTTGCAGCAGCCAATCTGTATCAACAAAAGAGTGCTAAGAGAAAATTTAATAGTTTCCAGCATACCAGATTTTCAAATATGCCCCTGGGAAAAGACCCTGTGGAGCTTGAAATTGCTGGGTCTACCAAGTTACATAAATAAATTCACTTGCACCTGCTGGTTTTAGCCCCATTTTCTCCCCCCAAGGGGGGGATATGTACCTCCCCCCTTCAGACAGGATCCAAACATAGAGGGAAGGAGCTGTTTGTCTTTTGTATGTTCTCTAGCATCTGACATGGACCTCAGAGATTTTGACTGAGAGAATTTAACAGCTTTTAGAAAATAACATCTTGTCTTGAGAATAAACTTAGCTAAACTTTAAGCACAGATGTATGAGCACTTAGCTGCAAATTGTAGTCAGTGATAAATGATATATCCATTAGGAGATTTTCACACACAATTCTTAAATTGATTTTGCATCCCCCCCAACACCTGTAGATCAAATAAAAAACCACTGACCAGAATGTAGAGGCCATTTAAAATTACTTCTGACCTTTTTAAAAAAAAAATTGGGAAGGGCCATAGTTCAGTGGCACATGCTTTGCATGCAGTCATCCCTGGCTGGCACCTCTGGTTTTACAAGTATCTCAGGAAAGAAAGTCTCCACAAGTCAAAATAGATTGAACTGGGCTAGGCAGACTACAGGCTGACTTATTGTAATGATTTTCATAGCTTTCCAGATCCCATTAACAATATCCACAACATGTCACATTCCAGCCAAACCACTCATTGTGCTGGAAAAGAATCGTGAAAGGATCTTCTGATCATCCCCCCCCCCATAGGAATAGCAGCTGCCTGAAGCCAGAGTTCAGGTGAAAGCCACTGAATGCAGGGGGGAGATCTAACTCTTCACCTGATGTGGTTTCATCAACTGAATTTGGACCTCCTCCCACACACACTATTAGTCCTGGAAAAGGGAGGAAGATGCCTGCCTACTGCCAGTCTTTCCCCTTCCAGGGTTAATAAAAGAGGGAGGGGGTGTTGGTTTCAGTCAGAGCCTCCACACAAGAGACAGGGTTACATTCCCTCTTACCCCTGAATCACATTCCTGACCCAAATCCAGCCCTATATGGCTGCTGTTTCCATACTAAGATGCTGAGAAGATCCATTCATAGATTTCCCAGCATTGTATCTAGCTGGTATGCTAAACATCAGTTGTGAAAACTCCCTTAGAGTCACCATCAAAATAAGTTCTGTGGTTTAAATATTGTAGAAAAAGACATCAATTGCATTCATCATAAGGATGGTGGGGGAAAGGGATGGGGGTTAACTGATATAGCCACTTACATAACTCTCCACTTAAAGCCTGCAGACTCTGCTGGAGTTCCTCAATTCCATTTTTACTCTTTCCCTCCCTTCTTGTGCTTCTGTGCTATGTTTACAAGCAACCAACAGCTGCTAGAATGCCAAAAGCTACTCCAAGATGACTACATTTAATAGTAAATCTGCACCATAGACGGCTCTCGGAGACCTCCTCCCTTCTCTGGCATGCTTGAGGGTGGCAGCTAAAGCCTCACTGGTGGTGACTCAGCTACTCAAGACATTTGCAGTGCAATTCTAAGCACCGTTACACCCTACTAGGCCCTCTGATTTCAGTGGACTTAGAAGGGCATAACTCTGTTCAGGATTGCACTGTTTGTTTTATAACTTTATCTAGCCAATTAAGGTTTTTTTAAAAGACAGGTTATTTTTTACCTGTTACTATGCTGAAAGGAAAATGTTATGTTTTCCAGAAATCTTTAGTGGAGCAACAATAAGCTGGGGTGGGGGGAAGAGGGAAAAACTAAACTAACACAAAAAATAAGACAAGGATCATATTCCAGATTATATATCAATCCTACTACAATAATGAATCACTTTCCATCAAATATAAATTCTAACTAAGGCAAGTCTACATTTTAATCTCAGGTGATTAGTAATCCCTATTCTGTTAAACCAGGGGTGTCCAAAGTTTTTTTGGTGAGGGCCAAATACAGAAAAATAAGCAAAGGCCCGGGCCACACACAAGAGGTGACATTTTGAATCTGCAGGTGAAAGTTGGAAAAAGGTGTGTGGGGGGTTAAAGGATACAGGGTTTCAACCTTGCGCAGAAGTCAGACTCTGGAAGATTTTTCCCCCCTTTGAATCTAATCCTGTGGGTCTGCAGGGACCCCTCCTCATCTCATCACCCCTTTCCCCACCTTGAAGTGCACAATCCTAAACATAACATAGTAAAGGTAAACGTTTCCCTTGCTGGAAAGCCAGTCAAATCCGACTCTAGGGATGCAGTGCCCATCTCGTGGCCGGCATGACTGGAGGCCGAGGCGCACGGAAAGCTGTCACCTTCCCATTGAAGTGGTACCTATTTATGTATTTGCAATTTCTTGCTTCCGAACTGCTAGGTTGGCAGGACTCCCTCATGCAGCACTAAGGTCTGGAACCGCCGACCTAACGATCGGCATTCAGCGTCTTAACCACATAACATACCCCTGAGGTAATTCGTAAATAAGGTCAATGGAACTTACTCGTTAATAAGTGTTTTTACGATTGCAGCCTTGCAGTATCTCCCCCACACACACACCTGAGGGGGGCCACCCGGCCTGGAGCCTCGCTTCCCCGCCTTCAAGGTAAATAAAACAGAAGTCATGAGCCTGCTGGAGGTTTTTTTTTTCTTTTCCTGAGGAAGCAGCCAAACAAACACCGTTTATTGATTACAAAAGGAAGGGAATCGCCCGCCGCAGGGACCTGCCCGAAAGCGCGGGTCGCGGAGGGAAACCGGGGAGGCGGCCGAAGTACCCGGGGAGGCTAGCACCAGAAGGAAAGCCAGAGTCCGGCGGCAGCGCAGGGGAAACGCAGCGCGGAGCCCTCGGCGGCTCGGTCGGGAAGCCCCACAAGTCCAAGTGCTGCAGGGAGGGGGAACCCGAAGGCGCGCGGCCAGGGAGGGAGGGAGGGGCGCCCAGCCCAAAGTCACCTGCCCCGCCGCGCGCGTCTCCCGCCAGTTTGTGGATCCGAGCCTGCGCCTTGGGGAGTCCGGGGAGGGAGAGGCGGGGAGGCGCGGGAGCGTGCGTCCCTCCAAGCGCGCTGCCGGCCCTCGCTAGACCTTGGTGCCCATGTGCGGGCCATATTCAATTCTATTTTCAGAATTTGCTGTGGGCCAATAAAAACTGACCCGCGGGCCGCAGTTGGCCCGCGGGCCGTAGTTTGGACACCCCTGTGTTAAACTGTCTGCTTATTTTTTACATTTCTTCTTTTTGTACTTCAGATTGGCTTTCTGTGCAGCAGCCACTTTCTCTGATTCTGAAGTTTCCGAAGTGCCGCTGGAACTTCTTGAGGTGTCATCTGATTCTCCATCACTAACTTCTTCTATATTATCTACAGATTTTGTATCATCTTTACTTGGGTTTTGTTGCTGTTTCAAAAAGTCTTTGGCTTTTTGAACAGAGTCATTTTTATTTTTCTTATCCTTATAGTTGAATGCAAGTCCCTCAGGAAAAATCCATCTAAAAGGAATTGAATTATTGTGGAGAAAGTAGGTTAAATCCTTGTATTGTCACCTTCGCTTCCACATCTCGAATGGAAAATCCTTTAGAAATTTTATTTCATTGTCTTTGACCTTCAAGACTTTTCCAGGTGTAGCTTTCAAAACATTGTCTCTGGTAGATCTTTTTGAGAATTTCACATATATTTCTTCAGGTAGATTATTTTTTTAAATAAAATCCAGATACGTTCGATATGCCAAGTCAATATCATTTTGTAACACATCTTGTTTGATATCTGTCATTTAGTGCCAGATTTTCTCCTTTTTGCTCAGGAATGCCTTGAAAGCATAAGACATACATTGATCTTTTCCCATCAGGCAAGTCAGAACTTCCTAGAAGTTGTTTCCCTCTTTCCACTACTTTTTTATCCCTTCTTTTTCAGCTCTCCAACAGGGCCATGGCTCTGGCTTCCACCCATGACACATGTGTGTTCCTTCCTCCCTAGAGCTTGCATTTCCCCCTGTTACCTCCCAGCCTGGTCTCTGCCATTTTACATAGAAGGGAATTGATTTCTGTGTAGGTGGAACGGGAAAAGATGGCCAGTCTGATGTCTTTCTTGCCAGGTTCCACTGTCCTACTATGTAACCAATCTGGGACCAGCAACATATTTCAGGCTAATATCAAAGTACCCAGATGATTTTTTTAAGGCAAAGCTGTTTCAATAAAGGGATATTTAGACTAGAAAAGCAGTGGGGTGGGGGAGGGGAGTAACCTTTCTCTGCCTGTCCATTACCATCGCCACTCCCTAGATAGCTTTTCCCCTGCCAGTATTCAAATGCATGGTTGCCTTGAGAAATGTGTTTTCAACTCCTTGGGGGGAAATGAAATATGGGAGGTGATTTGGAATTTGGAAAGCATCCAATTCCCAGCTGTAAACTGTCTTTTCTGAAAATGACTTTGCTATTTGAGAGCCAGCATGGTGTAGTGTTTACAGTGCCAGGCTGGAAGAACTGAGTTCAAGTTGTCACTCTACTATATGGGAGCTTGCTGGACAACCTAACTTATATCACCAAAAATTGTTGCAAAAATAAAGTGGAGGAGAACAGAATGATGTTGTCAACTGCTTTTGGTCCCCACTGGGGGAAAAACAAGGTATAAATAAATAAATAAATTCAGAAAAGAGCATCAATAAACTATTGTTCTCATTAGCATGTAACATATAATTTGATTCTGAAAAAGAGTTCTGTAGTAGCAGTGGAAAGTGTCGTCAAGTCACAGCTGATTTATGGCAACCCGTGAGGTTTTCAAGTCAAGAGATGTTCAGAGGTGGTTTGCCATTGCCTGCCTCTATGTCACAACCCTGGTATTCCTCAGTGGTCTCCCAGCCAAATACTAGCCAGGGCCCTGACCTGGGTAACCCAGGTTAGCTCAGTCTTGTCATATCTTGGAAGCTAAGCAGAGTCGCTTTGGCTAGTATTTGGAAGGGCAACCTCCCAGGAATACTAGGGTCATAACACAGAGGCAGGCAATGGCAAACGACCTCTGAAGCATCTCTTGCCTTAAAAATGAGTCTAGTTCACCACCTAGTGGTGCATAACACTAAAAGAGCTAGAACTTCTGGCTGCCAGACAATCCTAGGATCTCCTGGTTATTCTATACACAATGCCATACAATTATTATTATTACTTGCCAGGGCTGACCCTGCTAAGCTTTCAAGATCTGACAAGATCAGTACAAAATGTATAATAAGAGGCTGTGTTGAATCTTTACAACCACAAAAAGCTTGAGTATATCTATTTTCATCATTTCAAAATTGTACTAATGGCATGCATATATTAGTAGATATTTACATACACTGATATCAAAGTTAAATTTCTGTGGAGAAATATGCATTACCTAAAGTCAGTCTTTTTGGTATATCAGTATGAGATCTAGGAGCTATTTCTAGGTAATAGTATGTTAATCATTTAAAAGTATAATTTGGTTTTAAGGCAAGCAGAGCTGCTTAACACCACTAAACAAAGACATATGCCTGGCAGCTTAAATACACCCGCAAAACCAAACATTTGATAATCTAATTTTACTCCTCAACAATGTGCAGGCAAATTGTCCTAAATACCTGCATGTATCCTTTTCTCCTGACATTTCTGAAACGACAGACATCCAGATTTGCTATGGATTAAAGCATTTGGGCTTGCTAAATGGCTCGAAGCAATTGTTATTGGATTGCATGCAGGAAAGCAAAACAAACTGATCCGCAGGATAATAAAGAGAATTAAACTCAATCTTTCACATGTGAAGAGCACTCAGAGGGAAAGAATATTATCCCTCTCATAGCTTTTGTGGCTATGCCAGGCTCTCCGCTATGAATGAGTCCAGACAAAGACATAAACAGAACCATTCAATGGCTTGGAACTAAGGAAACATTCCTTGTAGAACTGTAGGGATGGGGTGGCTCTGAGTGCTCGTGTCAGTGATAATGGGTCAAATCTACTTAAGATCGGAACCAGCCAAGCCATCACCCTTTGTGGGAGAGAGCCCTGGCTGAGCATATGCGGGAAGCCTGGTTCAGCTGCTCCAACTCCTGTTACAAAAATCCCAGGTATTCAGGCTACTTGGGAGCCAGTGCAGTGCAGTGGTTAAGAGCAGTGGGCTCTAATCTAGAGAACCCAGTTTGATTCCCCACTCCTCCACATGAAGCCTGCTGGGTGACCTTGGGTCAGTCACAGTTCTTTCAGAGCTTTCTCAGTCCCACCTACCACACAAGGTGTCGGTTGTGGGGAGAGGAAGGGAAGGCGATGGTAAGCTGCTCTGAGACTCCTTTGGGTAGTGAAAAGCAGCATATAAAAACCTCTTATTCTGCTTCTGCTTCCCTGGAGAACCACTCAGCTAAGAAAGTATTGGGAGAATAACTATAATCAAGGAAGGATGCTCTTTGTTTTGTAGTGGGTCACTGAATGACTGAAGAGGCCCAGACTAGATGTGATCATTGTTGTTTATGGAAGCAAGCCCTTTTTTACTAGTGGGACCAGCCTCTGGCCATACTCTTTAGTCCACCAGCTGAAATCTTCCTGGCAAGCCCTTCAGCTGTAAGGCAGGGCTTTTTCAGCAGTGGCACCTTGCCTGTGGCACACCCTTCCCATAGAGGCCTGCTTGGACCCTACCTTAATGTCTTTTATGTGCCAGTCCAAAATGGTTCTTTTTACCCAGGCTTTTAATGAAAGGCTTGATCTTTTATCATAGTTGTTATAGTCTCAACTGTTTGGGGATTTGTTTTAAGCCACTGAGAGTTTTCTATCCTTTTATGCTCTGGCTGCTTCTTCTTTTTTAATGCTGTGTTTTAATTTAATTTTTTTAACAACTTTTATGGAATTTTATGTTTTTATCATATTTTACTTTGTAAGCTACCTCAAGCAGGTTCTCTGGAGAAGCAAATGAAGGAGAATGAGGAGAAGGAGAAGAAGAAGAAGACAGCTTGATTTTTATACCCCAAGCAGGGGTGAGAAAGTTCTGAGAGAACCATGATTGCTCAAGGTCATCCAACAAGAGGGAATTAGATAAACATATGGAGCAGAAGTCCATCAGTGGCTATTAGCCACAGGGTATAGATGGGAATTCTCAGTCTGGGGCAGGTGATGCACTCTATTCTTGGTGCTGGAGGGGGCTTCTAGTGTCCTGGCCCCACTGCTGGACCTCCTGATGGCACCTGGTATTTTTGGCCGCTGTGTGACAGAGTGTTGGACTAGATGGGCCATTGGCCGGATTCAACATTGGCTTCTCTTATGTTCTTATGTAATCAAACCCAGTTCTCCCGACTACACCACACAAACCCACTACACCACACTGGCAGCACAGAAATGTTCCAAATAAATATTGGATGCACATGCAATTAATTGTAACAGTGTTCTCTGTGTTGCCTTGAACCACGAGAAAAGGCAGGATATAAATATTTCAATAAATAAATAATACATTCATTTTGTAACAGTCTTCTGAGATATGACTTGTTCTGTTTGTTTTGGGTTCTCGTCCTTTCACAAGTTTTCAGATTTTAATGATGCTGTGTTCTCAGCATGTGTGAACTCCAATAACTTTAAACTTTTAATGTGACGATGCTCTTAATTAGGCATCTTTGGGAATAATTAAGTCTGAAGGATATTATTGAAGAGACAACTGTATGATTGATGTATATACAGTTAATTTACTACCTTTGATTTTCTCAGCACATAGGTGTAATTATGTTCTGTGCCTAATTGCTTGCATACTCATTTCATTCTTAAAATCTATTCTTGAATGCAGCATTTCGACAAAAGCAGAATTCAGATCACAGCTCAAAATGCTTTACCGAATGCTGTGCTGAATGCAGAGGGTCCATGGCTCAGTGGCAGAGCATCTGGCTTACACACAGACGGTCCCAGGTTCAATCTCTGGCATTTCCAGTTGAAAGGACAAGGTGGAGAGTGAGAGGCCTCTAGCAGAGACCCTGGAGAGGTGCTACCAGTCAGATGAGGCAAAATTGACCTTCATAGATTGATGGTCTGACTCACTATAAAGAGATTTATATATTCCATGTCTGTTAACCCTGAAAAGCATTAATGATATTTCTTTTAACAAGAAGCTTCCACAGTGCATTTCAGACATGCCAGGAGACCTGACCATTCCTGTACACAACTACATATTGAAAATAGAATGTGCAAACCATTTTAGTCACTTACTTAGAGTTTTGTCTTAGTGTGATTGAAACCTAAGTGGATTGTCATGAACTAATGAATTAGCAATGCCATCCTAAGCAGAGTTATTCTTTGAGAGACTGACTTCAGTGGACTTTGAAAGGGTGATGCTATGTCACTGCGCTAATATTTGTTTCCTACTATATTGCCCCAGAGAAGGAACATCATAACTCCAACTCCTGTTAATACCGAGCGACATACACATACAACTCCATTCATTGCACAAAGTTATGTTTCAAACACTTATTTTAAAGTTAATGGCTATTCATTGTTACAATTGAGAATGTAGATCATTTAAATTAAAACTACCAGGAAGAAAAGGAAGTTAATGAGGCAAAGACATCCCCTGGAAGTATATGATAATTTCAACCAGAAGGCTGCTCTTTCTTTTAGAAATGAGAAACCACAAGTTATTTCACCTCCACTGGGTGTCTGATTAACTTTGTATGCTAACTGAATGGCTGAAAACAGCTGCATTTTTAATCCTGCTGTTTTTGATATATCAAACTAGTCCTGATGTTTTGGGAAAACCCACCAAAAATGAAGAGAAGGAAAAATATGTTTTCAGACACTCTCCATAACATCTCTTTGCTTGGCTAACTGCCCTTCTAAAACCTACGTTCGTGCCATCAAATATTTACAAACGGACGTTTAAACTGCTACAAAGAAAGACTTGTTTCAAATGTGGATACAGGAAGCGTGTGTGTGTATATATGTGGAGAAAACAGCCAGGTTACTTACAGCTTTCTGCACATGCTATTTCTAAGCATATTATACATAGTCTGAATTTACATAAACACAGCGGGTAGACTGGTACTAATTTTTTTTTTGCCAGAACAAGGTCCACTGAGATTAAGGGGTGAAACACTTGTAGGAATGCACAGCTAAAATGGAAATTTTATAAAGAAGGGCTCTGTTCTGAGGTTTCTCATAAAATTATTTTTTAAACTGATGGTGTGCCAAAAGCCCGGCTCTCTTTATTCTGGCCTCCCTTCTGATCTTGGCCTCCCTTTTTTTCTCAAACAGGAAAAAGTTCCCACATTTAAGTCTTCAGCGCCACACTAAAGGCATATTTATCCCACAGATTTAAACTGGTGTAATAGTTTAATAGTCATTCCCACTTTCCAAGGAATGCTGTAGATTTTAGGGATTTCTCTTTTCAGCATCCTCGCTGAATTTTAATGGTCGGGATTCTTTGGGGGGGGGAGTCTTTATGGTTTACACTGGTATATATCAGATATAAACTCATAGTGTAGATATGCTTACGCTCTTAATACAAAACACATTCTCCTGCCAGTTATCCAGTACCATGTTCCCCACATAAAGGCCGAGGACAGACTGGCAATTTGCCCCGGTATCGAGTCGGGGCAAAAAAAACCCGGAGTAAACGATACCGGGTTTTCCCGTCCACACAGCGGGGGCCTCTGCCGGAAGAAACGGGACGGAGGGCGCGCGGGAGCGTTCAGATTGCCGTGCCGGAGGCGCGCTATATTCGCTGTTTCCCCATTATTTCGGCTGTGGGCGTATGTGCGCATGAGCGCTTGAGCGCTCATGCGCTCATGCGCATAAGTGCATTTCGGCGATTTTTTTTTTTTTGCCCTGCAACGCCGGCACCGCATTGGGCAGTGGAGCGGAGCACAGCCAATCACAGTGCTGCTGCCTCGTGCCCAACGCGGGTTGCTCCCGGCTTTTCGCCTGCGCGTTCAGACTCCCCGGAAGCGGAGAAACACGCGACGAACGCAGGCTTTTGGATTTGCGAAGGCTTTTATCAGGTGTTTTTTTAATCCGGCACTGAAGCGCGAGGGCTCCGGCGGTAAGCTCCGGGTGGGGGACGCCAGGCAGATGTGCCTGTGTGAACATTCCATTTAATCCGATATTGAGTCGCTGTCAGCCCGGGTCCCATCCCGCGGCAAATTGCCAGTCTGTCCTCGGCCAAAGTGTGAGAACTCTTAGCTGGGGCTTTTCTGCAGCTCCTGGGAAGGGACAAGTGACTGTACACCATGACCAGTAGGGAAGCTGATGCAGGGGGTGTGGTTTCTGAGGGCACTCCAAGTGCCCCTACAACAGCACGTAAGGAGGCAGCCTCAAGCCTCTTTATCCCATAAATATGTAATCTGTCAAGACTCTGTAGGATTAGACTGCAGTTCTTTCAATCAAATTGTGGCCTAGTTAAACCTAAGCTCAGGTTTTGCGTGTTCCTTCTGGAGTTAGACAGCAATGAGCACTGGTAGCCCACTGGCTTCTGGTGAATACCTGAAGCGTATTTAGAGCGAGAGAAGAAATAGTGGGGGAGGGGAAAACAAGACATCCCCCACAATTCTTCTAACTATATAGTTAACAGTTTTATCTTATATTACAGTATGTGTGTATTTGGTAAGATGGTGCACAGGACATATATTAGTCATGCAGCTCTTTTGCTTTCTATTAATTGCAAATGAGGCGCTCTGCATGCCACAAACTGAGAACCACTTTATTAAGTTATGAGGACAGAAAGTAGAGGTTAACTTTGACATGTTTACCTTATACCAGTGGTTCCCAGACTTTTTTGGGCCAACACACCCTTGGTTCCATAAACTCATCCCCAGTGACCCCTACCCTATCCTGTAAAAAGCATTATACAGAATAGCAGTTTGCACAACCCACTAAGGACCCCAACCCTCTGACCCCAACCACTCAAGTCTCACCCCTACCTGAGGTAAAGATGTGAGGTGTATTAGGATCTTTACTGCTGTGGCCTCCCCAGAGCTATGAAATGAGCTTCTTCCGTTCTTTCTTCATTCTCAGAAAAGGCTGCAATACTGATTTGTTCAGGAAACATTTTGGCTGAAGAGATATGCTGAACTAAGAATGAATGTGCAGGTGCTGTTTCATGTTCTCAGGCTCCAGTTTTGATATTATTGTATAGTATATGTTTTTAGGAGTTACTTTTGAATGATTTTTGAAGTTGCGACTTCAAGCATATGGAAAAGTGGGATAAAATTTCTAAAAGAAATAATATTGGCAAAAAAGATACACATTTGCATCAACACTGAGAGATAACTATGCGAGTACATTTCTGTTAAGTCTGCCATGCTGCTAATTCCTCAGATTCAATGTCTTCTTACAGCATGCCTATACCTAGATTGGGACTAGCAAATGTAAGGAACTGGCTATAAATGATCAAACTGAGCATCCTGCACAGCCATAGCTTAATTGCTTTTCTGTCACATACAATATTAATCATACACTTGCCTTGGCACAAGACTGTTTGAAATCAGCCCAATTCTGTATGTCGGCTGTGTTTAGCCGATGCTTAATGGATACGGTTCAGTGCTACTTTTGTTCTGAAATGTATAGCATTTCCACATTGCAAGTGAAGGGAACAAAAAGCTGTCATTGTGACTCAGAGACTGTCCATCTTGATTCACTCAATTAAAATATATGAATTCCTGAGGGAGAGGCCATTTTAATCATCGGCATTTTAATTGCCAGCAAATAGTTTGCAGATTCTCCTGTAGCTTTTGGATTGACATAACCAAGGTATTTTGGAGCTGTGGTGGCTCAAGTGGTTAAGACGCTGAACTGCAGGCTGTGGAAGGTCAGTAGTTCAGCAGTTTGAGACCCGAGAGAGCCGCATGATGGGGTGAGCTCCTGTCTCTAGTTCCAGCTCCTGCCAACCTACCAGTTCAAAAGCAAGAAATTGCAAGTAGATAAATAGGTACCACTTTGGTGGGAAGGTAACAGCGTTCTGTGCACCTTGGTGTTTAGTCATGCCGGCCACATGACCACAGAAATGTCTTTGGACAGCGCTGGCTCTTCGGCTTTGAAACGAAGATGAGCACCGCAACCCTAGAGTCAAATTCGACTGGCTTTCAAGCAAGGGAACCTTTACCTAACCAAGGTATTTATGCCATGTGTTCCCTCTAAGCTGAGTTAGTGTGAGCTAGCTCAGTTTTTTAGCCTCCAGCTCACACATCTTTGTCTTAGCTCAGGAAGGACGGCTCCAGAGCAAACTAATTTATGCAGCAGCCAAATTGCTCGCTCACAACTTTCATGCGAGTAGCTCACAAAGTAGAAATTTTGCTCACAAGACTACACAGCTTAGAGGGAGCATTGGCCATGTGTAGGGTTACCAACCTCCAGATGAAGCTTGGAGATCTCCCAGAATCACATTTGATCACCAGATAACAAAGATCAGTTCCCCTAGAGAAAATGGCTGCTTTGGACAGTGGACTCTGTGGTATTATATCCTGCTGAGGTCCCAAATCTCCAGGAATTTCCCATCCTAGAGCTGTCAGCCCTAGTCACATGATCATTCTTGCTTGGAGTGAATCATCTTGATGCCATACTCATGTGAAAGTTCTTCATGTGTACACAAAAGGGCAGCTATTTTAAATAAGGTGGTATTCTAGGGCTTAACCATTGCGGTCTCCACTGATTTCTGTTCAAATAAGGCTGTTTTTATCTCAGCCTGACTTAATTTTGTTCTCAGAGCCTGGCTGGAGAAAAATAAAATAGCTAAAAGTAAAAAAAAAGTGACATTTCCAGGAAAGGCTAAAGGCTTGGATCCAGATTAATGTTTCTATAGGTCAAAGGGCATCTGCCCACACAGCATGATTTCCCTGTCTCCCCTCCTTCTATGCCAGTCTGACTCCCGCCCCCCCCCCATCTTGTTCCTGCCTGACCTAACTGGGTGGCTTGTTTAGTGTTTGCAACTTTTATTTATTTTAATGTTGTACAGATTTGTGATTTTGTTCTAGTTGTGTTACTGGCCCAGTTTCTCGCCTTATTCACGTGGAGCCATCAGGAAAAGTAGTGGATAAACATCTTAAATAAAACAGTAAAATAAACACAGTGTTCAAATTCACCCTGGCATTATGCTAAAGAACCACTTTTCATATGCTGCTGCTAGGAAAATCCACAGACAAAGATCTACAGTGTGCCATGAAGGTCAACAAATCCAGAGCACTTTGGATCAGACAGAAAGCATACTTGCAAGGCGACAGCTTCCCACAGGCAATTTTCTGTGACCAGATCTCTCTCTATGACAAGGTCAGACGATGGTGAATCAATGAACAACTGCAGTAGACAAACAACCATGATCTTTGGGTTTCACGTGCAGCACATGAAAGCAGATTGGACAAGGGTTTTAATGCAAGTTGTCAGTTTTTTTAATGGATCGTGGATTCCATATGGAAAAATAATACCAATATATTCAAAATGAAACAGACTATGCACTGCAAATTTCCTCTTTCTCTGTAGCTCCTGTTACTGAAGTAGAAGCCTGGAGATGCTCTCTGACCTCTTTGTTTACAGCCCACATGGATGCCTTTTTGTGTTCATCTTAATGGTAGGAAATAATGGAAAGCAATTTGACGTACAGGAGGATAGGCATATACCAGTAGCTGAAATGCTGCTGATTATGAACAATTAAAAAATACAGAACTTGCGCAAATGCTGACATGAATAAATCACCTTGGCGGATGCTGAATTACAGTCCGCAGAGGCCTTTACCTGAAGAGTGTGTTTATGAAGTCCTATATTAATCAAGGAGTTTTATAGTGCTGTTTACAGGATGCTTTTACTATAAATGCATTTGGCATGTCTTCAGAGTAAAGTGCAGCAGTACTGGCTTGGCATTGCTATATTGTCTGCACTAGCTCATTTCCAGGTAATCCATCAAGTATAAGAACTGGTGAAGTCTGTGTTTTTTCCTGGCTTGTCATGAATTGCTCCTGGTTCCTTCTCATGGAAGATAGTGCTGTGTTCAAGAGTCACTATCCTTCCCTTGTGGTCCACTGTTTCAGTTCATACAAGCATCTCCCAGTATCCCTAATCCTTGCCATCCTGCATACCTTTTTCTTTTATTCCAATGTGTGAATATCCATCCATTTGGACACCATGCATAGCTAGTTGCTTCTGAAAGTAGAAATGTAGAAAAATATGACACAACCACCCATTCAGGCCCTATTACCAGGACCTATAAAATGTTTGAAACAATGCATTTATGCATTGCAAACTGGTCACCAAAGATGCCTTCCTAATTTCTTCTGGGGTGGGTGGGGAGAGAAGGTAAAAAAACTCTGGACTTTCATAACCCTATCTGCTTCACATTCCCATGCCACCATTTTTGTTCGCATACTCTATCAATATTATGGTGACCGCAATTGTACATAATTAGCATCACTTTAACAATTTTTTAAAAAAACTTCAATAGCCTCTCTTAAACCTTCTGGTTGTTAACTCATGATGACAAAGTGGCTCTCTACAGGAAGTGCTCAAGGATTAGTGCTGATGACCAAGTAGAGAAGTGCAGCAATGAACACTGGTGCAGTTGTCCGACTTTTGTATCTATAAATACTTGCTTTGACATACAGTGAGCTGGAGTGGATTGATTTCTGTCTTATGCAGTCTATTTTTTTGGGGAAGGGGGTCCATATGGTTCATCCATGAGGTGGTAGAGTCCACATGGTCCATAAATGAGTTATGGAATGTTTTTGAAGCATGAGTTGGTACCCAAGCCATAACTGGTGTTCATTCAGAGATCACCGCTCAAATCCAAGGCAAAAAAAAAGTTCCTTGCTGGATTAAGGACCATCTCAACCGAAACATTTTTTTTGCAAGAATTCTTTGCAAGAATCCCAGCAACCAACAGGCATTATGCAATCCATGAGAAACAGACCAGTGATCCACCAGTAGATCATGAACAATGTTTTATCACACTGAAAAAGACAATAGTGATATTTACTTACGTTTGTCTTAAAGAGAACAGCAACGATCTCTTCAGAGCCATGATCAACAGGGGAGTAATCAACACTGAACTTAATAAATGTGTTAAAAAATAAAATAATGAATAAATTAAAAAAAACCAGGGGAGTAATCACTGCCCCTGCTCAGTCATGAACTAGACAGGAACTGTACTTAAATACATTGATAGCTATTCCCTTGATTATTGCAGCTGCTGTAATTTTAGAAATGAATCTTGGCTGCACTTGGAGGAAACATATAGTCTGCATGTTAGTGAAGGAACTATTGTGATGGTCTTTGGTACAGCGATGAACTTTTATGGGATCCAGTGTTCATAGTAAAAGTTGACATTTTGGGTACTTTAGTCTAAACAGTTTATGTATTATTATCCACTTTGAGCAGGGGTGTCAAACTCATTTGTTATGAGGGCCAGATCTGACATAAATGAGACCTTGTTGGGCCGGGCCACGTGGGTCATAAAATGTGATGCCAGGTAGCGGAGATATAAACTTTATAAAGGACACAAACACAAAGGGTTTTTTTAAACTTAAAATAAAAACATGCTTAAAACATTAGCACTCTTGCAATATTTTGTTTATTTAACAGTGTCTGATAACTGACACCTCTTGCTCTGAATTATTGCATCAAAATGTCTGTGCTGTTGCAATCTTGAGTACGCTGTTCAGGTGTATCTGTAAGTTGCAAACCTACGATGATGCAGCAGCAGCAGAACTGGAAGAAGAAGCAGAAGACAGCCAGTTCCACTGTGGGCCTGATAGAAGCCCTCTGGGGGCCTGATCCAGTTCCCAGGTTGCTTGTTTGACACCCCTGACTTTGACGCTTTGCTCGTATCAGTTTCACCTCTGCAACAGCCAATCTCACCTGTGTAAGTTTGCCCCAGTTGTAAAACTTTACCTTTTTAAACATGTGGTGCCAAAACACTTACAAACTCAAAAAGATAAAAAGTAGAATAAATCACAATCTCAATTTTTTCAAAGGCAAGCATTTCATGATCCAACCGATCCTGTCCTGTGTGTATACATCAAAACAAGTCATAGAATAATTTATGTCCCAATGGCACCATCTGTTGGAGGCTCAGGCCAGTCTATTCAAACCTTGCTCTGGAAGGTGTGCCAGACCTCTCCAACCTACCATGAGCAGTAAACATAAGAAGCATTTTTATGTATAAAAGATACATTAGATCTGAATATCTCAGTGACCTTTAAAAAACCCCCACACAAAAAAACCCCTCTGATGAAGCAGAGGTTCAAGCTAAGCAATGAAGTTCCACACCCATATACATACCCCACTCTTACAGCTTCCTTAGCCTTGCTGTTCCTTTCTAGGTTTGGATGAATATTACCCATTCCAGTCAAAACATACTTAATCCATATAAATGCATCCACATAAATGACAGATACAAAAATGGATCAGCAGGACACAGAATGAAACTCTCAGTTCAGCTTCTGAACCATTCCTGATTGCCAACTCTGGGTTAGGAAATTCCTGGAGATTTGGGGATGGAGTCTGGGGAAGGTAGGGTTTGAGGAGAGGAGAGACTTCAGCAGCATCTCATGCCATAGAGTTTCCCCTCCAAAGCAGCCATTTGCTCAAAAGGAACCAATCTCTGTGGTCTGGAGATGAGCTGTAATTCCAGGAGATCTCCTGTTCCCACCTTCGGTTTGGCAACCCTGTACATTTCTGTAGCTGTCATTTGTGTCCTTGCATACATAGATATGCATTTGGATATGTAACTTATGTGTATTAGATTTGTGTTGAATACATCTGTATCACTTCTGAAACAATAATATGTTTCCAAGTGCTATCCAAATGCATACCTTTCCTTCCCAAACTGGGACATGACAATAGTAGACTAATTAAAGCAATACATTTATATTCCACAACATGGACAACTTGGATATGAACAGTATATTCTGGGGGGAATTCCTATTGAGGAAGCCTTTGGGAGGATCCCTGTTTCCCTAGCTCTCTGAGTATATCTGCCAGCCCAGGATGATCACTGGCATGTCCACTCTGCTGCCAGAAGTACACAAGTGCTCTTATATCATAAGCTCTGCATGAATTTATTCTCTCCCATCTAGGTCAGCCTTCCCCATTTGCTAGCACTTTCTGATATCTTCATTTCTGGTCACTCACAGGAGATTTAAGGATCCAATGTACAAACAGGAATGTATAGATAGAAGTCTTTAGAACAAGCCTGTAGTGATGTCATCATATAGTAGTTACATGCCTCAGTTCATAATTTATATGTATCTTTTAGCCTGATAAAAAGGAGACATTTGATCAGCATTAAAAAGCTCCTATTTTATCGTGATGACCGAAGCAAACTATAAATTCACCATTTTGGCAGGCAAGCCTACATAAATCTTCTTGTGCTATGACCCTACAGGTTAGATCTGAATTAAAGATAGTCTTGGGGTTTCCTCCCCTTGTTACTTTTGCAAAAGCAATAACTCCAAAAGCGAACAAGCCCCTGTAGCTTCACAAATAGCCAGGTACAATAGCTGTCCTCCAGAAAGAGGATAGGATAGTATGCAAGAGTGGGCAGGAAAGGCAGTTAAGTTAGCTAATCCCTCTCCAGTTGTGCTTGTGGAAAGGAATTTAGTTAAGGCCAACAAGAGCCATCACTGGTTCAACAACAAAGATTCCCTCTGCTCCCCTTACTCACACTATCTGAAGCACATAATACAAACATAAGGGTAGTGTGTATGCATGCATTACTTGTCCGACTCCATAGGTCCCCACGGTGATCTCCCAGAATTTTGTCCCCTTAGTAGCATGGCCCAGAATGTGGCAGCATTGTGTGCACCATGACATCATTTCCTGGGAAAACTGGAAGTGACAGCACATCACTCTAGGAATCATTAGGGACTCTATGGTAAAAGCATAGAGTTTCCAGTGATTTCTAGAGCGACATTACATTATTTCCAGGTTTCCCCTGTATGTGATGTCATACCATATGCACCATCAGCTTGTAATTTTTTTTCTCTTGCTGCAACTTGGAGTGGCAGCAGGCAATGAATGTTGCCAGTGGGAGATCCTTGCCACAGCGGGAGACTTGGCAATGGCAACCCTATCTTGTCACCTCTGAGACCCAAACTAGGGAGTGTCTCCATGTATTTATTACTGAATCCAGTAATTCATAAATAAAGCAGTTTGGGGGATGTATGTATATTTTTAGTTAAAGTGGTGCACATGGGTGGGGTACTCCATTAATTAGTCACCCTATTTTCTGTAAAGCAAATAAACACAATGCACCCACTTATCCAGCTTCATAGGTGAATGGGTGTACTTGTGAATAAATAAATATATGAATACATTTCACATTTATTTATTTATTTATTTTTGAGACTTTTATGCCATCTCTATGGAGTCCAGCTCGAGGCAGCTTACAAATAAAATCCCTACAAATTATCAACACACACACACACAATTTTTAAAAAACCATGGACCTTTAAAAACCCCACTAAATATCCATAAAACAGACCTCAGAACAAAATACAGCTGCAAAGATAATATTCAAAATACGTTATGGATGTGATAACTGATTTATAATTTACAGGGCATTTTTGTGCACACTGCACATACCAAAGTTAGATTGACGGATATGTTGTACTTACTGCCAAGTTGTAGAGAAGGACTCTGACATTAATGTTGACTTCCTATAATCTGTGAATTACCTCAGAGGCTGCTCCAAATGGCTAAGCATGTCAGGGTTTTTTTCCAGATCTTGGGATTCCTGGATATACCCTTGAACCAGTGAAGGGGCTGCACTGCCCTCATTCTCCAGGCATAAAACCTGAGCATTTGAGCAATGCAGTCAAATCTGTTCCTTTCCTTCACTACCACCAAAACAAGGCCTGTAATAGTCAAAAGTCCATTTCCTATTTTGTTACAGTTGCAGGGTACCAGAAGGTGGAGTAATTCCAGACAGGCTTTTACTGATAGCTCTGGGTAAAGTGGCTAGGTAAGCTGCTATGAAGGACTCTGATAGGTCTTGAGCTCTTTTCTTTATTTATTCCAAATACTGTTATACTCAGGTATTCCTGAGTGATTGTGGAATTTTACAGAGCCAGTTTGGTGAGAGAGCCAGTTTGGTGTATTGGCTAAGTGTGCGGACTCTAATCTGGGAGAACCGCGTTTGATTCCCCACTCCTCCAGTTCCACCTGCTGATTTGACCTTGGGTCAGTCACAAGCTCTGGCACAGCTGTTCTCTCAAGGACAGTTTCTGTCAGAAGTTCTCTCAGCCCCACCTACCTCACAGGGTGTCTGTTAAGTATGGACAACTTAACAACGAAGTGATTTCAGCAAGTGCTTCAGCTTTATTGGTAACAGCAAACTCCAACTCAGAACACACAACAAACAAGTGGAGCACAGCTCCCTTTTTAAACTGTCCCGGGCTGTCAAAGCCACACCCACAGTTAGCTAAAGGCCAATCACAACACAGAGATAAAGGCCAATCATAACACAGGGATAAAGGCCAATCACAACACAGAGATAAAGGCCAATCACAACACAGAGATAAAGGCCAATCATAACACAGGGATAAAGGCCAAGCAGGACCGTTCCCTCTTTGCAACATTCTCACACAGTGATTGGGTATTTACAATGGTTTCGCTGAAACCAGCCAATGGTAATGTGACAGCTGAAGAGCCACATTCAAACTCAAGCTTAACATGGAAATGCCTCTGCCGCTCACCCCACTCCCACTTGACATTCTTGTGGAGCAGGGCGTGCAGGGGCTCTGCCACAGAAGCCTTATGTGGCAGGAAGGAGTGATATGTCATGCCTGTCCTTGACTCAGCCCCTGAACCAGCCCCTGACAGCCAAAACAGGGAGGCTTCGGTACCTTTAAGGGCTGAAGAGGCACCAGGACCTGCAACCAATGTAAGTGCTGTGGAGGATACACAGCAGCCTGAGCCAACTGTGGGACGCTTTGCACCTGGAGCGGTGCCTGAAGCAAGCACTTCACCACCTGCCTCTCCCCCACCTGTGCACTGGCTAAGGGATCGTCGGCGTCAAGACCTGGCCAGCCGAAGAAAAGAGTCACACTCCAGAGGGCAAAGAACCTTAAGCCCTGAGTATTAGCAGCAGTCAGGACCTTGCTCACAGGTGCTCATGGGCTACGGAGCCAGAGCACTATTTAGGAAAGCCTCTGGCCATGAGCACACTTGTGCTAGCAACGTCGTTGTCAGGACCTGAATCTTTGTATCTCAGCCTCAACCCTTGTGAAACTCTTACCGGCTTGTGACCCTTGGCTTCGTGGACCCTGCGTTTCTCTCTGACTCCTCTGGCATCGTTGTGATTTATGGACTTGACTCTCTGGTATGTCTGACCCTACTTATGGACTGTGATTTAAAACCTGTTTGAACCGTGCTACCTGATTTACTCGGCTTTAACCTTGGACTGTTCCTGGACTTGTGCTCATTCGTGTCGCACCTTGGGGTCCTGCCCTGACATGATAAAAGTTTAATATTCCAAGGAGGGACTGGAGGTCCTTCTTGGACTGCGGCGAGGGTGCCCTTTTGATGGCTGCAACCTTGTCCGGTGTGGGGTGGACCCCATTCGCATCGATAAGAAAAGCTAAAAATTCGACCTTGTCCACACCAATATCACATTTAGATTTTTTAACCTGCAGCCCAGCACCCTTAAAGCGATCTAACACTGCTCTTACTCGAGTCATAAGTTCATCATCGTCAGTGCCCGCAATCAAAACGTCATCGAAATAGGGCACGACACCCGGTAGCCCACGCAAAAGATACCTGGGGCAACATTAACCCCGAATTGCAGTCGCTGTACCTGAAAAGCCCCTTTGTGAGTCACAATTGTTTGAGCTTCAGCGGTTGTGTCATCTACTGGCAACTGCTGATAAGCTTGAGCTAAGTCAAGCTTGGCGAAAACTTTTCCTCCTCCCAGTGATGCCAAGACGTGGCAGATCACCGGCACCGGGTAGGAGTGTGGCTGCAGGGCTTTGTTGACTGTACACTTATAATCAGCACAGAGACAGATTGAACCATCGGCCTTGACGGGCGTCACAATGGGGGTCTCCCATTTACCATAGGGCACTGGTTCAAGGATGCCCTGTTTCACCAGTTTGTCTAACTCAAGTTCAATTTTGGTTTTAAGAGCGAGTGGAACCTTCCTATACTTCAGCCGTATCGGACGTACTGAAGGGTCTAAATCAAATGAAACCAGAGACCCGGTGTATGTGCCAAGCCCTTCCCCAAACACATCCGGAAACTCGCTATACAATGAGTTCCATTTATTGTCACCAATCTGGTTGACCCCAGTAATAGCGATACCCAAAGCCTCAAACCAATCAAGGCCTAACAAGCTGACTTGCTCACCCTCTGCAACCAGGAGAGACAGCTCGGCCTTCCGATCCTTGAACTTGACTTCGAAGGTCGCTCGTCCTGCCAACGGAATGCGCCATCCCTGGAAATCGGTCAGGCGGGTTGACACGGGTGACAGGCGGTGGTGGCTTCATCTTGGAAAAAGGTGCTGCCACGTTTCTATGGAGATGACCATGACAGATGATCCGGAGTCCACCTCCATCGTGCAGGGCACGCCGTCTAGCCGAAGTGTGATGTGAATCTTGCGGCTGGGCTTGTTCCCGGTAGTCAGGACCGTCGATGGGCAGCAGCAGGTGTCCGTCTGAAGACAGTCGGATGTCTGGTCGCTGTCTCTGGGTCGAACCCTGGGGTCTGTACGTCGCGAAGACGGTGGAGATCTCTTGGTTGCTTGACAAACTCGGGCCAAGTGACCTCGCTTGCCACAGGAGCGGCAGATCAGTTCTTTTGCCCAACAGAGGTCTCTTTTGTGTCTACCGCCACAGCCAGCACAGGAGCGCGTCACTGTGATCTTCGGTCTGGTCTGCGGTGGGCGTGTCTCCCGAGTTCTGCACACGCCATTGGTGTCGCTGTCAGATTCACTGGCGGACTGCTGGTGAACTGTAGGCTCTTTGCTGGTCTGGGTCGGCTGCTGTCGAACTTCGCAAGTTGACCTATCAGTTTCTTCCACGGCGATGGCCTCGGCGTAGGCCACTGCGTATGTGAGATTGGTGTGGGCGAAGAGGTGCTGCTGAAGTCGTTCATCCCGAAGGCCACACACCAGGCAGTCGAGAAGGGCTTCCTTGAGGTCCGTGAATCCGCAAGGCCAGGCCGCCTTCCGCAAGGCGGTGACGAACTCGGCTATCGACTCTGATGGCCCCTGGCACTGCTTGTAAAAAGCGTGCCTGCATGCAATCTTCCATGGTTGCGGTGAAAAATGGCCCTTGAGCTTGGCCGTGATGATGGCCCATGTGGCCATACTGAGTTCGGTGGGTGCAACCAGGGATCGAGCGATGTCGAAGACGGCCTTGCTGCAGGAGCTCAGGAGCATCGCCTTCTTTCTCACTTCGTCAACGATCTGGTTTGCCTGGAGGTGAAACTCAAACCGCACTAGGTAAGAGTCCCAGTCCTCCGTTGCCGGGTTGAATGCCTCGAACGCCGGGTTGACGGCCATCTCGATTGGTCGAGCGTCCACAACCACTTGTGGAGCTACAGCCGGCTCGGCCAGGTGTGCGTTCTCATCTGCCGTTACTGCGTCGGTTCAGCGGGGCTGCCTACCCGCTCTAGCATCCCATCCTTGTAGCCAATTGTTAAGTATGGACAACTTAACAATGAAATGATTTCAGCAAGTGCTTCAGCTTTATTGGTAACAGCAAACTCCAACTCAGAACACACAACAAACAAGTGGAGCACAGCTCCCTTTTTAAACTGTCCCGGGCTGTCAAAGCCACACCCACAGTTAGCTAAAGGCCAATCATAACACAGAGATAAAGGCCAATCATAACACAGGGATAAAGGCCAATCACAACACAGAGATAAAGGCCAATCATAACACAGGGATAAAGGCCAATCAGGACCGTTCCCTCTTTGCAACATTCTCACACAGTGATTGGGTATTTACAATGGTTTCGCCGAAACCAGCCAATGGTAATGTGACAGCTGAAGAGCCACATTCAAACTCAAGCTTAACATGGAAATGTATAGCAAAGATTCACATCCCAATACATAACAGTGTCTGTTGTAGGGAGGGGAAGGGAAAGGAGTTTGTAAGCTGCTCTGAGATGCCTTTGGGCGGTGAAGGGCGGGCTATAAATCCAATCTCTTCTTCTTCTTCTTCTTCTTCTTCTTCTTCTTCTTCTTCTTCTCTGTTGGAGGGGGGAGAGAGTACATACCAGCACTTCTCTGAAAGCTGTGGTTCATATCTCATATACTGTGACTTTCTTCCAAGCTAGTGAGACATAGATTATTATATTTCTACTAGGAATAAGGCCTGTTGTGGAAATAAATAGAACGAGCTCTAGAAAGAGGCTCTGGGTGGGCGCCCCAGCCACAGGAACACAGTGTCAATTTGCTGTGGTGACCTCAGCAGGGTATAGTGCCACAAAGCCCACTGTTTTCTTCAGGGGGACTGATCTCTGCCATCTGAAGAGCAGTTATAAGTCTGAGTGATCTCCAGCTGTCACCTGGAGATTGGCAACAATGGATCCCCAGGAGGAAATGGCTGGTTTGGAGGGTGGAGTCTATGTCATTGTACCTGTCTGAGGTCCCACCCTTCCTCAAACCCCACCCTCTCCAGGCTCCACCCCTGAATTCTCCAGGAATTTCTCAACCTGGAGTTGGCAACCCTATCTCCTTCCCAGCAACCAGGAACCTAACTTTATCTGCCCCCTGACTTCAGCTTTCCACCTCCTCCCCTCTCCTTGCAGCCTCTACCTAAGAAAAGTATAGCCTTTCTCCGCAGTGGGGAACAAAGCAGCTCACATCAGTCTCCTCTCCCCCTTTCAGTCTGCACAACATCTATGTGAGGTAGGTTAGGCTGAAAGCCTGTGAGTGGTCTGAAATCACCCAATCAGCTTCCACAGCAAGAACCTGGGTCTGGCAGACCTTGCTCTGAAGTGCTAACTGCTATGTCACACTGGTTGTCATAGGGGGGCCACCTCAGCAGAGTATAATGACACAGACTCCATCATTTTCTCTAGGGTAACTGATCTCTGCCATCTGGAAAGCAGTTGTAATTCTGAGTGATCTCCAACCCTCACCTGGAGATTGGCAGGTGGAGGAAATGGCTAGCTTGGAAGGTGAAGACTATGGCAGTGTACCTGTCTGAGGTCCTACTTCTCCTCAAACTCTACCCTCTCCAGACTCCACCTCTCAAATCTCCAGGAATTTCCCAGTCTGCAGTTGATAGCCCTATCTCCTTCCCAGCCAACCATCAATTTACCTTTACAATTCAACTTTCCATCTCCCCCCACTCCCTGCAGCCTCTGCCTAGGAAAAGTAGAGTCTTTCTCTGCAGTGGGAACCTAAGCAGGAGGGAAGTGACCTCAGCAAGGTATAATGAAACAGAGTCCACCCTGCAAAGCAATCATTTTCTCCAGGGGAACTGATCGCTGCCATCTGGAGAGCAGATTTAATTCTGAGTAATTTCCAGCCCTCAACTGGAGATTGGCAACAATGGTTCCCCAGGAGGAAAAGTACAGTCTTTCTTTGCAGTGGGGACCAAAGCATCTTACATAATTCCCTTCTCCCCCTTTTGATCTGCACAACAACCCTATGAGGTAGGTTAGGCTGAAAGTCTGTGACTGGTCCGAAATCACCCACTCAGCTTCCACAGCAAGAACCTGGGCTTGTCCTGCTACATCACACTGCTACATCACACTGGCTTGTCCTGGGGGGCTGGTGGTGGTGAACAGGAGCAAGCAGCCAAGCCTAGGTGTCATGCCAGTCAGGTGTCATCAAGTCACCCAGAGGGCACTGCCAGGCCTAGGGTAGCCAACCTCCAGGTGGAGCCTGAAGATCACCTGGTATCACAACTGAACTTCAGACAACAGATTTCTCTCCCCCTGGAGAAAATAACTGCTTTGGAGGGTGGACTCTATGGCATTCTATTCAGCTGAGGCCTCTCCCCTCTCCAAATGCTGGCTTCCATAGACCCCAGTACAAAATCTCCAGGAATTTCCCAACCTGGAGCTGTCAACCCTAGTCAGGACTGGCCCCAATGAGTTCCCCACAAAGGCCAAAGTAGGCCTGGAAAGCCTACTGCCCCTGCCTTTTTATTTACAGAACCAAGCTTGGTTGCCTAGCAACAGCCACTGATGGGAAAGTGAGCTGCACAGCAGTTTTGGCAGTTTATTCAGACAGGGAATAGCCAAGCCAGCAATGGGTGGGGGAGAGGAGTGGACCCAGCACCCAGAAAATGGCACATGAGTACTCTTGAGTGGTGGTTGATAGGCCATTGGCTGATGGAGTGCACAGCACCACCAGAGGGAGAGCCAGAAAGTGCCAATATGCTAGGGCTTTTATATATATAGGATTAAAGGTTCCATAAGAAAATTAGAATTGCTGGCTTCCCTAGGGGCCTGGAGATCTGGAATTACAATAGATCTCTAGATGGCAGAGATCAGTTCACCTGGAGAAAATGGCTGTTTTGGAGGGTGGATTTATGGCCCACATTGACCTCCCCTCCCCAGGCTCCACCCCCAAATGTCAACTAATTTCTCAACCTGCCACTGGCAACCCTGCTCGGGATGGATTTTGACTTTGAGACATCCAACATTAAGTACTTGAAGGCCAGTTTACACAAAAGAACTACCACCTGGGGATCACTTTTGATGGCTTTCTGTGGCAGCTGTCTTAATATAGCAGCCCTGTGGTGACTGAGGGAAGACTCAGAAAGTAGCATTTAAAAGATTAAGTAATCCTGAGCACTGTATTTGTTAGGGAAAGATATGTGCCTGGTTAATATCCCCTAAACAATACCCGCAAACCATTCCACTCAGTAGTTAGACAATGTGTTACAAAATACAAGGCAGGAATCTGCCTACGACTATTAGCTGAAGTATTCATTTGTAAACAACATAAGCACAGCCTTTATGATTAATGCACTTCCGTTCACAGTGACACAGAGAAAATATGGGGGTTCTGATTGCCAAAACAGAGGAAGGTTTAGAAAGGTCTAGCTGAGCTGGAATTAGTCATGTTTTAATAAGGTCCAAAGCTGCCGCTGTGCTAACCAGAATATGCCAGTATATTTCCCTTGGAGTGCCTTTTTCTCTCAAAGCCAAATTCATTTCAGTTTTCTCTGTCACTGTCTCAGAACATTTTTTTGCAAGTTTCCCATTCAAATGCCCTGGGATTGTGGGTTCCTCTTTTTTTCCGTAATAAGCACTGTGTCTGCAACAGCCAGACCTAGACAATGCTTTGATGAATTTGATGCAGTGGGAGTCCCAAAACAGGACTGTGATGTAACTAGGCTTGGCTTCTCCCAACCAGATTCTTGGGAGACCAGCACAAATTTGCCGTGGAATAATGGGCTGAAAAAGCAAAATGTTCTGGTGTCAATGTGGCAGTGGCCAAAATGAGGGACAGCATTACATTTCAGCCCTGTCAAACAAAAGCGTTTACCTTCTTTCACAAGGCACAAGATTTGTGCATGGAAAGATAAGAAACAGCCCAAACAGACCCAAAGTATGGTAAGAAAATACCCTTCTCCTTTTGTAATGTAACTATTACAAAATTGCTAGTCTGGACACCTTATAAGTCATATGGAGTCATGTTTTTTGGTTCCTCAGCGCCCACATTGTTAGAAGAGAAGCCATGGCTCGGAGTGAGAGCATCTGCTTTACATGCAGAAGTTTCCGGGTTCAGTCTCTGGCATCTCCAGTTAAAAGGACCAGCTAGTAGTAGGTAAAGTTGAAGAGCTGTACCTAAGATGCTGTACCTAAGATGCTAGAGAGCCAGTGCCAGTGAAATGGTCTGTCTCAGTAAAAGGCAGCTTCATGCGTTCAATATTAGTTGCACCTGATAGACTGCACTAGATCTCATAGCCTCGTTACAGCAAACATCACTTTAGTAGGCTGCAGTAATGGCAGCAGGCTAACAAGGCAATTCATGCAAAACAAGTCGGCATCAGGAAAGGACAAAGTACTACAGATCATTGCATGACCCTATATTATCTCACCAAGCAATGTACAAGAGGTCCCACTAAACACCTTTATGTGGCACTTGTGGACTTAAGTGAGTTTGATTCAGCTGACAGAGATAGACTTGGCATAAGCTGGCAGATACCGATATAGACAAACACTTGCTTTTTTAGTACAGGAGCCAGAAGTGGATCACAGAAGAGCCCATGACTTGTCTAACATAATGTTTTACAACTTAAGACCAGCCTTTACAGCCATGCAAACTGCCATGTTTACAGGACACTACTCTTGCAAACAGGTTGCTCAGCATATTTGAGGAACTTCCTTACTACATGATTGTTGTGTTATCCTCTGTATTGGGAACCCAGGTATAAATTTCTGCCATTTTAGCTAATCTGACTGCACGCACAGACGAGGAAAAATATTCCTTCTTGTGGATGTAGACCCATATGTTACATACAAGGCAGGCCTATACTCTCTGGCTGCCACGGAAATATGTGCAAGACTGGTGTCTGAAAGTTCAAATATGTCATTTTGTAATTTGTTTTAGAGTGCGTTCAGTTGGGCAGCTAATCCTGCCATTATGCCAGCTCAAATTTGATCCTGATCTTTTTAATCCATCATTGCATGACCAGACATCCTTTGGGGAAATGGCCTTACCATGTGCTTCCTCCATTGTGGATTGTCTAGATGGCATCCACTGAAGGAGGCACGTGCAGTGGGTTTAAAAAAAACAAAAACTTTTGCGCATGCGCATAGGCGTCACAGCACATCCTTGTTGAAGGAGGTGCACGGTGGTTTTTTTAAAAAACTTTTTACGCATGCACATAGATGTGACAGCACATCATTGTTGATCCGCGCATGTGTAGAGATTTTTTAAAATGGTGCCCACTCGGGATGGTCTGATGTCAGACCACCCCAACAGGAGGATTGTGCGCTGTTGGAACGATCAGATGGATGAAAGTCTGCAGTTGTCCCACAGGTAACCGAAAACTCCAGATTTAAAGTGGTATCTTTTAAGTACGCCTCCGAAGCATGGCAAAACGGGATGCCCACAGAAGAGTGACATTTCCCAGATGTTTGTGTGTGGACAATAACTTTAGATCCGCGTGCCTCACGCGGATCTAAACAGCCGTCTGATCAGACTCTATATTATATGGCTAGGACTACCAGCCTCCAGGTGGGGCCTGGAGATCTCCCGCTTTTACAACTGATGTCCAGATGACAGAGATCAGCGGCCCTGGAGAAAATGGCTGCGTTGAAGGGGGGGCTCTATGGCATGGTATCTTGCTGAGGCTCCTCCCCTCCCCAAAACCCAGCCTACCCAGGTTCTACCCCCAAATCTCCAGGAATTTCCCAGCCTGGAGTTGGCAATCCCATGTGTGGCATTTTATCACAATTATTGTTTTTATTCATCCCATGTTTTATCTACATTTTATTTAGACCAGTTTTGCAGTGGCCTTTGCCCACACACAATAAATATTTATTCCTCACATACTTCAGAGATGAGCATTCAAAACATTCTCTATTCATCTAATTAAAATAAGGAAGACACTATTGATAAGAAACACTCTTTCCCCCTCAATTCCACTTGTAAAATTTACAGTGCAATCCTAAACAGAGTTAAAAACCTTTCTAGGTCTACTGACTTAAATGGCTTTGGAAGGGTGTAACTCTGTTAAGGACTGCACTGTTGCTGTTTTCTTAAACACACAGGCGGTTGTCTTTTTCAGTTAGAACTGGCTGCCCTTCCTTCCTGACACCCGTGTGAGTTTCTGAATCACACAAACTGCTCCCTACTAAAACATTCAAGATACTACACAAATAAGGCTTCTCAGTGCTTAGGGTTCCAACTGTTTTTCTTTCAAAAGATTTATCATATCATTTTTTTAAAAAAGTTAAGAAATATACATGTACCCAGCCATGTACTAAACATTCCTGTAATCCATATCCTAAAGCATTTACAACATCTGACAATACATTGCAGAATAGGGGTGCCAGCCTCCAGGTGGGGCCTGGGTAGGGGGGTGGGAGCTTTCAGAGAGTGGGGGCAGAGTGATGTCACCATGTGCAATGTCCCTGACATGATTTCACCACGTGAAAGTGACATCATCATGCTGGAGACATCACACAGTAACACTCTGGCATTTTGGGCAAACCTCTATGGTTACCATAGAGATTTGCCCCAAATACAAATGTTGCCAGGCCATGTCCCTAGGTTGTGGCAGTTGGGGGCGGGGCTTCCTCTGCTGGCCAGTGGGCAGAAGCCTGCAAAACTGGGTGATCCCCCACTCCCACCTGGGATCTGGCTACCCTAGGCCTGGGGATCTCCTGGAATTACAGCTCATCTCCAGACTACAGAGGTCAGTTCCCCTGGAGAAAATGGGTGCTTTGTAGGGTGGACTCTACAGTATTGTACCCCACTGAGGTTCCTCCCCTCCCCAGGCTTCACCCCCAAATCCCCAGGAGTATCCCAACCTGGAGCTGGCAACAATATTTCAGAAATATTCATGAGTGACTGGGACAGTTTCAGATGAAAAGAAAGCAGCTGCCATCCTTCTGATGCTGTCCCTGCTGAGAAGGGGATGCCCCAAAATAACTGGGTGCTCACAACATAAAAACACCATTGGGAGGATACCTAATGGACTGAAGGAAACAACAACAATCAGACAATCCACGACAATGCCATGCTAAGCAGGCTTACACCCTTCTAGACCCACTGACTTCAACAGGTGAATGGAACTCACCTTAGGATGGCACTGACCATTCTCCAAAGCAGTTCGTAACACTTTTTACCTAGGGAAAATCATATGAACATAAGAGAAGCCAATGTTGGATCAGGCCAATGGCCCATCCAGTCCAACACTCTGTCACACAGTGGCCAAAAATACCAGGTGCCATTAGGAGGTCCAGCAGTGGGGCCAGGAAACTAGAAGCCCTCCCACTGTTGACCCCCCCAAACACCAAGAATACAGAGCATCACTTGCCCCAGAATCCTTATCTATACCTTGTGGCTAATAGCCACTGATGGACCTCTGCTCCATATGTTTATCTAATTCCCTCTTGAAGCCATCCATGCTTGTAGCCGCCACCACTTCCTGTGGCAATGAATTCCATGTGCTAATCATTCTTTGGGTGAAGTAGTACTTCCTTTTATCAATTCTAACCCGACTGCTCAGCAATTTCATTGAGTGCCCATGAGTTCTTGTATTGTGAGAAAGGGAGAAAAGTACCTCTTTCTCTACCTGCTCTATCCCATGCATAATCTTCTAAACCTCGATCATATCACCCCTCAGCCGTCATTTCTCCAAGCTAAAGAGCCCCAAGTGCCTCAACCTTTCCTCATAGGGAAAGTTCTCCAACCCTTTTATCATTCTAGTTGCCCTTTTCTGCACTTTTCCCAAAGCTATAATATCGTTTTTAAGGTGTGGTGACCAGAACTGTACACAGTATTCCAAATGAGGTTGCACCATTGATTTATATAGGGGCATTATGATATTGGCTGATCTGTTTTCAATACCCTTCCTAATAATCCCCAGCATAGCATTGGCCTTTTTTATTGCAGTCGCACACTGTCTTGACATTTTCAGTGAGTTACCTACTACGACTCCAAGATCTTTCTCTTGGTCAGTCTCTGCCAGTTCGGACAGCATCAACGTGTATTTATATTTAGGATTTTGACCCCTATATGCATCACCTTGCACTTGGCCACACTGAACCCCATTTTCCACATTGACACCCACTCACCCATCCTCGACAGATCCCTTTGGAGTGCCTCACAATCCTCCCTGGTTTTCACCACCCTGAACATCTTCATATCATCTGCAAATTTAGCCACTTCACTGCTTACTCCCAACTCCAAATCATCAATGAACAAGTTAAAAAGCATCAGACCCAGTAGTGATACCTGCGGTACCCCACTGCTTACCACCCTCCACTGAGAAAACTGCCCATTTATACTCACTCTCTGTTTCCTATTGATTAGCCAGTTTTTAATCCACAAAAGGACTTGTCCTTTTATCCCGTGAATTTTGAGTTTACTTAGGAGCTTTTCATGAGGAACTTTATCAAAAGCTTTCTGGAAGTCAAGGTAAACAATATCTATTGGGTCACCCTTGTCCACACGTCTGTTCACCCCCTCAAAGAACACTAACAGGTTAGTGAGACAAGATCTTCCCTTACAGAACCCATGCTGAGTCTGCCTCATTACTAATTCTTTCCTTAATAGCAGTTTCCACCGAACTTACCCGGTATCGACATCAGACTGACTGGCCTGTAATTTCCCGGATGTCCTCTGGAACCCTTTGGATCTGATCATGTAGCTGGCTGTATATCCTTACCTGCCATAGCCTCTGATGGGTAGGAATCATTCCTAACTCAGGTGTATGTGATATTGCCTCTTATATTCTCCTACGTCTTCTCTCTTTCAGTTTTTTTAAAAAAAGACTTCCTTGCCTCCCTGTTCAGACCCCATTATCTAATTCGTTCACCTGCTGCTTGTGCCACAGTGATGTCTCTGGTTTCTCCGGCAACCCAGCAGGTGGGCTGAGACTTAGCACATTCAGCATCCACCCCACCGTGACTCACGTCAGTTTCCCAAGAAAACCTACCTGTCCCTCCCCACTCCCAATTGCCTGACTTGTCCCTGTTCCACAAGGAGATGGACAGAGAACGACCCAATCCCCTAAACTGTAAGCAATACTTATTTGATGCTGGCTTCGCTAATGCATCTGGTCTGAGGAAACATTTCTCTATTACTCACTGGGGAGCAGCTCAAAGGCAGCAAGGAGGCGGTCATCTCTTGCCAATGGGTTTAGCGCCAAGCCTTAATGCAAAAGGCAGGAACCGTTTCAGAAAACTAGCACAAAGAGGAAATTCCAACAAAATTTGCCAACCTCCCCACCTCAATAATGAATATGGGGGGATTACTGAGGGATTAAATGTGCTATAGATGGTATCACAGTGCAGTGGTATGCTGGAAGCCCTGTTGGGTCAGTCATCGAGTAGACCCAGGGCCAATATACAAGTTTGGCTATTTTCGCACTGTGGCTCTCAGGCACTATCAGGATGGGCACACACCAGAAGAACAGTGAAAGCCAGTTCCCATGTTATCTAGAAGTGGGACAAAACCAAAAAGAGCCCCTTAGAGACAGCTTATGCTTTAATGAGAGAATACAAAGCTTTCCTTTATACCCTAGCTGGCTCTTCGGAGCTCCTGAAACTCTGCTTTGGAAGTGTCTCTGCTGAATAACTGGGTGTCATCTGCAAATGTGAATTTCTGCTATTGCTCTGTCCTTTCATAGTGGAAAACTGTTAATTCATTTGTCCCTTCTGACAAAGGGTTGCCAACCTCCAGGTGGAGCCTGGATATCACCCAAAATTACAACTGATCTCTAGGCTACAAAAATCAGTTCCCCAGGAGAAAACAGCTGCTTTGTAGGGTGGAGTCTATGGCATTATACACTGCTGAGGTCCCTCCCCTCCCTAAACCCCACCGTACCCAGGTTCCACCCCCAAATCCCCAGGAATTTCCCACCCTGGAGTTGGCAACCCTGCCATTCCATTAGAAAAAGCCAGGAGCATAAAAAACATAGCAGCCTAAAATGATATTTGTATTTATAAAATAGTTCTCAGGCTAGAATAACATAAGAAAAGCTTCAAGAAATGGAATCTTTCTGGTAACCTGAGTAAAAAGAACTGTAAGCAAGGAGAGGGTCCCCTTTCACCAGCCAAAAAAGCTATGCTGGGGATGGAATGGATTTGACTTAAGGAAGGGAATTGGGCAAGATTAAGTAAAAAAGAGGGATGGATCCAACATTGTACAGGTGCCTTATAGACTAACACAGTTTTATTCCAGCATAAACTTTTAAGGGTTAGATCCCATTTCTTCTGATGCAAAGAGGTTTTTTTCAAAAGGATAGAAACTCTTACAATATTAAATATTGAAATTCCAGCTCACAATAGGTTAGTTCAGAAGGACTATTACACTTTTGTTTCTGCAAGAGAGAGTATGTGCTCTTCTGCATTATAGAAAACTACCCCCAATTTCTTCAAAAATAACCCTTTCTGTGCCGAAGTACTAAAAAAAACCCAGAACCCTTAAACTCGGCAGTTTTGGAGGGCAGATATAATAAAGTATCATACTCTAATAGAACATGCAGATGCTCGTTTCATACAATCAAAACCATTGAACATATGATTATGGAGTGCCCTATATTCAATGAGTTGAGGGCCAATTTGGTCACCCCTTTACTTAAAGATATGGAACTGCTAAATGTGCGAGCCCAGGTGTCATGGCTACTATCAGATACCAATGATCGTGTCACCCTCTCAGTGGCAAAATTCATAGGCACAATAATCAGATATAAGAGAAATAATACTGAGTAAGGTCTTTTAAAATAGTTTCTTTGGTTCTAATTTCTGCTTAAGATGATAGCCGTATGAGCAGTACTAGACAGACAGATAGATAGATAGATAGATAGATAGATAGACAGACAGACAGACAGACAGACAGACAGACAGACAGAACTATGCCATTCAGCATACAAAAGGCTAGCTTTGAAGGAGTTTCTATTTTCTGTGATATCACAATTGCACTTTTCTACATGCAGAAACAAAAGACCTAATAGAAAACCCTTCAAAGCATGTCCATTTTGTGCTAAAGTAAATTTCAAAATATTATTTTTTGTGGCACACAGCTGGTCAGTTTTGAAGAGTCTTCTTTAAATTCATGTCACATACAACAATAGCTGTTCTGCTGTTGCATTTAAAATGAAAGGCACAAAAATAAACGCAAGACTTTCTCCTGGAAAAACCACTTACACATACACATAAGGTGGTTTTCCCACTTTATATATACACTTTTTCCTTGAGAAAAATCTATCTGCTTCCCAGAATTTCTCCTTTCTTCCTGAAGAAGAGCCAGAGTGAAACAGCAGTCATAATGGAACCATAGAATAATGACACAGCAGAAGTAAGGAAATCCAATCATCCCTAATTCCAAACAGGCTTTCTCTAAATGAAGATATTTTATATTAGAAGCTGTGCTGATTTTAAAGCTAAAGAAGTTATATTCTTTCCTAATGCCTGAATCTTATGCATATGGAAGTCTGCATAATTTCATTTGCAAACACAAAAATAGCATTAGTTTAATCAGTTAAAAGAGTGACAAACCTTGTTCATCCTATTTATAAATAATTGAATTCTTTAGGCTACAAGCCTAAGGACTCTTTCCTGGGAGTAAGCCCCCTTGAATAACATGGAACTTACTTCTGAGTAGTCCTCTAAAGATTGCTTACACAGGCTTTTTATTGCTGGCATCAGAATTTTCAAATAATGAGACAGTGATGCTACTATATCTTTCAAGGCATTCATGCTTATTTTTTTCTCGTAGAGAGAATGTTTTAGTAACCAAACAATACAGCATAAATTTTTAAAAACTTAAGTAATCGATGAGACACTTACATAATGCTGTGCTCCAAACCTCGGTAAGTACACTAATGCATGAGGGAAACTGTAGCATATGGGCACACATAATGCTCCTTTGCTAATCTACTTAACATATATGAAGCTGCCTTATACATTGGCCAATCCTGGTTAGTATGGTCTACTTGGACTAGGATTGCCAGGTCCCCCTGGCCACTGGTGGGGGAAAAGGAGTAGGGTTCCATCTCCAGGTTAGGAAACCCCTGGAGATTTAGGGGTGGTGCCTGGAGAGGACAGGTGCAGTACAATGCCATACAGCTCACCCTCCAAAGCATCCATCCATCCATTTTCTCCAGGAGAACTGGTCTCTGTAGTCTGGAGATGAGCTGTAATTCCAGGGGATCCCCAAGTTCCACTTGGAAGCTGGCATCCCTACCTTTGACTGATCATTTCTGTTCAGGATTTAAGGCTGGGAAAAGTCTCTCCCAATATCTGCTGATTTCCGTGTAGACTAGAAACTACAGGGACTGAGTCTGGGACCTCCAGTATATAAGGCAAGTGCTCTGTGAATCACAGATCCTTCTTTAATCATATTTACCATATAAAATTATATGTTATGAACAAACTATCAAATGGCATTACAAAATCCCCCTAGGTTTTTTAGAATGAGGACACCAAGAGCTGCTAGAAGAGTTCAAAATATTTACTTCTGTTTCGAGGGGCTGTAATAAAGACCATGGGGACTACTGTGGGAAATCACTTCTCTAGCAATGGCTGGAGAGTCATGTGACAATGTCTCAAGCGCTATTTCTTCTAGGTTTGCCAACTTCCAGCCAGGGATATGAGATGGGCAAATAATAAACAAGTAGACCCACAAATGATGCCTGGATTTCATTGGAAAGATTATTTTCAAAAAAGTGACCAGCTACATAGGGTTACCATCTTCCAGGTGGGGCCTGAAGATCTCCTGGAATTACAATTGATCTCCACACTACAGATATCAGTTCCCCTGGAGACAATGGCAGCTTCAGTGGGTGAACTCTATGGAATCACATCCTGAAGGAATCCCTTCCTTCCTTCCCCAAACTCCACCCTCCCCAGACTCCACTCCCAAATCTCCAAGAATTCCCCAGGTCAGAGTTGGCAACCCTAATTTATCTTCGAATCAAAGATCTGAGTTTTGGAGAACCTTGAAGATGAATATGTCCCACATTTCATTTCAATATGCTAAATATGGCATCCTTATTTTTACAAGTCTTCGCTCCCCAAACAGAAACAGAAGAACCCACCTAAAAACTTGTGAAAAGCTACAGATAGTGGCGCCATGGTGGAGAAGATAAGGGGAGTGGGTTAGGAGATTAAATTCGAGCTCAGAAGAGTGGGTTTCCCTCCTTTAGCCAATTAGGAAACTGTACACGGGTCAAGCTCAAGAGTTGACAGATGTGCTTAAAACATAACCATGTTTCCATTGAAACTGTCTTTACAAAATAGTGTCTGATAGCTTGGGTTGCCAGATCCAGATAGGAAATTCCTGAGTATTTGGGGGTAGATCCTGAGGAGGGATCTCGGTGGGTGTAATGCCATAGAGTCCACCCTCTAAAGCAGCCATGTTCTCCAGGGAAACTGATCTCTGTCATCTGGAGATCAGTTGTGATTCCAGGAGATCTCTGGTCGCTTTTTTGAAATGAATCTTTCCAAGGAAATTCAGGCATCATTTGCAGGTCTACTTGTTTATTATTTACCTATCTCATATCTCCAGCTTGTAAGGCTATGACCCACTGAGCCAAACACGATGACCTTGCTATGTATGGAATGGTCCCAGGGGGACTTGATAAAGCTTCTGTTTTTCATGTTTGCCCAGGAGCTACAAAAAACGAACAGGCATTTGTGTGTTGGGGGCTATTGTCAAGCATCGGGGAGGTCAAAATGCATGGCTGGCTTGATGTATCACAACCTATGCAGGGCTCCCTTGCCTCCCACCCCAGCATGAATTTCCAAGCTGAGCCTTCTAGCTTGAACTTCTTGAGCTGCGACAAATAGGTGTACGTACCATTTAGGAATTAAGAACTTTCTAGAGGTAATCCGGAGGAAAGCCTCTTCCCATATTCTCTGGTATTTTATACCTATATTCTTGCACATATTTTGCCCTGTTTAGATATAGATAATCCTGTATTTAAGAAAAGGAAACGAATCACTCCTACCACCCCAACAGAGTTTGTTTTTAGGTAGCTTGTTTTAAAACATGACACAAATGGGTCAGATAAAAATCTGAAATCAAGCCAATTCCCACCGTTTACGGGGAAAATCAAGTCCTGTTCATTGTGGAGTTAATGGAAGCGAGGAAAGATCGGTTTACTCTAATACAGAAGTGCGACTATCTCTGAACCCTGGGTAACTTCACCGGGACAATGACTTTGCCATACCTTGCACACCTATTCAGGATGTAATTGGAGTCAAATGGTTCACAGTTGCTGTGAAAGGTGTACTATATTCAGTCAATGGGCTTTGTAACTGATTCTCTTTTTCAATGGGCACTTTTTAGGGTGGTTGTTTTTCTTAAAAGCTTCCATTCAAAATATTGCCTTTTTTTACCTCTGTAAAGGATCCCTGGTATTTCATGGTAAAAAAAGAAAAGTAATACAAAGTGGCATGTGTACTGAAAGGACATGCTCGAGAAAACTGTTACTCAAAACTTATAATTAAAGAGGCTGTACTGGCGAAATGCTTTTGTGGACCACAGCAAAGCTTCTGGCACCAATAATGCATCCTGGGCACTAGGGTGTAAGTTCTACAGTGTTGGCACAAGGACTGGGGAGACCCTGTTCAAATCTTCAAATAGACATGAATTCCACGGAATGACCTTGGACCAGTCATTCTCTTATAGCCTAAACTACTTCACAGGTAGGGTTGCCAGCTCCGGGTTGGGAAATACCTGGAGATTTTGGGTGTGGAGCCCAAAGAGGGTGGAGTTTGGGGAAAGGGAGGGACTTCAGTGGGGTATAATGCCACAGAATCCACCTTCCAAAGCAGCCATTTTGTCCAGGGGAACTGATCTCTGTCGCCTGGAGATCTCCAGCCACCACCTGGAGGTTGGCAACCCTACTTGCAGGGTTATTGTAAGGACAGAATGAAGACTAGAGGGCCGGGCTTTGTCTGGTCAGGGGCTCTCACAGCCAAGGGCAGCTGCCCTGGATGCCCTATGGCTAACACTGCTCCTAAAAAGTAGCAGAATCAGACTCACTAATGGCACAATCCTAAGCATATAAGTAAATGTAGGATTGCAGTCTTACACTTGCATTCTTTGCAAGGATGCTAGAACTCAGCAAGTATTAAGTGGTTCACTGGAAATTGGTCAGAGGTCCTCCAAGCGGCCGTACTACATCTTCTGCCAATTCCTGCCCTATGTTATTGTAAAATAAGGTTAATTGCCTCTGAGGTAAGCCGACATTGCTAGATTGAATCCAAAACATATCAGTCCTCTTGCAAGTAGAGCAAATTTTGTACTTTATTTGCATACTAATTACTAAACAAATTGCTAACTACCTTTGATTTAGAGTCAGAAGTGAGATCTAAACCTTGCAAATTTATTATGCAATAATGTAAATCTGAGCTATCTTCTCTGGTTTAGGATTCTGAGCCCAGAATTGGTTACTGCAGTTCTATTACCCTTGGTTGGCCTGGAAGCTTGCTGGGTGACCTTGACTTACCTTACAGGATAATTAGGAGAATAAAAATGGAGATGGGAAACATGTATGCTGACCTGAGCTCCCTGGAGGAAAGGTAAACAAGAATGTGATGGGTAATGATGATGAAATTGGGGAAATTACATGGGCAAGGCATGTAACTGTGAATTCTGTTTTACCAGTGTTTTCACTTCGGTAAATAATATACGTGCATTAAAATGGCAATTTGATAGTTAGGAATCAGTTCACTCCGCAACAACTCACTCTGTATGAAAATAATATTAGCTACTTAATGTAATGAATATGTGACAAACTACAGATGGGGAGAAAGGGCCAAGGAAGAGTCCAGATCTGGCCAGGTGTTACTGTATTCTCCAGCAATATGCTTTATGGTGGGCTTAGAACAGTTTTGCAGCACCATGGACTAGCAAGGGTCACCTCGATTTTGTTCAGTAGCCAGTCGCTGTTTCAGGCTAGAACTCCTGAGGCCCCCAAGTAAAGCTGGGGAAAAGTCTCTCTGTCTCTCTCTCTCTCTCATATTTTTTGGCTTATTTTTGCTCTGCATCTTCTAGGCAGCTACTAATAGCAGATACCTGGTGTCTCTGCTCTGCTCATCACACAACAGATCATAAGCTTCATAGTGGCCACGTAAAGGTATCCCAGTTGTATGCTTTCCCCTATTCGGGGAGAGATAGCAATAATAGTAAAGGCCCTTGCACTTTATTTCCTGATATGTTTCTAATTGGCATTTTCACCTTTCATTGTTGGCATATAGTATTACATTAGTGACAAACAGTGTAAAAGAACACGATTCCTATCAACTAAATGGTTCCCCCTTGACATTTTTTTTTAAATGTCATGGTAATGTTGTGTCAGTCAATTACATTTAAATGCTTACTTGACGAAGAAGAACTAGAACGAGGGAAGCAATGGTCCCTATCGGCTTTGGGTAAAAACAGATCTAATTGAAAAAGCGAACTCCCAGCGTGTCCCTCAGCTGTGGGATGAGCTTTGCAATGACTCTCCCGCCCACCAGAGACTGCCTTCTCCTGTCTTCCCATTTGTCTTTTTTGCTAAAGCACCGCATGAGAATTCACATGCTTATCAACTTATTTGCTGCCCGATTAATTTTAAAAAATAAACTTTTTAGAAAGCACAAAAATGCTCTGAGCACAGGGGAGAGATTTCTTAACTTCACAGGGGACCAGCCAATCTGGAACATGCCCAGCTGGCTTGTACTGTGAGCTTGCAAGACTAGTATTTGCAGAGGGCCAAGGATTCTGGACGCTCTAGGTCATCTGTCTGCACCATGGGGAGCCGGAAGACACCATTTTCCCCCCTAACCTCCCATGGACAATGGGGAGGCAGGAAACTGTGCCCACTGTTGAACCCCCTCACCATGGTGAGAAGCTGTCACCCTGTCTCCTTATCCTCGCTGACTGGGCAAGGCTGGGCACAACATCTTCCCGCCCTCCTCACCCTCCCCGCCAGGCTGCAGGGAGGTGGAAAAGTGCTGTCTGCCTTTCTTGTCCCCCAGGAGATGAGTAAGTCATGGTTTGGCATCTTCTCACCTGCTTTGCAGGGCTGTGAGGAGCTGAGAAGATAGTGTCCCTCCTCCTTGTCCCCCGGCAGCTGGGTGCACAGGATGCGGTATCATCCTGAGCTGAAGGGAGAAGGGAAGTCGGTGCTTCCACACCCACTACACTATGTTGAGAAGCTGCCACAGATGCCAGTCCCCTTGCTCCCCACCAGGCTGGGTAAGGTGGTAAAGGGCTGGTGGGGGGCAGGCTTTGAGGAGACAGGGAGGGCTTTGGGCAGATGGGGGGGAACCTGCTCACACCAGTCAGCCACTTGAGCTATTTGCTCTTTGGTGGGAAAGTTCTCCAGAATTTCTTCTTGCAACTTCATCTTGTTTATAATGCTACATGGTATAGTATAGATGGCCCTTGGAGATGGATGGGAAAGTATTCTCTTAGGCCTTCTGGCTGCAATTTGGGTTGTAGACTTTTTAAATGCCTCTGTGAACATCTCTGCCAGCTGAGTTAGAGTAAGGCTGAAGGTCTGAGATGAAGGCACGAGTGAGATTAAGGTACAGGATGACCAGGAATGCAGGCCTTTCAGTATGAGCTGAATAGAGATGGCATGAACCAGCTCATGAATGAAAGTTTGTTATGAATTTTGGCCAGTTCGTGGTTAGCAAACTGAAGTTTGTGGCAGATCAACCAGTATGAACTGTCCACGAACTTTCAAGTGGTTTGTGGCAGTTCATGAATGGATATATTTCCAGACAGTCTCTGCTCAATCAAAGTGTTCACCACCAGACTTCAAAGCAATGGGGAGGGGCAGGATGAGGTTCGCTGTGTGTTTGCCCTCCCTGTAGCTTGCAGGGGGGCCAAACCCTCCCTGTAGCTTGCAGGGGGACCATTCTATACACTTTTGAACCTGTGCTTAACATTTTTCCAAAAGCACTTTCCTGAGGGGGCATCTTCTTAGGGGGGCATAACTCAGACCCCTAAATCCAATCTGCACATAACTTGGAGGGCATGAAAAGGAGAACTGGGGGACTTGTGAGTTTGGTGTCTCTAGCTTGCACAGGGTCTGTTCTATATACTCCTGAACCTCCTGTCATTTCCCCTGAAAGCATTTCCCTGGGGTCACCTTCTTTGGAGAACTGTAACTAGGACCCCATAAGTCCAATCCTCACCAAACCTGGAGGTCAGGAGAGTAATTCAGTGATCTCCTATGAGTTTGGTATCTCTAGAACGCTGCGGGGGCGGGGGTGTTCTACCATATCACAAGTCTCGTGAACCAAACTGGTTTGTTTGACACCTAAAAGTTCATAACAGTTCATGGTTCATGAACTGGGCACACCACGAACTGAAACAAACCACATTTTCGTGGCTTGTGCCCATCTGTAGCGCTGAAGGACAAGAGCCAAACAGTTCTGGGCTCTTAGCACATGGCTCACAGCCTATAACTGTGAGGGCCAAACCAGTTCACCAGAAGCCAAACTAGACATGATGGTATCTACATATCAGACACATGGATGCTACTGCTGCCATTTTAAGCCTAACACAGGCAATTTGAAAATGCTGCAAGGACTTGATCCTGAAGGGGGAGCACAGCCATTTTGTCACTTGAATAGACATGGAGGAAACAACAGCACCTTGTCCCACCATACTGTAAGGCCAATCAAGATGGGTCTTCGCAACATTTTAAAATAGCCTGTGTTACGCTTTAAAATGGAGGTGGCATCCATGTGTTGATCACATGGATGCTGTCATGTCCAGTTTGGCTCTATGGGACCTGGGCCAGTGGATCCAGGACTAGTCCAGGATGCTAGAGCTGTGTTGCATATTGTTTTCCAGCTTGATTAAACAGAGGAGAAAGAAGTGGTGCAGCAATAATTCATTGAACTTATTTATAGTCCACCTTTCTCACTGAGACCCAAGGCATATTACAGAGTATAAAAGGAGGGGGGGAAATATAAACATGTAGTCCAGGACATCAGATGAACAAACAATGCACAGGACTATTCCTGATACACCTTCTTCTACTTCTATACTTTGTTTTTGCATTCCTTGATGGTGTTCCTTTTTGTTTCGGATGTTCTCTTCATGGCTGCATTGTTTGCCATGTTAATAAGTGTAAAATAGTAATTATGCATGAGTCCTTGAAATACTTATTTTCGAAAAAGAACATTATTGATCTGGCATTTTGCTGTTTCAATAGATTCTATTTTTGTAACATCCAAAATCAATACATAATTTTAAAACCACAGTTTTATCCGAGGAGCATCAAACTTGTTACTGTAACAGAAACAAATCAGAACTTATATTTGATAGGAATGAGCTTTTCAAAGAGCTCTGCTTTACTAAATTGTTAACAAGCTATAAATGACATTTCTAATGGAATAAATCTATGGACTTTTTTTTTAGAGTGTTACTTGGAATTCCAGTTCTTGACATGAAAGTTACTATGTTGTACTACTTGTGACCCATGCTGTACTGTCCTTCTGTACATGCGAATTCTGTGAATTTAGGCAGCGCATGAGAGGGAGGGCAGGAAGGGTTGCCTCAGTGCTTAGTTCTGGTGGCCCTTTCTTACATGCCCAGGGAAATGCTGATTGCCACTTTGGGGTCAAGAAGCAATCCTGTTTGCCATAGAAGAGCTGATGGGAGGAGCAGAACAAAGTTTGAGTCCAGTGGCACCTTTAAGACCAACACAGTTTTATTCAAGGTACAAGTTTTTGTATGCACAGCAGACTTCCACAGATACATTGAAATGGAAGTTAACAATCTATCTATCTATCTATCTATCTATCTATCTATCTATCTATCTATCTATCTATCTATCTATCTATCTATCTATCTATCTATGTAGAGGGTGAGCAGCAAATTAGCATACAACATGTTTAACAGATGCAAGGACCAAACAGGAATAACAAGCTTAGTTTATATGGATTCAGGTGGGATAGCCCTGTTGGTCTGAAGCAGCAGAACAAAGGCTGATTTCCCACTACAGCTGCCTTGGGGTTGCGCCGCCGTTTGCCCCAATACTATTCGTCAATTTCACACCCACAGCTTCACCCGATTTCCCCCGCAGTTTCGTAATCCTCAAAAAACAGGACCAGGAAACTGGAGGAGGGGTGCCCTGGTGGGACTTCTGCCCAGAAAGGGGGGGCGTGGTACCTGTCAGTTCTTGATTTGATCCCCAGAAAGGGGGCGTGGCACCTGTCAGATTTTTATTTGATTCTCAGAAAGGGGACATGGCACCTGTCAGTTTTTTATTAGATCCCCATAAAGGGGGCGTGGCACCTGTCAGTTTTTGATTTGATGGAATGTATACCCTTTAACTACTGATGTTATGGCAATCCAGCAATGGGAGCAAAGGGATGGGGGAGTCAAGGACAAGATGCCAACTGCTATAAGGAGCATCAACTACCCTAGAAGTATTAGAATGTTGCCATGGTGACTACTGTGTCCTAACAAAGGGGAAGCAGGCCTTTGACAAGATTTATTGATGGTTATTCTGTATTCGGAGTGTCCATCCGAAACTGGCAGAAAGAGGAAGCTGTGGTAAGCAATTAGAGTGCCCTAAGCAGGCAATGAATACACTTCCACAGTCTCCCAAACATCAGAGCTATTATTTGGAAATATAGCAGAGTTACAGGGAAATTACAAGCAGATGCTAGGCAAGAGGTCATCAGTATCTCTCTAGCAGTAACAGAATATTGCTTCTGTTGCTGAATTCTGGGGAATTGGAACACGTAAGAATTTCACCTGTTACTACATTCCTGAAAACACCTGACATTTCCTCATTACAATCCTCCCCAAGTTTTACTTTCTTTAATATGTACTTCTATGGAATTAGATAGAAATAAGGCACTCCTAAGCAGACTAATACCCTTGTAAGCCCATTGAAGTCTGTTTGTGAGTGTATGGCAATTACCCTTAAGCCACCTTTAGGTTCTTATAATATGTATTTTCTAGCTATCCTAGAGCTTGTACAGGAAATTGGGGTTCCTGCCCTGTACCCTTTCAGGTTGCAGAGATGGCAATCGGAGAACAATTCTGACTGTGGGGCTTACTCCCAGGAAAGTAATTTTAAGATTGTAGTGTCTGTGCTATGGACTCCCCCCCACCCACCCTGGAGCACATAGAAATATAAGAGGCCAGAAAGAATGTTAAGCCTGAGTCTTTTTCTGTCTGCATAATATTCAGCTCTCATCAATGTTATGTTACTCCCTGTACTTCAAGGCCCTTGACCCTGGTTTTTTAAAATTTCCACACCTCCTACATAAAATGTCTGTAAAATGAGGATCTACGCATTGCATCTGAAGAAGTAGGATTTAGTGCACTAATGCTTATGCAGGAATAAAAATCTTGTTTGTGTTTAAGTGCGGCTGCCAGCCTCATGGTCAGGCCTGGAAATCTCACTGAATTACAACTGATATCCTGGCTACAGAGAGCAGTTTGCCTGAAAAAAATGGCTGCTTTGGAGGGTGGAATCTATGCAGATATCCTTCCCCTCACCAAGCCCTTCACAGGGTCCACCCCCAAATCTCCAGGAATTTCCTCAGCCAGGAGTTGGCAACTCTGTCTTCAAGGAGCCACAGGATTCCTGTTTGTTTTAGCTGCAACAGCCTAAAAGGGTAACCTGCCTAGAATGTATACAAGGGCTTATCTAGACATTAAAACTCCTCAGTTTCATTGGGGAACAATGCAAAGACATCATATCCCCCCACCCCCCACAGACACTCTTTTCCACCTGTGATCAAAGCAAAGCAGGCAGGGAAAAGGTACCTTTTCGAGCCAATGTTAGCTCTGTTGTTAAAACCATACTACTCATATGGCTACTCACCAGGGCCAATATCAGATCTGCCAGGTGGCTTACAAATGAAAAAACTGAAGGGAACAGAGCCTAAAGGTGCTCTGTCCCTGCCTGTTTTGATAGTAAGCAGAAAAGAGACAGTGTGTATGTGGGAGGCAATCCCCCCCATTGCATGACTGATGCAAAGCCTTCCTGTTGTCCCGCAATGAACATGAGGATTTTATAATGTGTTAATTCATATTAAACACAGCAATGTCCCCCCAGCAGGTGATTATGCACCCCAGTTGCATTAACATCCCTTTCACTGACTAGAACAACTGACTTGTTAGTTTATGTGTTTGTTCAGGCCTTGGCTTTCATAGTTCTCCATTCACTTTAAGGCACAGAGATGGCCTCTGCCACTTACGTGGTTCTCCTGGCTTGCTAGTACTCACTAGTATGTTGGAGGGAACTTTAACTATCAAATGAAGAAGAAGAGTTGGTTTTATACCCTGCTTTTCTCTACCCAAAGGAGTCTCAAAGTGACTTACGATCGCCTTCCCTTCCTCTCCTCACAACAGACACCCTGTGAGATATGAGGGGCTGAGAGAGTTCTGAGAGAACTGTAACTGACCCAAGGTCACCCAGCTGGCTGCATGTAGAGGAATGAGAAATCAAATCCGGTTCTCCAGATTAGAGTCTTGTTTGGAGGTTCTATCAGGGGAGCGCAGCTACTGTATACCCTTGACTGAAGAACGGTACACTCTTTCTGTTTGGGATGGTCGTCCTCTTCGACTGAGCATGCAGCAATGAGGGAGGCAAGGGACACCTGCCTAGCCAGCCAGATCAGCCAAATCAACCCAGGTAATCAATAGGGTGACAGATGTTATTATGAGCCTTTCTGGTTCTTACCAGGTAGGCCATTGTTGGGAATTCTTTTTCAAATTGATTGATTGAGTTGTATTGGTCAATGACCGTAATAATAATAATAATAATAATAATAATAATAATAATAATAATAATAATAATAATAATAATAATAAACCAAAACTGAAACTGAGTCTGCCTCTCTTAACCACTATACCACACTGGCTCTCACACTGGTGAAGTGGGAAGTTGGGATCTTTCCAGTAACTAAAAGGAACATTGAGGCACAGAGCTACTATTATGCACACAACACTCCTGAACTTTTTCAGGACCAAGGCCTTTGAGGGCAGATTCTGACTCTTTCACTTACATAGTGATAGTTTTTTTTACACTTAGCTATGTTTTAAGCATAGATTAGGTTTAGAAGATGGTTTAGATGCATCAACATGACATCGTTGCTTTTTAAAAATATTCTGGAATGTATTTTGTAAATTCAGGGTTATCGGTGCCTAACCAAAAGGGCAAATCCTGTGTCTTTAATGTATATGTGGCAGGAAATCTTCGGTATGCACTTAAGGTATATAATTGAGTCAGAAATCACAACATCACTTCCAATAGCCAAATATATTTAAGACATGAGAGGAATCAATGAATAAGACTATCGAATGATAGCATATCCCTTCACTGGGGGTAGAGTTGCCACTTAAAAAAGACTGACCAATTTTGTGCTTGTTACCAGCAGGAAAGTGAAAAAAATTATCTTCTCAATTGAAGCCAAGCAGCGTAACCTTTGTATACAAAAAGGCATACAGAGACAGTATGTCTGGATCAAGACTTTAACTTGAAGAACCCTAATTCAAAGAATGTATTCAGGGTATTTATTTCTACCCTGTTTTCTCCCTAGCAGAGATCTGGCTTACAACATCATTCTCCAAGCAAAATATTGTAACTCTGGGAGCCCAATCCCTCTGCTCTCTCATAAACCTTTTCCCAAAGAGACTTTGCAGATGTTGAAAGGGAAAGGCTTTGACAGCCCTGTATTTCTCAGTATTTTATGGGCCATGGGAACTCTAGAGAAAAAGAATATAGGGGTTAAGACAACAGAAAATCTGCAACTATCACGATGTAGACATCATGGCAGTATGAATGTTACAGTGCTATCCTAAAAACAGTTTCCTGGGAGTAAGCCCCACTGAATAAAATGGAATTTACTTCCAAGAAGACCTGCCTAGTATTTCTCCCTTGATGTACTCAAGGGGCCGAAATCAGCTTAAGATTTTGGGGGTCAGTTCACACAGTCATGTTCCTCATAACTCCAGATACCACAGGAGAGTGTGACAGAAGAAATAATGAATACAGAACAGCTATCATGAGGCTTGAAAAACCCTTCCTTTCTGATTAGGACCTGTATGCCTTTAAAAGCTTCACACATGGGGGGGAGGGGGAATTACTTGATGGATTTTGTCTTGCCATGCGTCTTTTAATTGGAAGAGGGCTCCTCACCAAAATATGTGGCTGTCGGCCATGCACTGATGTGGAAAATGCTACTGGTCCCAGGAACACAAACTAAGATTTCAGTTATACTGCGTTTAAATATAAAGCAAATTCCACTGAGCTCAGTGGGACTTATCCTGGGGGGAAATGCCTAGGATCAAGCTGAAAAGGTAGTGTGGCAGCTAATTCTGCTGGTTATAGAGCAGGTTTCCAAATGTGCCCAGAGAGAAAGTTGGGGAAAGCAGATTTCCAAAACCGTGACATTTTATGGTATATAACTATTTTTCTTTTCTCATTACGTAACTAGGGTATAGAACTGTTACCATGGCTACAGGTTTATCCTGTAAGGAAAATCAAGGTTTGTGAAAAATACTGAATTTTTAAAAGCACTATATAGTGCTTTCATTTTAAAGCAGAAATTGGCTTTTTGGGACATGTTTGAATCAGCTTTCCTTATGAGGAGAAGAAACTAGGAGAAAGAAAGAACCAAGAGGAAGCTGGAAAACTGCCAGTCACTTCTGAAACAGACAACTTCCTCAGGTGTTTGACTATAATGGCTGTAATCCTCTGCACGCTTACTTGGGAATAAGCTTCACTGAACTCAGTAGGAGTTAACTCTCAGCATGCATGGGATAGAGCTATATGGAATAGTTTAAAGGAGCAAAAATTATCCTTGTTGCTTAGGAGCTGGAATAATGCAATTGTAACCCACAACTCATTTCTTCAGGGATATCCAGTGATATTCTGCTAGGGTAACTAGGCTTTGGACTGCAGCACAATTTTTTTTCTAGAAGTATGGAGAGAAAAAATCTCTTACATAAAGACTAGGGATTCAGGGCCAAGTCTTACAACCAGGGCCCAAGTCAGCTGAAGGACCCCTGAAGTCAGTGTTATGTTGCATTCAACAAATGCATTTCAGTGGATTTTACAGTTCTGCACTGCAGCCATGACGGATGCAAGGAAGACAGAGCACTGTAAACAGATGTAGTTCTGACTATCTCCTCCCAGTGCTTTTCTGTGAAGTTCACTATGAAGCCGCTCAAATCCTGCTAAACCCATCAGTCAAGCCAGCACTGGAGCGAGGCAAGACCAGCCAGCACAGCTCATGGCTGCTACAGTGGTTTGCTAGGATGCAGCCTGATATCAAGGTTCTTATGTCCAGTAGTCTATGGTTTCCCTTGTCATTTTGTTTCTCCAAGCTCCATAGTTTGTCTGCGCAGCCAGATCTTGCAAAGGGGCAGTGCTGTTAGTGTAGTTTGAAGAAGTCCTATTGTGTATTAATCCCTCTATTTGCCAGAGAAGAACTCATGAGAGGAGCAGAATAAAGTCTGAGTCCAGTGGCACCTTTAAGACCAACAAAGTTTTATTTAAGGTATAAGCTTTCGTGTGCTGGCATACTTCTTCAGATACATTGGAATAGAAATTTACCAGTCCATTCATATAGGTAGAGGGTGAGCGGCAAATTAGCATACAACAGAATGAAGATGTTTAATAACAAGCTTAGTTTATATGGATTCAGGTGCGTAGCTGTGTTGGTCTGAAGCAGCAGAACAAAGTTTCAGTCCAGTGGCATCTCGAAGACCAACAAAGTTTTATTCACAGTATAAGCTTTTGTGTGCACGCACACGTCCTCAGGTACAATGAAACAGAAGGTGCCAGTCCATACATACAGGTGAGCATACAGCATAATGGGGATGCTGAACAGATTCAAGGACCAAATTATGCTTGTGAACCAATAAACATATAGTTGTAGAGTCTGAATACATTTATATTGTTCTGGGGTTTTGAGGACGGGGATTCTTTTTATTTGATGAATTTCGATTCTCTAAAGATACCCACCACCACCACCACCACCTATCTTCTTGCTAATCTAAACTAGGCTGTCAATTTGAGATATCTATAGTCTGATGTGACTTTCAGGATTAGGCCTTGGAGCATAGTCTTGCAGTGTCACACAATTCATTGCTATTCAACACACTCTATCATACTCAAAGCAGAGTGCCTGCTGGGAGTTGCTAGTTAGGCATAGATTTACTTAGTGGCAAATAAGATACCCTTGAGTTCAGAACAAGCTGATGCTGTATACAGTTAATTCATTTGCACAGGGCTCTTTTTGTAGCAGGAACTCCTTTGCATATTAGGTGACACACCTCAAATGTAGCCAATCCTCCAAGAGCTTACTTTAGCCCCTGTAAGAAGAGCTCTGTAAGCTCTTGGAGGATTGGCTACATTAGGGGTGTATTGCCTAATATGCAAAGGAGTTCCTGCTACAAAGAGAGCCCTGCATTTGCACCATATAGTGGGAACAGAAGGCAAAATGGAGAACAACATGGATTAGGAGGCAGAAAGGGTTTGTGTACAGTGCAGGTGTCCCCTGACTGGTAGCTCCATTGGAGACCCCCTTGAGGTCTGTGAACATTATCACCAACCTCCTCACCCCCCAATAAACATGTGTTCAGTTATCCACTGAAGAAAGTGATGAAAACAATAATCAGAACTCTAAATGGAGTAGTGCATCTACTGGCTCCATCATGGCTAAGCTCCTGCACAGAATTTAATCCTGTGTTTTTCTAAAAACTGATGAACAGCACCACACCACTGGCCAACACAAATCCTTATCCAGATAGGGCATGATTAATGGAAACTTTAGTAAGGTGATCAACTGTATTGCAGTGATTGCAACTATGTGTGTGTAACCAATACCTTAATGTATTCTTCCTTCCCTGCTACCCACTGAAGCAGCTTGTTATCCCTTCCTTTCACTTTAGCGGTGTGTGGATTTATAGATTTTGTACGAGGGCAACGCAGGACACTGTTTGGCAATGTCACTACTCATTAAAAATGTTTTCCCCATATTGTTCTGAGGGAACGCTTTGGCAGTTTTGTGAACTGCAGTTTTGTGAATGTGCAGTGTCAGTTAATATACGTAAACAGAAATACAACAGCTTGCAATCTGATCCTTTGCGTGCTCTCTGAGAAGCTCCAATCAGTTTGACTTACTCGGAAGTAAGAGTATTCAGCCCATTGTGAAGTGCATCTTTGGGTCACACTCTGCAAACCCATTTTGTATGTAATCCTATGCACACTGACCTGGGAGTAAGCGCCATTGAATAGAGCAGGATTTACTTTCACACAGATATGCCTGCACGGTTAGTGTGAGGAGCAAGAAACAGTAGTTGCAAATCCTCATCTACCGAAACAACCACAAGCCACATAACCCGATGTACTGATCATTTACTTACCGAGGACTACTGTGACAGTCATAAGCCACATTCAGTCGTGCTTCCTGAATGGCTTGTTGTGATTAATGATTTCTGTACATGCCAGGCTTTCAGTCCGTCCTGAGAATCAGCCATCTACATGGTTGATAGGACAGGACACAAGGTTGTTGCTGGCTATAAGGGCTTCCCACTGATGGTGCAGGTCAAAGAAACTGCCTTTTCAAGGGTACTCTCCCTCTACACTTAACAACATGCTACAAAGCCCTGAACTGAGAGTTCAGACAGCTATCGTACATGCCTTTACTCTCTTATAGGCTTAGCAGATTACTTATTGAGAACCATGGTAACATTTTAATTTGTGACATTGCATAACAACTGAGAACCCATTACATGTATTCATAACCACATTGTACCTGGATTAATTAGATGCAGAGTGGCCAACAACAGCCTGTCAGCATGCCATGTTAAATTTGAATTCACTTCTCTGTAACAGTGCTATCTGAAGCAGTTACACCCTTGTAAGCCAGCATTAGAGCCAATCAATCTCACCTAAATCCCCTCTTTACTCCAACTCCCATCCCATGTGGCTTTTGTGCATACAGGTTCCATGATCCCCAGCATAGCCTTTTTGGTGGTGGCTCCTTCCTTCCTTTTTCACCAAGGAAGTTGGTTGGATCCAACCCACTGACTTTAGTGGGCTTAGATGGTGCTGTCGTCCCAGCATAGAGCTGCTTAGAATGCTGCTTAGGTTCGCACTGCAAGTCTCTCCCGAGGGACAAAGGGCGATTCTGCATTGGCTTTTCCCTCCATTGTTTTATGAAACCCACATCGGAACAGAAATTCCCCTCTGTATTGCATGCTGCTTTCACTTTCTTTGACCATCGGATTTTAGGGTACCCTCCACACTGCATGACACTTTCACTTTCTTTGATCATTCAGTTTTATGGTACCCTCTGCATAGATGTATGGCCATTCAGGGGTGACTTTGCAGTCAGGACGGCGTTGCCCCAAGGTATTTGAAAGTGGGTTTGAGCGGCACCTTTTCCTCCCAGTTGAGAAAATGTGAAGTGAATGCTAGATGCAGATGCCCAAAGTAAAAGAGCAGCCAAAGGGATCCACACTCCAGACAGCTCAGGTTCACAGAGCCTGCCGGAGAGAGTGTTTCTTTTATTAGCTCCCCATCCTTGTAAATCTCCTTTACTTTGTCCAAGAAAGATGAAGCAAGCAACTGATTTCATAGGGTACAAGCCAGACACAGGGAGGGATAAAACAAAGTCCTTGCCCATAGCACTGTTCTATGAAGAACACTAACAAACATTTAGCATCGTGCCAAAACTTTAATTTTCATTGTGAGAGAAGCCCCCGCAACACCCCCGCTACAACATCCCCAGTCCAGTGTCTCCTCATATAGAATTTTAAGCGCAATGTGGTTTGAAAAGAGCTTTCAATTCTCTCTTTTTAATTGTTCAGAGATGCAATAGAATCCATTTCCTCAGACAAAGCAGCAAATAAAAACAATTTCTAGCAGAAGGGACAGGAACAATAAACCAGGCTGACATAACCAACAAATTCTGTGCCTGCAATTATCTGATTTGATTGAAAAAGAGGCTCCAATTACACGCTTGCACAGAAAGGTGGAAGGGGCTTTTTCTTTCACTGAGCATTCATTCTCTCACTCTTGCTACTTGTAAAAATGCTATTAGGGTTAAACAATTAGCAAAGGATTTTTTTTAAAAAATCCTGAGGGGGGGAATCTTTTTAGCCTCATGCATTTTCACCAATTAATCCTGCAGTCCTTGAATGGCTTTTGGTTTAACAATAAAATAAGGGGTACCTTGTCACGAGAGTATTCCAGCTGCTGAAAATCTTGCCGTCGGCTGGCTGGCTGGCTGGACGCTGGACAGGCATGAAAGGAGTTAATCTGCCATCTGCTTTGTGTACAGTGGCACCACTGCCCCTTTCGCATCTATCTCATCCACCTGGCAGCCTTAACCAGGATTCACCAAGGCATTTGCAGCATGTATGTTCTATTCATGCGCAATAAGGCAACACAATCAGCTCCACGTTGTACTATTTAATTGGGAGTCATTGGCTCTTTAGAGCATCTTGAAGGTGATTGGCTGGCCAGTGAGCTCATTGTACTCCTTCAGCCTTAACCTTCAGCATGTTCAACATACATCCCAAGGGATATCTGCCAGTCGATGTTGGAGAGAATTAGCAGCGAAGGAAACAGGAGCAGGTTTGGAGGATATGGTTAATAATGTTATTTCCTCTCCCCCCACCCCACCCCCAAGGCTGACTTGACTTCAGTGGACAAAGACCAATATTTAATTGCCCACGGCTGTGGGTGAACTAAACAACAGCAAACTAGCCGTATTGATAACTTCACAAAAGGCAGCTTTGTATTTGTACACTGGAAAATGCGGTCAAGTGAACAGGATTAGCCACCATGCAGGAGTGATCCGTTTTAAGGAGAGTTAGTGTAATCACCCTTAAACGAAAAACACAGAGCAGACTATCTTAAGGAGACTATTTTAAAAACAAGGGAGGAAATGGGTGAATCAGGGGAGCTAATCTGTTTCGGCAGGAGCTGTTTTGGCAGTAGCCAGCTAAAATAGCCCTGCCTGTTATCGGCTGATAATTCCATGTACTGTACCAAAATTAAAATTTGTCAGATTTTATTTGTACTGGGAGCTGAAATAAAAAAATGATCAAAAGCATTCTGCCCCTAACAATATCTGTTTGCCAGGAGGGAAGTCCCACTGCATTCATCCTAGCCAAGTGCACAAAGGGCTTCAGGGCTTCATTCCATAACATGATTTACCTGACTTGGACTGCTTATTCCAAGCTGGGAAATTCCTAGAGATTTGGGGGTGGAGCCTGGGGAGGGTGGGTTTTGGGGAGGGGAGGGGCCTCAGTGGGGTACAGTGCCATAGACTCCACCCTCCAAAGCATCTGTTTTCTCCAGGGGGAACTAATCTCTGTAGCCTGGAGATCAGTTGTACCACTGGAAGATATCAAGGCCCCACCTGGAGGTTGGCAATCATACACCTGATTGTAAGCTATCTGATAAGGCTTGCAGTATTGGCCCTGACCAAGAGCAGCGATGCAAACAAAACCCTATTGCACATGATGTAAAATGCATGTAAGAATCGCTAAAACATTTTCATATGGCGGCATGCTTTGGAGACCCATACTTTAAAACAGAGTTAAAATACATTCAAGACATACAAACAACAATTAAAACATTGGTTAGGAAGGCAGGATCATTGAAGGAATGACAGATGAAACAAAAAAAAAGTCTCCTGGGGAGAAAGTTCCAGAGATTTGGTGCCCGGACTGAGAAGGCCCCCTCCCGGGTTGCCACCCGCCTCCTCTCAGAGGGCAGGGACACTCAAAGCCTCCAAAAATTGCTGTATTGGTCAGGTAGGTTTATAAGGGAGTAGGTGGTCCTTTGGCTATGTTGATCCCAAACCATATATGGCTCTGAAGGTCAATTCCAGCACCTTGAATTGTGCCCAGAAAGAAATTGGGAGCCAGTGTAGATGGGGCAAGACTGGAGTGATGTGCAATGCTCCCTGTAGCTCCCTGTAGCTGTGGAGTCTTGTGAGCAAAATTTCTACTTTGTGAGCTAAGTTGTGAGCGAGCAATTTGGCTATGGCATAAATTAGTTTGCTCTGGAGCCATCCTTCCTGAGCTAAGACAAAAATGAGTGAGCCAGAGGCTTAAAAACTTGTGATCTAGCTCACACTAACTCAGCTTAGAGGGAACACTGGTGATGTGATCCCTACAGCCCATTCCAGTCAATATCCTGGCTGCAGCATTCTGTACCATCAGAAGTTTCCAAACACTTTTCAAGGGCAGCCCCACAAACAGAGCATTGCAGTAATCTAATCTAAATGTAAAAAGTGCATGCGTCCTAGCAGCCAGATTTTTTTTCTGTCCAGGAAATGCTGCAGTTAGCTAACCAGTCAAAGCTGATGAAAGACGCTCCGAGCTAGAGCTGCCACCTACTTATCCAGCAGTAACCCTTGGTCCAGGAGAACTCCCAGACTATAGATGCGTTCCTTCAAGGGGAATGACCGATTCAGACCTTTCACCCACCAGTAGCACTTCTGTCTTGTCAGGATTAAGCTTCAGTTTATTAGCCCACATACACTCCAAAACTACCTTGAGGCATCCGTTCAAGGATTCTATAGTCTCCCTGAGATCAGCTGGAAATGCAAGACAAGAGCTGAGAGTCATCTGCATATTGCTGACAACTCAGCCCAAGTCTCCAGATGGCCTCACCCAGTGGTCTCATGTAGATGTTAAAGAGCATAGGAGACAACAAGGCTTTTTTTGTAGAAAAAGCCCAGCAGAAACTCATTAGCACATTAGGCCACACCCCTGACAGCACAGCTCATTAGCATATTAGGCCACACCCATGTTACCAGAAGTGTGGTCATCCAGCCACACCCACCTTTTGCTTCTTATTCTGTTTACCTTGTTTATTGTCAAAACCCAGGGCTTTTTTTGGTAGCAGGAACTCCTTTGCATGTTAGGCCACACACCCCTAATGTAGCCAATCCTAATAGGTTTCTGCTGTTGGATGTGGCCTATTATGCTAATGAGTTCCTGCTGGGTGTGGTCAACTCAGGAGCCAGCCGGAACTCTGTTCCTGTGCGTTCTTACCCAAAAATAGCCCTGGGAGACAAGATGGAACATTGTGGGACCCCATAGGCCAAGGGGCAAAGCAGCAGTCCCCCAGGACCACTTTCTGAAACCTACTCTCCAGGTAGGACTAGAACCACCACAGAGTGCTGCCTCCAAATCTCAGCCTAGATATTTGACCCAGAAGGATACCATGATCAAGGGTACTGAAAGCCCCTGAGAGGTCCAGGAGAATCAGCAGAGTTCTATAAAACACTTAGTGGGTCACTACATATAGCTGCTGGTAGGAAAACATTTAGCTGATACAATACTGGTATGTCATAACATGCCTAGAGGCAGAGGATCACAGATGGAGTGAGACAAAGCACAGTATGGCCAGATATGGACAAAGGGCCAGATAGAGGGAAGGAGAAGCAGAAAGTCAGAGGGTGAGTGACAGATCACTTGGAGAGAACATCAAGCAGGAATAGGAGAAAGAAATCACACAGATCTTAGGTGCTCCTGATCCTATTCCATATGACTACATAACGAGGGCTGGCCTTGCAAGTTGGCCACCCAGTTTCTTAAGAGAATTATGTTCCCAGCCAGAATGAAATGCCAGCAAGTTCTGTAACTACGTAAGTGCAAGCTCAGCCTTGGCTCATAGACAGCTGCAGAAAAACAGCTGAGAACAGATTATGTCTGGTAAATTCCATATGCTTTAAAACATCATATATGTGAATTACTTCTTCAAGAAAGCCTGTGGAAAAAATGAAGTGGAGGTTCAGGAGAAGTTGGAACTGGCTACTGTTGGCTGTATGAATCCGCATTTCTACTAGTTTAAGTTAGAGCATTTTCTTTCTCATCTGAAGTATGGTACGGGAGTCTCCTTAGAAACTAGGTTTAAATTAAGTAGTTCCCTTGTGGAGGAGTAAGATCAGAGCACTCAAAAATCTATCAGACTTATTATTGTGCAACTGCCTTCCTTTCATACAGTTTGCTGATGCAGTTCCATGTGATCTGCCTCCTTAGAGGCCTGCAGACCAACATCTCCCTATAGCTGCTGATCTTTTGGCACTCCCTGAACCAGGGGTCTCCTTCTTTCAAATTTTTCTTTGCATGTCAAAACCTTGGAGTGCTTCTGCCAAACTCTTTAGGGGGAGAGTGAAAGGGAATTATTTTGTGAGAAAGATGCTGCCCAGAGTAAGGAAAGCATGGAATTGTGGGTCAGTTCTCCAGAGCATCAAGGCGAACAACACTACTACCCTAAGCACTCCCTTCTAAACATGTTGACTTCACTCCAGAAGGATGTAACTCTATAGCATTGCGTGCTCCCATTCATTTTACTTAGTAATTCTGTTGAATTTAGAATTCAGTGGGACTTATTCCTGATTAAGTATGTGCAGGACTGCAGCATAAGAAAGACTGAACTTAATAAGACTTGCTACCTTGTCAAAATTTAGAGGCTTGGGCTGTGTGTGGGAAGGAGCATCTGGATATTCCTGTGAGCTGTGGAGAGTGGAAGGTAAGAGAGCTAATGCTTCTGATATGTATGTACATCCACCCACACACACTCTTGGCTCATTGTCTTCCTCGCCTGTCAATGCTACAGCCGTCAGTGGCTCCTATGAGACTGGAAGTGGGGTGAGAGGAGAATGTCACAGCCAGACTGCCAGCACTGCCCTTGGCTAGCTGGGCACAAGGTCTCCCAGTCTGATTTCCCTCCTGCCCTATTTCCTTCTCCAGTGCTGGACAGCAGTAACAACGCATCTCCCAAAAGTGATCAGGATTGCTGCCATTCCCTGATTTTTTGCAGAGAAGGGCAATGATGATGATTAATATATGTGAGCATTTATCCCCTTTTCTCCCTTTCTGGGGATTAAAAGTGACCAACCAAATAAACACAAAAATAACAACAAACTAAATCTTGATCCCAAGAAGACTGCAGAGTTACTGGTGAGCAGAAAGTCTGAACCAGAATTTAAGGTGTGGTTGCACTCTTCTGGAATAAACACTTCTATAATTTGGGGGGTGATCTTGGACCAGACCTAACGCAGGATAACTAGGTGGCAGCTGTGGCCAGGCATGCCTTTGACTAGTTAGCCAACTGTGGCCTTTCCCAGGCAGAAAAGATCTAGATTAGAATATTTTTAGATTCATCTTGGGTGGCATATAAAATAGTGGTTGTATGAGGTATGTATTGCCCTGTGAGTATTTGTACACACTGTTTTTTTTAATCAAAAAAACTGGCTAAAAAGTGACTCCGCTCTTTGCAGCAGTTGACTTGGAAAATTTGCATTTGGTTGTTTAGGCGGTTTCTGCTAAAAGACTATGATGAAATTCTTTATGAGCAAGTGTTAGATAACATTTGTTAGTTATAGTTGTCATGGAGAAGAACAGTAATTAAGGACACCAGAATGAGAGACTGTGGCAAAGAGGGGTAGAAGAAAGACAAACAATACGTGCACAACTGTTACTTGCCATTTCTAATATCTGTGCTGTTTAATTCAGGGAAATCACTTTTAAAACAGAAGGCTGATGGGCTGGTTTACTGGTAGGCAGAATTGTCGGGGAGGGGTATGTATCAGACCAAATGCTATCCAAGTTGGCAATTCTGAGGGCTTGCTTGGGGGGTAGAAGAGGTGGGGAGGCCAGATGAGATAAACAGCAGCTGAATGTTAGGCTTATGTCCCCTCTAGCCCTTCTCCAAGCCCAAATGGGAATGAAGTCAACTGAATCAACAAGTCCAGATGGCTGTAGCCTCTGCACATGGAGACAGTGAGATGGTTCCCCCCCTTGCTTGTTGACATAAAACATAGCCATGGTGTGGTCCATCTGCACCCAGACAATCTGGTCGCAAACAGATCTGTAAAACAAGTAAGTGTGTAATGAGTTGCTCCTAGTTCTAAAATATCAATGTGCAGGCAGGATTCATTAGGGGACCAAGTCCCCTGCATAGATGATGTAAGACAATCCTAACAGGGAGGCATCCATAGTGACTGTGCAGGTAGGAAGCTGAACCCCCCAAAGGGAAGCCCTGTAATAGATTTTCCCCTGCAGCCAACCAATGCAAAGAGCGTTGGAACGCTCATTAACCAACAATTTTGACATATGGGAATGGTGGGGCAGAACAAAGTGCCGGAGAAATCAATTTTGGAGATGCCGCATACATAGGCTGGACACAAGGCCAAGTAAACTCTGGATTTGTATAACAGGGAGTCCAATGTTCCCAGTAAGTTCCACAGTGTTGTAAGCAGAAATTCTACCTTGTGGGCAAAAAGAGCACTGAGCTGCAGACCTGAGTTCATAAGATATCTTGCAGTGTTTTGTGTACCTTGTTGTTTCATTTTTGTTTGTTCACTTCAGCCTCAATTCAGTTCACTTAAATATAGCATCAGTAGCTCCCAAAGAACTAATCCTCTAGTGATTATTTTGGGGACTCCCCAAAATAGTTCCATATCCTTGCCAAAGTTAACAGACTCACAGTTTCCATTAAAAACAGAGGTGCACATCAGGGAGAGGGGGTAATCTGCCTTTGGGAATATAAAATAAATTTGGTTGCATCCTATTCTGTGAATGTGCTGCCACCTAGCAACAATTGGTTGGATTTTAGCTTGCAAACAGGTAACTGGCAAGCCTAGCAACTGCTGTTCTTTTAAAAAATGCAGAGACCTCAAATTACATATTATGGGCTTTGTCTTTTTGTTTTTCCTTTAATTTTTTGTGCCCAATCATGAAGGCAATTTTAATTTTGCCTCTTTTCATAGGCAAATTTCACATTTAAAATCCATTTCTTCTACAGCCATTGTTAGTACCAGTTTTTTAGTACATATATGCTATTTATACAGAATTGGTGCACACATTTTACCAGCAATATGTCTATCAAATTTTTATTAATACAGATGAGCAAAAGGATGACTGAATTTTCATCCCGAGTGTGTAGAAACCACAACAGAAATTTGAATTTTCAACTCAAACCAGATGTGAGGCTTCTGGCCCTTGCTCAACTTGGTCTACAGGGGAGGTAGGACTGGCCCCTACTGCTGCTCTGTTTCTCTCCACTGCCTCCCCTCCCTCAGAACTGGAAGGGAAAGGAATTGTTACCACCTGGTTCATTCTCTTTCTAACAGGCACATCTTGTACAGCCTGGCCTCCCTTTTATCTCTGTTTTTGTTATACTCTGACCCAGGGCTTTTTTTTTGTAGAAAAAGCCCAACAGGAATTCATTAGCATAATAGGCCACGCCCAACAGCAGAATCTCATTAACATATTAGGCCACACCCCCATGGTACCAGAAGTGTGGTCATCCAGCCACACCTTCCTTTTGCTTCTTATTCTGTTTATCTTGTTTGTTGTCAAAACCCAGGGCTTTTTTTGTAGCAGGAACTCCTTTGCATGTTAGGCCATACACCCCAAATATAGCCAATCCTAATGAGTTTCTGCTGTTGGGTGTGGCCTATTATGCTAATAAGTTCCTGCTGGGCATGGCCAACTCAGGAGCCAGCCAAAACTCCATTCCTGTGCATTCCTGCCCCAAAATAGACCTGCCCTGACCACACAATGGGCAGCCCTAGTTTCTCCTTCAACCAACGGACCTCACCTGTGCTGGGCCACTCTCTAAACTGAAGATGGCTGGCTCTGGCCTTGCTGTTCCTCCCCCACTCCTTCCTTTGAGAGGCTTTGTTGCAACTTGGCCAGTACGCTTGAAGCAGGCTTATATATTACTGAATAACCAAGTCAAATTCTGCCTGCAGCTTTTAATTGTACCTCCATAAGGAAAATGCCCTATGTTAAAATGGACCCCAAAAGTGAGAGAAAGAAGCTTCTAGAGTTGCTAGAACTTCACCTAGATATTCCAAATGTTCCATAAATGACTTGGGAGACCCAGAGGATTTCACCAATCACCATTCCTTCCATTCCTCTGTTCTTCATAACCTACCTTCATAGAGAAAGAGGTACTTTTCTCCCATTCTCACAATACAAGAACTTGTGGGCACTCAATGAAATTGCTGAGCGGTTGGGTTAGAATGGATAAAAGTAAGTACTTCTTCACCCAAAGAGTGGTTAACACATGGAATTCACTGCCACAGGAGGTGGTGGCAGCTACAAGCATGGATGGCTTCAAGAGGGAATTAGATAAACATATGAAGCAGAGGTCCATCAGTGGCTGTTAGCCACAAGGTGTGGATAGGGACTCTGGGGCAGGTGATGCTCTGTATTCTTGATGCTTGTGGGGGGTAACGGTGGGATGGCTTCTAGTGTCCTGGCCCCACTGGTGGACATCCTAATGGCACCTGGTATTTTTGGCCACTGTGTGACAGAGTGTTGGACTGGATGGGCCATTGGCCTGATCTGACATTGGCTTCTCTTATGTTCTTATGTACCCCTGACATGCTGTATGAGTAGGATTCTGGCATTAAACCACAGCAGGCAGGGAGAGAGTGGCAAGGTACAATGGCTGCATTTTCCTGTGCCTCAGGAAGGCAACCAAGATCTCAATCTAAGGACCAGGCAGCCCTGGCCACTACTAAGTAAGATCCAGTATAACAAGCTGAGGTGCGTGGGTTCCTTTCTAACCCCCTTTTCCCATCACCACCCTCAATGGTTGCTGTTGCCAGTTTTTCTTTGTCAGTTGTGTAGATCTGAAGCCTGGACAAATTAAGGGGGATGATCTAGGGTAAACCAATAGTAGATCCCACAGACTTTTCCCTCAGTCCAGCAACAGAATCCCAAGTCCCCAGTGATAAAGCATTTAATAAAGGTTTGGTTGCAAGTGGTCAAGAAGGCTAAATGTAATTATTGAGGTATAACCAATCTCTCTAGTTATACATCCGGAAGGTCTAATATTATATGATAATACTATAAGACAGTTTTAATATGAAATTATTGAGGACATTCCTTTATCAGAATACATATGCATATATAAGAAAGTATATGGTATAATAGCCTAACAAATATATAACACAATATATATGGTGTAATGGCATAAGAATATAGCTTAAAATATATGTGACATATTAACTTAAAAAATCAGGTTAACAACCTACTCGGTATATTCTACCATTTTCTCATATTATATTATCATTTTTATCTGATCTTATTGATCTTATATGGTATAACATAAATAACCTCATAGAAATTTTTATAACATTTCCACACAACAGTTTGTTATAATAAACAAGTTATATCCTTTTAATTTCACACACACACACACACGGATCAAGGATTGGTGGTGATGCCTGGAGGTCGGGATCAGAAGCCATCCATCACATAAGCCCTTTACAGTCTTGTCATAGCTTGTTCCTCCTCAGAAGTAGGTAGGTATAAGAATTTTTCTGATATTGATATCCATGTAGAGTGAATGATACAGTTCTTTCTCTGCTTGTTTTCCTTAAATGGAAATACTATGGGTTTTCCCAATCATCTGTGTAATCCTATGTATTTCTTTAGTTAAAGTACAAGGGCACTCCAGTCCTGCTTCTTCCTGAGCCAACAGGGTAATGCAAGACGTTCCCAAACCACATGGAAGGATCCCACAGTAGCTCTTCCCCAAACTAACTTTAGTATGTAGACCCCCCTCCCCTCTACACACTAGATCTTCCCACATGGTCTGGGGCTTCTTTCAGACTCCTTCTTGGATTAGGAAGGTACTTCTGTGAGTTCCATGCTACCAAGGTAACATAAAAACTAGGCCTCACTGGAAAACTTCCACAGTTGAAGCAGAATTTGAAATATGGCCCCAAGTCAACAGTTTAATGCCCATAAACCTCTCCCGTGTATGCTGAGTGAGAAGGTTCACAGAACTCAGGTAAGGCAACTTGAAAACATATACAAGGAAGAAGAATAAATTGCTTCTGTTGTCTTTGCACAGGAAGATCAGTCCTTGATTGATTACAGTGATATTATCTGCACTAAATTCTCATTAGGAAAGAGCTCAGTCTTGCTCTGTACAGTGCCTTCCATTCTGTACCTGACAGCTTTCCTTTGGCAGACTGGAGATCTGGCCACTGATCTTTGAATTACCTTAATCCAGGAGAAGGCAGGTTGAGCAGGCTGTGATGAAACCTCTGAAAAATCTTCCCAGGATGCTCTTTCAAGCAATTGATAATACCAGGTGTATTACTTTTATGTTAAAAGAATAACATTGTTCAATTAAAGGGTGTTTTGGTTGAAATGGGTCTTTATTTTCAGAAACTCTTTTCGTTTTCCTCCCCATCTAGGGAGCCACTTCTGCCCCCCCCCACGCTTTTGTTTCTAGCTGAAATGTGGGCAGACTACCCACTTTACTAGAGATCCAAATTCAGGCTTGGCACACCAGCCTTGTAACTAAGGTTCCCCCCCCCCTCCAGCTCCTGCTTCCTGTTGATCCTTAGAGTAGTAGCAGCAGGAGAAAAATGAAATTTGGCCCTTGGACCTGTGGTATGACTTCACTTCGAGGAAAATCCTGAAAACAATGGCACACTTCTCTAGTAATTGTTGCAATCTCTATAGTAAAAGCACAGAATTTTATCATAGGGTTTCAGTGAACTCCTAGAGTGTCCCCCCATGCCCCCTCCCCAGTTTCCTGCTGGTTTCCAGGTCTGGCCAATAATCCAATTTCAGTGGCAGTGTTCTACTTTGGAACTTGATGAAACAAGAAAAAGTGAAGAGCACCTTTGAGCTTATGAAAGCGCTTTTCATCATGGCTAACTACAGCCTGCCCCCACACATCTGGGGCTTAGGGAATGATTTCCAAGTAAAAGGGCCCCAGCATATCTCATTTTGGAAATGAAGTACAATTTCTATCCAAAGAAATGCTCACCTTGTAAAAACTGATGCTATGGAAGAACTGTGCAAAGCGATCGCTACACTAATTTGCTCTCTTGTGGCCACATATTGTTGACTGATCATGAGCCAGCCATGGATTCATCTTTTTTTAAAAAGCGTTTCTATGCTTTAACAGGTCCTAGATATTAAACAGGTGAATTGTGTATTCTCCCCTTGTCGTCATTGCCTGCTCAGGCAGTGAGTCACAATTCTGTTACTCACTAAATGTTCCTTGCATTTTACAATCTTGAAAATAAACCAGTATTCATGTTCTTTCATCTCCGGTTCACATTCTGGTAACTATAAAATGCATAACCTGGAAGTCTTAAAATCTGATTACATCTCTGTAAACATCAGTGCTATCATCCAAGGGTGTTTTGTTGTTGCATTAGACTGACTCAGATTTCAGTACTGCTGTGCGTTTTGGCAGAAAGGAGAAATGTGAATTACAAAGTCACCACTATCGATTCCTATTCAGCATTAACCCCACTGAGCCTCTTCTCCTCAGCTCTCATTATCCTTGTGCATACACTTGTCTCTATTTATTCCTGTGGTCACTAGGGCCCCAGTCCTAGCCACCCCCACCCCCACCAGTAATATGTGCACGTATTCTCCATGAGGCCTTGTGGCATTCACTCTGTTCCTCCTCCAGGCTGAAAGAAACATAAGTATCACAGGCATCCATCCATTTCATTGTTTTATAGTCCTAACTAAAAGTTCATGGAGGCAAATAGCCCCCGTTTGGAGAAGTAGGTGAGACATGTCAAAGTCTCCATTGCAAGTCAAATACATACATCCGTTATTTATACCCTGTAAAAGGCATGGTCCCATTTTACAGATAAGGAACACTGTGTATCTGTGCTTGGGGAAAAACAAGTAAGTCCATCTGTTTCCCCTTTAGAGGCCATCTCTGTCATATGTTCTGAACTGGGAGGGGTGGGGGTAGTTATTGTGTCCCAGCTGGAGGGGTTCAGGCACGACTGTGAATGGTGAGCCCATAAAAATGGAGGCTTCAGCAGGCAGGGGTCATTAATATTAATATAATTGCTATAATCTATGTGAGACCGAGAGATTAAAGGGATGGGGAAAGGTGGAACCATGAGGTGGTACATTCTGGATGATCACGGCAGAGTGGGTAAAAATGATCAAAAAAATCAGATTTAGAAAATGTAAATTTGTTTTACAAAGAAATTGTTCAAAAATTATGAATATTTATCTTGTATCTAACTTTCCATCTCAAGAAACTGTGCAATGGTGCCCAATCATGTTTTTCCCCATGTATTTCTGGACCTTCAGTTTTTCAAACAAAAAGTCTATTTTATATGGGCTGCAGATATATGGACTGAGTTCAGACTGGCAGTTTGCCCTGAGATACGCACGTTTTGGCAATGTTTCACAACTGGATTAAAGGGAGCGTTCACATAGGCACATCTGTCTGGTGTTCCCCACCCAGAGCCAACCCATCATGTATCGCTTTGCTCCCGTGTTTAAAAGATACCTGGTAAAGTGGTAGCAAATCCCAGAGAGTGCGTTTATCCCACTTCATTCTGCTTCCCAGAAGTGTGAACGCTAACCCGAAAAGCTGGGAGTGAGGAAAATGCCGCTTACAGGCCTGCCTCTGCCAGGGGTGGGCCAGCAGTCTGAACGCTCTCTCGCGCCTCCTCCCTGGTATGCTCCGGCATCAGTCTGTGTAGTGTGACTGGGAAAACCTGGAACGCTTTGTTCCGGGGCTTTTTTGCCACAACTCGCTCCCGCTGCAAACTGCCAGTCTGAACTCAGCCATGATGTTTTGGAAAGGCATGGGTTGTTGATGCATTTACACACACACCGTGGTAATACGAGGTAACTTTTTCCCCACTATAGAGAACAATGGACGGAATAAGGGCAACCTGTTTGGGGGCCATAGAATTGGACCCCCTGGTCCAACGTTCTTGAAACTTGGTGGGTATCTTGGGGAGAGGCTCCATCAGCTACTCTATCAGTTTGGAGCCTCACCCTCAAACCCTCTCCCTTCCAGCAGTTTGGAGCCTCTCCCTCAAACTGAATTGCCGCCGAATTTCTTTCATTCCCTCCTTTCCTTCTCTCGTTCCTTTTTCCCTTTCTTCTTCTCTTCTCTCTTTCTTTCTTTCCCATCTTCTTCTCTTCTCTTTTTTCCTCCTTTCCCTGTTTCCCTCCTTCTTCCCTCTCTTTCTTTCCCTCCCCTTTCCTTCTCTTTCTTTCCCTCTTTCCTTCCTTCTTTCCTTCTCCCTACTCTCTCTCTTTCCTTCCCTCTTTCCTCCTTCTATGGCCCAACTTTCATGAGAAGGAGTTTAAACTTTAAACCCCTTCTCTCTTAGCTCCCCCACCCAGACCAGCTGGGGAAGGGAAGGGGAGGCTTTTGAAGATGCCTCCCCCCCTTTTGCTTCCCCTTCTGACATCACTTCTGGTGATGTCAGGGGGCGTTGGCATATGCTAATAGCCTAATAGCTCATTAGCATACCATATGCTAATAAGCTCCTGCAGCTGTTTTTCTACAAAAAGACCCCTGCCTGCAGGGTTATGGTTGCCAGCCTCCAGATGGTGGCTGGAGATCTCCTGGGATTATAAGTGGTCTCCTGGTGACAGGGCTCAGTTCACCTGGAGAAAATGGCCAGTTTGGTATATGGACTCTTGGTATATGGACTCTATGGCATTATATACCAAAGAGGTCTCTCTCCTCCTCAGGCTCCACCCCCAAAATCTCCAGGTATTTCTCAGCCCAGAGCTGGCACCCTAAGTATGGTTAATTGTGGATCTAAGCCAGAACAGTCTTTAATTCCATTTTAACTTTCATTATTACTAAAATCTGCTTCTGTTTTTTGGTGTTCTTTCGACTGCCTCTTTGATATTTTGCATATTTCCAATCCAAGTCTTGGACACTAGAAGGACATAGGTAAAGCCTCCAGAGAACACATCCAGAAAAAATTGTGGTGGGGGGAGCAAGGGCTATTAATTCTAACTTCAAGTCACAGGACTGACTTTTCATAAACTTTATACATTTGCAGCATAGGACTAAGTCAAAATTTTATACACAGTGTAGAAAAGCATGTTCTTACTGGCTACATCAGGAGTGTCGAACTCATTTGTTATGAGGGCTGGATCTGACATAAATCAGACCTTGTTGGGCCGGGCCATGTGTGTCATAAAAAGTAATGCCAGGTAGCGAACATATAAACGTTATAAAGTACACAAACATAAAGGTTTTTTTACTTAAAATAAAAACATGCTTAAAACATTAGCACTCTTGCAATATTTTGTTTGTTTAACAGTGTCTGATAACTGACACCTCTTGCTCTGAATTATTGCATCCAAATGTCTGTGCTGTTGCAATCTTGAGTATGCTGTTCAGGTGTGTATCTGTAAGCTGCAAACCTACTTTTGCTTTATTGACATTCACTACAGACATGGGGAGTATCCATCAGTAACGGCATGGTGCAAATCTTGGGGAAAATCTGGAAGTGATGCCATGCATCTCTAAGAATTGCCAGAAACGCTATGGTAAAACCACAGAATTTTTGGTGATTCCTAGAGAGGACTGACATCACTTCAGAGTTTTACCTGTGAGTAATGCCAGTCCTTTCTAGGATGTTGATTTTTTAAACACATTTTCTTTTCCCAACCAGCTCTTTGCAGTGCTGGCAGACATGGCCCAGTTGGGGTAAGATCTCCCACCCCTAGCAGGTGCATGGGAACCCTAATTGTACAGCTCCTTGAGCCATGGAAAAAGAACAGGGTATAAATGTATAAATTAATATGTTTATGGTGTGGCTAAGCAGGCTACATGATAAAACCACAAAGTCAAACTGTGGGGAAAGCAACACTTCTTGGCGGGGGTAATGTGGTGAAGGCCGTGTTGTGTCATAGTTAGAATATCCAAAATCTGGAAGACTGAAGTTTCAATTCATGCTTAGCCACTAAGCACACTGGGTGACCTTGGATCTGACACTCTCAGCTGAATGTATTTCAGAGTTGTTGGCTGAGTTCAGACTGGCAGTTTGAAGCGGGAGCGAGTCATGGCAAAAAAGCCCCGGAACAAATTGTTCCGGGTTTTCCCGGTCACACTGCGCTGACTGATGCGGGAGCATATCGGGAGGAGGCATGAGGGAGTGTTCAGACTGCTGGCCCGGAGGTGCAGCTGTAAGCGGCTTTTTCCTGGTAATTCGGCTATCTGTGCATGTGCGCATAAGCGCTCATGCGCATAAGTACATCAGGGCAATTTGGGGAGGATCCCGTTGTGCCGGCACCGCATTGGGCGGTAGAGTGGAGCACATCCAATCATATCACTGCTGCTTCTCCAGAGCAATCAAGTGCATCTTGCACAAAAACACCCAGCAGACATTATTACCACGGGTTGTTCCCGGCTTTTTGGGTTAGCGTTCACACTTCCTGGAAGCAGAATGAAGCTGGATAAACATGCTCTCCAGGATTTGCTACCACTTTCACCAAGTATCTTTTAAATGCAGGAGCGAAGCGGTACACGATGGGTTGACTATGGGTGGGGAACACCAGACAGATGTGCCTGTGGGAATGCCTCCTTTAATCTGGTTGTGAAACATTGCTGAAACATGCCTATCTCAGGGCAAACTGCCAGTCTGAACTCAGCTGTTGTGAGGATAAAATGGGGGAAGGGTGAGCCATGTGCATCCCTTTGAGATGGTTGGAGGAAAGAAGAGATAAATATATGTTTATAAGCATTAGCTGATGTCACCAAAATGAGGGCAGTTGCTTTTCAGGAAGTAAGATTTCTCACAAAACATGCCCCTTTTCGTTTTGGCTTGCCCCTGGATCTCTGCAGTGAGCCAAGAACAGCATCTTCAGATTGCTGTTTCTGTGCCAGACATATAAGCAGAGTGGGCACTTGAAGAAACACTCTTGGCAGCTGATTACTGCAGAAATGATGTCAGATATTTTTATTTGATGTGTATTTAGTGACCGGAGACACATAAGTGTTTATTTTTGTCCCTCTCTCTTTCTCTTACCCACACACGCACACACTTTTGTGGCTAATGGAACTAGATGTCTTGATGGGTTTTGCAGTGTTTAAAGTATTTTATTGGAACATTTAACCTAGAATATGCCCCACCAGCCAGCCAGCCACCCACCCACTATACACTCTGACATCAATTTCTGTACAGAATTCCTAGTGCAGAGATTCTAGTTAAACTGGTTGTGCTGAGGGCAGAGCAAATACGACCAGATTACCTGAAATATATGGTGGAATGAACTATTTCTCTCTGACTCCTACCCTGCTAGACGGGATAAGAAGCTAAAAGCTCAAGGCAATCTGTCTCCTTTATGTTCCAATCCACAAGGGCTTAAGTGAGACAGGTGCAGAAAATGTGTTCCTTATAAGGCCAAGGCACAGGGGGATCTTGTCACTGGCATGAAGACGGGACTTGATGTGTAAGACTCTGTGGAACCAGAGCAAAGGGTATAGCTTAGTGAAAGGGGATACTGCCGCTTCCATCCTTAGAGAGCAGTCCCTGTCAGAGCCTCCAGCTCATTAACGACGTGTTAATCACTGTTGGGTGGTCAAGAGACAAAAATGAATCATCGCCGCTCATCTCCTAAATCCAGGATATTAACATGCAGAAACTTTCTGATTGTTCCTAGCGCTGAATCCAGATGACTCTATTTTTATGGTATCTCAGCATTTGTTGTAAATGCTTAAGTGTGGTAAGAAATGGGTGAGAAGGAGGGGGAAGTGATAGGAAAAAGAAGCACAACGATTCTGTTGAACTGCCAGCAAAATAAGAAAAGACTTTCATGGCAGTTTAAAGGCTGTAACTCAGAGGTGTCAAACTCATTTGTTACGAGGGCTGGAGCTGACACAAACGTCAATTTGCTGGGCTGGGCCTTGTGTTCCATAAATGTAATGCCAGGTCCTGGACATAGAAACTGTATAAAGGACAGCAGCTGGTAAGCTCTGAGTTGGTGTATCCTCACTGCAAGGCCCCATGGGCTGGGAGGGGGTGCAGAGGAAAACCCACATGGGCGAACTGGAGAGGAAGCAGTGCAGCACTGGACAGATGCTCCCACGATGCTTGACTGCTGCAGACTACTCCCCCCAGCACTTCCTCCTTAGCATCAGTTGCTTGCAGGCCACATAAGAGCCCTGGACAGGCTAGTTCCGGCCCCCAGGCCTTATGCTTGACACCCCTGCTGTAACTTGTTATACAAGTACGCATAACAAGACTGTAACAAGCATGCTGAGCTTCAGTGGGCAAGAGCCGACTGCTAGGTGGGACATGGCCCTTGAAACTGTAGGCCATTACTGCAGTTGTTGGTTGTTAATGTGCCTTCAGAACTCTTTGTCAGCTTTACTGGAACAGATGGTTGTTTGTGATTCTTGTATATTGGTACACAATGGACTGGATCCCACTGACTTTTCCACTCATGAAAAAGGGAGTAGGGGGAGTTCCCTTTACCCACCAAAAAGGCTATGCTGGGGATTTATTTATTAATTAAAATAATTTATATCCTACTTTTCTCCCCAAAATGTACCCAAAGCAGCTTATAACAATAGGAAAAAATACACAATATAAACAGACAGGTGTAAGCAACAGGCTAAGAGCCAAAAGGTCGAGAACCCTTTGGCTCACGCCCAAGGGTTCACACCTCTGTCCATGTCCAGCCATTATATCTGCTGCAGCAGGAGAAAATACAGCTAAGATGATGTGCAGCAGGAAAGATGTCCCCAACTGCAGGTCCCCACTCTGGAACCTGCATGAACACATGTCACATGGGATAAAGCTATAAAGAAGTAAAACTGGCCCAGAATTAGATGATAAGCTGTTTATGTTGAATCTGATTTGATGGTTAAAAACCAACCTACACTTTATCTTGCCACAAGTAAGAAAATAGATACTGGGGAATGGGTGTGTATATTAATTTTTGTATTACCTGCAGCTCGTAACCATCTCCTTGTGTTTGATGGTTTCTGCCAACAATGTACAACAATAGTACGTAGACTGTGGCTGCGTTCAGACGGCCAGTCAATCGCGCCATGAGCCCTCCTAAAATTTTATCCCGATTTTTTTAATCCAGCCTAGCACGACCAGACGCCCCCCCATGAAATAGCCTCACTGCGCGTTGTTCCCGCCGTGATTTGTCTACACGGCATCCACCGAGGATTTTTAAAAAAAAAGTTTTGTACATTCGCATAGGCAAGGCTGCGCCTCCTTGGAGAACTGAGGCGATCGCGGAGGGTTTTCAGCAAAGTCCCGGTCCTCCCCCTTGCCATTGCCATCATGATCAATGGAGGGACTATTTTGCAAGTTAGAACAGTCCTTCCCCCCTCCATCTCCCATCGCGGTAACATCTTGTCCCTAAAAGAAATAAGCATGAATATTACATTCCTCGTAGCGCTTATCGCTGAATGCGTTTCCTCGTTAAAGCGCACATGGGGTTTCAATTTTTAAAAATCACGCTCCCGTCGGCTCGGTCTGACGTCAGACCGAGCCGACGGGAGCATCGCGCGCTAATGGAGTGACCAGACGGAAGAAAGTCTGCAGTTGTTGCGCGGGTAAGCGAAAACCCTACATTGAAACTGCTGCTTTTTAAATCAGGATTGGAGGCGCAGCAGAACGGGATGCCTATGGGACCGGAATATTTCCCAGATGTTTCTGTCTGGTCGTGCATTTTTGATCCGCAAGGGAGTCGTTCCTATGGCAGATCAAAAGATCCGTCTGAACACACCCTGTAACTGATGGTAATGCTCTCTTCCACAGCATCCATTCACCTCAAGGAAGTCTGCAAAAGGTTAGTCTCTGCTGATTTGTGCTCTTTGATTTGTTGTTGTTGTTTTGTTTTGTTTGGGATTTTTCTTCTTGGTTGGGGGTTTAGAAAATATTGCATAATACAAGTGCTCTAGTGATTCTGGCTGAAAAGAAAAGAGTGCCCCGAAATAGACCTGTATCGCTTTCAGGCTGACCTTTTCATGCCACAGTAAAGAGTACTCTTACTAAGTGATCAAATCACACTGGTCAACAGTTTTGCTGGTCTAATCTTTCTATGGTTGATTAATATCCAGCCAGTTATGTACACACAGAAGCTAGAGATCTTGGATCACTTTGAGTTGTGACTGAGTCCTCTTGCTGTCAGTGAAGCTGTTAAAGTTTTTCACCATAATTAGTACATTGTTTTGAACCAATCGAATATATAAAATCTATGTTATTTCTGTGGGACATGTTATGGCCCGATAGTGAATCAAACATCAATCATTTCCAGTTCTGTCCCAACCATACCATTTAGACTGCAGTGCATTGGACACAGGCCAACTTGTGTTCTCTTACAGTACTGTCTAAATTGTTGTTACTAAATAAATGTGAAGACACTTATTCAGCGACTAATCTAGAGAACTATTGTAGCTAGGTGTTAGGTAGCTTTCAAAGCATTCTTTTATTTCAGTGTTGTGATAGATATAATGGGAAGACCTCTCAGGGTAGCAAGATGGAACTTCCTTTCAGAACACGGTATTCTGTGTTTTGGAATGCCAGCTTATTTCCTGCCCTTTTGCTTTGAAGAGTTACAGAAGAGGCTGTATGGCCTTATTGTTTCAGTTTTGAAAGCAATCAGCCACTAATGCTAAAAATAAATGCTAGAAGAGACAAATGGCATTGATAACAGTGGAGACTGGAGTCTTCCATTGCTTATCTGAGCTTGCTGCTACTGGAGCATTTAAAGACTTAAGATGCTCATCACCTAAGTAGAACCAGTGACATGAATTCTGAGGATAATTTTAGTTAGCAAATTCCATCATGAAAATGTTGCCAATATTTCCAGATATGTTGCCATATATTTCCACATGCAAATATATGCCATGTATTAAGAACATAAGAAGAGGCCCTGCTGGATCAGACCAATAGTCCATCTAGTCCAGCATCCTGTCTCACACAGTGGCCAACCAGTTCCCCTGGACAGTCAACAACAGGACATAGAGGCCAAGGCTTTCCCCTGATGCTGCCCCCTGGCTCTAGGATTCAGAGGCTTACCACCTCTGAATGTGGAGGTTCCTCTCAGTCACCATGGCTACTAGCCATTGATAGATTTATCCTCCATGAATCTATCTAGTCTCTTTTAAAGCAGTTTATTCCTATGGCCATCACTACATCCTCTGGCAGAGAATTCCACATTTTAATCACACTCTGTGTAAAGTAGTATTTCCTTTTGTCTGTCCTGAACCTACTGCCCATAAGTTTAATTGGATGCCCTCAAGTTCTTGTATTTTGGGAGAGGGAGAAAATTTCTCTTTGTAAACTCTCTCCACCCCATGCATAATTTTATAAGCCTCTATCATGTCCCCCACCTTAGTTGTCTCTTTTCTAAACTGAAAAGTCCCAGATTCTTCAGACTTTCCTCGTAGGGAAGGTGATCGACCCCCTAATCATCTTGGTTGCCCTCCTCTGTACTTTTTCCGGCTCTGCAATGTCCTTTTTGAGATACGGTGACCAGAATTTCACACCGTATTCCAAATGAGGCCACACCATAGATCTATACAGGGGCACCTGACTGTGCAACTGAACAACAATGACAACAACAACAACAAATTATAATATCGGCAGTTTTATTCTCAGTCCCTTTCCTAATAATCCCTACCACAGAGTTTTCCCTTTTCGCCACTGCAGCACACTGGGTTGACATTTACATCATCCACTACAACCTATCCACTTTTTTGCTCTCAGTCTCAGCAAGTTCAGACCCCATTAGCCTATACTTGAAGTTGGGATTTTTTTGTCCCAGCATGCATCATTTTACACTTACCATCATCAAACTTCATTTGCCACATTGTCGCCCACTCATCCAGTTTGTGGAGGTTCTCCAGGAGCTCTTCACAGTCAGCCTTGGTTTTCATCATCCTGAATAACGTTGTGTCATCTGCAAACTTGGCCACTACACTACACACCCCTAGTTCCAGATCATTTATGGATGAATTAAATAGTTTCTGCTCCAATACCAACCCTTGTGGTATCCCATCACTTACTTCCCTCCATTGTGAGAACTGTCCATTGATTCCTGCTCTTTGCTTCCTGTCATTTAACCAGTTTTTAATCCATAAGAGCACCTATCTTGTTATCCCATGACTGATAGGTTTACTCAAGAATCTTTGGTGAGGTACCTTGTCAAAAGCCTTTTGAAAGTCCAGGTGTATAATGTCTACTGGGTCACCATTGTCTACATGCTTGTTCACTTTCTCAAAGAACTCCAAAAGTTTGGTGAGACAGGACTTCCCTTTGCAGAAGCGATACTGATTTTTCCTCAGCAGGCTTTGTCCTCTATGTGTCTAACAATTCTATTTCTGATTACAGTTTCTACTAATTTCCCTGTGATAGTCTTTAGGCTGACTGTCCTGTAATTTCCTGGTTTCCCTCTAGATCCCTTTTTTAAAACTTGGTATAACATTTGCTGCTGTCCAGTGTTGTCACAATACAAGAACTCCTGGGCACTCAATGAAATTGCTGAGCAGTCAGGTTAGAACGGATAAAAGGAAGTATTTCTTCACCCAGAGTAATTAACACATGGAATTCACTGCCACAGGAGGTGGTGGTGGCTACAAGCATGGACAGCTTCAGGGCTCTTTTTGTAGCAGGAACTCTTTTGCATATTAGGCAACACAACCCTAATGTAGCCAATCCTCCAAGGGCTTACAGTAGCCCCTGTAAGAAGAGCTCTGTAAGCTTTTGGAGGATTGGCTAAATTAGGGGTGTGTTGCCTAATATGCAAAGAAGTTCCTGTTACAAAAAGAGCCCTGGATGAACATATGAAACAGAAGTCCATCAGTGGCTATTAGCCACAAGGTATAGATAGGAACTCTTGGTCTGGGGCAAGTGATGCTCTGTATTCTTGGTATTTGGAGGGGCAACAGTGGGAGGGTTTCTAGTGTCCTGGGTCCACTGGTGGACCTCCTGATGGCACCTGGTATTTTTGGCCACTGTGTGACAGAGTGGTGGACTAGATGGGCCATTAGCCTGATCCAATATTGGCTTCTCTTATGTTCTTATGTTCTGGTACAGCAGATGAATTTAGCGATAGGTTACACATATAGGTTAGTAGATCAACTATCTCACAGCTGAGATTCACTGAGTATTTATTCAAATGCAAGACTAAGTTTATTCACAGATATGTCATCAAAAAGAGGATAATTTGGTCTCTGTGTTTATCATCAGAAGATGTTGCTTGCTTTCACATGGAGGTTTTGCTCTGACTTCGCATATAAACTGGACTGTGTGTGTGTTCGAGTACGCAATGTTATCCCCTAACTTCCACTGTGGCACATCTTTTTCATTCACACAGAATGCACACCACCCTCCACAACCTCTCTACCACAGGTTCAGGGTTGGAGGTGGATCAGGCCATCACATTCTACCAGCCTCCTTTACTAACGGCCCCTCACTCAGACACTGCACAGTTGTTGGGGCTCAAACATTGTTACATTCACATGCTGCCACCATTTATTTATATCCTAAAAAATACATTGACTGATATCTTAGTTTGTTTTCTTTCCCTGAGACAATCAGCCCACTGGGTTAAACAAATGAGGAATTCACTTTTATTTCTGGTTTGAACATAACACTGAAAAAAAGAGAAGTAGAAGTTACAGCATTTCTTTGCCATTGAACTTTTGAACTCTTTCCCTATTCCAGCATTTGGGATCTTTTTTTACAAATTGACATTTTTTCAGTCGATTTTAAGCTGCTGTTGGCCGTAGCTTCACTCAGCCAGACACACTTTCAACTCCCTTGCTGCTGTCTTCCACTCCCTTAACTGCTTTAGCTGATCTGCCTCCGGCATTTGCTCCGCTGTCCTACCAAACCCACACTGGAACAGAAACCCCCATCTACATTGCATGCCACTTTCACTTTGATTGAGTGTCGCATTTTATGGCAGTGTCCAGACTGCTGCTGCTTTCACTTCGTTTGATCTCTGGTTTTATTGTAGTTGTCTGCATAGGTTTATGGCCGTTTTATGGCCATTCAGGGGTGACTCTGCAGTCAGTACGGTGTTGGCCTGGGGTAGTTGAATGTGGTTTTGAACTGCATCTTTTTCTGTTCCAGTGTGGGTTTGGTAAAAATAGTAAATGCAGATTGGCCCTTAGACTCTAAATTTGCTCTACTGCTTCAGACCAACAGGGCTGACCAATTGTCTCTCCCTTAACTGCTGTTTTTCAACTGTCTGTCTCACTAACTTTCTCCCATTGGTTGCTCTTAGGGACAAGCAGAACCTAACCTGTACATCACATCCATCAACTTCCTGGATTTTCCCTTGCTTTGCTGTGAATTGATCATTCTCAGACACGGTTTGCTACCATCTTTCAGGAAGGATCACAGCCAAAACACCTTTGTATGCCATGTGTGAGGGGAGCACAGCCTCAGTTTCCTTGCCTCGGCCCCCTGCAGTTTCCATTTCCCTCCCAAACCAGTGCAGGGCTTTAAAAAATGGGAACTGATAAATCACTATATTGTCATAACGTAACAATCCATTGCCATGATCTACTAGTTCCTCTGAATTCCCAGCTTGCATTTTTAAAAAAGTCTTTAGCCCTTTTCTTTGTAGTCTGCAACAAAAAGGCCTAAGGACTTGCTTTTTAAAAAGTAAAGATGGGAATTCAGAGGAATTAATAGATCATGACAATAGATTATTATAATATTGAAACGCTGTAGCTCAATAACAATTAAAGCTATTAAAATAGCAATTAAAATTAATCCACGGTGCAGTAGGGAGAAATATATGCTAAATCGCAGCTAATGGAGGAAAATGTGCAAAAAAGTCTGTGTGAACACTGTGGTGAGGGGACAAGTAAATGGAGAATCCTCACCATGTGGGTGCAGTCCTTAACAAGTGGGGAACCTGTGAGACAAGTTGGGGCAGGGGATTCTATCCTTCCCACTGCTTGCTCCCTTGGCTGGCAGCCACTTGTTGGCCAGCCGACTTATCTGCAGTGGCACTGCCTCTGCCTGTCTGGTTCATGCAGCTGCTGTGGGGCTCCTCCTCTCTTTTGCTCCCTCAAGATGGTGGCCAAGGCCTTGTGATTCAGCATCTCAAGATTTCATTTTTCTGCCCTTGCACTATTTTTTCTTTATTTCTCTTTTTGGACTTTTGTGCAAACCTGGGGGATGATCCAGGTTTGTACAAATATGTTCCCAGTCTATGCCTGACCCCAGTTTGAGGTTTTAATGATCTGTACACAGAGATCCCAGCTCAAAATTAGATATGTGATTTTGCAAATAGGAAGATCTTTCTTAAGATATATTTTTTCATCAAATGAGACTTATTAGCTCCTTGTATTTAATGCCAATCACACGAATCAAGCACTCTGTCCTTCAGCATTTCAAGAAGTGACATTTTGCTGCTCTAAAACTAATCTCGTCTTCCTTGGGAACTCTATGGAATGCGATTTTTTTCCATAAAACTCTCTATCATGACATTAGTGTATGTTTCCATTTGCAGCCTTAATGTTAGGAATGCTTTTCGATGCCCGTCTTCTCATTCCAAACCTTATATGTCCCGTCTGTTTTCTTGCTTGCTTGTTCTCATACAGATGCATATGTGATGCTTCCTACTAACAAAATATTGCAAAGGATGCAATGATCTGTGGTAGTAGCACAAAATGACTGTGTCACATTTGACCCAACATCCTCTGTACATACACAGATGTAGTGCAAATTATGTGAGGGATGAATATACAGCTACGTAAAATATAGAGTATACAATCCCCTCCCCCCCATGTGCACATCTTTTGAGGTTGCTCTAAACAATTTCTGGCCCGTGATAACAAGTAATTCCCACAGGCAAAGAGGGAGGGTAGGTTTGCATATGCATACAATTCCTCTTCAGACCACACATGCATGTATAGGGGAAGAAGGATAAAATACACTGGCTCCACCCCTGGCTACACAATCACAAACAGTGTTCCTGATCATTAGGAGGGAGCCCATGTGTGTAAACTTGTTATGCATACATGTAAATAAAAGACAGGATGTAAATGTAATAAATATATACTTAAGATAGTGGCTGCGGTCATTCACACTAAATAATTCACTTTCAATCCAATTTCAGTGCACTTTCCAACTGGATTTTACTGTGTGAACTGGCAAAATCCAGTTGGAAAGAGGACTGAAAGTGGATTGAAAGTGGATTGAAAATGGATTATGTAGTGTGTGTGTGACCGCAGCCTGAATGTGCTATTAAATTGGGCCAGTCAGTTTTTATTTCTGATTTTCACCAAAAACCATTCAGTTGGGTTAGCACAAAGATTTCTAGCTCTGGATTTAGAACCTTTTCTAGCATAAAACTTTAGGATTACTGTTTAAAAGTGTAGCCTACATTCTTTAGAAATAACAGTATATGTTATAAGATAATACAGTTTGATTTTCCCCCTCCCCTTACAATGCAGGTACGAAGGCCATGATCTTAACAATTCTGCAGTCATCTTTGGAGATGCGTCTGTAGAACACAGCTCCTGGGAAATCTGACCTCTTATGTTCCCAGCACAAAGTTACCGTGACTAGGAAAGGGGCTATGTTAATCCTCTCAAAACCAGGGACTTTGGCCACAGCCTCCAGATTCCATTCTTTCTACATGAAGCTCAGCCCTGTGGCTTAATTACACAACTGTAGTGTTGTTGAGTTCCATCCTGTAACAAAAAGGAGGAATTTGGAATGCTTTGCTCAAGACCTGGCTACAAGCCCTCCAGTGTGAACACAGTGCCTTCAGTTACTGCAAAGCCAGAGTGAGGGAATGTATCACGCAGAGCTAATTTAGAATGCATAAAGATGAGACATCCCCCCCCCACTCATTATGTTAGATATAATTATTTAATCAAAAGGAAACAACTGAGCTTGTACATTCTGACCTTTCTAAAAACAATCTGAGATGTGACCAGTCTAATATCAGGGCCATGATTCTAAGTTCTTTTATTTGGGATTTCCATTGAAAGCTGAAGCACACACACACCCGCCTACCGGCCTTTAATGAGAGGTGTTTATCTTACTACCTTTTTAGATGGTTTGCTTTGTTTTATGGAAAGTTTTTATGATGTTTATGTCCAATGGCTTGTTTTTAAAGGCTTGTTTTTATACTATTATACTGTTTTAATTGTAGAGACTCTGAAGAGGCAACATAGAAATATACCAAATAGGAGTGCTATAGTAGCTCATAGGATGGGGCCTACCATTAGTTACATCATCACAGTGTCACAAAACATAACGATATAGAACAGCATAACTAGTTCAGAAGGATTCAAATTAAAATGAAGTGATGGTGAAGTGAGCTCTAATTCACAAAAGTTTGTGCTAGAATAAATGTTTTTCCTTTTTAAGGGGCCAGTGGATTTCTGTTTTAGTTTGCTGCTACTAACTCAGACCATCTGGAATGATTCAAACTTAGTTAATTGCTTAATTGGCACTCTTCAAATGCTGAGAGGTTGAGTAAACGCTGACTTCCTAAGGAGACCAAAGATTGCAGAACATGTTTTTCTATCTAGTAATTGGTGTGACAAGCCAACAGAGGACCACTTCACATTTTCTTCTCTTTTGACACCCAATTTGCATGTAATCAATAGATTTTCAGGAGGTATTTGGCTATTGATTTTCCATGAGGAAGAAGGGGAAGGGTCTGAGAGGATATAAGGGAAGATCCTTGCCCTTGAGATAGTTGAGATAGAGATGTCTCTCTCTGTGTGTAGGAAATCACAGCTGTTGGCAGAGAAAAAAGGGGCAGACTAGATAGTACAGTGTCCACCATTTTAAAGCAATTTAAAAAGGCCAAGAGGACTCAATCCTTGTTTCCCCCTTCTCCTTTTCAAGTGCCAAAGCAGGCAGTACATGGGGCGGAGGGCATAAGAGTGCCTCAGCCTGCTATGCTGTGGATTAAGCCCACACTGTATTTTTAAATCACTTTAAAATAGTGGTGGTATCCACCATGTCTAGTTTGGGCCAAAGAGAATCAGATAACCATGGTTGAAGCATTTTGGGACGTCTCTTTCTGGGGATCTACTGCCCTATTTGACTACCTCTTCCTAGCAATTTGTAAAGAAAGCAAATATTACAAAACTGCTGTAAGTCTAGTACAGGAGTCCCCAACCGTTTGAACCTGTGGGCACTAGAGATGAGCATGAACCAGATGACAGACTAAAGTTCATCATGAATTTTGGCTGGTTAGTGGTTCATGAAGCTATGTTTGCAAACTGAAAACCCACCATGAAATTTCATGAATTTTGATGCAGTTCCTGTTTGTGGAGAGCAAAAAGCAGGGCTGCAAGGATTTAAATTCCTGCTTTCCGGTCTTCATGAAAAACAGTTGAGCAGCAAGGAGCTCCTCGCCACTCAGCTATTTGATTTAAATGGCTGGGATTCATTAAAACCCCTGCTTTCTGCTCCTTGCAGCTTTTCACAGGAAGCGGAAAGCAGACATTTAAATGGCCCCCTGTTTCTGCTCCCTGAGAAGAGCCATGGGGAGCAGAAAGCAGGGGTTTAAAATTTAAATGGCTCACAAACCAATCTGAACCAGTTCATGAACCAAACTTCTGGGCATCAGAAAAAATATTGGTGAGCACCATGGTGTTCACAGGCACTATGATGGGGACCCCACTGTAATGTGCTCTCCTTCAATATTACCAAACCTAGGTGAGTGCCAGCCCTCAGAATTTCTTAGTGCTCAGAGAAGTAGAATAAGCATAACACTATTTTCAAAGTGTTTTCCCAGTCTGTACTGCTGGGGTTATATCTCTAGCCACTTCTGGGTCTTTATAATAATTATTGCTATTAAATAGGCTTATGTATTAGGCATGTACACTACAGGCACAAATCTTCCCAGGCTTAAAAATAATTAATAGCCCTGTGCTGATAACTACTATTTAAGAAGCAGGTTGGCATGGTGGCCAAGGGTGCCCTCTATCAGTTGCATTTGGTTTACCAACTCTCTCCTTTCTTAGACTTGAACAGTCTGGCCATGTTGATCCATGCTTTTGCAACCTCTCAGGTGGATTACTATAATGTGCTATACACTCAGCTGCCTGTGAAGATAACCCAGAAACTCCAACTGGTTCAGGATGTGACAGCCCAATTGTGAGGGGATAGCCAACAGGAAGTGAAGAGGACCTAAAGAGCCTCTGGCTAAAAGTGAAAGAGGAGAGTGCAAAAGTTGGCTTGAAACTCAACATCAAAAAACGAAGATCATGGCATCTGGCCCCATCACTCCTTGGCAAATAGAAGGGGAAGTCATGGAAGCAGTGACAGACTTCACATTCCTGGGATCCAAGATCACTGCAGATGGTGACTGCAGCAATGAAATTAAAAGATGCCTGCTCCTTGGGAGGAAAGCTATGGCAAATCTAGACAGCATACTAAAAAGTAGAGACATCACCCTGCCAACAAAGCTCCATATGGTATCCCCAGTAGTAACGTATGGCTGCGAGAATTGGGCCATGAGGAAGGCTAAGCATCAAAGAAAAGATGCTTTTGAATTATGGTGCTGGAGAAGACTCCTGAGAGTCCCTTGGACTGCAAGGAGATCAAATGAGTCAATCCTAAAAGAAATCAAACCTGACTGTTCCTTGGAAGGCCAGATACTGAAACTGATACTCAAATACTTTGGCCACCAAATGAGAACGGAGCATTTACTGGAGAAGACCCTGATGCTGGGAAAGATTGTAGGCAAAAGAAGAAGGGGATGGCAAAGGATGAGATGGTTAGACAGTGTTACTGATGCAGTGAACGTAGGGTTGAACACACTCCGGGGGATGGTGGAGGACAGGAGGGCCTGGCGTGATATGGTCCATGGAGTCGTGAAGAGTCAGACTTGACTGTGTGACTGAACAACAACAACCAGGGCTGGCCCGAGATGTTTTTGTGCACTAGGCGAGGCTAGCTCATGGTGCTCCCCCAGGCCGAGAGAGACAGGGAGGAGGGCAGAAGGAAACCCTCCCCCCTCCCCCTGAGCTGGGTGCAGGACCCCCGAAGCATCGCACCTCCGTCCTGGCATTCGGGACCCAGACTGGTGGGGAGAAGGTGAGGGGGCATCCAGAGAACAAAGCCACCACATCCAGCAAAACAAGAATAGCCAGAGGGGGCCAAGGGAGGGGGGGCCTCCCCCCCATTTGCTGTGAGGAGCTGGCAGGAGGTCTGCAGTGGTCCCTGGCAGGGTGCCTTCAAGCGCTCCTCTGGGCGTGGTGTGGCATCGCGGGAAGCCACCTGTGGCAGAGTCCCAGACTTCCGCTGAGAAGGGAAGGGGGGGCACACAGAGGAATTGACACCTGCAGCCTCTTTTGCCTTCCCCAATGGGCACTGGGGAGAAACGGGGATGGGATGCAGTGGGAAGGGTCACCAGGGGAGAGGCCACCGGCTGGGGACCCCTCCCCTCCCTTTTAGAAAGAAAGTCTCTGGACATGTCAGGGGAGCAAGCGTTTTGGCCGTGAGATACTCTCAGCGGTGGCCCTGGAGCTGCTCCTCAGGCGTCAGCAGCGAGGGGGCAGCAGCAGTAGGACAGAGGGAGAGGAGGAAGAGGAGCTAGCGCAGCAGGTGTGCCAACCCAGCAGCTCCCAAACTTGAAAGTTTTGCTCCCCGACCACAGCAGCGCTGCCCCGGCCCCCGCTCTCTATCCCTCACGCACGCTCCTCATGGTTCCCAGTGCCGGCCGGGGGGGGGGGGGGAGGTGAGGCATGGATTGGCGAGCCTCTGCCACTTATGTAGCCTGCCCTGTCCCATTGGCTGGGAGCAGCTGTTTTTGGCGGGACAGGGGCTTTTTGTGGGGGGAGGGCAGCGGCAGCCTGCAGGGCAGTTTTGGGATGAAGATGGCCGGGAGGGGAGAAAGAGGCAGTGACAGCTGGGGTCAGGGTGATGCAGGGCTTTTGGCGGGGGGTGGGCCTTTGGCCGGGGGGCATGCAGTTTGGTGCCCTGATGATCGGCCTGCCCTAGGTAAAAGTCTAGTTCACCTAGTTAGTGGGCCGGCCCTGACAACAATCAACCAACAGAAACTCATCTCACCTATTTTAGAATGGTTATACTGTCTGCCAGTTTGTTTCCTGGTTCTATTCAGGGTGCTAGTGATGATCTTTAAAGCCCATCACAGCCACATATCTAAAGGCCCATCTCTTCCCATATGTCTCTCTGTGTCAACTATGATGCTCAAATTGCCATCTACTAGTTGTTCCTTTGCTTAAGGTAGTCCACTTGGCATCAACCAGACCCATGCTTTTTTAATAGTAGCTTTTAATGAGCTCCTTGAGGAGGTGAAGGGGGGCACCATTCTTACAAGATGTTGGGATACACTGCAAGGCCATTTTATTTAATAGACTTTTAATGGGGTATAGGCTGAAGGCACTCGGGGGGCATTACTTGGGACTTTACAGTAATTTGTATGTATTTTTCCCTTGAACCACAGAGAAAAGGTGGTATATAAATATTACTAAAACTACAACATACAGTAATAAAATATACTGGTTTTACCCTTCGTTCCTTCGTTCCTTCGTTCCTTCCTTCCTTCCTTCCTTCCTTCCTTCCTTCCTTCCTTCCTTCCTTCCTGCAATCCATAGTTATCCCTGTTGTGAAGCAAATCCTGTTTAAAAAATCCATGAAGCTTACTACCATGCAGGGGTGCATAAAACTGCTGCCTTGCAGCCAAAACTAGACATATTTCCCTAGAACTAAGCCCCTCTGAATTCAATGGAGCTTAGTCCCAAGTATAAAGGTAAAGGTAAAGGTTCCCTTGCTCGAAAGCCAGTCGAATCCGACTCTAGGGTTGCGGTGCTCATCTCCGTTTCAAAGCCGAAGAGCCAGCGCTGTCCGAAGATGTTTCCGTGGTCATGTGGCCGGCATGACTAAACACCAAGGTGCACGGAACGCTGTTACCTTCCCACCAAAGTGGTACCTATTGATCTACTTGCAATTTCTTGCTTTCGAACTGCTAGGTTGGCAGGAGCTGGAACTAGAGACAGGAGCTCACCCCATCATGCGGCACCCGGGTCTCGAACTGCTGAACTACTGACCTTCCACAGCCTGCAGTTCAGCGTCTTAACCACTCGAGCCACCGCAGCTCCTAGTCCCAAGTATAGGAAGTAGTTAATCAGAGAATATAACTCAACTCAGATGTTTAAAGTACTGCAGACATTTCTTACTTTCTGTCACTGGCATCCAAAATGGTGCCTCTGAGAGAAAGACTAGTCTCCTTGCAGAGGAGCCAACCTGCCCTTGCTTGTGGAGAAAATGTTCAAGAGAAACATCTCTGTGTGAATCAATAATCTCCATGATACGGCCAAGGTCAGTCAGACCAACAGTACAGTGGATTTGCTGAGTTAGTGCTGGATGTGCAATTTTCAGTTGCTGGGATGGACGGTTTTCCTGACGTCCCCTGTTTTCCCCTTCCAAGTTGTTGACACATTTTGGGGGGGAATGGAAATACATAAAAGATGTTTGCCTGAATCAGCCGTGCTCTCTCCCCTTCTCTCCACATTTTTAGGCCCTCTTATGTGCGTGCCTCAACAACTTCACACAATAGATAATGAGAAAGTTGCTATGTTGGCATAATTCTTGTGAGACATGCAACACTGCTGCTTTATATTCCAGCCACACAAAAAGCGAAATGTGAGGTCAAAAATAGAGATCTATTCAGAGTGTTCACAGCCACCCAATGTACTAACTGGTGAGTCAGTGGAGGATCATATATAAAAGTTTTTCTGAACGGACCAGAATGATTGTGTCCTTTTCAAAACACCTTTTGCATTACCACTATATAATAAAAGGAATTTTTCCTCTGGTTGCCTGGGCTGGAGTAACTGAAGTTGATTCTTCCCTGTCAGTTTTCCATCCAGCCTAGGGTTACCAAACCCCAGGTAGGGGTTGGAGATCTTCTGGAATTTCAACTGATCTCCAGACTACAAAAATCACTTATCTATTACTTATATATTTATTTAAAACATGTATTCCACTTCTCCTGAAGAAAATGGCTTCTTTGGAAGGTGGACTGCATAGCATTATACCCTGCTGAGGTCTCTTGCCTCCCTAAACCTCTCTCTCCCAGGCTCCACCCTCAAATCTCCAGGTATTCCTGAACCTGGAGCTGGCGAACCTACTATAGCCTATAGTCTGAATCTCTTACATGACTCAATCGAAGCCATTTGCTCTAGTGGTCCTTGCTTGTGGTACATTATGTTACATGACAGAGACTGATCTGTGAAGGGATTATTGGAGCATATGATCATATGATTACTGGAGCCTTAGATCAAAAGTTGGACTGTATAACCATTGTCTACCTGCTATTGGATTATGAAACACAAGGAGGGTAGGTTTCCCATAAATAGCACCCTTCTGCTGGCCGATGGGAGGAAATTCCCCTCCCCAAGAACAATGTTGTGCAACATGCCTATGTCACCTGGAAGTGACATAAGCACATCAGTAATGAGGAGGGAGATGTTCTGGTTTTTGGTCAAAACTCTATGGTTTGAGGCTGATTTCATCATAGTGTTTTGCTCTAAAACCAGAGCGTCACCCCCCGACGTGCCTATGTCACTTCTGGGTGACATATGCACATCATGGCACTCCTCTTCACTCCCGGAAAGGTCCCTTCCACCCCCGCTGGCATGCCATTGGCGCCTGGCAATCCTACCATGTCTAATTTGATCCTAAGCGGCCTTAACAAACCACTCTCAATTTCCTTTACATCCCCCTTTACTGAAATATGGGGATAGACCTTCTTCATACAGCAGCCCCAAGTTATTAAAAAAATGTGTATGAAGCATTTTGCACTCTCCCAAAGTACTATAAAAATGCAAAGACCTATTACGATTATATATCCTATACAATGGTGGGGACTGGATTTTTGTTGTTGTTCACTCACACTGTTGAGTCCGACTCTTCGCAACCTCATGGACCACATCACGCCAGGCCCTCCTGTCTTCCATCATCCTCCGATAGAGTGGCCTAAAATCTAATTCAAAAATGGCCACTTTGGTATAGTTGCCACCCAACATTATTTCTTTGTGGTCTGAGAGAGCCATTGGAACATTCTGCAATAAATAAAATTCCTATTTCTAATAAGAGGAAACTATAGAGGCCTACACTGTTTGAAAGATTAAACTTACAGGTTTTAGGCAAATAAAAAGTAAGTCTTATTGACTCTCTTTCATATGGAAAAGCTCCTGGAGAGGACATGAGCTTTTTAAGCAATTCCCTGATTGGTGGGCCCCTGTATTGGCAAAGCTGTTTACTCAGATAAACTCTTCTGGATGCCTCCCCACTGGTTCTGAACAAAGCATAGTGGTAGCAATAGGTAAAGGGGGCAATTAATCAGATCCTCATAACAATCGCCCTATTAGCTTGTTAGATATAGCTTCCAAATTTACAGTGAATTTTTACTGAGAAAACTGGAAGACTAGGAAGCCAACAATCAGGTCATCTCCCCTGATGTCTTTTGCATCTAAAAAGGGAAGTCCATAGTAATATATCATCTACAATTAGACTAGGCATCTCAGGTTCCCTGACAGACAGCATCTCAGTAGTCAAAGATATGTTCTTGCCCCGCTCCTTTTCAACCTCTACCTCAATGACATTACTAAGAGACTTTTAGGATCTGACCTCTTCCCTCCTCATCTCGGCTCATGGAAGATCCCAGTCCTCCTTTATGCCAATTACTTGGTTCTGTTGTCTGTAACCCGTATTGGTTTAAGAATTGGTTGTTCAGGCTCAGTGACTTTTGTAAAGAAGAGCTTCTAAAAATAAATTACTTGAAAACCAAGGTGATGGGTTTTGGACAACGGCAGTATATCTCCTGCTGGTCAATAGATGGGTCCCCAGTTGAGCAATGTCAAACCTTAAAGTATCTGGGTATCACCTTTAGTGATACACTCTCTTGGAAGGCACACCTACAAATTGCAAAACTCAACAGCCCTCTGGTCAATGGGGGCAATCTTTAAATTTTACTGTTCCAAAGGGGGCTTTCAGATAGACCCGCCCTTAAAGCTCTTCCAGAGTGTGTGGAGGTGGGGGGTGGAATGACGCCTTAATTGCAAATCTGGAGGGAGTCCAAAATTCTTCCCTGAAAAGGATTTTAGTACTACCTCCTAACATTCCAACTGCTTTGCTGAGAGCCAAATTGAGCCTCCCTTCTCTTTGGGCACGTGCACATAAAGCCTTATTTAATTACTGGCATAAATTGAAGAGAGCTCCAGCAGGTCATCTCTCAAGCGCCTGTTTTTCCATTAGCCTAAAAGATCTAAAATGGCAGTCCCAATTATAACAAAATTCTCCAATATTGGTCCAAGATCTTCTTTTTAAAATTACATTCATCAGTCACATCTATTTGTTTCCAAACAATGCAAACAGCTGTGCTTGAAGGTTGCTGTACTCAAACACCAGTTGCCCAGCACCTCTGTATATGTGGAGGTCCAGTTCCTGAAGACCTGTGTCATTATCTTCTGGCCTGCTCACTTTATTCAGCTTCAAGGATGAAATTTTTAGGTACAACCCTGGCTAATTTAGGCCTTAGCACTGTGACGGAACAAGTCATATTTTTACTTGCAGATGTGGAATCAGCGGTCTCATATAAGATTGCCCTTTTTGCCTTAGCGGCAAAGAAAATTTGGGCCAAGCTACCATCAGCATAGGTCAGTTGCTTAGGGGAGTTGTTCCTTTCTCTTATGAAAAAAGTTTTAAAATGTAAGTTTATAGTATTTTAACTCAGTCTCACAGTACTGTATTTTATTTATACAATTATTTAGAATTAACCTCTTGTAGTGACCATTGGCCCTATGCAATAAAATTGAACTGAACTGAACTAAAAAGTAAGATTGAACACAGTGGGCCTTTCAAAGGATCAAGGTGCTTATAGCATTCCATTGGGGGTAGGGTTTCCAGTCAAGTGTTGGCAGCCCCACGAGATATGTGGAGCCAGAGTCCAGACATTCAGTGCTGCACCGACAGCATGATGCCACTTCCAGTGCTAGGATTCAACCGAAACACTACTGGTTTTACCATAAACTTTCACATGAATCCTAAAGCATCGTCCTGAAATGGTGACATCACTTCTAGATCTGTACCATAAGTGCTCGTGATATTGGCATCACTGATTCCCCCACCATTCACTCCAGCTTCTCCATGGAACAGCACTGAGAGCTTGGGGGTCCAGAGCAAGAGCTCTCCCACCAAAGCAGGATACCTGGCACTGATGTTTGGGGGAGAGATTGAGACTAGTTCCTAAAACTTTAATAGTCAAGCTTTGAGCTTGGTTTATTCTCTCAGCAATAAGTACACAATTGAATTAGATATGGAAAAGAGCATTGTTGAAGCAATTGTTGGGAAGTTTGCCAGGGAGAAGATAATTAATGACTGTATAATTAATAATCAGCACAAATGGTGGTTGTCTAAAAAGAGATATTAAAGGCTAGAAGGACTTCTCAAATGGATTCGCTACAACGATACAAAAGGGAGGGGCAACACTTCATTGTGCTGTTGCATATTAATGGATGTAAATATTCAGTTTACGCATACAGCCTTCACTTCAATTTGCATACAATATAGTCTAATACTTTAAATCATCCAAGCTACAGATAAAGTTTGAGTTACACAGATGCCAAGAGTGTTATAATAATGAATCTGTTACACAACGTTATGGATCTTTGGTTTGCAACATGATTTTAAAATTTTGCTATGCTGCTAAGCAACCAAGAGTCTATCAAGAAACATTCAATTTTAAATCAAGAAACATTTTGGGAACAGGTTTTAAAGCAGATTTACATTATGACTGGTTTTATTTCTAAACTACTGGTCAGATCTAAATATACCAAAATCTACTAAAAAATTAATAGCCACATTATTGATTGTAGCAAAAAAAACTATATCTGCTAAATGGAGAGACAAGGCAGGACCTCCCATAAATATGTGGCATAACAAGATATGGAATCTACATATAGTGGGGGGAAAACCCTGATCAAATAACTCAAAGTAATATTGATATGGATATATACTCCAGATTTCTAGTAAAGTGGTTTCCTGTATTAGGTTATTTGGCTTTTCACAATGTGGTTCCTAAAAAATTGGTTCATATGAACTTGCTTAATATCTGACATTAAAATAGTTGTATGCTATGTTTGGTAGTTGGTTGATTTAATGCAACTTAATGGAGAAGTATTTTTGAATGACGCCCTACACATCTTATGTGTTCAATATCTTACTTATCACAAGGTTGTATGATACTGATGTGTTCTTGTTTTGTACATATGTTGTAATAGACTCAATAATTTTTTTAAAAAGAAACACTCCATAAGCTTAGATGTAGATCACTTCTTTTTCATGCTCTTAATACACTTCATGATGGCCATAACAACTGGTGTAGTCATCAGGGTGTCAGCCTAGGATCTGGGAGACAGAGGCTCGAATCTCAACTCTGCCGCGGAAGCTTGCTGGGTGACCTTGGGCCAGACACTCTCCTTCAGCCTAACCTACCTCACAGGGTCGGTGTTGTGAAGTTAAAAAGGAGGCAGGAAGGATGATGCTGTAAACTGCATTGGGTCCACATGATGGGAGAAAGATGGGAAATAAATAAATAAAAACAAGTCTTTGGGGTACCATGGGCAGGATCAAAATATGAGAACTGGAAATTGGCACTAAGGAATAGTTTGTAATTCACAGTTTGTTGATGCTGCTTTGCCTCTGATACTCCTTGCCTTCACTCCACCTCTGTCTCCCTCAGCCTCTCCACTGCCCTTTCTTTAATGTGGATATGGATGTGCACTTTTTAACCTGGGCCACGTTCTCAACTGTCTTGTACAACAGATAGTAAATTTTAATGATAACTTACTAAAATAACAAACGAGATGCAATAACGACTTCAGAACTGAATTTTTATGGTGGTTTTTTTTAAAGAATACATCGATAGCTATCGTACGTCAGACTGTAATGTTGGGTCTGGGATTATACAGTGACAGTTTCTTCCTTGTATGGGTGGAACGTGTCACCATTAAAAAGTATTTGTGATTTTGCTGAGCTGTCAGAGTTGCCACCTGCCATCTGCCTTCTGCTACTATGGAAAAGAAATGGCAGGGGAGAAGAGACAAAACTGATTAAATGTATGATCCCTTGCTGGGAGACTGCTGTGCTCGGTATGTCTGGCTGCCTCTGCTGCCTTATCTAGTTTCTGAGGATGAGGCCATGCAAGGCCAGGAGCAGATACACTGGCCACTGCAACCACACAGAAGGGGAATATTTAACAGTTCCGTTCAAAATTTGCAGCCTGTTCCCGTACACAGCCCCCATGGAATTCAGTGGAGTTTGCTCTCAAGGAAGTATGTACTGAATTGCCGACTATAGCCTTTAATAAGACCAGTAGCAAGGTGGCAACCACAAGCCTATCTTAATCAGTTTTGTAACTGGTAAACAGACAGCAACACCTCCTGATCTCCATTTTAAGAAAACTACTGGGGCTGTGCAAAAGTGCCCTGAAATCTCCCCACCCTCCCCACCATCTCAGTTTTTAGTAGTTAGTATCCAGCTTGATAGTGTATTCTGGGGAACTTGAAATTTTGCATTCGGTATTTTGTAATATTTTGGTTGACCTTGAATAAAAAAGATCAGGGCTATAAAAGTTAATAGAGTCAGCCTTGGAATTGAGTGATCCAAGGTCAAATCATGGGTGAACTTGGGTCAGTTGTTCTCTCTCAGCCTAACCTATCTCTCAGGTTTGTTGTGAGTTTAAAATGTAAGAGATATGTACAAAGTCCATTGGAGGTCATTGGCAGCAGGGTGGATTGACTCATAAATTAGGTAAATTTAACCAGAAGTCCAGTGGCACTGTTATGTATTGGGGCTGGAACATTCCAGGACTGTTTCTACCAGAGACTGGCTGACCTTTGAGCTCTAGAACAATAGCTCACCAGGACTCTGGAGGTGGCCAATGAGGAATTAATGGTTCTGACAATGGCCTGTCTTTGGTAGTTGTTTGGGGACGTGGGTGGAGTTGCATGTGATTTAAACAGAGCAGCTGCCCTGGCTTTTCGCTTGTTGTTCTTGCTGAATCACTAATAAAAGAGAGCTGATCACTAGGTTTGGGGTTGAACCATCCATGGAACCCAGTATTTAACAATGGCAATGATGGGATCCTGTTGAGCGAGCCTGACACCCATTTGCACTGCACTGTGCACCAAGCTCCAGTGCCATGCACATCGCACCAGGACCATGGCTGCTGCTCCAGGACTACTTCCAGAGTTTGACCCCACTCACCCAGAGCAATGGGAGGCCTGGGTGGAACTTCATGGAGTTCCAGGGAATCGATGGTGCCACCAAGAAGAAGGCACTGCTGCTCAGCTCTTGTGGAATTGCTACCCTGGAGCTAGCTCAAGGCCTCATTATGCTGACCACGTTGCAACTCGCCACTTTCAATGGTCTCATTATGGCACTCACCAACCACTTCCTGCCCCAGCCCATCCGATTGGCTTGCCGCCTCGATTTCTTCAAGTGGAATCAGAGACCCAACAAATCAGCCTCTGACTATGTTGCCACCCTGTGCCAACTGACTCTTCGACGCAAGTTCAAGAACATCGAAGAAGCCCTCCTCGACCATTTCATGTTTGGGCTCTGGGACGAGAAGCTCCATCGCAAGATCATCAGCCAAGAGGACACAAACCTCCAAAAGGTGATCCGGGAGGCTGTGGCATTTGAGAAGTCCCGGGAGGTTGGCAGCCAGAAGACCGACCCCCATGCTGCTGCAGTGCACCAGACCACCATTTCCTCAGCCTCCAACATGTTCGACAGAGAGGAGGTCCTGCAGACGCACCATCAGCTCACCAAGATGCTCGCCCATCTGCCTTGTTGGGTTCGTGCCCAGGCCGCACCACCAAGACCACCTCACTGACGCTCTGCACCAGCTGGAAGTACCCCCACAAACAATGCTCCTGCCGATTCAGGTATACAACATGTTGTAGTTGCAGGAAGGCTGGCCACATCACACATGCCTGCCACTCAAAGGGAACCTGGAGGAGACAGGCTACTAACCAGGAGCCCTTGCACCCCGAAGAGCTACACACTACGTCCATCTGGCTGATGCAGGTACTACACTTGCCCAAGGACACCCCAAAAAATTAAAGGTGACTGTGTTAATTGAGGGTGCCCCTTGTAGGATGGAGTTGGACACAGGATCTTCCATGTCCATCATTTTGGCAGAGACTCTCAGGACACTATGCCCTGGGGGAAGGCCTCACCTTAAACCAGCCGGCATCATCCTCAGAGACTTTCAACAGAATGTAATGACCGTGAAAGGGGTGGGCAAGTTCCAGGTTAAGTACCGGCAATTTGACGGTTTGTTGGACTTAGTAGTTGAGGGCCGGCGCATAAGTTTGTTGGGGCTGGCATGGTTCACACCCTTGGGGTTCAGGGTAACGGGGGTGAACCACAATGAACTAAGGGATTTCTGGCAGGTGTGTGATGAGTTTCCATCCATTTTTGATGGAATGCTTGGTTGGCCCATAAGGCTCAAGGCTTGGCGCAACCCTTTTGCACTGAAACCCAAGACTTAGGAGGAGTTAGATTGCTTGGTGGCCCAAGGGGTTCTGGAGCCGGTCCCCCATGTGCTCTGGGAGACCCCAATAGCCACTCCCATTAAACCCAATGGGGACATCGACATTTGCATGGATTACAAATGCACTATTAAAAAGGCGCTGCAGGACCATGCCTACCTGGTGCCGGTCATCAGCCATGTCCTGACCACACTGGCTGGCGTGAAAATCTTTGGGAAATTGGACTTAGTGCAGGCCTACCAGCAGTTGCTGGCAGCCAATGCCACGGCCGAGGCCTAAACCATACTGACACGCTGGGGCGCTTTCCAGGTTTGACGACTGCAGTTTGTGGTCAGTGTGGCTCCCAGGATCTTCCAAAACTTAACAGACTCTATTCTTAAAGGGATCCCTGGAGTCACACCATTTTTTGATGATGTTCTGATCGTTGCCCCCACAGAAGAGGACTTCATTGACCGTCTGCATGCTGTCCTTCAGTGTTTCCAGTCCACCGAGTTGAAAGTAAAGTGGGAAAAGTGTCTCCTGAGTGTCCGCCGCCTCGACTTCCTCAGAGTCTTGGTGAATGAGGAGGGCTTCCACCCAGGCAAGACAAAGTCAAAGCCATCAGCGACACCCACGCACCCAAATCGAAGGCCAAGCTCCAGGCATTCCTCGGCCTGTTGAATTTCTATCATGCCTTCCTGCCACACGAGGAGGCCATCGTGGAGCCCCTCCACCAACTCCTGGATAAAAAAGCTCCCTGGGTCTGGGGCCAAAGGCAAGCTGATGCTTTCTGGGCAGTCAAGGATCTGCTGGTATCCAATTCGGTCCTGGTCTACTGTGATGAACAGTTGCTGGTCATCCTCACCTTCAATGCCTTCCCTTACGGAGTTGGGGCACAAGCTGCCTGACAGCCGGGAGGTCCCAATGGCAGACTACTCCTGCACTTTGTCGTCTGCTGAGCGCAACTACGTGCAGATAGACAAGGAGGGTTTGGCAATTGTGGTTGAGTGAAGAAGTTTCATGACTTCCTGTATGGCCAGCCCTTCACCATTGTAATGGACCAGAAGCCACTGCTGGGCCTCTTTGCTCCAGACCGCCAGACGCCACAAATGCTGTCCCTGCAGGTCTTGCGCTGGTCGATCATCCTTGCTGGCTACCAGTATGGCCTTCAGTACTGCCCAGGGAAGGTGATGGGACATGCTGATGCCCTCAGTCGCCTGCTGCTGTGTTCCATTGACCCTGACCCGGCTCCCGCACACCAGATCCTCCTTGTTGAGGAACTCCCCAATTGGCCTATCCACAATGCAGACATCGCCTGCCACTCCACCGAGGACCAGATCTTCTCCCGTGTTTTGGATTGGGTGTGGAGGGGATGGCCCACCAACTGGGTGGGCCCAGATTTTGCAGCTTTCTCATCTCGCCGGGATGAGCTCTCTACACACAAGGGGTGCCTGCTCTGGGGAAGCCAAGTCATGGTACCAGCCCCCCTGAACCAGCGAGTCTTATCAGCCCTACACAAGACATACCTGGGGATCTTTCAGATGAAATCTCTCACCCACAGCTATGTGTGGTGGCCAGGGATCGATGGAGAGATTGAGGCCTGGGTCAAGCACTGCCAGGCCTGCCAGGAGACCCGACCCGAGGCCCCCCCCCAAGCTCCCATACAGCAGTGGGAGTTCACCCACACCCCATGGTCCCGGGTGCACCTGGACTTTGCTGGCCCCTTCCAGGGCCAGATATTCTTTGTATTGGTGGACTCCTACACCAAATGGCTGGAGGTCGTTCCTGTCACCTCCACCTCTTCCCAGGCAGCCATTCAGGCCCTCATCCAGATTTTCTGCATGCATGGACTGTCCAACACGGTCATGACAGACAATGGAACTGCTTTTACATCAGGAGAGTTTCAGGAATTCTTGGGCCGCTACCTGATCCACCACATCTGGTCTGCACCGTTCTACCCAGCCACCAATGGACAAGTAGGAAGGATGGTGTGGACCACCCAGGACTCCCTCAGGCAGCTCATCCAGGGGGACTGGGACTGGGAGCACTACTTGGCAACTTTCCTCTTAGGTCACCGGGCAGCTCTGAGCTCCGCCACTGGCCGCAGCCCAGCAGAGCTCCTTATGGGGCAGCGCCTCAAAACCCAATTAGACTGGCTGCACCCAGATCGAGCACTGGAAAACCACCCATTTTTGGAGGTCCAAGAAGTGCCTAGAGGGTTCTTACCAGGTGACCCCATCTATGCTTGGAACTACTCCAACAGCCCTGTGTGGGTTCCCACAAGGGTCATCAGGGTCACCGGTCCAGTGTCGTATGAGGTCTCCACGAATGATGGACAGATCCTGCGCAGGCACATCGACCAACTTCGCCACCATCTCCTGCCAGAGGTAGCTGAGCCAGCACCAGTCACCGCAGAAGACAGCCACCTGGAGCTGCTACCACCACCACCGGAGCACAGCTTGGAGTGTGATGTGCCACACGCCAGAGACCATCCTGACTGCATGGAGTTGCCCACACCCATACAGACTGTTCTGGAGCCCCTGGACTCTGTTCTGCATCGCCACCTTTCCCAAGCGCCACTACAGCAACCCCAGAGACAGCTCCTGTGACCAGCACCACCGATCGAGCCTAGATGTGCTCACCAGGAAAGGCTCAAGCCAGCGTACCTTGAGGACTATGTTAACGTGCTTTGGAACTTAGGGGAGGGGGTGTTTCTATCTGGCTGAGCTTTGAGCTCTAGAACACTAACCCGCCAGGACTCTGGAGGTGACCAATGAGGAATTAATGGTTCTGACAATGGCCTATCATTGGTAGTTGCTTGGGAAAGTGGGTGGAGTTGCATGCTATTTAAACAGCTTTTTGTTCTTGCTGAATTACTAATAAAGGAAAGCTGATCACTAGGCTTGGGGTCGGACCATCCATTGAACCCAGTATTTAACAGGCACCTTAAAGACTAACAAAATTTACTGGCAGAAAGTTTGAGTCCGTGCATATGAAAACTTAAAGCTAGAATGAAACTTTGTTGGTCTTAAAGGTGCCATTGGACTCAAACTTTGTTCTCTTGCTTCAGACGAACACGGCTACCCACCTGAAGAAAAATTTACTGGCATAAACTTTCATCAATCAGACCTCACTTCATCAGATGTGTGACACGTTCCTTCCTAGGGCAGAAGTATTTATACTTAAAAATGTATACAACAGAAAGGTGGTCTGGGCAGAGTCATTACAAAGAGAGCCAACATAAAACAATACCTAATCCAAACAGTCATCAGTCCACTGGAGTAGATGAGAACCACTCTCAGTTGTTGACAAAGTAGGGTTAACATAAAATAAGTCTAGTATGGGAATTGCTACTTTTTGGTGCCCCCCCCATGGATCAATATGGCTGGCTGCAATTTTTGTTAATTGAGTGTTAGTTGCGATGAGGAACACAAAATCACCTGGCCCTCCCTGGTCCTAAGGATGCCAGGTTGACATCGACTAGGACCACGGCATTTTCCTTGGTGGCACCGACTTACTGGAATGAGCTCCCTGGCGAGATCAGGGCCCTGCAGGACCGTGAAAAGGGAGCTTTTCTGGCAGGCATTCCAGTAGGAGCTGCCCAGACCAGCTAGGCCCTGTGCCGATCTATGTCTAGTCAAAGCTATTCAAAGTGGTTGCACCACGGAATGTGTTTAAATGCACTTTACTATATTATGCCGCCATTGATATACCAATGATTTTAAATGGTTTATTATGTATTTTATACTAAAATGTATACTCTTTTATTGTTTTTATGTAAACCGTCCTGAGCCTGCCTTGGTGGGGAGGGCGGGGTAAAAGTTAAATAAATAAAATATAAAAATAATTTTTTTTGTTACAAAACGCCCTTCATCTGATGCAATTCGTGGCAAAATTCCATTCAATCAGTCTGAATTGTGGCGTGTACTAGTATTGACTAATACTTAGATTGCTTTATGTTGTCTGAGCTATTCTCCTGGACCAATGCTAAATCCTGTGCAAAGTTAAGGTTGCCATCTAGTGGCTGTGGAGTAGGATAGTCAGCTGTAAACCCTTCGTAGTTGGAATGGAAGTCGTATAGGAGGGTTTTTACGAACTACATGGAGATGGAATGCAATGAAATACATGACACAAGATGCTTGTCTGGAAAAATTATTTAGAACTGAGTTTGTGCTTGCACAAATGTTTTGGGGCTGTATCCAAACGTATTGTGCGATTGTTGCACTACAGCACACATTTGCAACTTGATTGTTGTGTCCATACAGGAAAATCCAGTTGTAGATGATTACTGTTCCTCAATGATAGAGCAACATCCACTGATAATGTGGATGTAGCCTTTGTGTATTCTGGTTAGGGCTGCACAGCCACTTAACCCCCACCCCTGTATTATGACAAAGTGATCAGTCAACAGGCACCCAGCTCAGGTGCTCCTTGAATGTGCACTGCCTTGGAAGAGCTGGGTTGGTGCTGAATTGTCTGACACCACATTGTACCATATCATTATACTGTCCCAGGAGTAGCAGACACTGAAGGCACAGTCTTGGAAATTTCAGTTGCCTTTAGCCTTCCTCTCTCCCCCTCACTGGTCATGTTAATAGTGAAAAGCCAACCTAGATGCAGTCCACGATATCTGTGATTAAGATTCCTGGTATTTCTTAAAAACTAAACGCTAGTATGTTTGTGTGGGATTAGGATGCATTTTTGCAATACAAACCTTTCCCCATCCCAAGTGGCTTTTTGCCATGGAACCAGAGCATGGAGGGAAGGGGGAATTTTACAAGAGTGTGTATATCTTCCACAGCAGGGAAACAGGGTGGGTAACAGGCTAAGAGAAAAATTCTCTGTCCCTTTTACAAAGACTTAATGGGATGTTATTTACCAGGTGATGTTATCTACCCCCATGCCATGAAAAGCTTCAACTGCCCATCTATCCATATTCAACCTCTGTTAAAAGGACAAGATATTTCCCCCCCCGGCCAGCTGACAACCCTATCGGGGGCAGGGCAGTCAAGATCAAGTAAATGCTGCAAGGGAAGGCGAATTTCTTCTCCCTTAGCACCATGGTCCTGTTTTGAGTCAGTTCACTCTGTGTCTGATTTTAGTCTTTTAAAACACAGAGGCATTCCTCATCACAGGATAATTTTAGTCTGAGCATGGTTCAGAATAGAGGACTTGTAGTGTGAAAGAGTATTCTAGCCAATCTACGTGTTTAAACATTTTTGCATGAGAAACCCATGGATGTGTTTTTATATGAGAAGCCAGGTATATATCTGAAGGTCCTGTGCCTCTTCTGGACCCACTGAATCCACTCTATTCTGTCTGTGCTCAAGGACAACCGAGTCGCAGGTTAGAACAGGTGCAATGGCTCCCCAGTGGAGGCTGTGCACTTCCTGTCAGGTCTTAACTGACATATAAATGTGAAAAATAGTAAAAAGCCCAGTAGCACCTTTAAGACTGGCAAATTTTATTGTATTGGGCTTTTTACTATTTTGTAGCAACAGACTAACATGGCTAACTCCTCTGGATAAATGTGTAAAAGTTCTATGTGTATAGCAATTTGCTAATCCTATATACAAACCTGTATCACAGTTTGAAGAACACTAGATGGTGGTATGGTCCAGACCTTTAGAGATCTGTTCCCATGCATTCAGACTGTCAGAGGCAATTATACATATCCATATATCTATTTTATCTTTTGAAATTTAGGGTATGCCTTTCCAGTTTTTTAGCACACACATGCCACCAGTACTGTTCTATTCTACCATATACACACAGACATACCAGTTTAAAGTTTACATGCTTTGAAAAGGGATGACACATATTCATGGGGAATAGTCTGCAATGACTGTTAGCCATGTTACCTAAATGGATCCTCCAGGTTCAGAAAGTGTGTACCAAAGGTACTAATCACCTAGCAGAATACATTGGAGAGCCCTGTTGTAAACTTTCTGGAATAATTTGGCTGGGAAATAAGGTGCTGGATTAAATGGACTTTTGATCTCATCAAGAAGCAGTTTGTTTTGTTCCTGCTAAGGGCTGATCTCGTCAGAGTTTATAAGCTAAGCAGGGTTGGCCCTGGTCAATGTTTGCATGGGAGACCACCAAGGAATAACAGGGGTGTGACGTGGAGGCAGGCAATGACAAACCACCTCTGAACAGCTCTTGCCTTGAAAACCCCGCAGGGGCACCAAAAGTCCACTGTAACATGATGGCAAAAAATCAGTCATTCAAGGGCCCATCTAAAGCACAGTCTGCCATTTATTCTATTGGGTTCTTCTGTGATGTTCATTTTTAACTAAAATTGAGAACCAGTGTGGTATAATGGTTCACGTATAGGGCTAAGAACAGGGTAACCTTGGTACAGATCCATAATGTGCACATTGGGTGATCTCGGGGTAGTCACCATCTGTAACCTGTAATATTTGGGTTGTTATGAGGTTAACAGTGAGAAGGATGTATACTGCTCTGGACTCTTTTGGATCATGCCATAAACATCAAATAAATAACATATTGTGGGACTATTTTTTTCCATGGGGAGATTAAATACACCATCTCAAGTTGCCCTGTCACGATACTAAATGTTTTGAATGCATTTTGACTTGCAGCTACTCTATACTGAGACCAAATCTATTGTGTAACAGTATATATGATGTTCAGGCTCTGGAGATCTCCCGGAGTTACAACTGATCTCCAGCCTACACAGATCAGTTCCCCAGAAAAAAAATGGCCGCTTTGGCATTATACCCTGATGAGGTCCCTCCCCTTTTGAAATCCCACCCTCTCCCAAATCTCCAAGAATTTCCCACCCCAGAGATGGCAACTCTAATTCTGTTTAACATTTCAGTGAATTGTTCCTTCTCCTGTTTAACATGGGGGTTTAACCTATTCACTGAGGTTAGTGGGATGGTAAAGTTCCTCTAAGAAACAGGTGGAAAGGGACTTTCAGACAGAGACTAAGGGAGCGGTATGGTCACCAGGCAAAAAAGCCTTAAGAAAGCAAGTGGAAAGGCTCTTAGCAAATGGAGTTAATAATGTTAATAAAGTACTGTTAAAATACAAAGACTCCTGTATTATTTACCAACCAGAAAACATCACATGATACCAGGCGTGGAGAGTACACACAGCCATCTACAATGATTAAAAAATAGAGGGAGGTGGGCTGGTGGGCATTGGAATCATGCCCGAATCATCCATGTTTTCCTGTGAATGGTTGGGTAATATATAATGACGGTTATAAGTAGATCAGTCATTATTCACAATACACTTTTTAAAATAAACTTTATTAAAAGGAAAGTTTTACAAAATTTAATTTATCTCATCACAGTGTAATATAAAAGCAAAAAAATTAAGCTAAATAAACCGAGAGAAGAGAAAAAAATTCAACACAGGACTCAACGGTCCTTTATCCAACAAACTGGCATCTGCAATTGGATCCATCTCGAATTATTTCTTTAATGTGAATCTTGTAGAGAAATAATTTGTAAAACAATTGACTAATTGGGTTTCAAAACACTTTAATAATTTATACATTTTAAAATGTTCCAAAATGCAGTTTAGGCACAAAAATAATGCAAAACCAGAATAAGTTATTAGAGATATACAGATTTTATCAATAAAATACTAATTTCTTATCTTTAGAAACAAGGGACCAAAGCTCTCAGAATTACTAGTGTTAGATGGATTCAAACCCAGGAATTTTTACTAAGGATTGGGTGAACCTGAGTCCAGTGGAAAAGATCTTCTGAATAAGACTTATAGTTCTCACTTCAAACAAAAGTTAAAGGACGCCATGGTTTCATGTTTATACAATAAAATATAAAGAATAACTAAATAGGTAAATATTTATAAAAAAAATTGGCACAATTATCATGGCAGGAGTTTTAGTTTGGTTTGGCCAGGCCTCAGTTGCAGCAGTTTTTCTATCACTTGAATTTTAGCATCTTTAGAAATTGGTGTTTTATGTCCTGGCACCACAATTCTCGATCTGCTGTTTTATTGAAATCAAGGTTTTTAAGTGAAATAGTTGAGTTTGATTTTGAAGAGCTGGAATCAGATAACTGGGATATTTCTGCAGGAGGGTGAGTGTCCACCTGCCGGTTTGTAGATTTGATGGGGGATGAGGTGAGTGAGGGACCATATGGAGTTGAAGTTTCCATACATGTCCCACTGCTGGATTCTGAAAGGCTCAGATTAGCAGATTCTTGTTTCATGCTAATTGCAGGGGGGCAAATGTTGGTGTCACTGTTTAACAGCATGTTAGTTGAGACAAATATGTTTGATGGTTCCTTCAGATTAGATGAATTAGTCATGGATTGCTCTGCCCCCTTCAATAGTGGACTTTTCTGGATTGTCCCATAGCTGTACATCGTAGAAAACCCTTTAGGTCTCTTTTGATCTGATTTGGAAGACTCTACAAAATGTGCTATATTTACTGACCCTGTCAGTAATGGTGTCTTTCATTCCTCTGCGAAGACTCTGACAGGGCTTATATGAAAGAGAGCAAGAAATCTCCTCACTGTCAGCAGCATAAGAGGGATAGTAGATTGCCTGAATGTTAATAACACTCGCCAGTAAGGGGGAGTGGCAGGGAGTCTCATTGTTTGCTCAAGGTCCACAAAATATGGCTCTATATGGAGCAGCTGGCTCGGTGAACAGGTGATTTCTCTTCTGTTCACTCAATGACCTTGATTTAGAGAGTTCCGAGCAATTAGCAATACTATTTGGTTGTTTTGCAGGGTTAAACTGTCTGTTGCCCTTGTAGTTAGCTGCCCTACTTTGTTAATTTGAGATCTGAGAGTAGCTGGAAGGCAGTCCTTCACTCCCTCTGCGTTTTTGCTGAGGAGGCAATGGTTGTGTTCGGTACTCTCTGACTGACTGCACCTGGCATTCCAAATTCATTTAACACCTCTTTTAGGGCATCCAGTTTAGTTGAGATTTTGTTAAGTTGTTGGAAAATAGCTACCACGGTGTCTGCAGTGAGGTTGCCTGCAAATTTTAGCAGATTATCTTTAAGTGTTGCTCCTACATTTTCTCCCAGAGCTACCATATCTAAATTAATGGTCTTTAGATTAGCTGCTGGGCGGCAAACAGCTTCCTCCCTTTCAATTCCTGCTGTATCATTCTCATGGGGGTGTGGCATTTGAGTGCTTTGTTATTTTAGTGCATCCCTCTCTTTAGCTTTTGTATTAAGGGAGGTAAAAGATATTCCATTATTTCCAATGGAGGGGAAAACCAACAAAAAAATCAGGGACTGATGTCAAACCAGAGAGTCTCTGCAGTAGAAACTGAAGGTGTGGGAACATTTTTGCAGAACCAGTGCCACTGTGGCAATGCCAGCTCAACAAATCCAAAAAAGTGGTGTTTTTTTTGCAAGCTTAGCACAGCCAGTGCATGTACAGAGTGCCCAGCCATAACCAGTACATGTGCAGAGTGCCCAGCAGAACCAATGCTACTGTGGCAATGCCAGCTCAACAAATCCAAGCAGGTTATTTATTTAGCTAAGCTTATATCCTGCCCTATCCCCCAATCCTTCCATTTTAGACCCCTTCCAGTCCAGCTTTCGCCCGGCCATGGGACAGAGATGGTGCTGGTCACCCTCACAGATGCTCTCCGGAGGCATCTGGATTGAGGCGGATCGGCAGTGCTGTTGCTGTTGAACCTGTTGGCTGCGTTCGACACAGTCGACAATCAGCCGTCCACCTCGCCGACGTTGGAATCCAGGGCCTTGCCTTGTGATGGCTTGTCTCCTTTCTCCAGGGCCAAGGACAAAGGGTGGTGCTAGGGGAACAGTTTTCCTGGAGGCACCCGCTCGACTGTGGAATGCCTCAGGGGGCTGTGCTATCCCCAATGCTATTTAACATCTATATGCACCCCCTTGCCCAGATTACACGGAGCCATGGGCTGGGGTGTTACCAGTACGCTGATGACACCCAGCTCTGTCTGCTGTTGGGTGGCCGGTCCGACTCCAAACTGGAAGATCTTGACCGGGCGTTACAAGATGTGGTTGGTTGGCTCAGGCTGAGCTGACTGAGATTGAATCCATCGAAGACGGAGGTCCTGTATCTGAGTCGGTGCGGATTGGGGGTAGGGATCCCACTCCCAACCTTCGATGGGGTGCCATTGGTGCCAGCACCAGAGGTTAGGAGTCTGGGAGTGCTCCTGGATCCCCCCTTAACAATGGAGGCTCAGGTAGCAGCCACTGCCAAGTCAGCCTTTTATCATCTTCGACAGATTAGGCAGCTGTTCCCCTTCCTTGAACGCAGCAACTTGGCAACAATGATTCATGCAATGGTCACCTTGAGGTTGGACTACTGTAATGCTCTCTACATAGGGCTGCCCATATCACTGATTCAGAAACTACAGCTGGTGCAAAATGTTGCAGCCAGGCTGTTGATGGGCCTCCCACTACGGGAGCACATTCAACCTGTGCTGAAGGCATTGCACTAGCTACCAATAGCATACCGAATTCACTTTAAGGTGCTGGTTCTTACCTTTAAAGCCCTTTATGGCCAGGGACCTACATACCTGAGGGACCGCCTTTCCCCACGTTCCCCAGAGAGCACTGCGATCAGGGTCTCAACATCGACTCACCCTCCACGGACCTAAGGATGCCAGGCTAGCTTCAACCAGGGCTAGGGCTTTCTCGGTGGCAGCTCCTCTTGGGTGGAATGAGCCCCCAGAGGAGATCAGGGCCCTGCAGGACCTTATGCAGTTCCACAGGGTCTGCAAGATGGAGCTGTTCTGCCAGGCATTCAACTAGGAGCCGCCCTGGAGAGAATGCTCGCCCCTTTGAAATCTCAAGGCAGCCTGAGTCACCTGTGCAATGTGAGACCTGGGCCGTCCACTGGGAAGGCATGGAAGCTGAGCGCCATCCTAAATGGAATACTGAACTAATATCTGTATAATGGTTTTATCTGGATGTTAACACCTTTTAATGTTCAAATTGTTAATTGCTACTTGGTTTTATGACTTTTATCACTTGCTGTTATCTCTGTTGTTTTATCCTGCTGTTAGCCGCCCTGAGCCGGCCATGGCTGGGAGGGCAGGGTATAAATTAAATAAATAAAATAATAAATAATAAATAAACTGAGCTCAGGGTAGCTCACAACATATAAAACATAAAAATAAAATACTAATAAACATATAATCAAAGCCAGATTTAAAAACAATCAGAACAAGATGGCAACTAAAGCAAAGACAACAGAGCACGCCATAGTGCTTCCTGCTGGATGTTACTGTGAGCAGGGGAGGTTGAGATGGCTGAATGTCCACCACCTCAGCCAAAGGCCTGGCAGAACAGCTCCATTTTACAGGCCCTATGGAACTGTAAAAAGTCATGCAGGGCCCTGATCCCAGATGGGAGAATGTTCCACCAGGTCAAGGACAGGACAGGCCCTTGCCCTCGTTGAGGCTAAGCAGACATCTTTCGGGCCGGGGACTAAATAATGGAGGATGGGAGGCATAGAATTAGACCCTCTGGGGGGCATAGAATTAGACCCTCTGGATCATCATGGCTAGGTCAAAAGGTGACAGGTATGGGGCCAACTGTTTAATCTGGTGAAGATGGCAAAACGCTAGCTTAACCACCTTTGTGACCTGGGCCTCCATTGAAAGGGGGGGATCCAGGATCACTCCCAAACTCTTGACAGATGGCCCAGCTGTTAATGGCACCCTGTCGAGAGAGGGAAGTTGGCAACCTGGCCCAGCCCCCACCCCTCCCCCAGGCACAGGACCTACATCTTCACTGGATTTAGTTTCAGCCTGCTCAGTTTTAACCAATCAATCACAGCCTCCAAACCCCTGGGCAGAAGTTCTGGGGTGGCCTCCAGCCGGCTGCTCATCATTGGATAGAGCTGGGTGTCATCAGCATACTAGTGACACCCCAGCCCATAATTCCCACCAGCTGGGCAAGGGGGAACATAAAGGTGTTAAATAGCATTGGGGAGATCATAGCCAGCTGGGGGACTCCACATATCTCTCTGCTAGTGCCAACCTCTGTCTCTGACCCTGGAGATGTTGGAAGTGGAAGACTTTCCACTGTTTCCTGTCTCAAACTTGAGAAGATGGTACAAAAGAGTTTAGGCACCAAAGAGAGGTCAGGACACATACAGCATCCTTTCCTTCCTGTGTTAAATAGCATTGGGGAGATCATAGCCACCTGGGGGACTCCACATACCAATGGGTATTATGGTGAAATCCTCTGTCCTAGTGCCAACCTCTGTCCCTGACCTTGGAGATGTTAGAAGACTTTCCACTGTTTCCTGTCTCAAACTTGAGAAGATGGCACCAAAGAGTTTAGACACCAAAGAGAGATCAGGACACACAGAGCATCCTTTCCTTCCTGCCATCTGACCCTTTCCTTTGAAGTAGAATGCTACTCTTAGGGGCAATTTCCTCTGCTGCTGCTCTCACACTCTCTTCTCTCTCGCACGCACACAAAAAAGGTGCTTGATTTCCATCTTGTACCATGAAGGCTGGACATGTGTCCAGCATCCAACACCATCTAGCTAGTTAGAATAGGTAATCTATATCTATCTCTTACCTGCACTCTCAAGCATGTATTTCCTTTAATAAAAGTTGCTTATTAGCTTTAGAGCTGACTGCTGACTCTGTGCAACTTTGTAAGTCTGTTGCCACACCTAGTCCCAAGCTCTGCTGCGTTAAAGCCTTTGAGCACTCTGCTGTTCGTTCGTAGTTCCTTGGCAGTACTTAGTCCAGGGAATCCAACAGGAGAAAGGAGGAAAACCACTGTAAGGCTGTCCCCCAAATCCCCACATCAGCGATCAGAAAGCTAGAGAGAAGTTTGGCGTGCTACTACTCTGTCACTATCTTGCTTTTATTTAACCTTAAAAACACCAACACGACAAAGCTACTAAATAAGACATTAACATGACTAGACAGTGGAAAAATTCAAACAGTATCCTACCAAAATAACTCTTTGTGGAGATCTACTTCCTCAAGCATCAAGTCTGAGACTTTCTGTTCTCAAACACACATCTAAAAGAAAGGGAAATGAAAGATCTTATTCCACATTTTTATTAATAACTTAATATGATTACATTGTCATTATCCAGGTCACAATTAAACATTATTGCTTTGGACAGGAAACAAATTTTTACAAACTTGCCACTGTTGTCATTTTTCTCCCGAGAAAATAAGTGGAAATATATTATCTCTTAAGGAATAGTGTTTGCCTGATGAGCTTTATTATTTATTTATTAATATGTAGCATACTTTTCATCCCAATGGGGACCAATAGTGGATTTTATTATTCTCCTCTCCTCCATTTTATCTTCATAGTAACCATGTGAGGTAGGTTAGACTCAGAGTGTCGTGACTGGCCCAAGGTCATCTGGCAAGCTTCCTGGGCAAAGTAGCTTTTCAGACTTGGGTATCCCAGATCCTAATCCAACCCTCTTAATTAATGCATAATTGTAACATTTGCCTGTGACCTCAGACTGGGTACCTGGCAGATGAACCAGTGTCAGAATTCCTGAGAATCCTCTTATGCCCCTGGGCAGGGAAATCAACAAGTGGTGCTGCCATTTTCCCAAACATATTTCCCTTGCAGTGCTTCCTTCACCTCTTTGCCTTCTGCTTCCAAGCGGTCTGTTACTCTGGCCAGGTCACCACCAGTGGAGCATCTGCCCTTTTGCCCAGGGTCTTCTGGCCTCTCCACCTCCATGGAAGCCTCCAGGCTTTGGAGCTTTTCCCAGGCCTTTTGGCTTGTTTCTGGCCCCGGCTTGCTCTCATCAGCCTCTGAACAGGTATCAGGCCTTGGGCCAGCTGTACCTCCCCAGTCCAGCTTGCTCTCAGATTCCCTCAAAATGGCATTGTGTAGTAGCTGTCTGCTCTGCCTGCACCCCGGCCCACCAGCCTCCCTTTTCCTAGCTCTCTTTTGACAGCGAGGACAGTATGAGCCCTGCCGTCCCAGCCATGTCTTCTTCTGGCTGGGCTGTTAGCCTAGTATATGGAACAGGCTTAGGCCCTAGTGGAACTCCCTCTCTTCACATGAATGGATGAGTCTTCTGGAATATGCCAGTTGGAACTGGGTGGTTGGTGGTTCAGATTCCTGACATTGTTAAGTCTGTGTTTTTCACTGCCTTGCTGTCCTGCACATTAAAGGATTCTGAAGACATCCTGCCTGCTGCATCTCTCTGGCCTTAGGGCAGACCATTCACCCACCTCAACAGTGAGTACACTTTACCAAGGAGCCAAACACTACAGTTAGGAGCACCATGATGTCTCTCAAGCCCAAAGGGGCGACTCAGGTGGCTATAATAATAGGCTATGCATGTGTGCGTCTGGGGAGATCGAATCTCAGGAACACGTGTTCCTGAGGTGTCCATTATATACTGAGGCTCGCACAAAGCTCATTGACCCTCTCTTGGTTGGCCTCTCAGATCAGGATAAGATAGAGAAACTGTTATCTAACTTTGACCATACAGCGCTGCATCAGATAGCGAAATTTTGTCTCCTGGTTGTAAAAGCCCATCAGCGTCCAGGCAGCCATTTGGGTTAGGATTACCCGATCCTAATTTTACTGGTTTTATTTTTTTATCATCGTTATTTTATCCTTTTTAAGATCTAATTTTGTCCCACATTTTATCGAACCTTTGGTTTTACTGATCAAAATGCTTGTGCAATTTTATTCTTATTAACCCTGTCTTATCTTAACAGTAAAAGCTCATCAGCGTCCAGGCAGCCATTTGGGTTCGACTACCCGGTCCTAATTTTATTGGTTTTATTTTTTTATCATCGCTATTTTATCCTTTTTAAGATCTAATTTTGTCCTATACTTCACCGAACCTTGGTTTTACTGATCAAAACGTTTGTACAATTTTATTCTTATTAACCTTGTCCTATCTTAATAGTTTTACCATCTGGGTACTATTTGTTTTTGTAATTTATTGACATGGTAATTACTTGTAAGTAGGGTTGTATACCGCTGGCTGTATGCTGTGACAATAAAATTAAATTAAAAATTAAAATTAAAGGTGGCTATAATAATAAATTCATAATAATTTATTAATTAATCAATTTGGGCTGCAAGCAGAGAACCAAACTCCACTTTCAAAATGGTGTGAAACAGCTTGCCGCAGGATGCCGCAGGGCTGTGTGGACCCCATTCAACGCGGCTTTCACCAGTCTTGCTGCTGCTCTATGAGCGTGGGAGGGCACACTTTTGCATTCCTGCACAGGAGCATTTTGTACCAGCTATTCTGCTAAAAGAGTTCTTTACTTTTGGTCGATGGCTCTTTAAATAACTCCCACCCCAAGTCTAAAAAGGCTGAGATGGGGAGTTCCTACTCTGTAGGCCAATCTGTCTGATAAAACAGCCCACGTGATCGATCATGATCACCGTGGCTGAAAATACTAAACTTAGAACCTTAACATTCCCTCAGCGTCTTCTAACAGCAACTTCCTAAATAGTACATTATTTTTGATTTTTCAGAGATGTTGCAATATTCTAATTCTCCAGCGCAATCTACACAGATGGGGTTGGACTAGACCGAGTATCTCTGCATAGGTTTGCGCTGTTCAATTCCTCCATCAATCTAAACCATTTGTAAATAAAAGTGACTGCATTGCTCAAAAGTACCACAGAAAAATAATTTGTGTGTTAAAAATTAATATAATTTCACAAAGAGTGATACTGGATATGCACTTACTTCAAATATTGAGAAAGTTTTACATATCTCTCTAAATAATGGAATTACATTTTCGAAATGGTGTTTTTATAAGCATTCAGCTATGTCAATCCCCCTCCCCCCTTCTTTTCCTTTAAGGACAAAACTAATTTGCCATGCCTGTCAACTGCAAGACATGTTTTCTATATCCACTAACAAAAGCATCGGGTGGTACTATCTGCAATTGCTAGGCCCATGGTCTCCACCCTGTTGCTGCAGGAGTCCTGGTGCCACTACCAATGTGTGGGTTTAGGGGGAGAGGGTGCTTACTTGCTTCTTCCCCCAATCACCTTGTCTACAATCCAAACAGCCAGCCTGACTTTTCTCCACCATAAAGTGTTTCAGCAAGACCCCTCCCCCAGACAGCACCACTTTTGGGCCTTCCCACTAGACAATACCCCTCACCCAAAAGGACATTTTTGTAATTGCTCTCCCCATGATGACCGCCATTTTGTGGCACCCACTACTCTTTGTCAAAATCCCAAGTGTCTGCAGGCTCAGCAAGGTTGAGGACCCCTGTACTGAGCGCTACAAGATGTGGCGTCCCTCACCCCTTGCCCCAAAGGAGCTCGAACACTCGGACTGGCCAGGTTGTCCCTTCCCTATAAATAGATCAAACTTTGGTCCTGTTCAAAACTAAGTCTGAATGCTTAGTTGAAGTAAACGTTACAGCATGTGTACAACGAGGCAGAAGTCGTTTCGGTGTAAGATTCTCCTCTGTCTAAAATTGAAGGTTTTTTGTCCTTTCTTATAAGTAAACCTCTGTGTTGTTTCTCCGAGTACCTTTCTGAATCAAGCGATGTTTGAAAATGAACCTTGACCCTGGAGAAAATGAAGCAAAGTCTGAGCGATTCTTCCGTTCGAAGGCGGGGTGCTGTGAAAAGGGAGCGGCGAGTTACATAAATTCTTCCTGCTATTCGTCCCAATGCACTGCCCAGCCTCTTGCTCCCTCCCAGTTTTTCCAGTCGGTGTTTCCTATAAGCAAGACAGTACAAGCCTTTTCAGCTTGCAGAAAGTTTGCAAAAAAACACACCCACCGGCGACTCCAGCACCAGGAATGTCTTTATCAGCATCTGAAGTTTCTTGATCAGAGAGCGGAACGGTCCCCGCGGGAAGCCTTGCCTGTAAGCGTAACACGAATAACCGTTTCTTCTTTATGGTGAAATAGATCCGGGTGGGCAGGGCAGCCGTGTTGGTCCGAAGCAGCAGAACAAAGTTTGAGTCCCGGGCACCTTTAAGGCCAACAAAGTTTTGTGGTGAAATGTGTATTCTCCTTCTGTCTTCCCACAAGCCGTTAATTTATGCCAGATTTATCTTTAGCTTTGCAATAGGAAACAAAAGAAAGGGGGTTGCTTTCCAGTTACAGTGTAAACGTGGCATTCAGAAGTATATGAATTTAACACTGTGAAGCAAATAAAACTAGGTCGCATTACAACCGGGGGGAGAGAAAGCAGTGTTGTCTCGCTGTTCCTCCACCCCTGCCCTGCCTTTTGGCTCCTTCTGGTAAAATAAGCTTACGTGTGCCTGAATTGTTTTATTTTCTCTAATTGAGGGAATTGAGTAGACATCCAGTAATTAGCAAGCATACTCAGAGTGGGATTGCTATTTTTTTTAATTAAGAAAAGAACAGTAAAAAAGGGTTATGCAAAAATTGTGCTTCAGCATTAAAAAAAAAAAAAGGTCCACAAAAACTAATGGTCATAAAACCCAGCCAGATTGCCTCTTGTAAGGCCTGCAGATATGTTTTGCATACTGGACCCAGCCTGCCCAGTGAAACATCCTGGTAAGCCTTACTCTTCAGTTCCAATTTGCATTGGATTCATTTCAATAATGCAAATGCTTTATTTCTCAGATTGCTAAACCATATACTTAACTATCTTTTAGACAAACTCCAGAGATACCTTTGTCTTTAGTTTTCTACCATGTCTTGGAACCATGAAGAACGGTTTTACCGATTTAGAGCACCTCAGTCTGCCCCCCTCCCAGCTGCACAAGGCTATTGGAGATTTAGAGGTTAGTGGCCTCCAGTTTTATGTGCAGATGTGTCTCTTGAGAAACAATACTGACTTTTAGAGTTGCCAACCTCCAAGTGGTGGCTAGCTATCTCTTGGGATTACAACAGAACTCCAGTTGGGTGACAGAGTTCAGTTCACCTGGAGAAAATGGCCACTTTGAAAGGTGGACTTTAGGGCATTATACTCTGCTGAGGTCCCTTCCATCCCCAAACCCCACTGTCTACAGGCTCCACTCTCAAAATCTCCAGGTATTTCCCAACCCAGAGCTGGCAACCCTACTGACTTTAATCAAGGGTCACACTAGTAACAGCACAAATGGTTCGCGCAGGACTGTGCCAGGTGGCAAAACTCCCTAACAGAGTGGTCCAAATGGTTTTTTTCTTAATGGCACACATTCAAGTAAGTGAAGTTACCCGGGTACACTGCAATGAGGGTGTAGCTGCACCAAGCTAAAGACTGTTCTAACACAATTTAGATAAAGCAAGACAAAGATGAAAGCAAGGTATAAAAACTGGCTTTAAAAGACCCATTTTAAATAGGATGTTTAAAAAGACCGGACAAAATATCAAAAATAGTGCAGAGTTTCTACTTTGCCAGAACTGCTCATCACACTAAACAGAGGGGGAGGCACCTTGGCAGAGCCCAAAGTCAGCAGTTGGTAGCTTTCTTAAAAGCTTCATCATGCACAGGGGCGGATTAAGGCTCCCTGGTGCCCTAAGCACTGACCAATCTTGGTGCCCCCCTCCTTCCCACACTGACCCAGCCCATTTTAGTTGTTGACCTGTCTGACCAGATATACAATGCAGGTTGCATAAATACAAAAATTTATTCATATGATAACACAATATACTGTACAAACTAAGCCAAGTTTGACTACATGAAGTTCTACAAAAATGCAATACAACATCTATTTTAATATTTCACAAGTTAAATGTATCAAAGTTCCAATATTCATGACCTGAAAGGCATTTCTCTACATTTTTTCACCCTTTTCCCAACTTTGTGGTGCCTCCTTTGGCCCTGGTGCCCTAAGCACGTGCTTAGTCTGCTTAATGGGTAATCTGCCACTGGTTGCAGATCAACTTTCTAGATACCCAAAAGGTCCTGGAGTGAAGTAGCAAAATAGAGCATCTGTTTTTCCTCCAGTTGTAGAATCCTTTTAAAAATCCTGTCTTTAAAACTACTGAAAGTTTTGGGAGGCAAAAAAGTCAGTTTGCTAATTCAGTTGTAGAGCCTTTTCTATAAGCAGAAGTGGAAAACCACTGTGAAACAGGGAGAGGAACTTAACGGTGTTTCCCCATAGAAGGTATTCTTCAGTGTCAGCCACATTGATGAAGGGCATCCTCCATTTGCAAATTAGGTGATGCCAGACCTGCTTATCCAAATTCGATGCTCTCAGGACCAGTATTGTTGATCAAACAAGTCAAAACAAGCCATTACAGTCTCTAAGCTGGTGACTGTAATCATATTATATATATTTGTGCATATAGAAACGTGCCTACAGAAATATATAAGCTGAATGAGAACTGTTATTTTTAAAGTCAGAAAAAGTTTATTAGTCACAATTAACACTTATACAAATACAGCTTATATGAAAAGACCACATATATGCATGGTATATGAAAGTCAAGTAATATGAAAAAATAATTACAAGCATCTTGAAATAAATGGTTTAATCAGAATCAAGGATACTGGAAATAAACAACTAGTTGGGGGTATGTAAGAATTTTCCTTCATTGAGGGGAAGTCATCCTCTGGGTTATACCTCCTACTCTCTCCGAGGCAGGGTTTATGCAAATTAAACTGATCCCTAAGAGGACCAGTAGGAGGCGGATCTTTCTCAGTCAGAAAGCCCTGCCTAGCCAGCTCCATCTTGTAGGCCCCCCAAAAGAGTGAAAGAGAAAGATCCTAGTTTATAGGGGCCTTATGATTCGTTTCTTCAAGCCATTTACTCTGCCAAAGGCAGTTAAAAAATTTTCAACAGCCTCAGCAGTCTTAAGCTTCTTGCAGCAGTGACCAAGAGGAAAAGTATCAAGGCTCCTTTGAGGGCTGGTTCTTCACAACTCGCCACACCAGAACTGTGCCAGGCCAAGCCATCATCTCCCCAGGTATGGGTTTGTGATGAGTGGCTAGGATCACCTATGGATAATCCCTCAGAGCTCTCTACAGGCCTACCAGCATTCAGGCGGGCCTCTCCCTCCTTCCCTTCAAGGCCTCGGCAAGTGAGGATGGGCACCCAGGTAGTATCTGGATCAGCCCCTGCTTCATAGGTAGGACCCCCTCTGCGGTGCAGCTGGGATGTCCCCCCCACCCCGTTAGGCTCTACAGTGCCTGTGCAGGCGGGTCAAAACTCCACAGCTATGGCAGTTACCTCAGGACTGCCTTCTAGTGCTGTGGGGATGCCACCCTTTCCCTTTTATGCAGGTTTTCCATCTTTTCTAAGCATCCTTGCTTATTGGAGCTAAAAAAATTGTACTCTATCCCCACCTCTCTTATGGGGGACTTAAAAGTTCCCTTGGTCAGTGTTTTGGTGGCTGCTTTGCATTCTCTTATGGGGGACTTAAAAGTTCCCTTGGTCAGTGTTTTGGTGGCTGCTTTGCATTCTCTTATGGGGGACTTAAAAGTTCCCTTGGTCAGTGTTTTGGTGGCTGCTTTGCATTCTGGGGCTGTGTTACCTAAGGATGGGCACAGTGCCTTAAAAGAGCCCACAGACAGAAAAAAGAAATAGCACTGAAGAAATTGCATGAAGTCTCCACCTTGGCTAGTTGGACTTCTGCAGTTCTTTCCAATTTCTGCAAAGCCATTGAATTATGTGTAGATGACCTTTAAAACCTGAACTCAGATCTCCTCACTGAATATCAAAAGAGCAGCAGATTTTATGTTGGATGCCTCTCAGGATGCTTTCCAGTTCAGCAGCTGAATGCAAGCAGCCAACATCGTTATTTACCACACAAACATTGGAAAGTTGACCTCTGTTCCAAGACTAATTTCCTGACTGAGATATTCTTTGGCTGGAAGTTTTTTGGAGATTCAGTTTTGGAAATGGTTTTGGTCGAAACCGAAGAAAAAGAAAAGGTATGCCATCTAGCACCTCTCCCACTCTTAGAACAGATTACAAGGTCCCTCTTGTAACTTCTGGTCCTCTTTCATGAGAAAGAACAGTAGAATCAACAGAAGTAGCAGGCCATTTTGGAATAGGAACAAATCCTGACCTGCAGCTTCCAGTCAGCCCAGAGCAGACAAGCATCAGTTCAACAAGGACACCAGCTCCAGGCTATATGATTGAGGGTCACCTTCTGTTATTCAGCACGTTTTGAGTTGATCTGTGCAGAACAGAACCAGGAATCCCCAGCTGCATTCCCTGATATCTCAAGCCGTAACACATTTATTGTGAATCAGAACCACAGAACAAGTGCCTCAGGATAAGCTTGTCAAAGGAGTGAGTGTACTGCTCCATCCTTTTCCTGGTGCTGATAAAAATTGGGGAAATGAAGGGCAATCCTGAATCTGAAGTACCTCAAGAAGATGGTCATCAGAGGCGAATTTCAAATGGACCCCTCCCCTGGATGAATAGGAACATAGGATTTTTATCTCACACATACTAACTGTCTGCCCCCAAGCATTTTCCCTCTGCTCTGTTCAAGCTGATTACAATGAACATTACATAAGAACATAAGATAAGCCAATGTTGGATCAGACCAATGGCCCATTCAGTCCAACATTCTGTCACACAGTGGCCAAAAATACCAGGTGCCATCAGGAGGTCCACCAGAGGTGCCAAGATGCTAGAAGCCCTCCCACTGTTGCTCCCACAGGCATCGAGAATACAGAGCATTGTACATTGTACCTCTGCATCCTGGACTCCTTCGCAACACCCCTCCCACCTTCTGACTGGATGTAAAGAATTCCTCATTCAACTCATAGTTAATGAAGGGAGCTTCAACTCTTGAAAGCTCTTACCTCAAATATATTGTGGGTTTTTAAGATGCTACTGGACTCCAAACTAGCTGTTTTACTGCAGACCAATACAGCTACTCTCTGAAACAAATTTTGAACAATCTCTCAGATCCATTCTAGAGGTTTTCCCACCGAGGTAGGTTTTTGACCTTAAATCAGCCTCAGGAAAGCATACTTGTGTGTTCCTATCCACCCTACTTCCAGGCAATTTATTTGCTTTGCCTGCAATGGTTTGCACTAGCAGTACAGGGCCTTGCCATTTGGCCTGTCATCATCCTCAAGGTATTTACAAAGATCATGACTGTGTTGGTGGCATCTCTCTGGACTCAGGGTTGCATGGATATCCCTGCTTGGCTAACTGGTTGTTAAGATCCTCATCCAGGGAATGTGCACAATGTGATCTAGAGAAGACCTTCCACCTTCTGGTCACTTTAAGAGTCACCTGATCCTGACCCAGGACATTACCTCTCCAGGAAGGTGTTTCTTACAGAGGAGAAACAGGAAAAACAAATCCAGCCTGCACATAGCCTTGCAATCTAGAGGTCAGAGGATATCATAATCCTGGCCAGAATTTTAAACCTCATGATTTCAGTCATGAACATGGTTCAGTGGTCTCATTGTCACTCTTGTTCCCTCTTATGGGTTCTCCTACCATTCCAACAGGACATTCTAAGCCATTGGTCCAGAAGAGTTCCATTCCTACCAGCTGTACACAGATAAGAACATAAGAGAAGCCAATGTTGGATCAGGCCAATAGCCCATCCAGTCCAACACTCTGCCACACAGTGGCCAAAAATACCAGGTGCCATCAGGAGGTCCAGCAGTGGGGCCAGGAGTCTAGAAGATCTTTGGCTTTGTGGTGTAATCAGAACAACCTGAAGAAAGGAGTATCCTTCATTTGTTCAGATCCCCTGATTGTGATGGCCAGTGCAAGTCTTCTAGTTTGGGGGGCTCATTGGCTGGCCTAGGGAAAGTAGATAGTGATGGAATGGATGCACAGCATTGATTGCCTGGAGTTGCGTGCAATCAGATTGGCATTGCTAGCCCTCAAACATCCTAGTAAAGATGGATAATGTCACAGCCAGAACACATATTAATCATCAGGGTGGAATGTCATATTGCTCCCAACAGAAGGAGACAACTCTGCTTTTGATTTGGGCAAAACAACAACAATCTTACAAGTGTTCATGCTCAGCACCTGCAGTGCCCCTTGAACAGAGAAGCCAACTGGTTGAGCGGACTACATGTAAACCCAGGGGAATGGTCACTAAATGCAAGGGCCTTCAGAGCTGTCATTCATTGCTTTGGGAATCCTTGCAAAGATCTCTTTGCAACACCAGACAATTGCAACCCCCCCCCCCCCAGGTTCCTATATTGATTCAAAATGTCTCAAGCAGAAGGAAGCTCCAACTCATCCTTGGCCAGTGGGTCTCCTGTATGCATTTCCTCCCCATCTGTTGATTATCAAAGTACTCAATAAATGGCCTATATTATATCTACAGTTGTCATAAGTGCCAGTTCTGGCATAAAGATTAAACATGTTATTTATTTATGCTACATCTTTCTTACACAGACTCTACACTGGTTACAGAATAATGCAATAAAAGAGCAATAAACAATACATTAAATAAACAGTGTGATAAAGCTGCTTAATTTCTTTTTACAGACATGAAAACTACAACCCTATTCCCTTTACAAAAAATGAAGCAAAGGAATGAACCCTGGACTTGTATATACCTTGACCATGAACTTGGGCCTACTGGTAGTAAAATTTACAAAGCAACAAAAAGATGTGGAAATGTCTTATGATCAAGGTCTACATGAAAGGTTCTATGCAAATATAAGTCCCAAGCTTCTTCATGTGCTCTGCGGCATGTATAATCTACACATCAAGACTGGCTCTAAAATTAATGACCTCCAGCCAGCTTCCTTAACACCCAGTTAATTCAATGTAGCTTCACTATAGTGCCAGTCTACTAATCTGAAGGCCCAGGCCTATTGTACTAGTTAGGAGGATGTCACTAAAAATTTAAATAATTTGGAAGGGCATAGAAGAGGGGCATCATTGAGCTTGTTGCAGAGGGAAGAAGGCTGGAACCCCTCTTCCATGTGTATCATGGTCCTGCTTCTAATTGGGTACCACAGGAATTGAGGATAGCCACAACTTGTGATTGTGTTATGTTTGACACAGGATGGGGACCCCAGACACAACTTCTACAGTGTGCGAAGAGGCACTTTTTAAGGTAGGGCCCAACCCATGCAAGGCTTCATATTAAGACCTTATGTACACTTCTTGCTTCTCAATCTCTTCTAGTTATTTAGTAGTTGAACTGGGTTTGTCCATGGGTTAATTTATTTATTTAGGTTTTTATGCCCCACTTTACTCTGTAGTGGAGACCTAAAGCAGCTTACATAATTGTTTTCTCCTCTATTTTATATTCCAGTTTGGTGTAGTGGTTAAGTGCGCGGACTCTAATCTAGGAGAACCGGGGTTGATTCCCCACTTGCACCTGCTGATGTGACCTTGGGTCAGTCACAAGCTCTGACACAGCTGTTCTTGAAAAAGAGCAATTTGTGTTAGGATTCTCTCAGCCCCACCTACCTCACAGGGTGTCTGTTGTGGGGAGGGGAAGGGAAAGGAAAGGAGTTTGTAAGCCGCTGTGAGACTCCTTTGGGTTGTAAAGGATGGGGTATAAATCCAATCTCCTCTTCTTCTCCTTCTCCTTCTCCCTAACAACCCTGTGAAGTAGGTTAGGCTGAGAGAGAGAGAGAGAGATATTAGCCCAAGGCCATCCAGCAAGATTTCAAAGCAGAGTATGGATTCATACTTGTGTCTTCCAAACCCTAGTTCAACATTTTGACCACTTGGAAACAGGGATGAAGAGGGGGTAGGTGGCCATGACCACTAACTGGGGTAGTCTGCCAGAAAGATCTGCCGCCACCTCTCCAACCCCCCCTTCCTTCATGCTAACCAAAGGGATAGGAGAAAGACCAAAATAACTCATTCATCATAGTTATGTTCTCTTTGGCTTCAGTCACACACACTAAATAATCCACTTAAAATCCACTTTCAGTGCACTTTACAACTAGATTTTACTGTGTGAACTGGCAGAATCCATTTGGAAAGTGGAGTGAAATGGAGTATTTAGTGTGTGTGACTGCAGCCTTTTATTCTTTTCCCACATAGGAGCCTCAGGTTTTTTTCCTGCTTTCCTTTTCTAAAGATTAGAAAGATTGGAAGGGAAATTCAGGATGATCTGGGAGGTGACCCAAGAGGCTCCAGAGATAGGAGGGGACCCTCTTATGGAAAGCTGTAATATCGATCAGCTTTTTGATTTGTCTTCTCATCTGTAGGGACTACAGTAATGAAGGGTAGATTAGAGTATGCCTCTGTGTGGGGAATGGAGCGGAGATGGGGTGTTTTCAGATCAGGATCAGATTGTATCCTGAAGGGTCTAGAGCCCATGGCTGCAAATTGCTGACCCTGTACTTAGATTTTCTCTGTAGGTGTTTTTCAAATGTAAATGCTAATTTTAAATATTTATCTTTTTTCCAGGAAAATGAGGATACATTTTATTTGCCACGCATATTTGCCTTTCATCCTTCTGTCATTCTGTGTCCACTGTGGATCATCTGGGAGTGCTTGTAAAATAAAAAACGGGAAGGCAGACTGTAGCCACTTAAAGTTAAGAGAAATCCCCTCTGATCTTCCAACAAACATTACCGCCTTGGATATTTCTCATAACCAGTTAAGAACCTTGCCATCTGCAAACCTTACAAAGTACAGTCAGCTTGTCTACTTGGATGTGGGGTTCAACTCCATCTCTAAACTGCAGCCGGAGCTGTGCCAACATTTGCCTTTGTTAAAAGATCTAAACCTCCAGCGCAATCAACTGCATGCACTTTCTGACAATGTTTTTACTTACTGTACCAATCTGAGGGAGCTTAATTTGGGATTCAACATAATAACAATTAAAAAGGATTCTTTTAGCACTCTAAAGGTAAGGTGCAGTTTTCACCTGTCTTTTTACCAGTGAGAGGGGATGATAACGACTGTCAGTAGCTTTCCTGGCTCTCAGGGAGAGGCTGTTTTCATTTGTGACTGAAACTATCTAGTTGTGGATAGTTCACTTGTTTATCAGAAGTCCCCAACCTTGTTGAGCCTGTAGGCTCTTCTGGAATGTTGAGAAGGGTAGTGAGTGCCCCTATGAAATTTCTGCCATGGGGAGAGGGCAGGTGAAAAATGCAAAGGGATCTATGTGGGGCTGCTTTTGAAGATTGTCCGGAAGCTACAGTTGGTACAGAATTCTGCAGCCAGAATGTTGACTGGACAAGGCTTTAGGGAACATTTCAGTCTTGTTCCATCTACAGTGGCTTCCAGTTTGCTTCTGGGCTCAATTCAAGGTGCTGGTATTGACTTTTAAAACCCTATATAGCATGGAGTCGGCATACCTCAAGGACTGTCTTCTGCCATATGAACCTGCCCAACCATTCAGGTGACCTTCAGAGGCCATGCTTTTGAGTGCCCTGGGCAGCTGAGGCTTGACAGCTGGCAACCTGAGAAATGGCCTTCTTAGTCATGGTGCCAAACTGTGGAACTCCCTCCCCAGAGAGATTTTTCTGTCTCCCTCTATCATTGTCTTTCACCAGTGGGTGAAGATTTCTTTGTTTTGTTTGGCAGATTAGATCATAGATCTCTTTGCATTCCATTTAGTTTGGTCCTGATGGTTCTGTTCTAGAGATCTACTTACCCACCACCCCAAACTACAATTCCCAGGGTTCCCTTTGAAGAAGAAATGAAATTAAATATTGTAACATAGATATACTATTGGTAGATACTGGTAGAGTTCGGTATGTTTAGTCTGGGAAAGAGAAGACTTAGAAGGGACATGATTGTAGTCTTCAAATATTTGAAGGGCTGTCATGTAGAAGATGGAGCAGATCTATTCTCTCTTGCTCCGGATTGCAAGATTAGATCTAACAAGAGGCGGACCCGCGATACTCGCGGGGGGAGGGAGTACTGCAGGCGCCAAGCTTCCCCCTCCCTCCCCCCAGCAGCAGCGGCGGCGGCAGCGGCAAGGCCCGCCGAGATTCCCCCTCCCCAGCAGCAGCGGAGGGCGGCGAGGCTGGCCGGCCGCCAAACCTCCCCCTCCCTCCCAAGCAGCAAGGAGGCGGTGGCGGCGGGGGGGAGGCCGGCTGGCCAAGTTTACAGAAACTACTGAGCAAATGAAGCGATGTTACTTTATACCAGTTGGAAACTAGGAGGGGACAGTGTCGTATAACCAGCGAGCTTTATAGGAACCAGTGCCTGGGAAATAATACTAGCTGCAGTCAAGCCTCACTTGGAGAATGTGATTCTGAGAAAGCAAGCAGTGTGACTGAGGTGCCGCCAGTCAAGAAACATAACAGCATGTATCTCACACTTCCTGACTCCCATGATAATGACTCTGGCTCCCAACGAGCCTCCCCCTCCCTCCCAAGCACCAGGACGGCGGCGGCGGCCATTACCGTGGTGGCGGGCGGCGCGGGGGGGGGCCGGTGCGGCTTCCCGGCCTTGCCCTCGTCCGTCAGCCCGGGAGGCGGCCTGCTCGCGCTCGGCCGGCGGAGCCAGAGGGCGGCCGGGAGGGGGCGGCTGGCCGGCCGGCCCGCCAAGCCTCCTCCTCCCTCCCAAGCAGCAGGACGGCGGCGGCAGCGGGGGGAGGGAGGGAGGCCGGCCCGCCAAGCCTCCCCCTTCCTCCCTCCCCAGCAGCAGCGGCGAGGCCGGCTGGCCCCGCCAAGCCTTCTCCCGCCCTCAACGGCCAGTTTATAGAGCGTTCCCTGCGCATGCGCAGGGAGGGCTCTTTTACTTTTTGGGGATTTAAAGATCCCCGTATCATTTTTTAACTTTTTAGATTTTTCTGCACACGTGGGGACTGCCCCACGTGCGCAGGAAAATCTCCCTTCCCCCAGGTGCCCCCGATGTGCGGATTTAGATATCCACACATAGGGGGCCACTTGGGAATTAGATATATAGATGGGTGGAAATTACAAGGGAGTCGATACTGGCTAAATATCAGGAGATATTGAACAGTGGAACAGACTGCCTCGAGAGGTGGTGGATGCTTCTTCGCTTGACATTTTCAAGCGGAGGCTGGACGACCATCTTTCGGGTATGTTGTAGGGCTATCTTTTGGCTGTGCTTCTGCAGAGTGCAGGGGGTTGGACTAGATGATCTGGAAGGTCCCTTCCAACTCTTAACATTCTATGATTCTATGATAAAACCGCAGTGTAATGTTCCATCTTTCCCCTAATGTAAACATCAAAGGATTATCTTCCAGAAGACCTTAGAAACTAAATGCATTGTGATGTCCTACTCTAACTCTTCAGACATGACATAATCTGAAACAATCTTACAACATCATTGTAGCTAATGTAATATTCTGTTATTGCTAATGTTTCAAAGATATGGAATTTATTGCTGAACTTCCGTTTTCTTTGTCTCCTCAGAATTTGAAATCACTGGATGTTTCTCATAATGGTCTATCCTCTGCTAAATTAGGATCCCAGCAACAATTAGAGAACCTTCAGGAGCTTGTAATGTCTCAGAATAAAATTATTGAGTTAGAGAAAGACGACTTTCTTTTTCTTAGTAACTCTTCCTTACAAATATTGGACTTGTCATCAAATCCCCTAACAGAGGTAAAAAAACTAATAGCTGGGTTGTGGTACTGAAAGTGAAGCATGACCATAATATTGACTTCTATAATATAGTCAGCTAATTGTCTGTTGCTAATTTAACATTGTGTACTCAAAACCTCCCTCATCTGTATGACTGGTGGTATAAAATGCTTGATGAATGAGTGTAATTTTTCATAAATGGATAGTATAGGTGTGGGGTTATGTGGAATATACACAAAGAATGTGTGTATTTTCACAAATAGAATGAAAGCCAATGTTTCAATAATGGAGATTCTAATATATTGGCATATGAAGTGGGTGCAACTCAATAAGGTTTATATTGTACATGATTATTCATTTTTCTTGCTGAAGTATTGTATGTCTATGACTGTGACCAGGATCACTACCTGAAAAGTAGTCCCAGTCTCTTTAATTGTATTTGTTTAATTGAAAACTACTTATAAGCAAGGACCAAAGTAAATATTAGGTATGAGACCCTCTTGCAGATCTGTAGTTTCCTGTGTGGGGAAATTTTCATTTCTTAGGAGGGAAATGAAGATTTTCCCCAGAATCTCTCTGTAATACCACCTTCTTAGAAATCCGATTTAGCTAGTGATATCATCATTTCTAAACAAGCTTTTGGGCAGGCCTTTGTATCTCATTCCATCATCAGTTTCTTTGGAAGAATGCCAGGGTATATGTTTTGCCTGCAGAAGATGCAACATTCAGCTCCAGCATCACCAGACCAAATCACTTCAGATAGCAGGTCAGGAAAGACCTGGGGAGCCACTGCCCAGTCAGAGTAGATAGACCAATTGTTTGATATACTTTAAGGAAGATTTGTATGTTCATATATTTACTTTTTTTTATCTTTCCAGTTTCACCCAGGCTGTTTTCATGCTATAGGAAATCTATTTGGTCTTAACTTGAACAAAGTTCAACTGGGGCATAGTACAACGGAGAAGCTTTGTTTAGAACTATCCAACACGAGCATCCAGAATCTCTCATTGAGCCAAGTGCAACTTTCACGTATTTCCAACTTGACCTTTAATGGACTGCAGAAAACAAATCTTACTATTTTAGACCTATCTAATAATTATTTGTCAGTGATTGAAAATGGCGCTTTTGCCTGGTTCAAAAATTTACAGACTTTAAATCTAGAGAACAATAAGATTGCACATCTGTTTTCTCATTCCTTAGATGGATTGAGCAATGTCAATTATCTGAATATGAAAAACTCCATTAACAAAAAAATTGATGATTGTGCTTTTCAATCACTAAAACGTTTAGAGTATCTTATTATGGATGATAATACTTTTCCAGAGATTACTCCTAAAACATTTACAGGTTTAGAAAATTTGAAAAACTTGAGTTTAAGCAAGTGCATTATCACCTTGGGAACAATAAAAAGAACAATAACAAACACAACATTTTCATCTCTTGCTGATTCTCCTTTGCAGTTTCTTAACCTAACAAGAACTAAAATCACTAACATCCAAGCTGGGGCATTCTCTTGGCTGGGAGAATTAAAAACTTTAGATTTAGGAATAAATGAAATTAGCCAAGAGCTCACAGGCCAGGAATTTCAAGGTCTTAGTAGCATTGAGACTATTTATCTTTCTTACAACAATCTCCTGACTTTGACAAGCGATTCATTTACATTTGTTCCAAGCCTTAGAAAGCTGAGGCTTAGGAGGATAGGTTGCAGCAACCTTGATATCTCTCCCTCACCATTCCACACATTAAAGAATTTGACAGTCCTGGATCTTGGCAACAACAATATTGCTAATATGAGAGAGGATCTGTTTGATGGACTCCACCAACTTGAAATTTTGGATATGCAGCATAACAATCTGGCACGGCTTTGGAAGCACGCCAACCCAGGTGGTCCTGTTCTCTTCTTAAAAGGCCTTCAGAACCTAGCTCTGCTTGATTTAGAATCTAATGGCTTTGATGAGCTTCCAGGAAATGTTTTCCATGGGTTATCCAAACTAAGAAGCTTGAATTTGGGATCCAGTAATCTGAACTTGCTTCCTGAGTTAGTCTTTAATGACCTGGCATCTCTGACTTCACTGTTTCTCCAGAAGAACCTTATTACAGCTGTTGAAGAAAAAGTGTTTGATACAGTTTTTGCAAACTTGAAAGTACTAGACATGGGGTCCAATCCTTTTGACTGCACCTGTGAGAGTATAGCCTGGTTTGTGAACTGGCTCAATGTGAGTAAAACATACATCCCAGGTTTAAATCAGTATTTATGTAATACCCCACCTAAATATCATAGTACTGTGGTGGTACATTTTGATACCTCACCATGTGATAATGCCCCATTTAAATTGCTCTTCATTGTGAGTACTACTGTCATATTGCTCCTCATTTTTGTGGTCCTACTCATTCACTTTCTAGGATGGAGAATAAAATTTCTCTGGAACGTGTCCATAAACAGAGTGCTAGGATTTCGAGAAATAGACAGACCACAGCAACAGTTTGATTATGATGCCTACATCATCCATGCTAAGAGGGACAAAAACTGGGTATACAAGAACTTTATTCCTCTAGAAGAACATAGACAAAACAATGAACCCATCATTAGGTTTTGCTTAGAGGAGCGAGACTTTGAAGCTGGAATATCTGAATTTGAAGCCATTGTTGATAGTATCAACAGGAGCAGGAAAATTATATTTGTCGTCACCAATCATCTTTTAAAAGATCCCTGGTGCAAAAGGTAAGAGAACGATTGCATGAACTGGGTTTCTGTTTGTGTATTACAGGGCATGTACACACTTAAACTATTACAAACCTACAAAACTAGTTACTTTCTGGTTTCCTAGTCAAGGAACCCTGGAAATTGCTGCTAGCTAGCTATGGCAAATAAAGAATTTTCAAACCCTCACAGAACAGCACTGCAGCTCCCAGGATTTTCTACGGAAAGCCAATTCAGTTACAGAGTTCAAACTTGGCAGTTTAAAATTGTGCTAATACGTAACACTACTGTGAAATCCTGAATGGAGTTATACCCTTCTAACTGCATTAATTTCAGTGGACTTGGTTGGAGGTTACTCTGTTTAGGATTGCACTGTTAGTCACCTTACTTCATTAACAAAGAACAAGTTATATTGGTATTAGAGTAACTAGTCCAAAGTTATAAGAACTATCATTTTTTAAAAGCCTCTGTTGTCATCCAGCTCAGTAGGCTATGCATGTTGTATATAGCAAGTACTATTTATTCATGTACTTAGAAATGATGCTGCCTCTTTGGAGAATCTACCACCAGCAACTTACAAAATAAAACACAATGTATCTTATAAAAGAAGGTGAAACACTGTGTACTAAAACAATTGCACTCCTTTCATTTATAGGTTCAAGGTACATCATGCAATACAGCAAGCTATTGAACAAAGTCGAGACTCTATCATACTGATTTTTCAACATGACATTCCTGATTATAAACTGAATAGTACTCTTTATTTACGAAGAGCCATGTTCAAATCTCGCTGCATCTTGGAGTGGCCAGCACAGAACGAACGAGTCAGTGCATTTTACCAGCAGTTAAAGTCGGCACTTAAATCTAGCAGTCGGATATGGTGAAATTTCTAAAGTGTTTTTTAAAGGCTGTGTTGAACTATTTTGGATTATTCATTTCAAAAGTCAAAATGCTATCCCAAAATTATGATTTGAAGAGAAAGAAAAATTACAATAATCTCCCAGGATTTTTTTTTACTGTGCCACCAAACAAAAAATAATGAATGGCATAACTGACTCCAGGCCAAGATGGATATGGCCCACATACCTGAGAGGCCACTTATGGTATGATCCCATATGAAAACGTCTCTCAGAGTGATGCTTTTTAATCATTGTGACACCTGCAAAGGTACATTCTACTGTTTTCTGCTTGTGAGCTTTTTTCTGTGGCTGTTACAGAAATAGTCTTCTGGAGGAAACCAGAAGGTTTTTGTTTCTTCCGCACTTTTATATGGCTTTTACTTTTAGAGACTTTGGCTCCTCCGGATGATTGCTTTGTTGGGTGCCTTGAATTTGAAAGCTTTTTTCTGATGGTGGTTTTAATTTTGTTGCTGTTAGGACTGTTTTTGATACTGTTTTTATTATTGTTCTTGAGTCCCAGTTTACCGGGAGAAAGGCAGGAGTATATATGTTTTAAATAACACAAATAAATGATAGAATATTATTCAGTAGGTATGTTATGAAATCTGGTCTGTGCATGTGTGTGCATGTGTGCTTTTATTTCAAAAGTTGCCACAGCAAGCAGCTAATATGATTGGGGAAGAGATGCTTGGGGAATGAGTACCCAACCCTTCCCCCCAGCACCATTTTCTTGACCCATCCTATTGGCTAATTGAGAACAACATTGAAGGAAGATGTCACAGAGGGTCTTTTTGCCCCTCAGAAAGTTCTAAATTGTATTAGATCAGGGGTGTCGAACTCACTTGTTATGAGGGCCAGATCTGACATAAATCAGACCTTGTTGGGCCGGGCCATGTGTGTCATAAAATGTAATGCCAGGCAGCGGAGAGAGAAACTTCATAAAAGACACAAACACAAAGGGTTTTTTTAACTTAAAAAAAATGCTTAAAACATTAACACTCTTGCAATATTGTGTTTATTTAACAGTGTCTGATAACTGACACCTCTTGCTCTGAATTATTGCATCAAAATGTCTATGCAGTTGCAGTCTTGAATATGCTGTTCAGGTGTGTATCTGTAAGCTGCAAACCTATGATGACGCAGCAGCAGCAGAACTGGAAGAAGAAGCAGAAGACAGCCAGTTCCACTGCGGGCCTGATAGAAGCCCTTGGGGGTCTGATCCAGCCCCCAGCCTGCATGTTTGACACCCCTGTACTAGAGGGCAGTAAGAACACCCCCATGCTATGCCTTCTACCCCCCAGCCCTGCCCTAGCCACAGGGAAAGATGAGAAGAAGAAAAGCATTTATCCTGTCACGTTCCCAACAGGATGAGAGCTGAGACCTATTACCATGCTAGGAAAGAAAATAAGTTCTGAAAAAGTCAAAGTCTGTAACTGGGATCCTTTTTTCCCATTGAAAGGGACAACCCTGACTAGAAAAAGCTACTCACCTGTCCGGCATGATCTGTGTTTCCTTTTCTCTCATCCCTTCCCATAGGAAATGAGGCATAATAGCAATTTCATTTCCCCCCTATGAATTTATTAACGCTCACAGGCCAAATAGTCATAAGCAAATGAAAAAAGATACAAGATACTTAATTACAATACAGTATTTACATTATAGGGGCCGTGGTGGCTTAGAAGTTAAGACACTGAGCTGCCAGACTGGAAAGTCTGTAGTTCGGCAGTTCGAGACCCTAAAGTGCCACATGATGGAGTGAGCTCCCGTCTCTGGCCCCAGCTCCTGCCAACCTAGCAGTTCAAAAAGCAAGAAATTGCAAGTAGATAAATAGATACTGCTTCTGTGGGAAGGTAACAGCATTCCGTGAGCCTCGATGTCTTCAGACAGTGCTGGCTCTTTGGCTTGGAAACGGAGATGAGCACCGCCCCATAGAATTGGATTTGACTGGCTTTCGAGCAAGGGAAACTTTTACCTTTACTTTACCTTTATTTACATTATAAAATATTACTAAATATCATCAGCAACAACTTAGGTAAAGGTAAAAGTTCCCTTGCTCGAAAGCCAGTTGAATCCGACTCTAGGGTTGCTGTGGAAGGTCAGTAGTTCAGCAGTTCGAGACCCGGGTGCCACATGATGGAGTGAGCTCCCGTCTCTGGTTCCAGCTCCTGCCAACATAGCAATTCGAAAGCAAGAAATTGCAAGTAGATAAATAGGTACCACTTTGGTGGGAAGGTAACAGCGTTCCGTGCACCTTGGTGTTTAGTCATGCAGGCCACATGACCACGGAAACGTCTTCGGACAGCGCTAGCTCTTCGGCTTTGAAACGGAGATGAGCACCGCAGCCCTAGAGTTGGATTCGACTGGCTTTCGAGCAAGAGAACCTTTACCTTCGCCTTTACCTTACATATAAACCTCAGAAATATATTGACCTACTTTTGTGGGGGAATAAGATTCACTGTAGTGGGTTGATGGCTCATGTTAGCAATCAGAAACCAGAATTGCTTTGTGTCTTTCTTTGTGTCTTTCTTTCTAGAGGCATTAATAAGAAGATCCCACTCTTTTTGAGTATGCTGCTGTTTTTTTTAGTTTTATTAAATTTCTGTATTTTCTTTTAAGCTGAAGTAGGGATCTTAAATTTTCATGATTTCCAGAAGACCTAAAATTCCTACTAGATCTTTGGATAGCCTTCCTTAACTGGTGACATTCCCAATAATACCAAATATGCTTCCCCTTAAATTGAAAGGGGTGTGTGGATGCTTCAAATAGTGATCTGAGGGCCTCCAAGAGGTCCCCAAATGATTCATTAAGTGGATTACAATCCTCAACTAATTCTGAAATTAGCCTGTCAAAAAGATTCAAAGATAATAAGATGTCAACTTCCATTTTGCACTGGTCATAATAGCAAAAATGTCTGAGCTCCAGTTCGTACAATCAGCAAGGATAGTAATATACATACATGAAGGGAAGCAGTTCTGGGGAATACCAGTGCAGAGCTAACCTTTAAGGCAGTAGCCATTTTTGAATTAAGTTGTTTTAAGACATGTAGTGTTAAGTAAATTCCAATTGTGGCAATAATTTATTAAAAAAGAAAGGAGCCTTGGGGCATCATAACCACTAACAAGTTTATTGTGGCCTAAGCATTCATGAGCCCATTTTATCTGATGCATAAAGATATACTTAATGCATCTAATGGACTGTAATCACCAGTGTACGCCAACTGCCTCAACAAATCTTTTAGTTTCTCACAAGACTTGTTTATGAAGTAACGTTTGTTTCATGGCATTGTTTAAAATTTCTATCCACAAATATGAGGACTGCTGTAGACACAGTATGATGGGTAAATGGCACAATCCTTGCCCCTGCCCCCCCTTGTGAAAAAATCCTTTCTGTGAATTCACAATATTTAAAGGTCCAATTTGTTTGTTTGTTTTATATCATATAAGTTCCTGTTAGTCATCTCACTGTTGGTGTACTTACCAGCATGAATACTAGAATTTGGATGCAGATTTAGTTCTTAATGAACAAGTGCAATACTGCCTCCATACTTGTCCTTATATTTCTGTAAGGAAGAAAGGAGCTGACGTCCCATGGCAGTGGCCAAAGTAAGCATTAGGTTAACATTTAAAATACTGATTGTACACTTCATATCAGTGACTACGTTTAATTCCACGTTTTACCACCAGGAATGCCTAAAAAGTACATATGAAGTCAGAGCCAATTCAAACCATTGTCCCATCTAGTTCTGCATCAAGTTGTGATTCATCAAACTTTCAGGCAGAGGCAGAGAAAAGTTGTTCCCAAGACTTGCTGCCCACTGAAATTGGGGTAGTAAATTGTGGGCTTTTTTTGTACTTCATTGTAGTCCTGTTGGTACTGGGAGGTGTGAAAGGAGTGTAAAGGATTCACTGCTCTCCCCTCTTAACTGTTTCTATTACTAGGAAATGGGAGATTGCGCCAGATGACTTGCAGTTTTGTGGGAAATTTTGGGATGATCAGGAGGGGAGTCTGGAAGAAGCAACAAAGCATGATTATCTTATGCTCTGTTTTCTCCACCACAACCAGACACTTTGGAAAATGGGAGATCAATCCAGCATTTATAGTTTGGATGGGCTTGGTTAGTGACTGAGGATGCCATTTCCCAGTGTTGGCCCAATTTGTGCATATATGCAAAACATTGTAGTTGAGAGTTTCATGCCTGCTTGAGAAGCATATCAGCTGTAAATATAAATAACACTTGATTTTTAAAAGATATATTTTTGGTAACGCTAAGTATAAAAAATTAGGATGAAAATAAATATACAGAAGCAATTTTACATGCGTGAAATTGTAGCCTAAAGGGTAGTTAACAAAAGACCTAAAGTGAAAATAAAGGATGTTATTTACAGATGAACAGGTATGTGATGATTCCTTAATTACAGTAATTGGATTATGTTCTTTGTGATGTTCTCATCTCACCTTTCGGATCTTTTCAGACCAAGTGACAAATTCTCCCATCTAGTTTAAGCCATGAAAGATGAGGAGGCTTCAGGGGGGTAACTGGTAATTATTCATGTTCATGTGTCATGGCCAGGAAGAGCAGTAGTTTGGCAGTAGAACATCTGCTTGGTATGCAGAAGGTTGCAGGTTCAATCCTTGGCATCTCCAGTTAAAATAATCAGATAAGTAGGTAATGTGAAAAACCTCTGAGACCCAGAAGAGCTGTGGCCAGTCAGACTACACAATACCAATCTTGAGAGACCAATAGTATACACATGTGTTCATGTGTAATGCCAAGTTTTCCCCAGGTAAATGACAGATTCAACTAGTTAATGGATGATTTGTGAAGTCCCTGTGGTAAAATAATAGCCTGGATACAAAGAACTGAACAACTAGATTTGCATGACCAACAGTGTTTGCGCTTGTGTTTTTCAAATAGCAACCTTTCCCAATTCTGCATAATAAATCTTTTTTAAAATGAGGGGACTTTTGAAAACATACTGTGATAAATTATTGCAGAAGGGATTGTCTGCCATTAAAAGAAAGAATTGCACTGGGCAATTAGTACACCTAATGGTTGCGGGTTCAATTCACATGGTACAAAGAAAACTATGCATTCCACTGATCCTGCATCATTATCTCATGTACCAACTATAAATGCAATAAGAGCATTCATGTTTGTTGCAAAAGAGATGCATAACAGATACAGGTATAATTTTCTTTGGATTCTGAGTACACTGATGCTACAAAGGGGTCTCTAAAAATAAAACTAAGTGAATCTATATACTATTATTGACCTTTGGCCCCCATCTACAGATAATTAAATCTGTGGATTGGGGCCATACAGATGCTAAACAGATGCTTCTGTGAACTCAGGGGCCCCCTAGGTTTGCAGAAAAATCTGGCAAAAAAATTCCTCCCCCAAATAAAAACGTGTTCTCTGGGGAAGCGCAGAGAATGGACCTACCTTAATCTTGGTGTTGGCTGTGCTGCTGGCTGGGAGCTATGCTGAAGTTGGTTTTGGTGGCACAGCAGCCTGGGAACTGTGCTGGGCCTAGCAGTGGAGGTGTGGCAGTTTGGGAGCCATGCTAGGCCCGGGGGCTTTGCAGCCCAGGAGCCATGCTGGGCATAGTGGTAGCAGTGTGGCAGCTCAAGAATCACATTGGTTGTGATGGTGGTGGACACTGGGCTCATGAGCTGCACCAGGCTTGGCACTGGGGGGGGAATATGGAATCCCCTGTGAGTCTCCCCTCCCCTGGGAATGATCCCTCCAAGGAGAATCAGTAGCAATTGGGAGAAGGGATCCACTTGAGTATTGGGGGTCTCCACTTGTAAATAATCTAATTGTGACTTTAAAATAAATATTAAATATAAAAGCCAAAATTCCATGTAGCATTATAAATATAGAAGGAACAACTGGTATTATAGCAAATCAGACTTTTTTAAAAAATTGCAGTGAGCTGTATGGATTTTCTCATACCCTTCATTGTTTCATGATGCTGGTGACCTTCTCAAGACAGCTGGTTGACTCTGAGAAACCATGATCCCACTCCCTTCTGCACATGCTGATATCCAGGGCTATTTTTGGGCAGGAACGCACAGGAACGGAGTTCCGGCTGGCTCCGGAGTTGGCCACGCCCAGCAGGAACTCATTAGCATAATAGGCCACACCCAACAGCAGAAACTCATCAGGATTGGCTACATGAGGGGTGTGTGGCCTAACATGCAAAGGAGTTCCTGCTACAAAAAAAGCCCTGGGTTTTGACAACAAACAAGATAAACAGAATAAGAAGCAAAAGGTGGGTGTGGCTGGATGAAAACACTTCTGGTAGCATGGGGGTGTGGCCTAATAGGCTAATGAGCTGTGCTGTCAGGGGTATGGCCTATTATGCTAATGAGTTCCTGCTGGGCTTTTTCTACAAAAAGAGCCCTGCTGATATCTATTAATTGAATGCTACTACAGTCTTCCAGCTAACGCCTGATATAGTGTGGTACACGTGTGTTCAGCCAAGGATTGAGTCATATCACTGGTCTATCAGGGTTGCTAATGTCTACTCTTAAGTGGTGGCATGAGCTCTCCAGGGTCTCAGGCTGAGGTCTTTCACATCACCTACTGCTCATTTCTTTAACTGGAGAAGCTAGGGATTAAAACCTTCTGCAGCAAATTTGAATTAAAATACCTTGAATTAAAATAAGATTAAAATTCCAGAAAATAGTATAAATATAGGTGGAGTTGCATTGATCGGCAGTAACAGTACAGGAATTTTGCAACAGGTGCCTATGATATTTGCAGAAACACATTTTTCCACAGCATGATTTTTCAGCTCGCTAGAGAAAAGTAGATGTATTTTTCTAGGAACAAAGTATTGTGGTTTAAGTGTTGTCAAAGTGTGATATCCTCATAACAGAAATACTTGTTTCAGGAAAGGTGCTTAGATTGCCCACAACAAATGGATTACAACTGCATACTTAAACCAAAAAAAGGGGGGGGTTCCAACGGCCTCAGCAGCTGCTGCTGGTTTTCATTTAAATCAGTAATACTTGCAGATATCCAACTGAATATTAATTTTATTGTTGACAGATTATCTTCTGCATATTATTAAATCTAAGTTTATGGGTGTTAACAATAGGATGCTTTGGAGAACAATAATTCATAGGGTCACCATAAGTTGGGTGAGACTTAATGGCACAACACACACACACACACAGAGGGGGGCATAAAAACAGCATAAAACCTATATTGATCAATCTAAAAAAAATAACCACTAAGACATACCTCAGACCAGAAGGAGACCATAAAACTATTAGATAAAATCCCTAGGATATGTTCTGCATATATGAGCAGATTGAAGAAACAGGGAGATAAAATACATCCTTGTCTGCCACCTCTGCAATTGGAAACCATTCTGTTTCTCCATATTCTGTCCTAACAGTAGCCTCTTGTCCGGAGAGCAGGTTGCACATCAAAACAATCAGATGTTGTGGCATGTGTATTTCTTTTAAAACCATAGCTTTTCATGGTCCACACAGTCAAAAGCTTTGCTGAAATCTATAAAACACAAGCTGATTTTTTGGAAATTCTCTCGTATACTCCAGTAGCCAATGTAAATTTGCAGTATGATCTCTAGTGCCATTTCTCATTCCATGTATGGTAACAGTCTTTGTTGTTATGGTCCGATGGTCCAATACTTGCTGCAGTCTTTGACATCTTTTTTTGGAATTGGAATGTGTTTCCAATCTGTGGGGCATTGTTTTGTTTTCCATATTTGTTGGCACCAACTTGTTAAAATTTTGATGGATTCCATTTCTGTGGCTTGAAATAGCTCTATTGGCATCCCATCTACTTCAGGTGATTTGCTTCTCCCAACTTTCTAAAACTGTTGGTTCTTCTTCAAAAGAGCCTTCTTGGAAGGTATCCGTCATCCTTTCATCTCTTTTATATAGTTCATGAGTATATTGTTCCCATCTTTTCTTTATTTTGTCCTGTTGAGTTAATGCTCCTTTAGCCAGTTTTTAAATGGCTTGTTCCATTTTTATATTGATAATTTATGATTTTATGGTATTATTTTTACTTGTAAGCTACCTCAAGCAAGACTCTGGAGAAATAGCATATAAATTTTCTAAATAAAGTGTTATTGAAATGTGACATCCTCATAACAAAAATACTTGCTTCAGGAAAGGTGCTTAGATCACCCACAACAAATGGATTACCACAACATACTTAAACCAAAACATGTCAAGAAACATTGTCTCATTTAATTCAGTAATACTTGCCATCCTGTTCAGCAGAACTATGGATCACATCCCTGTTAGGTACATATCTACTTTGTGACTCTTTCAAGTCACTACCTTCCTGAGAATAGAAACAAGCATTCTCAGACCCAAGCATTTGAAATTATTACTGAATATTGGAAATTATAATAGGATGTTTTAAAGAATACACTTCCTTCCTTCCTTCCTTCCTTCCTTCCTTCCTTCCTTCCTTCCTTCCTACCTACCTACCTACCTACCTACCTACCTACAGAAAACAGGTAATATCTCTGGGAAATATGTCCTAGCTGTTATGTTCTGACTCTGAATTGGTCCTATGCTTTACCATGTTAAGCTTGAGTCAGTAAAAGGGATTGTAAGAGTCGACATTCCCATTGGTTGTTTCTGTGAAACTCTGTAAATAGCCAATCAGAACTATGTATATGTTTATGGAGGGAACAGACCTCATTGGTCCTTATCCCTGTATTATCATTGGTTGTTAACATAATTTTGGGCTGGCTTTGACAGCCTGGATTATTTAAAAAGGGAGTTGTGCTCCACTGTTTTGTGGTGTGTTGTCTGATCGACTAGTTTGCTGTTGAAATAAAGCTGAAATCACTTGTTGAAATCATTACCTTGTTAAGGCTCATACTTAACACTAGCTCTGTGAGAAAGAAGAGTAGAAGAAGAGTTTGGATTTATACCCCGCCCTTCACTGCCCAAAGGCGTCTCAGAGCGGCTTACAAACTCCTTTCCCTTCTCCTCCCCACAACAGACACCCTGTGAGGTAGGTGGGGCTGAGAGAACTCTAACACAAACTGTCCTTGAGAGAACAGCTGCGCCAGAGCTTGTGACTGACCCAAGGTCACATCAGCAGGTACAAGTGGAGGAGTGGGGAATCAAACCCGGTTCTCCCAGATAAGAGTCCGCACACTTAACCACTACACCAGACTGGCTCTCAGAAAGAGCTATATTCTAGTGTAACAAATCCCACAGGGCTCCTTCACACATTATGGTACAAGTATGTGCTTTTGGCAATCCTATGCACACATGGTTGAGAGGAAGATGGGTAGTGGTGTTAATCTGTCCCTAGCAGTAGAAAAGAGCAAGAGTTAGTGTTTAAGGTGCTACTGGACTCTTGCTCTTTCCTACTTGTTTGTGATGATGATGACAATAAATACATCTCTCACAATGTACAAAACTTGGCCACAAAACTTCTTTCCAGTGTTAGGGTTTTAAAAGCTGTAATCCTCTGCACACTTACAGGAGTGCAACTGAGGCCTAGTTTCATACAGACAAATCGGGTGATAAATTTGTTTATGGACTCAGCCACCTCAAAATGCAGTCGAACTATTCTGCATGGAGAAAGCTAGAAAGGCAGCCAGAGAAGCTAGGCTAGAGCACTTCTCCTTCATAATATATATATTATTTTTGGTGGGGGCGGGACTTTCTTAGACTCATTCAGTCCCGTGAACCCCCGCCTGTAGTCTTAAAATGGTGTGCTCAAGAACCTTCAGCTCCTCATTGGCTCTTTGTGAGATCTCGGCTGTAATCTCATTACGCTCTGCAGGTCTTTGCTTCCATGTAAAATGTGACGGGGTCGGGCTGCGCGCGCGCGCGCGTGTTTGTATACAATGCCATGTGGAAAGCGGCTCTCGTGTCTGCCATTGCCGGAGCAGGCAAGAGGAGAGACTCCAGCGCCAGGCGAAAGTCCGCCGGTTTCCAGTCTCGTGACCAGGAGGGGCCCCATTGCGCGCGGCGCGCCCCTTCGCCTGCCTCCTTCCTAACGGCCCCGGCGGCGGCAGCAGCTGCTGCTAAGTGCCCACCAATGCCTGCGCCTGGCTCCGTTTTTGTTTAGCGTAGCAACCGCCGCTGCCTCCCTCGCCGCCTCCTCCCTCTGCGCGGGCACCTGGAAGGGCAGGCCCAGGCAACCAGCGCGCACTCTCTTGCGCCGCAGCGGAAAGAAGGCGCTTGGCGAGAGGGTGGCCAGAAGAGACCCCGCGGCAGGCTCCCGGGGCCGGCACCATGAAAGTGGCCGTGCTGGACCTCGGCACCGTGTTCGCCAAACTCTTCAAGCCCCCCGCTTCCTCGTCCTCCTCGCCCCCTTTCTCGCCCGCCGGCGCCTCGCCGCCCAAGTCGCTGCTGCTCCTTCCTCCCTCTTCGTGCCCTCCTTTGCCCGGCCGCAGCGCTGCCTCGGCGGCGGCCGCAGGGAACTCGGCTGTCCCTGGCGCGACTCGGACGTCTCCTGGCGCTGGCCCCGGGGCCAAGCCCGCCGGCAACAACTCCCCGCGCTTGGCTGCGCCGCCTTTGCCCCGAGAGCCCGGGGCTTGGGCGGCACCGGCGGGGAAGCAGCTGCTCTTCTTCACCTTGCCCGACATCGGCGAGGAGGGCGCGCCTGACGCCGACCCCCAAGAGGAAGCCTCGGCGCCCAGGCAAGTGAGGAGTGTGTGGGGCGTACGTACGACCCCTGCTCAGGAGCCGCAGGTTTTTGCCTGGGGGGGGTTACGTAGTGGGATGGGGAATTCCGATGAGCGCTTACTGGAGAGCGGGGTCGTGCGGACTGTTGGGCGAGGGGGTAGAAGGGAGTCCTGTCTTCGGCTTCGTGCTGTTTGCGGTGGATCCCGGCCTTGCTTAAGAAACTCCAAGCCGCTATCCAACAACAAGGTAGTACTTTTTTTTTTTTAAGATCGTACTTTTTATTGGAACCAACCACGATGGCACCAAAAGCTTTCTGGTTCTCCAGAGCTCTTCATGGGGTTGGATGGCTGTGTTAGTTCTCTGTTTGCCGGGAGCCTTTTCCAATTTCCAAATGTGGGATCTTCCGCTACTCTGAGGTGAAATGGGAACACAAGTGGCTGTTTACACTGCGCCGGGATAGACTGCAGGTGGTGCATTACACCTTCTTACCAATAGAAAGCTAGCTCATTAAGAAGAAAGGTTCTCCTGTTTTTTCTTTCATTTTGCTGGCTTTCTGTTTGCAGGGAAGGTTTGACATAGGGGAACATTCTAAAATGTGATCCTGCCACTGATCTTCCACCTAGAGTCTGAAAAAGCATCGTCCATTCTACTTCTGAACTTTCCACCACTTTGTTCTCCTGCACTTGTGAAGTAGGTACAGTTTACCACCGTGCGCATGGTAAACAGACTGGCTTCACCATTTGTATCATTTTGCAATTGCCCTCATTCCCTGGATTATTTTGGAAAGGTGAAGAGATCTGGTGCAGTTGTGTGGCAACATCTGCAGGAGAAAAGAGTAGTTACTTGAATGTGGTGGTAAATTAGTATTTGGCCAGTGATTATTTGTATTCACCTTTTGTTAAGTGGGAAAGAATTATATTTGGGAAGAGCTGCAGCTCAGCCTTGCATTTGCTGGGGACAGTACTGATTTCTGTCCTCTTTATTTTGCTCTTAAAACCATAAAGAAAAAGACCACAGCTTTAAGTTTAATTAATTTGGAATAATTGTCATGGCTCATTCCCCCCCAACTCACTGGGTGTTTTTTCACATGACAATAAAAGCACCCTTTGTCTTGGGTGCATATCTGATTTGAGTACTGTTTTCATACGTGATGGAAGCAGTTAATGTTCCTCAAGAAATGTCCACAATGTGGGGCCATAGTTCTGAGAAGCATTGTTTGTTTTAAATTTAAACTGTGTCCTTATGTTGTTTCTGTGATCGAAACTGGGGCCCTGAGAATGTTTTAGTCACTGTAAGGGCAAAGAAAGACTGGCACCTGCAGTGTTCCTGTCTTTTTTTCACCCTAGCAGGTCTTAAAGAGGCCCTAGGGACCACTTTCCCTGCAAAGAGTTAAACTCCACCTTATTCAGCATTGCAGCCTCAATTCCTATCGAGTTTCCAGAATGGCTTTTTACATATTGACTTTTTAAAGCTAACAGTCATTTGAGGGGGTCTTTAATCAGATTCAGGTGTGTGTAGTTTGGCCCTGTAAATGCTGTTGATAATGGAGAAGATTTAAAGGAGAAATAGAATGTATACCACAGCCAAAGTGTATGTATACAACCAAATATTACGGTGCTAATAGGAGCTTCCTTAAAACATTCAGATGTTACTGGCTAGATTCCCTTTAAAAATGGCTCTTTTCTGTTGTTTACATTTGGGTATAGATGACACCATTGAGACTGTTTAGTACAGTGTGAAAATACCCCAGTCACTAAGAGCGTTTTCCAAGAGCCAATAAATTCTGGAATAGTCTTGCAAAATTTACAACATTCCTGTGGAAGATCACAGGTTAGACTATTTGATTCAGGAATTGTTTGGTTCCATTTTGTATGTTGCATTGATAATTTACGGTGTCAGAAAGACTTCAGGCATTATTAATGTTACTCGTGAAACTGCTGCGTAGAATATGCCTGCAGTGCAAATCCCCTGTTCTACCAGTTCTGTGTTTTAAGACCAAGCTCTGTGCTGCTATGTTTCCACCAGCGACTGTGAGTTATGGTTATGCCCTTATCTGTAGCGCAGCCAGGTGACAATGCAATTCTGTTGATGGGGACTGAAGACAAAGACTGTTTCCTTCTTGCCTTGTTAATGAGCCTCCCACAGACTGGCTACTCTTGGAAACAGAATACTGGTCTAGGTGAAATTTTGGTCTGATTTACCATGGAACTGTTCTTTCTAGTTTTAGGTTCTTAATCTGAACAGTAAACAACTAATGGGAAAAAAATAACTTCCAAGTTACCATTCAGTCCCTGTTCATATTGACATAGTGGGGAATTTTTTTTTCAGATGTTTGTGTGCTGCTGTGTCTCATAGTTTGTGGAATGGATCTTAGCCACAAACAGTTTATACGTGGCCTGTACTGTGAGGCTTGAGGGGATTATTGGTAGAGAGTTATGAATTAATAGAATGGCTGAGATCATTAATGTGGAGAAATTGCTGACAGTTGAAGCAAAGGAGTCCTGTGTGACTGGGATAAAGAAGACTGTTAATGTCAAAGACTCATGAGAGATTTATGCAGGCAGAGATTTAAGAGCAAGTTCACCCGGAAGGGAAGGAAATAACAAACTTGGAAGCAGCCTTGCTGGATCAGACTACAGTAATCCAGGCTTATACCTTTTATCCCCTCAAGGTGGACAACCAGATGCCTTGGAAGATTCACATAGGGGCACATAGGCCCAAGCTTTTTTCCATAGTTGCCTTATATCAGCTGGTAAAGGTAAAGGTAAAGGCAAGAACTTATTGTGTGTGGGGGGGAAATGTTGGCCCCCTGAACTACTCCTCTGCCTTCCTTTCCTCTTATAGCCCCTGCAGCTTCTTCCTTTTCTTTACTTCCTTCTCTCTCTCCTTTCTCAGTTCTCCCTTATCTGCTACTTTTCTTCCAGTTCTTCCTTCTTTTCCTCCCTTTTGGAGCTTCTTCCCATTCCTGCTTCCTTCCCTCCCTCCATAGTGGCTTTGGTTCCTTCCCCCACATTTTCCTTATTTCCTGCCTGCCAGTTCCTCTGTAGCATTCTTTTTGCATTACCTAGGTAACCACAGGCTATTGTCCGTGATTGCCTAGATAATCCAAAATGGATGCCAAGATCTCATGAGATTACATCAGGGTTTTAAAAAATAGTCTGTTTTCTTTTATTCTTTTTTTTAAAATGACAATTTTTCTGCAAGCCCTGGGAGTTGCCCTGGATTTATAGAAGGACCCCTGGCCCCATTCTGCAGATGTTTTGATCCTCACTTTGGAACTAGATACAGTTTCCAAACAGGTGTTCATTTGACTATCACAGCTATTAGGAATCGAGTAATATATCCATTATGAATTTGTCCTGTGAGCTATTTGTGTTTGCCTCAATGGGGCATTGTTTGAGCATGAAGTCTTTTGGTTTTGGGGTGCTTGAGTTTAATATTAACAATCCAGTTAAATTTTATCCTTTTGGTGACAAACAATAGTTTCTGAGAATCTATAGTGACTTGATAAAAGTGCCATCAACTAAAAGCAGTCTATGGAAAAATACAGATAGAGGTCAGTCTAACCAAACAACTGTACAAACTAGAAAAGAAAACAATAAATCATCACACAGTCACTAAGTGTGCACATATAAATCTGCAATATCTCAGCTGAGAAACAGCTACTCAGTTTACCCACCAACTGCTACTTAGCAGGCCCTGAATGTCCTCTTAAATCGCTCTGTTTTGGGGAAGGTTAGCAGACTCTGTGAGAACCCCCAAGTAAAGGCAGCAGTAGAATGTACCCATAAAGAGGAGGGATAGAATGTGTGGAAAAGAGTTGCTACATGAAAGAGTGGTCCTTCCTTCAAGCTTAAAGCTGTGAAGCTATTGATTACATATTCTGGAAAAAAGTGATCAAAGGCTGCAATCACATACAGTAAATAATCCACTTTCAATGCACTTTCCAACTGGATTTTGCCAGTTCACATAAACCTACATAGTTGGAACCTTTTTAACAACAGTGGTAAGAGAAATGTTAGTTCTGTGAACTGGTCTATGTATCACTAAGAGTGACTTCTTAACATTCTCACTATACTACTGATTCCAGGATTCTTTGGAGTAGTTTTGACAGTTAAATTGATATATAAGTATGCAGTGTAGAGCACCACCAGCTGAAAGGAATACATGAGACATTTCTAAAGTAAGGAGTACATTAGAAATTTCTAGTGTAAGTCCACAATCCACTACAGTCTTTTTCTTTGGACTTCTTAGTAATGTTGAGTGATTAGCATGGTCTACTGTGGCGTGGCCTGGTGTTACAACTCCTTGACCGATTTCACACAAGAGCTGTGCTGCTGTCATGCCTCCCTTTGCCCCATTTCTATTGGTCAGTTTCCCACTCGAAGCCGCGTGGCCGCATTTTGACCCGTGGCTTCACCCGATTCCCCCCGCGGTTTTGTGATGCTATTTTTTTAAGATCACGAAACCGTGGGGAAAATCAGGCGAAGCCACAGGTCAAAATGCAGCCGCACAGCTTCGAGTGGGAAATTGACGAATAGAAACAGGGCAAGGGAGGCATGACAGCGGCACAGCTCTTGTGTGAAATTGGTCCTTGAGTTCTGTTTGGTAGCAAATGTAGACTTGCGTGTAAAAGAGTTTTCAGCTGAATCCATCTCCAGTATCATCCCATGAAATGGTTCTGCTAGACAGACTGATGATTGTGAATTGGGGTGGAAAAGATCATAGACTGTTCAGTTTTTCTTCCAATTGAGAATGCATTAATTCATTTACCTGGATGGGTTGATGAGGCATTCCCTGGCTGCTAAAGGGATTTGATGCAGTGAAGGAATATGTGGCTGTTGTGCTGCTGCTCATCCCCCCCACCCAAGCATACAAAAATATGTGGGAAGCAAGTAAAAGCTTCTTTTTAAATCTTAGCTGCAGGTCTCTTCTTAGATTGTTTTAGCAAGCGGTTGATCATATGTGGACTGAATTTGTTTGCAAGAGTTTAATACTGGGTCTAGAGAGCTTATTGTATTTGTTTTTCCTCGTGAACATTTTACTTATACTAGGGTTTCATAAAATCTCCCACTATCTAATAGCCAGTAAGATTCCAGTGAAACTCTGGGAAAATCATTATTCAACTTTATTCAGTGTTGATTATTCTGTTCCCGCTATTACCACCTCTCTTGAGAATATTCCCTCCTGGGACCCAGTTTTGGTACAAGAAATTGAACTCTTAATTAACAATTTGAAAAGAGGCAAAGCTCCAGGTAGTGATTTTATCACTGCTGAAGCTTTAAAGGCCAATCTTGACTGGTGGGCCCCAATTTTGGCCAGTCTTTTTACTTATATAGATCAATCTGGCCAAATTCCAACTGAATGGGGTCTTTCCATAATAATCCCTATATATAAGAAAGGCAATAGATCTGACCCGAACAACTACAGACCAATCAGTCTGTTAAATATTATCTGTAAGCTTTATTCCCAATATCTTTGCCTCAAACTGTGTGCCTGGATGACATCCAAACATATTCTCAGTACTGAACAAGCGGGATTTAGCCATGGCTATTCACCCTTAGACCACTGTCTGGTGCTGGATTATTTAATATATAAATATTCACAACATCAAAAAGGAACCCTCTTTGCTGCCTTTGTCGATCTAAAGGCAGCTTTCGATTCAGTTGATCGTGCGACACTATGGTCAAAACTGAATTCTACCACCATAGATAAAAGGCTTCTCCGTCTGAAAATAAACCTTCACAGCAATAACAGTCTTCAGGTAAAATATACTACGGACGGCAGACTCTCTAAACCTATTCAGCTGAGGAGGGGTGTTAGACAGGGCTGTCCGTTAGCCCCATTTCTGTTTAATTTTTATGTGAATTGGCTTATATCCGATTTGCGTACTTCTGACGTTCATGCACCCAAACTCAATTCTGAATATAAAGTACCGGTTCTTATGTATGCAGATGACACAATTCTTCTATCTCTGACCAGAATAGGTCTAAAGCGAGCACTTACATCCTTTTCCAGCCACTGCCAGGAAAATCTGCTTTCAATCAATTTTTCCAAAACTAAAATAATGTGCTTTAATCAGAGGTTAAAAAAACACACCTGGAAAATAAATGGGAATGATGCTGAGCAGGTAAAGTTTTTTAAATATCTGGGGGTTACATTTGCATATAATGGTAACCCTGCTGCTCACATCAAATCAGTTGCTGCTTCTGCAGAAAGAACCGCTTCTGCTATACTAAGATTCTTCAGAAAGGATGGAGCAGACTTTATTCCAGCTGCCCTAAAACTTTTTTCTGCTAAAGTTCTAGCTCAAATGAGATACGGGACACAAATTATGCGATTTACAAACCTTCAGGTGTTGGAACTGGTCCAATCAAAATTTCTGAGATCTCTATTTAATACTCCAAGATGCACTGCAAATGGCATTCTGAGACAAGAAGCTGGTCTCAGTACAGTCAAACTGAACATATGGCTGCACTCTCTCTGCTTCTGGCTGAAAGTTCACCTCTTTCCCACTGGGTTACTTCCATCTCTATTGGTCGTATTCCCTTACCCTCAGTGGTCTACCAGAGCTATTAACAAACTGAGAACTTTAGGATTGGACCCGTACCAACTTTTGGAAAGTGGCTATGTTAGAGCAAAATCTATTGTATACCAGCATCTCAGAGATATCGAGTTGCAAACGTCTTATGCTGCACTCCCGCCTTTCTGTAAATCTCTGAATACCAAAAATCATATTACTGCTTCTCCATATCTAGCCAATATCTCTAATCCAAACCACAGATGGGCTTTCTCCAGAGCTAGATTTGATACCTTTCCTTTGGCAGTTCTTTCTGGAAGATTCCAACACATCTGAGACTATGCTCATGCCCTGCCGAGTCAATTGAGTCCCTTCCCCACATTTTGCTTCACTGCTCTTATTATGCAGAAGAAAGAGCCCTCTTAATTACACCTGTATTAAGGCCATTTAGGTTCCAAGGACAACTAGTAATTCATTCCGAGGAACTTGTGTTGAAATACCTACTGCAGGATAAATCCATTGAAATAACAAGGACCGTTGCTAAGTTCCTTTTTATTGTATTTACAAAGCGCAAGTACCTCCTTAATACTTCTCATGATGTCTCCCCTTTGTAATGTTTTTATGATAACCCGGGATTGGTTTTCTGATTTTGTACATTGTTTGATGGGTCTATGATCGTAACAATAAATGATGATGATCCCACTACCTAAGTTATAAAAGCAGTCTTCTCTACATTTTGATCCTCATACCAACACATATCTGAAGATGTACCTTTATTACAGTACCTTGGTCTTGGTGATCTTGGTGGATGTGTCTTTTTTTTGGTGTGTGTAGGTAAATAGGAATGTAAATAAATAAATGGGAAGATTTATAAAATTATGTATTGGATAGAGAGAGTGGACAAAGAGAACTTTTCCTCCCTCTCCCCAAATACAAGAATGTGAGGGCATCCAATGATGTTGATGGGCAGCAGATTCAGAATAAACAAAAGGAAATACTTCTTTACTCAGTGAATGATTAAAGTGTAGAATTTGCTACTAAAGTATGTAATGATAGCCACAGGCATAGACAGCTTTAAAAGGAACTTAGGTTCATGATGGATAGGTATATCAGTGGCTACTAGCCACAGTGACTGAAGAGAACCTCCACATTCAGAGGCAGTAAACCTTTCTTTGAGCACCAGTGGCAGGAGGCAACATGAGGGGCTTCCAGAGTAACTGGCTGGTCACTGCATGCTGGACTTAGATGGACTACAGGTCTGATCCAGCAAGGCTGTTCTTATGTATAGCTACATCTGTGGGAAAGAAGTTGTTACATGCAACTCATTGCCTAAGGCTAAAGCTGGACTGTGACCAAGTTGTGCATTAAAAAAATGTCAGCTTGGATGCACTGTAAAGCAATTACACTATCATTTTAGTATGGGTCAGAACAAGGCTGATACCATTATCTAGCAAGTTTCCTAGGTCATGTAAATAGGCTCAGAACAGGTTATGGGCTTGTCATCTGCTAAAGCAGTGGTTCTCAAATTATAGGTCAGGACCAATAGTGTCGGTCATGACCCTGTTGCGAGGCCAGGAGAGAAGGGATTGACTGGGGTAAATCTGGCAGGAGAGGCTCTGGGAGACAATGGCGAATTTGGATTTGTCTCTGCATAATGTATAAAATGACCATGTAATACAGCTCAGATGTTCTATATTTTAAACACTGAACATGAAAAAAAATAAACTTGTTCACTCTAAACTGATGTAAGATTATTTTATGTTAGAGAAAATAAAGTAGAGATGCTTTGCAAGAGGGTCCTTAAAATTTAGTAAATCAGAATGCTTAAAAAGCACTGTGCTTTAGGCCTATGGGGCTGGCTGCATCTCTTCAGTAGATCAAAATGTACTTTTCCATGTTAGGATAATTATTCAGTAAGTTGAATGAATGTTTGTTCAACTAGGCACAGCTTCATAGATGGAAAAGCAGAATGATTATAGATTCGTACTGTATTATAGTTGTTGATTATATAAGGAAAACTTCATTGGTTCCCGATTTCCTTGGATACCAAACAGATTTCCCAGAGGTTACCAAACAGATTTCCCACTCGAAGAAGCACCAACTCCTACAGTGGATTGCTGCAGGGTGTGTAGTCATAGGCGCTGTTGCCTACACCTCTTTACTGGAGGATCAAGTCTTGCCAGTTGCATTCTAATTTATTTCAAATTGATCCTAATTTTGAGAATAACAGTAACATATTTTTAGTTTGGAGCTCTTCTGAATTTATTTGCCCATTGTGTGAGAAGAAGAGTTCATTAGACACCATATTTTTAGAACTATCTGAGAAGCTGAGTGGTATGCGGTAAGAATCATCACTAAGGTTTGGGAGATATAGGTTCAGATGCCCATTCATTGTTAGGGTTGCCTGGAGAGAGAAAAAAAATGTCCTGCTCTTGTTAATAGAGTTTTAATTGGATGTTATTTACCACCATGCCAGGAAAAACTTCTGTCCATTTTCACACATTAAGCCTAATTAAACGGGCAGGACCTTTTTCTCCAGGTCTGTTGACAACCTTGTTCACCAGGTGATCTTGGGTAAATCACTCATTGCTCAGCCTCATTTACCTAATAAAGTTGTTGTGGAAATAAGGGACAGGGCACTATGTACAGGTCCGTAAACTTCTTGGAGGAAAGAGAAATGACGTGTAATTTAATTTGTAAGTCTGTCAGCAAACACTTTAAAATATATTTGTGAGTCTTTTAGAACTTGGGCCTTCCTTCATAAGGCTGACAATAGACATATCTTACAAAATGCTTATTTGGGTTTGTTCAGCTGCCCTTCAGACAGCCTATTCTTGATGTTCTTTTGCATGTGTTTAATAGCAGACCAAATATTTTATTCATACCAGAGAGGTATGTAGTGAACTCGTATTGTCTCCCTATAAGATGGAATAAGATATGGGTCTTAGAAGAGGAAAGGCTATACCTTCTCATTAGCATTTTTTTAATTAGACAATTCCACTTAAGCTTTTAGAAGGAGCACCCTATTGAATTATTGAGTACTGCAGTCCTCCTTACCCTGAGTTCCAATTCAGATTAACCTGGACTACAGAACATGTTATTTATTTCAACTGTTATTCAGTCATGTGTGGAATGTGTCTGCTTGTCTGGTAAAACAAACCTTTTGGGAGGACATTTTCCATATTTCAAATTTAAAAAGGAACTCATTGGCCAGTGCTTGAATTCATGTTGTCACATAAGCGTTTTCCTAAACTGATAGGGCCTAGCTAATCATTCATTTTACTTTTAAAACTTTTTTTGTCACCTGCAAAAAGCAGACTGCTACCAAAATACTAGAAAGAGCAAAACATGTCAAAATAAATACTGTAAAGGAATTGGTGTAGAAGTTCTATATGTCTGGAAACACACATTCTGTTTCCACCTTGTGCCTTATTTATTTATTTACAAAATTTATAACCTGCCTGTCTGCCCGTACAAGGCCAAGGTGGCTAACTATTTAAAACATGGTTAGAAAGGAGGGGTTTTCAAGGGAAAGCCAGATGAAACAAAAAAAAGCCTTCACCTGCCTGTAATTAAATCCTGGCTGCAGCTTCTCCACAAACCCTTGGAATGGAGGATTTGAACATGTTCCCTCTAGTTTGAAAATATCTTCCCAGTGTCTGCTGCCATATGCCCAGGTTGCTAAAACCTGTGTGTCAGTGGTCTAACAGAGAAATTTATGATGAAGTCACATTGGTTATTTGCGCTTGTGGTGAAGTATTTTCTTTTCCGTTCACTACAGTTAAGTTCACTGAGGCTCATGAAAGAAGTGTTCAACCTGGTTGGGAAACGGGCATCAAGATGATCACATGAATCAACCCTAAGGGTTTGCTGGAGGCCTTTGGTCAGTTCACATTTACAGGTTCATCATTTGAAGAATGCATAATCAAGTATCTCAGAACATTCATACCAGTTTAAACATGGTGCTTTTCAGTAGAGCCATGTGTGCATTGCCACCATTATCATGGTGGCAATGTATACAGGAGCCAAACCATTAAATAGCAAGTATGTGTTTCTCAAGGCGATGCAGTGCAATTAAAGATTTCATATTGGCAACAGAACTACACTTCCTTCAGAGCCTAAGTGTCTTTCATGAAAGCTTGAAGGGATTCAGCCATACAGATCTCCTTAGGAATGAAGTTTAAAAGTCTAGAAGTAAGGTCCAGTTCTTATAGATAACAGCCTAAACTCTGGTGGTTATCTCCAGCAGGCATTTTCAGAGCATTTTGAGATACAGTGAGGTTCATAGAGTACCAAGGCTTATTTATGCCAAAAAATGTCCACGTATATTAGTTAATCCAAGTCTATGCCCCAACCACTGCTGCAGAAGAGGCTGAAGTGGACCAGTTCTACGAAGACCTACAACAGCTCGTAGAACTAACACCAAAAAATGATGTCCTCATCATCATAGGGGACTGGAATGCTAAAGTAGGAAATCAAAAGGTAACCGGAATAACAGACAAGTTTGGCCTTGGAGAACAAAATGAAGCAGGGCAAAGGCTAACAGAGTTTTGTCAAGAGAACACGCTGGTCATAGCAAACACCCTTTTCCAACAACCTAAGAGGCGTCTCTACACATGGACATCACCAGATGGGCAACACCGAAATCAGATTGACTATATAATTTGCAGTCAAAGATGGAGAAGCTCTATCCAGTCAGTAAAAACAAGACCTGGAGCTGACTGTGGCTCAGATCATGAGCTACTCATTGCAAAATTCAGACTTAAATTGAAGAAAGTTGGGAAAACCACAAGGCCATTCAGATTTGACCTAGATCGCATCCCCGATGAATATACAGTAGAGGTGAAGAATAGGTTTAAGGGACTAGATTTGATAGACAGAGTGCCTGAAGAACTATGGACAGAGGTCCGTGACATTGTAAAGGAGGCAGCACTCACCGCCATCCCAAAGAAAAAGAAATGCAAAAAAGCAAAGTGGCTGTCTGATGAGGCTTTACACATAGCAGAGGAAAGAAGGAAAGCTAAAGGCAATGGGGAAAAGGAAAGATTTGCCCAACTGAATGCAGACTTCCAGAGAACAGCAAGGAGAGATAAGGAGGCTTTCCTGAATGAACAATGCAGAGTAATAGAGGAAAACAATAGATTGGGAAGGACTAGAGATCTCTTCAAGAAAATTGGAGAAATCAAGGGAACGTTCCATGCAAAGCTGGCCATGATAAAGGACAAAACCGGTAGGGACCTAACAGAAGCAGAAGAGATTAGGAAAAGATGGCAAGAATACACAGAAGAACTATACAAGAAGGACCTCGATGTCCTTGACAACCACGATGGTATAATCACTGACCTCGAGCCAGACATCCTGGAAAGCGAAGTTAAATGGGCCTTAGAAAGCATTACTAACAACAAAGCTAGTGGAGGTGATGGTATCCCAGCTGAGTTATTCAAAGTCTTAAAAGAAGATGCTGTTAAAGTGCTGCACTCAATTTGCCAACAAATTTGGAAAACACAACAGTGGCCACAGGATTGGAAAAGGTCAGTTTACATTCCAATCCCAAAGAAGGGCAACGTCAAGGAATGTTCAAACTATCGCACAATTGCACTCATTTCACACGCTAGCAAGGTCATGCTCAAAATCCTACAAGCTAGGCTCCAACAGTACGTGGATAGAGAACTGCCAGAAGTACAAGCTGGGTTTCGAAGAGGTAGAGGAACTAGAGATCAAATTGCCAACATTCGCTGGATTATGGAGAAAGCAAGAGAGTACCAGAAAAACATCTACTTCTGCTTCATTGACTATGCTAAAGCCTTTGATTGTGTGGATCACAATAAATTATGGCAGGTTCTTAAAGAGATGTGAGTACCAGACCACCTCACCTGTCTCCTGAGAAACCTGTATAAGGGTCAAGAAGCAACAGTTAGAACCGGATATGGAACAACTGATTGGTTTAGCATAGGAAAAGGAGTACGACAAGGATGTATATTGTCACCTTGCTTATTTAACTTATATGCCGAGTACATCATGCGAAATGCTGGCCTGGATGAATCACAAGCTGGAGTTAAGATTGCTGGGGAAAAGATCAATAACCTCAGATATGCAGACGATACCACTCTGATGGCAGAAAGTGAAGAGGACCTAAAGAGCCTCTTGCTCAGAGTGAAAGAGGAGAGTGCAAAAGTGGGCTTGAAGCTCAACATCAAAAAAACTAAGATCATGGCATCTGGCCCCATCACTCCTTGGCAAATAGAAGGGGAAGTCGTAGAAGTAGTGACAGACTTCACATTCCTAGGATCTCAGATCACTGCAGATGGTGACTGCAGCCATGAAATTAAAAGACGCCTGCTCCTTGGGAGGAAAGCGATGGCAAACCTAAACAGCATGATAAAAAGCAGAGACATCACCTTGCCAACAAAAGTCCGCATGGTCAAAGCAATGGTATTCCCCGTAGTAATGTATGGCTGTGAGAGTTGGACTATAAGGAAGGCCGAGCGCCGAAGAATAGATTCTTTTGAACTATGGTGCTGGAGAAGACTCTTGAGAGTCCCTTGGACTGCAAGGAGATCAAATCAGTCAATCCTAAAAGAAATCAACCCTGACTGTTCCCTGGAAGGCCAGATCCTGAAGCTGAAGCTCAAATACTTTGGCCACCAAATGAGAAGGGAGCATTCACTGGAGAAGACCCTGATGCTGGGAAAGATTGAAGGTCAAAGAAGAAGGGGACGGCAAAGGATGAGATGGTTAGACAGTGTCATCGATGCAACAAACATGAAATTGAGCAAACTTCAGCGGACAGCGGAAGACAGGAGGGCCTGGCGTAATCTGGTCCATGGGGTCGCGAAGAGTCGGACTCGACTGTGCGACTGAACAACAACAACAACATATTAGTTTTATTAATTTCCCCATCATGCTCCCTGTATTCTTTTGCTGATGTTGTTTTATTGGCAGTAAACCTAATTCACAAATAGGTAATTATTTACATAGTACTCTTCTCTTAAAACAAATTCACATTTGGCTTGTGTGTGTTGTTTTGTAATAATGTTGTATTTTATTATAATGAATTATAAGAATACTGTAGAAATAATAAAAATAGGAAACTGCTATTAGGCACTGTAAGGTTATAACCTGTTTTTTCTTCAGCTGTTTGCTTTAGAAAGGCAGCTGACTATATATGCAAGCTTGTTTAGATATTTCAGCAACACTGATGGCAACTGTCTGGGATTAAAGACAGTGAATAAAGATTAAAAAAAAAACCATTTAATTATTTGCATGAGAAAAAATAAAGGCACAGTGAATGGCATATTTTTAACATGAACAATGTGTCAGTCTTGTTATAGTGAAGAAGTGGTCTTATATTATTTGTGGCCTCTCCCCTCCACATTTAAGATAGCTAACAGGTAGCCATGCCCATAAAATAAAGAACTATAACGAGAAAATCCTGTTAATATTAAGCTGATATCTGGTACTCAGTTTCTTCCTTACTGAAGAAGCAGTTTTGAAGCTACAAGTGTGTGTGTGTAAAATATATATATACAGGGGTCTTTGGGGGGGGGAGCGCACCGGAGCGCAGCTCCGGGAGCTAAGGAGTCAAGCCCCACCCCCAGCCGGCGTCCCGGGAGTCTTTCAGGCAGCCGAATGTCAATTTCAGCTCCATTATATCCTATGGGCCATTGAAGTCAATGGTGAAAACGTAGGGTATATTCTGGGGGCTGGAGGGGAGGGTTTGAGGGAGAGGCTCCAAACTCACAGGGTAGCTGATGGAGCCTCTCCCCAAGATACCTACCAAGTTTCAAGAACATTGGACCAGGGGTCCAATTCAATGGGCCCCCAAACAGGTTGCCCCTATTCCCTCCATTGTTCTCTATGGTGGGGAAAAAATTTACTTTTTCCCACCATAGAGAACAATAGAGGGAATAGGGGCAACCTGTTTGGGGGCCCATAGAATTGGACCCCTGATCCAATGTTCTTGAAACTTGGTGGGTATCTTAGGGAGAGGCTCCATCAGCTACCCTGTGAGTTTGGAGCCTCTCCTCAAACCCGCTCCCCTCCAGCCCCCAGAATATACCCTATGTTTTCACCATTGACTTCAATGGCCCATAGGATATAATGGGGCCGAGTTGCCGCCAAATTTCTTTCATTCCCTCCTTTCCTTCTCTCTTTTTCCTCTTTCCCTCCTTCTTTTCTTCTTTCTTTCTTTCCCACCTTTTTTTCCTCCTTTCCCTGTTTCCCTCCTTCTTCCCTCTCTTTCTTTCCCTCTTTCCTCCTTCTGTGGCCGAACTCTCATGAGAAGGAGATTAAACTTTAAACCCCTTCTCTTAGCTCCCCCACCCAGACCAGCTGGGGAAGGGGAGGCTTTTGAAGATGCCTCCCCCCCTTTTGCGTCCCCTTCTGACATCACTTCCGGTGATGTCAGGGCGTGGCATATGCTAATAGCCTAATAGCTCATTAGCATACCATATGCTAATGAGCTCCTGCAGCTGTTTTTCTACGAAAAGACCCCTGTATATGTATATATATATACACACACACACACACACACACACTCACAAGGGAGTTGGTAAAAGTCGATAGTGTTATAAAAACGGTGATATATATATTTAGGGCTACCACCAGGAGAGCTCCAAAAGGAACACATTGAGCTACAGTAAGAAAATAATACAATATATGTGTCATAATATTATAATTTCTTTAATAAAATATACTGTCCTTGTTATGTATTGAAGTTGCTTTTTTGAATTTATAGTACATCTCTTCAATGCGTATTTCTGAAATAAATAAGGAACTGCTCATTGAAATATGGCAATAAGTAGATAATATCTATAAGTCTTTTACTGAATTATGTATTGATGTGGTATTCATCGTTTATTCCCAATAGAGTAATTTTGTATTCTTCACTTCTTTGCCCTCCCTTCCTGTCTATAGTCTGACTCCAAAGATATATAGCTTTTACCATTTTATGGTAATTGGCTTGTTAGTAACAGGCTATGAGCAATATTAAGTTTGGCTCTGGTAAGCACAACACTAGATCTGAAAGTCAATTAGAGAGAAATGTTACCTGCTTTGAGCATTGTGGGAACAGTTGATGTGATTATAGAATGTTGTGTGTGCATGTGTTTTTTCCGGTAATGTTACTCTTGAGATTCCTTTCCTTTAGTCAACAGAGAGCCACATATTGTACAATTTTCCAGCTTTCAGTTATAAACATAGACTCTTTCTTGTGGCTGGTAATAAACGTAACAACTTTGCCTTCTTGATTGGGTTGCTAACAGAGGCCTATGTGTTTTGGCTTGGCTTAATCACCAGCCTTTATTTATGTGAAGTGTGAGGGACAGGAATAGTTGCCAGATGAGGGGAGGGCCGTCATTGCTCAAAAGCTGGTGAGAGTGCATTTGTGGAAACCTAGTTGCTAAGAGGAGGAAGTGTGCAAATAAGTGTTCATTTCAGAAACTATTTAATAAAATTCAGAAATCCTAGAAATACATTTATAAGTGTTCCATGCATTTGTAGAGGAGAAGGAAGAGGAAAATTAAAAGCCTTCAGAGAAAAATACAGAGCCCACTTCCTCCTTTTGCTGGAGGAAATATAATCCCATTTTTCGGTCAAAATGATTCTTTGGGGAAGAGCAGGTGGGCAGAAGAATCTTATGGTTGCTTCCCACTGCTGGTGCAAGCCCCTCCAGCTTTACAAGCCAAGGGCTACTGCCTGCCTGCTGCTTTCTACTGTCAGGAGCAATGCTGTCTCTAAGCTGCGGAGTCTTGTGAGCAAAAATTCTATTTTGTGACCTACTGGCATTAAAGTTGTGAGTGAGCGATTTGGCTACTGCATAAATTAGCTTGCTCTGGAGCCATCCTTCCTGAGCTATGATAAAAAATGTGTGAACTGGAGACTAAAAATCCATGAGCTAGCTCACACTAACTCAGCTTAGAGGGAACATTGGTCAGGAGTACATCCTAGAGATGTGCTGGGGGAGTAGCAGATGTCTGGTTGCAGCGATGGAGGGGGCCATTATACCACCACTGTTTTTCTACTGGGCTGGAGGTCTTCCTCCCTAATTCACTTCAGAGCAGCCATTTGGGGCTGCTAACTTGGTGAAGGAAGTGGCTCTGGGGAAGAAGCGTTTCATCCCTTAATTCCTGCCTTTGAATCATCCTTGAGCCTGATCCTTTGAATCTGCTGCTATGAGGCTTATTAAGGAAAAAGACAGGCAAGATAAAGGTAACTAGTTTTTTTGCCCCGTCAGCAGGGCTGTTTCTTTCAGAGAAAGTAATTTAGATTGGGTGGATGGTATAGAAAGAGAGGTTTTAAACCCTTCCCTTCCCCAGCATGTTTTTCCAGTCAGGTCCATGAATTCATGGATCTCCTGAATAGTCACAAAGAATCACACAGCTAAAACCATATTTAAAACATTTAAAATTTTCCAATGGCAGAAAGAAACTCCCCCCCCCCCCGCCCCAACACCGCATATCACTTCTCTGCAAAATGCTGCTTAGGCAGGATAGAGGACTATGAAGAATGATATTTATTTGGAATATTCAAAGTCAAAAGTTTATTACGGTCCTAAGACCAGCCACAATAGGTACAGATATAAAGGACAATTTATAAATTTTAAAATGGATAAATACATGAATTGAAAAATGTTTGTATGTATCAAAATAGTAAAAAACCCACACTCCGTTAATTTATTTCCCAGCAACTGATGTTTCCTTCGTCAAGTGATTCTACTTTCTGAGTGCTATCACACATAATTTTGCTACTGTATATTATATAGTTCTCTGGCTATCATCTAATAGGTATACCTGAAGGATTTCAGGACTAAAATCTATACAATACTGTAGTGGTTTAAATCTATGGAGTAACGGAATAATTAGTTGCAGCCTTTCTTCTTGATAACATTCGTAGTGCAAGAGTATATGTGTGATAGATTCAACCAGTTTATTTGAACAGGGAATGTTGGAATCTTCCAGAATGCTGCTGCAAGGACAGGTGGGAGAATCTCCCCTACAAAACTGCAGAGGGAAATGCATCAAACCATGCTCTAGAGAAGGTTCATCTACATCTTTTGTTTGTAATATCCAAAAGATATGGGAATATATTGTAGCTCAATCCTTTTCTTAAGCTTTTATAGTTTAGAGGAAGTATTGCTTCATCATTTTGGGACTTTATATCAGTTAATCTTCGGGTGATTAAAGCTTTTGCGTTGAGTTCCATATCAAACAGGCCTGTTGGGTCCAAACCAATCAGCTTAATTTTATCAGCTATCTTTGAGCACCACGTTGAATAAGGATCAGAAGCTAACAACGGGGGGGATTAAGCCCTTTGGTTCGAGATGAATTTTTATCCAGTAATAGATGACATGTTCCCAGATTTTTAATTTGACTCTGCATAAACCAGCTTCCTGCCTAAGAATGACATTAGGAGTAATAAATTAGGAGTACATCTGGGTGCATTAAATATTGATCGAAGAAATTTTGATTGGACTGTTTCTAGGGACTTAACATTAGCAGTTAGTCCCGTTTGCGATTCATATAAGAGTTGAGCTAATGATTTTGTTTGAAATAGTTTCAGGGCTGCAGGTATAAAACCCGTACCTTCTCTTCTGAAGAATCTAAGGATGGCATTTGTGCTCTGTTCTGCAGCATTTGCTGATGCAATTATATGGGTTTTGAAGTTAGCATTGAATGTAAAGATGACTCCCAAATATTGAAAATGTTTAACTTGAAGTGTTCCCCTTTATTTCCTAGTTAGTTTTTTTTAAGTGTCTACTAAAATGTATAATTTTAGATTTTGAATAATTAATTGTCAAAAGCTCTGTATCACATTGATCACTAAATTTTTTTATGGCATGCTCTAGACCAATTTTTGTTTGGAATATTAAAATTAAATGAGAAATTCCGCATTTGGACTCACAAGAAGCAGAATCTATTTCCCATACAGTATATAGAAAATGGAAACACTATAAAAATATATTATATGCTTATATTAAAACTTATCCCTCATCTATTGAGAGTTGGTAGCTTCAAAAACAGGCAAACACCAGTGAATAAGAAGTGGTTTGATCAGGAGTGTGTGCAAGACAAAACTGAACTTATAGAGAGCTTAAAAGTATTCCAGATAAACCCAAATCTAAATACCAACCTTGAAACCCAATCAAAGAAGAGGGAGTATAAAAACTTACTGGGGGAAAAAGAAGATAGCAGCTGTGCGCACTCCGTGGCAATCACTTATTAAGGCCACCAATATAAGCTTTTGAAGAATAATTTCAGGAACGCAGGAGAATAAACCTAAGGCTATAACAAATTCCATTCAACTGGAAATTTGGGGGAAACACTTTGATTTGAAACAATATATATCACCTAGAATTGACTGTTTAGCAAATATTCCATGTTGATCCCCAGTTACAGTTAGTGAGGTCACTTCATTAATATCACAGCTAAAAAATGGCAAAGCACCAGGAAGTGACTTCATTATAGAAAGGTAAAGGTTCCCTTGCTCGAAAGCCAGTCGAATCCGACTCTAGGGCTGCAGTGCTCATCTCTGTTTCAAAGCCAAAGAGCCAGCGCTGTCCGAAGACGTTTCCGTGGACATGTGGCCGGCATGACTAAACACCAAGGTGCACGGAACGCTGTTACCTTCCCACCTAAGTGGTACCTATTTATCTACTTGCAATTTCTTGCTTTCGAACTGCTAGGTTGGCAGGAGCTGGAACTAGAGACGGGAGCTCACCCCGTCATGCGGCACTCTCGGGTCTCAAACTGCTGAACTACTGACCTTCCAAAGCCTGCAGTTCAGCGTCTTAACCACTTGAGCCACCGTAGAACTGCTTAAAACATGTGTTGACTGGGGGTCCAATATTAGCTAACTTATTTACATATATAGGTCAATCAGCTCAGATACCGAAGGACTGGGGTCTAGCCATCATAGTCCCTATATACAAGAAAAGGAATAAAAATGACCCAAACAATTATAGGCCAATTAGCCTCTTAAATGTCATATGTAAATTATACACTAAACATCTATGTTTGAAACTATGTTAATGGCTAGACCAAGAGAACCTGTTAGAAACTGAACAGGCAGGTTTTTCCCAAGACTGTTCAACCATGAATCTTTGCTTGGTACTAGATTTGGAATACTGATTTTTTGGGAAATTTCTGTGCTGTCTCTCCAAGGAGCATGCCTGAGGTGGTTTACAAAATATAATAAAAACAGAAAACATAAAAGTTATTAAAACCCACAATTCAAAACACAGTTCATAAAACAACATAAAACACGAGTTGCTGTAGATTTTCCGGGCTGTGAAACATAAAACATGATACAATTTAAAGGATCAGTATATTAAAGAGCTTTGTTTTACCTAAGTTCCTGTTTTTGTTTAGAGCAATCCCAATTTCTATTCCGGGTGTGGAAATTAAAAAGTGGCAAAAAATGTTAAATGACTTCTTTTGGGGTTATAAGAAGCCAAGAATTAAATTTAGCGCTCTAACTCGGAAAACCAAAAATGGAGGTTTAGAGTTCTTAGATTTACACAAGTATTATGCTGCAGCCAGTCTTACAAATATTGTACGGGTCTTGACCAATAGCGCGACAATCAGCTGGGAAGGTATACATGAAACAGAGTTGCACTTGCCTTCCCTGTCAGAGTTATACTGGAGAAATCATAATAAAAAACAAATTATGAAGGTAGACAACTTATTTCTTAAGTCGGCCTTAGAAATCTGGAATGAATACAAACCAACTCTTTTACCGAAGATCCCTCAACTCTCAACCTTTCTCAACCAAGAATGGTTTCTGCCAGGTCAAGAGGAAAATGCCTTTTGGGCATGGAGAGATGCAGGTATAACACGACTCATGGATTTAACAAAGAAAGGAATTCCTCTGACTAAACTGGACTTAGAAAATAAATTACAGGAGAAAATCCCTTGGTTCCAATATCTGCAAATACAAGATCTCTTGACCAAGCTTCGGAAAGAAGGGATATTTTCTAGACCGTTAAAATGATTTTGAGCAATTACTAAAAAACTCAAATGGGGAAATAAAGGGAATGATAGGTAAGCTCTATAGTTTTATATTGAAGGGCGAAAAGACAACTAAAAGTCTCAAAAACAATGGCAGGTAGACTGTCAAAAGACACTTACAGAGGACCAATGGAACTCAATTTGGTCTTCACCTAGTAACACTTCCAATATTTTCAGCATTAGATTCACCTCATTCAAAATATTGAGTAGGTGGCATATGACACCGGCAGTTCTACATAAAATAAACTCAAAGATTCCAAATAAATGCTGGAAAAACTGTGGTGCGATAGCGGACTTTGTACATTGCTGGTGGTCCTGCCCACAAATAAAAGGCTACTGGATGCTGATAATTCAACAGATTTCATTAATAACAGAAATAAACTTACCTTGCACTCTAGATTCCAACTTTCTGGAGACATGGCGTACGTCTGTAAGTAGTAAAAGCTCAGAAACATTAGTGTCAACTTTATTGATGTTGGCAAAAATAACAATTGCACAAAAATGGAAACAAAAATATGTTCCCACGCTAACATGCTGGCAAGAGAAGATCTGGGAATGCTTTATTCATGGGCGCACTTTATATAATTCTTCAGCTGTGCAGTCAGAAAAGTACCAGAAGTACCAGAAGTGGTTTCAAGTGGTATGGTCTCCTATCATTAGTTATCTAGAAAATAGTGAGACAATCCCAAAAAAACCGTTATACAAAAAGTTGCTGTTCTTTTAACTGTTCTGTGTTTGATGCAAGTGTTAAGTGGTTGTATTAGGTGGATTTGTAAAGGCTATTTGGTTCCCTGGAGCTACTGGGATGAAAATTGTTCAAGCAAGCTGGTAACTGTTCTTTTGTGTCAAATATTGTTGTAATTGTGTGGTTAAAAATGAATAAAAAATATATTTTAAAAAATATATTTTTTTTCAGGCTATAATATGATGTTGAAAAGATTAATCCCTTCGTTGGGTAAACAAATAGGTAAACAAACATTTTATTTATTTTCTTCAATTTATATCCTGCCCTCCCTGCCAGATAGGGCGGCTTACTTTAAAAGTTAAAATGCATTAAAACACAGATAATAGACATCATAAGCTCATGTACATAACAAATAAAGTGTTGGAGGCATATAGCATTGCAGAGTGATTTCAGTAGGCCATGGTGGAATGGTGACAAGGGATTATGGCCAGAGTCAGTATCTAGTATATCGCAGGGTATTGGTGACGGCATAGAGGGCCTTACCACAGTTCAGTTGTTGTTGGTAGCAGCTCCTAATCAAAGGCCTAGTGGAAGAGCTCCATTTTGCAGACCCTGCGGAATTGTACGAGGTCCTGCAGGGCTCTGATGTCTTCCAGGAGCTCATTCTACCAGTATGGACCCGCTACTGAGAAGGCCCTGGCCCTGGTAGAGACCTGGTTCTTAAAAGAAAGTAGTGTAGGTGTCAGGTGGCCTCATTGGAAAGGCCTTTCATAGGCAAGGTACCAACACTGAAAAAGCCCTGTCTCTAGTTGCCACCCGTCTTGCCTCCAAAGATGCACAGAGCAGAGCTTGTGAGGAAAATCTTAGCTTGTGGGTTGGACAGTATGGGAGGAGCCAATCTCTCATGAGGGGGTCTGCAGTGGGAAGCGGGAATCAATAGAAATTGCCAATATAGTCTGGATCAGAGTTTGCCAACTCTGTCTTCGGAAATCCCTGGAGATTTGGGAGTAGAGATTCAGGAGGATGTAGTGCCATAGAGCTCACCTTCCAAAGAAGCCATTTTCTCCAGGGGAACTGATCTCTGTAGTCTGGAAATCAGTTGTAATTTTGGGAAATTTCCAGGCATTCCTTGGAGATTGGCAACCTGTTGACTCACTTTTTCTCATAAAACAAAAATAATATTCGTTTAATTGTTGAATCAAATGTAGCAGAAAGGCAAGATGCAATCATATTTGTAGCATTCCTTCTGAGTGATAAGAATGTTTGGTACTAGCTGGCAGTTTTGGTATTCAGCATGTCCTGTGAAGGCACAAGTTTCCTTCCTTTTGTACCTGGTATAAACAAATTGACTTGGGCCTTCCCTGTCAGTCCTTTTCCTTACATACAGCCTTACGACTCACAAATATTTCTATCTTATTTTTGAAATCTCATATACAGACTGTGCAGTGTTCCTTGGGCACCAAATATGGCAAGATGTATAATTCCCTGTCTGTCCCCTCTTTGTCCTTAGGCATTGTTTAGTTGTAGTTGACTAAAAAATAGACACTCATCTGTTCTAAGATGCAGATACAGTCATAAAACATACATTTAATTGATAAAGGCTCTAACGTACTTAACGTTTTCCATTGCATACAATGCGCTGGTGTGTATGTAAGCTTTGGAGGCACATAAAAGGGAGTCAGGTTCAAATAACCTTGAAAATCAGGACTTTATAATATTTTGTTACAGCTTTTACTTCAGAGTGTGAGGAAAATTTTATCATGGCTTTTTTTCTTTTAAAAAAGAAATTCTGCTTTAAACTGTTAGGTGCTTATCTCACAATCCCTGTTCAAGAAATATTAACTGTTTTTAACGAGTGATGGTCTACTTTAACCATGATGATTATAATTGTAGGTACTGTAGTTGTAGATTCATGGTCAGGTGTTCTGTTGAATGTTCAAGAAACAGAAGGCATATTTACAAAAAACGGAAGAGTTCCTTTGCAAGTTTGCCTATGAATGAACTAATGGCTCATTCCCTGCTGTACAGAGATATTTTCTCTCTGATTAGAGCATGACCTTAGAGGCTTGAAATGAAAAGAATGTAATTATTAATTTTTAAAAAATCACTGAGTTCTGTTAAAAGTCGTAACATAGTTTAAATTGCCATCTTCTGTGAGATTCAGAATTATAGTGAATAAAGTGATGGAGAGGGACACTTGGTGCTGTTTTTCAGGCTGCTTAGACTTTATTGAAATCTGAATAATAAATTCAATTGAGAAAACTCAGCAGGACCTATCATTATATCTGCATCATTGCAAGAGTGAAAACAGGTGCATAGCAGCCTCCTGTACTAACTGGCCTGATAGAGCAACTACCCTATTTACCGAAAGTAAGAGTAATTCTCCCTCTGAGGTGGAGGACATCTTGGATGTTTCCTGCCATCCAATCAGGGAGGCAGGAATCAACTTTCTTCCTCTTCTGTCATTCGAGGGTTCCCCAGCCTTTTCAGGCCAGTGCCCCCTTAGTTCCAGAGCCCCCTACCCTATCCTAAGGAAGATAACAATAAAATTCAAAACAGTAACAATTAATTGCACATGTGTTCAAAATCCAATTAAAACTTTTTGGTTTAATTTATTCAACAAAATGAATTAACTTTATCCAGTGATACCAACTTTTCAAAGTCTGACAGTCATTTAACAAGAATCTTAGATACTACCTTTAGTAACTGCTTCACTGTTTGGTAAATTCTTAATGCGATGGAAATAATACCCATATCCCAGTGTCTGGTTTAATGCCACTCAGCAGGAGTCTTAAAAATCTGGAGTCAATTTCATTGCTTGCAGAGAAGTTAGATGACCACACTAAGGCTACATAGTACCAAATAGATGGTAGAAATGCAAAAAGAGCTTCTTAACCACTGTCCATAGTGCTAGACAGCTATTAGAATTTTCGTTCTGTAACTAAAACTCTTGGTACAATTTTTTAAACTTTAGTTTCAGTTCAATGTCATTTTGCAGCTCAGTTCTTCTTCCACTACCCCAGCTTCCTCAGCCTCTGAAAAACTGATTTCTCATCCAATCTGGAATTTCCATCGAAAGAAGATCCTCAGTCTCTCAGATGCCACAAAAAACTTGTAGATCATCTTGTATCTGACATTTCTCCTCTAGCTCAGACAAGCTTGAAAATTGGTATAGTTTGTAATAGCCTATACTGCATTTGAATAAACTATGAAATAAATGTGGAGACAACAGATTTGGTCTTAATAAGAATGACCTCATTGCCTTGTAACTGCAAATTCATTTCATTGAACTTTGCAAACTGTTCTAATAAATAAGCAGTGTCATGCCTGATCTCTTTGAGATAATCTCTGAGCAAAGCATTTGTGTCTTCAAAAAACTCCACAACAATGTCAAAAAGGTCATAAAAGCGAGTAACACAGTTGCCTTTTGATAACCAGTGAACTTCAGTATGAAGCAGCAAATATTAAAAATCTTCATCATTCTCAACTCAGAGCTCCCAGAACAGTTGATCATTGAGAGCATGGGCTTGAATTTTATTCACTGCAATAATGACATTGTGTAATGACTTGAGCAGGTGATGACTGAGGTTTGGTGCAACCAGATGTTGGCAATGAATAACACAGTGAATGGTAAAGATTTTGGCACATCCATGGTAGCAACCAGTCATTCATAGTGCTCCATCAGTTGCAGATGTTCCATATTAACAAGTATGAATTATAGAATCATAGAATGTTAGAGTTGGAAGGGACCTTGCAGGTCATCTAGTCCAACCCCCTGCACTCTGCAGGAGCATAGCCAAAAGATAGCCCTACATACCTACAACATACCCAAAAGATGGGTGTCCAGCCTCTGCTTGAAAATGTCCAGAGAAGGAGGATCCACCTCCTCCCGAGGCAGACTATTCCACTGCTCAACCACTCTTACAGTTAGGAAGTTTCTCCTAATATCTAGCCAGTAACAACTTCCTTGTAATTTCCACCCATTAGATCTAGTCTTGCATTCCGAAGCAAGAGAGAATAGATCTGCTCCATCTTTTACATGACAGCCCTTCAAATACTTGAAGACTGCAATCATGTCCCCTCTAAGTCTTCTCTTTCTCAGGCTAAACATACCCAACTCTTTCAGCCTTTCCTCTTAAGACTTGGATTCAGGCCCTCTCACCATCCTGTTTGACCTCTTCCAGACACGCTCGAGCTTGTCAACATCCTTTCTAAAGTGTGGTGTCCAAAACTGGACACAGTACTCCAGGTGAGGCCTGACCATAGCAGAATAGAACGGAACTACCACCACCCTTGATCTGAACACAATGCTTCTGTTAATGCATCCTAAAATTGCATTAGCTTTCTTCACAGCCACATCGCACTGCAGGCTCATATTGAGCTTGTGATCAACCATAACACCTACATCCCTTTCACATATGCTGCTGTCAAGACAAGCCCCTCCCATTCTATATCTGTGCCTTTGATTTTTTGTGCCTAGGTGTAGGACTTCGCACTTATCTCTATTGAATTTCATTTTATCTGCCTCAGCCCACTGTTCCAGCCTATCTAGATCATTTTGAATCCTGACTCTGTCTTCTTCAGAATTAGCAATCCCACCCAGCTTTGTGTCATCTGCAAATTTGATAAGCATCCCCTCTATGTCTTCCTCCAGGTCATTTATAAAAACATTGAATAACACTGGGCCCAGGACTGAGCCCTGTGGCACTCCACTCGAGACTTCCCTCCATGTAGACACAGAGCCATTTACAAGCACTCATTGGGAATGATTTTTCAACCAACCATGAGTCCATCCAACGGTTGCACAATCCAGCCCTCACTTAACCAGCTTATCCTCAAGGATATCATGAAAAGCTTTGTCAAATGCTTCACTGAAATCTAAATACACTATATCCACAGCATTGCCAGAGTCAACCATTTTAGTAACTCTCAAAAAAGGAGATAAGGCTGGTCTGGCATGACTTATTCTTGATAAACCCATGTTGGCTACTACCAATTAACTCATTCCGTTCAAGGTGCTCACAGACAGAGCATTTAATAATCTGCTCTAGAATTTTTTCAGGTATTGATGTCAAGCTGACAGGCCTGTAATTTCTCGGGTCCGTCTTTTTTCCCTTCTTGAAGATTGGGACAACATTTGCTCTTCTCCAGTCTCCTGGCACAACATCAGTACTCCAGGACATCTCAAAGATTAGAGCCAGAGGCTCTGAAATAACGTCTGCAGTTTCTTTTAGCACCCTGGGATGCAAGCCATCCAGCCCTGGAGATTTGAAAGTATTTAAGGCAGCTAGATGCTCTCTAACCATTTCCTTACTTACTCTGGACTGGCAGTTCCTCCTTCCTTTATATGCCCTGCATTCTTCAGTTTGTATACAGCTCGCCTTACGGTTAAAGACTGATGCAAAGTGAGAGTTGAGTAATCCTGCTTTGTCTTTATTCCTTTGTTAAGACTTGACCGTCTTCCCCTAGCAATGAGCTTACCCATCCCTGTTCTTCTTTTTGCTCTGAACATAGGCATAGAAATGTTTCTTGTTATTTTTAGCATCCTTCGCAAGCCTCAGCTCCATCTGCGCTTTAGCCTTTCTGACACCATCCCTACAGATTCGAGCCTGCTTCTTGTACCCCTCTCAGTAATTTGGCTCTCTTTCCATTTTCTGTACATTTCCCTTTTTAGTCTCAGCTCTTCAGAGAGTTCCTTGTTCAGCCACCTCGACTTCATTACCCGTCTCCCACCTTTCTTTCTTACCGGAACAGTTTGCGATTGTGCCTTAAGCACTTCATTTTTCAGCATCTCCCGTCCTTCCTGTGCAGATTTCCCCCTCAGCATTTCCAGCCATGGGATCCTACCTAATATTTCTCTGAGTTTTTTGAATTCAGCCTTCCTGAAGTTCAATATACGAGTCATACTATGTCCTGGTTTCACATCCCTCACTATGTCATATTCTAAGCTGACATGGTCACTATTCCCCAAGGATCCTACAACATTCACCTCATCAACCAGTTCTTCCCTGTTAGTCAGAATTAAATCTAGGATAGCAGATTCTGAGAGATGAAGTTGTCCGCAAGACTATTCAAGAATCTGTAAGATGCCCCATGTTTAGCAGAGTTAGATTTTCAGCAAATATCTGGATAGTTGAAATCTCCCAGAACCACTACATCCTGTCTCTGTGAAAGTTACCGCTACATCCTGTCTCTGTGAAAGTATGTCAGTAAGCAGAATTTCCTTGCTTTTGGAGAATTGTTCTGTGAGGAGTCCCAATGGACTGTATCTTACCTATAGGGTGGAATTGTTATGTAGAGCACAAATAAGGAAAAGCAGCCTTTTGTCTATATCAGTGCTCCCTAATTTTTCCCATAATTGTTGCCTCTAAATGTAATCAAAAGCCACCTTTAAATCAATAAAGGCAGCATATAAAGAGGTAGAACCTCTGGCAGAATATTTTTCTATTATGTGTCAAAAAATCAAGCAGTGCTCTGTAGTCAATATTTCTGCTTCTGTAGTCAGTATTTCTGTTCTTTTGGTATAATCTGTTCTTACCCCAGCCATGTTTCCAACTTATCTAGCAGATGCCTTGTGTATACATTACTGATGATATTTAAAAGACTGATAGGCCTATATTTGGCAGGATCTTTTTAAAACCCTTTTTATAAATAGGGACTGCAATTGTAGTTCTCCATTGTTCAGGGATATGATCAGAATTATAAATGTATGTAAACAATGCTGCCAAAAAATGTGTCTTCCCCTCCAAATTTCCTTTCAAGGCTTCATGTGGAATGCCATCTGATCCTGGAGCCTTCCTATAATAGAAGCCTTCCTATTATAATGTGACGAAAGTACAATAGCCTTAGTTTAGTCATTGTGGCTTCTAGGGAGAGTTCAGGCTTGATTTAATCTAGAATCTACTTATTTGTACTTTTGGGGGTCCATGGTATCACTAAAATCCTCTTCCAACACCACATTTCAAAGGAACCAACTTTCTTCCATCAGCTTTCTGACATTTGAGGTGGCTAGCAGCAATGCTCCCTCTAAGCTGGAGAGTCTTGTGAGCAAAAATTCAGCTTTATAAGCTACTGGCATTAAAGTTGTGGCTGCTGCATAAATTAGTTTGCTCTGGAGCCATCCTTCCTGAGCTAAGACAAAAATGTGTGAGCTGGAGGCTAAAAAACTGTGAGCTAGATCACAGTAACTCAGCTTAGAGGGAACACTGGCTAGCAGTAAATAGTGCTGCCAACCATTGCCAGATCAGTAAATAAACATTGCTTTGGCCTCTTTCACAGGTGTTCTTGGTGTTGTGACAGGGAAGGTGAGGTGTCTATACACTCTTACCATCATGAGGACAGTGGCATTAGACTGTGGGGGGGGGGGGACACCAAAATAATTTGAGCCTGCTGCTGCCATCACAAACTGTAACATGGGTTGCTATGGTTGTGCCCCCCAACCATTTGAGAAGCAATTGATTGAACTTGTAATGCTAAAATGACATTTTAGAGGGTGTAACTTCAGATTAAAAAAACTTTCTAAAAATATATTTCTTTGTAGATGTAGATTTTTTTTAAAAAAAGAAATAATAGCATGTCTTCATTTCCATAGAACTACATTTTATTCATCCTGAAAGAAAAGGCTCTATCCCTGGGTTGACTTCATATGTGCTACATAAAACATTGTTTAGTCCTTTCTGTGCCACTAAAGACACGTCTGAAAAACAGAAAGGTAGTTCTAAATGTGCTTGTACCTGGTTTTGGAATTGATGGCTGTGCAAGGAAGATTGCATTAAAATGACACTTCCTGTACTTTATGATGCTCATGTGATTGTTGGTCCTGATCTCAGCCAGTCTCAGCTTATGTAAAAGAAGGGTTCTGAGTAAAGCCCCTCTCTTACGCAGATCATAGTATTACACAGTCCATACTATAATAGATTTTTGATACCTGGTACTTGATAAACTTGTATTCTTATCGATTCTTAGAAGCATATGGACCATTTCCAAGATTTTTATTCAAGCCTTTATCCCTTCTGTTTCAGAGATACTTGATCCTGTTACAGTAAATGCTTCCTATCAGATCCCAAAGAAATGAAACACCTCTACCAAGATACTAATTAGTCTTCTTTTTGTGAGAGTTAATTAAGCTGATTGCATTTTTCTTGACTTTTATCAATTATTTAAATAAAATATATGGCCCATCATTTTCCCTGTTGATACCATATTTTCCTAATCAAGGTGACTGCTAGAAATATAACAACAATTTTAAAATCTAATAAACTTTGACAAATAATAACATTATGTTCATATGCAACTCCATTGTTAAATTCAAATTTTCTTAACACATTTGAATCTATGGCTTGCAATAATGAGATTTTCTGTTTTAGATTCCATTACTCTTGTAAATCTGTTTTCCTAGTTTTATGGCAGCTGTGTGTATGATTTTTTTTTATAATAAAGACCATAGTACTAAGGTGACATTCTGTATTGAGCAAAGCAGCTCAAGTTTATGGACTTTTCAAGTACAGATTCTTAGTTTATGAAATTAGAGGTTTTTAGAAATTGTCCTGTACAAACCATTACTACTCTGTACACTGTGTTTATACCTTGTATATTAATGTATAAATCAATGGTGCAACCTCATTTTCTGGTCACCTCACCTCAAAAAGGCTATTATAGCATTGGAAAAAGTGCAGAAAAGGGCAACTAGAATGTTAAAAGGGTTGAAACATTTTCCCTATGAAGAAAGGTTAAAAGCGCTTGAGGCTCCTTAGCTTGGAGAAATGACGACTGAGGGGATGGCATAATCGAAGTTTACAAGATTATGCATTGGATAGAGCAGGTAGAGAAAGAAGTACTTTTCTCCCTTTCTCACAATACCAGAACTTGTGGGCACTCAATGAAATTGCTGAGCAGCTGGGTTAGAACAGATAAAAGGAAGTACTTTTTCACCCAAAGAGTGATTAACACATGGAATTCACTGCCACTGGAGGTGGTGGTGACTACAAGCATGGACAACTTCAAGAGGGAATTGGATAAACATATGTAGCAGAGGTCCATCAGTGGCTATTAGCCACAAGGTATAGATAGGAACTCTTAAGCTGGGGTAAGTGGTGCACTGTATTCTTGGTGCTTGGGGGGAGGCAACAGTGGGAGGGCTTCTAGTGTCCTGGCCCCACTGCTGGGCCTCCTGATGGCACCTGGTATTTTTGGCCACTGTGTGACATAGCATTGGACTGATCCAACATTGGCTTCTCTTATGTTCTTAATGAATTAGCATGTATGTTTTTAGTTATGGAAAAGCCATTTTTAAAACCTGTGCAGCTAGAGTGCTCACTGGCTTGCACAAATGCAAGTCACTGGCTTCATTTAGATGATTCAGATATGAACAGCAGGTTTGCACAGTCCCTCCTTCTCCTGTCCCCCTTGCTGCTTTCCTTTTAACACTTGCCATAATTTCTGAATTAGCAAACCATCATCAGCCCTCTGCAAATCAGTTCAGATGGTGACTACCAAGCCTGGTCATAGTTTGCTGATCTGGATATCATGGCAACCAATGCTCCCTCTAAGCTGTGGAGTCTTGTAAGCAAAAATTCTACTTTGTGAGCTTCTAGCATTAAAGTTGTGAGTAAGCGATTTGGCTGCTGCATAAATTAGTTTGCTCTGGAGCCATCTTTCCTGAGCTAAGACAAAAATGTGTGAGCCGAAGGCTAAAAAACTGTGAGCTAGCTCACACTAACTCAGCTTAGAGGGAACACTGGTGGCAACGTATGTGGTGGTGGTGGTGGAAAGTGCCATCAAGCTGTAGCTGACTTAGGGCAACCCTGTGGTTTTCAAGGCAAGAGACATTCAGAGGTGGTATGCCATTGCCTGCCTCTGTGTAGCAACCCTGGACTTGCTTGGAGGTCTCCCATCCAAATACTAACCAGGGCTGACCCTGCTTAGCTTCTGACACCTGATGAGATCAGGATAGCCTGGGTTATCTAGGTTAGGGATGGCAAAGTATAGTATGTATTAAAAAGAAACTGAAAGGGAAGCCATGTTTAAGAAAGTGGAGGAGGAAGGAACATGTACAACTGTGGCTTTAAAAAAATTATTCATGAAGCTATGGTCTGTAAGGACTTCTGAACTGAGGTACCATACAAAGCCACTCATGGCCAGGGACCTACATACCTGAGGGATTGCCTTTCCCCATATGTATGCTAGAGAGCACTGCGATTGGGGATCTAGAATTGTCTGGTCCTCCCGAGCATTAAGGAGGCCAGGCTGGCAACGACCAGGGCCAGGGCTTTTTTGGTGGTGACTCCACTCTGGTGGAATGAGCTCCCAAAGGAGACCAGAGCCCTGCAGGACCTTTTACAGTTCTGCAGGGTCTGTAAAATGGAGCTCTTCCACCAGGCTTTTGGAGCCGCCACACCCATTACTATTACCACTGGAAATGCCAACTGACATCATATGCCGAAAAGCCCTGATTTGCTGGACCCCAATAACTGCCTGAGCCGATTCTCCCCTTTTATGATGTTTGAAGTACCTTCTTACGACATCTAAAGCAGACCAGTGGTACGAGAGCGAAAGCAGACCAGCGGTACCAACGCATAAGATTAGTATTTTATTAATATATCTGGTTTTAATATAGTACTTTAATGTTGTATTTATTACATATATCATTTTCGTATTTTATCTGCTGTAAGCTGCCCTAAGCCGGCCTTGGCCGGGTCCGGCAGGATAAAGGTTTAATAAATAAACGAACAAACATGACATTGCACTATGCCCTTTGGAAGAAGGGATGGATTCAACCTGAATTAATGAGAATGAATTATGTGAATTACATTGCAGATGTTGACTCCTTTTTAAAAAAATTCATAAGAGATCATTATGCTTGGCAACTTTTATTTCTCCTTTCTTTTATTTTTGTTGAAAAGTTCTGGGCATATGCATTTCCTCTTCGACTGTTTTATTACTTGTGCCATGTACTTGGCCAGAACTATCAAAAGAGCTGAATATTTTCTTCTTGAAGAAGCAGGGGGCTTTAATTTAATGCATGTTATTATACAAATTTCATTTTTTGTTGGCGTTCTAAAAATGAAAAATATAATTTTCACAAATCCAGAACCCCTCCTACTGGTTGGTTCTGTTTCCAGCCCTTCTTTTTAAGCTTTTCAGTTGGTTTATTTCTTGGACCCACACCTCTTTGTCGAATCACTGAACCTTCTTCCTTGGGTTCTTGGATCTTCATCCCTTGCTTGAACCCCCAACTTCATGGTGGGTTCCAGTTTTGAATTCTTCACCCCAAGAATCCCCTGCCCTGGCTAAGCTTTTTCTTCTGCTCCTGTACAATGGAATTTTTTTTGTTTGTAAAACCAGGATACAGCTCATAGGTGATTGCCCTAACCCCATTTTGCCTCAAAAGTTGGTTTTCTTGCCTTCTGTCTCTGGGGGCCATTGCTGGAGAACAAGCCAGGAATCTGTTGGTATGTCACACAAATCCATAATTGATTGTCTGCAATCTTAATAACCATTTTCAGATTCTGCTTTGATAGACTTTTCTGTTGTAACTCATAGCCATCGCTGTGTTCATTGGTAAAGAATCAGTCACCTCCAGTTTAGATTACTGTTGTGTGCTATGTAAGTGGGGCTGCCTCTGCAGATGGCTTGAAAAGTTAGACTAATTCAAACACAGCAGCAGGGCTATTGGCAGATGTCGATTGCAGGCAACTCACTTTGCTTGGTGCTTAAAGAACTTCACCGGCTGCCTGTTATTTCCAGACAAAATCCCCTCCTTTCCTCTTAAAATGAGAGTGGCTGGAACAAAGGCTCCTAAGTAAGCTCAATAGTCATGGGATAAAAGGACAGGTCCTCTTGTGGATCAAAAACTGGCTTATAAATAGGAAACAGAGAGTGAGTATAAATGGGAAACTTTCTCAGTGGAGGGTGGTAAGCAGTGGGGTACCACAGGGATCAGTACTCGGTCCGATGCTTTTTAACTTGTTTATTAACGATTTGGAATTGGGAGTAAGCAGTGATGTGGCTAAATTTGCAGATGACACGAAGTTGTTCAGGGTGGTGAAAACCAGGGAGGATTGTGAGGCACTCCAAAGGGATCTGTTGAGGATGGGTGAGTGGGCGTCAACGTGGCAAATGGGGTTCAATGTGGCCAAGTGCAAAGTGATGCACATTGGAGCCAAAAATCCTAAATATAAATACACGTTGATGGGGTCTGATCTGGCAGAGACGGACCAAGAGAGAGATCTTGGAGTCGTAGTGGATAACTCGCTGAAAATGTCTACACAATGTGTAGCTGCAATAAAGAAGGCCAACGCTATGCTGGGGATTATTAGGAAGGGAATTGATAACAAATCAGCCAGTATCATCATGCCCCTGTTTAAATCATTGGTGCGACCTCATTTGGAATACTGTGTACAGTTCTGGTCACCACATCTCAAAAAGGATATTATAGCATTGGAAAAAGTGCAGAGAAGGGCAACTAGAATGATAAAAGGGTTGGAACACCTTCCCTATGAAGAAAGGTTAAAATGCTTGGGGCTCTTTAGCTTGGAGAAACGACGGCTGAGGGGTGACATGATCGAGGTTTATAAGATTATGAATGGGATTGAGCAGGTTGAGAAAGAAGTACTTTTCTCCCTTTCTCACAATACAAGAACTCGTGGGCACTCTATGAAATTGCTGAGCAGTCGGGTTAGAACAGATAAAAGGAAATACTTCACCCAAAGAGTGATTAACATATGGAATTCACTGCCACAGGAGGTCGTGGCAGCTGCAAGCATGGACAGTTTCAAGAGGAAATTAGATAAACATATGGAGCAGAAGTCCACCAGTGGCTATTAGCCACAGGGTATAGAATGAGAACTCTCAGTCTGGGGCAGGTGATGCACTCTATTCTTGGTGCTGGAGGGGGCAGCAGTGGGAGGGCTTCTGGTGCCCTGGCCCCACTGCTGGACCTCCTGATGGTACCTGGTATATTTTGGCCGCTGTGTGACAGAGTGTTGGACTAGATGGGCCATTGGCCTGATCCAACATTGGCTTCTCTTATGTTCTCATGTTCTTAACTTAGCATCATGATTATTTTTTACATGAATTGTGCCAAGAGGTGCTGAGCCCTACCAACATCCCACTGTGCCATACAGTAGCTCGGGTTCAGTTTAATGCTGCCCAGAACCAAGAAAGCATCCTCCGTGCCCCCCTTGCCTTACAGCTGATGTGACAGTCTTGGGTGAACTACTTTCATCAATAGTTGCCTTATCCGGCCATGGTTAAAGCCCATACCTGCAACTCTGGAAGCTGGCTAGGAGGCCGTGGCAACATCAGGGCTACAGAAGCAAGAGCCACAGGAGGAGCCCGGAGCCACAAAGAGTCAGGAGACAGTGACTTCCTGGGAACAGCAGCAGACAGCAAGACATTGTATTGAAGCCTCAGGTTGGGTGGGGCTGACAAAGGAGAACACAGAGGGAGGTCCACTGGCTCCAAAACCAGGACTGAGGCAGGCCCCACCCCTAACTGGAAGACATTGGCAGAGCCTGGCATGGCCCTGCCTCTAGGCAGACCTCTAGTAGGCAAAACTCTACACTGTCTTGGAGGACAGGTCCAGCCACACCTAAGTAGTCAGAGGGTGCACTGAGGAGAGAGGACCATGGCTGTTGTAAGCCTCCCTCCTTCCCTAGGTTGAGATGGGGGGGGGCAGAAAAAGGAGGTGGCTGGTGGGCACACCCGCCTTGGGTCTCCAATGAGGTGGAGTCTGACATGCCTCAAGGTGTTCAGCAAATTTTCCTGTGCATCTCATTTTTCCAAAAATTCTATTCATTGATTTGTTTCCAAAACATTTTAAAAAGTAATCAAAGACACAAGCTTCCAAAACTTTTAAATAAGTAATCAGACACAAGCTTTTACTTATTTATTTTCAAATAAATAGGTTTTTAAAAATACACTATACTGAACAGCAGAATTTAATACACCAGTGTATTAAGATCTTATGTCTTAAAAACTGAGAGACAAAAAAAAAATAATTGGGTTTATTTGAAAAGTGCAGCACTCTTTCAGCAGTCCCCCTATTGTGTAGTAGTTTTTGAACCTCAGGTTACTGGGATTTTGATAAAAGAGTTGGCAACTGTTACCTACTAGGAACTTGAGCTGAGCTGGTCAGTATTCTTTGTGCTGGTGGGTGAAGTGACTGCTCCTTTGCCTGTTCTCCTGCAAAGCTATCAGTTAAGTTATTGGTCTGTGTGGGAGAACAGGAGGAAGGAATAGTAGTTAAGGGTTTCTATATTTGTTAAACATACAAGACAATAAAAGATGTTTCTACTGAAGACAATGGCCTCTTAAGCGGAGCACTGGGCAAATGAAAAACAATGAAACCGTGATCTTCATGATGTATTTGCACTGACCTTTGTTTACTGCTTTTGGAGGAAAAAGGATCTTATAATTTCAAACACTGAAGCATCCTGCTGCTTCTTTATGCTGCTGTGGCCATCTTGATGTGTGATACCCAAGCAATTGCCTGCCTTTTAAAAGGGCTTGGCTTTTTATTCCTTTTATCTTTAGTAAGGGGAGGGCTTTGAGCAGCCTAAAGGAATGCATTTTTAATTGAAGAAATGGTACAGTGGGAAGAACAGCCCTTCCCCCAATACCACAGCCTGATCCAAATCTGTGTCCACTTTTTAATAAGTCTGGAGGTCCACGAAAGCACCTTAAACACCATGAATAGTTAATCTGTTGAACCTTTTTGCAAAGCATGGCAGGGGAGGAGGAGGCATTCTATTGGTATGATTAAACCTGATTGGGAGGCATTTTACATAAATGGCCATCCTGGTGAAGCCACCTGGGCCTTTGCTCAGGCACTCATACCAGTTGTTTCATATACTGATTTCCCCAGGTATTCATTCTGTAGGCTATTAACCATGTGGCCTAATGCAAATTGCTGAAATAAAATTGCACAAAACAGTTGGATAAAAAACTTGATACTTGTTGGAAGATGTATTTGTTATTATCCTGTGTCTGGAAGATAAATGGAATGCTTGTTTGACCAACAAACAGGAGAAAGATCAGAGACCTTAATTTAAAAGGAGAGGAAGGAATAATGGGAATTCTTAGACTAATAGATACTGTGTAAAAAGATAACAAAGGGAGGCATCTAGTGGTGATGATGGTATTACCTCAGCAGGACAGTTTATTGCAAAACAAGTTTTCAGAGCCCCCATAACTATTCTCAGTAGCTTAAAGTTCAGAAGCATAGTCTGTAAGGGGGGGGGGACCCAGAAAGTATTCCAACTCCAGTTCAGCTAAAATGGGCAAGAGCAGTTATATCAGCAAGCTAAGCTAAGTAAAAGATTTACATTTATTTTTGGATTATTTCCAGTTCCTGCATATCAAGGAACTTGATCTGGTTCACCATTATAAAAGATTTCTAAGACAGAAACTTATCCTTAAAAACTTTGGGGACAATACACTTAATGTTAGTAGCAACCAAGACCCATTCAAAGTAGCACAATGGAAGGGAGCCAAACTATACTTTACAGCAGAGATCAACGATTTGATCCCCATTCAGTTAACTGAAGTGATGCCAAGTTACTCTGCCAGTTTTCTTGTGGGGCATTTGTGTGTGCTATATGTTTAACCCTTCCCAGAGCCAGTATGGTACAGCAGTTAGTCACACTAGGATATAGAAGACCTAGCCCTGAATCTTTACTCTGGAAGCTTGTTGTATCCAGCACCTTGGATCACTCACACACTGTCAGCTTAACCAACCTCACAAGATAAAATGGAAGAGAGAAGAATTTGGGTTCCTAATGAGGAAAAAGGAGTGGTATAAATTAAGTTAATTAAAATACAAAAATCAAAATAACCATCCTGACGTTCGTATTTGCAATTATGCAGATAATGCGTATCTCTTGAGGGCCAAAAAGGTTTTAACTTGGAAAAGCACAGAGAAAGAGCTAACCCTTCTCTCTACAGCAATCAAATTTGGAAGCCATGTAACATGATTTCATATTTTAAAAACTGGGAGATCAGTATAATAATATGGCCTATATTATGTAGGCCCCAAAAAAGAGGGGGGGAACAAACTAAACCGAGCAAGCAAAAACCTCCAAAGGAAGTTTAGAAAACTTATTGAGGGCCAAAAGTTAAAAACATAAGTATAGACAAAAGAGTGTTTATTTCAAAGGGGCCCAAATAAAGTCTCATAAAATGTTCAAAGTGACAAATGCACAAAAAAGAACAGTGCATGACGTGACATGTTTTGACTCACAAGAGCCTTCTTCAGAGGTCTAATAGTACAAAGTACACAATACACCAAGCAAAAAAGGCGCTGTAATACATGTAAGGCAATAAACGATAATATAGGACCAAAAATGGAATGCTGTAGGGAGAGAGAAAAAATGTTTTAGATTAATATTTAATTACTCAATTGAAAATCCCATCCCTTATTAAAAAATATTTTACTGTACCTAAATATAATATACTTCCAATATGAAATTGAATGACACACCAAAAGATTTTTATTTGGGGCCACAAATATGTCTGGCCTTGTGTCAGAAGTAGTTGCATATACTGGAAATAATATCAGTACCAATATGTACCTGGAAATAAAGAGGAAGATAAATTCCAAAATGTATTAAATAAAAATATAAGGAATTAAAGAAAGAAATGCCTTCCAGTTTAGGTCCTAAGAGTGCTGGATAAAGAGGAAGGCTAGTTGTCTGAGGATGAAATTCCTCAACAAAGTGAGCCAACTCACTGCATTCTCTTACATAAAGCATTAAAAATCCTACAGCTTTCTGGTAGAAATCCCCAAGGAGGAGGAGGAAGATGATAAAGGAGCCCCTGAGGTTTTCTCTATGGTCAGAGAGCTGGGTTTTACTTTTTCCTTCCCTTCCTTTTTAAAAACTGAAATAAAAGAGGAATGGCCAGCTCCTACCAACAGGCTAAAAGAATGTACTCTTTTCCTCCCAAGTTAACCAGCTTACTGAAAGTTCCAGTGGTAGATGCTCCTGTGACTAGCTTAGCATCAGGAGTGGCTCTTCCAAAAGTGGGAGGGGGCACCCTTAAAATTCCCAGTGATCGAAAAAGTGACTCAGCTCTCCACAGAGCCCATGAGGCCATTGCCTTCTCCATTAAAGCTTCTGCTACCACTTCTTGGATGGCAAGAGCCTCATACATGTGGCTTCTTAAATTGTCCCAAGAATACCCAGATTTAAATCAGTGCCTGTCAAGATCTTCTTCGTGGTCTCTGTGCATCACACCTGTGGGATCTAGTGCGCCTGCGCTGATCCGATCGGTGTTGTACCAAGCCCACAAAGGGATTTTCACGCCTCCACCCTGAGCCTGCAGGGGAACCCCTACTGTGCATGCCCAAGGGGGTGGGGGGTGGGCATCCTGCCAGTTCCTTCTGACTGCTATCAACCAAAGCATCCAATGTCTGTTGGGCCATATATCGGCCACCACATCCGTCCTGCCATTCGCAAGACTCCACATGAGACCTCTTCAGATGTGGTTTTTGCAGCACTTCAAGCCCTCTTGAATGTCTCAATCCGTCCATCTCCAGCCCCCATCGAATATCCAACCCCCCCTGGCGTGGTGGACGCTTGTCTCCAACCTCACCCAGGGTGCACCCTTCCAACCACAGAGACTGAGTCTCATACTTACCACCGACGCGTCCCTGTGGGAATGGGGAGCCCATCTCAATGGCTTATGTGTCGGTTATCCATGGGATGCTCCCACTTCAACCAAACACATCCGTTTCCTGGAACTGTTGGCGATCAGGCTGGCATTGAGGTCCTTCCAGCCCCATACTTCAGGGACATTGTGTAGCTGTTATGACAGACAATACTACAGCACTCAGCTGTGTCAACCGTCAAGGTGGGACAGTGTCCTGGAGCCTATGCCGTCTGGCGATCGACCTCTGGGATTGGTGTATACACAACAACATCTTCCCTGTGGCCACTCACATTCCAGGGACCTGCAATGTGAAGGCAAACCTTCTCAGCAGGGGTCTCACTCAGCATCATGAGTGGGAGCTGAACTGGAGTTACCTTCGTCCCCTCTTTCAAAAATGGGGTAGTCCTCAGATAAACGTTTTTGCTTCCAGAAAGAACACAAAGTGTCCTTTCTTCTGCAGCCGGGGGGGAGCAGACCCTCTCTCTCTAGGAGACGGTCTCCTCTACCCATGGGGACAGACGCTCATTTATATGTTTCTTCCTCTACCCCTACTTAGAAACTAGCCAGGCTCATGCCAAACTGTATCTTAGTGGCTCCATGATGGCCCAGGCAACCCTGGTTCACCACTCTTATTCGCTTCGCAGGAAGCAGGTACTACCACTTCCCCAAGGTACTGGATCTCCTCATGGAGAGCAGAACGCTACTTTACATCAGTGTAGATAGCCTGAAACTGATGGCCTGGCGAATAGTTTGATAATGTTCTCTGATCGAGTCTCAGAGGTCCTGCTGAATGCTCGAAAGGCATCCACTCATCTTTCCTATCAGAGGAAGTGGCTTAGGTTCCTATCCTTCTTACAGTCTTCAACCACTTCACCAACGATGGCAGGTCTCGACAAAATCCTCGAGTTCCTCCTGTTGCTCGCTGACCAGGGACTTTGCCACTCTTCCATGAGGGTCTACTTGGCAGCTATTTCTGCCTACCATGACAGGCTGGATGGTTATTCTGTCTTTGCATATCCTGTGTCAAAGAAGTTTCTTCAGGGTCTCATGGGCTTGTACCCTCCTGTAACTGCCCCCACGCCATTGTGGGATTTGCCATTGGTGCTCCGTCATCTCACGAGAAAACCGTTCAAACCTATGGCATCCTGTGCCCTTCAGTATGCCACTTGGAAGACTGCATTCTTGGTGGCGATTACATCGGCCAGGAGGGCCAGTGAACTGATAGCACTACGCCATGATCCTCCATACCTAGTCTTTCTGCCAAACAGAGTGCACCTGGTGCCGGATGTTTCCTTTCTACCGAAAATAGTTTCTGAATTTCATTTGAACTCAGAAATATTTCTGCCGGATTTCTTTCCGTGCCCTTAGGGGGAAGAACAACGTCTTCTTCACACCCTTGATGTTACGAGGACGCTTCTCTTCTATATAAACTGGACTTGGCCTACTAGAAAGGACAACACCCTGTTCCTTTCGTACTCCACCACCTCTCTAGGGTTGTGAATTTTGGCTCAACGCCTGTCCAAATGAATTGTCGGGACAATTAGGTTATGCTACTTATAGCAAAGCGCGCTCTCCCTGTTCGCTTGATGGCGCATTCTACCAGATCGATGGCAACCTCCACGGCTTTTCTGAAGGGGACATCCCTGTCCTCTATCTGTAGAGCTGCCACATGGTCCACACCAACCATGTTCATTAAACATTACACACTAGATGTTTGTGCACAATATAAATTTGATCTGGGTCATTTGGTTCTGTCCTCTGCGGTGCGCTGAGTCTGACAGCACCCAGCTCCAGGTGAGCCACTGCTTTTCAATCTCCCATAGGTGTGATGCACAGAGACCACGATGAAGATAAACAGGTTGCTTACCTGTAATTGATGATCTTCGAGTGGTCATCTGTGCAGTCACACCGCCCACCCATCCTTCCCCACTGCTGTCATCCTCAGTTGTTTATCTCACATGGCTTTGGTTGATAGCAGTCCAAAGGAACTGGCAGGATGTCTGCGTCCCACCCCCTTGGGCATGCACAGTAGGGGTTTCTGCGCAGGCTCTGGGTGGAGGCACGAAAATCCCTTTGTGAGCTTTGTACAATACCGATTGGATCAGCGCAGGCGCACTGGATCCCATAGGTGTGACTGCACAGATGACCATTCGAAGATCATCAGTTATAGGTAAGCAACCTGTTTTTACATGTACAGTCTTCATGTCTGATGCTAGCCTGGACACGATCAAGTTCTCAGCAAGGGCCGTGGCTTCCACACTGATAGCCAGAAGACATCTCTGACTCAAGTCCTGGAATGTGGACTCCCTTTCTAAGAATCATGTGGCATCTTGGCCTTTCCTGGGTGGCACAAGAAATGCTTGTAGGCATACCCTTCCAAGTGACCACAGACTTACAGATCACAACAGATGCCAGCCTGATGGGTTGGGGAGGCCATTACACAGTGGGTCACATGCTGGACCTGGTCCCATCAAGAAGCTTCCCTCAGCATCAATCTTTCGAACTGCATGCAATTCATCTGGCACTTCTTCACTTCCAAGACCATCTGTCTCAATTGAACATATGTATATGAACAGACAACACTATGGCCGAGGTGCATGTGAACTGCCAGGGAGGCACCAAAGCCAAAAGGCTACAGCAGAAGTCAATTAACCTTATGTCCTGGGCAAAACAATATCTGGCCTCTCTCAGAGCGGAACACATCACTGGCATAGCAAATGTTCAAGCAGATTGGCTCAACTGCACCAGGCTGGACCAGGGGGAGTGTACCCTCCGCCAGGAAAAATTCCAGTTCCCAATTCTACATTTCAGCCTACCATGCATACCTTTGTCTCCCTGACCAATGCCAAGATACCCAGATTCTTCTTGTTGTCTGTCTGTTTGGTACACATTGTGGACTGTTATCAGCTGCAGGAGTCTCCAGACTGAGGATGGGCTCCTCCTCCCCCTGGAGATGGAAAGTGCAATCAATTTCCTGCCTCCAGGGATTGTGGAATAGGAACCCAAGCATATCAGGGTGTCCTCCTCACCCTCAAGAAGAAGGAACCTAATGGTAAGTCCAATGTTTTGTTTTCTCAGCCTAAGCTACTGCACAGGTTTATTGTGAGGATACAGTGGAGGAGACAAGAATATTGTAAGCTGCTTGGGATCTCTACTGGGGAGAAAGGTGTAGCGTAAATCACTAAAGAAATATAGCATCAACAAGAGGCGTTATATTATTTTCCTGTGTGGAAGAATAATTTGGCAGCAGGTTCTGGGAACTGTACTGAGAAAAGCTGGGGCATGAATGAGCAAGAAAGAATTTATCCCTTGAGACAAACTTTCATTTGAGAAAGACCGTACTTGCATGATTTTGTTTCCACTGCCTTTCCCCATCTCTGTCTCGGTCTAATTGGCTTTCCCTTTGCCCCATTTCAGAACACAGAAATGAAAAGGAAAAGATAAAAATGGGGAAAATAATCATTTCTTTCAAATTTCATTGCTAGGAACATTTATGATATTTTAGGGTCCAAGCCTTCATTGAGCATTCAGAGCTTGTTTTCTTGGGGTTGCTCTCTCAGGATCTTTGTCTTTATCCTGAAGCAAGCTGTCTACCTGCACATAGAATTCCAGGGTGTTTCAACCAAACTCTGTCGCTGAATCTCTTCTGTCATCATAAAACTCTTACTCAACTGGTAATTCTATTATTTTCATGATTGCCAAGGAGAGAATTAAGTCTGGCAGCTGTGACCTTGATTAATTTTTCAGCTTGCGTCAACTTGTGTTCATTCCGTTGACTATGCAAACACATTAAGTTGAAGTGAGTTCTCATGCCCATAATAATGTATTTAGCATCCCCACATGGCTGCCCCAGAGTAATCAAAGATTTATTTATTTTTGGAAGAAGGCTGAAGGTGGGACTTCTTGCTGCTTTTGTGCATAAAGTGGAAGAAGCATGAAACAGACTTGGTGAACTGTTTCTTCCACTAAATCATAAAGGACAGCTGATCAAGTGATTTGCTTACCTTGGAGTGCTGAGTTTGCACATCAGTACTGATTACAGTTTTTGGCATTGACGTGGGGTTTTTGGCAGAGACCACATCAAGCAGTAAATCAGCAGCATAGAAAAACTGTCATATGGTGGAAGCATTTAATCCTCCATATGGATAAAGGCACTGTGTGTTCCTCAGAGTAGCAAAGAATCAGTACATGTTCCACAACTATGATGTGTTAAAGTGTTGTGTTTATACAAATTGTGTGCAATTCTCATACTCCAAACCAGTTAAAACATTCCTAGTACCTATAGCCTCTGGCTGTAACCTATATCTTGTAAAATTTTACAATAGAGATTCAGCTGAACCTTTCCTTCCTTCTGACCCAATTTGGGACTGGTGCACCCAATTATTTAATAGTTGTCAGAAGAGAGTGGAGCTTGCTATTTGGAGGGATTATCCACGTGAGTATATGCCACTTTTTTTTTTAGTACTTAAGACTGTATTTAAAGGAATCAGAATATGTTTATGCAATAAATAAACGTGCTGGGTGTTAGTCTATGACTCTCTTCTGCTAAGTATTGTTTCAAGAGGAAAAGACTTCCTTCAATTGAGAATGACTTTTTGTGATGGAGAATTTCTTCATTGGAGAAAATCTGGGTTTGTCAAAGAAAGTCTTTCTCTGTTGGAGGAAGACATGGTGGAAGATAATCATTAGATCCAACCCTAGGTTTACATCACAATAAGTGCCATTTTCAGACTTCTGTTCTGTGCATCCAAGACATGACAATGTATTGTAATAAGGTTCTGCCTTGTGTCTGCCATGCTTTTATAAAGTGTCATCCATATTTATAACATGGAAATCAGTATAAGGGCAAAACAAGATGTGACATTTGCACCATTTTGGAAATCTACATGCATAGAGTACTGTACCTGCAGATTCAAATGGGGCAAGTAGTGCCCCCACACCCATGTGGGCTCAGGAAAATGGTGTATGGGAAGGGGGCAGATGTGCATCATTCCCCTGTGTCATGGTCTCTGTCTGAAGTGGATCCCTGTGATGTCATAAAAATTAGTTCCCCGCAGCTGCTTTGTGCCTGCAGAGAAAGTGATTTCCCCGGACCTGCCTCATTAAAAAACCTAACAACTAGTATGACCATATACTGTATTCTGTTTAAGAAGTGGCTGTCAGGTAACCCTGCCATTGCTGGGGTAGGGAGTGGGGGGCTCATCAGGCATCTTTCACTGCTTTGGAATGCGGGAGGGACTGGTGGCTCCAGTCTCACTGATTTAAGAGCATCTGTTCTGCTTCTTATCAATTTGCCTGACCTTGGGTCTCATGCCGCCTTGGGATGGGGAATTTACTGGTCCGGGTGTTTTCTTTCATGGCTTAGCGCGTGTGTGAAATGTATTCATTGGCTTGTAGGTGGTGGGGGGTAGTTTGAATGGGCTATATCTGCTATTGTTTTGTATTATCTGGTATCACTGACAAAGAACTGGTTCCTGCAGCTCTTTGACTGGTCTTTAATAAATACTATCTTCAAATGAAGCCTGGTGTTTGACTGACTATCTGGAGAACTTGACAGATTGTCAGTGACCCTCTGAATTGGGTCCCTCGCCATTCTCACCTCTCTCCTACACCGAGATAAGTGATGAAGAGGATCAAGTGGTGGTGACCACATCGCAAGACACGGTCCCCACCTCGACAGTACCAACCACCACGGTGCCAACCATGATGACGGTGTCGGTGACAATTGCCGAAACCATGGAACCCTGAAGAAGACTTCGGGGGTGCTTACTTTGACCAGTTTTTTGGGGGGCATATGCGAGTGTGAATACGCATCCTTGGAAAAGACGGGAATGGGGGAAACCACTAGCAGAGACTTTCGAAACGTGGTCGTTGACCCCCATTGGGCCTCACTGAGAGAGCTGCTACGAACGGTCCCTCTATTGCCTGAGCATGGCGACTGAAGCGGAAGGGCCCTGGATTCACACGGTGGAGCGGGAGGAAGCATCGGAACCCTGAAGCAGACGGCAGGACCTCAGTTGAGAATGCCTCTTGAGACTGGTGGAGGAGTCCCTCCAAAAGATCCCAGAGATGAATGCGGAGGGAATGCAATGAGAGCTCTATCGGCGGCTGCCACAGCAGCCTGTGGTTCCCCCAGCTCCCCCAGCAGTCCCAGTGGGGCCACAGTGCCGCAGCTGGGGGGCCCCATGCCCTGCACCGCAGCGTGTCCCAAGAGGCTGGGGTCGGATGCCCCTGAATCCTGCTGAGTTACTGGATGCTACATTTGACAGGACCCCCGAGAAACTCTCATTCTTCCTGGTGAGTGCTGAGAAATTCATAGATAACTGGGGCCACCTATTCCCGAATGAAGAACGCATCATGGACGCAATAGCCTCCCAGTTACGGGACGCAGCAGCCGATTGGTATGTAACCTTGCATCATGAAGATGGTCAGGAACTCCGCAAGGTGGATGCTTTCATGTGGGCCTTACAAGCTCACTACAAGAATTCTAATGTGAGTGAGACAGCTCAGGCATTCCTGCGCACCTTCCAGCAAGGGAAGAAATCCATACAAGAGTACACCAAGGAGTTCAGCAGGCACACCGCGAAAATCAGAGAGTGGCCAGATGGGGTACTAGCCCAGCTTCCATGGAATGATCCATGGAATCATCCGCCACGGAGATCCATGGAATGATCCTCCGCGGGGGAAAACCCAGATCCCTACTGGCCTGGATGAAAGAAGTGGCGGACACCGAGAGCCGGCTCTGCACCACCCACATTGATGATGCAGTCACCCTGGGGAAAGCCGCCTCAGCCACCTCCACCCCGGGGAAGGCTAAAGCAGCGGTCCCTCCACCGCGGCCAAAGGATGGTACCCAGGAGCAACGGATGAAGCAAGGGCTGTGCCTCAAATGTGGGGAATCGGGCCACTTCACAGCTGCATGTCCGGGATCAGGTCCAACCATCTCTGCACCGAAAGGTGAGAAGAAGAGGATCGACACCCCGTCAAGAAAGCTGACTGCAAAGCCAAAGGGGTCGTGGGCCCTACAGGCTAGCCCGATTGATGAGGACACCGAGTCTTCCGGAGAGGAGCCTTTCTAGCTGGTGGGAAATGGGAAGGACCTGCTGTGAACAGCACTGAGCAGCAGGTCCCCAATCCCAAGGCGCTACGACTGGTGAACAATTACCCTTCCCTCTTCTTTGTGACTGTGACTGTCATCTACCCTGAGCTCAACACACATGTTAGAGTCAGAGGTCTAATTGATTTGGGGTGTGGGAGAGACTTAATCAACCCATCTTTGGTAATGGGGCTAGGGGCAAAGGTTGTTAAACTCCTGGACCCGCTGATTTTCACTCAAGATAGACCACCATGAAAGACCCCTGTAAATATGAGACTGTGCCATTGCGTGTGGGGGCGGGAGAATACTGGGAACTCAGGCCCTTTGTGGTCACCCAGGCAGCACGTTTCCCCTTAGTGCTGGGCAGTTATTGGCTCCACGACCACGACCCGTATATCCTGTGGGAGGAAGGGGTGGTGAAATTCATCTCCCCCCACTGTAAGGAGCATGTGTGGAGTGAGTCCTGGAGGGAGCCAGTCCTGGTTCAATGGGTGCCCGCGGGGCTCACTGATGCAGAACTGAACTCGGTCCCCCACAAGTATCAGGATTTAGCACCAATATTTGAGGAAGCGGAGGTGGATGAGTTGCCCCCCCACTGAAACTCCGACTGTGCAATTGAACTGTTGCTGGAGCAAAAACTCCCTAAAGGGAAATTGTATTCTATGAGCCCTGTGGAGAAAGCAGAGCTGAGGTGGTTCATTGACAAGAACCTGGCTAGAGGCTTCATCTGCCCCGCCTCTTCCCTGTGTGTGGCTCCCATGTTGTTCAGGAAAAAGAAAGATGGGGGGCTATGATTGTGTACTGACTATAGGGGGCTGAATGCGGTGTCAACCACGAATGCTTACCCTCTACCCCTCATCAAAGACTTCCTGGCAGTGATTGCTGGGGGGGAAATCTTTTCTAAATTGGATTTGTGGGATGCGTACTTCTGAGTGTGCATCAGAGAGGGAGATGAATATAAAATGACTTTCAACACCCCGCTGGGGCAGTTCGAGAACCTCATCATGCCGTTTGGGCTTTAAGGGGTCCGGGGTTTTTTATGAACCTTATTAACGAAGTATTGCACAAGCACCTGTTCAAGGGGGTCCTCGTGTACTCGGATGACTTTTTATTGTACTCCCCTGACAAGGTTTCCCATGTTAAACTGATGAGGGAGGTATTACAAATGTTGCAAAAGCACAAACTGTTTGTCAAGCTGTCTAAATGTGAGTTTTACTGGTCCGAGATTTTGTTTCTAGGTTACAAGATCTCACAACGGGGAATTAAGATGGACCCTGCTAAAGTCAAGGATGTTGTGGGGCGGGAAGCCCCAAAGACTCATAGGCAACTCCAAGCATTCCTCAGATTCGACAGTTTCTATAGGTCCTTTTTGGTGAATTTCGCGCAGGTGTCCCTGCCCCTCACGGACCTCCTTAAAATGAAGGGTAAAAGGGTAGAGGGATCATGCCCTGGGGCCAAGCTAGACTGGACACCTGAATGTCAGGAGGCGTTTGATAAGTTGAAGACACTATTCACCTCAGAACCGGTACTAGCACACCCAAACGAACTTAAGAAATTTATCATCCAATTTACATCGATGCCTCAGATGTAGCCATGGGCAGCGCCATCTTGCAAGAGGGGAATGATGGGAAACTCCATCTGCTAGCTTACGTCTCCAAGAAATTTAACGAGACGGAATGGAATTGGTCGGTTTGGGATAAGGAAGCGGAAGCAATTAAGTTAGCCCTGTCTACATGGCACCACTGTCTGGAGGGGGCGCGAGTTCCGTTTGAGGTTTGGACTGATAATAAAAACCTCAAACTCCTCCGGACTCCTTGGAACTTGAACACCAAACAACTCCGGTGGGCGGACTTCTTTTCCAAATTCAATTTCACCCTCTATCACTTCCCAGGGAAGGCAAACTCTTGGCTGACACCCTGTCCCGCCTTCCCCAACACGACAGTAAACGGGAGGAAGTCCGGGATTCCCATGTTCACGCCTACTCATCTCAGGGATGTAGTTACTACTTGCAGCCAGGCGAAACCCCCTCCCCCTGCTACCGAGCAGTCTTGGGACTCTACGTTCGCATCAGCCCTGACGGAGGCAGATTGCAAGGAACTGGAGAAGGAAGGGGGGTGGAAGAGTGGGATAATGGCTGCTGGCAGTGTTCCCTCTAAGCTGAGTTAGTGTGAGCTAGCTCACAGTTGTTTAACCTCCAGCTCACAATTTTTTGTCTTAGCTCAGGAAGGATGGCTCCAGAGCAAACTAATTTATACAGTAGCTAAATTGCTCACTCACAGGTTTAATGCCAGTAGCTCACAAAGTAGAATTTTTGCTCACAAGACTCCACAGCTTAGAGGGAACATTGGCTGCTGGTACAAAGGAACTAAACTTTTTGTGCCGGGGACGTTGCGAGGGGAAATCATGGGAGTTGTTCATGGTACCAAACTGGCCGGCCATGTGGGGTTTGTGAAATCACTTCAGCTTCTTCAAAGGCAGTTCTGGTGGCCAGGTATGAGGCGGGATCTTTCCCTGTTCGTTCAGTCCTGCCAAGTGTGCCTCATGAGCAAGGCCTGTCCTGGGAAGCCCTCAGGTCTGCTCGAACCGCTCCCGACCCCCTCCCGACCCTGGGAAGTGATTTCCATGGATTTCATCACGGACCTCCCCCCTAGCAAGGGAAAAATGGTGATCTGGGTGGTTGTGGATTTGTTCTGAAATCTGGAGAACTTGACAGAGGCAGATCTCCCCACAGTCCTATTCCCTGCTAAATATTTGAAGAGAAGCTGGCTAATCCAACACAAAACTTCTACCTTCATCACCTTCCCTTCCAGTTCCAAAAAAGGAATTTGCAGTAGCAGCATGCATCTTCCATAGTGAAAACCTCCTCTGCTTCTTTCTTCATATGTGCCATGGTACAAGTGCCATTGTATTTTGAAGGATCAGAGACGAGCAAAGAAATAATTATATAATAGACATTAGCATTTAGGAAGTTTGTAGTGGGAAGAAGATGCCATAATATTAATATACACTGAAAGCATCAACCAGGAATCCTCACCTTTTCTGTCTGAGTGATGAAACTGCTTGCTGACTGACACACAATATAATTCCCAGATATTCATATGCACTCAGCATCAGATCAAGCATAGTAAATCAGCCTGGAGTCAGACAGAAAGAGCTTTTTTTGCAGCACCGATACTCTGTTAATAATAGCAAAACATGACCTTTACAGCTTCTGCTTCCATTGTTGAAGGGCCATTTCCCTTTAATGCAGCTGTTTTGGAATTCTGCTTGCCAAAAGATGTGTTTATATCTGGCAAGAGCTCTCTGGGAAGCTCCAGGAGCAGCGTATGAGACAGAAGCAGAGTCAGAACTGCCTCTGCAGATATCCTTCCTTTCCCCTCCCCTTCTCTTTCATATAAATGCGCTTACACACACACATACACACACGTAGACACACCCCTCTCTCCTGGAGGGATATGGAGGATCATGTGCTGAAATGAAATGATGATGTGTGTGTGTTTGTGTGAGAAAGTGCCAGAGCAGAGCTCCTGAGGACGGGAGGGGCAGAGAGCTTCCTTCGGCTTTTCATGTGCTTTTCATGCCCTTTGTTGGTGGGGTCCGGTGTTCCTGTCAGCTGCCCGTGGCTTCCAACCCTCGGCAGCAAGAGCTGGAGCCAGAGCTGGTTATCATAGGGTAAGTCTGAAGTTCTGGGGCTGAAATAAATGTCAGATTTGTCAAAATGGGTGCTTATGAATGTGTATATATGTGTATATTTTCAGCTGTCAGGCCTCTGGCCGTCCTCTCACCCACTTACACATACAGTAGCAGCAATCTCAGCCTTAAGTGGAATTTATGCAGGCGGTGGGGGTGGGGATAGAATGCTGAGTGCATTGTGTATCCCCCTACCTGCGTTCATCTAGTAGCTGTGGGTAAATGTAAATATGCTGTTTGCTCGTAAATACTGCATTTGCACCAGGAGGTAAAATATCACAGTGCATGCACACGATGAAAATAGTAACATAAAAAAATATGATTTAATAGTTTAAGTAAAAGGGGGGGGGTGTTTTCCATTTCTGTTGAATTTTACACTGCCCACTCTAGCAGATCTTGGACTCCTCCTTGGGTCTATTCAACAGGGCTTATTCCCAGGAAATGTTCTTAAGGTTGCATTGTTAATGTACTGATGTTGTTGCTCTAAGGTGTAGCAAAGCTGCTGTTCCCATTTTGGAATATTTTCATAAGGCAAGCTAATAAAGCCTGTTTGGCATGGGCAAGTAATTAGCAGGCACATATATTTCTTCAGAAGAAATTTTAACTGAAAGAGTTTGAATGTGCCTTAATGTATTTCCTCTGTTTTAGGGCTACGGGGATCTCCATCAGAAAAACAAAATGTATTATTGCTAAGAAAATAACACTGCGATTTCAAATTCATCATCCCTCCTCCAGCAATATGTGTATTTTATAAGCAAGTGGTAGATACTATATTTTCCTTTAAGAGTCCACTGGGAGAAGCTTTTAATCAGTAACTACCTTGTAGGTAAATGAATAAGCAGACGTAGAGTCTGCAGAAACAAACAGCCTAGAAACCTGTCCCAAGAACCTGCTCACTATGCATTATAGTGGCATTATTACTGTATTTAAGGGAAGTATTTAAAACTATGAATTTTGTTTTTTGCTTGTAGCACTGAGCAGTACATGCGGTGGGTATGCTAAAACAATATAAGGGAGATAAGACACCTGTATTAAAGAAGACACATGCAATAAGGTAAAGGGTTAAAGAGCTGCAGTTGGTAGGTGCTCCCTGACACATGTACACTTGTTTGCAAACAAGCATTTGTTTCCTATGCTATGCAGTGCATCTCTTTGCAAGGGAGAAAAGAATAACTTTCATTAAAATTTTCAAGTATTATAATTTTCAGATCCAGTTTGCCATGCATGAGAAGGTGGTTCAAACAAATTTTTCTTCCCCTGCAAAAGAGTGCATTAAAATTGAAGAAATAATGTGATGAAAATAATTATAGATCCAAAAAGAAAAGATTACTCATTTTTGGCTAAATATTTTTGCAATATTTGTTCCTCATTTCCCCCCTGTATAAGCCCAAAGCAGATTACATTGGTAGAAGTTCTTTACAGAAATAAACCAATAAGCAAACACAGCAACAAAATATATCTCATGCCTTTCTGCTTGCGCCGCTTGCTGTGCTTGAGGTCTGTAGTACCTGCAATGAGAAAGGAAAAGCAAATGTTCAGCAATATATGACTGCTGGAAAAGATCTTCCTCCCAATCTTTTTCTAATTGTTATGCATCATATAAGGGGTTTAAAAGCATTCAGAACATTTCATGTACATTGTAATCCTTACAATTGTCTTGTAAGGTAGACATTTTTTTAATTATTATTTTTAATGTAATGTAAACAATGTACATACAAATAATGCAATAATTGTAAGGTAGACATGTATTATTATCCCCAGAACATAGATGGGGCACTTAGGCTACTCAGTACATTTGTCAGAAGTTAAATTCATTCCAGGGTTTTTAGCTCACAGAACAAGTGTTCTAAAACAGTTTGTTCTAGATTACAGGTTAGATCCAACCATCTTTTCTGCTCAGTCTCTGCCAGTTTCCTTTCTTATTACAGCCCCGGTTTCACATGTCTTTTTTCCAGGTAAGTCTCATGAGCCCCAGTGAATCCTCTCCTCCACTTTTTCCAGTGGAAAAGCTGTGGAAAACACTATTAATTCATACGTTTCAAGGTTAAGCTTTGGTTCTCATTCCAGATTCCAGGCCTGTGTCTTGGTGATCCCTTAGGGATACTCTGTCCTTCATCTTAGCTGTTGAAAAAGCATGGCATTCTTTGTTGCCTGAAAGTGCAAACGTATTCATTGGGGTGACTTTCAACAAAAGCATAAGGGACGCCCCCCCCCCCGAGCAAGTCCTTAACCTTGTTGCTTGTCTCTTTATTTTGAGCTGTTATAATTAAACAAGATATGTTTCCAGAATTCTTACCCAAATTTCTTCTTGGATTTTGGAGTTCTGAATGGGGCCTTGTTATTGAAATGACACATAAAGAATCTTCCATCCTACAACAACAACAACAATCTGAATTTTATATTAACATTCTGTGCCTGCAAAGTTTGCCAGAGCTTTCAGTTCTTTCATATTGTTGTGTGTATTGTAGGCCTTTTCCCCATTATTATGCCAGGTAATTTTCTTTGTTCTTGTGGTTGTTCTCAAGCCTGTTGTTGATGCTCTTTAGAGCTTTTTCTTTCTTTATGAAAAAAAACCAAAAATGAGGGGGAGACACACACCAAAGAAAAGGCAAAGCAAAAAACATGCAGAGCTACTTTACAGAAAAATTGCCAACTCCCAGCGCACTTGATGATTTCCATCAGGAAAAAAGTGTTCCACAGTCTGTGTTCAATGTGACATCACCCTCTGTTGAGACTTGTGCAGAAGATCTGTATTGACTTTTGCAGTGGAGCTGTGTATCATGCCTAGAGACATGTCTCTCTAGAGGGAGATCTAATATGGTTAGATAAATATTGGACAAATTCCCCTGATGAAAGTCAGTGCAATGCATTGGGAGTTGGGGATTTTCTTTAAGGCAAACCTTTAACTCCAGTTTGAAAGCAGATGTACATCTCTGTGTTTCTTGGCTCAATTTAAGGTGTTGGTTGTTATCTGTAAGCTTTTCAGAAACAGTGTGGTCCTAGTAGTTAGAGTGACAAGCTAGTATCTGTGAGACCTGGAATGGAATCCACACTCAGCCATGGAAGCTTACTGAGTAACATTGGGCAAGTCATTCTCTCTCAGCCTAACCTACCACAAAGGGTAGGTAACAAAAATGAGCAACACACATACTGGATGGGGGATACGCTTCTGGGTAGCAGTGTATGTGAACAAGATCTTGGGGTATGGGTGGACTGTAAGTTAAATATGAACAGCCAGTGTGATGCAGCAACAAAAAAGGCTAATGCCATCTTGGGGTGTATCAACAGAGGCATAACATCCAAATCACAAGATGTCATAGCCCTGATGTACACTGCATTGGTCAGGCCTCATCTGGAATATTGTGTGCAGTTCTGGAGGCTTCACTTTGGAAAGAATGTGGACAGAATGGAGTAGTGCAGCAGAGAGTGATGAGGGTGATTGGGGGCCTGGAGACCAAGCCCTATGAGGAAAGGCTGAGGGACTTGGGAATGTTCAGTCTGGAGAAGAGGAGGCTGAGGCGGGACATGATTGCTCTCTTTAAGTATTTGAAGGGCTGTCACTTAGAGGAGGGCAGGGAGCTGTTCCTATTGGCAGCAGAGGATAGGACTCGCAATAATGGGTTTAAATCCAGGGCGGGAAGGTATCAGCTGGATATTAGGAAAAACTTTTACAGTAAGAGTTGTGCACCAGTAGAATCAGCTGCCTAGGGAGGTGGTGAGCTCCCCCGCACTAGCAGTCTTTAAGTAGCGTCTGGACAAACATTTGTCAGGAATGCTCTAGGCTGATCCTGCATTGAGCAGGGGGTTGGACTAGATGGCCTGTATGGTCCCTTCCAATTCTGTGATTCTATGATTCTATTAAAGGGGTTGTAATGAGGATAAAATGGAGGACAGGAAAATGATGTAAGCTGCGTTGGGTCCCCAGTGGGCAGAAAAGTGGGCTATAAATATCTATTAAAGAAAAGAAACCTGGAAACTCATATACCTAGAGAACCACATTTTCTTCTGCCAACCCATGTGTGATGGGCTTCTGGGCCCAGCAGCAAGACTCATCTTGATGCAGCAGCGTGGGACCAGGAGCAGGAGGGTGCATCCAGAGTAGCCTCAGCAGCAGTGCAGTCCATCACAGGGAGGTTCAGAAGGTGAGCCTAGCTGGAGGAGCATCGAGGTGTGGTTGTGGAGAACAGGAGCTGGCTAAGGAGGGCAGAGCTTAACACAGAAACAGCTGGGGCTGTAAGTAATGGCAGCGAGGAAAGGGCATGGGGGAATTGGCTAGAGGGAGAAGGTGCAGGAGCAGAAAGCCTTGTCTCCAAGTGCTTTCAAGACCCTATGGACCCTGGGTATGATGTTCTTCTGTTCCCAGAGAGAAATGCATCATGTTCTGGTTCATGCCTACCCCCCAGCATTGCTTCTGGTGGCACCATCTCTGTAGCATGGTTGGACCTTGGTCAGTTTTCAGTAGTGATCTTGTTATGTACTATGGAATGGTCTTCCAAAGAAGGTGTCTAGCATGCTATTTGACGTACTAGTTTTTAAAATTATGCCAAGCTGGTTTCTTAAACTTCCAGAATGGTGATTTTTCTGGAAGTGTTAGGCTGCTTAGCTGCTTTATTGTTGTGGGGTTTTACTTCTGTTGTTTTAATGTAGCAGTTTTATTTATTTATTTATATACATTTTAAACTTTGGTTTTGTAAGCCACATCAGACTGAAATGAGGGAGTGGGACATATAATTAAAAAAAAAACCCACACCAAATAATATACTAAATAACTCCACACCAGTGCTCCCTCTAAGCTGTGGAGCAAAATCCTACTTTGCAAGCTACTGGCATTAAAGTTGTGAATGAGCAATTTGGCTACTGCATAAATTAGTTTGCTGTGGAGGCATCCTTCCTGAGATAAGGCAAAAATGTGAGCTGGAGGCTAAAAAAAACTCAGCTTAGAGGGAACACTGCTCTGCACCTTGTATTTTTTTCCAGTTCCTTGAGCAAAAGGAGTTGGACACTTCAGCTGGACACTTTCCTCACTTTATGCCATGGGTCTGTTGTAGAAGACATTCCCTCAAATAATGTGTAATGATGCTCCTAGAGCGTCTGTGCTAAGCTACTATGAGAAAGTGAGGCTTCATTTGTACATAGGCTCTGCTTTTTTCTTTCTAGAGACAGAAAGCAGAACTCAAACCATAGTCCAGTTTGTAAGAGGGGTTCGCCACTGGGGAAATATGCGTCTCTCTTCCTCCTCGACAAATGAACAAAATTAATGCTTCTTGTTTTATCTGTATTCCTGCATATGTGTTTTATCTCACATAAACAGGATGGAAGAGAGCAAGCAAGGCATATGTATAGGAGTTAAATGCTGTTCACCAGTTATTGACACAAGCATTGTGTTTGGGAAAGGGCAGAATATCTACTACCTCAAATTTTTTATGCAGTGTTATTCTGTTCTGCATAAAAATATGTTGAGGATACTTGTAAGCACTAAAGGTTCAGTAACTGGAACCTCTGAGTCTTGACACAAAAATGTGCATAAAGTACTTTTTGGCAGTAGAACCTTGCTAGCAGACCACTTGATGGCCTGGAGGTAGGGATTGTGGCTCTATTTAATAGTAATGCAGGGGGAGTTAAAATTGCTTGTCTATCTGTTTAAATTGGCCCTTCAAAATTATATAATTTGTGTAAAGCATGCCAAAGTAACATTTGCATTCCTAATATGCTAACACTGTACAAGTTGTGGCTCAGAGCCTAATTTAAATGTGAAGCTGGCCCTGTAGAACACTGTGCAATTTTAGCTGCCTGGTATCATGTATAAACTGGGCCTAAGTGGACTTTTAAGGGGAGTGTGCATATCTTGATATGCTCTTTTGTTCAGGGTGTGTGGTAGAGTGCAGGGATCAAAATTTTGATTCTGTGAAAGAAAATGGAATTAATTGCATCCATTTTTTTTTTAAAAAAACCCTTCTTTATTTCTTCCAGGAGAGGGCTGTCCAAAGGATCTGCAGACCGTGACATACAGGGAAAGAGTGAAGATTCTCTTCCGGCACCTTTTACCAAAAGCGTACAAGAAGCAATTAACAGCTATACATTGTATGAGTTAACTTCTGGAATCATGTTGATTTAAAAATAAAACATGTGAAGTATGGCCTCCAAGAGTAGACAAGAACAGTGTAACTTAGTATGTTCTTTAGAACATAGGAATTAGCTTTCAGTAACCTTAGAACTGCAGCATGACCTGCTGTGTATCACATCTCATCATCAAGGTTCTTGGTCATAATTTTGTGTTATTAAAAACCACCCAACTTCTAATTCCATGATGTTGGAAAAAATAGCAAATACTGTGTGGTATCTTGATTCTGAGCTTCTTTTGTTTCTAAGGTTCATGGAGCTCCCTGTATATTTTCAACATGTCTGAAATTGTCAGCTGCATTTAATAACTGCCTTTAAAGTTATTCTGGTTAAGATCCAAAGAACTGTGAAACTAGTTCCAAAAGACCAAGGATACGTTAGGCCTATGTTTTCCAATTAACAGCCTCCAATTCCCTTATATGAACTGGCGCGAACAAGATTTTAGGCAATGCTCATGATCTTAAAAAATGGCAGCAGAACAAGGAAAGATAATAGAACAAGTCTGTTGTCCATATCAATTGCATAAGAGTACCTGACTTGGATAGCTCCTTCTTTCTGGTACAGCCCAGTGAGGAGCTCCCCTTCTCATTCTGATCCTAGGGCTAAGGGAAGGGGACCTCCACCTACAGTATCAGGGGCATTGACAAAATCTTTCCACTCCTCCACCAATAGAACTGTTGCTCCACTGGTACCATTACTGTGGCAGAAGAGTGCCTGTAGTCCGAAGCGTACCTGTGAATGTAGTAGGTAGCTTATACTTATTCACAGAGGAGGAGAAAAGTCACTTAGAATTTTTTAAAATGCATTGTATATTTAACTCGTGCCAGAAGCTATTCGCTCATCTTTCCCCACCAGTATCAATCAACTGCTTTTTCTAAATTTTAATTGCAAAAAAGTCTTAAGTAGCCCCAAGCATGGTGTCTTAAGCTATGCCCATGGAAGGTAACTTGCATGGCTCCCCTTCCTGAGGCAGTCTGAAATACCCCTGAAAATCCTGTTTGCGGGGATCTCTCCTAGAAGCAATATTTCGGAAGTCATTTCAGGCCATCATTGGAGGAGGCAGCCACAGAAGTTGCACTCCATTGGACCCAACCCACTGTTCTTAAAGAAATATAGTGTGAAACATTACTTTTAAATTTTGTTTCTGCCCCCAGTGTTTCTGTTTCAACGTTCTCATCTAGTGGGCAAACGACACCCACCGACTTGAATCGTTCCTGGTCAGGGATACAGAGTTACACTACTGGCCCATCTACAGAGAGAAGCTCGGTGTATTCCTGGAGGGACGATGTATGTCATAATTTATAGTTAACCACTTTTATGTATTCTCTTCTGAAAAAAATCTCTAAAGTATTTTAAGATGTCTGCCTTACATGTACAGATCTCAGCTATATTTATTGGGAAAGTCAATCAGAAGCTGTGTGGTAAATTCCAATAAAACATTTAGTGTAGAATATCTCAGCTATCCTTTTTTCTTTGTGTTATTATCTTCATTTCTAAACATTCTCCATCTTCCACTTCCTAAGACTGCTCTTTGGGATTACATTAGTAAACAAATATTGATTTTTCCCCTTCTCGTATTAATCTTCTTTTGATTCTGCTCCTACTCAGCTTTCCCCAGCACTATCATCAACATTTGATCTTCTCAGTCTGCCTGATCTTGTTTGCCTTTATTTCTTGAACCGTGGTACCCTTGCCACCTTTCCTTTGCTAGTTTCAGCCCTGTATTCATGCATGGTGTGAGAGCCACCCTCTTTCTGATATTTTATATCCAAGGATTTGTTTCTTTCTGAAGCCTTACTTCCTGCTAAGTGAGCATATTTCTCTAAGCTTATTCATTTCCACTATTTATTTATTTTTCTTCTTCTACTCCAATTTTCCATCCATCAGCATGTTCTTTATCAGTGCTCGGTTTCAAATGTGTTTTTTCTTTCCTAATTCTTTCCTTTCTTCCCTAATTCTAATCATTTTCTTTGTTGTTTTTCCTCCTTCGAAATATTTTCCTTCACTTGTTTCTTTTGATAATCTTGTTCCATTTATATTCCTATAAACCAGCTATTTATCAGCCTCTCTCCTTTTTAAAAATCTATTGCTCCTTATATTATTACTTTCTGTTACACCTTTTTTAACTTGCATTCTCTTCTGACATTTAATCTTCCTTGCTTTGCTGTTGTTTTCTCCATAACTAGCATCCTGTTTGATCTGTAACTGTCATTCTGTATGATTTTTCCCTGTGAAAATTTTCATGTCTTGCTGTTACTCACAATGCCTCAGTTTTCTTTCTCCCAATTGTATTATGTTCCTTTCAGTCATGTCACACCAGTTCTACTTGCATTTTTAATAATCTCTTACACGTAAATTACAGTGTAAATTTTCCAGTTTTTACTTGACTTATCTTTGGACGACATTGATCATTCTATTCTTCTCTGTTAGTCTTCTGGAATGGGATCCAAAGGATTGCAAGCAGGGCTCCTATCACAGAATGTTTCCAACTTACCTCCTTTTCATTGCAGACCCCTTTGCTACTCCAACAGATAGTTCTGAAGGTCAGGCAGGGCTTATAAATAGTGCAGAGAAATGCTAATAACTCAGTCATGGGCACTTGAACTCTGGCTATGACTTGGGACCCAGCTGCAAGCGTAGAGTTGGCAAAGGGGAAAACTGCAGGAGATGAGTCAGCTGTCTCCCGAGTACTGAGCACTCCAGCATTTAGCTATGGAGGCAGTGGTTGTAGAAGCAAGAACAAATAATTACCATCTAATGCCTTGTCACACCTACAGAGAGACAGACTGGGACAGCCAAAATGCTAGAGTATATTTTCTTCTTTTTGAGGCAAGAAGGTCATGATTGATCCTAGAGGTGGATGGACTCCCAAGAGGAGACTGTATATTCTCAGGATATGAGGAAGAAAGTCTCTGATGCTGTTACTCTTACACTGTCTTGGCTCTGGCCATGAGTGACCAGATCTCAGTTCTGAGAATTAAAGTAATGATAGACTTTTAAAGGTCACAACTTCAAGAATTTCTGGCCTATCCTAATCAAACATAATTTAGGATAAGTTTAGGATTTAGAGGACTGCATGTTTTCATGTTCATATCCTTGCATGACCAGATCATGTGTACTGTTTTTATTTTTGTGTTTTAAACTTTATTATATTTTGAATGCTTCAGTCCTGATCTCTGTAAACAAACCCACACCTATTCAGTACTGCTGAATAGAGAGGCTGATTCTGAACATGATAGCTTGTAAACATAATAGATTGCCCCATGCTAGCTAATACAAGCAAAGTAGGAGACTGGGCAACCATTAAATGACAACATGGTTGTAGATGTGCAGATTTGTCTAGCGGGATACTTATTCACATTTGTTGGTGGCAGCGGCTACTACCCAGGGAGAAGCTGATAACCCCAGGGAGTAAGGGGAAGAAGTTGCTTTGCCACATGGAGGTCCAAGATGGCCATGGGGCTTTTCTGATCTCCTGAGACCTGAGGGAATGGGCCTTGCGAGACTGCTCCTTCACAAATAGTAGAGGACATGGTTTGGGAGTCTGCACTGGAAAGGGGGAATATTATATGAGGGAAAGTGCTCTTGCTTCTGGCAGAGTCTTTGAATTCAGCCCTTATAGAACAATCCTGAACAGGTCTACTCAGACTCCTGCTCAATTCTATTCACTGGGGCTCATTCTCAAGAGAGTGTTCTTATTTTAGTGGTATTGAATTTCATGTTCAAACAATATTTGAATGATTTGTTCCTATATTCAATTTTATCTCAGTGAGTAATGAATTTTTTAGATTTGAATATGTATAGAAATGACGCTGTTAATCTTAAAAACTGTAGGAATTTGATAAAGCTAATGCACAAAGAGTGCATCAGTTGTTTTGGGATGTGGATGAAATGCTGTTTGAAGGCAAAGTGAGTTCCCAAACTGAGAATCTAAGGGCAGAATGTAAAGATTGGACCAACAGATCTCTTCACTTAAGGCAAGTCTTTGATTATTTTATCTGTCTTGATGTGTAGACTGTCTCTTTCTACAGCTATTTCCCCTCAAACATGTATGCAGTTTGCTTTTTTATTCATTAGCTTGAGCAGTGAACATCATATGATGCCTGTTGTAGTCACCAAACTGAATTCAAGTGTTCGGAATTCTATAGAGTTTGCATATGTTTCATTAGTAATGCACTGAGAGCCAGTTGGGTGTAGTGGTTAAGTGCGCAGACTCTAATCTGGGAGAACCGGGTTTGATTCCCCACTCCTCCACTTGCAGCTGTTGGATGACCTTGGGCAAGCCATAGTTCTGTCAGAGCAGCTTTCTCAAGAGCAGTTCTCGAAAGAGCTCTCTCAGCCCTACCTACCTCACAGGGTATCTGTTGTGGGGAGGCGAAGGGAAAGGAGATTGTAAGCCACTCTGAGACTCAGATTGAAGGGTGGGGTATAAATCCAATCTCTTTTTTTTCTTCCTAATTTGGTCTTTTGCAGGATCTTGGGGAAACAGCTTGTTCTTCCTAACGATGAGGGCTTTCAGCACTACCAGAGAAGAAATACCAACTCTGTATGTTCCAGATCCTTACCTAGCTTGAGCGAAATGCCCAGCAGTATGAAAGAGTATGTTGATCCTTCAGTGTGAACTGTCACTTAATGCATATTCTTTATATAGTATGTTTGAAAGTCATACGTATTTTTTAATATAAAACTACGTCTAGGACCCAAGCCTGGGTCCCTGTGAGCCACTACCCCTTAAGCGAGCAGGCAGCACTCAGAGCGGTGGGTCCTCAAGGTTATCTGCACACAAGGAACCAGACCTTAGTAAAACATATAAAGGTTTATTAAATACTTTAAGAAAATATGATATCACTAGGCAACAACAGTCCCTACAATCCTGCAGCAAGAAAATAAGAAAAGCTAACTTTTCTAAATAGAACAAAGTTTGAGTCCAGTGGCACCTTTAAGACCAGCAAAGTTTTATTAAAACTGTAAGCTTTAGTGTACACGCATGCTTCCACAGACAAAATGGAATAAAATCTCCTCAAGCACTACTTATAGGAAAAAAGAGGGTGGGGGCAGCCATTAGAAAGGGCCACTCAGAGCCAAGATGCATATGCAGAGCCGAAATCAGATCAGGTGGCCAGTAAGATCAATGAATGGCAGCAAATTAGCATGTAAATGCAAGAGTTAACAAAGTGATGTGAGAATGAAGCTAGAGTCCAGCTGCTTCAGACCAACACAGCTACTCACATGAAAGATAAGATAAATGAGGCAAGACTCATAAGTGTTTAATTTGTTATAAGTTATTGGAAACTATAATGAAAAAAATTAAAACAGTCTATTATATAAATAAGAATATAAAGAATGTATATAGACTAGAAGGAAGAAGCAGCTGGACTTTTTGTTGTATCTATATGTCATTTTGTTTGTAGGTGTTATGTGTCTTATGTGTTATTGTTAAAATAATAAAAGAAATAATCCAAAATGAATTCTCTATCTAATACTTCAATACCAGGTATTAGATGGCACACCTCCAGAATATCAGAGTCCAAGCTAGAGGCTTAAGCATTGTCTACGTAGCAGTCCATCACAGTGGGGCTTAGCATAGTCTGAGCCAAGGCCCAGTCAAATAATCGTTAGCATGGGTTCCCTCTTGTCTATGGCTTAATAATCTTTGGCCATCTGGCATCAGGTGATCTCCCAAACCCAATCAGGGAGCTCACTTGATGGAATTCTCTAGAAGATGATGACATCTGGTCCTGTTTCTCCCCTCCCATCCAGTTACAGAACTGAACATAAATTCCCAGGATTAGCCAATTATCACAGTCTTGAATTTGGTTTTGAAGGAGATAAGGATGGTGTAGGCAGAGAGGCCCAGTTGTGGACACCTGCAAGCCAGAGCAGGCTTACCAATATTCACATTAATCCTGGGGTGGGGGGCATTTCAGGGTGCTTTGCCTCACAAACTATAACAGTTAACAAAGGCTCGTGAAGGAACTCATGTTTCTTCCAATATTGTCCTAATAATCAGAAGGAAGAGTCCTTACAGAGATACGTTATCTATGGAGATTCTTTATGAAAAATAGAAAGAAATAGTTAATTCTCATAAGCAGTAACTATGGGCAGTTTATAAAGATAATTGTACAATAATTTTAATTCATTAATATTTTTGTAACAATGCAGCTGATGTGGAAAAAAATAACTTATTATTTCTTGTACATAAAAAGTATTAATGAAAAGCTTGGACCATAGATTTTCTTGGTTAGATAACCTGTTAGGTAGAGAGTTTTGAGGATCAGGGATTGATGTCCATGGGGCATCTGTTTTAGTCACTAGTCCACAAAGTGATGCTCCCTTCCCATAAGTCCCTTCCCCTCTTTCCTTAGACCTGGCAGAATTGTGAGTCATAGTTTTGGAACTACTGGAAAAGCTCTGTGTGGCAAGTGAGGCAGCTAAAAGGAGGTATTCACCACCCAGAGGGCACTAATGGCTAAGAGACAACCTTCAGAAGGATGTTTTGTCATTCTTCTTTTTGCAACACAACTATTTGGTCAGTTGTAATATAGCACTTTTTCTTGTGTCTGGAAAATGTCTTTAGGTTACACATTTTGGGCTCCAAACTGATCCCTGCAGCTTCTCCAGTGCACAAGGCATTCAACGCTGATTTAGATGAGTCATCTGTGTATTCATTTTTGGAAGAAGAAATCTATGATGCAGAGGGGAAAATCGAAGAGTATCTTGCATTTGACAACAAGGAACTGTAAGCACTCCATTTTTAAAAAGAATATAATAAAAATGATTAAGATACCTTTAGGAAAAGGTCATGTTTCTCTGTACTAGCTGTTTTCTTTATAATAAAAATACTTTATAATTTCTTTATATTAAAAATATGAAATAGTTGGTCAGTTTGGGGCAAATCCAATAAGACAATATAAGCTAATAGACTGTTTCTTAATAGAGAACAGGTAATATTTGGTAATAAAGCTTTAATTTGCTTGAATTAGTGATGATGAGAGTTTGGAGCAAAAGAAATCTCAGCTTGCTCAGAAGAGGACGAAGCGTGGCATTCCTCCTGTTTCCCCCAATGCCTGCATCAAAGATACTGTCACTGCAGAGATATTTGATCATGTCTGGAAGAGTGTAATTGAAGTACTGGAAGAACTAATAAGAAAGAACTGGGAATCAGCTACTGCAGGTAATTGGAATGTTTCTGGGAAAAGCACTTCTGGAAATAGTCTTAAAGCTATTAATTTCTGTATGTTTTAGAAATTCAAACTGTTCTAAACTGTGATTGAGAAATGCATATTTAGCCTGCGCTAAAATATCCTTCCAAATCAGTCTCTGGCCTCGTTTCTGTATTGTTGTTGTCCTGTGCAAAGATGCTAGGAATGATGGCTTGCGTTAGCCCTGGTTTGCTTTGGTATGTATGCAACACAAAATCATGGTTAAAACTGGGATGTGAAAGAGGAATTGCTGTGCTGGTGGGATGGAGAGGGCAACATGAAATCCTAAGACTGGATTTACTTTGCAAGGAGCCAGCATTGTATTTATCTTGGACCTGTATGAATAACTGTAATGCTGCACATTACTGCTAGTTTGTATATATATATGATTCAATTTTTTTCAATGATGATCTAGAGAATGACAAACAGATGGAAGAACTGAAAGCTATTGGGAATAAATTGCCACATCTGCCTATTCCTCATGTTACAGTAGATACATCAAGTGTACCTCCATCAAGAGGGTCAGAGGCTCGGAGTAGCATCTTTTGGCTTACACTTTGTCCCATCACAGGTAAATAAATTATGGCTAGGGTCCTGGTAGTACAGCATGTGAAATTCAGCTTTTCTCACCAGCCTCTTCTGGCCCTAGGTCCTTCGTATCCCCCCTATCTTCTTGAACTGCCAGCCATAGTATCTCTTTCTTGCAAGCTCCTTCTCCATTCACCCCTATTCTTTTTGCTTAGGTACTGTGTGAGGTATAAAGCAGTTGTCTGGGTTCTCAGCTGGCCTTCTGTTTTCAGGATTTAGGCTTGCAGATGGGCCCAACAGACTTTTTTTTGTAAAATGTATGTACATAATGTTTACATTATATGCACACAGACATATACACAGGGCAAACAAAAGTCTGGTTCTGCTTAGCCTTTTCTCCAACAGAGCAGCAAAATTATGCAATGCTCTCTGTATTAAGTGAGATTAGTGTTTTATACGTGTGTGCACACAGTGGTTTACCAAGCTAGTAGCTAGTCCAAAGTCCAGGACTGGTGTTAGTGGTTGGCTTGGCACAGTACGACTTCAGCCAAGGTCGATAGCGTGGCAGAGGTTTCCCCTACCTTGAGACATCGGGTTGATCTGTTACTTCCCAGTGGGACAAAAACCTGGTGAAAGTTAAAGAACAAAAACACACACTAGAGGATTTTTGTTTTTCCGAAAGCATTGGGGAACACAAGAGGAATGCTTTGTCCTTTTTAAAGCAAGCTGAGATTTCTTTTGCTCCAAACTCTCCTCCTACTAATTCAGGCAAATTAAAGCTTTCTTACTGAACATGATCAGCTCTGCTCCAGGCATTCTTCCCTGTTGGCCCAGGAGCCCTTGCAAGAGTTTCTGGAGGGAAAAAGTGCTGGATCAAGCAGACCAGCTCCACTTTCCTGTTCCTTTTAGATCTGCTCTCACTGATGAGGCTAAAAGGCGAGAAAGGCCATTTGTAACTGTGTATGGGTGAGGAGATGGGGTGGTGGGGGCTTGATTTGTAAGATTGACAGCTGGTCTTGCAAGGGCCCATACTGATGAATCCCCCAAAATAATGGAGGCTTTTCCTGGTTTATTGGGGAATTATTCAGATATGCTTGTGTAGCTACCATAAACATAAATGTGACAACCTGCAATGCCTTAATGATATTTCATACAGTGTATTAAAGTACTTTAAAAGAGCATTGGCGAATTGATGGGCAAGTGGATTGGCTGTACAGAGATTGATTAAAAAGATAAGGAGAAATAATTCCAGTGGACTTGGAACCCTTGGAGCACTTATATGTGTTTTCATTAAGGATATGTGTTTTCCTAAATTACAACAAAAAGGGGGTTTGTTTGACACATGGTGGCTGATTAGTATGAGTACTTTGTATGTACTTATAGTATGGTAGCCACCACAAAACCACTTTTCCATGGTCCACCCCCATGATGATATTTATCTACTTAATTTATACTCACTTTTCTCCCTAGCGAGGACCCCAAAGCAGCTTACATAATTTTCCTCTCTGTTTGAGCCTCACAACAACTCTGTGAGGCAGGTTAGGCTCAGAGTGTGTGACAGGCCCAAGGTCGTCCAGCCAGCTTCCCTGGCAGGGTGAGGATTTGAACCTGGGTCTCCCAGATTCTAGTCCAACACTGTAACCACTACACAAAAATGGCAGGTATTTTGCCATGGTCCCATAGGTACTTCCCATGCTAGCACCACAGTGCTGTCTGCTGCATGTGTGGGAAGCACCTCTGAGATCCAGGTAACTCGTGTGATGCACCCTCTAGCCAACCACGGGAAATTTTGTAATAGCGCCTATGTTACAAAAGTAATGTGCAAACTGGACTTCAGTCAGGTCAGTAAAATCTTGGAATATTGGTTATTTCTAAAATGCCCCAACCATTAAGAAATGTGCTTATGGTGTAGTAGTTAAGAGCACAGACTCTAATCTGGGAGAACCAGGTTTGCTCCCCCACTCCTTCACATGCAGCTGCTGGTGTGACCTTGGTTCAGTCACAAGTTCTCTCAAGGGCAGTTCTTGAGAGAGCTCTCTCAGCCCCACCTACCTCACAGGGTGTCTGTTGTGGGGAGGGGAGGGGAAATCGATTGTAAGCCACTCTGAGACTCCTTTGGGTAGTGAAGGGCGGGATATAAATCCAATTTCTTCTTCTTTATTTAGAGGTGAATATTCCTTTAAACATTAATTGCAGTGTGCATTCTAGCTCTTCAAAGAGTGTTAAAGTTAAACCACTTTTTTGCACACTTTTCATGTGGGATGGAATTCCCTTCAGTTTTTTCATGCATAATCTTTAAGCTCTGTGGGTTTCCCCCCAGTATTTGGTGTCTTTCTGGCAAAGCCCTGAAAGAGTTAATACCGTTGGTTCTATTTATTTTGTTAGATACATCGTTTCCCCAGCAATTTGTACAGCGATTTAAATGGTGTTATGACAATTCAAGCTAAACCACTGCAACAGAGGCACTCAGGCTTGGCAGAAAAGACTCAGTAAGTATTGGAAAGACTTGTGAGATCACACTTCACTCTTGCAGCAAAGAAAAATCATCCTGCCACATGGTTCCATGATTCTTTATGAGCTCAGGGTCCTCAGTCTCATGCTACGTTTTGTTATTTTACCTGTGCAAACTTATGCTTTTTTAAAAACATATCAATGCAGCATATTCTGTTGTGGTGGTGGTGGTGGTAAACTAGTCCTGTACAAGTGGCAGCCAGCTTTCTGAAACTGCCTCTCTTTTTCAGGAACGAGCAAGAAGATAAGCCACAACTCACGGGTCCCAGTGTTAACTCAGCCCGAAATCGGCTGGGGCGGATTACTGACAGCAGTGTTCTTTCATCTTCCCGGGTGTTGCAGGGATCCTCTAGGAAAACGCTAGGCCATCGTAGGCTGCCATCTATTGTCCCTGATCCATTGCGCTCAAAGACCTCAAATGTTTACAGTGATGAAGTTCTTAGGGGGACAAAACTGTAAGACATCGTTTTCTCTTTGTTGCTACTGTGATCTTAGCGGTATACTCAGTTCAAGTGATGTGGCTTAATCGCAGCTATTTCACTATTTCATTATTGTGTCTATCACAACTGATTTTATTTTATGTCACATTGTCTTATTCTTAAAACTGCCATGTAAGCCTTGAAAGTAAGTCTGCAATGCCTAGTAAAAGTATTAGAAGCCCGCAGAGGATAATAACCAGTTGCAGAATTCAGCCATTCTGGCACTGCTGAAGTATGATTTATTGATTTGGAATATTTATATCCTGCCTTATTGCTTTAGACTCAAGGCAGCTAACAGGGCAACAAGTTACAGGACAGAAAACCCCCCAACAAACAGCATAAGAGTCCATCAAAGAGATCAAAACAACTTGTCAACCCAAAATACACAGATTTGCTTTGATGAAGCTCAGATTATACACAGTTCTGGTTTGGTGCCTTATTGAACATGATTTGAGAACTAGAACTAATCGTTAGGTTTTTGAAAGGCTTTACATGAGAATTAGAGGAATTCAGCTGCTCTCCGGCCGCGGAGCCTTCCTGGCAGCTACAGGCAGGGGCCACTTTGCCTCCCTCAGAGGAGGAAGAGGCAGGGACATGTGGTGCCCAGCATCATGGTGTTTCAGCGTGGGGGCGGAGCTGGCATGGATTTAAGGACAGCTCCACCCCCACCCTTCCTCTTTCCTTAGCCAATGTGAGCAGGGGTCTGACCTTGTAAGCAGTAAGTAATGTGTTCAGGGCATTGTCAATTTGTAAATGGGCATCTTGCACAAAGACATAACAAGTATTCTGCTGTCTATGCAACCTTAAATTAAGACCAACTCCTCCTGCAGTAGTTGAAGGAACTGAAAAATGCACAATTGTGTTTATTCATATTGATTTTCCTCAGGTGCACAGCCTTAGATCGCGTGTCCTCTCCAATTCCACCGACAACACGGAACAAATTGCCACCAATAAGTTCAGAAGTTGTTGATCAGTATCTTTCAGTTCCAGGATCCCGGCAAGGCTTTGTAAGAGATATACTCCTTCACTTTTTTAAATAGCATTATATCTTTAGGTGAAATGTAGAAAGAATCATGTCACTTAGTTTTTTTAATCACAAATAACTGAATCCCTCAGGGTTGTGCAGTGGTTAGAGCACCAGGCTTAGACCTGGGTGACTAGCGTGTCATCCTAAATACTTACTCCCTTGTAAGCCCATTGATTTCAGTGTAACTCTGCTTAGGATAGGGCTGCAAAGCTCCGATCCTTGTTCAGTTATGAAGCTGAATGAATGCTCTTGCACAGGTCACTGCTTCTCTGCCTAACCTACCTCACAGGGCTGTTCTGTAACTGGAAGGTGCATGTAACAAAGGACAAGAAACAGATGTTTCAGAAAGGTGTTTTCTTCTTCAGTAACCTGTGTATTTCTGTAACCTTTAAAGGAACTTGTTTCAACTTGCAGCTGCATTGATGCCTTCCTGTTTTGACTTTACTGCATCAGATTCTGTTCCCTCTTATTTTAGAAATTTCACTTCTGTGCCTTGTTCATGTACCTTGTTCTAGCAGCTCGTGGTTTTATTTTTCTTCCCATTTAATTTACTGGGGTGGGGATAATGTAGTAGTCCATACTTCCTGTGCTGGTTTTGTATCACCAAATATTAGACTGCATTATAGATATGAGGGTATCCAGTTTGGACATAGCAGGTATAATAAGTCAAGCAAACAGCTGCCCAGTGTCATAAACTGCAAAAAAACCAACAACCCAGTAATTACACTGCTTGCTATTGCACACATTTCAGTCGCACAATAAAAGGTACAGGAAGGGGAAGAATGGCCACTTATGCCTATAATATGAAGTTAATAAGTTTACTGGAAAATTTTAAAAAAAGCTGAAAAAGACAGTTTCCCCACTGACTTCTCCCCAGAACAGATGCGCAACATTAGGAATACTTTGTGTTAGCTAGATAGAAATGGGATACCTTGTTTTACTTTTTAGAGTGGTGGAATAAAAATGTGTAGATAGAATAGTTGACCCTCACCCTTTGTCTATTTTTGTGGTGCTCAGTTTCACTTATTCGTAATCCATGATGTGGTCTCCAGGCTGTTTTTTACTCCCAGTTACACCCTCATGGTAATCATTGCATTGTTAAATTTTGTGGGATACTGGCTGTTTTGTTACTGGGAGTCAAGCAGACCCCTGCCTCTCAGTACTTGCAGATTTCAACATTCACAGTGATCCTAGAAGTGGATCCCCCGTGAATGGCAAGGATCTACTAGTTCAGTGCTTTTTCCAAAGCTGCAGTGGCAAACAGGTAGTAGGTGGTCCTCCAGAAATATGTCAGTTGTTCACCAGTAGACCTCAGTCTATTCTCTAGTCATCTTTGGCCTAATCCTACAGTTGCCAGCAATTAGCAAGGTTCCCTCTTCATTTACCTTCCTTTTCTGCTTCTGACACATGGGTGAACTTAGATTATGAGCCTCTGTGTTTGACTTCAGCAATATACAGTGCTTACCAAGTCCTGTAACATGGCTACCTGTCTGCAATGCATCTGTTGCAGCATAAAAGAAAAAAACTGTAAAAGATCCACCAGGAGCTCACTCTGCTTACAGTGTAGTGCATTGCACTAGACTAGAGCCACTGTGGAATAGTCATTAGAGTGTTGGACTAAGATCTGGGAAACTCAGGTTTCTAATCCCCATTCTGCCATGGAAGCTTCCTGGGTAACCTTGGCCCAGTCACAGATGCTCAGCCGAACCTATTTCATGGGGTTTATTTCATTTATTTACAAAATTTGTAATTTACAAAATTTGAATACACCTTTCTGCTGTTATCAGGGCCACCAAAGCGGTTAACAATTTAAAACATGCATGATAAAATTACATTATAAAATCATTAAAATCAACCCCTCTCCCAAATATCCATCGTTAAAACAATTTTTAAGAGCTCAAAGGTGGTTGTGAGGCTAAAATAGAGGAGAGGAGAATAATGTAAGCCACTTTGAGTTCCCACGGGGAAGCCAGGTGGAGTATAAATGAGGGAAAATAAAATCTATACTGAACTGCACCTCATTCTCATCTTTATTCTTGAATAGGACTTCTAACAATTACACTGTTCCCTTTCTGCTTTATATAATATGTGATATTTCATTGTCATGTATTCAAGAAGGGTAGCTGAAAGTTAGCTCTCTTTTTCAAGTAAATCTGTTAAAAGCTAAAGCATGTTTATTTTAGTGTAATTACAAGTGGAGACCCGCAAGAAACTTGCGGGATGGTTATCTCATTCGTCACACCTTTGCTTCCTCTCCTCGCCCTCTTCCTCTCTCACACTATTTCTCCCCTCTGCCCCCCTTTTCTTACTCTCTATTTCTCCTCCATGCATGTGACTTTCTCTCTGTTTCTGACCTGTCATCTTTCTCTTTGTTTTTCTGCCTCTCCACTTCATCACTCTTTCTCTCTCTTTCTGCCCCCCACCCCATCATTCTTTCTTTCTGCCCCCATCACTCTCCCAGCCTCCTGCCTGCTTCCTCCCCCACTCCCCCAGCAGCAGCAGTGGTGGCAGTGCTCTCAGCCACCCACCTGCTTCCTCTCCCCCCACAGCAGCAGTGGCAGCACTCTGGGAATCACAACGGATCTCCCAGCTACAGAGATCAATTCACCTTAGGGCTGCCAGCTCCAGGTTGGGAAATTCCTGGAGATTTGGGGGTGGAGCCTTGGGACAGTGAGGCTTGGGGAGGCAAGCAGCCTCAGCAGGGTATGATGCCATAGACTCAACCCTCCAAAACAGCCATTTTATCCAGGGGAACTGATCTCTGTCGTCTGGACAACAGTTGTAATTCTGGGTGATCTCCAGTCCTCACTAGGGGGCTGGCAATGGTGGTTCTTGTGGAGGAAATGGCTAGAGGGTGGAATCTATGGCATTACACCAGTCCAAAGTTCCTCCCCTCCTCAAATCCCACCCTCTCCAGGTGTCACCCCTCAAATGTACAGGGATTCCCCAACCTGGAGTTGGCAATCCTATTTCCTTCCCAACCAACAGTCAACCTACCTTTATCTGCCTCTCTGTCTTCTGCTTCCCATCTCCACCCTCCAGCCTCTACCTAGGAAAATTACAGTCTTTCTCCACAGTGGGGACCAAAGCAGCTTTCATTATTCCTTCTTCCTTTTTATCTGCACAACATCCCTGTGAGGTTGGTTAGGCTGAAATATGTGACTGTTCCAAAATCATGCAGTCACCTTCCACTGCAAGATGGGGATCTGAACCTGGGTCTTGCAGATCCTACTTTGAAGCTCTGACTGCTGCACCTCACTGGCTTTCACAGGGTGGCTGCTGATGAATGGTAACTAGCAGCCGAGGCTAGGTGAGTCATGCAGATCAGGGGGGACCTGGCAACCCTAGACTACTGCCAGGCCTAGAGTTGCCAAACTCCAAATGGGAACTGGAGAGCCCCCAGAATTACAACTGGACTCTAGACAGCAGAGGTCTGTCTCCCTGCAGAAAATGGCTGCTTTGGAGGGTGGATTCTGTGGCATTATACCCTGCTGAGGCCTCTCCCTTCCCAAACCCAGCCATCTTCAGAGTCCACCACAAAATCTCTAGAAATCCCCCAGCCTGGCACTGGCAACTCTTGTGAGGCCTGGCCCCAAGGCTCCCTCCCTGGCTCCCTCCCTGGCTCCCTCCCTGGCTCCCTCCCTGGCTCCCTCCCTCCTCCCTCCCTCCCTCCAAGGCCAAAAGAGGCCTGGAAAGGGCCCTTCCCCCACCCTTTTACTGACAGAGCCAGTTAGAAGCCTCCCCCACACAACGTTATAATCTTCTCACCATTGATGCCTAGAGTTAGGTCCCTGCAGAGGCCATTTCAAATGGTTTTTGGGAGAATTCAACTGTTCCTGAAGGGATTTTTTTCACTTTTTGGATTTTTCTACCAACCCAGGAAGTCTACTGACTATGTAGGAAAAGCTGTTGGGGGAGAGTGAACCCCCTGTTGGTGGGAATTGGTCTCCACACATTTTGGCTATTAGTATAAGGACAAGTGGAGACCCGCAAGAAACTTGCGGGATGGCCATCCCATTTCTCACACCTTTGCTTCCTCCCCTCTACCCTTACCTATCTCACACTCTTTCTCCCTTCTGGGGGTGGAGCCATAGACTCAACCCTCCAAAGCAGCCATTTCATCCAGGGGAACTGATCTCTGTCACCCGGACAACAGTTGTAATTCTGGGTGATCTCCAGCCCTCACCCAGAATTACAACAGAACTGGCAATGGTAGTTCTCTTGGAGGAAACAGCTGGTTTGGAGGTTGGAGTCTATGGCATTATACCGGTCTGAAGTTCCTCCCCTTCTCAAACCCCACCATCCACAGGATCCACCCCTTAAATGTCCAGGAGTTTCCCAATTCAGAGTTGGCAACCCTATTTCCTTCCCACCCAACAGCCAACTTAACCTTTATCTGCCTTTATCTGTCTTCAGCTTTTCGTCTCCACCCCCTCCCCCACAGCTTCTACCAAGGAAAATTATAGTCTTTCTCCACAGTGGGGACCAAAGCAGCTTACATTATTCTCACCTCCTTTTTATCTGCACAACAACCCTGTGAGGTTGGTTAGGCTGAAAGTATGTGACTGGTCCAAAATCACCCAGTCAGCTTCCATCGCAATATGGGGATCTGAACCTGGTTCTTGCAGACCCTACTCTGAAGCTCTAACTGCTGCACCACTGCTGGCTTTCATAGGGTGGCTGCTGAACAGCAGCAAGCAGCCAGGCCAAGTTGAGTCATGCAAATTAACATAAGAACATAAGAGAAGCCAATGTTGAATCAGGCCAATGGCCCATCTAGTCCAACACTCTGTCACACAGCGGCCAAAATATACCAGGTGCCATCAGGAGGTCCAGCAGTGGGGCCAGGGCACCAGAAGCCCTCCCACTGCTGCCCCCTCCAGCACCAAGAATAGAGTGCATCACCTGCCCCAGACTGAGAGTTCCCATCTATACCCTGTGGCTAATAGCCACTGATGGACTTCTGCTCCATATGTTTATCTAATTTCCTCTTGAAACTGTCCATGCTTGCAGCTGCCACGACCTCCTGTGGCAGTGAATTCCATATGTTAATCACTCTTTGGGTGAAGAAGTATTTCCTTTTATCTGTTCTAACCCGACTGCTCAGCAATTTCATAGAGTGCCCACGAGTTCTTGTATTGTGAGAAAGGGAGAAAAGTACTTCTTACTCAACCTGCTCAATCCCATTCATAATCTTATAAACCTCGATCATGTCACCCCTCAGCCGTCGTTTCTCCAAGCTAAAGAGCCCCAAGCATTTTAACCTTTCTTCATAGGGAAGGTGTTCCAACCCTTTTATCATTCTAGTTGCCCTTCTCTGCACTTTTTCCTATGCTATAATATCCTTTTTGAGATGTGGTGACCAGAACTGTATTATTAGGTGGTATCAAGTCACTCAGAGGGTGCTGCCTAGGGATGCCAGCCTCCAGGTGGGATCTGGGGATCCCCTGGAATTACTGCTCAGCTCCAGACTACTGAGATAACTTCCCCTGGAGAAAATGGATGCTTTGGAGGGTGGTCTCTAGGGCATTGTACCCCACTGAGGTCCCTGTCCTCCCCAGGCTCCATCCCCAAAACTCCAGGAGTTTCCAGACCTGGAACTGACAACCCCACTACCCACATCCCCTGCCAGTGCCCATGGGGGGACCTGGCAACCCTAGACTGCTGCCAGGCCTAGGGTTGGCAACCTCCAAGTGGGGCCTGGAGAATGAACTCCAGAGATGTGAACAACAGAGATCTGTCTCTCTGGAGAAAATGGCTTCTTTGGAGGGTGGATTCTGTGGCATGATACCCAGCTGAGGCCTCTCCCTTCCCCAAATCCTGCCCTCCTTGCACTCCACCACAAAACCTCTAGGAATTCCCCAGCCTGGCCCCAAGGCTCCCCCCCCTCCAAGGCCGAAAGAGGCCTGGAAAGAAAGGGCCCTTCCCCCACCCTTTTACTGACAGAGACAGTTAGAAGCCTCCCCCCCACACAATGTTCTAATCTCTCACCGTTGCTGCCTGGAGTTAGGTCCCTGCAGAGGTCATTTCAAAAGGTTTTGGGGGAATTCAACCGTCCCTGAAGGGATTTTCTCACTTTTTGGATTTTTCTACCAACCCAGGAAGTCTACTGACTATGTAGGAAAAGCTGTTGGGTGAGAGTGAGGCCCCTGTTGGTGGGAATAGGTATCCGCACCAAAAAAAAAGTCTGGGAAATAGAATAAGGATTACAGTGTCCTGGTGGTGTAATGGGCTTTTTCTTCTTCTGTCTTTTCAGCACAGAAGAAGATATCCTCCCAGCAGAATATCCAGTGCAGTACCTGATGCTACTGAACGACGGCCACTTAGAGAGCGCACTGTAGTAATTGATCAGTTTTCAAGACCCAATACCACTCACACATTCCGGGTTAGTATTTGAAAGGCTGCAAACTTCAGACCAAACCCCCACCTTCAGAATTAAACTGAAGGCAAAGTACGGAAGAAACCATTCTAGTACTTAACCATTCAACTGTATAAGGTTATTTTTGTGTGACTGGTCCAGCTGGATTAGGGTCATAGAGGCTGTTTCTCCTTCCAGGGACTGTAGTATCAAAAGCCTAATTTGGAAGCATGAGATCTTCGTCATGGTCTCTGTGCAGTCCCACACATGGGTTGGGTGCCTGCGCACGACCTCGTTCGGAGAAACTTCTAGAGCTTTACTTCAGAAGAGCTTTGGCAGGCTCTCTTCCTGCCTTGGGGAGGAGACATGCACTGCACATGCCCAGAGCGGGAGAGAGAGCTGCCTCCCACTCAGTTCCTTCGACTGCCACTGGCAAGGCCAAGCAATCTAAAGAAGGAAATCTGGAGATGCCAGCAGCGGGGAAGGCCAGGTGGGATTGTGGTACTGCACAGATGACCACTCAAAGATCATCAGTTACAGGTAAGCAACCTGTTTATCTTCGTTGTGGTCTCTGTGCAGTCCCACACATGGGTGATTACAAGAGCTGAACCAGTTGGAGGAGGGAGCTGGCAGCTGCAAAAAACACAAACAGACTGGTTAAGGCACAGCATCATCATCAAAACAAATCACCCAAGGGTCCTACCTGAGGGTGCAGCAGGATCGAATGAAGAGAGACCTCAGCACCGTCTGACCGAAGGCAGCATCCCGTTGGGCTCAGACGTCAAGTGCGTAGTGGGTCACGAAGGTCGATGCTGAGGACCACGTAGCAGCTGCACAGACGTCTTCCAACGGGACGCCTGCCAGGAAAGCGGTGGACGTCGAAACCGCCCGTGTGGAATGGGCAGTGACACAGGTAGGAACAGGCTGACGTGCCAGCTCATAGTAAAGGGCTATAGTGGAAGTCACCCATTTAGAGAGTCGTTGGGAAGAAATCGGCTCCCCCAGGTGCGGAGGGCCACAAGCTAGGAACAGCTGAGGAGATTTACGTATGGGCTGTGTCCTGTGCAGGTAGAAAGAGAGCGCTCTGCGAACATCGAGACAGTGCAAGGCTCTCTGAGAGGCATCAGTCGGGTTCGGAAAGAAAGTAGGGAGAACAGACAACTGAGAGAGATGAAAGGCAGAGACGATTTTAGGGAGGAAGGAAGGATCTGTTCTAAGGACAACCTTCTCCCTATGAAAAACAGTAAAGGGGGGATCAGCCCTAAAGGCAGCTAGCTCCCCTACTCTACGTGCAGTGGTAATGGTGACAAGAAACGCCGTTTTCCAGGAAACTAACCTGAGGTCGGCGGTAGCCATGGGTTCAAACGGTTTAGACATGAGTTGAGAAAGGACCAGTGACAAGCTCCATGAAGGCACCAACGGTTTCCTAGGAGGGCACATCTGAAGGTAAACAGGTTGCTTACCTGTAACTGATGATCTTCGAGTGGTCATCTGTGCAATACCACAATCCCACCCGGCCTTCTCCGCTGCTGGCATCTCCAGATTTCCTTCTTTAGATTGCTTGGCCTTGCCAGTGGCAGTCAAAGGAACTGAGTGGGAGGCGGCTCTCTCTCCCACTCTGGGCATGCGCAGTGCATGTCTCCTCCCCAGGGCGGGAAGAGAGCCTGCCAAAGCTCTTCTGAGGTAAAGCTCTAGAAGTTTCTCTGAACGAGGTCGTGCGCAGGCACCCAACCCATGTGTGGTACTGCACAGATGACCACTCGAAGATCATCAGTTACAGGTAAGAAACCTGTGTTTATAGTTCTATATGTTCTACTATATACTGTGTTGTTAACCCATGGTTTCAGTTTTGAAGCCTTTTTCCTGGCCTACCTGTTGCACAGTGCAGTCCGAAGAACACTTTTCTGGGAGTATGCGCCATTTAATAGACCTGAGTTGGACTCAGAATACACCTGCTTTAGATTGCTCTCACATTGTCCCAAACACCAGCTGCTGTTAATAAGACTGCTGGCTCAATCTCCCCAGTATTGGTTAGGAACGGAACAAACATAAGAGCATCTAGTGCAGTACCCTGTTGCACAGGATCGCCAACCAGATGACCCTAGAAGGCCTACAGGCAGGGCCCAGAGACCCAAGTCTATCCCATTGCTACCTTCCAGCACTGGCATTCAGAGGGTTACTACCAGTGCATATGTCATTCTGGCTCATAACCACAGATGGAGCTGTCTTCCATGGAAGCCAGTACCCTTTTAAAGTCAACTAAACTTGGGACCATCCTTGTTTTCTGTAGCAGTAAAGTCCACAAGTTAATTATGCTTTGGGTGAAGGCACGCATTTGTTGATCCCCGTGGAAATGGTTTTGACCACTCTTCAGCTCTCCTCATGGAATAGTTACATCCCCATAACTCATGGTTCATTTCCTGATGTCTAGCCTTGGTTTATTGTTTTGTAAAAATAAAAATCTGTGTCTCTTTCAGTCAGATGCAGCTCATAAAAGGTCATTGACTTCTATGGATTTTGCTAATCATATGTGGGCAGGTCAAGGAGTACTGGCAGGTAAGATTTTTAAATTTTGTTCACAAAAACCACAGAGAACAATAGCCCATCATCCCCAGCTAAGCAATGTATTATAAACATCTTGAAGAAGTATTAATAACTAGGAATAAGGACTCTAGAAAGGGGCTCCGGGTGAGGACCCTGGCCTTCCCCGCCCCTCCTAACCCTTGCTATCTCTCCCCCCAACCTTTGGCATTCAATCCCCCCATCCTTGATGTCTTCCTAACCCCCAAAACCCTTGGCATTCATTCTCTCCACCCTTGCTGTCTTCCCATCCACTCCCCAACCCTTGCTGTCTCCTCAACCAACAGCAACATTTTTTTCCTTGGCTGGCACACCCAACCCAATTGCTGTTATGAGCCCCCCCGCCTCCCCCAGCTGGCCCGGCAGTCCAGAGTTGGGGGTAGAAATTTCCAGGATGTCATCATCATGGACTCTATTTGGGTCTTTAGTTTTATTAAGTTGTTCAGTAAAATTTTAGTGTTTTATATGTTTTTATGGCATTCTGCCCCCATGTACATCACTTAGAGCTGGCGTAAGCTGGGATAGGGTGATTAACAAATTTAATAAATTAATAATAATAATAATAATAATAATAGGTCTTCTTTTGCACTGTGATATACTACTTATCTATTAAAGGCTTTAATGAATATTTAGAAGTGACGAAATATGTTATATTGAATACGTAATAATGATAAAACTAGTGTTGTAGTTAAAGTAGATTAGTTATGAAGTTTGAAACTTAAAACTGAAATGATGAATACAATTGTATCTCAACAGAAATAAGAACTATTGTATTTTATAGATAATACCTTAAAAAGTATAATGAAGGGGATGAAAGGGAAAATATTCTCTGTCCTATACATTTTGTACTACATGACTGTATTTGACAAACGTAATTATGTTGTATCACCCTTTTTTTCTTTTTTCCCTTTTCTGTACTCCCACTGTTATAAAACTTAAAAAAGAAAAGAAAAAAGAGAAGTGAATGGGTTTAGACTGAAGTAACTTTGCTTGAGATTGCATAATACTCTACTTCACGCCTTTGGGTTGAAATAATCTGGATATAGTTTCACTGTGTCCATTTGCACAGGCGCATTTGTGCGATAAGATGGGACAAAAGGCCGTGTGTAAAATCTCTATGGGTTTTGTTCTGATTACAGGTGCTTGCAGAGTTGTAGAAATGTTCATGCGGTGTTACCAAAGAACCAGCAGAGGGCTGCCTTCTCAATGGGAAAGCATTGACAAAGTGCTTTGTGCTTCCATTTCTCTGCAAAATTCTGTATTGCTATTAATAGCTCATAAACTCAGTCATTCATTATTCCATATTTCATAGTGCAAGCGTGTTGTGCTCAGTTGCACCATAATTAATAAAATGTATATTGGAAAGTGCTTTTAGAGGAAGAAGTGAATGAAGAGTACATTTTTATTCATAACTTTGAGAACTAGGTTCACACGGGTAGCTGTGTTGATCTGAAGTAGTAGAACCAAGTTTGAGTACAGTGGGCACCACCAAAGTTTAATTCCGGGTATAAACGTTTGTTCGTGTGCAAAAGCTTTTACCCAGAATTAAACTTTGGTGATCTTAAAGGTGGCACTGAACTCAAACTTGGTTCTTATGAGAACTAGGAAAACAGTATTTGCAGGGGGGGAAATGGGTAAAGCTCTACTCTACAGTCCTTCGAGTTTCTTCAGTCTAAACCAACTGAAATCAGTAGGGTTAGAATCAGTAGGCTGAAAGCTTAGTGAACAGGATCTCTCTAGAATTTTTATAAGATTGAAATAAATACCTAGAAGTAGTAAAAGGCAGTTCAGTCTTTCCAGCTACTTGAGATAATATAATTTATTTTCTTGCTCTTAGTTGTGACAGAAAAAAATCATGAAGGAAATAAAATGAATTACTCTGCATAACTCTAAAAATATATTTAATAACAAAGTAGCATTAGGTATTTTACTCATATATGTTTGTACAGTATGTAATTTTCTGTTTCTGCAGATGATTATAGGGATCCATATTTTTCTATGCAGTGTTATTTCTGTTGCTAGCAAATATGGTGATGGTTAAATAATAGAAAAACTCACAGAAGGAACGATTGTAGAATGCCATCCAAGACACAATTATTGAGAGCTGCTGTATATAAGTAGCAGGCGAAATACTTGTACAGTCATTTGTACAACTGCTGTATAACCCAGTGACATCTGGGAAGTGTGTATGACTCTGCATAGCCAGTTGAAAAAGTTAGTGTTGCCAGTTTGTGAACTCATCCTACAACTTGGCTGACCTGCTGTGATGTTACGGGATGCTCACATTCCAGCCTTCTTGGTGTGAATGTATCTCCAACTGGAATTTTGGTAAATGGCAAATGTTAAGAGCAAAGGTACACATTGGTTTGATTTGTCAGAGGAATCTCAGGCTGCAACCACATGTGCCTTTAGATCCAACATAAGTGCAAATGCCTGATTGATCTAAAGGGCATGATCAGACAGCAACATCTGGGAAGCATCCCGCAGTTGTTGGCAACCCATGCTGCTCCACCGCAGAAGTGGAGTTAAAAGACACCTGAGAAAGTCCGGTTCTAACAGGTTCCGACGGGCCACGGATGGACTTTCCCCTGTCTGATCATGCAAGCATGCTCTCATGCCGTCAGGATGGTCTGATCAATCCATCCCAGCTTGGCGCCTCCCCCCCCCCTTGCAGTATGCGCATCATCGCATACTCCATAGGGGGCCTTCAGTGCGGAGTTGCGATTCTTTGTTTATGCACATGGGAAACAAATGAGACTCAACTGCATTTGTGTCTGATAACACAGTGACAGGCTGCACCCGCAGCTACAAAGGGATGTGTGATCTCGCAACTGCGTGTCAAATTCCTTTGGAAAAAATAGCCTTGCTTTCCCCTCTGCTTCAACTAGCACGTGTGACCACAGCCTCATACTGGACCTAGGTACAGAATGAGCTGCATAAGTAGACAGAGATGCTGAGAGCTGGAAAGCTGGATGAAAACAGGGCTCAGGAGACAGAAGTCCACAGGATGTGGAGCTAAAGGAAGGGGGCAGAGATTTCACAGGACCTGAACAGAGAGAGAGGAGTCAGAAGCCAGAGCAAAAGAGTGACTGCTTTTTTATCATTTTGCAAAATATGCAAAACAGAATTGTAAAAGAAGGTGTAATAGTTCAGGAGGTGACTCTTAACGTCTTCTCTACACTGATTGTCTTATTGCCTTGAACATAAAGATATGTTTACATGCATTTTTTGGTTTTCTCCCCAGTTCTTCAATTCTAGCCTTCTTACCAGGAATCTTTTGCTGTTAGGTTCAAATGTTACCACATCTTGTAATCCATTTACTGATTGACTGAAAAGGTTTTTGTTTTTTAAAAAAAAAATCATACTTGTAATCTGCCTTGGGTCTCAGTGAGAAAGGGGGGGTGTAAATGAAAATGGTCATAATAATAATGAAAGGAGACTGAGGAAAAGTAGGCAGCAGTCTGGAATAATTATTTCACAAAGGGCTAGTGACAGGAGGACCATGCAGTGGGGACAATGATGCCCTGGATAGTTAGTGACACTGAAGACAGGGAACGTGGGGGGTGGGAGCGGGAAGAGATTGTGGGATCCAGGAATGAACAGACAACAACCTGAAAAGTGGAGAGTCAAGGAAGAAGTGGCTAAAAGGCAGTGACTCATAGAAAAGGGGAAACAAGACATTGGGAGGATGAGTAGCTAAGAAGAAGAAAGTGCAGGAGCAAACCTTCAGGCCAAGATCATTATAAGAGAGGCTGTATATTGACAAGAAGGGAAGCAGAAAAGTTTTAGGAGCTAGGGTACTTTGGCAATAAAGGTTAAACAGGCGATCTGAGTGAGTGTATGGCTGCATTTAGCATACTGATCTGAAACATTGACAGGCTTGTAAGGAGGACTTTTTTCTAAACTTCAGCACAGTTAGACAGGAGAGCCATAAGTTTGGTCAGACAAAATCAGGGGTTGCAGCCTTGCTTGCAAGGTTAAGGAGCTGATGATTTATGCTTAATATGCAACCTTGACTACTGGCTTTACCTTACGCAGCATCCTCTCAATCTCCTTGGATGTAAAACAGCATTGCTCCCATTTTATAGAAGGGAAGTTGAGGCAGAAAACAAGGCTGTCTGTTGAGAGAATTTCAGCATAGGTTTTCCTTGTCTAAATGAACTGTATCATTGGACACTGAATACTGGTTGTTGTTGTTTTTGCTTACAGGTTCACAATTCCATGTGAAATCATTTCAGAGAAATTCAACCATTTCTAGGAGGAGATTTCAAGTTGCTTCCTAACATGGCAGATGACAACAAGCTGATCAGTATTGGTGGAAAAACTACAATGTTCAGCCTAGCGTGAAGAAGGATGAAGAACCAGTCGTGTAGTTCTGTGAATTAGTGTTCTGTCTCTGCATATGGCCTTGTGTCTAAAGTTGCTTCACCAAAAACTTTTCTAAAAGAACATTAACAAAAGCAAATGAGGCAGTGCCTAATGTCTGAAATGCAGAATGAATGTTAGTGATATTTGCTTTCTAAGGGCATATGCTGGCTTCTGTAGGAAAGTGCCTTCCTGGTTCTGCTTTCTTTGTGAACCAATACAAGTAAAAACAACAACTGAGCCAAATTTTTCCATAAACTTTGATCTTTCACTTTTCAATTAAATACTAAGCAGACTGCATGAAAGTCAAATGTTTCACTGCTTTTCATCCAAATTTTGTCAATGATCAGACAAAGCCTCCAAAAACTGGTTTTAAAGCTCCAGTCTTGGAGTTAGTCAACATGAAAGAGATTAGCAGACTCCTGAGTTTCAGGAGCCAGAGAGCTGTGTAATCCCTGATTTTATCTGACCTAGCTCAGGGAAGAACCTGACTGTCTGATCTAAAGATTACACAGAGTGGCTGTTTTCCCTCTCTGTGCTCCATGTCATATCTACCAGTCTGGCACCAACCCTGCCTCACATGTTCTGGGCAGAGGAAAATCAGCCTTTGGGGACTTTTGAATATTCCTTTATGGTCTCCAGGATTGGGATGAAAAACAGAATGAAAATGAGACTGAAACCAAAGAGCCAAACTATGTAATGATAGATCTACAACTGGATTTCTTGCTGTTTTTTAATTTTTAAATTGGAGCTATGTTGGACTCTGACTCAGAGGAAGGAAGGGGTTTAATTCTTTCCTTTCCTCCTCCTCCTTTTTAAAAAAATCTAAGTTATACCCCAGGCTGCCATTTTGTCCACCGGGGAAAACAGGAATGTGTAGGTGTTTCTTTCTTGCTCTTTTCTTACAAGGTTTTACACATTATACATCAGTGCACACAGGTAACCCGTAAAGAAGAAAGGTACAAACTGACAACTGCATCCAAATTCTGCATGCATGTGGAAGCAACCCTAAGCAGGTCTACTTGGAAGTAAGTCCATATTTATTCAGTGGGTCTTACTCCCAGGAAAGCACTCTTAGGGTTGCAGCTTATAGGTTGTAAATCAAGCCAAGGAATCAAAAGCAGACGACCAGTGTGTTGCTGTTCATCGGTACCACTTTGCAAACAGGGTGAAGTACTTTAGAACACAAGCATCTATGGAGGCATTTGGATGGGAGGAGTTTTGTTAAACATCCTTAGCTTACACTTCCCCAGAGTAGTCCACATATTACCAGTGTTTTGGCTAGCACAAATATCGATTGCATGCAGACTCCAAGTTCTTCTCTAATCTCTCTAATTATGTCCTCCTCCTTTGTTTTAAAAGTATTGCCTTGCCTCTTACCCTGGCTTTTTCTTTTTCCTCGGCATCTCCTCCTTGAAGTGTGATTAGAGATCCAGACGACACTCTTTGCCAGTAGTTAGTGTATCAAGTGCTCTAAAGCTCAATAGAGTCATTCACTATACAAGAAGATGGCTCCATCTAGCAGAATTGTGTCATAAACTGTCAAGAACTGGGCTTGTTTGCTGAGTTATGCATCATATTCTTTAAGTATAAATTTCTTATATTCCTGAAGTTTTAAAAATATCACCTGCTAATACAATCAGTCCTTTTAATCTATTGTTTTAGCAAATTGATTAAAATGTTTGCTTCAGAAGCCAAAGCATCATTTCACACCAATATTTTTATTTTGAAATATCTGCTGTTCTCATTACACCAGAGATTTCAATAGACCACCCAACCAAGCCACAGCATTTCTTAAAGAACTACTGGCGGACAATGCAAAAGCCTCATTTGTTTTCTCTCTGTAGTGTGTGTGTGTGTGTGTGTGTGTGTAGAGAGAGAGAGTGCGCAAGGAAATTTAGTTAAAACTAAGTGGTACATAGACCTGGACAACAAGAAGACTGTTCATTTGATAAATGTTTTGGATCTTCTCCGAGGAGTTCAGGGCAGTGTTTTTGGGGCTTGCCCCATCCTGTGTCCACAGCATCCTAGTAGGACTGAGAAGTCCTGGGTTTGGATCCAGTGTTAAATGTCTACTAATGGAAGGGCAGGGGTGATCTTTGCTGATTCTCCCCTTTCACCACAGAGTCTGACTCTCCTGCCCCCCCTTCTGTTCCTGGGTGTCCCCTCTCCCCCAGATGTAGTATTTCAGGGTGCATTTTTGGCCACATTTGGAGGGGGTGGTAAGGGTTCCACTCCACTGGTGAAAGTCCCTTCCATCAGGAGAGATTTTTCAGAGGATCCTAGCCACTATCTCAAACCAGTATATATATATATATATTCATTCTAATGCTGTCTTCAGCTCAAATTGCAAAGTTCTGAGCACCTTTTGTCAAGAGGCAAGTGGGACTTGGAATCAGGCATCAGGCTATCCCTTGTAGCCCTCGAGTTGTTGAACAAACTAACTTCTCTGAAAAGGTTGCCAATGTTGTACATTTAAAATAAACATTTCAGTATGCACATCAGTAAAATTCTCAGGTGTGTTCTTAAAATATTTAACTTCGACACCTAGTTCTGTTCAAATAACTTCATCCAGCTCTTCTAATAAGATGGAAATGGAACTGGTAAATTTGGGAACCTTGAAAGCAGCCCTTATTGTTCCTGGTTTGAAATAAACAATTGGGTAGTATTGGGCAATTTGTTAGCTCTGAAAGGCAAAACGTTCTTTTGGCTGTTCACAGCATGTCTTGTAAAAACAACATTCCTGCTCAGGGCTGTGTAAGGGAGCCAAGCAGCAGCGGGGCGGGGGGGGGGGCGCCAGGGCAGAGTTCATTTGATTTCCTGACCTGTGTGTGTTAGGTAAGCAGAAGGAATAATCAGCCAAGTGCCAGTCTAGTTCTCTTGCAGCACCACTGCAACCAGGCTTATTGTTTTCTGCAAATACTGCATTTTCAGAGCAAACAATTCTGACTTAAATTCTTGTGTGGAGTGTGGGGGTGGGAAGAAGGAGTGGACAACATGTGTGAAGGACTGCAGGGTAATTTTGTGGAAGTAATAACATAAACAACATAAAAACATAACAACATAAAAATCTAAGATGTATAGCTGCTTGTTTATCCTTCCATAATCGGAATGCTGAAAATGGGTCCTGTTTCCATTCATGTGTGCAGCATTATATTAAAAACTTTTCTTTTCTTTTAACCTCAATTGCACCGCTGCTAGTTTACAGCTTGTTCAGATTTTCAGAATGAGCCACACCCAGTCGAAGAGGAGAAGAAAAGCACCTTATTCGCTTTAAAGCTGAATTGGATCAGTTCACGAGAGCTAGCATGGTGTGGTGCTTAAGATTGTTGGACTAGGATCTGGGAGACTCAAGTTCAAATCCCCACTCTGCCATGGAAGCTTCCTGAGTGACCTTTGGCCAGTCACAACCTCAACCTGCCTCACTGGGTCGTTGTGAGGATAAGGCAGAGGGGAGAAGAACAATGTAAGGTCATTGGAGAGAAAGGTGGAGTGTAGAATCAATCTGATGTATTGGCTATCATGAAGGATTCTCATTTGCTTATGTGAAGGACAGTTTGGATTCTTCACATTGTCACAGATTACTGTGATAGGAGGTGGGGAAGTAGATGGCTTAAACGTCTGGGGGGAGACCTACAGGTGTGATTTGATTCCATTTTCAGTGGTTGTCAACAAATAAACTTTGGTTTGTGTGTTGTACTGCAGAATGTGCAGTACAGAAAGCAGTAATGTAAGACGATAAGAATTTTCATTCAGAATCAAACCAAAGATCCAGCGAATCTAGAAATTGCCAACAATGGTTATATTTGAGAACGTCATGAGATAGTCAGGTGTCTCTTATCGTTTGTTCCCAGTCCGTTGGTATAGACAGTCTCTAAATCTGTACTTCATAGTCCTAATTATGGAAACGTCAGCACTTAAACTATTATTAAATACATACATGCTGGCATCCATCGGAATACCTTGTGGCAATTAATCCCATAGTAATTAGGATATTATATAAGTGATACTTCCTTGTGGTTGTTATGGGCCAGCTGTCAATCAGTTTCACAGAAAGATCTTGCATCCTAATGTTTTCAGAGTGAGGGAGATGGAATACTTCCCACTTGTTCTCTCCATGCTGTGCATACACTGTTTTTGCAGGTATTTGAAGCCAGTGCTTGGCCGGAGGTGTGAGCCCTTAGCTCTTTGCCTGTGGTCCTGTGTGAGCTGTGCCAGTGGGACCCAGCACAAGCTCCGGGACACCCTTGTGGTTTGTCACCTACTTTTAAAATTTTATTGGAGGCATGTCTATTTCTGTTTAACTTACATTTTTTTAAAAAAATGTGCATTGTATTTTGAGTCCACTCAATGGAAGAAAAACAGGGATATATTACAATGACATTTTAAAATGTGTCATGGTAGTTTTGTGTGCGCACCAATGAAAGCCCAGTCAGTGCCTGTGTGGTTTGTAGAGAAGTCTGATGGACCACATCGGCATACCTATCAAATCCAAGTTTTGCTACTTTTTCATATTGTAAAATTTATGTTCCTGTTTAACAATAGCCAAATACAGTTGGTGGAACATGAAACAAATACTTCAGATGCTTAAGTTATTCTTCTCAGACTTTAAAAAAAACAAACCATCATGCAGGGAATGATACAGTTGCCAAAATAAGGCAACTGCATGTTACTAAAACTGTGAAACAAAGAAGTTAAAGATCACATTAACTTTTTTTTTTAGTGAATTTATATTTTTTCCTAAAAATAGATTCTAGGAACAATGAAATGAAAAATAAGATTTAGACAGGCACTTCTGGCATTGCCAGCTCCATCTGGGAAATTTCTGAAGATTTGGAGGTGGAGACTGAGAAGGGCAGGATTTGGGAAGGAGAAGGACCTCAGCAGGGTATAATGCCATAGAGGCCAAATCAGCCATTTTCTTCAGCAGAACTGATCTGTGTAGTCTGGAGAGCTCTTCTAGTTCTGGGAGATCTTTAGATGCCTACCTGGAGGTTGGCAGCCAATTTGGTGTAGTGCTTAAGAGTATGGACCCTAATCTGGGAGAGCCAGGTTTGATTCCCTATTCCTCCGCATGCAGCTGCTGGAGTGACCTTGGGTCAGTCACAGTTCTCTCAGAGCTATTCTCTCGAGGGCAGTTCTTGAGAGAGCTCTCTCAGCCCCACCTACCTCACAGGGAGTCGTGGGGAGAGGAAGGGAAAGGAGATTGTAAGCCACTCTGAGACTCCAAGTGAAGAGCGGGGCATAAATCCAATCTCCTCCTCCTCCTCCTCCTCCTCCTTTTTCTACACTTAACTGATAGCAATGTTGAAAAATCAAAAACAGTATAATACCTTTTACCAAGACCAACTAGAGCAACACAGTACAGTATGCAGTCTTTCAAGTTCTTCAAAACTCTTCATGAGGGTTGACATTTATTTATTTTTAAAAGGAAGAGGCAGAAGATGAGAAGATGTTTGCATCCTGTATATGATGCGCCATCCAATTGAAAACATAATGCCATTCATCAAGTACAGGTTTTTATGTTGCCAGTTGGATGGCTTCCATTCTGTTTTTCCACTGGATGGCCTTTTCTTTCCAGAAGGCCATAGGTCCAATCTGGTATTAGCTTCGGCTTTTCAAGTTAGTAGAGCATCATGTACAATATGGACCAGTGCTTCTACCTATATTTTGATGTTTGTTTATTTATTTAAGCAATTATATTCCACTTTCCTCCCCAGTGGGGCCCCAGAGCAACTGAGTCTGACCATTGATCTATTGAGGTCGGTATTGCCTAGTCTACTAGCAAATGGCTCTCTAGGGTAGGGTCTCAAGGGTGAGGTCTTCCATACCACCTACTACCAGATCCTTTCAACTGCAGATGGTGTGGATTGAACCTGGGCCTGTGAGTATTCCAAGCATATACTCATCCACTGAGGCATAGTCCTTCCCTAGGCTACTGTTGTATTCTTGGCACTACTGGTTTTCTGTAGTTCCACAATCTTTTTTCTTTTACAAATTGTAGCTATGGGGCTGTAATTTAAAAGGGAAGACCCCTGCTGGGGAAAAGGAATGATTTAAATGTTCCTCCCATCAAAAATTGTCTTACCCCCCAGTTTTTGCCCCTCCCTCCCAGTTTTTACCCCTATTCAGGAAAATTTAGGAGTACCTATAGTAATAACCACGTTAGCCTGATCTCCTCAGATCTCAGAAGCTACAGAGGGTTGGCTTGGGTTAGTATTTGGATGGGAGACCACTAAGGAAGTCCAGGCTGCTATACAGAGGCAGGCAGTGGGAAACCACCTCTGTTAGTCTTTCATCTTGAAACATTGGCTGTGACTTGACAGCACCGTCCAGTCCCCTGCCAGCATAATAATCATGGGAGAGGAAGGCAACATGGTATAGCCTGATCTCATCAGCTCTCGGAAGCTAAGCAGGGTTGGTACTTGGAAGGGAGGCAACCAAGGAAGACAGTGCAGAGGAGGCATTAATGGGAAGCCCCCTCTGCTTCTCACTTGCCTTGAAAGCCCCTTGCTTGGGTCTCCATGAGTTGGCTGCAAACACATAATTTTGTGCTCTCACTGACCTTGGGTGTTCTATCGAAAGTGAGACTAGCAGAGTTGTTGGGGTTTGCCCACACTTGTCACCCTCCAGAGCATTCAGCCCTTGTCACCTGCAGTCATCACTAGGACCATTTCTGTGCTGCTAATTCAATTCTAAATGAACTAGCAGGGTCACTGTGAATGCCAGTGTGTTCAGATCTCTTTCAAGGGGTATTTCCCATTTTTACCACATTATGAAGGAAATTCTCATAGAGTTATTGTTATGAAAGATGAGAAGAAAAACATTTTGTGCCAGTTAACTGTGCATAACTCTTGCATGTAAGATGTTCCAAAAGTAGAAGAGAGATGAAGAGATTGATTCCTAAAAAGACTGTAGGAGTGACAGCTTACTTTGCAGCCATTAAGTCATTTGCATTTTTTTAGCTTCCAAACAGGAATATATTAAACAGCAGCTACAAGGAAAGAACACAGATATAACCATAGCATGCAGCATAAATGACCACTAATTATTTAAATATCGTTAATGCAAGAAGCAACAGCTATTAGATAGAAGCTAATCAAAACCTGAACTGAATTCATCCTATATTTACCTGTAGATCTAATAACCAAGGGCTGACCCCTGTATGGCTAAGAAAATCTTCATGACGGGGTCAGACATAGCCCTCATTTAGGGTTCTGCAAACCTGGATCAGCCCCCAGATTTGTGGTAAAATCTTTTTTTAAAAAATTTGGGGTAATCCTTCCTAAGTTACTAGAGACAATGTGCAGACAATGGCAAAGATCCTTGCAGCATTTGGATAACGTTTTGGGTTGCCATGAGATGCACAAAATCAAACTTCTGTGGGGTTCTTTACCACCTTGGGTTTCTTTAAAGAGGATGCAGCACCCATCCAATGAAGGAGGATTTGGTTTCTTCGATCTTAGTTAATATGATCAGGTTAACAAGTGTTAACTTGTATTAATTACAAGATCTCGCCTCGCAGTTCGACTTAAGTTCTTTTGGAGACTTCCTGTCTGGGGCTCCTCCCTAAGTGGAATGCATTAAGGTCTTCTTATGCTAGAGTGGATCCCATTCCTTCTGCAATTTATGCAGTTAGAGAACAGTGGTCCACACTGTCATGAGAATCTGATTCATTTTCACATGCCAAATTAACATTATGGGCCAAGCCAGACTTTAAAATTGGGAAGAAACCTTTTTTTATCAAGGCTAGAATCATAGAACCATTGAGTTGGAATGGGCCATACAGGCCACCTAATCTGACCCCCTGCTCAATGCAGGATCATCCTAGAGCATCCCTGAGAAGTGTTTGTCTAGTTGCTGCTTAAAGTGTCCAAGCAGCTGCTTGGACCAATAGGGAGATTTTTACACTGGACCAATTGATAGACTGTAGTGATGATTTTTGTCATTCTCTCAGCTGATGTCTAGATATGACTTGTTAGCATCCCCACTTGCTTTCTTGAATTGTGTTCCCTTTTGTAAAAATCAACAATAAATCCTTATCTGAATCAGCCCCTACAACTAGTGCTTGGTAATGTCTGTTAACATGCTATAACACTAATGCTCTATACTTGAAGGTATTTCTAGGCTAAAGAAAAAAGAAACTGCAGGTGGTGGCACTGAATACCCTGTGTGTCACAGAGCCCATTTTCAAATTCAGCCCCAAATCTCACCATAAGGTAGCCTGAACTAGTGAGAAAAACCTTCCTTCCACCACCTCCTACTGAGGAGCTACTGTCTTGGGTTTTACAGCTAGCTGTGTGCACCGTCTGGTCAACAGAAGCAGCAGTCAAGGGACTGTTTGACAACGTGACAAGGCTCCCAATGAAAGATGGTTTTACTGAGGGGAATAATTAGCACATTCTGCTGTCATATAATATCAGTTATATAGCAACCATGCCAAACACTACAACGCCCATGTTAAAATGTAAGTATTCTTACCACCCACTCATTTTACAATGTGTGTCATTTGTGAAGGGAGAGATGAGGTCAAAAGAGAGAATAAGAAGTAGGGTTGAGATTTGGGTGGTGGAGTCTGGGGAGGATGGAGTCTGGGGTGTAATGTACCCAGCTCAGAACATGTGCTCAGGCCAGCCATGTGCTCGGATCAGTTCCAGCCGGTCCAACATGCGGCCGGGCGAAGTGCCTGAGCTTCGCTCCAGAGGCCAATGGACAGTAAGATCCTAGCTCCCTTCCAATCAGGGAGCCGGAATCCTAGGGGATAACTCAATCAATGTTAAGTAGTCCAATCACGGGGTTTGTGTGTGTTGGGGTGTGGTTTTCTCTGGGAATAAAAGCCGGCCCGTGAGCTGGCTTTACTTGTCTTGTTCCTGATCTAATAAAGAAGTGTGAGAGCTGAAATCACTAGGCAGTCTCAGTACTTTTCACTGGTGACGAGGGCGGGATCCTGTTGAGCATGCCTGACTCCAGCTGGCACCGAGCATCGATCGCCATGAGGACACTGCGCCCTGCACCGCTCCCCAGCAACACTGCACAGCACTTTGCCCCACAGATCATCACTCATTGCCACGTGCTCGAGTCATGGCTGCTGCTCCAAGACAGATCTCCACCTTCGACCCGGCGCACCCCAAGCTGTGGGAATCATGGGTCGAACAGCTAACCCACTTTTTCAAGATGCAGAAAACAACGGACAAGGACCTGAAAAAATCGTAGCTCCTAGTCACATGTGGCGCCGCCATAATCTGTCTTCCCAGAAGCCTCATTGTTCCCAAAAAAATGGAGGAGGCCACCTACGACGACTTGATCAAGGCTTTGAATGGCTACTACGCGCCGAAGCCTTCAGCCATGGCCATGTGGATGAATTTCATCACCCGGACACAAAAACCTGGTGAGACCACCCCCGATTTTCTGGCTGACATCAGACATCTGGCTATAGACTGCGAGTTCCCCGACATGGAGGACACGCTACTCACACAATTTGTGTGGGGAATCCGCGACCCAAAGCTCAGGTGCAAATTAATCGGCCTTGAGGAACGGAAACTAGAGAAGACCCTCCAGATGGCAACGGCGTTTGAGACGTCCCAACAAGAGCGACAGACTTCCGCCACTGCACACCAGAACCACGCCATCGTGGACTCCGGCGACTCCGAGGTATTCCAGGTCAACCGACGGCTGTCCCAGCGCACTCAATGGGGCCAAGGATCATCCTCATCCAAAGCCCAGCACCCTGCAGCCTGCGCTAGCTGCGGTGACGCTCACGAGCGATGGACTTGCCGGTTCCGCAACACCATCTGCCAGACGTGCAACAAGGCAGGGCACATCGCAAAGGTCTGCCGCTCCAAGGGACAACGGCCAAAGACCATGGCGCAGCTCGATGCAGAGGATCTTCACACCACTTCGGTCCACCAACAACAAACAGTATGTAACTTCTCAGATGGCCCAGACAAGGTGCATGTGACTGTCTGGATTGAGGGGTCCCCTTGCCTGATGGAAATTGACTCAGGCTCATCTTTTTCCATCTCGGCCGAGACCCTCCGTTCCCTATGCCTGAAAGGGGGCCCCTGGTTGCACAAGCCACTGGATGGAGGGACCACAACCTCTGGACGCCATCTGTTGGGAGGCTGAGCTCGTTTTAGCAGGCTGAAATGAAAGATGGGATGAATATTTTTAAGATTTTTAGGTAACTCCAGTTCAACAGTCAAGTTATTTATCAACCTGCGGATTCTGAATGGACCAATGTATTTCCATGCCAACTTCCGTGACTTTTGCGGGAGTCGCAAGTTCTTGGTTAACACATAAACAAACTCTCCAGACTGTAGAACCCAACCCTCCACCCTTTTTTTGTCAGCCTGTGCTTTGTATGCTGCCTTAGCCTCATTGAGAGCCTCACATATCAGTGGCTAAGAATCTTTCAATTTTGCACACCAGTCCATAGCCTCTCCCCCCACTCCGGGGTCCGTGTCAAGGAAGGGCAATGGGGGGCTGTCATACCCTAATGCGGCTTTGAATGGAGAGATCCCCATCAAGGCATGGCACGTGTTATTGTAGCAGAATTCTGCTAAGGGGAGGAGTTCTACCCAGTCATTTTGCTGGTAATTTATGAAACATTGCAGGTATTGTTCCAGGGTCTGGTTCACACGTTCTGTTTGCCCATCAGTCTCTGGGTGGTAAGCGCTACTAAGGGCTCGCTCCACTCCCATCAGGGTCATCAGTTCTTCCCAAAATTTAGAGACAAATTGGGCTCCGCGGTCTGAAATTATTTTGATTGGCAGCGCGTGAAGCCGTACCACATGCTGCAAGAAGGCTTTTGCCAAGGAGTGAGCTGTGGGCAGGGAACGGAATGAAATGGGCTTGCTTTGAAAACAAGTCTACCACCACCCAAATCACGGACATCTGCTTACTGGGAGGTAGGTCCATAATAAAGTCCATTGAAATGACCTCCCATGATCTACTGGGGGTCAGCAGGGGTTGTAGGAGACCCGGGGGCTTCCCCATCCGAAGTTTGCACATGATACAAGTTTGACATGACTGAACATATAGAGACAGGTCCTTACGCATATGCGGCCGCCAGAATCGGCGTTGCAGGAGATGTAAGATTTTTACAAAGCCTAAATGGCCTGCCGTCTTGGTGCCGTGGACCGATTGCAATACCTCCCACCTCAAGAGTTTGGGGACAAACACCTTGTTCCCTTTGTAGCAACAGCCATTTTCTCTGCATTCTAGGTCTCCCCTCCCTTTCAAGTCATTCTTTTCAATGTCAGATATAGCTGAAGCAAACCTGCCCTCCCAGGGGGTTTCCTGGGTTTGTGCGGTTTGTTCTTGATGGTTCTGGTTGCATGTGGGTGCTGCCCCACTTAATTGGGAAGGTGTAAAGGATTCACGAACCTCCTCCCATTTACTTTCATGCTGCGGGAGGCACGAGAGCGCATCGGCCAACGAGTTCGATTTCCCGGGGAAGTGGTGCAGGGTAAACTGAAACTTCAAAAAGAATTTGGCCCATCTGAACTGTTTAGCATTTAGGTTTCGGGGTGTGCGAAGGACCTCTAGGTTCTTATGATCCGTCCACACCTCAGAAGGAACCCGGGCACCCTCCAGGCAGTGTCTCCAAGTGGCTAAGGCCAATTGGATTGCCCCTGCTTCTTTATTCCACACTGGCCAGTTCTGCTCAGCATCACTAAATTTGCGGGACACATAAGCTAAGGGATGGAGTTGGCCATCAGGTCCCTCTTGTAAGATCGCCCCCCCCAATGGCAGTGTCTGAGGCATCAACTTGGACCACAATTTTTTTTGTTTCGTTGGGATGAGCTAACACCGGCTCTGAGGTGAACAGAGCCTTCAGTTGGTCAAACGTTTGCTGGCACTGAGGGGTCCACTCCAATTTGACCCCTGGTTTAGCCGCCCCCAGGCCCCTCCCTTTGGTTTTCAATAAGTCAGTTAGGGGTAAGCTCACATGGGCAAAGTGCAGCAGAAAGTTGCAATAAAAATTCGCGAAGCCGAGAAAACTCTGGAGTTGTTTGCGTGTCTTGGGAGGCTCCCATTCCAGCACATCCCGGACCTTCCAGGAGTCCATTTCAATCCCTCTCTGGGAGACACGGTACCCGAGGAAGTCAATGCTGGTCTGATGGAACTCACATTTGGACAATTTTGCAAACAGTTTGTGCTCAAGCAATGTCTGGAGAACCTCCCATACCAACCGCACGTGGGAGTCTAGGTCGGGGGAGTAGAGTAAAATATCATCCAAGTACACGACTGCCCCCTTAAAAAGATGCTTGTGCAACACTTCGTTTATTAGATTCATAAAGACTCCCGGTGAGCCCTGGAGCCCGAAGGGCATCACACAGTATTCAAACTGACCCAGGGGGGTGTTGAATGCAGTCTTGTATTCATCCCCTTGCCAGATGCACACCTGGAAATATGCATCCCTCAGGTCCAGTTTGGAGAAGATTTTCCCTTTGGCCACCTCGGCTAAGAGGTCTTTAATCAGGGGCATGGGGTAGGCATTGGTGGAAGAGACAGCACACAGCCTCCGATAGTCCGTGCACAGCCAGAGTCCCCCGTCCTTTTTTTTTGCAGAAGAGAACCGGGGCCGCAAACGGGGATGTTGTTGGTCTGATAAAACCCCTAGCCAAATTTTTGTCAATCAACTTTCTCAACTCTTCCTTCTCGTTAGGACTCATGGCATAAATTTTGCCTTTTGGCACTTTGTACCTGGGTAATAGCTCTATTGCACAGTCAGAGTTGCGATGGGGGGGGAGCTCATCCGCTTCCTCCTCCTCAAAAACCCATGACAAGTCTCTGTACTCCTCAGGGATGTGGGCTAACTCCTCTGTGGCCAGGCAGGCCCGGGGAGGTTCACTGTTTGGGGGTACCCCCCAAGCTGGGTCCCAGGTGTGAGAGTGGCACTTTGGGGAGATGAAGCGGACAATGCCATCCTCCCATAAAATGTATGGGTCGTGGGCATGGAGCCACGGGCTACCCAACACCAAGGGGAATTTAGCTCTGGGTGCCACTATGAAGGCTCAGTCTTCCCAATGATCACCCGCGCCCACTCGCAAAGGTACAGTCTCATATCTACAGGGTTCTTTCATCTGAGAGTCATCCATTTGGGTGAAAATGATGGGCTCTCCCATGTGGACTACCTTGGCCTCCAAACCCGATACAAGGGAGGGGTTGATGAGATCCCTCCTGCACCCCAAGTCTATGAGGTCACGCACCCTGATGTGCGTATGCATAACGGGATTAATGATAGTTACAGTCACAAAAAAGAGGGGTGGGTAGTTGCTCATCACATTGGGTGCCTCGGGTGGTGGGTCCTGCTGTGCTGCGCCACTTACAGCAGGACCTGGCTATTTCCCGCCAGCTCTCCCATTTCCTCTTCACTTGATTTGGGCTCTAGGACCGAAGAAAGGTCTCTGGACAACTTAGAAGCAATTATCTTACTGAGCTGCAATTTATGGTGGGAAACTTCATTGTTCACATTAGATCACCCTGGACTAGGAAACTCTTAAGTGAAAATGCTAAGGTATTACTTCTTTCTAAAGCTTAAGTGCTAAGGTGTCATAGGGCTGCCAACTTTGAGATGGGAAATTCCTGGAGATTTTGGGAGGGAGGGACCTCTACAGGTAAATGCCACAGAGCTCATCCTCAGTAGCAACCATTTTCTCCATGCGAATTGATCTTTGTACTCTAGGGATTAGTTGTAATTCTGGCAACCCTGTGTCCAGATCCTTTTGTACTATAGGGCTCATGATTAATTACTGAGAGATCCTGGACCTGAGATTGTATAGAATTAAGCCTGACCCTTCTTTGGTGGCATTCAGTTTTTGTCTCGGAAACAGCCCAAAATTGTTTTCTAGACCTTATGTGAATGGCAAATCTAGCCTCAGTCATCAAGATGGAAGGGAAGAGAGAAAGGCCAACAAAATGGAGGATTGGTGGCAATAAGATGGTAAGTAGGCCATGTATATGGTGTTATGGGAACTGTGTTGAAGAAGCTGTACGATAGCTCAGACACATGATGGGAATGGAATGAGTATGCATGTTGTCTTCTGATATATGTAGAAACTACGAACCAAAACAGATGTATTAATGTACTGAATTACTTTGGATGAAACAGGTGCAATATTTGATCAGCATAAAAAAACAGCATTCTCTTAATACAATTACTCCTTAGACAGCTTGATCCAATGGGATCAGTGTTTTAATCTAATTTTTCAAGTGTAGAAACAGAGACAGATCATGAATCATCCTTCAAACCCACATTTATGAGTTTCTGGCATCAAATCCTTTTTTTTCTTTCTGTAAATTTGGGTAAAGCTTATAGTACTTATATTGCTATCTCATAAATGTGTCTTTTGGTCTTTTGTATTGTGGGATCCTGCTGACTGTATTGCATATAATTGCAATAATGTGCTGGAACTTGAATATCTAAAATCCAGTGGATTTTAGAAAAAAATATCCACGGTGTGATAAGACTGGCTGGGAAGGCAAAGATTTTGAAGGACACTATGGTCCCTACTTTTGATGGAGTTTAACTGACCCATACTGACTCAGTTAAGATACTCAGGGTTATATTGATGCAACATGGTTACTGGAGAAGCAACCTAATGCAGATGCAGAAAAAGGTTTTCTTCCAACTCAGCCTAGTCCAAAAGATGTACCATGATATGGCTGAGCTGGCCACCTGGATCCTTGCCACAGTAGCATTGATACTATACTATTGCAATGCACTGTACATTGGTCTCCCATCAAAATCAATTTAGAAGCTCCAGTTGGTGCAGAATGCCCCAGCTTGACTATTGTTGGGAGCTAGATGGAGCACACATTCTCCAATCACTCCACTGGCGGCCTATCAGTTGTCTGGCTCAGTTCAAGGTATTGGCTATCACATACAAAGCCTTTCATGTCTTTGAACCCTCATATCTATGAGTCTGCCTCTCCCCCATGCTCTACAATGATAACTTTGCTCATCTGAGCAAGGTCTTCTGCAAGCATCAACCTGCAAATGGGTAAAATCAACAGTTGCCTCTACACAATGCCTTCTTTGTTGTGGCTCCTGTCTCACAGAACAGCCTGCCTGAGGAGGTCAGGAAGGCTCCCACTCTCCTGGCTTTCTGTGAACAATGCAGAACTGAATTATTCAAGAGGGCTTTTCTGTGCAGGCATGGCACTAAATATTCACAAAGTTACTTGGGAAAATCATGAGAGTCTGTAATCTGTACTACTGTGTATAGCTTGCTGAAACTAGGATCCTACTAAGTAATTTTTGCATTATTTAATATGTCATACTAATACTTATGCTTTGCTTCAATCTTGCTTTTAGACTTCTGGTTGGTTCTCTAACTCTAATCCAAGTACATTGTTCATTGAGTATCCCATCCTATCGATTGTATTGACTCAGTCTATGTAATCCACCATGAGTCCTAGTGAGAACATGGACTATAAATAACGTTAGATGAATAAATAAATATCTTTGAACGGATGACTTTTCTAAAGGAGCTTTTAGGATAGAAGATGGTTTAGTTTGAAGAGATTACACTCTCCCCCCCCCCCAGGCTTGCCAAGAACTTTCGGTGGGGGACGGATACGTCCTGGCAGGACCATCCCCGGGGGAAGGAAAGATGCGCCGCACGATGTCGTTGCCAGGAAGTGACGTGACGCTCTGGCAATGCGACTGGAAACTCGATGGTGCCATAGAGTTTTCAGCCCTATTACCAGAGCGTCGCCTGGCGTCACTTCCAGGCAACGGCATGGTGCATTACAGGAAGGACTGGTCTGGCCGGGAGGCATGTTTTCCCCGCCCCCACACGGTAAGTACTTGGGAACCCCACCCCCACCCCAATTAGCAGTTCTATGCAGCATTTTTGAATAGAAGGAAAAAACACAGGAAAGTTGATCACAGATTTCATTCATCATATTTAATTTCAAGTTATCAGGTGCTGCTTTTTATGCCAAGCAGGTAAACTAAGTGATGGGAACTTTTTTACCTGCTAAACATCCACATGATAGACTGCTGTTAAACATGTAGAAGGGGGGGGGCTATAAAAAGTTGGCAACTCTAAGATAAAATTGTGGAGTGTTTAGGACAATAGAGAAGAAAAGAATAATTTGTTTTGAATTTATTCTGCTTGCCCTGTAACTAAGAATAGAATCCTTGCTCACAATGCACTTCTTGTCATTAAGACTCATGAATTTCCTTTTTCTCTTCTTGGATTATTTGCTAAATACTTGAATCCCATTTAGACCTTCAAGACAACTATTTTGTACTCAGGGCTTTTGCCTCCACTCTTAAGTAATGCTCAGCATCTGCATTCCTGGAGTAACTGGGTCTTTAGTGAGATCCTAGTGTTGGGTATTGACTTTGAGTACTTGATTATTATTTATTTTGAGTGCTTGAGATTTGCTAATTCTTCAGCCCAGAATGCTGTATTAGCCTCCATTGTTTATTTCTGGGTTTCATGCTATCGAGACAGCCATGTTCCTTCTAAATTTGTAGAGGCATATGATTCCTTACTCATAGATACCTTATTTTGTGGGCCACTGTCTAGATCTGCGGGTTTCTTAAATATGGGTGTGAAACCTAAGGTGATACTTCTTACTTCAAGCTTCATGAAGTTAATTAACAGAGGGAAGGTAGCTCCCTTTACCACAGGCTAAATCTAGGGTACATATGACTACAAATGATAACTAATTCCTGTTCTGTATTGAGTTTGATAAGTCCTTTTGAAGAATCCAGGGCAATACTTATTTATTTAAGATATTTTTCCTGCCTTGCTACAACGCCCAAGGCAGCTTATGAAACATAAACATACCCAAATAAGAACCTGATTAAAATATGTGTGCTAAGTGCCATCATGTTGCCTCTAGTCTATGACAACCCTGTGAATTAATGACTTCCCTAACATCGTATCATTAACAGCCTTGCTCAGGTTTTGGAAATTGGGGATTATGGCTTCCTTTATAGAATCAAGCCATCTCATGTTGGGCCTTCCTGTTTTCCTGCTGCCTTCAGCTTTTCCCAGCATTATTGTCTACCCCAGTGACACTTGTCTTCTCATAATGTAACCAAAGTATGATAGCCTCAGTTTAGTCACTTTAGCTTCTAGGGAGAGTTCAGGCTTGATTTGACCTTGAATTAACTTGTTTGTCTTTTTGGCAGTCCACAATATCCCTAAAACTCTCCTCCAACACCATATTACAAATAATTAAAATACATCAAGTTAAAATATGCCAGCCTGTGTCTTTTCTCCCCTTTGGTTTTATTGTTTCTTTACAGCTGATGAAATTAATTTATGGAGGTCTGTGACTATAGTATGCCTTGATAATTCCTAATTCTTCTGTTGGTTACCCTTGAGCTTAGACAGTCTTTAGTCCTTGTGAAACTCCCCAATGGAGCTGGCCTCATGCTGAATTCTGATGAAGCGATCCCCTCTCTCAGAGCAGAGTTAAGAACTGCTTATTTGTTCAGCAGGCCTTGGTGGTAGGCTTAGAATTTTCTGGCTGATGCCTGAATAACTGTGTATCTCAGGGAACTGTGTGTGTGCCTGAGGAGAGAGAGAGATGAGGGCATATTATTCCACAAAGAACTGACTCACTGTAAGATAGTAAGCAGGGTTGCTACCTTGGGGTTGGGAAACAACTGGGGATTTGGGGGGTAGAGCCTGAGGAAGGCAGGGCTTGGGGAGGGGGGGCAGACTTACAATGGGGTATATTGTCATAGAGTCCATCTTCCAAAGTGGGCATTTTCTTCAGGTGAACTGATCTCCGTCTCCTGGAATCAGTTGTAAAGGCAGGAGAGCTCCAGACACCATCTGGAGATTGGCAGCCCTAGTAGTAAGGTTTTAGGACAATAAAGAAGACACCTGCCCGACAACCATGTTAAATATGAAGATAAGGAGAGAACAAACAGACAAGGTGCTGACTGGATCTTTTGAGTGATGTTAAACGACACTGCCAGACTCAAATCAGGACCGCAGCACAGTGGGAGGAGAATTAACCAGAGATTTATTTTGTTTTGTTGGGGCACTCACACAAGCATTTTGCCTGTATTTTTGGTCCAACAGGGAAAATTGCAAGTCAGTGGGGCAATTTCAGGTTGGGAAAACGGTGTAGAGGAAAAAGTGTTAAGCCTGCTTTCTTCTGGGTCAGGGGTCCCCAACCACTTTGAGCCTGCAGGCACCTTTGAAACTTTAGAAGCCAAAAATGAGAGATCACAGGAGGAAGTGGAATTCCAAAAACATCATCTGTGACCAAACTAATGAGGAGTCAATAAAGATAAGTTGCAAAAACGTTTACTGTAGTAATTTCTGTAGAAAATTTTCTTCTATTTTCTTTATTTTTGTCACGGATGTTGTTTTTGGAATTCCACCTTTGAAACTTTGACACAGTGTATTGTGTACAGCCACAAAATGGCTGCCACAGATACCTTCAGTCACACAGTGAAGATCCTTGTGCTGTGGTGGTAGCTGCTGCCAAGGCTACATTTAAAAAAATCTGCACAGCCAATCAAATCTCCAGTGGGCAGTTAGAAGCCTCACCAGGCAAAAGCCAAGTTGGCCCTGCCTACTTTCTAAAAACACTTGGCTCTGGAAAAGGTGTTGGTGGGTACCATGGAGCCACCAGGCACCATGTTCGGGACCCCTGTTCTATGTCATGGTCCTGGTTCTTGTTCTGCTATTGTTTAGAAAGAAAAGAAAAATACTTGAAAGCTTTGATCACAAAGCTCCTAGTATTACAGGTAGTTTGACCCTCAGATCCTCTGAAGGAACTCCCCTTGAGAGATTTACCACTGATCCCTACCCTACATATATGGATTTCTGATATCCTTTACTAATTAATATATTCCTTGGATAACCCTGATCTTTCCCCCGTTTATTATTTGCTGTGATATGATAGAGAAAAAGAATTTGTTTTGGAGTACTGAATATTATACTTCAATATTTCTATTACCACAAATATTAGATGGAAAACCATCATCCACCAGCATGTTGCAGGATTAATAAAAATTATAGCCAAAGTTGCAGGTAGAAGTGGCCCCTTCCCAATCGATTAACCATAAGGCTGCCAGGTCCCTCCTGGCAACTGGCGAGGGATGGGTGGAGACTTACCAGGAGTGGGAGGGAGGCCCAGCCGACATTGCAGCCACATGTCTGTCACTTCCGACGTGACCCAGAAGTGACATCATCATGCAGTAACGTTGGGGTATGTTGCCCTGCAAGGCTTATGAATGCCTTATAAGGACTGTAATAAAGCAATAAACTGTGCTAAGGTATACTAAAGGGACTGTACAACATGGTGACCCAATATGATGCCAGATGAGACTGCAGTTTAGGCAAGGGACACCCTCCTTGCCTTTCCAAGCAGCTCCAGTGACCAGCCAAGGTTACCTGCCCATTTTTCCAAAGAAGAATGGATCAGTGCCTTAGTATGCACCAAGCACAACGACATGCCATGCTAGAGCATGAAGACAAAGAACTCCAAAATCGCCATTAGGAGTTTCCTCCAACACATGCAGGCAACCTTTCCCTCTCCCTCACCAGACCTCATGTAAGCCAGAGAGAGACTCTTCATTGTTGCTTAGCAACTAATTGCCTGTCATCAGGAGAACAACAGACTCGGCTCAGTGACTCATCCTGCCTGCTCAAAAGTGCCAGACATGAGTTAAGCTTCTAGCCCTCAATATTGACCACTCCTCAGCTCCCCCTCCCCTATACCTTCCAACCAATAGGGTATTTTCAGGGACAGACTGACCAGGAGGTGTGACCAGGGGTTGTGACCAGCCCCCTCCCTCCTGCGTATAAGAGGATGCCTGACCACAGGCCTCTCTCTCTACTCTACAACCCCTATTGAATCTTTGCTTGCTATCCCCAATCCCTGCCTCCATCTTTAAACTCTAGGTCTGCAGCCTGAGTTTCCACGTGTTACCTGCTGGTTCAGGCCACGTGGTTCCCCTTCTTCCATTCTTCCCCTCCATTTTTCCAGAGGAACGTTCTACACAGCGGGACAGGTAAATATCACCCACCAACGACTTCCTGCTCATGCAACTGTGCTGTGAATCTCTCTTTATTTCCTAGGTTTGAGTAATTGTATGTGAGACTGTGTATTGTTTGCTTGTGAAGACCTCCAGTAAAAGACTTTATTTTCAACCTCATAAAGTCTCTGTGTCTGTTGCTGATACCTCTTGGAGGGCCGGGACCTCTGTATACACTGGTGTTCGCTCCCGCAGCCGATTGCCTATTGATAACTACACATATTCTCCCTATCATTATTAATAAAATCGAGCCATCAGGCTAACAGGTGATTGGGCAAATTTAGCTTCTACCATAGAGTTTTTGCCCAAATACCAGAGCGTCATCCTGATGGCACTGATGTTACTTCTGGGTCACATTGGAAGTGATGTAGACACATTGCTGCAATGTTGACTGGACCTTGTTCTTTTTCTGGGTAAATCCTCCCACCGGCCAGCTGATTGGTAGGGGGCAGTGGGGTCTGGTAGAGGGGGATCCCTGCCTCCACTAGGGATCTGGCAACTTTTTTTAATTTTAATATTTTTAAAAAATATAAACCCTTACAATGTAAAACACAAACCAGAACCTTATTAAGATAAACACAAAATGATCCTAAAATTAAACATAGATACAGTACAGTTTCATTAAATAGCTATAAAACAAAGACAATTGGATATAAATTTTTGAAGATCTGTTCATTGCCAATTGCCATCTATAAATTCCAAAACAAAGTACCATTGTTCCTCAAAGTTTGAGTAATATGATCCAGAGTCTGTGTGTAAGATGTAGTCTGATATCTTCTCCATTATATAGTAATCTTCTGTACCATGAAGAGATTGAAGGAGGATTTGTATCTTTCCAAGATGAAGTGATTACTGCTTTTGGCATTTTACAGAGAATAGCTATCAAGTTCCTTTGTGTTCATGGAATGCTATAATTATGCCAAGAATTTAGTAACATCAGTTCGGGTTTCATAGGGATTGCGTAGCCTGTAATACTATGGATTACAGTCATAACATTTTCTTTACAAAAACACAATTCCACCAGCAGTGCATGAACAAACCAATTTCCCCACATCATTTCCAGCATAAAGGTTGTATTTTGGAGTCCATATAGTGCAGCTTTGATGGTGTTAAGTACCAGTGAGAATAAAGATTTTATTAAAAAAAAATAAAAATAAAAAAAATAAAATAAAAGTACCAGTGAGAAAGAATTTTAAAGGACTGGATTTTAATATTTAATTATTTTGTTGTAAATATATATGACAGCCAAATTTAGACCATGATTACAATCTTTATAGGAAGGTTGTTTCATTCCTTCAGTTGAGATTAAGATCTTGTACAGTGTTGAAATGAGGCTTTTATAACTGCTAATGTCTTGTTTAAGTAAGTTTTCAAAATCTGTTGTGTCTCTCATAAGATTACTTTGAATTACAGAGTGCTCTGTTAAGTGTTTGGCTTGAAGGTACTGGCAGAGTGGTATTATCTATATATCTAATTCCCAAGTGGCCCCCTGTGTGCGGATATCTAAATCCGCACATCGGGGGCACCTGGGGGGCAGGGAGATTTTCCTGCGCACGTGGGGCAGTCCCCACGTGTGCAGAAAAATCTAAAAAGTGTTTAAAAGTCTAGGGGGGATATCAGAATCCCCAAAAAAGTAAGAGCGTTCCCTGCGCATGCGCAGGGAACGCTCTGGGAACTCTGCGGCGGCTGGCGGCTAAAAGCCGCTCAGTTCTCGCCACCGGAGCCGGGGGGGAGAGGAGGGAGCTGAAAGGGGGGAGGAGGGAGCTGAAGGGGGAGGAGATCGGCGGGCCCGGCGGCTAGAAGCCGCTCGGGCCTCGCCTCCGGAGCCGGGGGGTGGGGGAAGGAGGGGGATCGCCGGGGGGTGGGGGGAGGAGGAGGATCGCCGGCGGGGGGGAGGAGATCGGCAGGCCCGGCGGCTGGAAGCCGCTCGGGCCTCGCCTCCGGAGCCGGGGGGTGGGGGGAGGAGGGGGATCGCCGGGGGGGAGGAGATCGGCAGGCCCGGCGGCTGGAAGCCGCTCGGGCCTCGCCTCCGGAGCCAGGGGGTGGGGGAAGGAGGAGGATCGCCGGAGCGGGGGAGAATCTGCTGGGGAGGGGGAATCTCGGCGGGCCGGCGGGCCTTGCTGCTGCCGCCGCCGCTGCTGGGGGGGAGGGAGGGGAAGCTTGGCGGCGGGAATACTCCCTCCCCCCCCGCGAGTATCGCGGGTCCCGCCTCTTGTTTTCTCTATTTTTGTTTCTAGGGAGGTTTTATCTATAATAGTGCCTTTTTTCATTATGTCTTATCAAGCGTGATAAATTAGAGGATCTCCAAAGTTTGGATGAATCACGGTGTTCCTCTGGTACAAACCAGCTCTATCCTAAAAACATGGAAACGGGGGAAATATTGGTAGCTAATTTGGTTCTTCTTTTATCCCAGACATAGAGAGTATTGGATAGAAAAATGTTGGTGTAATATATCTCGGTCTATCTGAAGGCTTGTCCCAAATAGCTTCATAAAAAGAGTTGGGATGGATATAGGTGTGCCCTATATTCAGTCAGTGTATAGAAATGTTTTGATTTAGCATCAGTACTATATTTGTGAGTTATACTGCATCATAGTAAAATCTTAAGTCTCCCCGACTTAAGGCCTCCTAATTTAGAAAGTCTGCACATCGTATAAAAACTTACCCTTGACTTTTTATAATTTCAAATGAAATCATTTAAAGTTTTCTGCCCAATACTAAAGTTTTTATTTGAAACTGGAATAGATAAAGTTCTGAAATGAACCAAAAATTCTGGAAAAATAAAAAAATTAACCATGTTGATTTTCTCCATCCCAGATAGGTTTAGTTTATTCCATTGGTTTAAAAGTAAAGTGATTGGTAAAGTTTTAAAAGGTTGCACTGGTAGATTGGTAACGTTTTAAAAGATTGAACAAAAACTATTGAGGCAGACTCAGCATGGGTTTAATGAACAAAAACTATTGAGGCAGACTCAGCATGGGTTCTGTAAGGGAAGATCTTGTCTCACTAACCTGTTGGTGTTCTTTGACGGAGTGAACAAACATGTGGACAAGGGGGGCCCAATAGATGTTGTTTATTTTGACTTCCAGAAAGCTTTTGATAAAGTTCCTCATCAAAGACTCCTAAGTAAGCTCAATAGTCACGGGATAAAAGGACAAGTCCTTTTATGGATCAAAAACTGGCTAATTAACAGGAAACAGAGGTCCCAATCACACACACAATTAGCCACACCATAGGTGTGAATGCTGGGTGGATTTAACGGGTGTCATCAGACGTGAACATCTGGCCAGTGCCCCGCACCCATCAGCAACCTATTTCGCTCTTCCTCAAGAGCGGAGTTAAAAGACACTGGGGAAAGTCCACTATCAAATGGGTTGCTACAGGCCACAGACAGACATTCCCCTGTGTGATCGCAGACAGCCGCGCTGCCCAAGTGGCAGTGTGGCACAATTAAAAAAAAATTCCTTGCACATGTGCATATGTTCACATATGCACATGTGCATGCATGCGCATGATGGTGAAAGTTGCAAAAACAAACCTACCGGAAGAAGGATGTCCAGATGACCTAATTGCAATTATTGTGAGAGATGGCTGTCCAGATAGGCAAAAACATGGATTCAGAACACAAATACCTGGAAAGTTCTTGATTTTCCTGGTGTCGGAAAACTCACTAGGGAACTGGGACTGTGTGATCACACAAATGCAGGTCAAATTGCTATGAAGCAAATAGCCTTGCTTCCCCCCCACATTATCTTGCTGTGACCACAGCCAGAGAGTGAGTATAAATGGGAAGTTTTCTCAGTGGAGGGTGGTAAGCAGTGGGGTACTGCAGGGATCAGTACTCAGTCTGATGATTTTTTGCTTATTCATTAATGATTTGGAGTTGGGAGTAAGCAGTGAAGTGGCTAAATTTGCGGATGACACAAAGTTCAGGGTGGTGAAAAGCAGGGAGGATTGTGAGGCACTCCAAAGGGATCTGTCAAGGATGGGCAAGTCGCAATCAACATGGCAAATGGGGTTCAATGTGGCCAAGTGCAAAGTGATGCACATTGGAGCCAAAAATCCTAACTATAAATACATGTTGATGGAGTCTGAACTGGCAGATACTGACCAAGAGAGAGATCTTGGAGTCGTAGTAGATAACTCACTGAAAATGTTGAGACAGTGTGCGACTGCAATAAAAAAAGGTCAATGCTATGCTGGGGGTTATTAGGAAGGGAATTGAAAACAAATCAGCCAGTATCATAATGCCTCTGTATAAATCGATGGTGCAACCTCATTTAGAATACTGTGTACAGTTCTGGTCACCTGGTCAAAAAGGATATTATAGCATTGGATAAAGTGCAGAAAAGGGCAACTAGAATGATAAAAGGGGACACTCTCCTTATGAAGCAAGGTTAGAGCGCTTGGGATTCTTTAGCTTGGAGAAATGACGGCTGAGGGGCGACATGATCAAGGTTTATAAGATTATGCATGGGATAGAGTAGGTAGAGAAAGAAGTACTTTTCTCCCTTTCTCACAATACAAGAACTTGTGGGCACTCAATGAAATTGCTGAGCAGTCAGGTTAGAGCAGATAAAAGGATGTATTTCTTCACCCAACGAGTGGAATTCGTTGCCACAGGAGGAATTCATTGCCACAGGAGGTGGCAGCGGCTACAAGCATGGACAGCTTTAAGAGGGAATTAGATAAACATATGGAGCAGGGATCCATCAGTGGCTATTAGCCACAAGGTATAGATAGCAACTCTGGAGCAAGTGATGCTGTGTATTCTTGGTGCTTGGAGGGGCAACAGTGGGAGGGCTTCTAGTGTCCTGGCCCCACTGCTGGACCTCCTGATGGCACCTGGTATTTTTGGCCACTGTGTGACAGAGTGTTGGACTGGATGGGCCATTGGCCTGATCTAACATTGGTTTCTCATGTTCTTATGTTCTAAAGCAGGAGTGGCGAAACTGCAGTTCAGGAGCCGCATGTGGCTCTTTTACACAGTCTAATTTAATGTTAATAAAAAGCAAATTTGCATACTTTTCAGTAAAAACGTGTGTGTAATATTTGTTCATGTCTTGCGGCTCTCTAACATCTGACATTTATTCTATGGGGCTATTATGTTAAGCAAGTTTGGCCACCCCTGGTCTAAAGGTACTTTGATACCCAAATAAAGCCAAAATTTAGTAATCCCTTTATTAAGAAAATGGTTTTTAATAGATTTAATTCTGATACAATTAAATTCAATGGGTTTAGATTCAGTGGTTATAGTTCCATTTTAGATTGATTTATCTGTAACCCTGAGATTTGGCTAAATTTCTTGATCTCAATCTCAACAATTTGCAGCAAAAACACCGCATCTGAGATATATAAAACTAAGTCATCAGCAAAGAGGCTTATGTTCTTTTTCACTAATTACTATACCTTTTATTTGAGAGTTTTGTTGGATTTTTGAAGCTAGGGGCTCAATTGATAGCACAAAGAAGAGCAGAGATGGGGCACCCTTGCCCTGAACCTCTCAAGAGTGGAAAATCTTCAAAATACATTCCATTTATCCTTACCTGGGCTGTTGGAACTAAATAAAGAGTTGGAACAGCGCAGATGAACTTGCCTCCAGAATCCATATGGAGTAAAAGCAATTTTAAGTAATGAGTTTCCAGGAGAGATATTGGTCTGTACGATTCTGGGCAAGTAAGATCTTTATCCTTTTGGGGTATTATAATGATGTTGGATACAGCCCATGTTTGTGGCAACACACAGTTACAAATATCAGCTAAGGGTTCCACTAATCGAATATTTTTTATAAGATTTGGTGGGAAAACCATCTCTGCTGGGAGCTTTGAAATTTTTAAAGGACTTAATAGTATCAGAAACTTCTTGAACCAAAATAGTTCCATGACTGCTTTATGTTCTGATTGATATTTGGTGATTAGGTTATTTGAATTTAAATATTTAATAATCAGTTCTGGATTCGAGTCATTGGTGTTGTATAACCATTTATAATAATTAGTAAATTTACTATTTGTTTTGAGCTAGTAAGGATGTTTCTTTGAGGATCCTTAATAAAGTTTATGAATTTAGATGAAGTTTTTTCCCTTAATTTTCCAAGATAGAAGCCTTAAGGATTTTGGATTTTCATGCCAATATTCTGCTTTAAGTAACATTTTTGTTTTAAGTAATATTCTGTTTTGACCCTGGAGGTCCCTTCCAATTCTATTATTCTAGATTAAGGGTGTTTTTTTTATTTGTGATGTTTCTAATGTCTCTACAGTTTTCCTCTCAGTTAATAGTTGCTTAAATATATTTTTTACTACCCATTTTTTAATGTTCCATTTCTAAATAGCTGATTTTTGTGATAATTTCTTCTTTAATTTGATCTCTCTCTTTTTCATAGCCAGTTATCTGTTTGAATTGTATGTCCCACATCTTGCATCCACAAAATCATTACATTCTTTCTTTTTTATTTGTAGATTTTTAGTGTAGCAGAAAAAAGGGGAAAAAAGAAAATAGCAATATGATAATACAAATACAGAAATATTAATACCCATACATTAAATTAGAAAATGTAATATAACAGTATTAGTTTGAAATACAAATGGGAGGTTTTCTCGTTGACTTCTTTATCCAATTGTAAACTTTTTCCCATCTGTTTTGATATGTTATCTCGTCTTTTCCTGAGAGTATTGTGTTTAATTGATCTAATTCAGCAATTTCCAAAATTTTATCCATTAAATCCTCATTATTGGGTACAATATCTTTTTTTCAATATTTAGCAATTAAAATTCTTGACATAGTAAATATGTATATTATAATTCTTAAATCTTCTCTTTTAATTCTATCTGGTAAGATATTAAGTAGAAAAATTTCCAGTTTAAATTGTAGTTTAACATTTGTAATTTCTTCTACTATTTTTTTTATCATTTCCCAAAATTTTTCTATTTTTTCACATTTCCACCATACATGAATATATGTACCATTTTTTCTTGCACCTCCGACATATGTCTGGAGCTTCTTTATGGAACTTATTGATTTTATCGGGCGTCCAATGCCATCGATAAAACATTTTGTAGATATTTTCTTTATAGTTTACCGCTCTTAACAATTTCAAGGATTACCATAATTTGGACCATTCTTCCAAGGTAATATTATAACCTATATCCTGCATCCACTGTGTCATATTGGGCTTTACGGTTTCTTCAAAATCATTACATTCTTTATTACTTCATCTTGCATATTCTCTTCTAAGAGAAAATTATATAATTTTTGTATTAATTTATCATTGGACGAATGCCAAATTTTCTCTAATTCTGATAACGACTTGCAGAAATCAGTTATTTTATCTATATTGTATCTTGCATGCAATTGCATTGACTCCCACAAGGTGAGGTTAATATTACACAACTTTAAGTTTTCTATGGGTCTTAACTTATTAGGCTTATCTAATAATACCTCATATGAAACATTTTTTTTCTTTAGTCATCAATACCAGATCTATAAATGCTTCTAGAGGGGAGACCCACCTAGGAATTTTTATATAATACTTTTCTTTTACTTCCCTCCAAACCTTTATTAATGCTGCTCTGATGATATGGTTATGGAAATTAGAATGTACTTTGGCCTTTCCATACCAGACATACGCATGCCAACCCATATACAAATCATGGTCCTCTACATGTAGAATTCTCCAATTTTCCAGATGTATCCAATCTTTAATCCACCCCATAGCTGCTTCCTGGTAATATAGTCACCAGTTTGGCAGGCCAAAGCCACCTTTTTCTTTTTTCTCTTGTAAAATCTTTAATTTAATTCGCGCTCTCTTCAGATACCAAATAAATTTCCTACTAATTTTGTCCAGCTCTACAAAGTATTAGGTTCTCTTAAGAATCAGTATATTTTGAGCAAGAAATAAAAAACAGGGCAATACATTCATTTTAATCATTGCTATTCTTCCCATCAATGAAAGTTGAAAATCTTTCCATTTGAGCAAATATTTTCTAATTTCTTCCAATAGCTTGTTGTACTTATTTTCAACCGGCATACTATTTCTACTTGTTAATATTATGCCTAAATATTTAATTTTATTTGTGGCTTGTATTTTGGAGATCTCCTGTATTTCCTTTAATATTTCTTGCAAACAGTTCTTAGCCAATATTTTAGTTTTCTTAAAGTTCATTTTAAGCCCTGCTACTTTGCCATAGTCCTGTATTTCTTTTAAAAGATGTAGTGAGGAGTGCAATGGTTGTTCAAGTATGAAAACAAGATCTTCCGCAAACACCTGTAGTTTATATTCTTTGTCTTTAATTTTCAGACCTCTTATTTCCTCATTTTGCCTTATATTATTGTTCAGAGTTTCTAATAGAAAAATGAATAATAAAGGGGATAAGGGACATCCCTGCCTGGTTCCTTAATGAATTTCCACTTTTTGAGAAATCTCCCTGTTAATTATTATTTGAACCTGTTGTTTCATATATATGGCACTAAACATTGACAGGAAGTTGTCCCCACAAGCCCATATTTCTAGCTTTCGTCTTAGAAATTCCCAGGATCTTTGTAATGGAAACTTTGAGGAAAGTTAAGGCAGGACCAGAGTTTATTCAGATGATTCAAGCTATATATACGAAACAAGCTGCTTTGGTTATGATTAATGGCGATTGTACAGAAACATTTGAAATACAAAAAGGAACAAGGCAAGGGTGCCCTTTGTCACCATTATTGTATATTTTTGTATTGGAGATATTAAATGAAACGATAAGACACAGTGAAAAGATTAGGGGACTGAAGGGGAATGGAGAAAAAATATAAACTTTTAGCCTTTGCGGATGATCTTGTATTTATACTTGAGGATCCACTCTCCTCAATCTCCGATTTGAATAAGATGTTGTGGGAATATGGTCAGGTGGCAGGGCTGAAAATTAATATAAATAAGACAAAAATTATGACCAAGAACATGAGGACGGAACAGAAAGATATGCTACAAGCAGCTTCGGTCTATCAAATATGTGACAAAGTGAAATATTTGGGAATTAACCTAACAAATAAATGCAGTGTATTACAAGAAAACAACTACAAAGAGTTGCTGAAAGTGACAAAGCAAGATCTAGAAAGGTAGAAGGATCTACAAATATCATTGATGGGGCGAATAGCCCTTGCCAAAATGAATATTTTACTAAGTTGGATCTTTCTATTCCAGACAATTCTGACACTGCAAAATTATTGTATATTTAAAGAGTTAGACAGGACTATTTCAAAGTTTATTTGGCAAGGAAAATGGCCAAGAATCAGGCTGAAGGCGTTACAGGATCTAAAAGAAAGAGGTGGATTTGGGCAACTGAATTGGACATTATATTATAGAGCAGAGGCATTAGCCTGGATTAGAGAGTGGATTATGTTGGAGGATAGGAGGATATTAAGTTTGGAAGGCCATGACTTAATGATGGGTTGGCATGCATTTCTTTGGTATGGAAAGGCCTCCACACATAAATATTTTAAGCAATTTTGGCTGCGAGCATCATTAATGAAAGTGTGGAAGGATTTACTCTACCCAGGTTGTATGATGAGGATCCGCCAAAGAGATATATGGACATACTGGACTCAAGGAATGAGCTTAAACTGGAAGAAGATTTATCATGGTGGCAGAGAGCACAGATAGAATCCAGATATGTTAAGGATAAGAAGATTGGGTTCAATGAGAATCTTACAGAGATGGAAAAAGTTTTGATTGCACCAGAGGAGAAATTTATAAAGAAAGTGTACATATTGCTGTTAAAAGAAATGATGGCAGATGAATTTGTTAAAAGTAATATGATTGAATGGGCCCAGAATCTAGGCTATAACATTGAACTTGAACAATGGGAACAGATATGGAGTAAAAATGTTAAAATAACTAAAGCTGTATCCTACAGAGAAAATATGCATAAGATGTTTTATAGATGGTATGTAACACCAGAGAGAATTGCGAAATATAATGATAAATGTACTAACAAGTGTTAGAAGAATGAAAATAAGATGGGCTCGTTTTATCATATGTGGTGGAGTTGTGAAATTAGTAAAAAATATTGAATATAGGTACATAGGTTGATACAGAAAATTTTAGGTAGAGCAATTGCTTTTAGGTATACTACCTAAGGAGATGAACAGAGAAGATGGTTACTTGATACTATATTTAACTACTGCAGCCAGGATCTTATATGCAAAGTATTGGAGGACTACCCAAACACCTTTAAAACAAGAGTATATTGCCAAGATTTTGGAGGTGGCAGAGATGGATAAGCTGACTTTGACTATGAAAGGACACACAGAAGCCACCTTCCAGAACACTTGGTCTCAATTCTACAAGTGGTACAATTCAAGTGAGTAGGAGGTGTTAGAGTTAAAAGTATCTGTATAGCGGTTAGAAAAATATTAATGTAAGTAGACGGAGTGCTGTAAAAGATACTCACATAAAAGGAAAAGGTTACTAGAGACAATAATAGACATGGCATATTGAAGATGATGAAGAAATTTTGGAGAGTACCCCCGTGCATGTTGTGTGCTGTTTTGTTATGTTTTTTGTGTGTATTGTATTGTATTGTATTGTATTGTATTGTATTGTATTGTATTGTATTGTATTGTATTGTATTGTATTGTATTGTATTGTATTGTTTGGAAAATTAAATAAAAGCCTGTCCTTAGGGGCAGTGTTTTTTTTTTTTTTAAACAAAATTTTATTGGGATACATTCAACATTGTTAAACATCGTTACCAATACAATTTAAAAAGTTACATCCCATCCCCCCCCCAAATAGGCTTCCAACACTGCTAATAACAAAAAAAGAATTAAAGGGTAATCAAGTTTAAACTTGTATCAATCGACAAACCAGGTAACACAATTCTAATATGTAAAAACCTGACTCTTTCAAACCTAGTTTCCAAAAGGTACAGTACAATCCGGTATTTGTTTCCTTTCTCATTCAATGTCAATACGAATCAAGATTGTACATTTTCCCTTTCATTCTATATTCGGTTTCCATGTAGAATTTCAGGCCTTCCCAGTCTTTCATTTGTCCATTTAATTTTTTCGTCATTTTGTCAATTTCGGCTAGAAACAGCAGTTTTCTTAACCAGTCTTGTATATCTGGCACCTTCTCCGCTTTCCATTGTTGAGCAAAAGCCATTCTCGCCGATGTAGTCATATACCATAGTAATGTCCTTTTTTCTTGTGGGATTTTTTCCATTGTCAAACCTAAGAGAAGAAGCTCCAGACTTTTCCTAATAGGAATTTTTAATATCTTCTGCATCTCACAATATACATTTGACCAGTATACCTTTGCTTTATCACATGACCACCACATATGGTAAAAAGAACCCTCTGTTTTTTTAAATTTCCAACACTTATTACTCAAGTTCTTATCCATACTAATATTAGCAATCTTTTTTGGTGTCATATACCACCTGTACATCATCTTATAACAATTTTCTTTTATATTGACACAGGTTGACATTTTAAAAGCTTTTTTCCACAAAAATTCCCATGCTTCCATAGAAATTTCCTTGTTCATATTTATGGCCCATTTTATCATTTGCTCTTTAACAGTTTCATCCAGAGTATATACAGTCAACAAGGTTTTATACAACTTAGATATCATTTTTCGCTCTTTTTTCAACCATATATCTTCAAACTCATCGTTCTTAGCTCTAAAACCAACCTCTTTACAGTCTTTTTTGTAAATGTCCCGTATTTGGCAATATTGTAACCATCCATACTCAAATTCTAATTCATTATTTGGTTTTAAAACATATTTTTTCCCTTCCTTTTGAAGCAACTCTTGGTATTTCAACCAATCATTACCTTTATATTCTGAAAAGGGATGAATAACTGCAGCAGGAACAATCCATAAAGGCCTCTCATCAGGAACTGTGTTCTTGTATCTGGTCCATGCATCAAACAATGTTCTCCTTACATAATGATGCTTAAACATTGAGTCTGCTTTATTTTTCCCATACCAAAGATAGGCATGCCAGCCAAATCTGCAATCGTGACCCTCAAGGCCCAAAAGTTTTCTATTTTCCAAATTAACCCAGTCAGTTAACCAAGACATACATACAGCTTCATGATACAAACGCAAATTCGGGACTTGGAAGCCACCTCTGTCTTTAATATCATACATTATTTTCATTTTAATTCTTGGCTTCTTTCCTGCCCAGATAAATTTAAAAATTTCTCTTTGCCATTTCACCAACACTTTCACATCTTTCACAATTGGTATCGTCTGAAACAAAAACATTAACCTGGGCAGTACATTCATTTTGACAACCGCAATTCTTCCAAGAAGAGATAATCTAAGTTTTTCCCACTTTTCTAAATCGCGCCTTATCGAAGCCCACAATTTTTCATAATTATTCTTAAACAAATCGATATTTTTCATTGTAATGTCAACTCCCAAATATTTAACCTTTTTAACCACTTCACATTCTGTCAAATTTTGTAAAGTTTGTTGCTTTGTAACATTCATGTTTTTACACAATATTTTCAATTTATTTTTATTTACATAGAACCCTGCGAGATCACCAAACTCTTTTACTTTTTCAAATACCAAAGGCATGTTATTGACAGGATCTTCAACAATAAACATAATATCATCAGCAAATGCTCTTAATTTGTATGAGAAACCTCTAATACTCAAACCTTTTATATTATCATCATCTCTAATCATTTGCAGCAATATCTCCAAAATCCAGATGAATAACAGTGGTGATACGGGGCAGCCCTGTCTGGTTCCTTTTCTGACCCGGAACGCTTCTGTTGATTCTGCATTTACAATCACCGTAGCCTTTTGTTCTTTATATATTGATTTAATCATTCTTGTAAATTCTACGCCCATCTGCAATTTTTCAATCACTTTGAACATAAATTCACAATTCAAGTTATCAAATGCCTTCTCCGCATCTAGAAATAAAAAGCCAACCTCTTTTTCCGGGTGCTTATCATAGTATTCTATTGCATCTAAAACAACCCTCATGTTGTCTTTTATTTGCCTTCCTGGCAAAAACCCAGCCTGATCTTCGGCAATAGTGTCTTTCAAATACCCTTTGAGGCGTTCTGCTAGGATTTTTGAATAGATTTTATAATCATTGTTCAAAAGTGAAATTGGTCGATAATTTTTAACATTAGTTAAATCTTGGGTCTCTTTCGGTATCAAGGTGATTGCTGCTTCATTCCAGGAGTCTGGAATCTTCCCACTTTCTCTGATTTCATTTAAAAGAATCTCTAGAACCGGTACCAGATCTTCTTGAAATTTCTTATAAAATTTGGCTGAAAAACTGTCTGGTCCTGGAACTTTGGAGATTTTTGCTTCTCCTATTGCTTTGCTGATTTCTTCTTTAATTATCACAGCGTTTAACATTCCTTTTGTTTTTAAGCTTAGTTGTGTCAAGTTCACCTTTGATAAATAGTCTTGAATTTTTTGTTGATCCACCTGTTTTGCTTGAAAAAGAGTAGCATAGTATTTGTAAAATTCTCTCCGGATCCCTCCTGGATCTATAATTTCTCTATTCCCATCTTTCAATTTAATTATTGTTTTCTTCTCTCTTCTTTTCTTCAATTGCCATGCCAAATATTTCCCAGGTTTATTCGCTCCTTCAAAGGACTTCTGTTGCAATTTTTTCAAGTTCCAATATACTTCTTTATTTAACCTCGCATCATATTGTTCCCTTAGGATCCTCAGCTCTCTCAAAATTTTCTTTTTGCCAGGTCTCTTCTTGAGTTCTGCTTCTTTCTTTTGGATACTTTCCATAATTTCTTTATCTATTTTGAATCGTTGTTTTCTTTTATTGTTGTTAATTGCAATTAGATGTCCTCTCATCACAACCTTATATGCCTCCCATACCATTTGCGTCTGTACATCTTTATTTAAGTTTAGTTGAAAATACATTTTGGTTTCCGTCCTTATTTTGTCCACAATGTTTTGTTTGTCCAGTAAATCCTCATTGAGTCTCCATCGAAATTTCTTTCTTTTAGCATATGTTGACCACTTTATTGGGCTGTGGTCAGAAAGAATTCTAGGTAATATTTCAATTTTACGTGTTTGCAAAATCAAGTTCTCAGTCATCCACATCATATCTATTCTTGAGAAAGACTCATGTCTTGATGAGTAAAAAGAGTAGTCTTTGTCTTTAGGGTTTTTAGCTCTCCATGCATCTTCCAGGTGTTCATGTTTTGCCATTTGAAAAAATACTTTCGGAAGTTTACCTATACCTTCATTTCCTTTTTTGGATTTTCTGTCAATAGCATTATTAACAGTACCATTAAAGTCACCCATCAATATCATTTGTTCATAGGTTAACTGTTGTAATTGTTCCCACAGGTCTTGAAAGAATTTTTCCTTGGCTCTATTTGGGGCATAGAGATTTAAAATTAAGGTCTCTTTATTCTGAAACATAACTTCCACTGCCAAGAATCTTCCTTCTTTGTCTTTAAAAATTTCCTTTGGCTCCAACTTTTTTTTTACATATGTAACGACTCCTTTTTTCTTTTGTGAGGAGAGGGAATAGAATTCCTCTACTAATCTACTTTGAATCAGAAATTTAACATCAGTCTTTTTAATATGTGTTTCTTGTAAACAAACAATATCACATTTTTGTTTTTCCAACCATAGCCTAACATTTTTCCTTTTGGGGGGTGAATTAAGTCCATTAACATTCCATGAAATAATTTGACTCTCCATGTTGGCTTTGTATTTATTTATCAGAGTCTTTAAAATTGTCTTTAATGAACTTGGTCATTTGCTCTACTGACTTGATAGTGACTCTCTTCTGTTTGAATGTAAAGCTGACACCTTTTGGAATTTCCCATCTGTATCTAATGCCCTCTGTTTTCAGTTTGTCGATCAGGTCTTTGAAAAGTCATCTGTCCTGAAGAACTGTTCTGGGTAATTCCTTTAGTATCATAATTTTCTTGTTGTCAATTATGAAGTCTTCCTGGAATTGTTGCTTAAACAAGTCTTCTTTCAATCTTTTGGATATAAACTGGACAATCACATCTCTGGGTAGTTTTTTTCTTTTGTGCAATCGCAGAGTTGACTCTGTATACCAAATCAATGTGTGCCGCCACCTTCTCCTCTTCTAGTTTTAAGAAATCTGCAACAGCATCCACCATGACTGAGTGGATATTCTCATTTTTATCTTCAGGGATTCCCCTAAATCTCAGATGGTTAAGCATTCCATTGTACTCCACCATTACATTAGCTTTTGATGCTTCTTTAGCAACCTCAGTTACGCCAGTTTCCACTCCTTTCACTCTCTCCTCCACCTCATCTGTTCTTTTGTTCAGCGTCTGTATTTCCTTTGTAATCTCAGCCAAGTCTTTTTTCAAGTGAGCTACTTCATCAGCCACTTTACCTAGAGTTTTTTCCATTTTTTGTATAGCATCCATCATCCGTTTTACCATGGCTTCCATCATGCCCTGTAGTTTCTTCTCCTCTTTAGCAGCCATTTTTGGGGAGGACCAAGAGTTCGCCCTCTGTCTTTGCCGGAGATCGTAAGCCGTTGTTTACAGTTATCGCAAAACTTACATCAAATTAAAGCTCTTCTTGTGCCCAGCTGAACCGCTCTATTTTCGCTTTTTTCTGTTGAGTCTTTTAGCCAAAATCCGAATAAATCGTTTCAACCTTCTCAAAATGGCAGGCGCAATTTCTCTATGGTAAATAGCTCTTCCTGTTGTTTACTTCCTGTCCGGCAATCTTAATCATCCTCCTTGACTTCTGGTTTCCTCCCTTCTTCCAGCCTCCTTGGTCGTCTCTAGGAAGCGCTACTTGTCTGGTCTGAGGTCACTTCCTGTTCTGGTGATTTCTGTCGCAGCTTAAGTAGTTTTCCACACTGTTTCTCGCGGGACTTGGTGCTAGTTTCTATTTTAAAGTCAATATCCTGACCGCAGGAATGATTAACAACCTGGCTTTTTGGCCTTTTTTTGCTGTTCAACCGCGTTTTCCGGAGTTGGTGTTAGTACACAGTATACCGCACAATCATGCACTTCATTGGGTGTTGTTTATTCTCGGGATCAGCGCGTTTCCGGTGAGCAATTTTAAAAAGTTACCTTCAAAGTCTGTATTTTGTTATAGCAGTGTTTCCTTGGTATCAGTTTCTGTAGAATGTCTTGGAGGTCTGGGTCATGCGTTGTTATGTTGAGAATCCAACTCGGTGGGGTCTTTTAGAGAGATTCCGAAGTGCCCTCTTGGGGGGAAGGGATCAAGGCTGGTCGTGGCGCTATCAGCCGATCTCAACTCTCACTCGGGCCAATGCTCGTTGCTAGTCACCCCCCTGACTGGGGAGATCTGCGGCAGGCTGTATAGCCCGCCCTGTCATAAAGACCCTCCGTATGTTCTGGGAGTAGAGCCAGAACACGTCAGGACGCCATGTATCCCAGACCGGAAGCCGTTGTTTTTTTCGTTGTTTTTTTTTAAGACATTCCCAGGGAAGGTTATCGATTAATCATTTTTGCTAACACTATATAATTGATTCTAGTATATTTGTTGAATCTAGGAGAGTAATATGTGTAGTCACATTCATTTGGATGTTGATACCGCCAGATGTTGTATAAATTAAAATTTTCAAAAAGATTCGCAAGTTCAAACTTATTGTCTCTTCTTTTTAGCTGATGTCTTCATTGTATAGATCTGTCTAAACTAAAAATTGCTATGTAGTTCAAATCGCTCCCAGTAATAATTTTCCTATCATAAAATAGGTCGAGTTTTGTCAGTCTTTCTTCCATAAATTGAAATTGATTTTAGTTAGGGACATAAATAGAAGCCAAAGTAACTAATCCTTAATCTAGTGACCCCTTTACAAAAATTTAGCATTCCAAGGGATCCATGTTAATTGCTTTACCAGTGAACCAAATATTATTTGAAATTAAGACTATGACCACCCTTGACTTGGAGGTTCCAGGGGTTTGGTATTGCTATGTAAACCATTCAGAATTAAAATTGATTTTGATGCTAATTTAAGATGCGTTTCCTGAATAAGCAAAATATCTGGTCGCAGTTTAACTAAGGTAGTTGTCATCCTCTTTATTTTTATTATTCAGACCTCTGCAATTTATTAGTACCAGGAGCCATTTATTGTATCATGTTGTGGATAAATTATTGAACCAATAACAGTGGCTTTAAAATGAGAATGAAGTAGGCATGGCACACAACAATTTCTGTTAATTCTGGGTATCAAATATAAAATCATCATCAACAACACAAACCCCTAGCCTCCATTCCATCCCATCCATCCCACGTAATAAAATACTGTAGGCAAATTAACAAACTTATAACATTAAATTTGAACAGTTCTAGCAATGAGTTATCCTTCAAGACTAACAACACTAAGTAATTTAAGTAAACATAGCACACACTCTTGTGCATGGATTGCTAGAGATAAATATGGGTTCCACAGATAAAATCTGACCCCCCCAACCCTTTCAAAATTTAACAAAACAAAAAAACTAAAATCCAAACTAAACCTCATTTATGAGGCAAGCACCTAGGTAGCTGGACAACTATCCGGATAGCAAGGTAAACCTTGTACCCTAAGCCTGAGAAATTAATAGTCAGGGAGGAACAAAGTTGAAATTGTCCAACCCCCACCCACCCCATTGCCAACTGCTTAAGCTTACAATTTTGCATACATGAAGCAATCTAAAGTAAAAATGTAGAAGACTCTCAAAGTATGAGAAATATTTACATAGAGTTCTTGACGGAAATTTTACTCCACTTCTAAGAAATCAGTGATTTCTTAGTGGCTTTTGATTGAGGAGAATTAGGAGAGTCCAAGGGGATTTTTGTAAAGTGATTTAAGAAGCATCTTGCCTCCATGCAGATCACTGGCTTGCAATAAAGATCCATTGTGGAGAACTGCTAGCTTGGAGGAGGAAACAGTCTATATTTAATGTTGGATTTCATTAGAATTGTAGTTATTGGTTTCAGTTCTCTCTGTCTTCTTAAAGTCACTGTGGAGAGGTCTCAAAAGATCTGGGTTTTTTTTCTTGGAAAGGTAGGTGTCCAGGGTTTCTTGCTTCTTGGAGTATCTTTTCCTTTGTTCAGTAATTTAGAAATTGTGCCAGAACACTTTCTGGGAGCCTGGAACATGGAGAGGCTGGAGGACCCACTCTATAAGCTTGTACAATAATCGGAGTGATGCCATCTTCTAGTTTCAATGCTGTTGCAAGTCATGAAGGAATAAAAACCACCAAATCTGTAGAGTTTTCTTCCTTTATTTTGAACCCTCTAAATTTAAAATTATTAGATCTCAATCTAACTCCATTAATTGTTCTATGTAACGAGCCTAAAAAAATTGTTGATGTTGCAGCCCCTTTTGCAAAGTTAGTCCTAATTCAAAGGCTGAGTCTGCTGTTTGTGAGGCTGTTACCAGAGTTTCCTTTGTCTCTTGAGTTGGTCGGCTATTGAGTCCACGTATCTTTTCATTTTCTTGGCAATATTAAGTACTGCCTCTAATGAATCTAAGAGGGCTTGTTTGGTTAATTTAGCTTAACTCAGAGTAAGTGCCATCTTGGGACTCTTACCAGAGTTGGAGTTGATGAGTTTTTCAAGTCTCCAGATGGGAAATATGATTTAACTGAGGAAGTGGCGGACAGGAGGGCTTTGTTTTTCTTCCTCCCGGCTTTCCCCTAGCTAGTTTTTGGTGACGTACCTTAAATAAGCAGTCAGTTCAGGCATGGAGTCAGGAGGAGCTTCAGTTTCTGGAGTGTGCCATCTCACACACAGTGCCCCCCCCCAGGTCTGGGAACTCTAATTGACTGACTCCATTCCTAAATTTTTCCAGAACAGCTATGTCCACCTATGTGCTGCCCCCCTTCCCCCCGTTTCAGTACAGTGCAGGAATATATCACTTCCAAGCTAACAGTTGTCCGCTGTGTCAGCATACAGTGCTAAACACAGCTCTCGTGTACAGAGTACATCCGCCTCTCCTCTCACAATGTGCTCTTACAGGCATTCCTTCCCTCAATGCTGGATGAGGTTTATTCTCTCAGTATATGAGATTTATTATCTCTCACATACCAAGCCTGGTCTTCTACCCTTCCTCTCATTTTGTTTAATATTGTTAACTATTAGTTCTTTAATGTTTTTGTTTCTTCAGATTTGACATTTAAAGCGATCAATTTACCCTGCATTACTGGTTTCCACATGTCCCAGTATACAGCTGGGGACATGTCAGGGGAGTTATTTTGTTCAAAGTACTCTTTTAAATCCTGCTTTTTATTTATTTATTTATTTCAATTTATATCCCACCTTGCCTGGTTTCCTCACAGTTCAATAGATTTTTATTAAAGGACCATATCTTGTCAAAGGTGTCATGATTAAAAGCTGAGATATGGCAATGAAGCCAGGCATGATCTGCAAGTATACATGAGCCTATCTCTGCAGGACGTTCTTCAGCACCATTTAATAATCCCTGGCCTGAAAGACGTCTGCCTTGCTTTGATCAGGGCCGGAGCCTTTTCGCCCTGGCACCAGCCTAGTGGAACATACTCCCAATTGAGATCAGGGGGGCCTTGCATTATACGTTACAGTTCTGCAGGGCCTGTAAGACAGAGCTGTTCTGATAGGCCTTTGGCTGAGGCAGCGGACATTAAATAACATCAGCCTCCCCAGCTTCAAGCGCTCCCTGGTGCCACTCACATCATGAGCACCAGCTGCAGTACTTTGACTCCATAAGAGTGATCCACTGCCCCTGCTGGCATGAGCTCAGCATACACTGGAATGGAACTAACTGCCGAGCTGCTATTAGGTTTAGATACATCCTGAATGTCTTATTTAAAATTTTTAATTCTGCTTAACTAATTTTTAATGCATTAGTCTTGTATGGAATTATTCATGGTTTTATGACTTGTTGTAAGCTGCCCTGAGCCTGTTTGCGGGGTAGGGTGGGATCAAAAGCACAACAATAAATAAATAACCCCTTCCCCACAAAATCCCAGATTGCACTCTGTGCTTCTTATATTTGTAGCTCCCACAAATCCTCAGACAACCACTGTGATACTGAGTGCTTCAGTTTGTGTGTGCCTGTGTGTCTTTTCATTCTGCATCATCTTGTGCTAACCAGAGTTCTTGTGCTTGGGAGCCATCTACATATCTTTGTACACTCTCCTGCCTACAATCTCCTTCCTGACAAAAGAGCAGCACCAGACAGCAAGGAGTGCATCTGGACTAATCATAGCCCAAATTGTGCGAACAGCTATTGCCTCTCAGCATGTGTGGAATAGATTTCTCAACTCCTTTATGGAAAGTGGCAACGTGGATGCTTTGTGCTTGGCACAGCCACTGCCCTCTCCTGTAATGCTACCATATGGCCTGGAATCAGGAATGGCTGAGCTGGTTATAGATTCAGATTATAGACATGAAGGTAATTCTTGCTTCTCACCCACGCTGTCTAATAGCCCCATAAACTGCATGTCATATGTCTTAGGTAAGAATGCTGCCAACATGCAGAAGCTAACATAATCTCTTTTTTAATGGTCTCTCTAATACAATATCACCCTATAATCCCCATACTAGTCCAACCCAATTTGGCAATGCAAAGCATCCAAAAGATAGGTGAAGGGGAGGAGAAACCTATGAGTCATGCTTGACATAAACCAGTCCAAATATATGACAAGAGTAATCTCTTGTTTTTATAACCTATGGGAAAATGTCTGAAAAAACATTAAGAAGCAATAAGAGGGCTAATTGTATTTGCAATTCATCATTGTCGTCGTTGTCATCATCATCTGGCATTGTGTGTAGAATAGCCAGGAGATCCTAGGATTGTCTGGCAGCCACAAGTTATAGCTCTTAGTATTGTTCTAGTGGAAAGCTAGATTTATTGTGGGGGTTCACCATCCAATGTGGGAGTGGGCTTCCTAACTCTGAATTGGGTAAGAATCTCCCAGCCAACTAAGGCAGGAAGGGTTAAAAGGTTGGAATATCCAGTCAGGATGGATAAAAATGATTTTTTAACATTTAAATTGGATTTTTTAAAAAATAAAATGCTTTTTGAGGAAAAATCTATCTAAAGATAGTTTAAAGATACATTGTAGTTCAAAAGTTATTTGTCATGAAATAAGGATTAGATTTCAATTACATAGCAGTTCTTTTCTTAGATCTGTGTAGCTAGTAGGTACGATAAGGCATTTTCCTTTGTCTTGTGCTTTAGTTTAATAACCTGAAGTTAATAAAATATTTCCTGTTTAAGAGAGCAGACTGTATTTTGAATACCTCTCTGTGTGCCTGACCCTTGCTCACGTGCTCATGACCAAGTACAGGCTGAAGGAAACTGGAAATTCTGCCATTTGTACATGCTCAGAGGCAGCCTTTACTAGTATTCCCAAAGTGACTGGTAAATGGTGGGGGCTGGATTTAGTTTGGGGTGGTAGCACCTAAGAACGCACTTACATGCCTGCAATCATACAAACCCAGGATGGGTTTATGACAATATTTGGCTGTAGTTATCTGTGCCACTTAGGGACAACCCCCATCATGTCCCCCCACCTCCAAATTCCAATCTTTTGTTTAAAAAATGAGTCTCTAGCTCTTTTCCTTGTGGAGATATAAGGGAAAATGTGCAAGCAGTTTTTGTCCTGATTACCTGAGAATAAGGGGCAGCTGCAAGTTGGCTGGACCTGAGTCACTTAACTCATTCCTGACCAAATTATTTCTCTTCTGCTCAGCCCAGTCACCCTGTCTCCCTGAACCCTTTGCATCTTTGTAATATCCACAGCAACAATTGAGAACTCTGGGCAGCAAACTGGAGAGGGATTTAATCTGTCTAGGGGTTGCCTTCTCTGTTTGCAGTGGGAAATTTGTCTCAGGATAAGGGAAGTTCATGCATATTTCGGTCAGCTTGCCTGGTATTGTTTTTAGTCATTACTTGAAAAACCTTCTTGCTCTAACTTGTCTGTGTAAAGGAACCCATTCTTCTGAGAATGGGCAGAATGTCATTTACTGACCAGTGAATAACCACTGTGTAACTCTGTCCTCTGAGCCAGTTTCAGGGAGAGCAGGTTATAAATCAAATAAAATAAACCTACTCCTGCTTCCCCAAAACCGAAGTTAGGGCTAAAGGCCTGAGATGCATCATGCCCAGGAGTGCACTATCTTTGACAATGGGAAAGAATTTTACCACAGAAAATCAACAGTGGGTTGAGTGACGTAACTTCCAGGCAGTCTTGCGCTCCATCAACTCTCCCTACATAAAAACTATCACTAGACCTCCATACATGATATCGTCAAGCCCTACCCAGGGAGGGGACGTCGAACTGCCACTGCTCACGCTGCCTGATCGAATGGTTTAGTTATCATATTTTGTAACCCGCCTTGTTTTGAGCGAGTTAGGTAGACTCTAGAAATGATCCCCCCCTTGCAATAAATGTCAACAAAATACAAACGTGTCTTTTCCTTTAAAACACAGGAGTAAGGAGGAATGTAGTCGCTAACAGTGAAACCAAGGAGAGGTTGAAAAGTTAGATTCTCAACCCAGCCCACTCTCCCCGCCTGCCCGCCTTCCAGCCCCTTCTTCCTTCCTTGCGCAGCTGTCTCCGCCTTCGCTTGGTGCTCTGCTGGCCTCCCTTTCTACCCTCCGGGCTCCTCCTCCCCGCGGCAATACTCTTTGCTCCCCGGAAGGCGCGGCTGCCGGTCTTTTCGGCGCCGCGATGGACATGGAGCTTTTGCAGAAGATTTCGGAGGGCGGCCAGCTCTTCTACTGGGGGACGGCCGTGGTCGCCTTGCTGGCCACCCTGCTGGCAGCCTCCGCCTCTCGTTTGCTGTTCGGCTACTTTCGGATATGGAAGGAGCTGAAGCACATTCCGGGGATCAGCCCTTGTTATCCGTTCGTGGGCAACGTCCTAATCTTTGAGCGCAACGGGGAAGGTAAAGCCGGCTAGGCATCCTTCCCGCAAACATGCCTTTGCCTCGCTCTCTCGCCCTTCATCTGATGCGCCCCTTCTTCCCACCCACTCGCCCACCAGGGATTCAAGTGACTGATTTCAACAAACCCTTTTGTTTTAAAGGGGGGGGTGGTCTCCAGGCTTTGGAAACTGTTGATTGAGTGTACTTGTGTATTGGGTGAGAGAGAAGGGAAAAAAGATGCAGTCACACAACCGATTTCCGAAGTATAAGATATCTGAATCTCGACTTACTCAGGGATTCTTTCTAATGAAAAGCAGCCTGATACTCCAAATGCAGTATTTTATAATGCTGTGAGATTCTGTAGCTCCCTGGCTGAGCATCTGCTTTGCATGCACAAGGTACCAGATAAAAGGATCAGGCAGTGGCTGAAGTGGAAGACTTCCAGCTGAGATGCTGGAGAGGCTCCCAGCATCCTGTAGACATTGCTACCTCAACAGACCAGTGGTTTGATTTATGTATTCCTGGGGGCAGATAAAAAGCCTAACATTTTCATTCGTTAAGTTCCGGACTGGTGTTTGGCATCTCTAGATTGTAGTGATAATTTAACAAGCGGAGGGAGGACACACAGGGACTAGCAGAGGGTGTCTCATTTTTTCCTCCCCCTCCTTTTCCTCTTCCCACAAAGTCCCCACAGCCTCTCCCCTTTTCCTGCTTCCTTCTCTTCTTCCCCCTTACCAGCCAGTTGTGTGGTCCCAGCTTCTGAGATGGGCTGAGTTTTGTGGTGCTGGGCAGGCTTAGCCCAGCTGCATGGTGGGAAACTGCAAGGGCTTGAGGGGACCCCTCACTTTCCCTTCCATTCCCCTCACTACACTATTTCTTTCTCTTCTCCTGACAGCATCCCATGTCCTCAGTTTTCCCTGTTTCCCTCATTCCTTCCCAACCATGAACCAGCCGACCTTTTATCTGCTACCCTATTTTAAGCTATATTGATTATTTGTTTACTTCATATTCAATCCACCTTTCTCCACAGTGGGGAACCAAAACAGCCTACATCATTCTGCTGTCCTCCATTTCTCTTCGTAACAATGCTGTGAGGTGGGTTAGGCTGAGTGTGCAACTGGGATTCAGTGGTGGAGTAGAGATTTGGCCTCTGGGTCTCCCAGATCCTAGTTTGAAACTCTAACCACTATGCCACATTGTTTTTGGTATTGTTGAACAGTAGCAAACAGCCAGGCTTGGGTGAGTCATGCAAGTTTCAGGGTATCAGGTTGGCCATGGTTGCTGCCAGGTCTGGTCCTCAGTGAGCCTTTCCTCAAAGGCCAAAACAACCTGGGAAAGGTGTCTGCCCCCCTGCTCCTGCCTTTTACTGACAGAAACCAGGGGCTAAAAGCTGGCAATACTGTTATAGCTGCTTAACAACAGCCACTAAGGGCATTTGTTTCTTAAATCTATAGGCACTGCTTCTATGGGGGGGTGTAGGTTAACCTCCAATGTACTTTTTTTTTTAAGGTTTCAGATTTTTCTGCAAACCTGGGTCTTGTTGACTCCTACTAAATAGCTCAGATCTAGATTAAGGAATACTCAAGTGGCATGAATGGCTCTTTGGAGCTTCAGTGGAAGAGAGTTAGGCATTAGGTAAACACAAGAAACGGGGACCTGGGAGGTTTTGGGGGGGAGAAGGAGGAGGAAGCAGCCACAGGTGAGCCTTCTCCCCTGCCCCCTGGCACCGATGGTGAGGCTCGGGCCCGCCAATCCTTCTCCCCCGCCCCCACACCAACGGCGAGGCCCAGGCCCACCAATTCTCTCCCAACCTCCTGGCTCACAGCTACTGGCCTGTCAAGCCTACTCCCACCCCCCTACCCCAGTGGCAGCTGTGGTGAGACAGTTGCCAGGGCATTCTCTGTGCATGCACAAGGAACACTCTTTTACTTTTGGAGGGATTTACATGTCCCCCATATAGTTTTTTAAACGTTTCAGATTTTTCTGCACACCCAGAGACTGCCCCGTGTGTGCAGGAAAATCTCTCTGCCCCCCAAGTGCCCCCAATGTGTGGATTTAGATATCCACACAGAGGGGGCCTCTTGGTTATTAGTATATAGATTGTGATTGAAATCCAGTGTGTCTTAAAAATGGTCATCTTTTGCTGAATTACACCTTTAAGTTAATGCAATTTGGCAAACAGCTTCTTGAATTAAGCAGAGGTAATGTGACCTGGGAAGCCTTGAGGACATTGTGCTTCTCAACTCTGATGGGTCAGGAGCATCACGTGAACACTTCTCTGTATCTTCAGAATGAACATAAGCAGGATGAAGGATTTTCCCTGATACAGTATTTTTATATGTGCAGGGTGGTTTTTATTTTCTTTGCTGAAGGGACATTGGACTTGAAAGTCATATCCTGTTGAGAGACAGTTTGGTGTAGTGGTTAAGAGCATGGACTCTAATTTGGGAGAACCAGGTATGATTCCCCACTCTTCCACATGCAGCTGCTGGTGTGATCTTGGATCAGTTACAAGTTGTTTCAGAGCTGTTCTGTCACCAGCAGTTCTTGAAAGAGCTCTCTCAGCCCCACCTACCTCACAGGGTATCTGTTGTGGGGAGGGGAAGGGACAGGGATTGTAAAACTCTCTGAAACTCTTTTGGGTTGTGAAGGGTGGGGTATAAATCCAATCTCCCCCCCCCACATTATACATCCCTGGGGCCTTCTAGTACATCACTGGAAAACTGCCAATATTTAATTTAGCTTTTTACCAGCCTTGAACTTTGGCTTTTGAGAAGCAGTTTGTTTTGCTTGCCTGCAGGCATATCTGGTCAATTGCACTTTGTTAACTCTGGCAACCAGGTTATGGGCTACTGCATACCAGAGAAAGAACAACTCTGTTCCACTAAACAATTTTCTAAAGCCATGAACTGCTATTTCTACTACTGCTAAAGTAGATTAGAATCTTTCAGTCTAACCATAAATATGCCACTGGACTCAAACTTAGTTCTCACATCTGTTGTTAACTCTTTTATTATCCTTATGCCAATTTGTTGCTATTCACAGGTCTTAACCAAATGTGTTATTTCAAATTTAGCTGTATTTATTACTCAGTTACTTATGCATCTTGACTCTAATTAGCCCTTCCTGGCAACTTTTCACCCCCCTCTACCTATATGTAATGCTTGAGGAAATCCATTTCAGTGTATCTGAAGTAGTGTGCATCTACACATGCTAAGTCTCTCAATTCTCACTTATACCCAGAACTGAACTTTGTTAGTCCTGCAGGTGCTACTAGACTCAAACTTAGTTCTCACATCTGTTTGTTAACTCTGTGTTTGTATGCTAATTTGCTGCTTTAATTCAATCTCGGTTCTACATATTGCCTAGTTACTTATTCATCTTGACTCTAAGTAGTCCTTCTGGGCAACTAACCCCCACCTTCTCTCTACCTATATGTAATGGTTGAGGAAGTCTTGTTTCAATGTATCTGAAAAAGTGTGTATGCACAGAGAAGCTTATACCCAGAATTAAACTTTGTTGGGCTTAAAGATGCTATTGGACTCAAACTTTGTTTTATTTCAGAATGACGTTTGAATCCAGTGGCACCTTTAAGACCAACAAAGTTTTATTCAGGGTATAAACTTTCGTGTGTATGCCACTGGACTCAAACTTTGTCGTTCATTATTTAGCCACCTTGGTTCTGAGAATGATTTCAGGATTCTGAAGAATTCTCGAACACTTGAAAGTGGGGTGGGGGTGGGGGAGAGGATCAATTTCAGATGAGATGGAGAAACAGAGGAACAGGAAGTGCTAAACAGTTGCCCAATCCAATTTGCCTAACTCTCAAGATACTTACATGAAGTATGTGCTTTCCTTTTCCTCAAGTGAATACTTTGTATTCTTTGTTTTGCAACTGTTCTAATCTGCCACAGAGATCTTCATTTAACTACAGTTGTAACTTCATTAGGGCAACAAGCCTAATGGATTGTTATTTCAGTATTGCAGACAGACTCTGTGGCCAAATTAAGATTTAAACCCACAATTTCCTGTGTCATTCTCTTAATCCGTGGCCACAGCCTATCCTAGTAATCAGTGTCCACAGGAGAGGATTCACAGTAGGCATACTGTCGACATGAACATTTTAGGCCACAATCCTACACATACAGCATGTGTATTGTAAAACCTCACCTGCAGACTCTAATTACTAGAATAGGCTGTGACCAGTGATTAGGAAAATAAAACAGGAGTCCAGTGGCACTTTAGAGACTCACAGAGAAGCTTTTGAAAAGAGTAAGAATCCAGTAGCACCTTAAGACTAACAAAATTTGCCCTGACCTGGATAGCCCAGGCGAGCCCGATCTCATAATATCTCGGCAACTAAGCAAGGTCGACTCTGGCAGGTACTTGGATGGGAGACCTCCATGGAATACCAGAGCTGGGAGGCAGGGGTGGGTTTGTTGTGAGGAAGGGCCATTTAGAGTCAAGATGCATAATCTTGGGAGCCAGTTGGTGTAGTGGTTAGGAACATGGTTTGATTCCCCCTTCTCCACATGCAGCTGCTGGTGTGACCTTAGGTCACGTGGAACAAGAGTATCAAGCAGAAATTCTTCATAGTTTGTTTTTCTCTTAACATATTTTCTCTGCAGGCTTGAATGATGTAAAGTTATAATACGCTGCTGTGTAGCTCAGCAGCTTATGAGAAATCTGAGACAAGGTTCTTTTTTGTAAAAGAATATTTTAGCCTTTATAATTCCTTTCTGTCCCAAAGACTCAAGAAGTGGCAGGCAATGCAAATATTCCCTTCCTTTTCATTATGCTTCAAAATGTCATGATTCCAGGGTGAGCTCATTGTTTTTAATAGCTCCTTCCGCATGAAGCCTGGCAGTTAGAAACCTCAAAGCAACAATCCATTCTCTTTGTAAAGAGTCCAGCTATAAGAGGACTGTCTACAGCTGCCCCATCCTGGCAGGAAAAAAGGTTGCTGAAACTGAAAGCCGTAAGGATGTGGGACTGCTGTAACAGAAAAGCTGTAGACAGAATCCACCCCCCCCCCCCGCAAGCTGTAGATAGAAACAAAAACGGGAGCTTTACCAATATTTTAAACAGATTAGACATGGACACACAACTGTCGTAGCTTCCATAATTTGTGGCCATGTATTTTAAGGGTCTTTTTCCTCATTTAAGAGTGTGAACTGAAATTTCAGTTTAAAAAAATCCATTCCCCCAAGACGTTATACCAGTCATTGGTACAACTGAATGTCATTGTCTGGATTGAATAATGTAAATATATAATCAGCATGTTATGCTGCTGTTCCACTGGCATCAATAGAGGTGATCTTGCCAAATCAGTGTATCCCTTCATCATTTAGGGAGGGTTGATCCTATGGCAACAAGGGACTGCCTCTGTTCACTATAGAGATGGGATAGGTCTCACCTTCTTCCTCAACAATTTACGACTAAAGGAACTGCCAATCCATTATGGATATGGGAAGAAAGTCCCACTCCCGTTGGCCAGGATCCTAGAATGGACTGCATTAAGGGGAGCTGTGCCTGTAAGAGAAATATGAGGCAAGAAATAGAGATGTAAGATTTCCAGAAATTTTAAAGCCACAAAACAAATATTTCACTGCATTTTTCCATCAGCCCTTGACCTTTCTTTAGGGAGAAAGGCTGTACATCACCCAGTGTGTTCCAGCATGTCTCTGTTGACTGAAGTGGTGCAATTACAACTCCAGGATTTTGGGGGATAATTGGCAAGCTCTTAATGAGGTTCCCTTAAAGTGGAAGAGATGGACCACGCAAAATGAGCATTCTGTCATTCTGAATTTCTGCATGCACCATGCAAATGGAGGAAAACAATGTTGTGGGGGCAGTGGGGCATTGCCAATGTTGCAAATGCCCAAGCTAGTCACCTTCTGTAGCTGACGCAGCAGGTCAGACATGACACCACCATAATGTCAAGTTCACAGTGAAATGAACACTCCGTATTATCTGCACTACTTAGAACCACAGGGTGGGCCTCCCAGGCTCTGTCCTGTGCACTCCTATCTGCAGAGTATGAAGTCCGACTATATCATACCCTTAGTCAGCTCTCATGATATCTTAGGTAAATATGCTGAATGTCAAAACACGGGTATAGATCAGTGTTTTTCAACCTTTTTTGTGCAAAGGCACACTTTTTTCATGAAAAAAATCACGAGGCACACCACCATTAGAAAATGTTAAAAAAATTTAACTCTGTGCCTATATTGACTATATATAAAGTAATTCTCTTGAATAGGAATCAAATAAACACAAAGAAATTGTGTTTATTGTGGGAGTAAGCAGTGATGTGGCTAAATTTGCAGATGACACAAAGTTGTTCAGGGTGGTGAAAACCAGGGAGGATTGTGAGGCACTCCAAAGGGATCTGTTGAGGATGGGTGAGTGGGCGTCATCGTGGCAAATGGGGTTCAATGTGGCCAAGTGCAAAGTGATGCACATTGGAGCCAAAAATCCTAAATATAAATACACGTTGATGGGGTCTGAGCTGGCAGAGACGGACCAAGAGAGAGATCTTGGAGTCGTAGTGGATAACTCGCTGAAAATGTCTACACAATGTGTAGCTGCAATAAAGAAGGCCAACGCTATGCTGGGGATTATTAGGAAGGGAATTGATAACAAATCAGCCAGTATCATCATGCCCCTGTACAAATCATTGGTGCAACCTCATTTGGAATACTGTGTACAGTTCTGGTCACCACATCTCAAAAAGGATATTATAACATTGGAAAAAGTGCAGAGAAGGGCAACTAGAATGATAAAAGGGTTGGAACACCTTCCCTATGAAGAAAGGTTAAAATGCTTGGGGCTCTTTAGCATGGAGAAACTACGGCTGAGAGGTGACACGATCGAGGTTTATAAGATTATGAATGGGATTGAGCAGGTTGAGAAAGAAGTACTTTTCTCCCTTTCTCACAATACAAGAACTCGTGGGCACTCTATGAAATTGCTGAGCAGTCGGGTTAGAACAGTTAAAAGGAAATACTTCTTCACCCAAAGAGTGATTAACATATGGAATTCACTGCCACAGGAGGTGGTGGCAACTGCAAGCATGGACAGTTTCAAGAGGAAATTAGATACACACAAGAGGCGGACCCGCGATACTCGCGGGGGGGAGGGAGTACTCCAGGCACCAAGCTTCCCCCTCCCTCCCCCCCCCAGCAGCAGCGGCAAGGCCCGCCGGCCCGCCAAGCCTCCCCCTCCCTCCCCAGCAGCAAGGAGGCGGCGGCGGCGGGGGGAGGCCGGTGGCCCGCCGGCCCGCCAAGCCTCCCCCTCCCTCCCCAGCAGCAAGGAGGCGGCGGCGGCGGGGGGAGGCCGGTGGCCCGCCGGCCCGCCAAGCCTCCCCCTCCCTCCCCAGCAGCAAGGAGGCGGCGGCGGCACCAAACTAACAGCAAATAAAACAGTCTCTCAACCCCTGCCTTTGAAAGAACACAGAGCAGGTTCTTATAAATACACCAGAACGGAGCAGGACTTTCAACAATATGCAGTGGGAATTGAGTCGTCTGGGAGGTGCTGACTTTCTCTACCTTCCACGCAGGTGTTATCCTGCACTCAAAAGCCGTTTAAGGTCAACCGGATCTAGAGTTTGTACCTGAGTTTTGTCCCACTGGCTGCCCTCGGCCCCTTCTCACAGAAAAACGCCCTTTAAGATGGGTTTGTGGAGGATCAACTGCTTGCCTCTCCTATCCTGCTGGGGGATTAAGACTTGTGCGATTTCTGCTCCACGGTTTACGCCCGATTGTAAACATGGCTTTCCGTGCAGCCTGGAAAGATGTCCGCCGGCCCGCCAAGCCTCCCCCTCCCTCCCCAGCAGCAAGGGGGCAGCGGGGGGGAGGCCGGTCGGCCCGCCGGCCCGCCAAGCCTCCCCCTCCCTCCCAAGCACCAGGACGATGGCGGCGGCCATTACCGTGGTGGCGGGCGGCGCGGGCGGGTGAGGCCGGTGCGGCTTCCCGGCCTTGCCCTCGTCCGTCAGCCTGGGAGGCGGCTTGCTCGCGCTCGGCCGGTGGAGCCAGAGGGCGGCCGGGAGGGGGGGGGCGGCCGACCGGCCAGCCGGCCCGCCAAGCCTCCTCCTCCCTCCCAAGCAGCAGGGCGGTGGCGGCGGGGGGAAGCCGGCCCGCCAAGCCTCCCCTTCCTCCCTCCCCAGCAGCAGCGGCGAGGCCGGCTGGCCCCACCAAGCCTTCTCCCGCCCTCAATGGCCAGTTTATAGAGCGTTCCCTGCGCATGCGCAGGGAGGGCTCTTTACTTTTGGGGGGATTTAAAGATCCCCGTATCATTTTTAAAACTTTTTAGATTTTTCTGCACACGTGGGGACTGCCCCACGTGCGCAGGAAAATCTCCCTGCCCCCCAGGTGCCCCCGATGTGCGGATTTAGATATCCGCACAGGGGGGGCAACTTGGGAATTAGATATATAGATATGGAGCAGAAGTCCACCAGTGGCTATTAGCCACAGGGTATAGATGGGAACTCTCAGTCTGGGGCAGGTGATGCACTCTATTCTTGGTGCTGGAGGGGGCAGCAGTGGGAGGGCTTCTGGTTCCCTGGCCCCACTGCTGGACCTCCTGATGGCACCTGGTATATTTTGGCCGCTGTGTGACAGAGTGTTGGACTAGATGGGCCATTGGCCTGATTCAACATTGGCTTCTCTTATGTTCTCTTATGTTCTTAAATTATTTTATAATTACTTTATTATGAAATAATAATACTTTATTTTATAATTGTTCATATGTTACGGATGAAATTGGAATTTTTCCCACGGCACACCAGATAATATCTCACGGCACACTAGTGTGCCACGGCATAGTGGTTGAAAAACGCTGGTATAGATAATCTGAAGTTTGTTCATATTACAAATTACTGTAAGGCCATCTCTGAAGGCTTTCCCTTCCCCATTAGCCCATCCCTCAACAAGATCGTTCTTGGAGTGGCTTTTTAAAAATTCAATCCAAATTACTGTAGAACATCAATAAAACAAAAATTAAAAAACTAGCATGCATGGCAAAATAATTAAGAATTAGACAACCAGTAACTCCAGTAAAACATATAAGATCCAGAGAGAGAGAGAGAGAGAGAGGGAGGGAGGGAGGGAGAGAGAACAAACATAAGGGGCAATATTTTTTAAAAAATCAATGCTGAGAGTCTTCCAGATTATATGCAACAAGGGGCAAGAGGAGGGGAAAAAATCAACCAAATGCCTGATAAATATGCTTATGGAAGTTGAGAGTATTCCACACACAGGTTGCTGGGGCAGAGAAGTCCCTGCTCCTCATGTTGACTTCTCAGTCTGTTTATTTATTTGTGCACTTTAGGCCAGTTTTCTCCCAGGAGGGAACTACAACAGCTTACAAAAAAAGAGAAAAATTTTAAATATTTACCCAGCGAGCTAGCAGGATATACCACTCCCTGTGGTATATCCACTAGTAAGTTTTTGCATAAGGTCCCAGACAAGTACCAAAATATATATTTGAGAGGTTATGGAAGCAACCCATGACTCCTTGGAATGGAGCCTCAGACTTATTCCGCAAAAGCAGTTGTTCCGCCCTCAGTTTTGTGCTTCCCCTGGTTGTACTGCTCCATTTCCCACTATTTGCCGTATTTTGACCCGCACCTCCCCCCACCCCGATTTCCCTTAGGATCAAGAAGACACAGGGGATATTGGGAGGAGATGTAGGTCAAAATGCGGCCTTGCAGCAAATAGTGGGAAATTAAGCAGTACAACTGGGGGAAGCGTGAGACTGAGGGCAGAACAGCTGCTTTTGCGGAATCAGAGTTTTCAAGTGCCATTTGTACAAACATGACATCTGAATGCAGCCACTATGAGAATGGCTAGTTATATGACGCAGAAATAAACCGATTCCTGTTATTATGATGTTCTTTATGAATTATTGCTGTGCATTCTGTCCTTATCTGGAAGAGGAGGTAAAAACGTCATATCTACAGTTAATTTATATTTTCAAACTGCAATCTAGAAGTGGGTATCAGGCTGTCCTCCTGCTGTGTGGTTGTTGAACTACATAGAGATTGTATGTTTATGATATATGGTGTTTTTATACGTTTTTTTGATAAAGTAGTGGTTTTGAGGTCACTGAATTTCTTATTTGGACTTATTCAAATAGCATGTATGTTTTCCAGCTTTCTTCAAGCAAATCTTGGTTTACTATAATCAGTTTCGGAATGTTCCACTATTGAAGTTGTGGATAGGACCTTTGCCATTTGTGGTCTTATTTCATGCAGAAACTATAGAGGTACGTTTCTTTCTCATTCCTTAATATATTTGCAGTGGGGTCCTAAATATATATTTAGTTTGAAGAAAGGCTTATTAAAGTATTTATGACTACAGTCTTAGTTGAGCAAAGCACAGAAATATGACACGTGTGAGCCCCTGATTTTGCAACAAACAGCTTTCTAAAAATTTTAAAATTTAGGTTTTCAAGATGTTAATGGCCATTTCACACATTGCACAGAAGTAATTTTAACTATTAACTGTTGCCCAGTATTAATTGTTGCTATGTAGCCTGGACTGTTTAGGCAAGCTCCCTTTTTTTGTTGCATCTCATGTTTAAATAGCTTTGCTGTAAACGACCTTGGAACCCACTGATACATATGTGCTGTTCAAGAACAAGGGACAGAAATGTTTTGTGCTTAGGTTGTATAAAACTTTGAACTTCAATTCACATTATCAGAATAACAGTTGCTTTTAATGCAGATGTCATGTTAATGATCCACTAGTTTTAAAACTTCTGTTGAGCACTTTTTGGGTCTCTCTCTCTCTGTGTAATGATCAAGAATCATCAAAACTGGACACATTTGCATTGATTGCATTCTAATAAGAAGAAGGTGGCGTTTTCTGCTGGATTTTGATGTGCAGAATTGCTTTATCAAAAATAACTAAAGTTGAAGAAAGCTATGATAGAGTTTGCTTCCACTGAAAATAGCTCTTTAAACATCCAGTACAGCAGGAATGTATTTCTCTACTTCATTTATAGTCTGTTTTTCTCACTGAGGCTCCAGGTGGGTTGTACGATCAAAGATGATGCATAGAAGCAATATGATTCATACAGCAGACATAAAAACCAGATTACAGAATTATTGAATGTACTATAAGGTGTGATATACAAAAAAGTAGATTTACAAAACTGAAGAGCAGTACAACAAAAAGAATATAATATATGAAATATGTACACATTCATATGTACACAGCTCATTCATTCCCCAGCCCTGTCATCTTCTCCTCCCTCACCTGCTAGGTGAATTTATCTAGTGACCAGCTTGCCACTAAAGGTGAGACATTGAGGTAGATAACAGAACCTGTGAATGAATAGGTGGGAGAAACTATTCAGCCCCTAAGTAGGGGATGTGCTGATGTTGTGATGTTGCGTTTTCCAGGGATTAACTCCTCAGTGAGTTCTGGAAATCTGTGATGTCATCATAAAAGAAGGGGGTTTCTGAGACCCGTAAGATACTTTCAATTTACGATGATTTAACATCACCCCCTGACATTTAGGACCATGAAGCAGCAGTTCCACAGCCTGTGGAAAGGCTTCTGGAAGGGATGCGGGGCCTTCCACTATGGTTTTACCACAGAGTCTCCAGCAATTCCTAGTGTTTCCCTATGTCACTTCTCAGTTTTCCCAGAAATGAGACAGCGATGCAGCTGATGTCACATGAACCCATGTCCCTGCCCCCAACCCTCTCACCCTTTGCAATCCTAGCTTCTGGACAAGTATGAGGGCAGACTTTCTTTTCTTTTGGGAATTGAAACAGAAATGGTGAGCACCGACTATAATCTTTGTAAAATGGTGAGCTTAATTAAGGGAGGCGATCCAGTTTTCATGGATTCTGGAAGCTGCTGGCCAGTCAGAAAATGAAAATAGACAAGTAGCTATCTGCCCATACATTTGGGAGGTCAAATCTTAGCTTGGGTTCTAAACTATGGTTAAGACAGTTTGGTATTGTCTGAGCTGACTTAAGTAGAGCTGGGCATTTGACCAGTGAAATACTGGTCAAATATTGGTCAAGTATTTTAAACACTAAGGGCCAAATTAGATGTGAAGATATCCTCAGGGCAGCCATAAGGATACTGCTGCCATTTTAACATTGTTTAAAATGCCATAATGGCCCAATCCTGCTTGGGCCCACAGTGTGACATTCTTGTTCCCCTGGGCCTTTTCAAGTGCTGAAACAGCTGCAGGCCCCTTGAGGCTGTTTCAGCACCTGAAAATAGGGTTGCCAGGTCTGGGTTGGAAAATACCTGGAGACTTTGGGGGTGGATCCAGGAGAGTGTGCGGTTTGGGGAGCTGGAGATCAGTTGTAAAAGCTGGAGATCCCCAGGCCCCACCTGGAGGCTGGCAACCCTACCTGAAAAGTTGCAGAGGGTGGTAAAACAAGAGTACTGCACTGCAGGCCTGATTAGGATAAAGCCCTCATGACATTTTTGAATGACTTTAAAATGGTAGCAGCATCCTCACGGCGGTCACAGAGATGCCATCACATCTAGTTTGGCTCTAACGTTATCAAAACAATAAAAACAGTACTTCAGTCATCAACTAGTGCTAATAAAACTTAGCTGTTATTCCGAAGTAATAAAATTTGAAAGAATTATACAAAATCATTATATCGTTTAACAGTGTCTGCTAAGGTTTCTATAAATCTGAACAATTCACAGAACACTTCTTCCTTTTGGCTTTTAATTTAGAACACCAGCATCAGCCTACCTTTGAAAAATATTTTTTTAAAGAAAAGACATTTTTTAAAAGAAAAATTAGAAATAAAAAAGTAAGATGGTGTTCCTCCTGATTTCTTCAGCAAGCAAAATGGAGTCATGATTGGTACTAGCCAATGACCTCACCATTAGTGACTGCTTATATTTTGTCCCTGTTTTGAAGTGTCTAAAGATTACCAGTTGGGGAAACCTTTGCTATACTGCTAGGTTTGTGTATATTACCACAAAATGACACTTATTTTTGGCTAACAAATGGCACCTTCATAATGGTATCCTTTCATGAACTACTTGACAATAGTAAAATAATAGGTAGCCAGTGTGTTCAGCCCTGGTCACAAGAAAAGAAATATTAGACAAATGGATGTAAAGAGGTTATGCCTTTGTAGGAAACTAGCTGCTCCCACCTATCTAGTTTTAAAAGTCAACCATGTGCCTCAGGAATGACATTGTCATGGCCATATGGGTAATGCTGTGCATATGTCAGGATTTAGCTGACATTCAGAAAATATACACATTACTTTCTGTGGAATTCAGCTTCCTGAGAATGTCAGTTGCTGGTCTTCTCTCTTTTTCTCTTTTAAAGCAACTTTCTAGCTCCTGTGTTGGTGAAGAGATACTTTAAGGTATACAAGCAATGCCTGGTAAATCTTAGAAGCCAAAGAACTTGCTGAATAAAATTTCCAGAGGTCCAAACATGAGGCTTCAGCATCCTGTGGTCCCTTCTGGCCCATCTTTTTGCCAACAAACAAAGAACCACTGTGATAAAATTAACAATTACACATTTAATAATTCTATAAGCATCAATTTATGAAGCTATTAATCTTACAAAATAGTTAGAAAATTCTGACATTAACAAAGCAAAGTCCAACATCATCATATCCTCGATGAGCAAACTGGTTTTTGCACTCATTTCACCAATCTTCCTCATGAGTAGTCTTATAAAGTTGGAAGGTGACAACCTCTTGATTCAGCTTAGTTTCTTTTTAAAACAGTATAGCTTCTTATTTGTTTTCTTCTTTATTCAGTCTGTCCTAGAAAAAGCATAGTTATAAGAAAAAGGCATGAAGCTGAATGGAACAGTATTTGTTATAACTTTTAGCTAGAATAGTTTTAAACTTACTTTCAATGACTTTCAGAGGATATGATGATGTTGGACTTTGCTTTGCTAATGTCAGAATTTTCTACCTATATTGTAAGATTAATAGCTTCACAAATTGATGCTTATAAAATTATTAAATATGTCATTGTTATTTATATCACAGTGGTTCTTTGTTTGTTGGCATGAATCTGCACACTGTGATCGCATCTCTGGCTTTCTTGACCATCCTTTTAACTAGCAGAAGTTAATATATAGTTTTTAAAACAATGAATAAATTAATCAAAAGAGATATGAATAGCAGAATTCCACTTCTGTTGTTAGCTTTGGCTTTCCTTGGTGCAAAATTTGAAGTATTTTTAATGCAGCAGATTTATTCATTTATTTAGGAGATTTCTGTGCCAACTCTCTGGAATGCTGTGTAAGGCAGCTTACAATTAAAACAATAAATTATCAATATAAAAACAAATCTGCCTGCAATTGTGTATGTGGCAAATCTGAAGACACTGTGCAGGACTGCTAAATAATATATTTCTGTATTTTTTCTTTGGTAAACCACTTATACCACTTTAGAGTATTAATGGTATGCTAATCTCAATGAATCACCTTCAACTCAAAAACTATTTGTTTAGTTAGCAGACTTTTAAAGCTAAATAGAATGGATAGTGAGGAGATGGGTAATTGTTGCTTTGCTCAGACGGTATGTTGTTTTCATCTACTGGCAGGCGGTTTTGAGCAGCTCAAAGCACATTGAGAAACCCTATTTGTATAAGTTTCTCCATCCTTGGCTGGGAACAGGACTTCTTACAAGGTAAAGTTACATATAACTTGAACTTTGACAGCTAGCATATGCTCTTTTAGAGCATAGGCCAGTTGGATCTTTCAGAACTGTTGAGATAGTAGCTCCTCTACACATGACATTGTATACATTGAAATCAGTGTGAGTATGGGGGAGTGGGCATGAATGGGTTGGCCCTGCCTATGTATGATTGCCAGCTCATGAACATGGAGCCTGCATGTGTAGAAATTGTATGCAAGTAGGATCCCTCCCTTTAATCAGGAATGTTTGAAAAAACTTGGGTTCAAAATTCAGTGCTTTTTTCTGGTTAAAAAAAAAAAGGTTGCACCAATTTCTACCAGTGCCCCTATTACTACTTGGAAGAGACCCCCTGCAAATGGTGCCAGTGCTCAATACTCGTGACTACCACCATCGCCACCACCCTGTCCAGATCACATGGAGGAAGCCTATTTATTCTATGTATACAATATGTAAGTAGAAGATGCAGGGCTGACAGCCAGGACACTGAGCTTTGGACTGGGTGTTCTAAGCTGGAAGCTGGAGCAATAAATAGGTTAGAGGTCAGATAGTTGAGCTTCAGAAAGGAATGCTTATTGTTGACCAATCCAATAAACTGAAGTTGCTGGGACTATAAAGTTGGTTAAAATAGGCTTCAAGTAGCCAGAATAGTATGTTTGACAGTGATACCTCAGGCTCATTATAAGGAGACCAGATCTATTTTATCACAGTAAATATTACCAGGGGCATCATGTCTCAGAGATTGTTTTAAAATATCTGTTTTGCAGTTCTGGAAGCAAATGGCGGACCAGAAGAAAGATGTTAACTCCCACCTTCCATTTCACCATCTTAGCAGACTTCCTAGAAGTGATGAATGAACAAGCCAATATCCTTGTTGAGAAACTTGAAAAGCATGTGGACAAAGAGCCATTTAATTGCTTTCTATACATTACTCTATGCACCCTTGATATAATCTGTGGTAAATCCCAACAAACTTTTATTAGTTGCTATGAAAGTATTGTAATAAATATCTAAACATTTCAGCTTTTTTGCCAGCTGGTTTATTGCTATATGTGTTATACTAGATGTTACTTTTTGTTAGTAAAAGGTAAAGTCTTCCCTTTCTCGAAAGCCTGTCGAATCTGACTCTAGGGACACGGTGCTCATCTCCGTTTCCAAGCCAAAGAGCCAGCACTGTCCAAAGACGTTTCCATGGTCATGTGGCTGTCATGACTAGATGCCAAGGCACACGGGATGCTGTTACCTTCCCACTGAAGCAGTACCTATTTATCTACTTGCAATTTCTTGCTTTCAAACTGCTAGTTTGGCAGGAGCTGGGGCCAGAGACGGGAGCTCACTCCATCATGCGGCACTCGGGTCTCGAACTGCTGAACTACTGACCTTCCAGTCTGCAGTTCAGTGTCTTAACCACTTGAGCCACTTTTGGGGTTTTTTTGAACAAAATTTTTTATTGGGATGCATTCAACATTTTCAACAACGTTACCAATACAATTTGAAACAAATTACCATCCCATCCCCCCACCCCCCTAATAGGATTCCAACACTGCTAATAACAAAAAAGTATATAATAGATGGTAAACAAGTTTAAACTTATATCAATCGACAACCAGGTAACACATTTCAAATATATAAAAACCTAACAACATAGTTTAACTATATATAATGCATTCCAGAGTTCAGTATCCATACAATTCAAGATTATACATTTTCCCCTTCATTTTATATTCAGTTTCCATATACAGTTTCAAATCTTCCCAGTCTTTTAGATACTGTTCTGCCATTTGTCCATTTAATTTTTTAGTCATTTTGTCCATTTCCGCTAAAAACAGCAATTTTCTAAACCAGTCGTGTATATCTGGCACCTTCTCCGCTTTCCATTGCTGAGCAAAGGCCATTCTCGCCGACGAAACCATGTACCATAATAATGTCCTTTTTTCCTGTGGAAATTTTTCCATTGTCATACCTAAGAGAAGAAGTTCCGGGCTTCTCCCAATTGGGATTTTTAATATTTTCTGCATCACACAGTGTATATTAGACCAGTATACCTTTGCTTTATCACATGACCATCACATATGGTAAAAAGAACCTTCTATTTTTTTACATTTCCAACACTTATTACTCAAGTTCTTATCCATACTAATATTAGCAATCTTTTTTGGTGTCATGTACCACCTATACATCATCTTGTAACAGTTTTCTTTTACATTAACACAGGTAGACATTTTAAATGATCTTTTCCACAAAAACTCCCATGCTTCCATGGGGATTTCTTTGTTCATATTTATAGCCCATTTTATCATTTGCTCTTTAACAGATTCATCCAAAGTATATACAGTCAACAAAGATTTATACATCTTTGAAATCATTTTCCGTTCTCTTTTCAACCAAATATTTTCAAACTCATCATTTTTAGCTCTAAAACCAACCTCTTTACAATCTTTTTTGTAAATATCTCTTATTTGACAATACTGTAACCATCCATACTCGAATTCTAGTTCATTGTTTGGTTTTAAAACATATTTTTTCCCCTCTTTTTGCAACAGTTCTTGATATTTCAGCCAGTCCTTGCCTTCATGTTCTGAAAAAGGATGTATAACTGCTGCTGGTACAATCCACAAAGGCTTCTCATCGGACACTGTATCCTTATATCTGGTCCATACATCAAACAATATTCTCCTTACATAATGATGCTTAAACAGTGAATCCACTTTTTTTTCCCATACCAAAGATAGGCATGCCAGCCAAATCTGCATTCGTGCCCTTCAAGAGCCAAAAGTTTTCTATTTTCCAAGTTAACCCATTCAGATAACCAAGACATACATACAGCTTCATGATACAAATGCAAATTCGGGACTTGGAAGCCACCTCTATCTTTAGAATCGTACATTATTTTCATTTTAATTCTTGGCTTTTTTCCTGCCCAGATAAATTTAAAGATTTCTCTTTGCCATTTCACCAACACTTTCACATCTTTCACAATTGGTATTGTCTGAAACAAAAACATCAACCTGGGCAGTACATTCATTTTGACAACGGCAATTCTTCCAAGAAGAGATAATCTAAGTTTTTCCCATTTTTCTAAATCACTCTTTACTACATTCCACAGTTTTTCATAATTATTCTTAAACAAGTCAATATTTTTCATTGTAATTTCGACTCCCAAATATTTAACCTTTTTAACCACTTCACATTCTATCATATTTTGTAACATTTGTTGCTTTGCACTTATCATGTTTTTACACAATATCTTGGATTTACTCTTATTTACATAGAACCCTGCGAGATCACCAAAGTCTTTTACTTTTTCAAATACCTTAGGCATATTATTGACAGGATCTTCAACGATAAACATAATATCATCAGCAAATGCTCTTAATTTATATGAAAAACCTCTAATATTCAAACCTTTTATAATATCATCATCTCTCACCCTTTGCAGCAAGATTTCCAAAATCCAGATAAATAACAATGGTGACAGGGGGCAACCTTGTCTAGTACCTTTTCTGACCCGGAACACTTCAGTTGATTCTGCATTCACAATCACCGTAGCTTTTTGTTCTTTATATATTGATTGAATCATTCTTATAAATTCTGCGCCCATCTGGGATTTCTCTAACACTTTAAACATAAATTCCCAGTTCAAATTATCAAATGCCTTTTCTGCATCCAAAAATAAAAACCCCACTTCTTTTTCCGGATGTTTATCATAATACTCAATTGCGTCTAACACAACCCTTATGTTGTCTTTTATTTGTCTATTTGGTAAAAAACCAGCTTGATCTTCAGCAATATTGTCTTTCAAAAACCTCTTAAGGCGCTCTGCTAAAATTTTTGCAAAAATCTTATAATCGTTGTTTAAAAGTGAAATTGGTCGATAATTCTTTACATTTGTTAAATCTTGCGCTTCTTTTGGAATAAGGGTGATTGCAGCTTCATTCCAGGAATCTGGAATCTTCCCAGTTCGTCTAATTTCATTTAGAAGAATCTCTAACACCGGGACCAGGTCTTCATGATTTTTTTTATAAAACTTGGCTGAAAAACCATCTTGACCTGGAACTTTGGAGATTTTTGCCTCTCCTATTGCCTTACTGATTTCTTCTTTGGTTATTACAGCATTTAATATTGCTTTCATTTCTGGGCTTGGTTGCATCAAATTAACCTTAGATAAATAATTTTGCACCTTTTGCAGATCCACTTCCTTTAATTGAAAAAGTGTCGCATAATATTTAAAAAATTCCCTCCGGATCCCTCCTGGGTCTGAAATTTCTTTGCCTCCATCTTTCAATTTAGTTATTGTTTTATTCTCTCTTCTTTTCTTCAATTGCCATGCCAAATATTTACCAGGTTTATTTGCACCTTCGAAGGACTTCTGTTGCAATTTTTTCAAGTTCCAATATACTTCTTTGTTTAACCTCGCCTCATATTGTTCCTTTAAAATCCTCAATTCTCTCAAAATTTTCTTTTTGCCAGGTCTTTTTTTAGCTCCACTTCTTTTTTCCGAATATTTTCCATAATTTCTTTATCTATTTTCAGTTGTTGTTTCCTTTCATTGTTATTAATTGCAATCAAATGTCCTCTCATCACAGCTTTATAGGCCTTCCATACCGTTTGCGTCTGTACATCCTTGTTTAAATTCAGTTGAAAATATGTTTGAGTTTCTATCCTTATTTTGTCCACAATATTTTGTTTGTCCAGCAAATCCTCATTGAGTCTCCATCGAAATTTCTTTCTTTTAACAAACGTTGACCATTTTACTGGACTATGGTCAGAAAGAGTTCTAGGCAAAATCTCAATTTTGCGTGTCTGCAAGATCAGGTTCTCAGTCATCCACATCATGTCTCTCCTTGAAAAAGATTCATGTCTTGATGAATAAAAGGAGTACTCTCTGTCCTTGGGATTTTTAACTCTCCAAACATCTTCCAAATGTTCGTGTTTAACCAATTGAAAAAAAACTTTTGGTAGTTTACCCATGTCTTCATTTCCTTTTTGGGATTTTCTGTCCATGACATTGTTGACAGTACCATTAAAATCACCCATCAAAATCATTTGCTCATAGGTTAACTGTCGTAGCTGCTCCCACAAATCCCGAAAAAATTTTTCCTTTGCACCATTTGGAGCATAAAGGTTGACAATTAAAGTCTTTTTGCCCTGAAGCACGGCTTCCACCGCCAAAAGCTTCCCTTCATTGTCTTTAAAAACTTCTTTTGGTTCCAATTCCTTTTTAATATATATAACAACTCCTTTTTTCTTTTGGGAGGAGAGGGAATAAAACTCCTCTCCTAATCTTTTTTGAATCAAAAATTTAGCATCAGTTTTTTTAATATGTGTTTCTTGCAAACAGACAATATTGCATTTTTGTTTTTCCAACCAAAGTCTAACATTTTTTCTTTTTTGGGGCGAGTTAAGCCCATTAACATTCCATGATATAATTTGACTCTCCATGTTGGTTTCATGCTTATTTATCAGAGTCTTTAAAATTATCATTGATGAATCTGGTCATTTGCTCTACTGATTGGATGGTGACTCTCTTCTGCTTGAATGTAAAACTGACACCTTTTGGAATTTCCCATCTGTATCTTATGCCTTCTGTTTTCAGTTCATCAATCAAGTCTTTAAAAAGTCGTCTATCCTGAAGAATTGCTCTGGGTAGTTCCTTTAATATCATAATTTTCTTGTTGTCAATTGTAAAATCTTCCTGGAATTGTTGCTTAAATAAATCCTCCTTCAGTTTTTTGGATATGAACTGGACAATCACATCTCTGGGTAATTTTTTCCTTTGCGCAATCGCAGAGTTGACTCTGTACACCAAATCAATCTGTGCCGCCACCTTCTCCTCTTCTATTTTTAAAAAATCTGCAACAGCATCCACCATAACAGAGTGTATATTCTCACTTTTGTCTTCAGGGATCCCCCTGAATCGCATATGGTTAAGCATAGCATTATATTGGACCATCACATTAACTTTTTCTGTTTCTATAGTAACCTCAGCAATATTAGATGCCACTCTCTTCACTCTTTCATCCATCTCATCTGCTCTTTTATTCAGCGTCTGAATTTCTTTTGTAATCCCAGACAAATCCTTTTTAAGTCTGTTACTTCTGTTACTAGAGTTTTCTCCATCCTTTGTAACGCGTCCATCACTCGTTTCTCCATGGCTTCCATCAAGCCCTGTATTTTTTCTCTTCTTTAGCCGCCATTTTCGGGGAGGACCAGGAGTTCGCCCTCTGTCGTTGCCGCAAGTCGTAAGCCGTTGTTTAAAATTCACCTAAAACTTATATCAAATTAAAGTCCTTCTTATGCCCACCTAAATCGCTCTAATTTCACTTTTTTCTATTAAGGCTTTTAGCTAAAATCAAAGTAAATTTTTCTGACCTTCTCAAAATGGCGGGCGCAATTTCTCTATGGTAGATGATTCTTCCGGTTGTACACTTCCTGTCCGGCACTCTTAGTTGTCCCCCTTACCTCTGGTTTCCTGTCTTCTTCCGGCCTCCTTAGATTTCTCTAGGAGATAAGACTTGTCTGGTCTGCGGTCACTTCCTGTTGTGGCGTTTTCTGCTGCAGCTAGAGTACTTTTCCACTCTTATTCTCGCGGGGCTTGCTGTTAGTTTCTGTTTTAAAGTCAATACTCCAACCGCAGGAATGTTCAACAATCCGGCTTTTTGGCCTTTTTTACTATTTAACTGCTTTTTTTCGGAGTTGGTGTTAGTACAAAAGATACCGCACGCTCATGCGCTTCATCGGATGTTATTCACTCTCGGCATTCACGCGTCTCCGGTGAGCAATTTTAAAAAGTTACCTTCAAAGTCCGTGTCTTGTTATTGCAGTGTTTCCTTGATATCAGTTTCCGTAGAATGTCTTGGAGGTCTGGGTCATGCGTTCTTATGTTGAGAATTCAACTCGGTGGGGTCTTGTAGAAAATTTCCGAAGTGCCTTCTTTGGGGGAGGGGATCAAGGCTGGTCGCGACGCTCTTCAAAGCCCCGCTATCAGCCGATCTCAACTCCCTCTCGGGCAGTGCTCGCTGCCAGTCACCCCCCTGCCTGGGGGGATCTGCAGTGGGCTGTATCAAGCCCACCCTGTCATCAAGACCCTCCGTATGCTCTGGGAGCTCTGAGAGCAAGCCAGAACACGTCAGGACGCCATGGATCCCAGACCGGAAGCCCCACTTGAGCCACTTTTGTTACCTGCCTTTTAACAATTTTTTAAAAACTATTTGTTCAATAAAGTGCTGATTCTTTTCCCCCCATGGTACAGAAAAGGAATTTTAAATCTGATCTGGGAGTGAGGGGAAGAACTGTATATATTTGGATTAGAATGTGGAAACAGATGAGAGAAGAGGGGAGGCTGGCAAATCCCAGGGTATGTGTGTATCGCAGACTGTTGCAATTTAACCAGTAGTTGGGAAAGAAGCCTTTAACTACAAACAAAGGGATAGGAATAACTCATTTTCAGTCTATACGTAGGTGATTATTTTGCTAATTTCTTTTTCTTTCCTATTTCCAGAAACAGCTATGGGAAAGAACATAGGTGCTCAAAGCAATAGGGACTCGGAATATGTTCGGTCTGTCTATAGGTAGGTGGAAGTATGATTATTTGTTCCACTGAAGTCCTTGGCCCATGTCCTGTGGGAAGCAGGACTTTCCTGCTTCCCCTCCTTCTGCAGCCAACCTAGTCTGCTGAAATTTTGTTCCTGAGGAGTTGTTGGACCCTCACAAAGAGAATGGGGACAAAGGAGTGGCAGGGAAGAATTGACAGAAACTCTTCTCCCCCATCTTTGTTGTCAGAAACATATGGCATAATACAAGTTCTGGTCAACAACTAATATTGCTAAAGAGCCACTTGGAAAGGAAAGAGAGTAGAGGTTGTCAAACTTAAGTACCCTTCCCTCCCTCATCACAAGTTGCTGACCAGCAAATGTCTTCCTACACATCTCTTTCACTATTGGGTTGGTGATTGAAGTGTGGAACCAAAGAATTATGCCGTTAATTTCATGCACTCAAATTAGCTTGGGCAAGCAGCTTCCCATTTAAACATTAGGGGGAAATTTCTGCTTTGTGAGCTGGTTTTGAGATATGCACTACCCTCTGTCAATTTATCCACTACAAGTGTAAAAATTCTCAACTTAATTCAAGTCCATTGTATGGATGTATTGGTGGTGGCTGCTTGAAAGCACTCCAAGTGGCAGATATCCAAGAAGCAAGTTCTCTTTGGCGCATACACAAAGGTCAAAATGTGCCTGATCCAGCTGGAATTTTCAATTCCCTATAAATGTTTAATCAGGGGCCATTTGTATCCCTTAGACGTGTAAACGATTACATCACTTCTGACTTTGTACATGATCAGCTGTTGTTCAACTGATCACCAAGAAATCCATGCTGTTCCTTGTTCTTTAGAACCCATTTGTAGAACAAAGTACATTTTAATGCTGTTGTGTGTTACTTTAGGATGAGTGAGTTGGTTCACCACAGACAGAAAAGTCCCTGGCTTTGGGCTGATCATTTCTATCTCATGTTCAGTGAAGGAAGAGAGCATCGCAGAAGGCTGAAGATCCTTCACAGTTTTACTGATAATGTAAGGTGCTGAGCTATTCCTTCATGTAGCATTGCATGGTCAGAAAGATCAATGTCATCCTGTCGAGATGCACTATGAAAGTTCTCCCAGATTTGCTTGTTGAAATTTTTGTGACCTTATTCAGTCAGGTATCACATTTGTGTCTTCCTCATCCTCTGTGGAGCTCAAGCAAGCACACATGGTGTGAAGAAACAATTTTTTTTTATTGGGAGGTTTGAAATGAGCAAATCCTCCACTTTGTGATTTAAAAGTTTTCCCCTCCTCTGGGCAGAGACCAGGTGGGGGGAAGGGAGTCAGTTCAATTGTTTCCCAGATGTACCTCAGCTTATCTTCATATATATCTTCATAATAGATCTAGCAGGAGAGATAATGGGTGGGTCAAGATCTCCCCCTTTCCACAGGCAAGGAACAGAGATTTGAAGGAATAGAATCCTAGAGAGTGTTCTGGAAGAAGATTCCTGGAAATCTCCAGGAAACCTCTTTGACCTGGTGTGACCTGGTCAGTGGGTGGAGAAACAGATATGATAAAAAACTCCTTGCAGCCAGAAGGAAGTCTATCTTCTCTGGCTCCTGAGTCCATGAGAGCATATAGACCTCTCCATTGGGAAGGCAGCCATGTGCTCACCTAAAAATTGGAGCAAGCTTCAAGGTAATTGTAGTTGTGTAGAGATCTAGAACTCCTAAGCTAAAGAGCTTGTCCTATATTTTAATATCAAGTCAAGTCAAGTTTATTAGTACGGTCAAGCGACCAGCCAATATTTTAATATCTGATAGGGCATGTATATAGAGAGGGACAGAGGATTTGTGTTTTACCCATTTCTTTTGGAATCCTTGCTCAATCCAGTGCTGTGCTAAAAGTGTACTTATGAACATTTTCTTTGTAGGAAATACTTTATAACTTTTTATGCTGGCAGTGGTTTTCTGTACCACATAGACCTCCACTTTCTCAGACACACTATTTTAAAAGGAGTGCCAGGGAAACACAGGCAGTTGGCAAATATCTATTCCTCCAGGGGCACACAAGGCAGTAAACTGTCCTTGTGGTGACCAGGTGCTGGGCAGTGGGAAACAGAGGCAAGGCCTCAATGGGCAATCTCTTACAAACTTCAGTTGGTAGTGGCAGGCTACCTGAGAGAGAAAGAAAAGCCTCTCCAGATGTTGCAAAAACCTTGAAGGCCAGGGCGGACTAGGGCCAGAGCAGGCCGATTCTGCCACACATGGGATATCTCATTTAATCTGAAAACAGACCTGGAAGGTAAGTGAAACTAATTGAGGGTCTTTAGGCCTTCAACTGAGTTTCATGGTGAGTCTCCCAGATCCAGCACCAGTATTATAAGCACTATACCTCAGAGGCTCTGTTTGGTTGCTGGATTAAAAGTATCCCATTATTTATTATTAGTATATGTTCAAATATTATAGGGTCAGTTGCTGACTTGAATGTCAAATTTTCAAAACTGATTTCCAGTTGATGGCAGAATCTAGGTAGAAGTGTGGTCTGGATTGGCTGAAAATAGCTACTTCTATTTTTAAAATAGTTATTTTACATTTTAAGTACACTTTGTTGGAGGTGATAACGAGGTCTTATCTGCTAAACCAATTTGATATTCTGCTTGTCAGAATTAAGTCCTTGCTCCCAGATGAATTGTGCACGGGTTTAGTGCTAGTGATTTATTATTTGTGTAAAATATGTATAAGCCTACCATTGTCCCAGAAATCTGGGATCCAAAGTGGGTAACAACATAGAACTAAAACTTACACCAGAATCCAGCAACAGAATTCATAGCATTGCCACTTGAAGCCCCTGTTTCTTCCACTCAATGATCCTCAAAACTCAGCCAGGAAGTCTTTCTCACATGTCTAGGGAGTCTGTTCCATAAAATGGGACTGAAAATGTCCACAATTTATTTATTTGTGTGTGTGTGTGTGTGTGATATATATATATATATATATATATATATATATATATATATATATATATATATAAAAATATGGAAAAACAGAGATAGTATAAAGGAAATAAAGAAAAAAGGCTACATAACATAATCATATATATCAAAGATTATTATCTATAACACAGTATAAAAAGCAGAAAATACTTCTCCCCAGCACCTCTTCGTTACATTGAAAATTTTTACGGAAATCTGTCTATAAAGTACAATGATACTTCAGTTGGGATACATTTATATTCAACATTTTACATTTCAAATTTCATAACTAGTATGTTTTGCAGCTACATTATTAGTTACATCATTACTACATGCTCAGTATTATATGTTTTCACCTCTTCTGCATACTCGCTATTACTTTTAACAAGTAAGTAATATAGCAAAAATACAGAAGGAATGTCTATTATATATCTTATAATAAGAAAAGAGGTTTTCCCCCAAAGTCCACTTCCTTACACACGTTTATAGTGAAGATGTTCCATTTAAAACTGATTCTTATTCTGCTGCTTTATTACAGTACATTTGTATACAATATTTTAAACTGTTTTTCATTCTAAATTGTCATATTTCATAGTACGCACTTCATCTCTCCTCAGATTTCTTAATTGATCTGTTAATTTTGCCATTACTGCATATTTGACAAGTTTATTTTCCCATTCTTCCAAGTGTGGACCTACATCTAGTTTCCATTTTGCTATGTAGATCATTTTAGCCACTGCTGAATATGTCCACTGTACCCTATTCAGGAGGGAAACCACAGATATGGATGACCAAAGCTGCTGCATGGATTCCTACAGGGAGAACTGGTCCTTTAAGTATTTGGGACCCTTTTTTGTACTCCTCTTGATCCTCTCTCTTTCCATGTCTGATGCTTCTCATTCATACAAAGTCTGAAGTAACCTCCTTTCGACACATCTCTCAGGATAAATCTCCCATAACCTTGCCACAGCTTTGGGTTCAGAGTACAGTACATAGAGCAGAGTAGCTAATTACTTTTTATGGCATTGCTTGAGATACATGCTGGATTCCATAACTTGAGGGGTTTTTTTAATATTGAAGGTTATCGCAGAAAAAGCTCGTGAACTAGAAAATCAGGAGCGACATCAACGCGATACAGTCAGCACTGATGAGCAAAGTGGGCACAAAGTGCGGAGAGCTTTCCTTGATATGCTTCTTAATGCCACTGATGATGATGGGAAGAAGTTAAGCTACAAGGATGTTCGAGAGGAAGTGGACACATTCATGTTTGAGGTAGGGAGTGCAAGGTAGGGAGTGGTTAAGAGCATTGCATTGTGGGTTCAGGCATACAGAGAGGACTCCTAAGCCTGGATTCAAAGCACTCCCAGACTGCAAACCTATTCCTAAAATGTAAATAAGGAAATCTCTATTCAGAGCTATACATACTTATTACATTTGTACCCTTCCCACTTGCCAAGGTAGATGAGGTGATATTTATGAAGCTGTTTGGTTTTACATGTAATCTAGGTTGTGCTGAGAGAAAGAGAGGCCCTCACAGGAATTTGATTTGTGCTAGATTTTGATGAAAGCCCAGGATTAAGATGGAAAGATCAGGAGGAGAGGTCTTTCTCATACTCTGTTCCTAAGTGGCCCAATGGAGCTGTGTTAATGTCTTTGAAATTAATTTATATATGCTTATCTGACAAAAGCAACTCAGTTTAAGCATGTTATTGAAATGACAGAAAGTACATATGAGACCCTTCTGTGTTCATGATCATCTACCCTTAATTGAAATTCTTGTTCTTTAAATTTAAATCATTGATCGAGCAAGGTTATTGTTGTCTACTCTGACTGGCATTGGCTTTCCAAGGTCTTGGGTCTTTTGTATCACCAGTTTTTTAAACTGGAGATGACAGAGATTGACCCTTGGATCTTCAGCATGCAAAGCAGTTGCACAGCCATGCCCCACCAGTCCTGACAAGCAGCAGGGGAATGGGAGAAACAAATTGTCATTAGCATATTTTATTTTATTTTAGTGCATGTGGATTTGACTGTTGAGTAGCCACTGACATGTTATTTAACACAAGCAAACATTAGGCAAAAATGAAGAACCATTAAATCTCCCCAGACTGCTTGATGAACACGTTGATTCAAAAAGAACTGGCATTTATTAAAAAACTAGCAGTAAAGCCCATTGTGAAGGCAATACAACAAGCTCTAGAAAGATGTGATGTGTAACAAATGCATAGGCTGGAAGCGGGTTAAGTACATATTAGGAGTATGTAATAGAATGGCACAAATGTGGAAGTAAAGTCTCACATACCTTATATTATACAATACCTGGTGTCCAAGGTCACACAATGTGGGCCAGAAAATGCTGCACACAGGTCTCCGTGGAGTCATTTCTACAACTGGGCACCCTCAATTGCTCCCTCTAAGCTGTGGAGACTTGTGAGCAAAAATTCTGCTTCTCAGCTAACCATCAACGTACTGTTATCTGCCCCTCTGACTGCGGCTGAGTTCTGCCTGCTCTCCCTCCTGGAGATCAGTTGTAATTCTGAGTGATCTCCACCCCTCACCTGGAGAATGGCAACAATGGTTCCCCAGGAGGGAATGGCTGGTTTGGAGGGTGGAGTCTATGGAGGGGTGGAGACATTGTACCTGTCTGAGGTCCCACCCCTCCTCAAACCTCACCCTCTCTAGGCTCCACCCATCAAATCTCCAGGAATTTCCCAACCTGGAGTTGGCAACCCTATCTTCTTCCCAAGCATCAACCTGTCATTATCTGCCCCTCTGATTCCAGCTTTGCATCTCCTCCTCCCTCCCTGCTGGAGATCAGTTGTAATTCTGAGTGATATCCTGCCCTCACTAGGAGATTGGCAACAGTAGTTCCCCAGGAGGGAATGGCTGGTTGGGAGGGTGGAGTCTGTGGCATTGTACCTGTTTAAGGTCCCACCCCTCCTCAAACCTCACCTCTCCAGGCTCCATTCCTCAAATCTCCTGGAATTTCCCACCTGGAGTTGGCAACCCTATCTCCTTCCCAGCCAATCATCAACCTCACTCTTCAGCTTTCCATCCCGCCCCACCTGCAGCCTCCATGGTGCTCTAAAGCCCTGACTGCCACGTCACATTGGCTATCATAGGGGGGCCATCTCAGCAGGATATAAGGACACAGAGTCCACCATGTTCTCCAGAGGAACTGATCTCTGCCATCTGGAGAGGAGTTGTAATTCTGAGTGAACTCTAGCCCTCACCTGGAGATTGGCAACAATGGTTTCCCAGGAAGAAGATTAGTCTTTCTGTGCAATGGGGACCAAAGCAGGTCACATCATTTTCCTCTTCCCCTTTTGACTTGCACAACAACCCTGTGAGATAGGTTAGGCTGAAAGTCTGTAACTAGTCCAAAATCACCTACTCAGCTTCTACAGCAAGAACCTGGCTCTCAGAGACCCTGCTCTGAAGCACTGACTGCTATGCCTAGGGTAGCCAACCTCCAGGTGGAGCCTGAAGATCACCAGGTATCACAACTGAACTCCAGACAGAAGATCTCTCCCCCCCACCCGGAGAAAATAACTGCTTTGGAAGGTGGGCTGTATGGCATTCTGGTCAGCTGAGGCCTCTCCCTTCCCCAAACCCTGGCTTCCATAGATTGTACCAGAAAATCTCCAGGAATCTCCCTACCTGGAGCTGGCAACCCTAGTCAGGACTGGCCCCAATGAGTTCATCACAAAGGCCTGCAAAGGGTTTCCTTCCTTTCTCTGAACAAGCTTGGTTGCCCGCTGTGGCGAAACGGGCTCCAGTTTACAACTCAGCTATTCCCCTCCCACCCTTGTCCCATGGGCGTATCTCACTCCTTAAGTTCACTGCCACCATTCACTGAATTGTCACTGCCTTTCACCCTCTGGGTGAATCTCCCTATTTGGAGATAGAATCCCCAATCTTTGGGGGATCCCTGGAAACTTGGCAACCCAAGGGTCTGGCCTTTCCTTGCCTCCTTGAGCCATCCCCTCCCTTTGTTATTGTGCAGAGCAGGCGAGACTATGTGGTCAGAGCACAACACAGATTATTAGCCCAAATAAAAGAATTTATCTAACTATTTACAGTTATGGGGCACACACACACAGTGTAGGAGTAAGCACACGCAATGAACCAACAGGGCATAAATCCACAGGGATTAAATGCCATCCTCTTTCCCTACACACTGGCCTCTGGCTTTCTGCTCTAGCCTTTCTCTCTCTGGCCCAAGAGAGCAGGGGAACTTCCATTCATTCCCCAGTCCAGCTGACTGTGGAGTGGCTGAATTTCTGCTGCCTCCCAGGGTTCCCCCATGTCTCTGGCTTGTGGCCTAGACAGCCTGGTCAGCACAGGCAGCAGGAGCCTTTCCTAACCTCCCGTAGGACGAAGATGGCCTCCTCCCTGGATGGGCTGCAGTCGGTATTGATGCCGCCCCGTGCGTTGAGACAGTCCCTGTTTTCCTGCCCTTTTCTGCCTTGGGGCAGCTGGGAACTGTAGTCCAGCAGATGAGGAAGCCCCATTCAACCCAGTGGGTGATACCCCTAGAGGCCTCTGGAACTACAGCTCAATTAAACCTTATGGCAGAACATTTTAAATGAACAATCACTGACAGCAGCCATCTTACAAATACAGGTAACTGCCATTTCGTGACATCTACCAAAAGCCACTGAGGGAAAAGTTACTCCCACACAGGTTGCAAGCAGTAGAAGTGTCTGCGTCAAGAGAGAAAGCCATTTGACAGGAATTCTGGCAGGGCAGAGTGGCTGAAAGGGGAGTGGGTGGGGAAGAGGAGCAGACCCAGCACCTGGCCAATGGCACGCAAGTACTCTTGAGTGGCAGCTGATGGGCCAATGGCTGAGGGAGGGCATTGCACAGCCAATGGGAGCGCATGAAATGTTGCTACTTTAAAACAGCATTATTATATTGAGAGATTCTTAGCAGTATTGTGTAACTTTGCCCTTTTGTGGTGTTAGAAGATACTCAGGCCTAGACCCTTGTTTGATGAAGGTTATTGAAGGTGTTCAGGCATAGGCCCTTGCTTAATAAAACATATTCTGCAGTAAGTTTATGGTGCAATCCTATGCTCCTTTCTCAGAAGTAGGTCCTACTATTTTCAATGAGGCATGCTCCCAGGTGCGTAGGACTACAGTATTACAGTAGCATTTTGAAAGAGTTCTGGGCTGTTGTTCTGTCAGATGTAATTCCAGGCAAGCTATCCTATTTGAGGAGAAGGGAAGCAGGTACTGTTCAGAACAGAGAAGCACATTGCTCATAGTTACGGATAGTACATTTATATATCTATATGCCAGACAGAATTGAGAATACTGTTGTAATAATATGTTATTTGCATATACATTTGTTTAATTTATATGTGTGTAATTTTAATACTACATACAATTTCTATAAGTTTTTAAATATATTTTTAAAATTATTTTAAGAAATATATTTATACATCATGTAGAAGTAAAAATTTTTCTTAACATATATTTTACATTCTACTTTTTTTTTGTATTCCTCGGGACGCCACAACTTACGACCACCAAGCTGAATGCAGCCCACTTACCAAGTTTTGTGGCATACCATCTGCTTGACCCTCCACTGCGACAGCCCTTTGTGGCAGCCTTCTATAATTTGGGGAAATTAGGCTTCTTGTGATAACCCTTCACACCACATTCATACAGTGAAGATATGGCAATGTGTAAAAGACTTAGTTGGAGTGGCTATATATAGGGTTTGTTGTTATGAGGTATTTTTATTTGAGTTGCAGCAGACCTCTGACACTTGAGCAAAAAATGAACAAAATTGGTTAATTAACTAAGGAGAGCTGTTTAAACACGTCATTTGGCATGGACTTCCAAACACAGAGAAGGAATAACATGGTTGAGGAATTCATATGCTTATGGTTCAAATTACAGCTTCCATAAGATTTCAAGTACATGCTAACTTTTTTGGATCACAGAGACTTTCAGTTCTAGACTTCCTCTGAACAATGTTTATTCAATCTGTAATTCCTCAGTGCTTTTCTTGGAATGATGTAGGTTTCTTCAGCCTAAACATCAAATTAGACACACACAAACATCAAATTAAGACACTAATCTCATCAGCCTGCCCTATCCCAAGAGACAGACTTAAATGTTTACAAGTCTGCCCATAACCAGGGACACATCTGAAACTGCCTTCCTCCTGAGGCACAGCTAATTTTCTCTCTGCACCACTTCTCAGGCATCTCCTTGTGGCAGACCTCCTGGAACTGTTCACCACTGCACTACTCACAACATTCAGTCAGCCCTCTCCAAGTGATTGGACCTCAGGTCCTCACAGTTGATTGGCTGTTTCATATTAATGGGTCACAGAGCCTCCTTGCAGTTTGACTATCCTATGTATTCAACAAAACCAAAATATGTGGCTGATGGACCTTATCTTTTTTACTTGTAGTTCACAAGCTCTGGTATTTCTGTTCTGTTTGTTTTGTGAGCCCTTAAAGAGAGTTTGAAGAAGCTCTTCTTTCATTCATTACTGCTGATATTCTCTCTGAACTACTGGAATAGAGCAGGGTAAAACCAAAATAAATAAAACAACAAGGAGAAGGAGACTTTATCTGTGAGAGAGCAAATGAATTTGTTTGCAGAATCAGAGAAATAAAATAGACTTCTTTTTGCAGATCCATTTTAATTTTTTCATCCAGCAAGTGCTAATGAAGAATAACATACAAACAGAACATTACATTGTAATCCTATGTACATTTTCCTAAATATATGTAACTTAGAATATTTCTGACTCCTTGCCAGCATTTTATTCCCCAGTGTAGGTTGATCTGTGTCCCTAATGGCATTAGGAAACAAATATACTATGCTAGAAAAATGGACTTTGCGTATTCCAAGTGTTTTAATATGTTTGCTTCTATTCATAGTCAGTCTGCTATCATCATTTCATCCAGCAGTTTGTGGCTTCGAGCAACACAAGTGTCTCTTCAAAAATTATACTACTGTTGTTTCTTCCAGTGCTTGTGTTCTCTTGTTCTGCAATTTCCTTCTGAGACACTCTTGCATATGAAAAAAATATTCAGCATTGTTCGGGCAAAGATAAGCTATTTCAGGTCTGTTGATTCCAGTGTGAAAATTAAGCTTGTGCTTAATTCTTTCCAATTGGTTTTGACTGAACTATGATTGATTTTGATGAGCTTTAAGATTCTAGAAGCAAAGCTACAGTTCAAGTCTCTGACTTGGACCAAGCTTAAGTGTCTTACTGTATAAACCTAAAACAGATTGCTTCTTTCTAAATGCACCGATTTCAGTGGATTTTGAAGGGCATAATTCTCCTGACCTGGGTTATCCCAATCTTGTCAAATTGCTGAAGCTAAGCAGGGTCAGCCCTGGCTACTATTTGGATGGGAGGCCTCCAAGGAATACCAGGATTGTGATGCAGAGGCAGGCAATGGCAATCCAGCTCCAAATGTCTCTTGCCTTGAAAATCCCATGGGGTTACCATAAGCCAGCTATGACTTGATGGCACTTTTGACCACCAGCTCTCCTTAGGACTGCACTATGAAGGTGTTAACAGAGTATTTTCACACACTAGACAGATTCGAGAGTATGTGTGTCAGCCTGTTTGTTAAATCTGAAAACATCAAAACTCCTTAAAATGTAAAACATTCATTTGCTTCTCTATGGAGTTGGCGCCCGAGAACATTGCATTCATGCCAGTTAAAATCTGCCCTCTAGGGCCATGATACCACTGCTGCTGCTGTGAACTGGTCTATCTACTTAATCGCTTGCCATCCAGAAGTGCAAAGAAAAGTTCATCATGAACTGGATGAAGTTTTTGGTAAGTTTGTGCTATTGTTTAGACTGACCTGGAACCTGAATGCATTAACCAATGATTGTTAGTAAATAGGCCCTAGTTGCTGGGCTTTCTCTCTCCTGGGTATGCAGGTATCAGTGTGAAGCAGTGAGAGAGAAAAGGATATTACCTAGACCTTTTCATAGAGGGTGCGTTCAGACAGCGTGCTGGAGCAGTTTAAATTGCTCCGGTCCGATGCGTTGTTTTCTTTAACCTGGAGAATTGCGATCAGACTGACCTCCTCGTTCTGGGCTCCCCACCGTCCTCATGCAGGTGGAGTTTTTTTTCCTCTCCGTTTAAGCATGTGCACAGGCAGCCCCCTCTAGAGCTAAAAGTTTGGCGCGTGCGCAGAACAGCGATTTCAACACATCCCTTTAAAGTTTAAATGAAGACTTCTCTTTAAATTTTCACCCTGAAACTGGCCTCCCCAAGATCCCGGACTTATCTAAATGTTTAAACTAGGCACCATTGAAGCTTTTCTTTAATTAACTTAGGCGCGGAGCTCCGCTCAAGCGCACACCGCCAAGGCATAAAAAAAAATGGCGGACTAAAAGCGGAAGCCCGAGGCAGCTTCCCACAGGGGAGGGGGGTTGAAGCACCCGGAAGTGGCTCGATGAGCGATCAGACGTCAGGAAAGTGAGGCTCAAACCGGAGAATCAGGAAAACACCACTTGGTAAGTGGTGTCAAAATACTCAGTTTCAAAGGGGGTTTGCTCTGGAAAGCGATGGCTGGGGACGGTGTGCAGATGTTGGGCGTGTGAACGCGCACGTAAAAGCTGTTCCTGAGGCGTGCCGAAAGCGGTTCAAATGGCGCGTCTGAACGCACCCAGAGACACTTAAACTGATGCAGGCTGGGGGGGGGGGCTTACACTGGCTTTGTTTATTCATTAAGGCATAACAGGTGACAAAATCTGCCCAAACTACCCTCCAGCAAATGTCCTGTGGGATAAAACAAGTTTGCGCAGCTTCCTGAATGCAGCAAGTGAAGGCACCCTCTGCAGTCACTCTAGTAGGCCTTTCTCAAGAAATGGACCTACCTAGTGTTGCCAGCATCCAGGTGGGGCCTGGAGATCTGGAATTACAACTGATCCCCAGACTACAAAGATCAGTACCCTTTGCTCTACCTTCAAAACTTGAACTTCCCAATCTGTTGGCAGCACTAAACTGGTGGTTCTTCCAATTCTGACACTTCTTGTTGAGAGAGTGTTTGTCTTGTATTAGGGCAGATAAGATCTAAGTAAAATATGTTATCCATATCAAATTGTGTTAAGCATACTATGCAAACACCCAGCTAATTGTCTTGAATTACTTCCTTGTTTTTCATTACCTAGATTAGCATCTTTTGGCACACATCAAAAGGGGGGGGAGGTTTTATGTAAGCTTTAGCTTGACTGTCCTTAGTTATCACTTCCAAATATGTTATTTAAATGCAGATGCCTACAATAGAGATGGGTATGTGAAAGAAATTGCTTGGTTGTTTTATGCTATTACAAGAACACAGCTAATACTTTGATACTGATAATTCTTTTGCGAGGTTGAAGTAAGGAAGAGTTGAAGATAAAATATGGCCAAGTTTGCATGATCAATGTGAACTACTTCCATATGGATAGAATATGTCTTTGTTCTGTATTGTTTGGACACTGTTTCTATACAAAGGTACATTTCTCATTCTCTGTACTCCCCCACCTCCACCAATAAAATTCCATGGAACAAAGTGTGACACTCTGGGATCACAGACCTTCCCAGGCTTACTTTCCATTATACTGAGGGACTGACACAATGCCATTGCTGCCCAAAGGCCTCATAGTGTTCCATACAAAGAAGAAGAAGAGATTGGATTTATACCCTGCCCTTCACTACCCAAAGGTGTCTCAGAGCGGCTTACAAATTCCTTTCCCTTCCCCTCCCCACAACAGACACCCTGTGAGGTAGGTGGGGCTGAGAGAGCTCTTGACAGAAACTGCTCTTTTTCAAGAACAGCTCTTATCAGAACTACGGCTTGCCCAAGGTCATCCAGCCAGGTGCAAGTGGAGGAGTGGGAAATCAAACCCGGCTCTCCCAGATTAGAGTCCGCGCACTTAACCACTACACCAAACTGGCTCTCGAACCTTTGTGTGAATGTGGTAGCCTTACAGAAGAGGAGGTATGGACTTAGAACAACGCTAACGGCATCTGTGAGTGGCATTAGGATTAGAGTTCAGTGAAACTAATTGCAGATATGACAGGTAGTAATAGCTGATGTAAGTTTTATGTTTGAGTCTTTATATGCTACTTCCCTTTTAAGACCAAAGCATGTGGCATTCTGGGAAATGGAGATGGCAGTTAGCAGGCTTCAGTGCTGAAGGGTTTTGGGGTCTTCAGGTGTTTTAGTTCATGTTTGATGTGTTCTCAAGAAATAAAAGTCAACATTTTCTACACATCCTGGCAAACTAAAGGAATTAATGGTGTGAATGTTGGTTGGAAAATGAAAACCTACCACAGAGAAAGTCTGTGACCTAGCTACTGCCAGAACAACAGTCCTATAACTTTCCCACATGCGCTCTGGGTTTGATGCTGTTAAGATTATTTTCCCCCTGCTTCCCCACAGCATTGTGGTGCATTCATGCACCTTTTGGGTTTTCTTGGGTTTTCTTCATCCTTTCCCAAACCTGCTTTGCTACAAAGATTTGGGAAAGATTGCAGCAAAGTCTGGATGGCAGCTGGCTGGGTGGGAAAATTTGGATTTTCCCAGTCCCATTCACATGGCAGCCGTTCTTCCTGCCACCAGTGGGGTGTTTTTTTTTTTTGCTTTTTTAAAATCAGCAGTGGAATATTATTGTTATGTCCTGAAGCTAGCTGAAGCCATCCTATTCTTTTCTGTGTTAAGCTTCAGGCCAAATGTGGATTGTAATCTGTCGCATTCTATTGGCTGGTTTCTTTGAAACCTCTGTAAATATCCAATCACCATGTGAGAATGTATCAAAGAGGAAATGGTCCTGATTGGCCTTTATCCCTGCATTATTACTGGTTCTTATCTTGTTACGGGTGTGGCTTTGACAGCCTAGGACAGTTTAAAAAGGGAGCTGTGCTCCACTTGTTTCGTGGTATGTTCTGGAGTTGAAGTTTGGTGTTAATAAAGCTGAAATCACTTGTTGCTGAAATCCTTCATGTTGAGTTGCATACTTAACAATCTGTGTAGCGAGTTCTCTGAATCCCCAGCTTTCATTTATAAAAGTAAGACCCTAGACCCTTTTGTTACAGAGATAGATCTTTTGCCTTTTACCTGTGCACTTTTTAAAAAGGAAAAGAAAAGAAAGCTGGGGATTCAGAGAACCTGATACACTGAGTGTTATAATTATATTCAACTGCTGCTTTAAAAATTGCTGGAAAAGCCCCCATGGTGTGGGGTGGTGGTGGCCACTACTGAAGATTGAGGCAGGAAGCCATGTGGTAATCTCTTTGCTGCTACTCTGAATTGGAAGCCGCAGCAGGAGCACACATGCTTGCCCCATATGTGCAAAGTACCATAGGAGAAGGCTGGCTGAGGAAGAGAAATAAGAGTATGCTGGGAGATGCACTTCAGTATTCATGAAATCCAGAAGGGAAGTGATGGAGTGGCTAACTATAGGAATGTTCACATCGAAGTACATACTTTTTTTAAAAAAAACCCAACAACTTTTGTTAACTAAGGAAGCTGGTGAGTGAAATGGCTCAGTTTTGTTCTGTAGTAGCCTGTCTTTAGCCTCTGGAATTCCTCCAGCTGGCAAGGAGCTTTTCTGAACATGGAACACCAGGGCCAATTCTGCATTAATGGTTTGCTTTCATTTACCTGCTCGTTCCAAAGGTCTGGATGTGATGCATGAGTTCTGCATAGCAGTTAACTCTCCGCCTTTTGTGGTCGTTCTGTGTTGGATCATGATTTCCACATATGCTATACTTTTCTGCCTTTCCCCGCGTGTTGCTGCTCCTCCCCCCCCTTGTTTTCCCCTCCCCTTTTTTAAAAAAAATGCATGTGTGGTTGCATTGTGATGCACCACCAAGGGGAGTAACCATAGCGCATGCGTTGCTTCCTGTTTTCCCCCCCCCCCTTTTTTTTAAAAGGAAGTGTGGTTTTCATTTGGTTTTATTTTCTTCATCACATCCTCACCCTGTTCTGTTCCTGTGTTTAAATTGGGGAGGGAATCCAATCCTCCTCCCCCTCGCCCAGCCTAATCTGCTGAACAACCCACCCTTGTGCCTGTAGCGCTCCCTGGTCCCAGCTGGCCCAGAGCCTTTTGTGGAGGGGGGGAAGAGGCCGCGGGAAGCCCACGCTGGGTGGAGGCCGTCTGAGGCAGCGGGGGTGGGGGAGGGGAGAATCAATGTTCATGGAACAAGTGGAAGAATTGGCTCAGCATTTAAGCCCATGCCAGGCTAGTCAGGGATGCCTGCACTTTACTGGGTCCTGGGGGGACATTCCTCCGGGGGATAGATATGTGGAGGCAAACTGGCTGCATGGCACCTCTCCTCCGCCTGTGACTGCCTTGACATTTCTCTGCCCAGCTTTCGACTGCCACTGTGTCCCCCTGTACACACACACACTGACTTCAAGCGAGCCTCTGAGTAGGCTGGAAGGGTCCAGCTCTTTGCTCCCTGCGAGTAGCCAACCAAAACAGGATGGGGGAGGAAAGGGGCATGACTAGGCAAGTGCAAATCCTGACTGAGTTCCCCATTGGAATACCCTGACTCCAGCACCGTAGCAAAAAAAAGATCTTGAAAAAACCAGAGACGGAAAATGTGGTGTGTGGGGGAGGAAGCACATGGGATTCGGGCCAAACACAGACTGCATGGCAACAAATGCAGAAATGATGCTTTGCCGTGATTATTACCGGGGGGGTGAAATCGGGGCAACTATTTGTGTGGAATCAGCCCAGCTCTTCATGCTGTGGCCTTTGCAACTTCACTACAGGTACTTCTTTTCTGTGCGAAAAGGAGTATTTGTGGTGCTGATGAAAGTTTGAATGGCATTTTGTTTGACCACTCAATTTATGTCTGTCCCAGTATAATGGTTCCCCCCAGGATCCCTTTATATTCTTGGCTGGGCAGCCCCTTTTCTTTCTTCTGTATTTTTCTGTATGTTCCACCCTGTTGTGTAAATGCATATGGATATATGCTGACCCAATCTAGGGATCTGAGGGACTGAATGAAACCCTTCTTTTGGCTTTGTTTCATTTTTAAAATAACTTTTAAATTGAAGTTTTGTTATAAAAAATAAAGGAAAAACAGAAGAAAAAGATAAGAAAAAAGAAATATAAAGTTGGCAACCTTATCTCCTTCCCAGCCAATCATTAGCCTACCTTTATTTCCCCCTCACTCTTCAGCTTTCCATCTCCCCCTCCCTCATTTGCAACCTCTTCCATGCTCTGTAGCCCTGACTGCTACATCACATTGGCTGTCATAGGGGAGTCATCTCAGCAGGGCATAAGGACATAGATTCCACCATTTTCTCCAGGGGAACTGATCTCTGCCGTTTTGAGAGCAGTTGTAATTCTGAGTGATCCCCAGCCCTCATCTGGCGATTGGCAACAATGGATCCCCAGGAAGAAAAGTAGTCTTTCTGTGCAATGGGGACCAAAAGCAGCTTACATCATTCTCCTCTCCCCCTTTTGACTTGCACAATAACCCTGTGAGGTAGGTTAGGCTGAACGTCTATGACTGGCCCAAAACCACCCACTCAGCAAGAACTGGGTCTAGCAGACCCTGCTCTGAAGCGCTGACTACCATGCCTAGGGTAGCCAACCTCCAGGTGGAGCCTGAAGATTGGCAGGTATCACAACTGAACTCCAGACAACAGATCTCTCCCCCCTGGAGAAAATAAGTATTTTGGAGGGTGACCTCTATGGCATTCTGTTCAGCTGAGGCCTCTCCCCTAGTCAGGACTGGCCTCAATGAGTTTTCTACCAAAGGCCAAAATAGGTGTGGAAAGGGCCTTTTACAGACAGAACCAAGCCTGGTCCTCTAGCAACAGGCACTGAGGGGAAAGTAGGGTTGCCAGCTATGAGTAGGGAAATACCTGGAGATCTGGGGGGGCAGAAGGACTCAGCAGGGTATAATGCCATAGGGTCTACCCTCCAAAGAAGCCATTTTCTCCAGGGGAACTGATTTCTGTTGTCTGGTATGACCTGTTATCACAACTGAACTGCAGACAACACATCTCTTCCCCCCCTGGAGAAAATAACTGCTTTAGAAGGTGGCCTCTATGGCATTCTGTTCAGCTAAGGCCTCTCCCCTTCCCCAAACTCTGGCTTTGGCAGACCTAGTCAGGACTGGCCCCAAAGGCTGGAAAGGATTTCCTTCCTTTGTCTTTTTACTGACATAATCAAGCTTGGCTGCCTACCAACAGCCACTGAGGAAAAATTTAGTCCCATAGAGGAGCCAAGCAGGAGAAGTGTCTTTGTTGGGAGACACAGCCATTTGACATTGCTTCTGACAGAGAACAGTGGCTGAAGGGTGAGTGGGCAGGGAAGAGGAGCAGACCCAGCAACCAGCCAATGGCATGCGAGAACGCTTGAGTGGCAGTTGACAGACCAATGGTTGATGGAGTTCATCGCACAGCCAGTGGGAGAGCTGGAAACAGCCAATGTGAACGGGACTCAGGCAACACCGCCAGTGGATAGGACAGCTTCTGAGTGACACATCGTGGAGCCAACTGGTTTAGGGGCATGTGGAATGTTCAGAAAGTGCCACCCCACTACTCAATTATATATAAGGAAAGATTTTTATCCAAAACTTTTTGGCTTTATTACACGTCTACCATACATGATAAAACGTCCCTTCACATTTGTCACATTTCCAACACAGATTCAAAGTACCTTTATACATTCTGGCCAATCTCTTAGGAGTATCAGCAATACATCATCTAATAAAAATTATCTTTAAGAGTTGAGCTTAATGTAAATTTCAGTCCTTTCACCAACATATTTTCCCATTGTTCCATCCATATATCATGTCCAATTTTTTTTGGCCATTTTATCATGGAGTCTCTCACTTCTTCTGTCTCAAATTTCAACAAAAGTTTATACATTTTAGCAATAACATAACCATTATTTATATACAATTCTATTTCAAATTCAGTCTTGGTTTGTTCAAAACCATAACTTTTATCTACTTTGAACTTTTCTAATAGTTTTACATAGGGAACCATTGACAAGTATATCCTTCTCTTATCAAATCTTCTCTTGACCTTATTATACATTTGCCTTAGGAAAATTCTAATATATCAGAATATGTTAACTATTTATGCTCACTTGTAATTTCTCGTTTATAATATTCTTGTGTTGAGAGCTACAAGGTTGTTTTTGAACACAACTTAAGTTTGTGTTTATTCCATAGTCTCAGAATGTCATGTCTAACATAGTGGTTTTTAAAGTCTATATTAACCTTGGCTTTGTCATACCACAAATATCCATGCCACCCACTCAGAGTGTATCCTTCTAACTCCAAAGCCTTCTATTTCTCAGCAACATCCAGTCTTTCATCCAGACTAAACAACAGGCAGCAAAGTATAATTTCAAGTCAGGAAACCCAATCCTCCTCTTTCCTTTGCATCTTGTAATACTTTATATTTAACTCATGGTTTTTCCTCCCCTGACATACAAATTTTGATATGTGTTTCTGCCATTGTTTAAACGGTACCTCAGTCGTCAAAACAGGTATTGTCTAAAATAAAAATAACATTCTCGGTAAAACATTCATCTTAATCACACATATTCTCCCCAACAGTGATAATTGCAATTTATCCCATTTAACATATCTTTTTAGATTTCATTCTAGATCTTTTTTATTTTTTTATTAACTGTCCGAAAGGACAGAATTTTATTAATTTTTTTAACATACAACAAACACAACACCAAACATATATTGGGGTAATACATTCTGTTACATAATATCTTATCCATGTCTTATAACTACCAGATAATATCGCCTTTACAGTGAGTAAACTAATCAACATATACTTTCATTATCATCTTGGCTGGTTACATGTTCATATTTTGCCTTATACGAAGTCCTTGATATATTGGCCTACCTGAAGTTGCCATACCAAGTTATAAAACCTTGCCCGTGTGTTCTGGAACGTCAAATCCAAAAGTCCTTTCAGTCCTTCCAGTATTTAGCATATAAAATTCTAGCTGCTGTAGACAGATACACAATAAGATAATAATCATTACCTCTGGCGTAAATGGAACAGCCGAATCAAGTATCTTTTGAATCACCCAGTGGATCCATATCTCATATTTTTTACTTACTTCACACCACCACCACATATGATAAAACGAACCCACCTTATTTTCACATTTCCAGCACTTATTTGAACATTTATTATCATATTTCGCCAGCCTCTCTGGTGTTACATACCATCTATAAAACATTTTATATAAGTTCTCTTTGTAAGTTACCGCCTTTGTAATTTTTATATTCTTCTTCCACATTTGCTCCCATTGTTCCAAATCTATATTATGGCCTATATTTTGGGCCCATTGGATCATATTTCCCTTGACTGGCTCCTCTAGCATCATCTCATTAAGGAGCAATGTATAGGCTCTCTTTATAAATTTCTGATCTGGGGCAACCAATATCTTCTCAATCTCAGTCAAGTTTTCATAAAAGCCTATTTTCTTATCTTTTGACCGTCTAGATTCTATTTGAGCTTTTTGCCACCATGATAGGTCTTCCATCGGTTTCAATTCATTCTTTGAGTCTAATATGTCCAAATATTTTCTCCGTTTATCTTCATTGTAGACATTTGGTAACGTAAATGCCTCTAAGGGGACAACCAATTTTAAATTCATTGTAAAAAAATTGCTTATGTATGCCTTCCCAGATTTTTAGCAAGGAAGTGCGGAGCCAATGTTGTTTAAAGTACTTATGTGAAGAAGCCTTTCCATACCACAAGAACGAGTGCCATCCCATCATAAGATCGTGGCCTTCTAGTTTTAATAGCCTTTTGTCTTCTAGCATAATCCACTCCCTGATCAATGCTAGTGCCGCTGCTCTATGATGCAACATCCAGTTTGGAATTCCAAAGCCGCCTTTTTCTTTCAAATCTTGTAAAGCCTTCAGTCTTATTCTAGGTTGCTTTCCTTGCCGGATAAATTTTGAAACCACCTGCTCTAGATCTTTTAAAAAAATTGATTTTGCAAAATAGGGACTGTCTGGAATAAAAATATCCATCTAGGAAGAATGTTCATTTTAATTAGAGCAATTCGTCCCATTAGACATATTTGTAAGTTTTTCCATCTTTCTAGATCTTGTTTAGTTGCCTTCAGAAGTTCTTTATAATTATTCTCTTGTAACGCACTGCATCCATTTGTCATCATAATTCCCAAATATTTTATCTTCTCCTGTATCTGGAAGCCTGAGATTTCTTGTAGTTTTACCTTCTACTCCATTCCCATATTCTTGGTCATAATCTTTGTCTTAGTTGTATTTACTCTCAACCCTGCTACCTGGCCATAATCATGAAGTATCTTCTTCAATTTGTCTACCAAAGAAAGAGGGTTTTCCAGTATGAAAACTAAGTCATCTGTAAATGCCAACAATTTATACTCTTCTCCACTCATCTTAAACCCAGTAATCTGCTTTTCATTTCTAACTGCATCATTCAATATTTCCAAGGCAAAGATGAATAACAATGACGAAAGGGGGCACCCTTGCCAATCCCTTTTTGAATTTCAAAATTTTTCGTATGGTCCCCATTGAACATGACAGAGGCATTTTGCCTAGTATAGATGGCACGGATCATGTTAACAAATTCCACTCCCACCTCTGCCATTCTTAGTGCTTCCATAACAAATAGCCAGTTTACGTCATCAAAGGCTTTCTCCGCATCTAAAAAAATTAAAGCCAGTGACTTTTCTGGATGCACTTCATAATATTCTATTACATCTATAATACACCTTAAGTTATTCTTTATTTGTCTTTTCAGTAAAAATCCTACTTGATCCTTGTGTATAGTCTTAGATAATATTTTTTAAAGCCTTTCAGCTAATATCGAAGCAAAAATCTTGTAGTCTGCCTTTAATAATGAAATCAGCCTATAATTCTTGATTTCCTTTTCATCAGAATTTTGCTTATGTATTAAAGAAATTATTGTTTCTCTTCATGAATCCGGTATCTTTCCACTCTCCGTTATCATATTACAAATCTCTTTTAACTGAGGAAGTAATTGCTCTTCAGATATCAAGTAAAACTCTATTGGTAGACCATCTGATCCTGATGCCTTACCCTTATTTTGCCACCGCAGTGCTTCTACCAGCTCTACCATAGCAATGGGCTGGTTGAGTATTTTTCTTTGATCTTCTGTAAGTTTCCTCAGTTGATGTGTTTCTAAGTATCCCTTAATTTGTTCTATTTTTTACATCCGTTTTCCTGTATAGGTCTCTATAAAAGTCCTCTACTACAGTTTTCATCTCTTGAAGTTGATTAGTTTCAGATCCATCATGTTTATTTAGGACTTATATGTAAGACTTTCTTTTGGTGTCTAATTTTATATGCGAGCCACCTTGTAGGTTTGGCATTTTCAAAAAAATTCTGCTTAGCAGGTGCCAATTTTTTAGCTAATTCATGTGTGAGTAGACAATTCATCTTATGTTGTGAAATCTTAAGTTTAGATTTTGTCTCCAACAAGGTCGAGTTCTCCATTAATCTCTCTTCTTGAATCTGAATCTCTTTTTTGAGATTAGTGTATTCTTGTTTCCTCTGTCTATTTAATCACGCAGATTCTTTTATCAATTGCCCTCTTGCAAATGCTTTAAAAGCATCTCAAACCACTTTCATAGGCATATTTGGTTGAATATTTTCCTTGAAAAAGAACTGGAAATCTTTCATTTTTTTTACTGGCTTCTCTTTCTTCAGCAGAGACATATTCAATGTCCACCTACTTTTAGGCCTTATCTCTTGCAATTCCAACATAATGGGTTTGTGATCAGCATAAATTCCAGCTTCAATCTCCACCTCTAATAGGTCTTTAATGACTGAACTTGAAATCCAACACATATCCAATCTCGACCAAGGATCATACCTGGCCGAAAAAAATGTATATTGTTGTTTCTTAGGGTTCCTTATCCTCCAAGCATCCACCAGCCTCAATTCCTCCATGAGTTGGCACAACACCTCCGGGAACTCACTGCCTCCTCTCTTCTTTCCATGGATACTTGTTTTTCTGCCTTCCTTTTTATCAAAGACTGCATTATAATCACCAAAATTACAAATCTCTTCAAAATCTTGTTGTGTAATCAAATTTTGTAGTTTGCCGTAGAATTTTTCTTGGTGTTGATTCGGGGCATAGATATTGACAATAAGCATTTTGTTCATCTGTCTTTGTATTGCCACCATCAAAATTCTTCCATCTTGGGATGCATATATTAATTCAGACTGTAAGTGCTCTTTTACAAACGTAGCTACACCCTTCTTCTTTTTCTCCTTATCCGAAGCTAAAAATATTTTTCCCAGTCCTTTAACATTTAAATGTTTCTCATCCCCTTTTTTAATATGCATCTCTTTGAAGGCATATAATGTCTGACTTTTGTTTTCTAAGTTGATGAAATATTCTTCTTTTCTGAGGTCCATTTAAGCCGTTTACATTTACTGAGATGAATTTTATTCTCCCTTTATACATCCTGTTTTCGGTTCGGTTGTTCCTGTTTCTCCTTTGCCTGTTGTCTCATATTCACTGACGATCTCCTTGTTCCAGCTCTTCTGTATCTCTGTGGTTTCATCGATGCAGCTGCCACACCCTTGGGTTTTCTCCTTCTTCTCCCTCATCTTTGCCCTCTTCCCTCTCTTCCTGTTCTGCTGATAATTTGTCCCCATGGGTCTCCAAAAAATCTGCTGCCTTAAAAATTGATGTTATTCTGTATCTTTTGCCCTTAAAAGTAAAAATCAATCCTTCCGGTAAAAGCCATCTATAGTTAATGGTGTTATTTCTCAGTAATGTCATCAAGCTGGAGTATTCTTTCCTTTTTTCTCTAACTCTCCAGGGAATTTCTTTCAGAACATTTATTTCTATTTCATTCATCATCAGTGGCAAGGCATTCACTTCTCTTAGTATCTTATCTCTAACCACCCTTTTATGGAACCGAATTTGTACTTCTCTTGGTACTTGAAATAGTCTTGCATAAGCTGAATTCATTCTGAAGGCAATATCTATTTCCTGGGCAATCTTTTCTACTTCTTCCATATGCATATGTTCCGCCAAGAATTTTGCCATCTTGTTAACGAGGTCTTCATTTTTTTCTTCTGGTACATTCTGAAATCTCTGTACAAAAGCTGCCATCTCAACCTGTAGCTGTGTGACGTCTTGCTCTAAGATATTCTGCCTTTCCTCTGACTCTTTCATCTTCTTCTCCATTTCCTTCATCTTAGTTTCCATCTTCCCTGTTGCAGTATTTAACTCAGTGATCTTATTGGTATTATCCATTATCTGCTTCTGAAGAGCATGCAAACTCTGAGAGAATTGGTCAGTTATATCTTTCATAGTGACCTTAATTGGATCGACTACCATAGGGATAGAATTCCTAATCTCCTCCATCACTAGCTTAATTGGATCTACCGCATCACCGATAGAACTCTGTATAGTGGCCTGGACCAGGGCTTGCATCTCCTCTTGTGCTGGCCCTGAAAATTTCACGGTGGCTGTAGAGGAGAGTCCTGGTGAAGAGGCTGGTATCTTTTTGGCCTAACTAGCTTGACTCGACATTCTGCATAGATTTAATCAGGCTTAAAATCTTAAAAATACCTCGTTAGTTATAATATTTCAGTCCTGGAAAAATGCCTACAATTTTTTATCCCACTTTGCTTCCAATAATTGTTTTCTTTTTTACTAGTTTGTTTTGGTACATTCACAATTCATTGGCTAACTTTCCAGACCTTGTTTACTCTAATCCATCCAATTGTTTGGGAACATTCTACAACCCTTGGCTGACTGCCTAGAATTTGTTTAGGTTGTTCCATCTACTTGTTTAGGCTTCTTCAATTGCTCTATCTTTGGGACCAGGACCACAAGTATGTAAACACCACAAATATGTTAATATCACCTGGTTCCCTTCTCTCCTCTCCTCCCCTTTTAACACAAAGAGATTTTTAAAAAATGGCTTTGTTTCTTACAGTGCCTATACAACCAGCCTTTAATAATATTAAGTCCAAAGTTACTTTCTTCCCTTTTATTTCTCTGGCTCCTTGAAAATTTATAAAGGGTTTCCAAATAGTCCTGTCTTTATTGAAGACAAAATTAAGATAGTTGAAATAAAATCTTGACCAATTCCACCCTTCCCCTCAAGGGTTAAAACATTGAGATCACTGCAAAGGGGCTCCAGCCACCGCTCATCAATTCCACCTTGCCCCTGTAGGGTTAAAAATTTGAGATAACCGCAAAGGGGCTCCTCACCTTCAGCTCACATGACTCTCTGCCAAGACCCCTGGATTTTATATAGGGTAGCTGATACTTGAAATCCTACCCCCATTAGGGCAAAAATTGGGATCGATGCAAAGGGGTCTCTACCAACTCTGCAAATTCCACAGACCATTAAATATCAGAACTGGCCATCAGCTTCATCAAACTGAGCACCAAATGAGGCTCGTTTCTCTCCAAAGAGCAAATGAAAGTGCTGTTGTTTCCCTCTACCATATTCACTGGCTGCTTATGTCTTTGGGGGGGGCACATGCTTTCGCTTCTCCATGTTGGGGCTAAAGCTTAAACAGCTCAGTCTTTATATTCCCAAGAAAGAGACTTACTCACAGAAGTGCTTCTTTGGCAGGGTTTTCTAACCCCCCCTCAGTGCAGGAGCAACGGCTTTGCCCATGCGAATGGGCTCCTCTTCGGGTCCAGTGTTGGGGGCAATCCCTGGTTCTCCCTGCGAGTAGCCAACTCACAGGGGTCCAGATCAAGCCCCTGGCAACTCACTTGCCCCTCCCCTGGGGTGGTGAGGGGTCTCCAACAAAGCAGAAGACCCTTTTAAAAACCTGGAAGCAGCCGACGCATTCAAACACAACTGTCCCACCACGCCGCCACCTGCTTTCCATTGTGGGTCTTAACATAGTTATTTTGAAATAACATACAATTTCATATCTGTCAAGGTGACCCAGATATTTTACCTTCTTTTCAGTCTTAAAACCTATCATGTTCATCCGTTCTACTTGCTCTTGTATTTTCATATTTTTTGTTAAAAACTTTGTCTTCTGTTTATTAATCTTAAAGCCTGCTAATACACTGAATTCTGTCAGTTTGTCCATCAATTCCTTTTGAAGGATCTTCCAAAACCAACACCAAATTATCTACAAAAGCTCTTAATTGATAAAACTCTTTTTTGATCTTCACACCCCCAATCCTTTCATCTTGACTTATGTCTCTATTCAATATTTCAAGAACAAGAATGAACAAGAGAGGGGACAGTGGTAATTCAAAACTAATAAACTGTTTTATTTTACTTATGAGGGAAAATGGTCACGTAGGTATCAGGCTTTGGATTTAGAAAGTGAACAAGGAACAGGAATGGGGTAACTTTGTATAAATATAAATAATAGTTTGTCACAAACATGTAGCTGTTAGTTATCCAGTGAGGTCTTTAAAAATTGAGGATATTTCTTGACAGTCTCTGCTTAAATAAACTACCATAAGCTTCTTTGTCTCAAAGAAACTTAAACTGAAGTTAGGAACATTCACACAAGTTCCGGTATCCCTACTTAACCACTTGATAGGGATCATCCCCCTTTATTAGGAGTTGTTTCCCTCAGACTAGATACAGATCACCCCCACGTACTGGGAGCTATTTCCCTCAGGTTTGAGAGGGATCCTTCTTGATCTTCTTACTCTCTTAACCTTCCTTCCCAGTCAAATGTCATTCTTAACTGACACTCCTAATTGCCATGGTTTCTGTATAATCTCATTCCTTGCTTACTCACATGCACATACCTTTGCTTTGCTGAGGCAACTGTGGGAGACATTCCTCTGCTAGACACCACTATCAGTGTAACCTTGACAGAAGGGAGGGCTTGGGATCCCAGCTGGTGTGAATATATCAGCCCTATGGCGGGGGGGGGTAGTCTCCCATTCATGATGTAATGTCCTGCTGGGAGATTTCCCGTGCGTGCACTTGGATTTCATTTGGTTGGCTAGTTGAATCATCAGAGTATATACACAGCCCCCCATGCACTAACCGTTATTCCTGACAATGAATCTGTACTACTTGGCAACAGACTGGTATTCCAGTAAAGCATAACTTTCTGAGTGAAGTGTGCCTGGACTTGCTTGCTGTTGAACCTGATTCACTCTCAACTGTTTGAATCCTTTGTCACTCAAGGTTCTCAGACAGGGTTAAAGCATTAAGCATTTACTCTCTGTCATATCAGGCTTCTTAATAATTGGAGAAATTAATCATGCCTATTTGGACTTGGCCCAGTTTTTCTTCTCTTGTTAAAAATAAAAATCCTGTTTTAAATAACTATCAGTATTCAACTTCAGGGCATATATTTGGGGTTCACCCAGAATATTTTCCTGCTAAGTGAAATGGAGACGCTGTTTTGTCCAATTCCCCCTCCCTGCTGTTGACCTTCTACGCTCCTAAGGGTCCCCCTATCCCCCAGGAACAGAATTTTGTGGAAATCAGTGGACTGCATTGAAGAGGGAGAGGCAGGAAAGTTCCATTCTGCTGATGGAAAATTTCTGGATGCAATCCTTTGTTGATCATAATGATTGAACATCTCTCATTTGCCTTTGTTTATTAGGTGACTCTAACCGTCATGTCACCTCAGATGATTTGAAGGAACTACGATATCTGGAATGTGTTATAAAAGAAGCCCTTCGCATTTTTCCTTCTGTTCCATATTTTGCCCGTACATTACAAGAAGACTGCTATATTAGTAAGTGGATTGCTGCATTATAGGTATAAACTAATCCAGTCCATCCTGTGAGGAGCTGCTTTCATGAATGTTAATTCTTCTTTGACAGGAGGATTTAAGATGTCAAAAGGGACAGAAGTCCTTATTGCACCTATTGTACTGCACAGAGATCCTGATGTCTTCCCAGAGCCTGAAAAATTCCAACCAGAGCGGTTTTCTTTGGAGAACTCAGCTGGGCGGAATCCATATGCATACTTGCCTTTCTCTGCTGGGCCCAGAAACTGCATTGGTATGTATGACAACATTTGGTTGATATCTCTGTGGCACTGCCATTCATTTAATGTGCAAGTTTGTTTCAAAAAAACAGACTTTGTCATGGTAATCAGAGCAAGGCCTGAAAAGACTTTGTTTTATGAGAAATGCTCTCCCATAAAAGGCTCTGTAATACATGGCATGCTAGAGGTATGGGGGGAATGGGGCTTGACGTCATTTTTGGGGGGGTCATTTTGTTTTTTTAAAAAATTATTTTTTTATTAATATCCTAGTGAAAGCTAGACATGCTAGTTAATTCATCTGATACTCATTTGTCATTGTTTTTAGTGGGAAACACATTTATGGTTATTATCTCTCTCCATTCTCTCTCCCAACCAGGAGAAATTTTTAAGGTTTATATTCCTCAGCCAAGGGCTCTTCCCTGCCAAATAGCATCTAGATGGGAGAAAGCATTCCATTCTAGGGAAAAGGAAATGAAACCCCAATTGCCCTGTGTGTTGTTTTTGAGCTAGCGTGGTGTGGTGGTTAGAATGTCAGACTAAGATTTGAGAGACCCATGTTTAAGTCTCCACAGAAACTTGCTGGGTAACTTTGGGCCAGTCACATGCTCTCAGCCTACTTTACAGCATTGTTGTGAGCATAAAATGGAGGAGAGGAGAATGATGCAATCTGATTTGGGACCCAATGGAGAGACAGAGTATAAATGATAATAGATAAAACAAACCCTGCTTCCTCGCCCCTTCCCCAGGGCTGACTTTGGAGGCTGACTGGAAGTAAAATACTGAAAGTGACAAAGTGTAGGATGTGGCAGGATTTATAATTTATAGCCCATGCACTCAAATTTTGTTGAAAGATACAAACCCACTGCACCTTCTCAGTTCCCACATATCCTTTATATATGAACATGAGGTTGCCAGACTTTTTCCATTACCAGAATTAATCGCAGCATTTGGCGGGGGGGTGTGTGTGTGGAAATTCCTGGAGATTTGGGGTAGAGCTTGGGAAAGGTGGAGTTTGGGGACGGGAGGGCTCAGCAGGGTTGTGAAGCCATAAATTCCATTTTCTGAAGCTGCCATTTTCTCCAAGGGAACTATCTCTAGATCAGTTGTAATTTCTGGAAAACTCCAAGCCCCAACTGGAACTTGGCAGCCCTTAGTGGTGTAATTTGGGGGAATTGTATGGCTGGATGCTTTTATGTTTTTACATAAAATACAAAGGCTGTTGAAACTAAGAACCAAGAAATTTGGTCTTCATCATTGATCCCTCACATCTTTTGAACCTCATCTCATCTGCTCTTGCCTTTTGGGGGGAGGAAAACACTTGTCTCAAGCTCCCTCTTCCCCCATGTATGTAAAGGAGGAGACTGCAAACAACTTTTGTCCCCTGTAGGCACACTTACTGTATTTAGCATGGTGTAGGGAACTGTACTGTGGCTTGCCTTGGCTACCAACCCCCCCCCCGAGTACTTGCCTGTACTCTGCTGGTTGTTATCATATTAACATAGGCATGGAATGTAGAGTGGTTAATCTGTCTCTAATCTCCACCCCATCTGTAAAGCAGGTGGTCTGCAGATCAGGTGTGAGGGGGAAGAGACCCTGACCTGTTATCTATGAATCTGTCAAAGAACCACACATCAGTGACAACCAGTGGATGTACTCCATTACGGATAACAGTGATTATTACCAGGACTGGCCCATCATTGACAAAATTTAAGCAGCTGCCTGTGGGTGCTGGCTTGACAAGGGAGCCATTCTGGCCCACCTGCTGCCCTGCTTTCCCCTCTTGCAGAATCCTATGGTGCAGCGGCAGGTCTTCTGGCAAGGGAGGCGGCCTTCGCCACCAACAGGGGATGCCATTTGGGGCTTCCACGAAAGCGAGGAGGGTAGGCGTGCACATAGGGACATCCCCACAGGGTGGAGGAAAGGGGCCTGGCAGCCTGCTGAGCCACGGATCATGCGTGGCTGCCTCTCCCCTCCCGGCAGCTGCTCCGGGCAGGCAGAGCTTGCTCTGGCCATGCTCCTGCTCCGGAGCCATCGTGCAAGCAGCCCCGTCCTGCGGTTCCAGCCAGGAGGGACTGCAGTAGGAACACCCCCCACCCCTGCCTTTGTCATGCCCCTGAAACCAGACCACTGGTGCTCACGGAGGGGCACCAGAAAACTGGGGGGTGCACAGGGGAACGCCAGAACGGGGGCCACCTAATGTGCAAAAAAACCCTGGGGCCGGCCCTGCGTATTACCAAGGTAAACTGTAACTACCATTTCTTTCAATGTGTACTCAGGTCAACGCTTTGCACTGATGGAAGAAAAGACTATTTTAGCCACCATCTTGCGAAACTTTTGGTTGGAAGCCACACAGACGATTGAAAATATTGGCCCTGTAGCAGAACTGATTCTTCGTCCAAACAAAGGTATCTGGATTCAGTTAAAAAGGAGAGATGCTTGCGTTTCCAAAAATGATAAACTTCTGTAAGATTCACTCTCCCAATATATAATTTACATTATTATAACACATCTTTTCAAGCCTACCAATTTTTAAAAACCAAAGTGAAATAAAAACAGCTAAAAGCCAGAAACTGAAACTTTTTGTAGGTTTGGAGAACGTACAAGATGACTTTTGAATTATTAATTGTTATCCTAAAATCTGGGTGGGTGACTGATTTTTTTTAACCTGGACAAAAGATATAGCTGGTTTTATTTTTAACAGACAATTTATTTTAATATTTATACATATTTTGAGAACTAGGAATCTAGAAAACTAGAACTCAAAATATGCATAAATATTAAAATAAACTTCGTTTATTTATAATGAATGTAATGTATAATTAAAAACAAGATCAGATTAGAAACATGAGATCCATGTGAACAGCCCAATGCCCTTTTGTGTATATATACACCATATAAATTCAAATGCTCTTTAAAATTATGACAAAGAGTTTTTGAGTTCCCTTGTTTAGCCAGAAATATCCAGTCAACAGCCAGCTGAATGTGTTCTGTTATATATGTACAGTTGAAAAGACTGCTTTATACCACATCAGACCATTGGCCTACCAAGGTCCATATTGCATATTCTGATTGACAGTAGCTCTCTCCAGAGTAGCAAGTGGAGATCTTTCACATCACCTACCACCTGATCCTTTTAACCAGAGATGCTTGGTCTTGAACCTGAGCTCTTCTGCATGCAAAGAATGCAGAGTGGTCTAGGGACTCACCTTGTTCTTTAGTTTCTGGTTGACTAAGCACAAATCACTAGAAGATGGTTCACACACAGCATTGCATTATCATTTGGCTTGATTCAGGTATCCCTGCAGCATCATGGTTGCTGCTGAAACTCGCTGTGGTGTGGTGTGGCCTCTGCCAAAAACCTACCACACGTTTACCACCATGCTCAGTCTCTATCATGTGGCATAGTTCTAAGCAATTCCAATAGCATCCAGTAAAGGTGTGACCACAGGATATTCCACATGGAGCAACATTATAAACAATTCATAAATTTCTCTAGTGATGGCAGAGTCCATGCTACTTCAAGGCACTTTTGGGAGACTGCCATGTCACTGCAAGGATGTGTGAAATGGGACTCAAACAGAATGAGTCAGGATGAGGGCTCTGTTCCTACATGGCCTGTGAACTAATTCAGAAGGCAGTATATGCCTTCATTGTAGATCACCTCTATTAATTTAGACTGGATGTCAAGATTCTGGATATAAATCCATTGGTCCATCACAGTTGCACTAGTTTTAAGGACAAAATACTTTCCACAGCACTGGAAATCTGGCAGGCTAATCTGATGTAGGAATAAAATCTAATGCCTCTTGATTTATCCAGTGAAATTTGATAAGGGGAAAGACAGAATATTTAACAAAATTATATGTTCTGCTGTTTATAAGAAGTAACATAAACATGCTAGAGGTTTTGCATAACTGAGCGTCAGCAATTAAAATACGTTATCAGCTATTAATATGTTATTAGCTAAAATATGTAATCAATCAGCTATTAAAATACGTTATCTCAAGACATTGAAGAAATACTGTTATTACATGAAGTTGAATGTATAACTTTGAAAAAGTAGTCAGTGCCCCCCTGAATGCTCAGAATAGAATGATGTGCTTAAACAAGCTAAACGAATGTTGCTATATTTTTGTTGTTGTGAAGGATGAAGGATTTACTTATGCATTACCTTTCAATGAATTCTATCAAGGTCGCTGTGTTAATCTGATGTAGTAAAATACAACACAAAGCCATGTTGTGCCTTAAAAATGTACTCCTACTTGATATATTTCACAATAAATGTGTTTAATGTGCCACAAGGTTTTATGCTTTTATTTCTTTAATGTCTTCTTAATTATTTGATCTTGAACGTGTTATATTTAAGTACTTATTAAATAAATAGATATGTATTTATAATTATTTTAAAAATAAAAATATTTATAATTATAAACAATTACATTAAAAATAAATATTGAGTCCAAGTTCACATTTGGTTCCCTACAATGGCCAATCAAATGCCCCTGGAAGCTCCCAGGCACTGGGTTGGATCCAGACCAAACTGGCAATTCTCACTGATTCCCCCCTTACCACTACAAACCCCCCTCATGTTGTTCCATGGGGTCCTCTAATCCCCAGGAGCAGCATTTCATAGAGGTCAGTGGGCTGCCATGGAGAGGCAGAAAAGATTCATTCCACTGATAGAAAACTTAGTGTGGATGCAATTGACTGTGTGATAATGTATTGGCCAGTTTGGTGTAGTGGTTAAGTGTGCGGACTCTAATCCGGGAGAACCGGGTTTGATTCCCCACTCCTCCTCTTGCATCTGCTGGATGACCCTGGGCGAGCCATAGTTCTGGCACAGGCATTCTTGAAAAAGAGCAGTTTCTGTCAGAGCTCTCTCAGCACCATCTACCTCACAGGGTGTCTGTTGTGGGGAGGGAAGGAGAGGGGAAAAGAGTTTGTAAGCCACTCTGAGACTTACAGAGTGGCCCTTCAGTACTTTGGGTACTGAAGGGTGGGGTATACATCCAATCTCTTCTTCTTCTCTTCTTCTTCCCTGTTTAACACCAGTAGCCAATACTCAGAGGTGCATTTGCTTTGTAACAGAATGCACCGTGGATTTCTGCATCATTCCGTTTTGGGGAAGTGTGTGTAGAAACACCATTGCATTTGCAACTCCATTGTTGTAATATAAGTCTTTTAGCAACAGTAAGGGTACGGAGGGTCCCTTTTCATTGACCATGAGTACAAGCACCCTCAAATATCAATGAATATTCTTATACAAAACTGATACAAGCAATTACTTCCTCCACAAAAGACGGAATAACTGGACAGGCCCAAAGCATATGTTTAAGAGATGCATATTGTAAGTTACAGTGGCAGCAATAAGGCCTTTACCAAATAGATACTAGGGTGTCCAGTATATCTTAAATATAATTTTTTGGAGCATAAGATCCACAGAAACAACAGGTAGCTGCAATTTAGCTACTGTCCGGGTCTAGCCCGAACTGGCCCTGGTGGACCCTCCCACCTGGAACAAACAGGGGTGCAGAAACCACCCACTGACCCCATGGGGCTCCCTGGGGCAAGGGAAAGACAATGGCTCCAGAGCCGAACCCACTGCCCAGCATGAACCCCACCAACTCTGAAGAGCCCACCTTGAACCAGCAGGGCGCTGCAGACAATGGCAATGAGGCAGCTTGGAAGACATGGGGCCCAGTGACCACCTTTCCCCAGCATGCAGAAAGTGGAGAGGAGAGGCCCCATGCCTGGCTGAGCCCAACCATGGCAACGACAGGGCTGGAAGTCTGCGGAGGAGCCGATGGGAGAGCTTGCCGGGAAGCGTCTGGAATGGCCGTGCCACAGTTCTGCAGTCCTGACTACAGCAGAAGGAGGAAGGAGGGCAGCAGGGCAGAGTTGACTTGGAGATGCTGGCCCGGATATCTCCACAGATATACAGGGGGCAGGAGGCCAAAGGGGTCCGTCCCAGGAGAGGGAGGAGGCGAGGGGCCCAGGAGGGGGAGATATAAAAGAGGAGGCAGGGGAGCCAGCCGGGGAAGACATGCTGGGTCCCAGCAGAGAGCCACAGAGAGAGCGAGAGCCAGTTAGGCCCAGAGAGCTAAGGGGGGGCATCTGGTGATATAACCACCCCCTTTTGCTTAGAACTGAGGCTACTCCAGTCCTCCCCTTGACCCTCCTCCCTCACCTGTGGGACCTCTCTTTACACCCTCCTTTTTTGGTCCGTTGAGGTGAAGCTGTCCTCGTATTGCCTGGGAGCAAGGTGGCATCAAGTACGAAGGCGGCAGGTGGCCAGGGACAGCGTGACAGCTACCTAAAGAGACAAATACATATGACAAATTTAAAGTAATGTTATGGGTGAGAGCAACTCCATTTGTTCTTCTACCAAAACTGTTTTGCTTTTAGCTTCTGCTGCTGGCTGTTGAAAGTTTCTTGATTCAAGGGCAATTGAACAGGGACATTTGGGACAGTAGGAAGAGAGCCTCTTTCTAAATAAATAAAAATGTGTTATACCAAAATGTAAATGAGCATAAATCTGTTGTAATGTGTACACATTCTTTTTCACTTGAAAAAAGCCATACACTCTGAGATGTTTGGATACTCTCCATCCCATGATTCCTGGTGGCTATTTTCTATCTCCAACCTGCCACCTTCAGTTTTTCTTCCTGCTTGCTTGTGAGCACAGGGCTTTTGGAAAGCTCTGTGGTTTTTCCTTCAAGCTCTGAAGTTGCTTTCTTTCCCACTAATTCTAATTTAGCCACTTGGCCATTTCTAGGAGGTAAACACTGGTGAAAACCTCAGCAAGGTCCTAGTGGATACAAAGGTAAAGAGGAAGCCCTTTTTAAGAGGAAGCACTAGAAATCCAGGCAATATGGCTCCCAGTATTTATGCTCACATATGTCCTTCCCAGATCTCATAATTACAAAACATTTTTCTTGTCCAAGCCCAGACAAATATATTGGCCATCTAAATCATTTTCCAGCCAAAACCCCATCTTGGGTAAGTTAAGCAAGTATCCACAGTCCAAGTGATGTCTGGAGCCATCAGTGACAGTGCAGCTACAACTCTTCTCTGAAGTCTGGAATTGTTCCATATCCAACAGATGGGCTTAAGAGACTACCTCCCATGGATATTCAGTCAACTTTATCTCAGTCCCATGGGACAGATTCCTGAACTCCCAGGTCTTCGGAAAATCTGCAGTGAACCATAGATCACCTGCAGAAGATCAAACCAGTTGAACCAGTTCCATTGCATCTAAGATGCTCACATATCTAAAATGCAATAGGCACTGGAGGGCCTTCTTGATATCAAGTTCCTCAAAAAACACATGAAGTACAGGAAGTTCAGGATGGAGTCACTCAAGACTATTGCAGCTGCAGTTCTCCCAGGGGACTTCTTCAGTCCTTAGATTCGACCTTCAGCCCCTATCCTTCTGGCCTATGAACACTTTCTGAGGCTCACCAATGGAGACCTTCACTTTCAATTCAAGGCCAATATAATTTGGAATCACATCAGCTCCCGAGTGTTTATAAACTAGATCGGGGTGGCCAAACTTGCATAACGTTAACAGGCACAAAGAATGAATGTCAGATGTTTGAGAGCCGCAAGACATGGACAAATATTACTCAATGTTTTTATTGAAAAATATACAAATGTGCTTTTTATGAACATATTAGACTGTGTGAAAGAGCCACATGTGGCTCCTGAGCTGCAGTTTGGCCACCCCTGAACTAGAGGGTGGTACTGGTGGCAGGTCTCTGGACCATGGGCTTTCAAATACACCCTTACTTAGATGACCATCTTATAAGGTCACTGACCAAGATCAAGGCCCTACAAGACCTTATACTAACGATTCCTGTTTTTCTGATAAACTATCTGAAGGACCAAATAGTTCTGTTACAGATGACTAAAAACTTGTGTGTGCAGTTAGACTCAGTACAGTGCAACTTATTGCACAAGGCCAGGAAGATCATGGCAGTCAAAACTGGTGTATTCACCTCAGTCAATGGATCTCATGTTTCTCACTGACTTAACAAGGATGAATGATCTTGATGACTGAGAAAGTTTAATGGACCTGGGCCCAATCACAGCTTCTTGAACGCACCCACTTACAATTTCAGAAACATATAGTGCACAAACTTCATTCCAGAGTAGCTTTGAATGAGTGCCTTCTGAAGGATTTGAAATGATAGACAGTAAAGAAATATCTTCTGAGGAAAACTAATTCAAATCTCCCCAGACATACACTTCTCAAGTGATGCCAGCCTGTTTGGTTGGGAAGCCCACTTCTCTCTAGGCTCCATCCTTGGGCACCCTCAGAGTCTCCCAGGGCACAAACTTTCTAGAGCCCCCGCCCAAACAGACAACACAACAGCAAAAGCCGACATAAACCAGGCGCCAGGTTCAGGATCCTTCAGCAGGAGCTCTGCTGTCCTGGGATGAGACCTTTTTAAAGGTGGGATACTTAAGGGCTATCTCAGTTTGCAGGTGGACTGGCTCAGTCACAGTCATCATGATTTTGACTAGGTGGCATTGAATAGTCTACTATTTAGCCCAGACATGTCAAGCATATGGTCCGGGGGCCAGAATCAGCCCATCCAGGGCTTTTATCTGGCCCACAAGCAACTGGGGGAAAACCAGCTGGAATGTGGACTATAAGGGACTATATTAAAGTATTATACACTCTGCTGAGGTTCCTCCCTTCCTGAAATGCAGGCCTCCCCATGGTCTTCCCCCAGATCTCCAGGGATTGTCCAACCCAAAGTTGGCAACCATAAGGGATGAGGAAGGCTGGTTTGGCCCCAAGCGTTGCACAGCCAGTCTCCTTGGGGCCTGCCTGCTGCCCTTGGCTGAGGCACCATACTGGGATGCACTGCCTGCTGCCACCACCTCATTTGTTTTTTGTTTCGAGTGTTGTAATAACTTGTAATTCAGCTGTTCCTGAAAAACCTCTCCAGGACTCAACAGGGATATTGGTTTCTTATCTCATTACATATGCTAACTCATTCAGTCTTCACATATGTATTCTCAACAAGAAGGACTATACATCCTCTGTATTTTAGTATATTTCTTTTTCAGATTAGTATATTAGAATAGTGAATATAATGCAAGGAATATTGGAATGTTTTGCTGACATACCACTGCACTCACCTCAAAAAAGAAACAAAAAAAATGCTGTTAAGTTACCTCCATGCCTGAGAGGAGATGAATGGACAGTCTCAGTTTACTTCCCACAATTAGAAAAGGTACCTTTACACATTTATCCCCTATTTTGACATATTTATTGCTTTGCTGTTCTTTCCCCCTTTAATTAAATCAAAACAACTGTTGACCTCATAACCTTAGCTCGTTATTTCATTTTGTCTTTGCATATCTTAAAACATCTTAATCATGTTGCATGTTAATTTGCTGTTCAGCCTCTGTCTATAAGTTTGAACTCTATCTTCCATTCCAATGTATTTGGAAAAGTGTGCCTGCACACAAAAGCTCATACCTTGAACAAGCCTTTGTTGGACTTAAAGGTGCCACTGGACTCTAAATTTGTTCTCCTGCTTCAGACCAACACGGCTGACCATCTGGAACTATAAGAAAAGGTAGTATTCCATACCGACCTCACCTCTGTGCCACTATCCCATCACCCAGCTGAAATTTCTTTATCTTCTTTCTGTCCCAAGCCATCCCACTCAAAGAAAAGAACTGGCGCTCCTGGGATTTTAGATGAGCCCTAAGTATCTATATTAGGCATACTAGACCTTTCAGAAGGTCTGACAGTCTGTTTGTAGTCCTTCATCTTGTGATCAAAGGCACAAAGGTCTCCAAATCTATCATTAGCAAATAGCTAAGGACATTCATAGCACTAGCCTAAATTTCTCAAGGTCCACACAAGTAGCAGAGGGCATTACCCCAGATTCAGTCAGGAATGCAGCTACTTTGGCAGCTTTCAGCATTTTATTTATTTATTTATTTATTTCTCACAGGGACTCCAGGTGGATCATACATAGTGAGTCAGTACAAAATGAGACGCTGAATAACCAATGCATTAAGATTTTAGAAGTCTGGAACCAACAGAAAGAAACAAAAACATAGCATAGGTATTAATATGAGATATTAAGCAGTACAAACATTACATAATAGGGACCTACTTACAATAAGCTACACATAGCAATACAGACCACAGTGTCTAATCATTTCTCCAAGTAAGTTTGTGAACCATTTTGTACAGTGCAACCATATTACATGTGCAGAAATGCCCTCTTGAATAAGTCAGTTTTGCATAGTTTGTGGAAAGCCAAGGGATTGGCACATTTCCTGACCTCCTTAGGCATGCCATTCCACAAGGTGTGAACCACAACTGAGGAAGCGTGAGTACGGGCAGTTGTTGACTTTGCCCAGTTGCAGGCTGACATGAGTGAAGTTGTTATAGCGGAGCACAGGGGAGGTGCAGTCCATATATAAGAGGGATGAAGGCCATTAAGAGTTTTGTATGTGATAGCCAATGCCTTAAACTGAGCCTGGTAACAAATGGGCAGCCAGTGGAATGTCTGCTGAATGAAAGTAATATGCATGATCTGTCAAGCTCCCACTAATACCTGACCAGCTGGAGTTCTTGAGTTGATTCTGAGGGGAGGCTGCTGTGCAGTGCATTACAGCAGCCTGGGCTTAATGTTATTGTGAATCCAGGTGGCCAGGTCAGCTGTAAGGGCTATCTTACAGGCTAGTCTGAGTTGGTAGAAAGCATTTCTTGCACCTGCGTTAGCTTGCTTCTCTAGTAATAAAGGTGGATCCAGTTTAATCCCAAGGCTTTTAACTCAGTCAGCAAGGGTCAGTTGAACTCCATCAAAAGTGGAGAGAATAGAATTGCTAGCTTCAGTTTGGGAAATACCTGGAGATTTTGGAGGTGAAGCCTGAGGAGAAAGGGGTTTGGGGAGGATAGTAGGGTACAATGCCACCACCTCTGCCTTCCAAAGTAGCTGTTTTCTTCAGGTGAACTAATCTCTTTTGCCTGGAGATCACTTGAAATCCCAGGAGATCTCCAGCCACCACCTGGAAGTTGACAACCCTAAGAGAGAACTATGTCTTTCAAGACCGCCACCAGTTTGGTGTAGTGGTTAAGTGCGCGGACTCTAATCTGGGAGAACGGGGTTTGATTCACCACTCCTTCACTTGCACCTGGCTGGATGACCTTGGGCAAGCCGTAGTTCTGATAAGTAGTGAGGAAAACAACAACTGTGATGTGTTACGTCACAAAAGTCTCCACAGACTCAAAGTCTCTTGTTCCAAAATTCAGTCTACTCAATGTAATTCAAACGCCACCACAGATTATGCATATTATCTTGTTTCGTGTGCACCTTTGTCAAGCAGAATAGTGTTGAAACATCCTATATATAATTTAAAAATATAAAAATGCCTTGTAAATGGGTTACATAAGAACATAAGAACATAAGAGAAGCCAATGTTGAATCAGGCCAATGGCCCATCTAGTCCAACACTCTGTCACACAGCGGCCAAAATATTCCAGGTGCCATCAGGAGGTCCAGCAGTGGGGCCAGGACACTAGAAGCCCTCCCACTGCTGCCCTCTCCAGCACCAAGAATAGAGTGCATCATCTGCCCCAGACTGAGAGTTCCCATCTATACCCTGTGGCTAATAGCCACTGATGGACCTCTGCTCCATATGTTTATCTAATTCCCTCTTGAAACTGTCCATGCTTGTAGCTGCCACAACCTCCTGTGGCAGTGAATTCCATATGTTAATCACTCTTTGGGTGAAGAAGTACTTCCTTCTATCTGTTCCAACCCGACTGCTCAGCAATTTCATGGAGTGCCCACGAGTTCTTGTATTGTGAGAAAGGGAGAAAAGTACTTCTTTCTCAACCTGCTCAATCCCATTCATAATGTTATAAACCTCGATCATGTCACCCCTCAGCCGTCGTTTCTTCAAGCTAAAGAGCCCCAAGCGTTTTAACCTTTCTTCATAGGGAAGGTGCTCCAACCCTTTTATCATTCTAGTTGCTCTTTTCTGCACTTTTTCCAATGCTATAATATCCTTTTTGAAATGTGGCGACCAGAACTATACACAGTATTCCAAATGAGGTCGCACCAATGATTTATACAGGGGCATTATGATACTGGCAGATTTGTTTTCAATTCCCTTCCTAATAATCCCCAGCATAGCGTTGGCCTTCTTTATTACAGTTACACACTGTCTAGACATTTTCATTGAGTTATCTACTACGACTCCAAGATCTCTCTCTTGGTCAGTCTCTGCCAGTTCAGACCCCATCAACGTGTATTTATATTTAGGATTTTTGGCTCCAGTGTGCATCACTTTGCACTTGGCCACAATGAACCCCATTTGCCACGTTGATGCCCACTCACCCATCCTCGACAGATCCCTCACAATCCTCCCTGGTTTTCACCACCCTGAACAACTTCGTGTCATCTGCAAATTTAGCCACTTCACTGCTTACTCTCAATTCCAAATAGTTAATAAACAAGTTAAAAAGCACCGGACCGAGTACTGATCCCTGTGGTACCCCACTGCTTACCACCCTCCACTGAGAAAGTTTCCCATTTATACTCACTCTCTGTTTCCTATTTATAAGCCAGTTTTTGATCCACAAGAGGACTTGTCCTTTTATCCCATGACTATTGAGCTTACTTAGAGCCTTTGATGAGGAACTGTACCAAAAGCTTTCTGGAAGTCAAGGTAAATAATATCTATTGGGTCCCCCTTGTCCACATGTTTGTTCACTCCCTCAAAAAACACCAACAGGTTAGTGAGACAAGATCTTCCCTTACAGAACCCATGCTGAGTCTGCCTCAATAGTTTTTGTTCATCAATGTGCCTACTGATTCTTTCCTTAATAACAGTTTCCACCAACTTACCTGGTATTGATGTCAGACTGACTGGCCTGTAATTTCCTGGATCTCCCCTGGAGATCTTTTTAAAGATGGGAGTGACATTAGCTACCTTCCAGTCCTCAGGAATGGAGGCAGATTTTAAAGAAAGATTACATATTTTTGTCAGGTGATCCACAAGTTCACATTTGAGTTCTTTCAGAACTCTCGGATGAATACCATCTGGGCCTGGTGATTTATTAGTTTTTAAATTGTCCATCAATCGTAGGACTTCCTCTCTTGTCACCACAATCTGATTCAGGTCTTTCAAACCCCCTCCCGAAATCAGTGCTTCTGGAGTGGGCAAGCACTTCTCCTCTTCCACAGTGAAGACAGAGGCAAAAAATGCATTCAGCTTCTCAGCCATTTCCCTATCATCCTTCACTACTCCTTTTATCCCTTGGTCATCCAAGGGCCCCATTGCCTCCCTGGCTGGCTTCCTACTTCTAATGTATTTGAAGAAAGTTTTATTGTTGGCCTTTATGTTTTTTGCGATATGCTCCTCATATTCCCTTTTTGCTTGCCTGATCACAGACTTGCATTTTGTTTGCCACAGTCTGTGTTCCCTTTGATCAACCTCACTGAGACTAGCTTTCCACCGCTTAAAGGAATCCTTCTTACCTTTTACAGCTTCCATTACTTTATTAGTTAAACATGCAGGCTTTTTTCTATACCTATTTGTGCCTTTCCTAAGCTGCGGTATATATTTTTTCTGAGCTTCTAGGATTGTATTTTTAAATAGTCTCCAAGCTTCCCCAATGGTTTTGATCTTCTCCACTCTTCCTTTCAATTTCTTCTTCACATGTCCCCTCATACCAGAGAAGTTACCCCTTTTAAAGTTAAAAGTGGTTGTGTCAGTCTTTTTGGGCAACTCCCTATCTGTACAAATGTTAAACTCAATGACATTATAGTCACTGTTCCCAAGCGGTGCAATCACTTTTACATCTCTCACCAGGTCTTGGGTGTTACTTAGGACCAAATCCAGGATCACCTCTCCCCTGGTAGGATCTGTGACCATCTGTTCCATAGCACAGTCATTGAGAGTGTCTAAAAACTCAATCTTTTTTTCCCGACTAGAACTCATATTGACCCAATCAATGTGTGGGTAGTTAAAGTCGCCTATTACGACACAGTTATTCTGTCCAGTCGCTATCTTTAATTCAGTCATCATTTTTTGTCCCTTTAAGATGGAAGTCTGGCAAACAGCCGGCTGGCAGTAATTAAGGGCTTTAGATATGGATAAGTAGTTTGGAAGAATGTATTGTCATTACACTGATGGTACAATGAGTCTCACCAGGAGACACTAGCTGTAAGATTGTTAAATGGATTAATCTTGTAAGTATGGTAGATAACAGTCAGTTGTTTGCATAGCCTTGTGTTATATTCGTGTTAACATTAATACTAATAATGGATTTTTATATTTTTACATTATATAGAGGATATTTCAACGCTATTCTGCTTGACAAAGGTGCATACAAAACGAGATAATATGCATAATCTGTTTTGTGGTGGCATTTGAATTACATTGAGTAAACTGAATTTTGGAACAAGAGACTTTCAGTCTGTGGAGACTTTTGTGACATAACACATCACAGTTGTTGTTTTCCTCTCTACTTCCTTCCTGTGATCTCTCTCCTTTGTTTGCATAGTTCTGATAAGAGCTGTTCTTGAAAAAGAGCAGTTTCTGTTAAGAGCTCTCTCAGCACCACCTACCTCACAGGGTGTCTGCTGTGGGGAGGGGAAGGGAAAGGAGTTTGTAAGCTGCTCTAAGACACCTTTGGGTAGTGAAGGGTGGGGTATAAATCCAATCTCTTCCTCTTCCTCTTCTTCTTCTTCTTCTTCCTAACCTCCATCTTCCTAACCAGACTTTAATTTCAATTTGTTCACTTTGCATCAGTTAACGCCAGAGGACAGGCAGCAGTTTAGGATCTCAGCATGAATGCTTCTGTTGTTGATGACTGCAAGGCAGCCACTTGGGCATCAGCATCCATATTTGTTGTTAGGCATTACAAAATTGACTACATTGCTTCAGCTGTTGCAGCGTTGAGATGGTGTGTTCTGCAACAGGTTGTAGGTTGCCTCTTCATTGGCATCTGTGTCACTATTTTAAACTGTGAAGGAGATGTAAATTAACATAACACATTTGTGCAGGAGTTAGCATAGTCCATAGCTTATCATTCACTCATCACTACCAGAACTAGATACTCTTCATCATATGAATATTAGAATTATAACATTGGACTGTCATGATCTGGGCTGTGCCACCAGAGACCTACTAGGCCCAGAGAGCCTGGCTAGCAGTAGGGGAGGCTGGGCCTACAAATCCCAGAAGGCCTTGGGAAGGTTTGGTGCCAATTTTGGCCAATAGGGAAGAAGAGGGCTGGGGAACAAAAGAACTGGTGCAAGAGGAAAAGCTGTTCTTCTTCCCAGGGAACAGGGCCAGAAGGGGGGCTGCTGTGGGGAAGAAACCCTCATCCTGAGGGAAGGGTGTGTAGTCTAAGGCTACTTGAGATAGTGGGCTAGGGACAGTATATATTTAGATGTGTTAGGGCATTTGATTTCATCCACTTACTGTTATTATTCCTGCACCTTGTTTGTTTTACCTCCTATAAAATAAACTAGTTTCATTGTTCACTCTGCCTGGCCCTCACGCTCATTTCAGTTAAAAGGGCGGTCTAAAGGCCTGGGAGGGTGTTCTGGGCCTTTTCAGAGGAGCCTGGAACCAGAGTGGTGGCAGCATCAGGTGACCCCTAAGAACATTTAAATAAACCTTGAACAGATGTTCTCCATATTCTGAAAGAAGCTAGACACACTCCATCTAAGTGTGTGCTGGTGTACATTATTTGAAATTAGAAGGAAACGTGAGGTCAATGTTTTGTTTTTTTTTAAACAAAATTTTTTATTGGAAAAACAATCAACATTTTCAATAACGGTACCAATACAATTTCGGAAAAAGAAAGTTCCCAACCCTTCCCCCCACCCCCAATAGGCTTCCAACACTGCTAATAACAAACAAAAATATATGTTAGACGATAATCAAATTTAAACTTATATGCATTGACAAACCAGGTAACACATTATATAAAATCTCTACCATTGCAACATATTTTCAAATAACAGTATAATACAATTCCAAATTCATTTCACTTCTCGTTCAATAACCATCCGTATCCAAGTTATATATTTTCCCCTTCATTCTATATTCATTTTCTAGATACAGTTTCAATTCTTCCCAATCTTTTGTATACTGTTCTGCCATTTGTCCATTTAACTTCTTTGTCATTTTGTCCATTTCTGCTAAAAATAGCAGTTTTCTCAACCAGTCATGTATATCTGGCACCTTCTCCATTTTCCGTTGCTGAGCAAAGGCCATTCTCGCCGACGTAATCATGTACCATAGCAGTGTCCTTTTTTCTTGTGGAATTTTTTCCATTGTCAAACCGAGGAGAAGAAGTTCTGGCTTTCTCTCAATTGGGATTTTTAATATTTTCTGCATCACACAATGTATATTAGACCAATATGTTTTCGCTTTATTACATGACCACCACATATGGTAAAAAGAACCCTCTATTTTTTTACATTTCCAACATTTGTTACTCAAGTTCTTATCCATACTAATATTAGCAATCTTTTTTGGTGTCATGTACCATCTATACATCATCTTATAACAGTTCTCTTTCACATTGGTACAAGTAGACATTTTAAAAGATCTTTTCCACAAAAATTCCCATGATTCCATAGAAATTTCTTTGTTCATATTTATGGCCCACTTTATCATTTGCTCTTTTACAGTCTCGTCCAGTGTATATACAGACAATAAAATTTTATACATCTTTGAAATCATTTTCCGCTCTCTATTCAACCATAAATTTTCAAATTGATCATACATGGCTCTAAAGCCAAACTCTTTACAATCTTTTTATAAATATCCCTTATTTGACAATATTGTAACCAACCGTATTCGAATTCGAATTCATTGTTTGGCTTTAAAACATATTTTTCCCCTTCTTTTTGCAATAATTCCTGATATTTCAACCAGTCATGGCCTTTATGATCAGAAAACCGATGTATAACAGCAGCTGGTACAATCCACAAAGGTCTCTCGTCCAAGATTGTATCCTTGTACCTGGACCATGCATCAAACAACGTCCTCCTTACATAATGATGCTTAAACATAGAATCAACTTTATTTTTCCCATACCAAAGATAGGCATGCCAGCCAAATCTGCAATCGTGTCCCTCAAGAGCTAACAGCTTTCTATTTTCCAAATGGATCCAATCGGATAACCAAGACATACATACAGCTTCATGATACAAACGCAAATTCGGGACTTGGAAGCCACCTCTGTCTTTAGTATCATACATTATCTTCATTTTAATTCTTGGCTTCTTTCCTGCCCAGATGAACTTAAAGATTTCTCTTTGCCATTTTAACCAAGACTTTCCCATCCTTCACAATTGGTATTGTCTGAAACAAAAACATTAACCTGGGCAATACATTCATTTTAACGTGAGGTCAATGTTTTGAATGCTCTTGGAGTGTTCCTTTCTTGCTTGATGCAGTTCCCATGTTGAACAGTAGAGGGCTTAACCAGCCTAAACTAGTGAACCAAGGTTTTTTGTTTTTTTAAATCTGTGTCTGTTAATTTAGGGCAATCATTTTCCAAAGGCAGAAACAATATTGACAGTGCAAGCTTTCATCAAAAGTAAATAATGTAGATGGGTAAATACGGCCATGAGCAGTGCTGCTTAATGGGTTTTCCTTCTTTATTTAATCTTTTGACATAGTACTTTCCAAATCCAAAAAGTTACATGCTACAGGAACTAACTCCAGGTAATGAATTTCCTTTATTTATTTGGTGAATTGTTTTCAAAGGGGGGTGGGAAGAAACCACTGCATGATGTCTTACTTTTAACAGATTGTTTCCAGTTATCCATTATTAGCAATTGTTTAAAGTTTTTTAAAGTTAACCGTGTGACCTTTAAAATGTCTTCAATTGCTTACATTCTTTGCAGGAAATAATTAGATGGATTAGAAATGGCAGTACAATAATTAGCACAGATAGCTAAGGCAAGAAGGAGAAAATAATAATGTTAAGGCAGTAAGGCTAAAACTCACAATGAAGTGAGACAAATCGGCCTCTTTCTGTTTATACCGGAGGGATTCCAGATTGATTATATTGCCGTACACAGCAGAATTTATATTGAAACCATTCACTTGTATGCCTGGGTTTGATATCTAAATAACTATGTGTGGTGTAGTAGTTAGAGTGTTGGACTCAGGTTCAGATCCCCAGTCATCTATAAAACTCACCAGGTGACCTCCGAAACATTCTCTTTTTGACTCACCTGCCTGAAAGGGTAGTAAGAATAAGATGGAATCATGGAACCCAATGTATGATTCCCTGTGCTCCTTTGGACAAAAATGTACCAGGGCCATCTTCAGCAGTAATTCAAGCAAGGAGCCTAAACACCATTTCTTTGAAATTCATTCAATCCGGTTAATGGGGTCTACTTTTGAATCCTCTTTGATTTCAAAGGGAGTGATTCAAGCACATGCTTAACATTCCCTCCCACTGAAATCAATGGGACATCAGTGCTTAATGTAGCCAGTGTTGAGTGTCCAAAACTATTTGTTCTATAGTCTATGAAGCTTATAATGCAATCTTACAAACACTTTCCTGGGAGTTGGCCTCACTGGACGGACCTGTGCAGACCAGTTTAGAACTGCTCTCATAAGCTGTCATGCTTATTATAGAGTAAGCTCTGTTCAACTAAGAATTTACTTCTGGGTGAACATACATAGGATTGGGTTGTTGGAAGGGGCAAAATAAGCAAATAATGACTAATAAGGATTGTCCTTGTTCAGACTTTATGCATGTGGTCAAAAATGATTTTTCATTCTGTTGTGAAAAATAAATTAGCAATTTATTCAGAACTATAAGGCCTTTTGGTTAAAATAATGTCAGTGGTCCTGAGAAGTTCCACTATGACCAGATTAATTATAGTGCATGGCACGTTCAGAATATGGATTAAAAGTTCTTTCTTGCATATCTTTTTAGGATGGCTTGGATTTTTCAAACCTTCCTTTTAATTGTGTTATTTTCTTCGGTAGGTAGTGGTAAGTAATTAATTGATAAATTACTTCTTATTTATCAAGTTTTGTGATGAGATATGTCCGTGTTACCTTCTTCTAGACAAGTTAGGAAGATAAATTTGACATTTGTTCCGAAGGGGCCTTCCCCCAAATTTCATTTCAGCTTGGATCCTGTCTAGATTTCCCAGTGGCACAATGAGGGGTGATTTTCACTTATATCTTCTCTTGCAGCAGACACTTATTTCTTCTCCTGCCTCTCCTGGGGGATGGGGACCGCCCCAGAAATAGTTTGCAGGGATTCAGAGGTCTCCCATGGATATTTAAAACCCAGCTCTCCATGAGGAACTTCAGAGCTTCAGTGAATACCAGTCAGAACATTTTTTGGTCTTACAAAAATTGGCAGTATCTGTCTTCTACACTTGGAGAGCTTTTTAAAATATAAAGTAGATATTCCACTGTAAGTCACATTGGATGTGGGGAATAACTTTCATGCATACAGATCAGGGAATATAACATCTGTGTACATGCATATTTTTAAAAAAAATGTTGAAAGAACAATATTACTATTAGAATTATATATTTTTTTAAAAAAGCAAGGGGCTAACTAGATGTGAAAGCAAAGGATCCTTGAATGGATCTCTTGTAATTTAAAAAAATTGTAAATAGCAACTGAAAAGATTGAGAATTTGAGCCACGTCACTATCAGGAGTGGGGTTTAATCCCTCTTCTCCATGCTGGTTTAATTCTTCCCACGACCCCTCCTCCCTGAACAGCTATTTGCTCAGGAGAAAACCAAGTGGGTGTCAAAGGGCATTTCCTCTTGTAAGGAAAGTAGCATCTCTATGTATGATTGTGTGAAAATGGCATGAGGCATAGGGTTAACTCCCCCTTACTTTTTGCCATGACCCCATTTTGAATTGAGATCCCTAGTTCTTCTTCTTGGAGTTTTTTTTTAAAGGAAGCTATTAATTCCTAGCTAGATCATCATCATAACATCTAGTTCAGACTTTACTCCTTGGGCCAAACCACATGCAGGAAATCACTGACCAAATCTATCAAAGGATGGTTCCATGCTGCAAACCTTTCCAACTGCTCAGGCATTCCTTGTCCGTATTCATCTCTTTGTGGAATTACAGTGGAGGATCCACATGTCGCACCACTGAAATCATTCACCACAATAGGATTTTCCTGCCTTTACAGGGAGTTGTTTTGCTCCAATCAGAACTCCTCCCAGTCCTGCTGTTCACTGACATCAATAGAGGTATCCCTCTGTTACTTTATTTTTAAAAAAGAAGAATTGAATTGAATTGATGGGCACTGGGAAAGGAGGGCATGTTTTACTGTTCCCTGTGTGTGTTTCCCCAATCTCTCCTCTCACCCCATGCTGTTGTTGGACCCATTTTCTATAGCAGTTTTCCTTGTCTGTTTGTTTTGTTTAAAAATGGAACCTCCCTTTCTCTACTCAAAAATCCCAGGAAAGATAAAACACACTTCCATGCCAATCCATGCCTCTGAAAACTGGCAAAAGGGAGCAGTTTAATGAAGGATATGGGGCCTGAGCATTTCTTTCCAATTGGATAGAGCACAAACAAAAAGTTTACCAGCCTTTAGGTGGGACCTGGGGATCCCCTGGAACTACAGCACAACTCTAGAGTACAGAGATCAGTTCCCCTGGAGAGCATGGATGCTTTGGAGGGTGGACTCTGTGGCATTGTACCACACTGAGGTCCCTGTCCTCCCCAGGCTCCACCCCCAAATCTCCAGGAGTTTCCCAACCTGGATCTGGCAACCCTACACTTGCCATCCCTTGCTCATGGCCGGGGGTACCTGGGAACCCTAAGTTGTTTCCCACTGAAACTAATGTGGGGGAAATCACAAATTAGGTTTTGGTAGTAGGGAGAAAGAATTTGAGCAGGTTTACTAAAAATATTACAGAAGAAACTAACCTTAATGGATATTTTGTTCATGTCCCTAATCTGCACCCCTTTGAGCAAAGAAGCCCATGATTGTGTACTGTTATGAAGAGTTGTACTAAATAAATTGCATAACTTAAGCTTTTTTCTTTTTTGTATTTCAGTCAAAGGTCTTTGCTCTATTTACATGTTACACTTGTGTAAACAATCCAGACTAGCTGATAGATACAGCAACAAATGTTAACGGCTCGTTCAGCTTTTACTAGCCTGTCTATGTATAATATGCCTTAGCTGTTTGTGGCCTGAAAGGAAATTTGGAGCAAACTTCCATCAAAACAAAACAGGAGTCTAGCGGCACCTTAAAGACTAATGAAATTTGTTTCTGTCAGAGCTCATGTCACAGAAGTTTATCCTGGAATAAATCATGTTGTCTCTAAGGTGGTTACTGGACTCTTGATATAGCATGCTGCTACAGACCAACCGATCTGGAACTTTCATAAAACTTCCCCTTCGAATGGTTGTGTGGAATTTTCCACTGGTAACTAGGCAAGTATCTATTTACAAGCTTGAAACAAGCATTATTAGGAAGTCATTCCAGGGGAGGAGCCACGTGAGCCCATACCTGGATGGGCCAGGCTAGCCTGATCTTGTCAGATCTTGGAAGCTAAGGAGAGTCAGCCCCGGTTTATATTTGGATGGAAGACCAGCAAAGAAGTCCAGGCTCACTAAGCAGAGGGAGGCAATGGCAAACCACCTCTGAAAGTCTCTGGCCTTGAAAACCCATAAGTCAGCTGTGACTTGATGGCACTTTCCACTGCTACCAGCTGTGTCAGTCTTTCAGCAAAAATAAACAGGAGTCTTGTGGCAGTTTTAAGACTAACAATTTCTATTCCAGTATAAGTTTTCATGGAGTGGGAAGGCATCCTCCCACAGAATTTGCATATTATTACATTGAAAGTGTAATGTACCCATTGCAGAACGTGTGTCCAGGCCAGCCATGTGCTCGTACCAGTTCCAGCTGTTCTGCTACGCAGCTGGGCGAAGTGCCTGAGCTTCATTCCTGAGGACAACGGATGGTCGGATCCTAGCTCCCTTCCAATCAGGGAACTGGGATCTGAGGAGATAATGCAATCAGTGTATATAGGCCAATCATGGGTATTGTGTGTGTTGGGGTGTGGGTTTTATTTGGGAATATAAGCCGGCCTGCGAGCCGGGTGAAATTGTCTTGTTCTTGCAAAATAAAGTCTTCGAGCTGAATTACTGAGTCTGAGGACTTTTCAGAAAGGATTTCCTTTGGAAGTATCAATAACTTTTAACTCACTCATGTTGTTGTGAATTACAGAACTGCTGTATGTAACAAAGGCATTTCTCCGATGCCTTTTTCTGTCAGTGTGCATCAATGATTTCTTTTCTCTGAGTGGCAAAACTCAGTTATAAAATATTCCTGCTTGTGAATGAAAGGTTTTATTGTATTTAGCCATGGGCCATTACAATCCAAAAATACCAACAGAGAAAAATACTATAAACATAGGAAATTGTGTAAAATTGAGTATAGTCTAAAATATTTAAAAGGTCTAAAATATTTAAAAGGTAAAAACCGAAGCTATGAACAGTTAAGTGAAACACAGCATACCCACTAAAATCAGTGTTAACTAGTTCCTGTAAGAACAGTGTTGGCCCATATCTTCTTTGCAGCCAAGGCAAATAAAGCCATTCTATAGGATATATCAGCATTAGAATCAGCTAACAAAAATACGGTCTTCTCAGGGACTGAGAAAAAGCTTAAAACTGATAAAATACCAGAGAGAAATTTTACCCTAGGTTGGATATACAAAGAGCATTCAAGGATATAATGGGGAAGATCCTCAATAGCAGAAGAACCACAAATGCATAGACGCTGTTCCTTGGGTGTTCTACTATAGCGGCCAGCTAATACGGCCGTAGGCATTGATTCAAAACGCAGAGATGTAAAAGCTGCTCTGAGGTTATGATTATCTATATTAACCAGGTAGGGTGATCTAAAATGGTCATTCTTAAATGATTTAAACCAGGTAGCAGACTGTGAATTTAGAATTAACTGTCTGTCTAACAGAACATCCTGCTTAAATACCCATTCTTTAAGTTCTGAATTGTTTGTTGAAGAACTAAGAAGGTCGTCGGGAATGGAATATCTCAATAGTAAGTTATTAAGAAAGCAGGCACGATCTAAGTCTGTAGATAGCATTGAGTTAAAGGCTAGTTGGCTAAAAGAGTCGGTGCCAGCAGCTCTGATTCTCTTCCAAGCTTTTAGAACCACAAGATGCACCCGTGCCCTTAAGGAAGGCAGACCAGTTGGGAAGAGCCAAGATTCGCCTTAAAAACTGATTTTGAATTGTTTCAATGCTAGTGAGTATATCCTCTTTCCATCCCCAAACCTCAGCACCATACAGAAGGTGGGGGATGACCTTACTTTTAAATAGTTTTATAACAGGATCAATAAGAAAACCTCCCTTGGTATAATAAAACTTCAGAATGGAACCCACAATCCTTGTCGCAGATGCTTTTACTATGGCAATGTGAGCATTCCAGTTCAGATTCTCTCTAAACGTAATCCCTAAATACTTAAAGGTACTACTCTGATTTATTGAATTGCCAAGTATGCTCCAGGAGGATATTTGAGCCCTTTTTCTAAAGACCATCACTTTGGTTTTTTCAAAGTTAATATTAAGGGCCTCTTCCTTACAGTATAAACCTAGTTGCTGCAATAATCTTTTCAACCCAATTTTTGTGAGTGATATTAGGGCCATGTCGTCTGCATAAAGTAAAATTGAAATTTTATGCTTCCCAAGGGTAGGTGGAAAGAATTGCGGGCCTGATAACCTGTCAACAATATTGTTTATATATAGGTTAAACAATAGAAGGGCCAACACACACCCCTGCTTCACTCCTTTATGAATTGGGATTTTGTTAGTTAGGGACCCTGACATTCCAACTCTAATTTGGGCACTAATGTCTATGTGCAGCTCACGTAACAGGAATAACAACCGTTTATCAATATTCAGTTCTGCCAGTCTTTGCCATAGTCTATTCCTATCAATGGAGTCGAATGCGGCGGCCAAGTCCACAAATGACACTTATAAAGACTTTGTGGGGCCTTTTAAGCTTGCATAGGCCAACTGATGAAGAGTAAGGCAATGGTCAATGGTGGCAAAACCTTTCCTAAACCCTGCTTGATGGGGGTGGATGATGTGGTTCTCAAAGATCCAGTCATCCAGCTTAGACAACAGGTATTTACTATAAACCATTGCTGCTATATCTATCAGGCTTATTGGTCTGTAGTTCTGTGGTTCTGTTTTGTCCCCTTTCTTATGAATGGGTACAATAATACTTAGCTTCCAACCAGAAGGAATTAAACCTGTGCCATTAATTTGTGTAAAAACTGCGGCTAGCACAGATGACCACCATGTGGGAAAAGCTTTATAAAAATCTGACGGGATCAAGTCTTCCCCAGGTGATTTTCCTGAAGTCAATGAGTTAATTATACCTTTGATCTCCCTCTCCGAAACTGGGGCCCATTCAGGGAGGTCTGAGATACCTAAGGTGGATCTCTGAGACAGGGAAGTATCTACAGGGACAGAAGGTGCACAAGACCCAAAGACCTTACTAAAATGCTGTACCCAAGTTTTGGGAGGAATATGTGCCGCTACCTGCCGGGAGGAGCTGTTTATACCACTGGATACAATATCCCAGAAGCGTGCTTCATCTTTCCTTGAGACAGCCAGTTCAAGTTCATTCCATAATGATTTGGCATTGTCCCTTTTCTTTGATTTGATTAAGTTTTTATAATCAGACCTAAGTTTCAGGAGGTGAGGCATCAAATAGTCATAATTATTCCGTCTTACCAGTCTCATCAGAGATGTTAGCTCTTTTTTTGTCACCTTACATTCCTGGTCATACCAACTGTTACTGCCATTAGGTAAGGGGTTGATTGGCCTGCTATTGATAAAAAAGGATTTAAGGTAATCGTTTATGGCTTGAAAAGTTTTAAAAACATCATTACCTGGCAGAAAAAGAGCTGACTTCATAGACTCCATCACAGGATTAGCAAGAGTTTGGGCTAATTTAGTATTTAATTGCTCTGACCATCTAAGTCTCCTATAGCCCGGGATTATACCTTCTGCAAATTCTGGCACTGGTTTCAAAAAAATATTATCATTGAGATTAAGTATAAGTCTTAATGGGCAATGGTCACTTAAAGGGCTATCAACAACCTCAAACCTGTCTACAAAATTCAATAAAGTAGATGGTATAGCAAAATAATCAATTGTACTGGCCCGTAAAGTTGACAAATAAGTAAAAGAGCCACTGGATACATCCAAATAAGTACCATTTAGGACATGTAGGTTAGCCCATGAGAGCAATTCCAAGAACTTAAGACTGGATTTGTTAATAACCTTGTCCCTAGAAGAACGGTCCAATAGGGACGCGTGAGCGGCAATTAGAGAGTTTGTACTGGCTCTTGTGTCTAAGGCACCTGATCCAATTCTGGCATTGAAGTCACCACCTAATATAAAATGTGAATTGGGAAACTGAGAGGTTAAGACTTCAATGGAGGCTCCCAGAGTATCCCAGGGACTTCCATTAGGCTTATGCTTAGAGTTATTTGGAGGTATATACACATTAATACATATAAGGTTACCAAAATTAAGATCTTTGATTAGTAAGATTTGAAAATTACTAGGACAACTGTTTTCCAATACTTGTAATTCAACATCTAGATCTACTGTTATAAAAATTGCCAAACCTCCAGAACCCCGACCTTTTGAATGGGATTTAACTGCGGGGACTTGTAAGGTCCTGTAACCCTTAATAAAAAGCTGTTCTTGATCCTGACTCCAGGTTTCCTGGAGAAGAAATATATGATACCCTTGCAGGAAATCTAGAAAATCCGGATCATGGAGCTTATTTCACCACCCCCCAAGATTCCAAGACAAAAACTTTAGTTGTCAAACTTCATGTGCTATCTCATTTAGGTTCCCCTCGGGATCTAAAAATATACATCCATTTTTGGGTGGCCCACCAGTTGCCCTTTGACCACCAATTGGCTTGCTGGGATGCTGTCCATGGCTGTCTCGATGATTTCCCTCTAGTTGTCTGACTACGGGGATTTCAACTGCAGCATTTGGATTTGGTGCCACATTATCAGTTTTCGTGGCAAAGGGCAGTCTTTGAGATGTCTCATTTTCTTTTGCCTTCCAAAGTTCAGTTTTTAGCCAGTCCAATCGTGATATAATGTCTGTTTGTTCTTCTTCAGGCATTTTTGGAAAGTATTTGATTAAGTCCCCTTCGATTGAATTTTCCAAATAAGAGCAGCTTCTATTATTATCAATGTCCATGGGTGTTCCAGTTGAGTTACTTTTAAGGTGCATGTCAACACTTGAAGATGGTAACTTATGGACATAAGCCCTTTTGTCAGACACTGTAGATCTTGTGTGCTTTTCTTTAGGAAGCAAGGGAGTGATGATAGTGTTAGCAGAAACCCTAGTTGGTAGAATTTCTTTTGACAACAAATAGCTCCTATGTTTCAGAATCAGTGTGGGCATTTTGGGGGTCTTAAAGTTCAGCAGCAGTCTCTGTACTTGGTATGTACTAGGTAGTACTTCTAAAGAGAGTAAGTCGACTGCATCATAGTATTCTGGGAAAAGGGATCGCAGATGAAAAACAGCTTGTTTTACAGACTTCCAATTGGGCATCATACCCTTGAAGTAGCTCGCTGTAATACAGACCTTGTGAGCTTGCAAAGTCAAGTTGTAAAATCTCTTGCTACAGGTTAGCTTTTGTCCTGCGCTGTCATCTTTTGTTAGCTTTTGTCCTGTGCTGTCCTCTTTTAGAGTAGTACCTGAGTGTAAATCATCAGCTGCACTGTCGGCCACACTTGGGAGTACCGCTGAGCTCACTAATTTAGCTACCAATTTGGTAAGCCCTTCAAGGTTGCTTCTTATTCCACGTAATGCCTCAAATATACATTTGACTGTCTCCGCAGTTAACATACATAAATCTTCCCCTAAGTTGTCAGGCAGCCCTGCTTTCACAGACAATTGCTGTAACATTTGAGTATCCGAATTGTACTCTGGAGTAGTTGCTGAATCAGGAGGAGTGTCTGAATTATACTCCAGAGTAGTAGCAGGGTCAAGAGGAGCATATCTGTTTGAAATAGGAATATTAAAACTAGGGTTTCCCTGGTTTCCTTAGTTACAAAGTAATCCTTTATCTTCTTCTGTTTACTTGCTGGAAGAGGAGTTATATTTTCTAAGTCTCGGGCTCTCTTACTTCCTTTTGTTGAATCCATCCTACTCATGAGAAGGCTGCAGGAGTATGTTTCCTTAAGGTAAAATAGCTGTTATATTGTTGTTGTATTCTTGTGAGCTGTTGTAATGTTGATATATTGTTGCAAGCAGCCTATTGCAAATGAGGCAAGGTGTCCGAGAAACTCTTTTCAAGTGTGTTCTCTGTTCAAGCAGCTGTTTCTCATAACACACTTCCCAGGCTTATCTCCGCAATAAAACTTGACGTTTCAGGAGAGGCCGTAGAAGTGAGATTAGAGTTCAAATATTCAGGAGCGGGCAGTCCAAAGATATAAACAGCAATATCTACTGAAGATAAATTACAAAGACATAAGGAGCAAAGTAGGAGTAAATAAAAATAAAGTAACTTGCGGAGCGTTGTTAATCAGTGCTGCAGCCTTGGCGCCATTCCTGCTTGTGTTTTTCACAATGACTTTTCTGCCAACAAATTAAGAAGGACCAATAGTTGTATTTAAAAGCAAAAAAGTTCTTTTTTTTGCTGACTCATGAAAGGTCATATTGAAAGAAACACTGTTGTTCTCAGGGGTCTTTTGGGGGGGGAGCACACTGGAGCGTAGCTCCGGCAGGTCAGGAGCCAAGCCCCCGCGTTCAGGGGAGTCTTTCAGGCAGCCGAATGTCAATAGTTACTTTTTCCCACCATAGAAAACATTGGAGGGAATGGGGGCAACCTGTTTGGGGTCCCATAGAATTGGACCAATGGTCCAATGTTCTTGAAACTTGGTGGGTATCTTGGGGAGAGGCTCCATCAGCTACCCTGTGAGTTTGGAGCCTCTCCCTCAAACCCCCTCCCCTCCAGCCCCCAGAATATACCCTATGTTTTCACCATTGACTTCAATGGCCCATAGGATATAATGGGGCGCAATTGCCCCCGAATTTCTTTCATTCCCTCCTTTCCTTCTCTCCTTTTCCTCTTTCCCTCCTCCTTCTCTTCTCTCTTTCTTTCTTTCCCACCTTCTCTTCTCTTTTTTCCTCCTTTTCCTGTTTCCCTCCTTCTTCCCCCTCTTTCTTTCCTTTTCTTTCTTTCCCTCTTTCCTTCCTTCTTTCCTTCTCTCTACTCTCTCTTTCCTTCCCTCTTTCCTCCTTCTGTGGCCCAACTTTAAACCCCTTCTCTCTTAGCTCCCCCACCCAGGCCAGTTGGGGAAGCTAAGGGGAGGCTTTTGAATATGCCTCCCCCCTTTTTGCTTCCCCTTCTGACATCACTTCCAGTGATGTCAGGGGGTGTGGCATATGCTACGAAAAGACCCCTGGTTGTTCTTAAGGTATGCCTGGACTTTTGCATTCTCTAAGGGGCACAGACTATGAGAGATACATGTGATGAATGTTGTATGTCAGGCAGAAGAAGTGTAGCACTTTGAATTTCTGTGTGAACAAAGAATGTCCACATGAGAATATTTGAGAATGCTGCTGACAAAGCTAGAAAACCATGACAGCTTTTAGGGAATAAAGGGAAAGATTCGTGTTAGTCAAACAACAGGCTGTTCAATCTTAAATCCCAGATTTCATCCCAGAGCTGATGCTAGTGGTGCACAAGTGTAGTGAATCGGGATCTGTGATATCTAGGCCAGACATAAGGCAGCAGTTTCTGACAGCTGTAACCTTTAATGAAAGGTTCCTTGTCTGCAAAGAGCTACGCTAATAACTACATTTAACTTGCTTGTGGAGTTTCCTTTCTTTGGCAGTCCACTGTAAATTCTGGAGTATATTAGTATAAGGTTATTCAAGGACAGTCTAAAATATTGGCCTGATTCAAGGAACTGTGTTGCTACAAACACCACAAGAGCATTACATTCTCTCAGCTAGGGTTGCCAGGTCCCCCAGACAAAGTGGTGGGGGAAGGGGGGTAAACTTACTGGGAGTGAGGAGGAACACCAAAAATAAACACAACATGCCTAAGTGACCCAGAAGTGGCATAGGCATATTGGGAACATGAGGGCGATGCTCTGGTTTTTTGGGGGGAACTCCCCCCCCGGCCAGTGGCAGAGAAGCAGGGCCCAAAAGAGGGAGAACCCTGCCCCACCGGATGGTTCTCCTGGCCAGTGGCAGAGAGGTAGGGCCCAAAAGAGGGAGAAACCTGCCCCCACCGGGTGATCTAGCATCCCTACTCTCAGCAGTAGCAAGGATGTCCCCACATTATGGAACGGAGAGCATAGCAAGCAATCTGGAGACCATAGTGACACTACCCAAACCCATACATCATGTTGCAACATATGAATGATGCCCTGTCCCTCTTTGTACCTGCCATATATGGAATCATCCAGCCAATGGACCAGCATGCCACCTTCATGTCTTCTTGTCTGCGTGAAGATCCTTCATGTCATCTTGTCTGCATGAAGATCCTAAATATAAATACACATTGATGGGGTCTGAACTGGCAGAGACTGACCAAGAGAGAGATATTGGAGTCATAGTAAATAACTCACTGAAAAAGTCTAGACAGTGTGCAACTGCAATAAAAAAGGCCAACACTATGCTGGAGATTATTAGGAAGGGAATTGAAAACAAATCAGCCAGTATCATAATGTCCCTGTATAAATCAATGGTGCAACCTCATTTGGAGTACTGTGTACAGTTCTGGTCACCACACCTCAAAAAGGATATTATAGCATTGGAAAAAGTGAAGAAAAGAGCAACTGGAATGACAAAAGGTTTGGAACATTTTCCCTATGAAGAACGGTTAAAACACTTGGGGCTCTTTAGCTTGGAGAAACGATGGCTGAGGGGTGACATGATCGAGGTTTATAAGATTATGCATGGGATAGAGCAGGTTGAGAAAGAAGTACTTTTCTCCCTTTCTCACAATACAAGAACTCGTGGGCACTCAATGAAATTGCTGAGCAGTAAGATTAGAACAGATAAAAGGAAGTACTTCTTCACCCAAAGAGTGATTAACATATGGAATTTACTGCCACAGGAGGTGGTGGCAGCTACAAACATGGACGGCTTCAAGAGGGAATTAGATAAGCATATGGAGCAGAAGTCCGTCAGTGACTATTAGCCACAAGGCATAGATAGGAACTCTCAGTCTGGGGCAAGAGATGCACTATATTCTTGGTGCTTGGGGGGGACAACAGTGGGAGGGCTTCTAGTGTCCTCCTGGCCCCATGGGTGGACCTCCTGGTGGCACCTGGTATTTTTGGCCACTGTGTAACAGAGTGTTGGACTAGATGGGCCATTGGCCTGATTCAACATTGGCTTCTCTTACGTTCTTATGTTCTAAGCCCTGTGACAACCAAGCTCCTATGAACTCTGCAGGTGGGAGTTTGTATCTCCCCTTGCAATCTCATACCATTTTGACAAGTGGAAGGAAGCATGGCCTGATTATTGTATTATGACGTTTACTAGTATTCTGCATTAGTACTTTCGAGTAGCTGCAAAGGGTGTGACTGAAACAAGCCAGCAGTGGGACAGTGTGTTCTGCAGGCACATTGATTCAAATTGCAGTATCAGGTCAGACCTATGTTCAGTCCTTTTCAGCATTTTGTCTGCACACTTAACAATAGTAGACATCTCCTGATGTCTTGCAGTAGCAACTGGAAGGATAAAAATTAGTCTCCATTCCCTCGTCTATTCTATTTGGACAGGAGCTATGGCTAAGTTGTAGATACTTCTGCTAGGGATACAGATTAGGTAGTAGGTGTTGTGAAAGACCTCTGCTTGGAGAACTGCCGCCAGCCTGAGTAGACAGTATTGACTTTGATGGGCCAATGGTCTGATTCAGTATAAGGGCAGCTTCATGTGTTTATGGACTCCACCTGTGACAAAATCAAGATCCACTTCACAGGCTAACTCTTTGTATTATTCTGTCTCAGAATGTGTGACTCAGGTCTATGAAAACACATATTTCCGAGGAGGTGATATTACTAAGGTTTTTACCCCGAATGCGGACTACTGCCAAATCATGTGCACATATCACCCAAGATGTCTATTGTTCAGCTATTTGCTGGGAAACTGGACAGCACATGCTGCAAACAGGTAACACTCAGATCTTTGTACGTCAGTGTGTGTGTGCGTGTGTGTGCGACCCCATTAATGGACCCAGGATGTGATAGAATAAACATGATACTGTAGCCTGGCTGAGACTAAAGAGATCTGGATCTGGTTGATGTTTGGATGGAAGACCACCTGGAAATCCTACGTAAGTCACTTTAGGTTCCATAATGGGGGGAAAAAAGGTTGGTTATAAAAGCAGTAAGTGTGGAAGTGGCTTTACAATGTCACTTAAGCAAAACCTATGCAGACAAGGGAAATTGTTGTTATAAGCAATTTATGATTACATTTCAGCAGTAGGGGAGACAGCCAGTTTGGTGTAGTGGGAGATCCAGATCGGTGTAGTGGTTAAGAGCGGCAGGACTCTGATCTGGAGAACCGGGTTTGATTCCCCACTTCTCCACATGATGCCAGGTGGGTGACCTTGGGTCAGTTGTAGTTCTCTCAGAGCTCTTGCAGCCCCATCTACCTCGCAGGGTGTCTGCTGTGGGGAGAGGAAGGGAAGGTGATTGTAAGGTGCTCCAAGACTCCTTTGGGTAGTGAAGGGTGAGGTATAAAACCCCTCCTCCTCCTTCCCTTCTGCAGTTAAAATTCCCTATCCCCTTACTTGGAGAAAGAGGAGAGAGGATCCAGGTGAACTAACAGGTGAGAAGAGAGGTGACAGAGAAGAAAGTGAGAAGAATCCCCACATGCTGGCAATATTTCCAGATAAGGAACAGATGGGATGTCTTTGGAGGTGTAATGGAGGCAGTTTTAATTACCACACTCAGCAGGGATACATGGTAGGAAATTCCAAATTAGATTACCTGGGAGTGTCTTAGTTGCAGTATGATGAAATGAACTTTTGTTCTTCCTGAAGCTTGATGACCAAGATTTAATACCCTTTGTATTAAAATACTTTTAATTTTTTTTTGTTATTTTTTGTGTCTGTGTATCTGTGTGAGTGCCTGGAAATCATGGTTGACTTCTGGCGACCCCTAGTGGGGCTTGGACATTCAGAGAGGTGGCTTGCTATTGCCCTTGTATTCTTTGGAGGTCTCCCACCCATGTACTTGCCAGGGTCGGCCCTGCTTAGCTTCCTAGATCTGATAAGATCGGGCTTGCTTGGGCTATCCAGATCAGGGTGTATTAAAATACTCTTGTTTAGGTACTGTGAAGTCCTGAATAATAGTCTAAGGGAATGCATAGAGGAAGTGTGTTTCTGAGGCTACCCTTGTTTCCAGGGAATGTGATAAGATTATGTGGAAATGCATCAGATCCTACTCAGCTGGTTCTCTGCTGTGATGGATTGCACAGAAAAGCAGGCTTTTTAAAATGCTGCTTGTATCAAAGAGTCAGAGAGTTCAAGAATTAATCTTCCCTGGAGAGAAGAGGTTATGTGATTGGCTGCTCTACTTGCTGTCTGATTGGCCAACATCAGCTGAGAGAGGAAATAAAACAGCTGATCTGGAGGGAAAAGAGATTTTTCACTATTTGATCTTTTCACTGTTTGGTCTTTTGCAATCTAACATCTGGATCAGTAGCCAGAGAGATTTGGCTTCTGAGGGAAGAGATATTTGGGAGTCAGTGTTTTCTGACAGGCAATAGTCAGAAAAGTACTTCTACAAAGAGAAGAAGAGAAACCCCATTGCCTTAGATGTATTAAAATTGCTCTGAGAATTTTAGATTCTCAGGAAAGCTACAGAACAGCCTTATATAGACAAAGGATACTGGAGAAGAATTTGGCAGAAGGTCTGGGTAATCAGAGTGAACTCTCATACAAGCCAAATAGTAAAAGGAGTTATTGCTTTTTAGAGACAAGGAGAATAACTTCCTGCCAGTGAAAGGGGTTGGGAAGAGAACTCTGGTCTGTGATAAAGGGGAGAAACTTAGACACCTCAGGATAGGAGTTAGTGAGAAGCTGTGTTATCTAAAGGAAGACCTAGAACTCTGAAGGAAGAAATCTAGAAACATCAATAAGAACTGTTGTTAGTGCTGAAATATACTAAAGGAAGTACCTCTCAGAGAAAGAAATAGAAAGTCTTGAAGCAAAACTACAAATACATTCTCTTGAATGTTCTAAGAATTCAGCTCTGTATATATTAGAATTTTTTTTATCTCAGCAATCTCAAAACCTTGACTAATCCTATTATACGTATATTCCCTGCCGGTTTAATAAAATCTTTATTCTGTCTTTGAAAGTTAATTTGCCTCAAGTGCCATTTCTCAAGGGTTTAAAGAAAACTTGACAGCTCCTATATTTTCAGTAGAGTTTCTGAGATGAGAAAAAGCCTAAACTAAATATCTAATCATAAGGTGGGACTTTTATAACAAAGAATATATACATACTACTGTGGGGCAACTCAGTCATTGAGGGGAACTGAAGACAGTTGGGGAGATACAGGAGTTCGTTATATCTGCCTTTGTATTGTAAATGACCTGAAACTAATTTTTATGGGTCTGGTGTGATGGCACAATTGTTCTTTCCCCCCATTTCTTAATACAGGTTCACATGTCTCCTGAAAGACCATGATAATCAAATGTTGCCAAAAATACCTCTGGAAGGAATCATCTCAGGACATTCCCTGAAACAGTGCCCTCAAGTCACTGGTAAGACCAGCTATTCAGAACTGTTGAGGGACTATCACTCTCGGTTAATTTTGGTGGGATCGAAGCAACTACATTTTACATAAATCCACTACAAGAATTAAAGCTGGATGCCAGCTGTGATGTTCCCTCTGGGAATTCAATTCTCAAATATTAAGGGCCCCAATTCAGATCAAGACTGTCATGCACCCTCTTATCCTCACCTGAAAAAGCCCTTGAGAGTATTATATGCCTCAGTTGATTTATTTATATATTTATTACTTTCCATTTATATCCCGCCTTGCCGGGCAAACTGGCTCAAGGTGACTTATATGAGATAAAATACAATTAAACAATAAATACAGTAAAACTCCCATAATAACATAAAATGCAAGTAAGACAATACAGATGGCGGCAGTTTCTAAACATGATCCAAAGAAAGAGGCATCCCACAGTGTAACAATAAGGGCCATAGTATGTTCCAATAGCTCATCTGTCAGCTCATCCATTAGTGGTGGCTCCTAATCGAAGACCTGTTGGAAGAGGTCCGTTTTACAGACTCTGCGGAACTGTAAAAGGTCCCACAGGGCCCTGATGTTCTCCAGGAGCTCATTCCACCAGTGTGGAGCCACCACTGAAAAGGCCCAAGCTCTAGGCCCCCAACCATATAGGTAGATAGGCCCCCAACCATATAGGGCTTTAAAGGTCAAAAACAGCACCTTGAAATATATTCGGTATGCTATTGGCAGCCAGTGCAGTGACTTCAGTGCAGGCTGGATATGATCTCGTTTAGAAGACCCATCAACAGCCTGGCTGCTGCATTTTGCACTAGCTGCAGCTTCCAGATTTGGGACAAGGGCAGCCCCATGCAGAGAGCATTGCAGTAGTCGAATCTCGAGGTGACCATAGAGTGGATCACTGTTGCCAGGTCATTGCATTCAAGGAAGCAAACCAACTGCCTAATCAGCTGTAGATGGTAAAAAGCTGCCTTGGAAGTGGCTGCTACCTGGGCCTCCATTGTTAAGGCGGCATCCAGGAGCACTCCCAAGCTCCTGACCCTCTGCACTGGAACCAATGGCGCCCCATTGAAGGTCGGTATTGGGATCCCTACCCCCGACCCATTCCAACTCAGGCACAGGACCTCCATCTTCGTTGGATTCAATTGCAATCAACTCAGTCTAAGCCAGCCTGCCACGTCCTGAAGTGCCCACCCCAGGTCATCTGGGGTAGAGTCGGACTGACTGCCCAACAGCAGAGACCTCAGTTGCAGATGTGTGTGTATCAATGGGAACCCCTAACAGGGCAAATAACACCCCCGTGGCTGTTTCAGATCAAGAAAAGAGCACAAGGTAGAAGGAAGGAGCCCCTCCTCTCCACAGTCTTGGTCTTAATGGGAGCTCACACTCTTGATAATTAAGTCCCCATCAGGCAACTCAATAGCTGTTATCTGGTTAAAAGTTGTTGTGGGGGACACATGTAAAACGTAACGTCTAATTAGGCTGGGATGAGGGAAGGAGAAAAAATGAAATCAGTGAGCCGAATTCCTTGCTCTGGTTACTGGAAGGAATTTTTTCCTCTCCTTGCCCTGAGAGCTTCAGAAGAGACCCTGCTGCATGTGCTCCTGCCATCTGAAGCTTGGCACGTGGCAATGCCGTCTAGGTCCTTTGCCGTAACAAAACCCCTTGGCTTGTGGGATCCCCTTGAGATGAATGCTGGCATGAATATCTTCAGGTGGGTAGCCATGTTGGTCTGAAGCAACCAAACAAAATTAGAGTCCAGTGGCACCTGGATTTAAGACCAATGAAGTTTTATTCAAGGTATAAGGTTTTGTGTACATGCACACTTCTTCAGATACCCAGAATAAAACTGTTGGTTTTAAAGGTGCCATTGAAGTTGAATGAAGTTTAAACAGACTATTTCCTTGCAGAAGGTATCAGAAGAAATGTTGCATGCACATGAAAGCTGATACCCAAAATGAAACTTGGTTGGTGCCACTGAACTCAGACTTCATTCTTGCAACAAAGTTGTTTTGCTCCTTTGCAGCCACTGACAAAATATTTGACAATACTGCACATCCAAGGCATTTGGTAAATATTTTAACAGGAATGATAATGATCTGTGTGGATCCATTTTCATCCTATCTTTGATACTGTATTCTTTTCTTCAGCTTGCAGCAAGGAAATCTATGAAGGACTGGATATGCAAGGAGGAACAACTTACAACGTAACCATGGAAGACAGTTACCAACATTGCCATAGAAGATGCACCAACGAGATTCACTGTCAATTTTTCACATATGTCTCGCCATTAAATAAAGATGCAGACCTTCGGTAAATAATGTTCAGACTCTTAATAGTTTTTTTTTTAAAAAAAACCCCTAAATAATAGCAACGGGTGGCTTGATCCTATGGACCAGTTTTAACAAATCTTAGCTTGCCTACAGCAGCTAAAGCAACACAGCATATTAGGCTGGGATAGTCTGCTTGGGTATCTTTTTACTAGAGCATCCATAAACTGACCATGGAATGAAATAAAACAGGTTGTTGCAGACACAGTTCACATGGTACAGAAATGCTGGGCAAGGGAAAGAGAGTGCTGGTGTAGTAGCATCAATGGTTCCTGCTAGGCCAGGGCTTGTTTTGATTCCAGGCCCCTCCTTGGCACCTGGAGATACATTACCCATTGAGTCAGGATCTGTATGCTTGATCATGTAAGGCTAAGTTAATGGCCATTCCTACATCTACAGCAGTGTATTGACTTTTGCCCATGGTTTGGGATTTCAGCAGCTCTCCATGCTCTAGAGGAAAAGTCAATCTCTCTTTTCTCTGAGGGCAATTTTGAACATCTGACAAATGTCTGAGTCTTACTTCACTGCTACTGAACAGACATGAAGAGAACTAGCAACACCCACCAGTAGTCTCCTGAATACAGTTTCTATTCAGTTCGCTTACTCAAACCAATTTCCCATTTCATCTTGAACTCTGTTCATGCCTTTTCATCCAGCAGCTAATCCTTTCCGCTTCCTTATATAGCTGTCTCCCCAGAAGATCCAGAATTCCTGACTGAGATATGTTCCCTTTACAGTTTCCTTTAGTATGGTAATGACAGCAGTGATGACAATCTATTTCTGGCAGTCATAGAATCATAGAATGTTAGAGTTGGAAGGGACCTTGCAGGTCATCTAGTCCAACCCCCTGCACTCTGCAGGAGCATAGGCAAAAGATAGCCCTACATACTTACAACCAGGGCTCTTTTTGTAGAAAAAACCCAGCAGGAACTCATTAGCATAATAAGCCACACCCAACAGCAGAAACTCATTAGCATATTAGGCCATACCCGGCAGTGCATCTCATTAGCATATTAGGCCACACCCTGTTACCAGAAGTGTGGTCATCTAGCCACACCCATCTTTTGCTTTTTATTCTGTTTACTCTGCTAGGTTTTTTTTTACAAAACCAATATTTTTTAAAAAGTTTCCGATTCCATATTTTTAATAAAAATATTATATTTATTTTAAAAGTAACATTAACAGTAACCAGGGCTATTTATGTAGAAAAATCCCAGCAGGAACTCATTAGCATATTAGGCCACACCCCCATGTTACCAGAAGTATGGTCATCCAGCCACCCCCACCTTTTGCTTCTTATTCTGTTTGCCTTGTTTCTTGTCAAAACCCAGGGCTTTTTTTGTGGCAGGAACTCCTTTGCATGTCAGGCCACACACCCCTAATGTAGCCAATCCTAATTAGTTTCTGCTGTTGGGTGTGGCCTATTATGCTAATGAGTTCCTGCTGGGCGTGGCCAATTCGGGAGCCAGCCAGAACTCCATTCCTGTCCAAAAATAGCCCTGAAGCTATGCATCAACTTGCTTCTCAAAGGGGGCCCCTGCAGTTCTCTCAGCAGAAACAATATATATGCATCTCTAAGGGGTCTGAAGACTTTGGGCCACTGTATGGATTTCTAAATATTATTTTTCTTCTCATTCTTATTCAGCAAAAAATGTTTCCTGAGATATAGCACCACAGGAACACCAGCCCAAATCGAAGTGCTTAGCAATGTTGTATCAGGATTCTCACTAAAGCCTTGTCAACTTGCTGAAACAGGTAAATGTGTACTTTAAAGGAAATGAAGTAGATGGTATATTTTAGGCTGTTTTAATGCAATGCAAGATTTGTATGTGTTATCTCATATGGCAGGCAATGCAAAACGCTGCAGGGCTCCTGTATGCACGTGTAAGTGGTGTGGATCTGAATAGAATTATAATTCTTTTAAACATTCTTCTTAATCACTGGTAAAATACACTTGGAGTTTACAAAGTGCTTTATGAATTTTACTGCATTTTGTTAAGTTATTTTCACAACAATCCTGCAAGGTAAGTTAGGCTGGGAAATAGGGTTTTACCAACCTCTGAATAAACTTCTAGGCTCAGTGGAGAGTTTGGACTTAGGAGTGACAAAACGGGACATGGTCGGTCCTTGCGAACTATTGCAGCATACCATTATGATAAAATAAATGGCATTGCTGCATTCTTTGGAAACCAGCACTTTCTACAAGAGTCTGAAATTTTGGAAGATTCATGGAGAATTTAAGGCTCTACAGTTCTCTGGTTGAAGTGCTTATATATTGGTTTCCTTATATATTTATCCCATTTACAGCCTGCCTTTGTCAATGAGAATCAAGTTGGATCACAACTAAAAACAATTCAATAAGAGCAATATAATACATAAACCAACAATGCCATTTTCCACATGGGGACAGGTTTGTGTTGTTTTCCCACTGCTGCTGTGGTGTCCAGTATAACACAGTCACAACAGGGCTTCCAAATGGCAGGTTTCTCCATCGTTTCCCTGCTCCAGCCCCCAGTGCAACTACACTTTTCTATATTGGCCCTTTCTGCACCTGTATTTTGCCTCGGTTTCTGAGTGCATCCTGTGCTTCCATTCTGCATTCCCTCCCGCTTTTACTTCCACTTTGTGTCAGGGCTCTGTCTTGTTTCTGCATTTGTTTTATAGGAATTGGCATTCAGACAGCTTCCCGCACACTGTTTCCCCACAGCTACCAAAATGCCTTTGGCTGTGATTCTTTGTTCTCATCCTCTTTCAAATCGCTAATCCTTTCTAAAGTAGAATTGTTTTTGCAGGTATTTAAGTCCTGCCCACTGCCCTCCCCCATTTCTGCTTCTCACTTTTTAGACTGACGCTCCCTCCCTGTTCTGTTTTCTTTCCCTCCTTCTCCAAAGACAAAAGGGGACATGTGTTCCTGCTCAGGCAAACTTCAAAAAAGCCAGAGAGAGCATAAGATCAGTAAATATAAAGAACTATTTACTAGGGGATTCCCTGCTCCCAAGTGTGTCAATCTTGCATGTGTGGGCCTGGATTTTCCCCTCCCTTCCCTTTCTTTTTGTAGAATCATGGAGGGAGGGAAGGAGGGAGAAAGGGAGGGGTTAGCAGCCAGTTAGCTCAAAAAAATGCAAGTTTTGCTTGTAGATGCAGAATGCATATAGAATATACAAATAAATAAACAAACCAGGAAGCGGGGGTGGGGGGAGACAGTGCAACTGTGCAATCAACCATTAAGGCTTGACTCCTCGATTCTCCAGAGCAAGCTGTCAGTGCAGAAAAGGCCATTTTCTTGTATGACAATTGAATGTTATTATATCATTATGTATCATGTTTTCTGAATCCTCAGCTTCCATTTTTTAAAAATTTAGTCTCTGGCCCCTTTATGCTGTTCGGTGGTAGTAGACAAAATAGTTGTCTCAATGAGGAAAATGGCTGCTTTGTAGGTAGGATGGGGAAAATCCAGAATTTCTCACCCAAATGGCTGTCATTCAGGCTTCACCAAAACTTTGCAGCAAAGCAGGCTTGGGAAAGGTCATAGAAAAACCCAGAAAACCCAGAGGTACACGAATGCACCACAATGCTGTAGGACAAGGGATCAATGAATGTGATTTATGAATGTGATTTTTGACATTTCTCCTGTCTTGTAGATTATCAGCTGCCATTGTGCCATCTTAGGAGCCTGACTATAGTATATTCAAATCTTAGTATTTAGCCCAGGCAGTAGAAACTTAGAATAGCAGAATATATTTTATATTTTATGGTTTTAATCCCTTTTAAAAGAAGTAGAATTTAAGAAGCCTTTAGCAGTAATTAGAAAGCAATAGAAAGGAATGTGCCTGACATTAACAGCATAGTTGGAAAATGCAAGCACCCCATCTGAAGGACATCTGAGAGCAAAATATGCGTATTACAATAATAACTGTAAAGAATCTGGATCTTCCCAAACAATATCTTTCTTTGTAAAGCAAGGCACCAGGTCCCAGGAAGTCTGCCAAGAGTCGAATCCTATGTGAACTATTGTGCCTTATCAGGAAACTTCCCCGTACTATGTTGAGACAGATGAGCTCTAAATGATGCCTCAAAGAAGATCTCATTGTTCCCTGAAGTTCCTCTCTCTGTTCCAGGACCAGATAAGAAGATGGAAATACTTGTAATTCTGAGCAGCATAGGGGGTACACCAATGAAGAGGTGCCTGCTCAAATGATGTTATTTGTTTGGCACCATTTAGAGCAGGAGTTTCAAGACTGAAGAACAAAATAGTGAAGCAAAATATTATGTATAGTAAACAATATAATAATGCTGGCTTGCTAGTGGGTTTTGCTGGGAGTGTTGGACTATGGGCCGTTGGCATGATCCAGCATGGCTTCTGTTATGGTCTTAATTAGAAGATGGTGCAATGAAAAATTCTCCTTCTCTGCGGAGGCAGGGCTTCGGCGCTTTAACGATGGCTGTGGCTTCTCGCACTGCCGAGAGACGTGTGCCATGAATCAGCAGATAGGAGGGGGTGCGATTGTCTGCACTCCCCATGGAGCCCTTGCTGATGGGCTTGTAGTCAAGGGGCTTCTAGGAGAGCCCTTCACCCAGCACGGAGCCGGTGAAGGGGGGCTACTCCCTGCTGTGAAGATACTGCCCTGATTCCCAGAATTGGATTCAAAGCGACCACCCGGACAAGTGCTTGGAACTGCAGCGATTTAACTCTGCTTAGTGAGGTCCCAGGGAGACCTGATGGATTATCTTGAAGATTGATGAGTGAGTCTTTAAAGCTGAAGCAAGACATCAAATTCTTTAATGCAAAGTTTCCCCAGCGCAAGAGGGAGGGAGGAGGGGACACCCTACCCCCCAAGCGATTTAACGAAGCGGAACAGGGGAGACTGAGCAAATAGAGATAATGGGCTACAACAGAGAGTTTTCCAAAGTTTTACAAGCATTTTAACTGACCTTCGGGACTCTGGCATTTTATCAGCAAATGTAAACACCTTTCAAAGATGGCGATTATGGTGCAGGAGGAAGCAGGAAGAGGTTGATCGACTGATTGATCATGTGACCTAGCTGGACTAGATCATGTGATTCTGCAAGAATCATAGCCTCTTCCTGTTTTGTCGGGTGGAAGCTATCTGCCCTCGGTTGGTCTCCAGGATGTATTTAAGGGATATTATCATACAATGTGGCTATAACTTTAAAAGGGACACTGTTACTAACGGAGAAGTGGTGACTTTATGGATTGTCCAAAAGAGATTTAGGAGCACGGTTGAATGGGCAGGCTGACTGAAAAGCGGTTTCTTTAAGCGGAGGATTGGACTTGGACTAATCCGGAGAATATAATCAGCCTGTAAAGGATGTGGTCTGTGGTGTGAATAAATGCAAGATGAAACAAAAGAAGCAAGAACTCTTTTGACTTCAGACAAGCATGTAACAGCTGGAAAAAGGAAATAACGGGCTAGCCAACAACAACAACAACAACAAAAAAGAAAGCGTTGAGAACTACAGAGGAAGGAAGACAAGAAGACTGACTACAAAGAAGAAGAAATAAACTTAATGGTTTAATAATTATCAAAGAGATAGAGTTTCAAATTAAAAATATCTGAGGGGGTGGCAAGCGCATAAGGGTGGGACATGGTCTTTTGAAGTCTGTAATCATTATATAATGATGGAAATATTCTTGGGCCAGATAAGCTGATATTGATTCAGAAACTATTATTACTGAATACCCCTCATCTCAGAAAAGTTGTGTAAGAATAATATGCAATTTTATAAGCATTGTATAACTTCCATCACTTGGGTTTCTAGTTAGGTTTTCCTTTCTTTCTCCTGTAGTTTGTAGAAATTCCCCTCCCTATATTTCTGTTGTAGTTTATAGAAAATGCAAATTAAAAAATCCCCTATGGGGGGGGCAAAAAAAAGAAGAAGAAGAAGAAGAAGATGATGCAATGAAAACAGTGAATTAGATTTAATAAATACTGCCTTAAACTCCAATAACATTGATTACCACTTTATCCCCTTTATAAGAATGCCTTTTTGAGTAATTCTGTTTTGTACATTCTGTGGAGTGGCAGGAGTCAGGCACCAGGTGGGGGCCACAGAACACCTGGAGAGCGCTCACTCTTTCCCATTTGAATCACCTGAATATTTGAATAGTGAACTTAATAACTTCAAGACTGCGTGGACTGTCTATGTTCCCTTTTTTAAACACAGACTGCCGGCTGGACATTTTCCAACATCAACAGTTTTCTGGAACTTCCATTGCAAAGGTTTTTGCCCCTGATGCCTTTGCATGTAGAACAATTTGTACGTACCAACCCAACTGTGTATTTTTTACCTTTTACGGCAGTGAATGGCAGGCAAAAAGCCAAAGGTGAGTGTGTTCACTTGAGTTTAAAGATGCTATAAAAATGAAGATTAGGAATTTTACAAAGTAGACAAAAACTGTAGTCAGTAGTGTTAGCCTGACTTGGATAGCCCAGGTTAGCCTGACTTGGACAGCCCCAGGCTGTGACTTGGATAGCCCAGGTTAGCCTGATCTCATCACATCTCTGAAGCTATTCAGGGTCAGCCATGGTCAATATTTGGATGGGAGGCCACCAAGGAAATCCAGGGTCGCTATGCAGAGGCAGGCAATGGCAAACCACCTCTGAATGTCTCTTGCCTTGAAAACCCTGTGGGGTCACTGTGTAAGTCAGCTGTGATAACAGCAAAAAAGCAAAAAAAAAAAAGCTGTAATGACAACGTAGCATCCAAACAAGAATAAAAGAACATGAAAGACACCGCAGACTTGGTCAACCTGAAAAATCAGCAGTGGCTGAACATAGCTTAACTCAAACAGGACACAGTATCTTATTCTAAGACACTGAAAGGCTGGACAACACATCCAGTTACCATGTCAGATTACACAGGGAAGCCATTGAAATTCATAAACATAAACACAATTTCAACAGGACGGAAGAGAGTTTAAAAATAAATAGGGCATGGTTTCTAGTCCTGAAAAACACAAAATGCTGTACATCATACAACAGCACTACGGATAAGATTAGAATTTCAACAGCCAATCCATATGCAAAAGAGCCTCCTCAGGAAAGCTCTCCCATTAGCATGTCACAGCCTGGGGTACTCCTACAAGATAATGACTTAGCCCTACCCCACCTTCCTGAGTAGATATAAATTTTTCTTCTCACATTAACACAGAGAGTACTCCATCTTTCTGTGTTATACCTCTGAGGATGCCAGTCATAGCTGCTGGTGAAACATCAGGTACTACAGTGCCAAGACCGTGGCCATACAGCCCAGATAATCTACAACTAATTTTTAAAAAAATGTTGGTGCAGTGTGAAAAAACAGAAAAAATCCAAAAGTAACAGAACATAATACTTGTCCTAGTATCGACTAAAAATCACAAAGAAATGAGGAATGGATAATGTTATGTAGTGGTTAGAAGGCATGTTTGATTTACTTTACAGACAAAACCCTACTATTGGATGCTAGAAGACCATCTTCCTTCCATTTCTAGCAAGGCGGAGGCGAGAAAGGGTGAATAAGAGGGGGTAGACTTGGCAAATGAGGGAGCTATGGTTTTTTTTCCAGCTTATAGACAACAGATGGTATTTATTACAGCTATTTAGTGGTAAACTAGAGCACCCATCGTACAATCAGAGGCCATAGATAAATGGAATTTCTTATATCTGGGATGTTTCTGTCAGCTGGCTTCAAGTTTACAGTGTGCCCCAGCCATGACATGTGACATTAGCATACCAGCATGGCATCCACTGGGGCTATGGGTCCCTGTCATACTTTTCTTGGAAGATTCTGTAAGGTTTGTTACCTTGCATATTGTTACAAACCTCAAGGCATCCTTTACTGTGAAGCAAGACTGCACTTTTATAATACTCAGACTCTTCTTCAGCTTTTATGACTGCTAGGTACAGCTTCAGTTTCTGTTCCCTGTTGGAAAATTTGGTAAAAGTAGTTAGATATTCAGATCTTGCAATGGATCTTTGTTCACTGGCGAGGATACATATTCTTTCTATGTAAAAATCTTTATTTCTAAAGGGAAAGATACACAGGAAATCTACAAAACAACAAACACTTAAGACTACATCCTTACTGTTACAAGTACAACAACAGTCTGACTGACCACACGGTTGGTAATGGAGAGTCTTCTTTCTTCTTGACCCTAGAATGAAATCACCTGACTATATTAACCAATGATTGTTAATAAATAGGCTCCAGTTTCCCGGGCTTTCTCCCTATTGGCTTTGTACCAGTCTAAACAACAGCACACAAGGTAAACACATTAACCCTAAAATGACTGAATTTAGACCTTGCAACACACATATTTCCAACACTCCCATCCTTTCCAGTTCTCCCATACACACATGGAAAGGATTAGTCTGATGGAGGCTTGAAACACTGCATGATTGACTAAAGGGTATAATTTGGAATCCTGTTGTACAGTGCTAGTGACCCAAAAAAAACCAGGGCCATTTCTGACACCGAGTAGTTTTCTCTTGCACTTGCAAATCAGGATTAAGGTACTCAGGCGCCTGTTCTTTGATTTGTACAGCAGAGATTGGTATGTGCAAAACATCCATTTCTTATCAATGAGACACAGGAATAGAAGCAACTGAGTTCAGAACATGGAAACTCATGCAGTCTATACTGTTAGCCAATGATCTGTACTAACTAAGCAGGGACTCTACCCTGTGAAACTAAACTAACACAAATAACGGGAGAGGAGCATTACCATTCCATGGTAATATATACAATAAACACACTGCACCTGGCTTGCTAAGGTTGTAAAGTATCACATCACACAAAGCATCACATATAAACCAGGCCAGAGTAGTGAACAGACCAAGGCACACAGTTCACAAAGTGCTATGAGATGAGAACCACAGTCTATAGAATGGGAATAAATGCCCTGCAGAAGTCTTGACAAACAAACAGATGCCCTAAGGAAAGTCATGTGCTATAAAGCAGGGTAAAACACAGGCAGATAAACAAAAACTAGACCAGCCAGACTTAAGAAAAAAATGTGAGTCACTGTCAGTATGTAATCAGCCTTATTTTTGTTGTTTTAGGTTTACGTGTCTCATGATGACATCAAAAAGTGGAATACCAAATACTTTTGTAGAGGCAAAAAATGCTTTGTCTGGCTTCACTCTCCTAAACTGCCGGAAAAGTATATCTGGTAATGTTGGGATGAATCTACTCATTTCTATCAATGGAAGTGTGGGGGGAGGGGGAGAAATGTTTGCCAGTGCCCTCTTCTGCTGCAGACCTCTCTGATCCCCCCCATTATGCTGTCCCTGAAGCAGGGCCAGCTTGAGGTTTTTCTGTGCCCTAGGATGGGCGCAGATGCCAACCTCCCGGTGGGGCCTAGAGACCCACCATGCCACCCCTGCTCCTCTCCCCCCAGGGTTCCATCCCAGCACCAGCTTGCCTGCGCGCCCCACAGCTGCGGGGTGCCCCAGCAAGCCAGGGAAGGGGTGGGGGTTTAAACCTTCGCCCCTTCTGTCCCAGCGCCGGCTTGCCTGTGCCCCCGCAGCTGCAGGGTGCCCTGGCAAGCCAGGGAAGGGGCAGGGTTTTTGGTGGGGGTGGGGTTTTTTTGGCACCTGTAAGGGCCGGCGTGCTCTAGGTGAACGTCTAGTGAGCGAACCGGCCCTGCCCTGAAGGTCCCCTGTCTCCTATGAGCAGCATTTTGAAAATAATTTTTTTTGGGGGAGTGAGGAAATCCCATTCTACTAATGAAAATTCTTTCAGTTAGCAGAGATCTACTATAAAATCCAAGTGTCCCCCCCCATATAAAATAACACTTATGCCAGAATATCATACTGGATTAATTTCTTATTTTTTTAAAAAACTGTCTCAATACCATACGTGATAACATACTGGTCTTTTTCAATACTTACAAAATATTGCAGCCTGTCATTCTCAGATTTATCCTGATTTGAATTTTCTGGGGTTGGACCTGAATGTGGAGTATGTTGACGGGCCCAAAACGTGTCAGCAGCTTTGTACAGACACTGTCCGTTGTCAATTTTTTACCTATTCTCCAAGCCAAGCTTCATGTAACAGAGAAGGGTGAGGAATTTCCTTTTAAAATAAACTACTAAGCAGTTCTGTATGCTGGATCATGTATCTAAACTTGATTTCTTCATTTCTCTTCACTACAGTAAATGCAAATGCCACTTAAGAATGTCTACCAATGGGTCTCCACACAAAATACTCTCTGAGAATGAAAAGATTTCTGGATACTCTTTAAGACTTTGTCAAGTGAAAGAGCGCCCTGGTGAGTAAAACTGAGCAGTCCCCAAATCTGTTTTAGTGCTAGAATTCATCCCTAGAACTTGTGAAGTTAAAGAAACTTTAGGGGAGGGGCTGTGGCTCACTGGCAGAGGATCTGCTTGGCATGCTGAAGGCCCCAAGTACAATCCCTGGCATCTCCAGTTAAAAAGATCAGGTAGGAGGTGATGTGAAAGACCTCAACCTGAGATTCTGGAGAGCTGCTGCCAGTCTGAATAGACAATACTGACTTTGATGGACCAAGGGTCTGATTCAGTATAAGACAGCTTCATGTGTGTTCATGTGTTCATATGAAGGCATTTTGAGCATGCTCATTTTGGGTTCCCAGCAGTACTAATCACAACTGGACTGTATACAATGTGGTCAGGTATTTCAACTCTCTCTCTCACCAATTAAATATTCAAGTATATAGATAAACCCACCCCTACCAACATAGTGTACATTCTGGAGCCCCATGCTCAGAATGAGAGTGGGGGAGCAGGAGATATTATTCAGAACTGACAGTTAAAGGGAAATGTGTCTGAGTCCTGCCACTTCCCTGGTTTAAGCAATGAAGCCACTTCCAAAATTAACTCTGTCTACCTTTCATTTCCTCTGAGGCCATGCACTGTTGATGTCCACCAATTCAATCTAAGCCTTGCTTATGGTGTCACAAAATCATTTCACATGTCGTGCAAAGACAGACTCAACAAAGAGAGCCAGCCAGTCCCAGCTGCCTGAGAAAGAGAGTAATGTTCCTGTATGGGTCACATGTTTGCAAACTTTTGTTTGTCATCTTCGCACTACACATTTTAAGGAATAACAAACAGGAATAACAAGCTTAGTTTTTATGGAGTAAGCACCCTTAATAAACCATTTTATGTATATACCTTACAAAATGTACTGTGTTCGGTGGCTCACAAAGATAGAGAATAGATAAGGGGGGGTAGGAGGTGACTTATTTTGTACATAAATTGCAACAAACAAACAAAAAATAACAACAAACAAACCCACTTTCCACTTGGAAGGAATAATCTAAACACAAATTCTCTTTAGAACTAAAAGGCTTCCCCCACTGAGTTCTTTTACACATCATTCCCCCCTCATCACACACAGTATAGTTTGCCGGTTGTTGCTCTCCCATTTTTTCCTCTGAGTTTTTTGTGTTTTTGCAGACCACTGTGAAGCTGGTCTGAGAAAACACAGGAAAAGCTTGAGGAAAAGCCTGGAGAGCAGGGACCAACAAATAATATTGTGTTTAAGGGAGGGGGAGAAACCAATATAGTTAAGAAGCTGGGCTGCAGCAAAAACTTGGTGTGGAACATCCCTAATTTCACAATCCAGTTAAAGATGAGCAAGTTTCAGTTTATTTCAGTTGGAAGAGTCAAGTTCATGCTTTATGGAATTACTCCAGTTTAAGCCCACTTATTTCTCTGATTAAAATAGGATTGCACTATGAATTTCTTCTATTTAACCAGACTTTTTTGAAAAAAAAAAAAATGAATGGCTCATGCCCATTGTGTTGCATGTTAACTGTGATCTTCTGACTCAGTACAAATAGATTCTTTAGCATAGATTCAGGTGGGTAGCTGTGTTGGTCTGAAGCAGCAAAACAAAATTTGAGTCCAGTGGCACCTTTAAGACTACCAAAGTTTTATGCATAGTATAAGCTTTTGTGTGCACGCACACTTCTTCAGCTCCATTGAAACGGCCCCACCCTGAGCCTGCTTGCGGGGAGGGCAGGGTATAAATTGAATAATAAATAAAGTCACCAGTCCATACATATAGGCAGAGGGTGAGCTGCAAATTAGCATACAACATAATGAAGATATTTGACCAAACAGGAATAACAAGCTTAGTTTATATGGATTCAGGTGGGTAGCCGTGTTGGTTTGAAGCAGCAGAACAAAGTTTGAGTCCAGTGGCACCTACCAACAAAGTTTTATTCAAGGTCTAAGCTTTTGTATGCACATACACTTATTCAGATACAATGATATGGAAGTTATCAGTCCAGTTTTGCTACTGCTATGTATAAGGCAAAGGTTTCCCTTGCTGGAAAGCCAGTCGAATCCAACTCTAGGGGGTGGTGCTCATCTCTGGCTATGCCCAGGCTTTAATACTTGCAGCAGTAAAAGAAACACCTGTTCCCATGATGCAGTGAGAATGTTAGATAATTGGGTGGTAATGGGCAATCCACTGTCCATTTTCTTAAGGTTTGTTGTCAGCTGTGCTCATAGTTCTTAATATGTGACATTAAAGAGAAGTTCTAAAATGTTTAATAAGTTATTGAATAAAATACAAGTTACATGCTTTTAATTAACCTGTGCAGTAGGTTGTAATAAGCTCCGAAAAAAACACTTGTTTGCATTAAAAACACTCAATCAAACTTGGCAGTATACATTTAAGAATTCTTTTAGTGTGTGCGCAGAAACCTTTACTGGACTCGAGGGTTGTTGGAGGAACAAATTCTACTCTTGGAGAATGGCCCTGGCAAGTCAGCTTGCATGTGAAGCTGTCAGTCCAGAAGCACCATTGTGGCGGTTCGATTATCGGTGACCAGTGGATACTGACCGCTGCTCACTGCACAGAAGAGTGAGTAAAACTTCCGACTGCTAAAAAAGAAAGACTAATCTGAATACCTTCTAAGAAATAAAACAGGAGCCTTCAAAACAGTGGGTGGTATCCTGCCACTCCACTCAGCTCATGACTGGTGCAAGAAGGCTTCATTTGATGGAAGGGCTCTTCTGACTTAAGGCTATTACACTGCAGGACTCTGCCACCTCTAGCTGCACAGGTCAATAGGGTACAACCCAGTAAACATTAACAAAAGTTGCCTAGTTTCGAATGGCACTGCTGAACATGACTTTAAGTTTGGTGTAGGGGTTAAGAGCAGTGGACTCTAATCTGGGGAACTGGGTTTGATTCCCCCCTTCTTCACATGCAGCCAGCTGGGTGACCTTGGGTCAGTCACAGCTCTCTCAGCCCAACTACCTCAGCAGGGTGTCTGTTGTGGAGAAAGGAAGGGAAGTTGATTGTAAGCCATTCTGAGACTCCTTTGGGTAGTGAAAAGTGGGGTATAAAACCTAGCTCTTCTTCTTCTTCTTCTTCTTCTTCTTCTTCCTTTGACTGCTGAATAAACACTTCAGGGCTGACTAGAAGTATGGGAAGCGGCTCTTTGAAAAGAAGAAACACCAAGGCACTGTGCAGTGTGGTGTTCAGTGCATCCCTCCTTCAAGTGGGGCTGTGCCAGATGTGTATACCCAAGGCATAGATTAAAGACACATGATGTAGGTGTATTGTTAAAGTGGGTTTCATCCTAAATCACTCTGAGCATTGGGTGAGATAATAGGAACAGCAGGGATAGATGTAGTAAAATAAAATCTCCATTGCTTCAGTTCCTTCTTTATCTTTTGGGCATCTTTGCTTAATATGTAGAGAGAGAGCAGAATGGAGGTTGGGGGAGTTTTTGTTTTTGTTTTAAATACAGTATAGTGCATAATTTTTAGCTGTAGATTTCTTTGTTGTTTCTTAGCCTTCTGATACCTGATGTTTGGCGGATCTATACTGGAATTCTGAAACAGTCAGAGATAAATGAAGATACCCCCTTCTTTAAGGTGCAAGAGATTATTGTTCACCCTGAGTATGAGGTTTCAGAGGAAGGATATGACATCGCTTTAATGAAACTTGACAGACCCATGAATTTCAGTGGTATGTCTTTATTATAAATATATTTTCACATCTTTACCTTAAGAAATTGTCATCTGTAAATGAAGCTGACTTAACTAGCATTAACCAGTTATTATTCCATCCAAGAAGGGAGCAGAATTGAGGTTCCATATGGAATTTAATGCATTTTTTTTAAAAAATGAAAGCTCTTTTCCCTCTTAACCAACCTCATTCTTTTAAATGGAAATTTAGATTTACAGCAACCTCTCTGCCTGCCAGCCAATGAAGACACAAAAGAGAACACAGGATATACCAATTGTTGGGTGACTGGATGGGGTTATACAACCGAGAGAGGTATTATACAACCACATCTAAATGTATATAATATTTGTATTTTCAAACTAGTGGTGTTAAATGTTATAGTTTTCTTTATTATGAAAATTTTTCATACCATGCCTCCCTTGCAACTTGCTAACAAAAAGTGGGAGAGGCTAAATGCATACTTTTAGTATATGGTAGCCAGGCGTAGCCTGGAAACCAGTGGGAGACCATGGGGGAGGGGGGACAGGATGACATAGATGAGAGGGAAATGTCACTTCCAGGAAAAAGCTGGAAGTGATTTAATACCTCCATAGGAAATGCAGTAACTGATGAGATACTCTCTGTGGAGTTAGGTACTGTGCACAGGATTTAGAGATGTGAGCATTGTTAATAGAATGGCTGAGATTGTGTTCTCTGTGTAGATTTGTATTTGAGTGGTTTATGCTGAATCTGGAGAAGATGGCAATAACGTTCAACCCCTAGAAAGTAGGATCTTGGGTTTGCAGGATTCACATGGACTGACAGCCAGACACAGGGCAGAGTCACTGGTTTCTTGTTATGTGATTTATACATTATTTACCATTTATGTGCAATTATTGCAAGAAGTATATTGAAAATGTGTAAATTTTAATGGGAAAATTTTAACATGAGGAGACAGAAAACAGCACAAAAAGTCTCACAGATTTGATTCACAAAAGAGAGAACTGAAATGGCTGAAACCAGCAGATAGCATCCTTTGTCCCAGCCCATAGTTTGGGAATTACTAAATTAAAGTATTGCTATTTCCCCCAATGTGGTGTCATGATTTATGTCATATACTATTTAAGGTGAAATACAAGATGTTCTACAAAAGGTCAATATCCCTCTAATAACAAATGCAGAATGTCAGTTGCGATACCGAGACTTCAGAATACACAACAAGATGGTGTGTGCCGGCTACAGTGAAGGTGGAAAGGATGCGTGTAAGGTGAGAGCAGCTTTTGTTGTTACTTTTACAGAATAGCCTCTCTACAACTTTTTACAGTTTCGCTGCAAAGGATCCTGGTGATTGTCATTTGGGAAAGGTACTAGAAACCCATAGTCTCTCTTCACTCTCCTCTCTCCTCCTGATTACAGTTCCCATGCTTCCTTGGGGAGATGTATTTCTTTAAAAAAAACCCTCTGTATACCAGTGCTAGGAAGCAACATTAGGGGAAGGCCTTGGTCTCTATGCCATTTCTTGGTCCTCCAGGGCAACTGGCTAGTCACTGTGTGAAACAGGATGCTGGACTAGATGGACCACTGGCCAGGTCCAGCTAGAGATGTGAAGGCCCAGGGGAAAAAATGGAGAAAAAAGTCCCCCTCTGCCCAATTTTTCCAACAGAAAAAATGGAAATTTGAGGGAGTACTGGGGAAAAAAACCTCCTATTAATTATTTTCTCTTAGAATTAGCAAAATGCTTCTCAAGGTAAGGTGGGCGTGCTATAGACACATATAGCTCTTAAATAGAAGATGCATTTTGCACCTAATAGGATACATATTCTTCATGAGGTCAGCATGCAGGGCTTTCATGGCTTTACAAGTGTTGCATGTCTTCTGTTGTCCTTTTGACCTGACTCTTCACTTGTGGCTGCCCTTTTCACTCTCTCAAACCACGGAGACACATATCCCCACAGACTGGGCAAAAAGTAGCTTATTGCCCTACTTTGCTGGAGGGAGCAAATGATCCAGAGGTGGGACAGAATGCATCAAAGCCTCAGAGGTAAACTCCGGAAGTTTCATTGAGGAATGAGCTCTGCCTAACCCATAGCCACAGAAGGAAGAAGGCAGCACATAGCTGGAAGTATACATAGCTGTGTAGATATTATTTATCCTTTGTGCAAACCTTTTTCTGAGCAAATAATATATTTCATGTCATTTATCAGAAAGCTCATGTTTTCCATTAAACTCCTATTTTTCAGACAGCAAAATTAAGATATATGTGCTAAAGTAGCATAGGGTGCATCAGCTTGACCTTTGCTCTCAAATATTTGGTATATTTGCAATTTTCTATGTAGAAAATGAAGGCATTTATAAATTTTAAATTCCATAAATATGTCAAATATTGCAATTTTATGTCCTGAGTTAGTTATAAATGATGCATATTATGTTGTTAAAGCAGTTAAATAAGGTTAGGTTTGATAAGGCACTAAGTATTGCACATATTCCAGATTTATTTCCATGGCAAGCCATAGTTTGCTGTGACATCTGATTTGTACTTGCCCTCCAGACCAGATTTGGAAATCAAAATATGAGCACAGTTTCTAATTCTACTTTCTTTGGACTAATTTTGGAGGACAAATGCAAATCATAATTTGCTGTTTAGGGTGCAAGAACAGGAAGTCAGAGATCAAGTCTTGTCTGTTGCACGTGAACCAAGTCTTGGTAGCAATGGGGCTGCTTTTGCCATTGTTGATGTGTATATCACATACCTAAGCATACTGATGCTACCTGCATGTTTTCTTTCTCTGCTATAGGGAGATTCAGGTGGACCTCTGCAATGTAAACGCAAGGAAGCCTGGTATCTAGTTGGTATAACCAGCTGGGGTGAAGGATGTGCCCGTCCAGAACACCCAGGAGTTTACACCAATGTGGCTGAATTTGTAGAGTGGATTCTAGAAAAAACTTCATAGAAGAAGGGATATTTAATGATTTAACAGTACCGTGGTGTCATACAGACTTCTGATTCTGAAATTCTCTGGGAAAGAAGGCTTGCAAAACTGTTCCCTCTTGACAGTTCAACTGAAAAAGGAAACTATCACACAGTTGCCAGTCACACATTCTCCAGAGGGGTTTATTTCCAAACAACTACCTAACTGATTGCAGAATCAGGCCAGCTAAGTTTATTGAAGTCAAAAGGTGGATTTAACTGCACAGGACATTGTAAGTCTAAAACGAAGAGAGGAAAAGTGTTACACTTTGGAATAAAGAACTGCTTACATTGCAAACGAAAATAGAATGCGTGCATTCATCAATAACTATATTTTTGTTTAATGTATTCCACAGGTGTGTCCCACTGACAGAATGGCACTACAACTATCTCACAGCACGTTTTTACAAACATCTTATGTCCTTTGCAGGAGGAGGTGTTATAATCCTCCTGGTTTCTGTTGGCTTACTTCCTATGATATTGTAGAAGGTTAAGCAGATGAGAACTAAAAGAAACTTAGGAGACATTGGAATTCCAACAGTGCCTTCCTCAGCAGAGTCACCCCTTCCTCATCCCATTTATTTCAATGGGTGTAACTTGTCTTAAGATAGCACCGCAAACTTTACAAGATTGAAATTAGTTACTTTTCTTTCCATTTAGTTCCATGATTGTCCTGACCTGGATGCCTGTGAAGGTTGGAGTCTCAAAAATAATGTTTAAACAGAGGCAGCATGATGTAAAACTTCACCTGTGTGGTCTCTTCCCCAGCCCTCCACCTTATAGACTTAATCCAAATGGCTTCTGAATAAAATAAGTTTAGCACCCATGAGGGAAACAGAAACAGAACACTAACTTTTATTTACTCTCAGAGAGAAGGGATATGGTGGTTCGAAAAGAGGGTAGAAGCTATTTACAGATATAACACAGCCTTGCTGAGCCCCTTCGTTTGTAAGTTGATAATTTGCAGTGCAATCCTAGCAGAATCGCACCCTTCTAAATCCACTTATATCAGTGGCCTTAGAAGGGTGTAAGTTTGCTTAGGAATGCACTGTTAGGAGACCAGAGAGCAGTTAGCAGCCAAGTTTGTATTCTTGAGGCAAATATTGGCCTTCCTTCAGCCTCAGGATTCTCATAATGTAAATGTGAGCTCCTCTCAGAGAATACAAATCTTTCATTAGTTTTCCTCAGAAATTAGGGCTTTGAGACAAATTAACAATCTCTTCCTCAAGTTAGCCTGCTTTGTCACCAAAGATGGCTTCTAAGACTTCCACAGTCCCCCAAGATAGCTTCTCTCCCACCTAACACTCTGGAAACAGGAACTGTATATCCACATATTCATTCTTTGGTTCAGCCTGCTTATACACAAGGCAAACTCTGAGACAGGATTCCCTCCATTCTATCTTTCTCTGAAGGTTCAAACCCTACCTGATCTGAGCTGACAGTGTTAACAGCTTTATATCTCCTCCTTCCCACCTGGCTCCTCCAGTCCTCCCAGGAATCCTGATTGGTTGCTAGCTTCTCTGCTCACACACCAAACAGGACTAAAAGGGATTGGTGCTTTTCAGAAAGGGGCAGGACCTTTCTGAAATGGCTCAGCTTAGCCCAATTTCAGTCTGATCTCAGAAGCTAAAGAGGGTCAGCCCTGGTTAGTATTTGGACGGGAGACCAGCAATGAAGTCCAGGTTGCTGTGCAGAGGCTGGCAGTGGCAAGCCACCTCTGTTCATCTCTTATCTTGAAAAACCTGCCGGGTCACCATCAATCAGCTGCAACTTGACAGCACTTTCCACCACCATTTTTCTATGCATGATTTTAGAAATCTGCATGCTTTGTTTCAGTCTATCAAATTCCCTTGCTCTGCCAACTTTCTTGTGTATGAATGCAGATGTCAACTTGGCCAAAATGTATTCCCAAACTTGCACGGGGGGGGGGGCATGCAGGGCCAGTCTGGCTATTTAACTTGAAGGGCAAGTTCCTGGAGAGCTACTGAACTGGACAGCCACTGATAGCCACAGCAAGTAATGCCAAGTCCCAGTTGTTCTGCCAGCACTGCAGGGGCCATTCAACTCAAACTTGATCAGTGGTGGCAGTAATGAGTGTTGGTTCTCCCCGTATCCTCCTAACCCTTCTAATTTGGGAGCCTAAATAGAGGGATAAATTTAAAGATTGTGGTGGGGATTTTCCTGGTAGAAATGGTGAGCATTCTTTCAGATTTTCCACCTCCCCATTTTGCTTTATAGTGGAAACGCAAAGTCGAGGATATGCTGTTTCCCTCATAGGTCTACCCTGAATTTACATCTTGCAAAGGTACAGTCTGTAAAGTACTGGGTTTGCAGCATGGAGACTCGGACTACAACATGCTGAGCAAGTCGCGTCTATCGTACTTCACAGACACAAACCACCCGGCAAGAGCCAACTATATACACCCAACCCAGACACACCCACAATTCCTTTGGGGGGTTTGAATCTCCCGCCAAAGGTCCAATTGGAGGGCTCCAGGTGGCCTAGGATCCTTGGCCCCTATTGTGCTTGGGACCAAGCTCAGGACTGAGGCTGCAGACCCCTGGTGGCGGTCCGCGGACACAACACAGTCTACCAAGACTTCATATGAATTTGCTCCATGCTATGAGAAGGCTTTCTGATGCAACACTTGTAGGCACCAGGCTTTACTATAACTGCCAGTGGCTGATTCTGCGTTGGCTTTTCCCTCTGTTGTTTTAGAAAACCCAAGTTGGAACAGAAATTCCCCCCCTGCATTGCATGCTAGTTTCAGTTCCTTTGATTATTGGGTTTTATGTAGCTTCCACACTCCATGCCACTTTCCAGTTCTTTGATCTTCAGATTTAATTGTACCTGCTGCATAGATTTATGGCTGTTTTATGGCCATTCAGGGCTGACTTTGCAGTCAGTATGGCATTGCCCCAAGGTAATTGAATGTAGTTTTGAGCTGCACTTTTTCCTCCCAGTTGAGAAAACGTGGAGCAAATGCTAGATGCAGAATCAGCCAGTGTTACCACTAGCAGCCAAAGTTTCCATAAAATCTGGATCTTTTAACGTAAGCGTGTAAGTTTTAAAGGGATCTGAAAAATATCGACTGGTATCAGACTCTAGTTGGCATGGTTAATTTTGTGTTGGGCTGAAGCCTTTTGCATTGCTGCAGTGCTACAGTTTCAAGTTTCGTAACTTCATATAGGTACAACCTATAGGTATGACCTATAGACGTATAGACCCTTTTCAAACTGCCTTTGTATTCCATTTTGGTAACTGGTTGAGAATGGATTTTTCCTGTCATTTCAGACAGACCTGTTTTAGTAACTGGCTGCTAGTGGAATTTATTTACCAGTTCATACAAACCCACCTTCTTCAGATTAGCAAAGCATGGTTGAGCCGCTTTTGTGGTAAACTGCTTCCCCCCCATTTTCAGCCCCTTCATTGTGCTTCTGAATCACTGTGGTGTGTTGATTAAAATGTCCATAGCACCTCCTGTTACGCTGCTTCCTCCCAACATTTTTTAACTGCATGGTCTTTCTCAGACTTTTAAAAAAATGTTCTAATGTAAGCACGCTATAGTGCTAAACCGCACCAGTGAGATGCATTGACTCCATTGATTCTATTGAGTCAGTGAATCTCAGTGATGCCACTATAGCACTAAAGTGCTATAGCGGTTTAGCACAATAGTGCTCATCTTAAAACATTTTTTTTTAAGTTGGAGGAAGATCATACGGCAAAAAAGGGCAGCACTGTTTGAAATTACCATAGTACTTAAGAGAAACTCATTAACAGAAGGAAATTTGCTGTATGAAACACCCATTCCTGTATTGCTTTATTCAAAATTGGGCCAACAACGAATCACATCTGGTTTAAAATGGTAATGTGAAACGGGCCATACTGTGGAATCTCCAGGTGTCTGTGGATGTACTCCTGTGCATTATAGATCATCCCAAGGTTTCCTCTGGTGTGCACAATCAGTTCATGCATCTTAGCTGACTGGGGCTACTTGATTTCATCATTTTCCTGCATGATCTGATAGTATCCTTGGGACACAGCCTTGGGACACATCCAACATGTTTCTATATTGCTGATATTTTAAGGAGGGTTACTTGCCATTGCTGGTCTTCTCAGTGAGGAACCTCTGAGAATCTGCCAAGAAATCCAAGGGTCCCTAGAAATGTCAACATCATGTATGCGCTAAGAAACTTCCTGAGCAAAGAACCCAGCCAAGTTTAATTTTAAGGGCTGATTTAAGTGATCAGTTCTTGAGACTTGGTGTATGTGTTTTTTCCAGCACTAGATGGCAGTAGACAGCCATGCTGAATAAATACTTTCCAGAGGAAAATACCACAAACTGACATATCCTGCTACCAGACAGTGGACAAAATTATTTTGAATGAAAGACCATTTCTGGTACTTACTTTATTGAAGGATATGATGGCTGCTGATCCACTGCTTACAGCACTTTGGACAAAGAGGCTTGTTGCATCATCCAGATGTTTGCTGAATCCAGTGGGAAATACTGAAATACAAGGTACACGGATAAAGTAAGCTGTTTTTCCTGTTAACTTTCCATACTCAAATAAACAAAACCATCCATGATTTCCTGATGGAACATGGAAAAAATTGTGACTCCTGAAATGGAAAATGGGACATCCTGAGATTTTCTCGTTGGCCATATGGGAGAGCAGGCACCAAAGGTTAATTCCTCATCCAGTCAGAAAGGAACAGGAAAATTGTCCATTCCAGAAAAAAGTATCCTCTCCTCCCCAGGTTACAGGACATGCTACCAACTCCAAGAGAAAAAGTCCCTAAATGAAAACTCTGAAAAACAAACAAGAAAAACCAACCTTGATATGGACTAACATGAGACAAAAAAACCAGTTATGTTAGAAGTGCAGTCCTAGGAGCTCTATTCAGAATATTAGTCAAGTCTATTCAACGGGGCTTACTCCCAGGACTTAGGTTCCCTCTCACTCCTTACTGCTTCTGACTGGACATGGTTGCTGATGCTGACTTCAAGCTTCCAGGAGGATTAGGCTTTACTTTGCTCCACAGTGGCTTGCCCCTCTTGAGGTTTGTCTTTTTGGGGAAGAATTTCCAACCTGTGAGATAAAGGGTTAGCAGCTACTGGGCTCAGGCCGGAGGACGGTTTCTTTAGTGACTTAGCCAAAGGTCTAATGTCACAATAAATATATTAGTCTCCAGGGAGCCACCAGACTAGAACAGCAAGCACAAGAATGCTATGTACGTGCAAAAGCTGTAAAAAGAAAGGAAGAGCAGAGACAGTAAACCTCTGACTACCAGTGCTAGGAAGCAAAATCAGAGGAAGCCTTCATTTCTTGCCCCATTGGTTGGCCCTGTAGGGTGATGGGTAGACCACTAGGTGAAACAGGATGCTACCCTAGATGGGCCACTGGTCTGATCCAGCAGTCTTTCTTTGAAAGATCACCAGATGTACAGATGTCAATCTGAAATGTATTCTAGTGACACAGATCTCCAACACTCTAAGAGGAAAGCAATCTCTCCATCTCAAATTGTTTTAAACTACCCTACGTATAGCTGGCTCCTTTCCTTTCATATTTTCTTTGTAGTATCCCTTTATTTTTCTGCTATTTTTTCCCCCTTTTATGTAAAAATGAACTATAAGAAAACTTTCCCAATTGCATTCATTCCTTTCCGATGACAGATTTTAGAGCAGATTTTAAATGGATCGATCTGTAAGCATCTGAAGGACCACTTAGTGATTTGGGGAAATCAGCATGGTTTTGTCCCCAACAGATCTTGTCAGACCAACCTGGTTTCCTTCTTTGATCATGTGACGAGCTTACTGGATCGTGGGAACTCTGTTGATGTGATTTACCTCGATTTCAGTAAAGCTTTTGATAAGGTTCCCCATTAAGTTTTGATGGGCAAACTGGAAGACTGTGGACTGGACTATAGGACAGTTTGGTGGATAAGGAACTGGTTAGAGGACCACACTGAAAGAGTGGTGGTCAATGGCGTTTCATCAGATTGGAGGGAGGTGTCCAGCGGGGTGCCGCAGGGCTCGGTTTTGGGCCTGGTACTTTTCAATATTTTTATCAATGATCTGGATGAAGGGGTAGAAGGGCTACTTATTACATTTGCTGATGATACCAAATTGGGAGGAGTAGCAAACACCTAAGAAGACAGAGGTTATTTATTTATTCATTTATTTATTTTTCATATTTATATCCCGCCCATCCCATGAGCGGGCTCAGGGTGGGTCACATCATCTCAAATAATACAATAAGGTTTAAAACACAATAAAAACACAATAAAACATTACATTACTAACATTATAGTTGCTAGTGCAAATTCCGGCCCATTAATACTGATTGTTATGGCCGGTTGCTGGCAGATGGATGGCCAATAGGTAGGAGACAGCAACCTCGGGGAGGCCATATGTGGACACCCGCTGCCTCAACGAAAAGCCTGGTGGAACAGCTCCATCTTGCAGGCCCTGCGGAACTGAGTAAGATCCCACAGGGCCCTGATCTCGATGGGGAGCATGTTCTACCAGGTGGGGGAGAGGGCAGAAAAGGCCTTGGCCTGGTCAAGGCTAAACAGATGTCTTTTGGGCCAGGGACCACCAAGAGATGTTAGTTACTAGAGCGTAAAGCTCTTTGAGGTGTATACGGGAAAAGGCGGTCCCTTAGATATGTTGGTCCAGGCCATATAAGGCTTTGAAGGTTATTACCAACACCTAGAAGTGGGTATGGTACTCAACTGGTAACCAGTGCATGATGGAGTGAGCCCCCGTCTCTGGCCATTACTCCCTCTAAGCTGAGCAAAAGTTCTACTTTGTGAGCTACTGGCATTAAAATTGTGAGCAAACAATTTGGCTACTGCATAAAATAGTTTGCTCTGGAGCTATCCTTCCTGAGCTAAGACAAAAATCTGTGAGCTGGAGGCTAAAACACTGTGAGCTAGCTCACACTAACTCAGCTTAGAGGGAACAGTGTCTCTGGCCCCAGCTCCTGCCAACCTAGCAGTTTGAATATAAGAAATTGCAAGTAGATAAATAGGTACCACTTTGGTGGGAAGGTAACAGCGTTCTGTATGCCTTGGCATTTAGTTATGCTGGCCACAGCGCTGGCTCTTCGGCTTGGAAACGGAGATGAGCACCACCCCCTAGACTCGGATTCGACTGGCTTTTGAGCAAGGGAACCCTTTACCATTACTAGTTTGTTTCTGGTCCTTCTGCAGCGATAAAGGACCATTTGGTTACATACCTAACTTTCTGTTAGTAGACCTAGGCTGCTTCCATATCAGGGTAATTTTCTGTATGGGTCAGATGGTTGATGTGATTATTGGTGAAATTGCCCTTACTATGGAAATCCTAGACAGCAGAGGGTAATCAATTTTCTCTACATTGTTACCTGTGGTTTCCGTTTCACACCTGATGCACATTGAAGTCGTCGTCCCCCTGTGTTCTCATGTGACCCTCAGGATTCTTCACCTGTCCCCCATTTAGAAGCATGTGTAACACTGTATAGGAGTAATGTAATACCTCTTTAAAACTTTTTTAAAACTCTTCACATATTTGCAAAAGCCCCTCTGGATATTTCCCTCCTCTCTGTCTAAAAGGCAGTCTGAGATTTGTGTGATTCTCTTCTATAATTCTTGCAGCTGCTAGAAGAGACTGGCCCTTGTGGTCATCAACAATGAAAAGAGTAATTGACCAACACTTCAACAAAGTTGTCCCACTGTGCTGTTTCCCTTTCAGACCCAAGAAACTGCCTGTGCTGATAGGGTTCTCTCTGTTTTTTAACAGGCTTATAATAAAGTAGATTTTTTTTTTCTTGTGGAAGGAACAAGAATAGAAGATGCCATGTAGAAACATGAAAAAACCTGCAAAAGTCAGGTGGCTTGACTTGCTCTTCTGTTACAATTACTTTTCTATCTTTTAGTAGGTATACCTCTATTGCAAAAGGTTTTTTCCAATTATCTTTCTTTTGTAAGATCTGTCTAAGAAAATCAATTTTTTTCCTTTAATGTAGGTCCTGACAGATCTGCACTTCTTTTTCTGCTACTTTAAGTGGGGACTCTCTGTGCTTCTTTAAGATTGCATCTCATATTTTCTTGTGAGTAAAATAGACCAGCGTATCTTGAGATAACTTGTTCTTAGATGAAGATCTTGAATTTACTCTGGATATCTGGTCTATATTAGGGAAATCTCCTTGAATCTTTAAATAGTCCTGAAGTAGATCACGGAAGTTCTCTTCCAAATGTAACCTCCCAAAATCTTTTGAGATGCCTCTGAAATTTAAGTTATTAGATCTACATTGAACTTCCAAGATTTCAGTTCTTTGGTCAGCTTTCTCAGTCTAACATTCTTACCTTCCTAATTACATATCATTATCTTTTTGCTTTTCTTCGATCCTTACAATTTCTTGTGTTTATTCTTGTAATTTTTCATTTATTTCTGATCATCCAGCTGATAATTCTTGATGTGCTTCTTGAATACTCCTCTGGGTTCTTTCATCAGATTGTTGCACATGTTATCACTGCATGTATTTGATGTGCTATTGATTGCGAGAGTTTCTCCACTGCCTCGACGAAGTCCTGATCTTCATCTTCTCCTTTCTTCTTATCTCTTTGACATGTCCCAGAGGCCATTCTTCTTTTCGCTCTTCTCTCTTTAAAAATATTGTACAATTTTCCCATACACTATTTCCATATACTGTTATCTATGTAAATGAGTATGACCATAAATATGAAACTGTTATAGAACAGTTTCATATTTATAAACCAGTTATAATGAAGAGAGACGTTATATTAAATCCTTGTATAAAACCTATTTATAACAGATAACAAACTGTCTGGATAAGAAAAAGAGAAAGAAATAGCTTAACTCCTCATAATCAGTATACAGCCAGCAGTACAATTTTATGTCATCCAGTATAATTTGGAGAAAGGAGGGAGAGGGAGAAAAAGGGAAAGATTTTAAAAAGAGCGAGGAAAGGGGGATGAAGTGGAATGGGCTTGCTCTGGCCTGCAGGGCCTATTCCGCCCTACTCTCCAAGGTTTTCCCAACACCTGGAGAGGCTTTTCTTTTTCAAAGTAGCCCATCATCACCACCTGACCTTTGTAGGAATTGCCTGCTGGGAGGGTCAGGACTCCCAGCTTCCCTTCCACATTTTGAGGCCTTGCCTCTGTGTCTCTTGCCCAGTGCCTGGTCACCACGGGGACAGTTTACTGCCTTGGCTGCCTCCTCTAGACCTCAGTTAAGAGTTCTTCTGCTCTGATGGACTCCATGCCAAAGAGACCTTCCTTCTCATTCCGTGAGTTTCATCACCTGTCTTTTCTCCACCCACTGACCAGGTCAGGCCAAGTGAGAAAAGTTTTTCCTGATGTTTCCAGAAATGTCCTTCCTTTCCTCCAAATCTCTGTTCCCTGCTTGGGGAAGGGGGAGAGCTTGACCTACCCACTATCTCTCTTGCTGGTGTATTAGCATTTGTATGAAGGTGGGCTGAGATACATCTGGAAAGCCATTGACTGACTTCCTTCTCCCTGTCTGGGAGGGGGGGAACTTTTAAAACTGTGAATGAAGGTTTTGCTCATTTCAAACCTCCAAAGGAAAAATGCATTCTTCATAGAGGTCATTGATTCATAGGCTCACCATGAGTCAGAAGTGACTTGAGGGCACTTAGCACACATATACATAGCATTCCCCAGTACTTCAGTATATGCATAGTCATAGCATTAGTAATTACATTGAGAATTGAATGCAACTAATCTAAAATAATAATAATGTGAGGTTATTTTTTATTACATAGCCCAGAAACCCTAAGTGAATAAATAAGCCATAAGTGAATAAATAATGTACATAGATGGTGTTAGGCTGCACAGACAGGAAGAGTACAGTGTTTGCTGCACAGGGCTGTATTTGCTGCACATTCCAAGTTAAGAACAGATAACATGATAATGAAATTGAAATGTAAATGAACTCTTTATTAAGTTCCTACAAGGTTTCTAACCAAATTAAGAATTATAGAGAGGGAAAGTTTGAAGAAGAATGGAGTCCATAATTATTTTTTTTGCTAATTTAGCCTCTGTCTTTAGAACTAACCAGATGTCTGGTTAGGAATCAGTCATGGAGGGAAATACCTGCCTTGCTTGATGCATGGCCGTTTCAATACAACACACTGTTGGACTCCTCTCCTTTGCCTGGAGATATCAACAGAGCTGGTAATATGAAATTCACACTTGACTCAGGAGCAAACAAAAGATCATAATCAAAGGTGTTGACATTTGAAGGTTGCAGCATACTCCAGTGGTAGGGTGAGGTTCAGAGGGGTTTTCCCATTGGGACAGTGTTTGGAAGTAATTAGGGATGGGCATGAACCAGGAAACTTGCATGCCCAGTTTGTGAACCATTAGCCACCAAATGAACTGGTTTGGTTTGTGAAGTTTGTGATGCCGTAGAACAACTCCCCAGTACGCTAGAGACACCACACTCATTGGGGATCTCCAGCTGACTCTCCTTGCCCTCCAATTTTGGTGAGGATTGGATTTACGGGGTCCAAGTTATACACCCCAAAGAAGATGCCCTCAGGAAAGTGCTTTCTTGGGAAATGACAGGTGCAGGTTCAGGAGTGTATAGAGCAGATTCTGTACAAGCTAGAGACATCAAAGTCACATGGGACCTCTCCCAGATGCTTCTCTACATGCCCTCCAAGTTCTACACCCCTGTTGCTTTGAAGTTTGGCAAACATTTAGATTGCATGGAGACAGTCTGTCTGGAAATGCATCCATTCACAAACTTCCATGAACAGCTCAAAAGTTCGTGGAAAGTTTGTGCCAGTTGACCTTCCATGAACTTCACATCATGAACCACAAACCAGCCAAAATTCATCAAGAATTTTAGTTTGTGAGCTGGTTCATGCCCATCCCTAGAAATAATCACCAGACAGATTGGCACCATCACATAAGAGCCTACACATATCACTACCCAGCACCTGTGGGGGATGTCATGTAGACTTGGAAAATTATTATATAAATGATGGGTATTTTCAAATGTTATAGAAATGGTTCAGTTGTTATGATGGACACTGGTTCTGATGGTGTTCCCTCTGCCCAAAGTAACATGCTTTCCCCTGAGATAGAAGAAGGCATGTTTTATTTAGAATGCATAATTTATCTGAGCACTGTTCACTTTCATGTGTGAAAGAACCAATAATAATGCCACAGATGGACCTTTTGTATCCCTTTGTACCACTTCAGACATGCTGCTGTTCAGTGGAGTCCATTCATACCTGAAGCTGTAAGTCATCAGTTGTCATGAGAAATCAAGAGATGCACATTCATGTCTGCAAACCGGTCTGCAAAGAATAATTGCTTCCTTCTGCCTGTGAATATCTGCTTTACTCTTACAGCACTGTGATCCTCAAATGCATTGTTGATTTTTAAAAAGAAATTAAACCTCACATGTTTGGGCTGTTATGAAAGCCTCTCTTTGTTGATTTCTCTCAAAAGGCCCTAGTCATTCAGTTTAAAGAGTGAAGATAAGGTGCTCCGGCTGTCCCGTCGTGCCCCTTTTATTCATGTGTCCTTGAAAAAAGCAAATTGTGCACATACTGAGAAGTATCAATATGGAGAAAAGTATACAGGGAGACCATTTCAGGGCAGAATTCAACAACTAGATGCAAAGCAGCTATCAGAACTGCAACTATTGCTTCTGACACACAGAGTGGCTGTGGTGTAAGAGGAGACTGACATAGTTCAAATATTCTCATTTCAGTGTAGCAAGTCTATTGTTAGAAATGAACCTTTATTTCTACACCAGTTTCTCATTCTAAAAGCTACTGGTTTTTCAATGTTTTTTGCATTCGTTTCATAGAAATGACATGTAATGTGTAAAAGGAACGCAGAAATAATCGGTAACGGTCATGAAATTATTGTCAGCGATAGATCAAAATCAAAAGGGGCAAAAACACTCAACCCTGAAAACGAATTAAGTATATATTTTGAGATTTACTTTTTTATTATTATTGTCAGTTACAACATACAAATAAAATTTTGTCGTATCAGCTTATCCTCAATGTGATGGGATGATGGTTTTTAACTAATATGCCATCCATTATTCCCTCTAGTAACTTACTCTGGTATGTTTACTATGTGAAATGGTAGAAATCATTGGAGGTTGTGGGTGGGGGGTGAATTGTGGTGCGGAGGGAAAGAGATGTCTCTCCTGCTTCACAGGTGTACATGAAACTGCCTGATATGGAGTCAGGCCAGTGATCTATCAAGCCTAATACTGTGTCTACGCTGGGTGGCAGCTGCTTCCCATGATCTCAGGTACAGGCCTTTTGAAATTACTTATTCCATGATCTTTTCAACTGGAGATACTGCAGCATTTGGAACAAATGGAGATTCTAACCACTGAGGCACAGCCCTTCCCCAACTTCTCTACTGCTTCTCACTTCAAAGTAGGTTGCTGCTTAGCAGTGGCAAAGCAGCGCTGGGGTATTCAAGACCTTTAACTGGCTTTAGAGTTTTACTCTCAGTGACCAATCTCAATACATACACCATGATCTCCAACTAGATTTTGCATCAACCAGCAAATGTTGTTCAGGTAGAAATATCCTTAAATAAATTATTGTGTGTGGTAAGATCTGGTGTAAGCACACATGATTTAATGTGGTAAGCAGCATTTTATCTCTGCAGATTTCGTCTGGTGTGAAAAATGGAAGCTCTGGTCAGACCCTTTTAATAGCTGTTTTTCTGGCAGCTGCTACTTGGACTGTATTGTTACGCTCTTTCTTGTTGCCATTCTCCTTGGTAGGCCCTCCCCATATGACGGGTCTTCAACAGGGCTGCCCACGCCCCCTGACAGCTGTTTTGATGTTGTTGTACATTTTCATGCCTGTAAAATCTGCCATTTGCGACAGTGGGTAATGATAGACCCCAAAAGTACTTTCTGCCAGTGAACCGAAATGAAAAGATCTTGCAGCTTTCTGTGTCTATCGATAGCTATAAAAATGTGCTAAGAAATCAAGCATATTGAGAAGCTGTGTCTCCAAAATAGCAAAATGTTTTGTTTCCTGCTGTTGACAAATGGAAACATTGTAGTGGTTAATGATGGTGGACTCTAATCTGGAGAACCAGATTTGATTCCCCACTCCTGGATGACCTTGGGGGCCAGTCCCAGTTCTCTCAGAACTCTCTCAGCCCCACCTACCTCACAAGGTGCCTGTTGTGGAGAGAAGAAGGGAAGTCACTTTGAGACTCCTTAGGGTAGAGAAAAGTGGGCTATAAAACTGAGCTCTTCTTCTCTTCTACTTTTCATGGATGATCATGTATATCAATTTCCTCCTAAGCTTGTTGGCAAATTTTAACAAATAATGGCTTGCATCCCACCTAAAATTTCCATGGACACAAGAAGGGGCATTATGTACATATGTGGTGTCAAGTCACAACCGACTTAGGGCAACCCCAGCAAGGGGCTTTTAAGGCAAGTGAGTCTGTTTGCCATTGCCTTCTTCTGTGAGTCTTCCTTGTTGGTCTCCCTTCCAAGTACCAACCCTTCTTACGTTCTGAGATCTGACAAGATTGTACTATACCATGCCACCTTCTCTCCCGCATGGAAATTAACTATGTGTTAAATTCAAACTGTAGTTGAACTTCTAGTGAGAAGAGAAGAAGATAAGAGATTGGATTTATATCCTGCTCTTCACTTGGAGTCTCAGAGTGGCTTACAAACTCCTCCCCTTCCCCTCCCCTCCCCACAACAGACAGCCTGTGAGGTAGGTGGGGCTGAGAGAGATCTGAGAGAACTGCTCTTTCAAGGACAGCTCTGTCAGAACTATGGCTTGCTCAAGGTCATCCAGCAGCTGCAAGTGGAGGAGTGGGGAATCAAACCTGGTTCTCCCAGATTAGAGTCCATGCACTTAACCACTACACCAAACTGGCTAATTATTGCCTCCCATATTTAATTTATATGTGCAACACTTGCCACAAGCAGGCATGTGTAGAAGCCTTAGAAGAATCTGCTATATGGCACACCGTCAATTATCTAGGGAAATGTAATTTGCTTATAATGATCCTGGGTTGATTTAATTAGTGTGTCTACATTCTTCTATCAAGAGATACTGCAGGAGATTAGCCTGGGGCAGGATTCAAAACTGTGTTGGGAAAGCTGGGAATTGGCAGGTATGGGAGATAACAACCAATCAGTGCCTTAAGTATTAACGTGGGAGATTCCTAACTTACACCTGCCTTCAAATCACTTCCTCCAGCCTTGAATTTATCCCATAATTAAGGTAAATGTGTGTGGCCATTGTGTCATGCAGGAAAGCACCTTCCACAGGTGTGGAATGTCTGCAGTCTCAGTATTCAGAGAAGTGATCATGAAGTCTTCACAAAGACCTTATTTTCCTATAGTGAGAGGCTTAAGACTGCTTTGGATATTATGCCAGAAGATTAGGGACATACCTCCAATCATCATTGACAGGTGCCCCCCCTCCTTCTAGTGGCTTAGTCCCACATCCCTGTGGGCCATGCTTCAAGACAGTCTGGCAAGATGGTGGTTGCTGCCAGCCCTAGGGAGTATGGTGACCACGTGTTGGCTTTTCCCCAAGGCTCTGGGCATGTGCAGAATGCCTTTTACTCACCACTGAATAACCACTGTCAAACTCTTGTCCTCACACACTCCTCCCCACTGTGACTAGGGCTAAAGGCCTCAGGAGAAGCAACACTCAGGCAGGTTTCAGTGCCAAAACATTTCTCAATGAAAACTGAAGTAGTTTACTACAGAAGGACAAAAGGTGAGAGGGTATAAGAAGATTAGGGACATACCTCCAGTCATCATTGACAGGTGCCCCCCCCCTCCTAACAGCTTAGTCCCGCCTCCCTGAGGGCCATGCTTCAAGACAGTGTGGCAAGATGGCGGCCGCTGCCAGCCCTGGGGAGCATGGTGACCATGTGTTGGCTTTCCCCCAAGGGTGTAGCACCTGGCCACGGTTTGGGGGATGGAAGGGGATGGGAAATGGAGTCCAGGGTGTTTTGAAGCTTTTTTTGGTGCAAAAGGGGCTTTTGTGATTATGTTTGGGGAATGCTTTGAAACCAAAAGGGGGGCTGGGAGCATGTGTGAAAACTGTGCTTGTGCTGTTTAGTGCAGACTGGCCCAGGGAGATCCTGGGGAGATTCTGGGGAGACTCTGTGGAGCACCCCACCCCAGACAGAGCCTAGGGACCCCTTGCATGCCCCCCTCCCTCTGTAAGCCCCAGAGCCAAAAGCAGTGGGTTTGCATGCTTGTGCTGTTTTGTGCAGACTCCCCCAGGGAGATCCTGGGGAGATTTTGGGGAGCCCCCACCCCAGGCAGAGCCTAGGGACCCCCCAACACTTGCATGCCCCCCACCTCCCTCTGTAAGCCTCAGAGAGAGCAGAAGCATGGCCTTACCTAAACCTGAGGAAAATTTCCCACTGTAAACAAAGGATGCAACTCCCAAATAGTATGAATTTCACTCCAGTTTTCTGCTGAGTGTTCTCACTTATCACTGTGGACATTAATGAGGACAGGAACAAACAAGAACCAACCAAAAAGCCTAGGGAGAAAGGGTGTCAGGAGGAAACTGAAAAGAATGGATTTGATCAGTAAGGGGCTATCTGGTTCAGCTCCAGCCATCATTCTACTTCCCTTCCGTCATTACTTTCCAGGCAACTGGGACAAATCTATATGCATATTTTCCCTTATAACTCTACAGTCAAAAGGGATAAAGGCTTACTTATTATTTTTTTAATGAAAGCTAGGGATTTGGGCTGTGGCAGATTTCTGTGAGGTATTGTTCCTCAAATGCCCTTCATTGCTTCATTTTTGGGAAACCTGTGATGATCCAGTGAGGTTTTTGACATTTAAAAAATCAGCTTGGGTTGCTTAATTTGGCTCATATTTCTCCCCAAATGATATATTTAGTAGCACACTTAGTAGAGTGGGCTCCAGAGATGATATTTTGCAGATAGTGTAGTAACAGCCTATGGACTCAATAACATCTATTTTATTCATGTTCTAAAGCATGTTGGGTCTATTTCTGCATTACCCAACAGAAGATAGCCATGTTTGTACATTATCTACTTTCAGCAGCCTTTGGGCTGAAACGGAACGAGCAACTGAGCAAAGACAGGGTCTGTATAAGTTCCCAGAGATCTGATTAGCTCTGACTAGCCAAGTCTTCTCAAGTATAGTTGCTGACCTCTTGGTGGGCCTTGAGGTCTCCTGGAATTACAAATGATCTCCAGACCACAGAAATCACTTCCCTTGGAGAAATGGCTGCTTTGGAGGTTGGACTCTATGGCATTATGCCCTGCTGAGGTCCCTCCCTTCTCCAAACCTTACCCTCCCCAGACTCTGCCTCCAAAATCTCCAGTTATCTCCTAACCTAGAGTTGGCAACCATATGTCAGATCTTGAAATCTAAGCAGGGTCAACCATGGCTAGTACTTGTATGGGAGACCACCAAGAAAGACTGAGGTTGCTATGTGGAGGAAGACAATGGCAAAATACCTGTGCTCATCTCATGCCTTGAAAACCCCATGGTTCTGGGATCACCATTTATTGGTTTTGACTTGATGGCATGCAATTACAAGTTCCTGCTTCTGAACAACAAGGTACCCCCTGAAGACTCTTACAATTTTGTTATGTGCCATCTCTTGCCTTTCCAGAAGGCAATTGTTTATGTAAATATAGGTAGTCTGCAGATAGCAGAAGGATATCAGACTTTTCCACCTGGTTGCACTTTTTTGTTCATATCCTGTTTAGGGATTTTCTGAATTGTTTGGTAAATCAAAGATGAGAACATCTGCCAATTTCTGTGTATACCCCTGAGATAATTTATTCTGCAGTGGACTCTTTATAAGCAATTTGAAAGACCCTTTTCAAACTGCCTTGGTATTCTGTATTAGTAGCTAGTTGCCAATGGATATTTTCTGTCATTTCAGACAGACCTGTTTTAGTAACTGGCTGCTAGTGGAATTTATTTACCTGTTCATACAAACCTGCTTGCTTTGGGTTAGCAAAGTGTGGCTGAGCCACTTTTGAGGGAAACTGCTTTTTTCTGTTTTCAGCCCCTTTGTTGTGTTTCTGAATCACTGTGGTCTGCTGTTTAAAATGTCCATAGAGCTTCCTACATTGCCGCTTTTCCCTGACTTTTTTAGTGTTCTAAGCTGAACATGATAGAGCTAGGCTGCTATAGCATTTCAGCGCTACAGCACTGAAATGGACTGCAACTCTTCTTAGGATGGATTTGAGATGCAGGCTGGGGCCTGTCTAGACCCCTTAGAGAAAAGGGTGACCTACAGATCCTTCAAATGTTGAAGACCAATTTGAGCTGGTTGAACTGTGTTTCAGAGGGCTGCTTTAATATTTCTGTGATTCTAAATGTAACACTGTATCTAAAGGTGTAGTTATTAGGATAAAAGTAATTGTGTGCAGTGAACAGTAATTCAGCAGGCATAAGGCATACTGCACAGCTGATCTAGTAAAAAAGGAACTGTCAGGAAGAGCCTATTAATGTTATATAGCCGTAAGGGCTTAAGCAACTGCTCACGCACAAGCGCTCCATCCAAGACACATGCAAGAGGCAAATCCTTTCAAGGCATAGACGCCCCACAAATTAGGGTTGCCAACCTCCAGGTGGTGCCTGGGGATCTCCTGGTATTGCAGTTGATCTCCGAACTACAGAGATACGTTCCCCCAGAGAATATGGCTGTTTTGGAGGACGGAATCTGTGGCATTTACCCTGCTGAGGTCCTTCCCCTCCCCAAACCCTCCAGCTTCCAGCCCCCAGATCTCCAGCTATTTCCCAATCCACAACCCTATTCCATGATGCATATTTCTGTGGGAAAGCTAGGGATGGCACTGATGAAATTCAGAACAAGCACTTACGTCACAGCATAGAATTTTCCCATTAATCTTGTTACAGCCATCATAAAGTGAATCCTTGACTCAGTTAAATATGCTCAGAATTATGCGGTCCTGAGCAGGATTGCACTGTAATAAATGGCTGCAGTATGTGTTGTTTCATGCAGTTGATCAGAATGAATGCCCGTTTAAGTTGAATGTCTTGTCTTGTGTGAAATAGGCTGTATACTCATATGTACATGCTTAGATGTTTATTAAAATAATATAGTGTCTTGCTGATCTGTTAGGGTTGACAAGGTGGTTCTGCATTTGGCTATAGCTGGGGCCTTATCTGAGGGAAAACAGGTAACGTTTATGTGAAGGAAGGCTTACCATGGCAATAGCTGTGTTCTGTCTACTAGTTTCCAGTGGGGGTAGGGAAGTTGTGTTAGTCTGTTGCAGTAATAACAAAAGAAGAATCTTGTGGCATCTCTAGTGAGGAGACAAGTTAACCCAGTCAAACTGCATGGGTGGGATTGCGACCTATTAATGTTCTTGGTAGGGGTGCACTATGGAGATCCATAAGATTTCTTCCCAGAAATCGCAGCAACCTAACCATAAATTAGGGTTGCCAACTCTATGTTTGGAAATTCCTGGAGCCTGGGAAAGTCAGGGTTTGGCAAGAAAATGGACCTTGGCAGGGTATAATTTCATAGATTCTACCTTACAAAGCAGCCATTTTCTTCAGGGGAACTGATCTCCGTAGTCTGGAGATTATATGCGATTCTGGGAGATTACCAGGCCCCACCTAGAGGTTGGCAACAATACAATAAATCCAGAAGTTCTCCCCCCCATTGATTTAGTTGCACTGAATGGCAAATGAAGGTGCTGAATACTTATCTAATGTATTTAGAAATTTAAGTCAAGGACTATACTTTCTCCTGGTGGTATCACCATTGCATTGCCTTTTCATTATCAAGGAGGAAAACTCTAGGGCCGATTTTGCACAAGGAGCTGCACCACCGTCATGCCTTCCTTTGCCCCATTTTCATTGGTCAATTTCCCACTTGAAGCCGCATGGCCACATTTTAACCTGAGGTTTCACGATCCTGTTTTTTGATGATGACAAAACTGCGGGGAAAATCGGGTGAAGCTGCGGGTCAAAATGCGGCTGCACGGCTTCAAGTGGGAAATTGACCAGTGGAAATGGGGCAAAGTCTGGAGATTATATGCGATTCTGGGAGATTACCAGGTCCCACCTAGAGGTTGGCGCGTGACGGTGGCGCAGCTCCTTGTGCGAAATCGGCCTAGGTCACTTCTACTGCATCATTTGGTAGGAGTTAATATGTACTGTTGTAGTAGTTGCTAAAAAAAAAAGAAAGAATCTCAGGTCAAGATCTAGGGACAAGGAGGTCAATGGACACAGTAATGACTTCTGGAAATGTTGGCAGGAGGAAGCATAGAATAATACATTCGGTAGAGTTTTTGTTGGAAGTTCCCAGTGCGATGTCCCCTGTCTCAAACCTCCAGACTGAGTGAGAAGAGAAGCTAGACAGGCACACTGACCTTTCTTCTTGTCTTTACTCTTCTGCCACTGTTCCCTTTGAAATGCAGATTGTGTTCTCAGGCACCATTTCCCCTTTCTTCTTCTCTCTCACTCCAACGAAGACAAGCTCTCTTCCAGCACACACTAAGAGAGGGACATGCAGTCCTCTCTTGGCGCCATGAGGCAGATGGGCCTCTCGTCATCTGCTTCCATCCTTTAGCTATAGGGTTGCCAGCCTCCAGGTGGGGCCTGGGGATCTCCTGCTTTTACAACTGATCTCCAGCTCACGGAGATCAGCTCCCCTGGAGAAAATGGCTGCTTGGAAGGGGGGACGGTATGGCATCATACCATGCTGTGGCCCCTCCCCTCCTCAAGCCCCACCCTCTCCCAGATCCACCCCCAAAGTCTCCAGGTATTTTCCAACCCAGACCTAGCAACCCTATTTAGCTAGTAAGTTAGTACTCTATGATATCTCTGCTTTTTCCTATCCAAAGTGTACTTCTCAAATAAAGAGATAAGTATTTCTCTTCTAAACTTGCAACGTGGCTCTGTGTAACTTTGTAAGCTGAGTAACCTGGTAAAATGGCATTGCTGTGTTTGTACCTTTATTTAAGCATTCTGCTAGCTAGTGTTGACTGGACTAACCATGCCACTTAATCTCAGTAGTTTTAACCTGCGCTTCCATAGAACTGGCATTCCTGTGTGAACTAAAATTGTACTAAAAATCCATTCAGGTCACTCCTTCAGTTTAATGTCTGTTGCTAGGGCCATTTATGAATTCTCAGAGATGGACACAAATTACCTCCTCATGACTCACTGTCTGAAGTTTCTAAAGCAAGTGGCTGAATTCTGAAGACAAAAGCACTTAAGGTGTCTTAAGGGGGAGGGGGTATGGGTTTCCGCTGACTGCCTCTACTCACTGCAGACCTCCACTATGCTGTTCCCGGGGTTCAGTTTACCCCCAGGAATAGCACAGTGGGAATCCAGAAACAACATTTCTGGGGGCTCAGTGAGGCTGCAATAGGAGCGGGAATCTGCAGAAATGACTGAACCTTCTTATTAAACCTTAAGGACACTTTTTTCATAAGTGTATGGTCTAACCGTCTGTAAGAATGAGTCTATTTAACACAGTGATTAGACTTTTTTTTAGAGAAAGGAATTTTAAAATAGAGTTTAAGAGGGAAAGATTAATGCTGGTATGGGTAGATAATACTCTGGCAGGCTTATATATGGGATGTATGTATGTCTCTTTAAGGTGCCACAAGACTTGTGTTCATATTTACCGCAAGACATCTGCTCCTCTGTTAAATAAGCATGCGTAGGCTCTATTTCCTTGCCTCCTCACAACAGCCGTGTCTTCCAGGCAGCCTTAATGTTCCAGTTTCATTTCACTGTTACCATCCGCTGCCCCCCCCCCAATTTCCACACAACTTTGTTAGCAATCCCTTGCTGTCCCATTTTTTCCTATGTTTTTCCACCACTCTTTCTGAAACTTGTTTCCCCCATGGTCGTTTCCCCCCTGAAATGGCTTCATTTGATTTTTTTCTGTTTTCACCAGTCTGAAATGCCTGTGACGTTTGGAAGTGCTCCGCCCTCCTCATCATTTTGTCTTTGGGTGGGTGATGATTTCTTTTCTTTTTTTTATATGCTAGTATTACAGCAACCCTGCTGTAGATTGAGCACGGGCTCAAAAAACAAAAGGTCCGAGACAAGAGTATTCCTCTTGCACAGGGAGCTCTGTGGTGGTGGAGCATGCCTTGCTGCCAGAGCAAGAGTCTTTGTGCCAAAGGAAGGGTCTGTGCTGGCAGAAGAGAGATTGTGTGCTCACATTCTGTCTGCTCTTACTGTGATGGCCCCGTCACAGCTGCAAGTTGTGAGGACAAACATGAAAGAAGAATGGTTTATATAACCACCCTCCTCATTATAGTTTTCAGTACAACTGCAAAATATTGATAACACAGGACTTGGGAAGTTTACTTGTCTGGGTAAATAAACGGGATATAAATTACCGCTTCATGAAAGTTGATGGATTTCCACTCCCTAGTAAATGACACTGGACAAATGATAGTTGTAAATGATATTTGCCTCCTGAGTTAAGTTCAAATCTATTGTTAAGGCCCAATATTGGGGTCAGGTCACACTGCCGTTTTGATCGGAATTTGCTGCTGTTTACTTGCGCATGTCAGTTTCACGTTCACACGTGCCAATCCACCTCCCGCCGCGAAGCGGGCTTACTCGTGCAATGCTTCTGGGTTTTCCTGACCCCTGGAAAAACTAGTGTTTTCCTGGCACTTCCGCTTTGATTGCACAATTTCGCCTATGTGGACAGCCCCTCTCTCGCAAGGATTGCGATTAGGGCCGTCTGAACGTTCTTGGTTTTTTTTTTTTTTTTAAAAAAAGCTCCCGGTTTGAGCGCTTGAGCAAACATGCGCTTAATAAATCCATTTAAAGTTTAATACTGGATTTATTAAGCGCATGTTTAGTCAAGCGCTCAAACCAGAAGCTTTAAAAAAAACCAAAATGCACAACGATGGCCCTGGAGGTGGGAACGAGAGGTGGGGACTATGGCAGCCTGGATGGGGCCGGCAAGGAGGATGGCGGAGACAGTGGAGTCTATTTTTGTGGGTCAATGGCGGCAGCAGTGGCGGCAGCACCCTGACCCAAAGTGTCGGCAGGAGCAGCAGCTGCCCAAGCCTCCCCGTGGCCGGCAGGATCGCCTGGAAGGACGGCGCAGCAGCAGGCAAGCGGGTGCTGGGAAAGAGGGGCTGGCTGCATGTAGACAGCCCAATGCGAATAAAAATGTTCCCGATTTTAATAAACCGGGAACAAAGCGCATGTCATTTGCAGTGTGACCAGAGCCTTAGTGTTCCTTTATCTGTCGTTGCTTTAGATGGGATGGCTCTTAGATTGAATGGACAAGAATAGGCTTCAGTTTAGTACTCGTCTATGTTCTCAGTGGAGGAGTCAACCCACCATGAGCTTCTCTGTTAATGAGCTCATTATTAAGACTGTCCATCTTTCCCCCATAATAATCCAGTCAGTGTCTTTAGGGTTTTCAGGGTTTTGCATTTCATAAGAAACAGTGTGCAGGTGGGTAATGGATCATGGAATGCACAAATTAATTTATGTTAAAAAGGCCAACATCTTTTGCATAAGTAGAAAAGAGGAATGGAACAGAACAGGAACCAGAGTAGTTAATTGCAGAGGCCATTAAAAGTTACCCTGTTTTGTGGCTGGACGCCGAAGATGTACTTTAAGTGTGCCCAATGGGATTTCTGCTTTCCTCCCTCCTTTGAACCACAGAGCACCACGCAATGTCTCAAATGGATTTTGAAGCTCTGTCAGGTTTTTTTAAAGCATGGCTTTCCATGTAGGAACTGCTGCTGGAGCGTTAACTTATGTAAAATCTTTCCTTCATCTTGGAACTTAAGGAGGCACAATGTAGAAGGTCCCCCATCCAGGTCCTAACCGAAACAAGGCTGCTGCATTATGTACCTTCAGACTACACCCTAAGACAAGCCAAATACTTCTTCCTCTGGAGGAAATGAATCAGAGAGCATCATATATCTGACTGTGAGCTTGGCCCTATCATGATTGATGGGGTCCTTTTCTTTCTTCCTCTGTTACTTGCTCTAAAACAGCAAGCAACTGGGAGAGCTGAGCTGCCTAGGGATACACATTTGCAGGGAATCCCACCCCCCTTGTGGACTCCCCTATTTTCTCCCCAAAACTCTCCCCAAGAATTTGGGGTTCAGGTATAATCTGCCACCACTCAAAGATCCTGTAAGCTTTGCTCCCCCCAAACCCCTTAGTGCCTTGAGTCACCAAGAAGGGAGGAGCCTGTGAGTGTCTCCCAGCAGCTAGGTGAGGGAGCAAGAGTTTCAGTGCACCCAAACACCTTATAAGAAAAGGTCGTTATTAACTAACATACATTCTACAAAAAGGGGCCAATATAGATGATACCAGCACCTGATGAGAGTTCACAGATAAAGACACAAACTCAAAAGAAAATAACTATCTAGCCTAAAGTGGAGGTATTATTGTGTTGCATCCTTAGCATCCCCCCCTTTGAAGGACGGGCTTGAGAGGACAAGTGGCTCCCTGGAGTTTACGCTTCCCCTGGCTGTCTCCCTGTTTCTCAGCATCTTCCTGTTTCTTCATACTTTCCACAAACAGGCTGTTTTAATTAGTTTCCTCCTAGCTGGGTGGATCTCTGTGGGTTTCCATTTTAATTTTTTTTTAATAAAATACCTCTTTTCCAAAGAAATGAGCCACAGACCTGGCTTTCCTCCACCACAATGGAGGCATGGCCTTTGTGTGGGTAGGAGGCACTCATTGAGAACCAGTTGCCTCCATCGTAAAAGGATGCTCAGCTTGGACCTTCCCAACATTTTGCGGCTGGCTCCAGTGACATGAATGCCTATCTTCTGTTAACCACAGCAAAATGTGTGCAGTAATACTAAATACCAGGGCTTTTTTTGTAGGAAAAAACCAGCAGGAACTCATTAGCATAATAGGCCACACCCAATAGCAGACTCATTAGCCTATTAGATCACACCCCTGACAGCACAGCTCATTAGCATATTAGGTCACATCCTCATGCTACCAGAGGTGTGGTCATCCAGCCACACCCACCTTTTGCTTCTTATTCTGTCTACCTTGTTCGTTGTCAAAACCCAGGGCTTTTTTTGGAGCAGGAACTCCTTTGCATGTTAGGCCACACACCCCTAATGTGGCTAATCCTGATGAGTTTCTGCTGTTGGGTGTGGCCTATTATGCTAATGAGTTCCTGTTGGGCGTGGCCAACATGGGAGCCAGTTGGAACTCCGTTCCTGTGTGTTCCTGCCCCAAAATAGCCCTGCTAAATACTAAAATTAGTCATATCCACTTTTGTTCATTCCTGTGAGTTGATCTCACTGATTTCATATCAAAACATTTCCCCCAGTTTTTTTAGTTTACATCCTACAGTGTTAAAATTACATGGGAGTACAAAGTCCATTTAAAAATCCAGTACACTTTTACAACCCCTTCCAGTAAAACAGTGAGTCGCATGTGTGAATCAGATAAGGAATTCAGTTTCAGTAAATTTCAGCTTGCATCTTCTTCATGGCAGTTGTCTGTAGCTGACAGCTTTTATTCTTTCAGCCAGATGCTGATATGATTTTTGGACTCAACAGAAATGTCAGTTCACTCAGCAGTATTTTAGACAAGGTTGTAAAATTTATCCTCCTCTGTAAACAAGCTAGTGGGTCACATCATACATAGCAATCATGTAATAACAGAAATAGAAGTATGACCTGAGGAAGCACCAATCCACTTTAGAATGCCTGATTTTTTTCACTTCTACATTAGTTGCTGGAGGGACAGGGCAGTTTTGTGCTTACCTCACTTGTTGGACTGTATGTGTTCCCCCGCCCTTTCAGGTCTTTGGATCACCTGAGAGAGGGAAGAAGGATGTGTCACTGTGTCAGTTTTCTTTTCTTTGAGTCAGAGGTGCCAATGCAATTGAAAACCGCAGTAGCCATGCATTCAAGTATGATCTTCAAAGTGAAACCAGGACTTCCTATTTTAGATATGGCCACAAGCGTCACTAAAACCCTAACCTTCTAGTGATAGCTGGTGCAGTGTAGTAGTTAAGAGATAAAGTTTTGAACCAGGTAGACTGGCCAGCATCTACTCTCAACCCCTGGAAGCTTTGGGAAGACAGTCATGGGGATGGGAAGTATCCATCAGCATTGCAACATCACAGTGCTCTATGAGTCTCCTGTGACTACATGGTAAAACTATAGAGTTTCAGGGAATTCCTAGAGAGCTGTGATATCATGTCCAGGTAAAACCTGGAAGTGATGTCACACTAAGGCCCCAAGACCTTCTAAGGTGCCCCAAATGAGCAGAACTGGCTATTTCGACTCCAGAACCCCAGTTTTCTGGTTAATCATTTAAGACAGACAACTGTTCAGAAAGTAGATGATAGACATTAGAGGTTTTGATAAAGGAGAAATTGAGATTGTAATGTCATGCTTGTGCTGTATTGTAAAGTACAAAATATGCCTCAGGGATTAAAAAATAATCTGGTTTGTTCTGGAAAACCCAAAATTCAGACAGAAATAGCAAAATAGGTTTATTTTGGAACTGGGTGAACACTCCAACAAAGAGTTGGCTGGCTTGAGGTCTCCTGACAAAATGAAAATATATTGACGTTAAGGTAACAAAAATGAAAATAGCATGCTTTTGTACATTTCCAAGGATTGGTATATATTAATATTTTGGGAATTACAGGAGATCCTTTACGATTACTTTATAAAATATTGTTTTGAGAGATTTAGTGTTCAAAAAAGCTCATTGAAATAGTCGCATAGTTCAATAATTCTTCTACCTGAGCGTAGCGGTATATCACTTTGAGATGAGAGAACGCTGCTGTTCAGAACAATAATAGTTAAAAATGTTTTCAGTTTAAAACCAAAAATAAAATAACAAGCCTTAAATCTCTCCCCCTGCTCCCCTTAGAAAATGCCATCCAATTCAGACTCCCACAGAGGCCCTGGCAAACAAGCAGGCCCTGCAGCGCCTCCAGAACATCTCCAAGGAGGGGTTCTCTTCACTTCTTCAGGAACTCCATTCCACAGAGCTAGAGCCATGATGGGAAAGGCCAAGGTCTTCGATGATTCCAGATGGTTCACCCTAAGTGCTGGGGTAGCCAACAGATGGCTGCCTGATGTCCATAACTGGCACACAGGGATACATGGAAGGAGACAGTCCTTAAAAAAATGGTGCAGGCTTGGAATACTGTGTCAGGGTGGAATTACACATTGCCTTTGCAAATGCATATCCACAACCCTTCCCCCTCCAGTGGAATGGGTGTGGGGGTGAGCGACATTTGGTAAACAAAAAGGAGCAGGCAGGAAGAAGTGTCATACAATCCTTACCAGATGACTTCCCATATTTTCCACCTAGCTTGCCTCTGAACTTGGAGCCTGGCTGGAGGAGAAATGGTATTTGTAGTTGGGGAAGAGTTAAAGCAACTTCTTCCAGCAAATATCTATTCCAGTTTTTGTAGTAATGTTACAAACTATCATGGGACTGGGAACCTTGGATTTGCCTTGCCTCATGTAGCTCTTACTCTGTGTGCAGAACTATTGCAATGCCAATGGAAAAAAATTATCAGATGTGCACTAGGGAGACCCAGTGTTATCAATGTGTGGATGGAATACACATACACCGTAGACACATGTCTGCGTGACACTTTTCAATTCAAGCCTATGTCTACATTAGAGCAGCACAAATGTCACAAAACTACCTTCTGCCCCTGGCCTCTTCCACCTTTCCTAAGGAGCGGTTCATTTAGACTCTTATTCCTGTTGGAAATATGTGTGTGTTGCAAGGTCTAATTCAGTCATTATAGGGTTAATCTGTTTACCTTGTGTGCTATTGTTTAGACTGCCTGGAAGGAAACCTGGCACAGAGCCAATGAAAACATAGCCTGCGAAACTGAAGTCTGTTTACTCACAATCATTGGTTAATGTATTCAGGTGACTTCCTTCTAGGGGTCAAGAAGAAGAAGAATCTTCATTGCAGTTGTTGTGAGACTGTGTGGTCAGTCTGTTCTATAGTTGTAGAGATGTAGCCTTAGGTCTTTGTTATTTTGTAGATTTTCCTGTGTACCCTTCCCTTAGAAATAAAGATTTTTACACAGAAAGAAATGCTTCCTCTCCAGTGAAACACAGATCCATTGCAAACTGTGAATATCTAAGTATTTTTGCCAATTTTTCCAACAATTCCCAGCTTGTAAAAACCTATGCCATGATCCACAAACCAACAGTAAGGGATCTTTCTGAGTAAATGTGAAAGCACCACAGCAAGTTTGGTCATAGATCAAAATCAGTAGAAAAGAGTTCTGTTCATTTTTTAAGTTGAATTAAAATGGAAACTAGTTGTGGTGCCAGGGTATGGTGGAGGAGCATGAACAAAATGGAGATCATCTTGTAATGCCAGATGTAGTTCCCTGTTCAGCCATTAACTTCATTGGGTGACAATGGACAGTCCCCATCTCTCAGCATAACTTGTTTTTTTAGGGGAGCTGTAAGGATAAAATGGTGAAAACTTGTGTAAATCTTGCTGCTAGGTTACATGGAGGACTGATGGGATACAAATGTGAACCATGGATAGGAGCTTACTCCTTTTATTTACTTATATGTTTATATCCCACACTTCTCCACGGGGACACTATTCTCCCTTTTTCCATCTTAGCGTCACAATGGGTGAGTTCAGACTGGCAGTCTGAAGCGGGAGAGAGTTGTGGCAAAAAAGCCCTGGAGCAAACTGTTCCGGGTTTTACCAGTCACACTGCGCCGACTGATGGGGGAGCATACTGGGAGGAGATGGGCAGGAATGTTCAGACTGCTGGCCCGGAGGCTCACCTTTAAACGGCTTTTCCTTGGTAATTCAGCTATGTGTGCATGTGCGTATGTACACATATGCACTCATATGCATAAATGCATCCGGCCAATTTGGGGAGGATCCCGTTGTGCTGGCACTGCATTGGGTGGTAGAGAGGAGCACAGCCAATCATATCGCTGCTGCCTTATGTGCAACATGGGTTGCTCCCGGCTTTTCGGGTTGGCGTTCACACTTCCCGGAAGTGGAATGAAGCGGGATAAACAGGCTCTCAGGGCTTTGCTACTGCTTTTACCCGGTATCTTTTAAATGCGGGAGCGAAGTGGAACAGCACGGGTTGATTACGGGTGGGGAACACCAGGCAGATGTGCCTGTGTGAATGCCCCCTTTAATCTGCTTGTGAAGTGTGGCTGAAACGTGACTATAGTGGGGCAAACTGCCAGTCTGAACTCAGCCAATGACAACCCTGTGAGGTGGGTGAGGCTGAGAGTGTGTGACTGGCCCAAGGTCACCCAGAAAACTTCCATGGCACAATAATAATTCAAACCTTGGTCTTCTGAATCCAGAGTCTAGTCTAAACAGTATACCTCATTGGCTGTCTATACATGTTGGCTTTCTTTCAGTAGCCAGAATACAGTTACCCAAAGTGGATTTGGCATAGCCCCATACTGTGCCATTTTACTCATTTTACTCACTCATTTTACTCACCTCTTAAGGAAGAGGTAATATGAGGCCAATGATGTTCCATTCATAGTTAGGTTTAGTACTATAAAAACACTGAGTATATTTTAAGAGGATTATAATGCCAGTCAACTTTAAAAGAGCAGAACTAGAAGGAAAAGGTTGAAAAGGCAGAGGGGCAGCACTAAAGAAGATAAAAAAACACAGATAAAAGTCTGTAGGCTATTTGCTGTAAAACATGGATTCACAGAGGCATATCCTTTCCTTTCCTGCAAGGACCAGAAAAGTAGTAATGCCTCTAGCTAATGCAATGTGTGACTAAACCAAACAGAACTGTCAGTACTGAGAACTGATGCACAGTGTTTCATGTACACGGGATTAAGAATTATATTATTACATGATATATGTCTTAGAAACTGGTTTATATGGATTTGACTTTAGTGCATAAAGGTTGGAGCCAACCAACTTTTCTGCTCGTGAAAATATGGATGAGGTCTACTTTGACCTGTATAGTCAAAAGCCATGAGGGATAGAGGCTGTAGTAAGGGAAAACAGGAAGTGAGTGAAAAAGCTTGTCCGATACAAGCCCATGGTTGTAGAACAACAAAATGTAAAGGTACTTGATCGCACTGATTTCCATGGGCTTAAGCACATTTAATTAAAAATTGAACTATGGGTTGGATCCACCAATTTTTCAGCTGGTGAAAAAGGAAGGAGGGGGGTCCTCTGATTTCCAAGAAACCTATACTTGGGGGTCATGGGATCTTCATCTACAAAAGCCATATGGTTCAGGGGTTGTAGTAAGGAGGGAATTTGGTGTGATGGAGTGAAAAAGTTGACTGGATCTCTAACCTCATGGATTATTGTTGGGATAAAATGGAGCAGAGAAGAACAACGTAGTAAGCCAATTTGGGTCCCCGTTGAGGAGGAAAGCATGAGACAAATATTTAGATAACTAACTTTCACCAGGATTCAAGCATAAATTGACTTTCTTAGGGTTGCAGGCAATGTCTATCTTTCTTTTAAAATGATTTTAAAAGTATAGGTTTCATCCAAAGAGAGAAATAACATGTGTTTTCCTTTACTGATGGATGCTTTCATCCAGTGATTTCAAATGCAGCTTCCACGGGTGCTGTGGTGCCCATTGGTATGTTCCCTGGTGCGCACTTGCTTCTCCTGAAAAAAAAAATTGTCTCCAGGGCAGAGAGACAGTCTGGCTTTTGACCACAGGAGCTGTTTCAGGAGATTCCAAAAGGCGTCACCTTTGAGTCTGCAGAAGAAATGATTCTGTAGTGCTTTCCATAAACAAGATATTTGCATCTCTCCCCCCCCCTTCGTTTTCTTAGTATTGTTAGGCTACCATTATTAATACAAATTCTGTAGAGTACTTTGAAAAGGACAGGAACTGAGGGAATGCCAGAAATAATGAATGTCAAATCTATCCAGCAGCTAAACGAATGCCTGCAGTTCTGAACTCCAGTTTGGTGCACATCATCCAGTTAGTAAAACTGTCCTGTTCTAAATTTTTATTCCTATTGTAAAGAGTTCTCTTACCTGTTCCTATCATCAGGAGATAATCCATGTCTAGATTAAGTTATCACTTGACACAAATATATGTATTTGCCACGTGGTTAAATATGGTCTTGAGACCACTTGGAGACATTTGGGTCTTTTGGTAATGCCAACTTTGCATGTTTTATTAGTATAAACATGAAAATACATCTGTTCTGTTAGAGAGGCTATTCATTATTAGGAGGGAAAGATTAATATCTCCAGGACCTAACAAGATTAATATTGTCATAAAGTAGGGATGCCAGCCTCCAGGTAGGGCCTGTGGATCCCCCAGAATTACAGTTCATCTTCGGCTTAAGGAGATCACTTCCCCTGGAGAAAAAAGTGGCTTTGGACTGTCCCCAAATCTCCAGGAGTTTCCCAGCCTGGATCTGGCAACCCCACCTCCCCCATCTCCTGCTGGTGGCCAGGGAGGATCTGGCAACCCTAAATGGTTGTGATCCCATCTGTGACTATGAACCAGTCATTTGACTCTTGAAGTAGGTTTGAAAATTATATTGTTTGTAGGGCAAGAAACACACAGTGCCTTATTATTTGTTCATCTACAAATGAACAGGTACACAGAGCAGTGGGGCAAGCATTGGCGGTGCTATTCTTGAAACAGCAACCTCTTCTAGGAGCTGAGTCACCATCTTGGAGGCCTTTCCTCTAAGACTTGCTTTTTACAGCCACCTTCGGCAGCACACACTGCTTTTCCTTTTTGCCCAGATTCAAACTGCACACAATACACAAATAAGTGCACATAGGCCAGTATAAAAGGTAAACAAGCAGGCTATGAAGGAAATACCTGGATTCTCCCCCCACACACCATAAACCAGACAGTTCTACATGGAACTAGACTCTTTCAGTCCCACCTACCTCTAAAGGTGGCTGTTGTGGTGAGGAAGGGATAGGATTGTAAGTCACTTTGAGACTCCTTAAGGGAGAAAAAAAATGGGATTAAAAACCTACTCTTCTTCCTGAAATTTCACCACGAACTGTTATTGGTTCTCCTCCCTGGTTGTGTTCTTAGGTATGTGTATATCTATTTATATATTTTACTATGTCTGTTTAAATATTTGATATATGTTTAAATATTTGATATATGTTTTATTTTAAATGTTTTAATGTCTCAAATGTTTTAACATTGAAATCCTTTACTGTTTTGAAGTTCACCACCTTGGGGACAGTATTCAGGTGAAAAGGCAGCATATAAATGTTTTAAAAATAAATAGATCATAAATAAATAGATTGCAAGCCAATGGAGTCTTGTGAAGAGCAATTGCCACAGTTGCCAGAATTTGTCTTCCTCCTCTTTTTTTCCCTGGGGTCAGCTCCTTTCTCTCATGCACTGACTCACATCCCCTCAGCAAAGATATTGCCTGCTTCATGACACTAGAACGATGCTGCGACTCATCTTGTTTCCAGGCCTTTGTGCCGATCATATGAGGAGTAGGAAGTAATGTCGGTGAAAGAGGAAGAGAGGGAGCTGCTGTAGCAATAATGCCAACAGATTTAAGTAAAACAAACTAGTTCAGTGAAGAAGTGCCAGGTTAAAAAAAAAAATCAGATGTTTCTTTGGAAATCAGAAACAAGGCAAAGTACCTCTCCCTGCACACAAACATTTCATTAATCACTTTGTGAACTTTTTCCTTAGGAAAAATGTGTTTTCAACATCTCTGCAGGAACCATAGTAAACTGGCTCTGGACGAACCTGATACAAAGATCTTGTGCAGGGATTACTGAAATGTGATGCTCCCACAGAGCATCAACTAAATCTTACCTGCTTCAGCTAACTTGACTTACTTCCTGGCTACCAGAGGTGGTGCCATTTCTGCATTCATGAGCAGGAATTCATTAACATAATAGGCCACACCCAACAGCAGAAACTCATTAGCATATTGGCCACACCCCTGACATCACGGCTCATTAGCATATTAGGCCACACCCCCATGTTACCAGAAGTGTCGTCATCCAGCCACACCCACCTTTTGCTTCTTATTCTGCTTACCTTGTTTGTTGTCAAAACCCAGGGCTTTTTTGTAGCAGGAACTCCTTTGCATGTTAGGCCACACACCCCTAATGTGGCCAGTCCTAATGAGTTTCTGCTGTTGGGTGTGGCCTATTATGCTAATGAGTTCCTGCTGGGTGTGGCCAACTCAGGAGCCAGCCGGAACTCCGTTCCTGTGAGTTGCTGCCCAAAAATAGCCCTGCTGCCTGTCCTGGAGAATGACAGAAAAGGAAAACAGGCAGAGAACATTAATGCTTCCCCATTTTACTAAAGCACAAACAGACACACACCATTAGTGATCAGGAAGTGTCAGATGATTTCTTTGTGTGTGGGTGAGGGGGATCTGATCAATATGAGCATGCCCATCCATGTGTAAATGTCATTCTCTGTTAGTATGTCTATTTTCAGACTAGACCAGAGGATTTTGTTTAGGATAGCTAACCCTATAGCCACCCACTTTACTTCACTATGCTCTCTCTTTTGGAGCATATTTTCTCCCAGCCAGTCTCCAATATGGGAAGCCAGCAAAGCTGGGAGAAAAATGCCGAAAATAACAGAGCAGAACTATGTAACACCAAGAGGGGGCATACGTATACACACGGGGGGTGGGGAGAGGAAAAGGAAAGGAAAACTCATTCCAGTATAATCTTTCCTATTTAGTTCCCATGGAACAGGATCTATTTTAGCGTAAATAAACCCCGATGCATCCCATTTAAAGAGGGGCACCAGACAAGAAGCCTTCAATACAGCCCAAGACAGTTAGTCCAATCAAGAGGAGCAATCCGATTAATTAATACAAGTTAACAAGTATGCCTGATGATATAAACTAAGATCAGGAAAACCAAATCCTCCTCATTAAATGGGAATTGCATCCTCTTTAAAGAAATCGGAGGCAGTAAGGAACCTCACATACATTTCCAAAATAAAGTATTAATTTTATGAATTACAAGGTATATGAAAAGGAATCCTGTCCTTATATATATTTGAATTTTGGTTCCACAACATTCTATGCTTGCCATAATTGATTCAGCTCAAGAACTGGCAGTCAGAACACACTGGCCAGGGCTGACTAGCTGCTTCGCAAAGTCCTGCCCATGTCAGCCCCGGTCCGTGTTTTCAGCTCAGTCTGCTCCAGTCCGCCGACAGGAGAGGACCGTCTGGAGTGTGAGCGCAGGGACAGGCCCTCAAGGCTGAGGCAAGTGAGAGAAGCCCTTTTCCGCCCCCCCACACCATCCCCTGGGCCTTCTATGAGGGGACTAGGCCCAGAGAAGGCCTTTTCCGTCCCCCACACGCCATCCCCTGGGCCTTATATGGGGCACTAGGCTCAGAGAAGCCCTTTTCCGTCCCCCACGTGCCATCCCCTGGGCCTTCTATGGGGCACTAGGCCCAGAGAAGGCCTTTTCCCGCCCCCACACGCCATCCCCTGGGCCTTCTATGGGGCACTAGGCCCAGAGAAACCCTTTTCTGTCCCCCACACGCCATCCCCTGGGCCTTCTATGGGGCACTAGGCCCAGAGAAGGCCTTTTCCGCCCCCACACGCCATCTCCTGGGCCTTCTATGGGGACACTAGGCCCAGAGAAGGCCTTTTCTGTCCCCCACACGCCATCCCCTGGGCCTTCTATGGGGGCACTAGGCTCAGAAAAGGCCTTTTCCACCCCCCATGCCATCCCCTGGGCCTTCTATGGGGCCACTAGGCCCAGAGAAGGCCTTTTCCGTCCCCACACACCATCCCCTGGGCCTTCTATGGGGGCAGTAGGCCCAGAGAAGCCATTTTCCGTCCCCCACATGCCATCCCCTGGGCCTTCTATGGGAACAGTAGGCCCAGAGAAGCCATTTTCCGTCCCCCACACACCATCCCCTGGGCCTTCTATGGAGGCAGTAGGCCCAGAGAAGCCATTTTCTGTTCCCCACACATCATCCTCTGGGCCTTCTATGGGGGCAGTAGGCCCAGAGAAGCCCTTTCCCCCATACACTGCCTACTGCCCCCATAGAAGGCCCAGGGGATGGTGTGTGGGGACAGAAAAGGCCTTCTCTGGGCCCAGAGAAGCCCTTTTCTGCCCCTCTTCCCTTCTTTTCCCCCTTTTCCTTTCTTCCTCTCTCCTTTCTTTCACTCTTCCCCCTACTTCCTTCCTTCCTTCCTTCCTTCCTTCCTTCCTTCATTCCTTCCTTCCTTCCTTCCTTCCTTCCACCCTCTCTCCCTTCCACCTCCCTCCCTTACTTTCTAGGGCCCATTGTCTTCCACCACAATGGGCTTTGCTCCCTAGTTACACATAAAACATATATAATTTGTGGCATAATGTTGCATCTATTTACCCATAGTTAAGACTGCCCATCCGTTGAAACCCAAGGACATATCAGCGATTAACTTAAAGAAAACAACAACCTTTGAATGAAATCATATAGTGAAATAATTGGAGTTTTTAAGATTGGATTAACCCTAATTTGTTATCTAATTTCACTTGCAGCCAGATCCTACTCAATGTTGACTGAGACTGATTCCACAAAAGTAGTTGTTATGCCTTCAGTCTCCTGTTTCCCCCAATTGTACTGCTCAATTTCCCACTATTTGGTGCATGGCTGCATTTTGACCCACATCTTCCCCGCGTCTTCTTGATATGTATTTTTTAGGGTCAAGAAGATATGGGGGAAATCAGGCAGAGATGTGGGTCAAAATGTGGCCATGCAGCAAATAGTGGGAAATTGAGCAGTACAGCTGGGGAAAATGGGAGATCGAGGGCAGAACAACTGCTTTTACGGAATCGGTCTGAATATTACTGCAGAATTCAGGTAGCAACTCAATGGAATAGACCCAAAGGATTTTTCCTACTTGTTTGCCAGCCTGCTAAACCCCAAAGATTCCTTGGGTGGCATGATGGAAAAAAATGATCTTTTTCAATGGGAAAAAGGAGTTTTCCAAAAATGTTGTTCAAGCAGCAGGAACTGTTTCTGGGAACCTGGCAGATAACATGTATGGTGATCACAGCACAGCTGTGGCAGAGTCCTAACAAGGCTGTTGTACCAAGCCACTACATAGTCATACACAGATGCTACCATGTACCCCAGAATTGTGGTATGTTATAACAGATTTCATTCTTGTCTCTGCCAAAAAAATTCAGAGTAGAATGGTTTCTCTCATTCTTAGCCCTGAATAAACAGCATGCCAAGTTTTACACCCTATTAAAAGAAGAATTGAGTCTGAGGCCATAACTGCTCTAGCGCTACCCAGGCAATCGTTCCTTTACTACAAAATTCAAACAAAGGATGATGCCCTCTTTGTTCGTCTCTGTGATGGAATATTATTATAATAAGGAAACTATAGTTTTGGGACTTCGAGAATTTCTTCACAGGTCTGGTGCACAATTTTAGAACTACTCTGGCTGGGTTGTATCACCAAGCATAAAACTGGTGGCAGTGTGTCCACTATCTCTGTGTGGCATCTAGTCAGACTATGAAGTACTTCTGAAGAAGGATTGTCATTATGGGATGTGCTACCATTGCCAGAAATAACTCATTTCTACTAAATATTTATATTTTTGCCAGCTGTTCAGCATTTTATGTTTGGAGAGACCCATTTTCTCTGCTTTTTGGAATCTGAAACATTGTGTTAGTATTTGTTGTTTGCCCTGGATTAGCTTTCTGTTGTCGCTGTTGTTTACTGAACTCTTTGGCTTGTGTTCTGAGCAGTCCACAGGCAATGGCTTATCAATATATTTTGTATTTAAGCTTCACAACACTGCCAGATAGCTTAGTAAGACTGCTTCAGTTATCAGCTTGTGCCTCCTTCTCCTTTTCTTGCTTTGCTACTTCTGTCTTAATCCTTGTCAGGGAAACCAAACAGTTCTGTTGTGAACACTATATGCAGCCAGTAAGTAATGTGATTTCAGAAATGGAGCCAATAGGAGGAGAAAACTGTGCCGGCAGGAAGGCCGCAGCCACTTCTTCCCATGCATCAGCCCAGTCCCAAGGAGAAAAAGGCACGCTGAGCCAGGGAGGCACCCCCCCTGTTGCCCTGCAAGGCTTTTGAGCCTCTTTATGGACTGTAATAAAATAATGAACTGTGCCAGTGTGTGCATAAGGGACTGAACCACATGGTAACCCCATCCAGATGCCAGCAGAGACTGCTCCCAGGCGAGAGACGCTTCTCCTGACCTTTCCAGCAGCTCCAGTGCCCAGCATAGGTTACCAGCCTGTCCCTCATGAAGGAAAATGGAACGGACCCAGTATACACTAAGCACAGCACCATGCCTTAATAAAATACAAGGACTAGGAACTCCAAAAACACCATTGAGAGTTCCTTCTACATCAGGCAGGCAGCCTCTTTCCCTCCCCCCTCACCTGCAAGACCTCACGTAGCCCTGGCAGAGTCTATTCATCGTTGCCTGGTAACTAATTGATGGCCATCAGCAGCCTGGCTAATGCCATCAAGAAGACAATGGAATCGGCTGGGTGACTCATCCTAGCTGCTACCAGGTGTCAGACATGAGCAAGTTTCTAGCTCTCAGTATTGACCATCCCTCAGGCACACCTCCACACACCTCCCCTACATCTTCCAACCAATAGGGTGTTTTCAGGGACGGACTTACCAGGAGGTGGGATCAGAGGCTGGAACCAGCCCCCACCCTCCTATTTATAAGGAGACGCCTGACCACCGGCCCTCTCTCTGCTCTTCGACCCCTATCGAACCTTTGACCCTCTTATGTCCAGCTTGCTATCCCCAACCCCTGCCTCCATCTTTAAATTCTGGTCTCCAGGCCGAGTTCCCACGTGTTCCCTGCTGGCCAGGCTGCGTGGTTCCCAATTTTCTTAGTTTCTTTCCCCTCCATTTTTCCTGAGGAATGCTCTACACGACGGGACTGGTAAATATACCCCACCAATGATTTACCTGCTAATGCAAATGTGCTTTGCCTCTCTCTGTATTTCTTAGGCCTTGAATAATTGTGTGTGAGCTTGTGTAATTGTTTGCGTGTGCAGAACTTCAGTAAAAGACTTTATTTTTCAACTACAAAAGTCTCCTGGTCTGTTACCAACACCTCCCGGTGGGGCTGACCTCTGTATACACAGGTGTTCGCTCTCGCAGCCGATTGCTTATTAATAATCAATCATATTCCCCTCGTTATTATTCCTAATAACGCACAATCAGGCTAACACCCCCCCCCGAAAATCTGTTTCAGTTACCTCATGTTGTCTGCAAACACGAGGACCTAGTACCGTGTAAACTGGCTAGGATTGCTATCCTCCAGATGGAGTCTGGAGATCTCCTGGAATTACAGCTGATCTTCAGTTGACAGAGATCAGTTCCTCTGGAGAAAATGGCCACTTTGGAGAGGAGATTCTATGGCATTATATCCTGCTGAGGTCCCTGTTCTTCCCAAACCCAGCCCTCCCAGGCTCCACCCCGCCCTCCCAAATCTTCAGGAATTTCTCGACTCAGAGACGACAACCCTAAAACTGCCCCAATCTACATAGTGTACAACAGAGAAAGCTGTAGGTTTCTTGGGTTCAGTGAATGATGGCCACCAGTATCCAGGTTTGAGTGTAATCTGGTCACTGTGATGCATGCCCTGGTTATGTCTAGATTAGATTACTGCAGTCCACTCTATGTGAGGCTGGCTTTGAAAAGGGTTTGGAAATTTCAGTTGGTGTAGAATGCAGCAGCTAGGGTGTTGGAGTGGGTTGTAGGGACCATATCACTCTAGTCGTGGCCCATTTATACTGGCTTCCAATCTGTCACTGGGCACAATTCAAGGTGCTGGCATTGACTTTGAAGTCCTATATGGCTTGGGACCAGCATTCCTGAAGGGCTGCCTACTGATTTATGAACCTACCTGTCACCTTCTGAAGTGCTGCTTCAGGTGCCCCTGCCTTTTGAGATTAGACAGATGGCAACCTGGAAGAAGGCCTTCTTGGCTGTGGTACCAGAACTCAGGAACTCTTTCCCCAGACAGACTTGCTTGTCCAGTTCTGTTGCTATCTTTCACCAGCAGATGGAAACTTCTTTTGTCTGGCATTCCTTCAGTGATTCCCCCTTCCTGCCCTATGTTTTCATTGTTGTTTTTATGTGTATGTAATTTATTGTATTATATGTGTATTTTAACCTGGTATTAATTGTTTTAATGATGTGCTTTTGTTTGGTTTTAATGACTTTTAAGATGTATTGTATTATGCATGCTTTTTTTGATCTGTTCGTCACCTTGGTGGCCCTGATGAGAGCAGAAAGATGGTGTATGGATTTTGTAAACAAGACACTTAAATTTCAGAAGCAGTCCAGTGTTAATTATTATGTCATATAGGGAAAGCCAGTAAGACTTTTTATTCTAGTATTGCACCATATCTGGGGATTACTCTGCTAATAATTTTGCATGCTTATAACAGCAACTGTTGTTGCAATCCTAAACAGAGTTACACCCTTCTAAATCCACTTATGTCAGCTGATAACCCTGTAAAAGAGGAGAAATTATATGTGGTTGTATAATCAGCAGGGTGCCTCTTTCTGCCCCCTGCTAATCTTTGTGTGGGAGTGTGAAATCTATGAACTGTACTGCTTAAGCACAGTCACCCTGATCCAGTGATCTGAAATATAACGTTTTCCCCATTCATTTTAATGAAGGATACAAATCAGTGTGCTAATTCCTGTGGACCTGCTGTCTCCACTGGAATAAGCCTTCAAGGAAAAGGCATCTATACACACAGCTCTCTGAAGTGGGGTGTCTGGATGTGCAGACTTGTTAATATGTGCATGTTCATCACTTGGTGACTGCAGCAACTAATGCATGGCTGACATACGGCCAGGCCTGTAGCCAGGATTTTTTAAGTCAGGGGGCATTTAAATTTCTTAGGGGGCACTGGCTAATCAATGTAATCCGGGGGGAGGCCGTGACACCCTGGGCTAGATGGGAAGTCAGGGGGCCTAGCCCCAAGATGCCCCACTGTAGCTATGGGCCTGCATACGGCCCATAAATCCAAATGTCTCCTTAAGCACCATGTTTTTCAGTGGAGACAGTTGCCACACTCAGTTTCAAATTGTCAAAGCCCCATGCAGATGGTTAAACAGGGGCAGGTGTTACCCAAATCACTGGCACACATGCAGCCACTGTAACTAGCAAGCCTTCTGTTAGCAAGAAGAAAACGTGTATTGTGGGGTATTAATTACTGAGATCATAAACCTGTGTATACCGGGGTCAAGATCCAGACCAACACTTGCAAGAAAGGAAGGGAAATAAGTTTCTTAAACAAGAAATGTATTGAATTTAAAGAAAGAGAAGCAAGTTAAATCAGGGAAATATAGTGCTACAGAATGGAAATAAATGAATATGTAAAGTACAAATACAGTTAAAACGGTTTCCCTAACAAACGACTCACTACTTAGGGAGGAAAAAAAGGAAGAGAATCAGAGACCTACAAGACTGCTACCTGAAGACAGTGGGGCAGCTCTGGAGAGGGAGAAGCAACCAGGGCTGAACACTTTGTAGTAGCGCTAGTGTGGACTGGCAGGGGATGGGGGCTATGGGAAAAGCCCCACTTGTCCCATAACTGTCTGCCCAAGTTGCAGCCATCAGCAGGAAAGATGGGGTGGGTGGGAACAAGGAGCTGGAAAGGGCCCCAGTTGGGTGCTGGGGAATAAATGGGTGGAGCAGCCTCCCTTTACGTAGAAGGCTTCTGGAAGACCACAGAGAAAGAGGGCTGGAGGGTTCCACATGCAGGGACCTTGCTAGCCAGGGTGAGGACAGATTGGGTGAAATTTAAACCTCCTCCTCGATCTGTTCTGAAGCTTGGGAAGTTTCTCAGGACATAGGCTCTGTCACGGCAGAAGGAAGGCAAGCAGAGGCCAATGAGGGAGGAGACTCACAATAACATTATCATACCATATACCAAGAGATCATAATGTTTTTGTTCTGCATTTGAAACATCTTATGTCGTGTCAACTACAGGTTAATGTTCCTTAGGCACTATTCTCATCCTATTAAATATTGTGACAATTGAATGCAGCTTAGTGTTTACCTTTTGAGGAGGAGGACTGTGCTCCCCTTTCATTTGGAAGACTTGGCAGAAAAAACAAGTATGACCTTAAGCAACGCTAGTAAAATGACATTTAAAAAGCAAATTATACCAAAAGAAAAAAAATACTTTGGCCTAATCATAGCCTTATATTACCACATTTAAAAATAATATTTACTCTAATATAAATCAGGAGAACCAAAAGTTTCAAAAATACATTCATAAAATCACTAGATTGGTGTCCTTGGATTAGTGTATATTCCCCATTTTGGTGTAGTGGTTAAGAGTGCGGACTCTAATCTGGGAGAACCAGGTTTGATTCCCCACTCCTTCACGTGCAGCTACTGCTGTGACCTTGGATAAGTTATAAATTCTTTCAGAGCTGTTCTCTCAGGAGCAGTTCTCCAGAGAGCTCTCTCAGCCCCACCTACCTCACAGGGTGTCTGTTGTGGGGAGGGAAAGGGATTGTAAGCCACTCTGAGACTCCTTTCAGTAATGAAGGGTGGGGTATAAATCCAATCTCCATCTCCTCCTCCTTCCACCATTGTTCCAGGTTGGGGTAATCCAGTGCACAGGACCAACATCTTCTGTTTGCCACCAGCATCCACACTTTCTGACTGCCCTGCCGCCTGGCTGCTGGGCAGCTGGCTGTGCTTTTGTTGCAGCAGGGGGCCTCTTTTTGATACTGTGCGGTGGTGTTTGCCCTCGCAGGGCTCAACTGATCGTCGGCTCTTCCTCTGTGGCAGTCAGGTGAGTTGCCATGTCTTTTCCTTCCCCACAGCTTCTGGCTGTCTCTGCAGCTTCTTCAGGATGGGAGAAGGCTGTAGCTTCCTGGGAAGTCCAGGACATGGGCAGCCCCAGAAAGTGATCGTGATGAAACTTAATTTGTGTTTTACATTTAAACTAACCTTGGTTGTCTGTAGTCTCTGGTCTTTCTAGATGTCAAACACAGGGTTTAGGCCTATGACCCACTGGGTTGGATCCCACAGATCTGTTCTGCACCATCCCCTAGCTCAAAGCCCCTTCTTCCCCTGATGTAAGAGGTCCTTTTCCTAGCAGAACAGCCTCTTGCAACTGGGGAAGGCACCTTGCATTGGAGGGAGGTGACACTATTCGGAGAACTGATCCATGGGATCTAACCCAGTGGGTTTGTCTTGTGGATATGGATCGTTTCCTCCATGGTAGGTTGAGACATCATGAATGTCTAATCTGCATTCACCATGGCCCTATTTCTAGGCAGTGACTTGACCACCTAATGCATAATTTATAAGGCCTCCAGCTGTTCTATTCATTCAACACTTCCATGAGCAGAATGTGGCTTGACACTAAGGTCCACAAGAGAGAATTATTTTCATGGACAGACAGAAACCATTTTTTCTGACTTGCTCAGTTTTCATTTCTTCATAGGGGAGGGAAAAATACCATTTCTCTGTGGCTTGTCTCCCTCAATACCTTGACAAGATTATATTTTAAGAAGTGCCTTATCTTCCATGGTTTCCTAGGCTTGATTCCTGTAATTCTACAAAATGAGCCAGTAAGGGTGAGCACCATTGCGACTCAATGCAAGCAGTTTCTGCAAGTTGCCTCAAATGTCTATTGCTCAAATGTCTATTGCTATTTTAAGATAAATTGCAATTGATGTCAAGGTTGTGTGATACAGTGTTTAAATTAAGAGTTTGCCTATGGAAACAATGGGTAGGGTAAGTGATTGTCAAAAATTAAAACGGAAGAGTCTAAAATATAAATTTATGTTTTGTTTCAATTCATCTGTTTTAATTAATTTCCTTGTAATGATGATGATGAAGAAGAAGAGATTGGATTTATACCCCGCCTTTCACTTTTGAGTCTCAGAGCGGCTTACAAACTCCTTTCCCTTCCCCTCCCCACAACAGACACCCTGTGAGGTAGGTGGGGCTAGATAACTCTAATACAAACTGCTTTTTCAGGAACAGCTGTGCCAGAGCTTGTGACTGACCCAAGGTCACATCAGCAGGTACAAGTGGAGGAGTGGGGAATCAAACCCAGTTCTCCCAGATTAGAGTCCGCACACTTAATCACTACACCAAACTGGCTCTCTTGATGAGGCATATTTAATTTTGTTAATTGCCAATATTTGATCAAGGGTGGGCTTCATTTACCCAGTTCCTGATTTTACAACCAAATTATAATCAGATAAGTTATCTTCTCTCCACTATTTATTTATTCATTTATTTATAGCCCACTGAGACTCAAAGTGGATTATAAAGGTGACACGGGCACCACAAGGTGAACATAAAAGAACACCATAAGAGAACATTCCTTCCAAAGAACAAGTGGGCTTTAGGATTGGCTGCTCCACTATAGATCAGTGTTTTACTTTGCATCATTTGGCAGAGAAACACAGTGCTTGGTCCCATGGGGCACTTTATGCAGCCTTTGTAGACAATCAAATGGTGTTTGATAACATTTCCTGGGGTAGACTATCGGCAAAATTAGAGGCATCCTTAGCGGACCACTGATTACTTGTGCTTATTCACACATTGCATGAAAGTAATTTTTTTCATGATAAGATGTAACCCACAGGGCCATTTGACTTGTAGAGTCCAATAGGAGGGGTGTGAAAAGGGGATTATTTTGGCTCCTCTATTAATTTTTAGAAGAAGAGGAGGAGGAGGAGGAGATTGGATTTATACCCTGCCCTTCACTACCCAAAGGAGTCTCAGAGTGATTTACAATCTCCTTTCCCTTCCCCTCCCCACAACAGAACGTGGGGCTGAGAGAGCTCTTTCAAGAACTGCCCTTGAGAGAACAGCTCTGAGAGAACCCAAGGTCACACTAGCAGTTGCATGTGGAGGAGTGGGGAATCAAACCTGATTCTCCCAGATTAGAGTCTGCGCTCCTAACTGCTACACCAAACTGGCTTTTATATCAATTCAGTGGTACAAATCCTGTGTAATCTGGACTTTCACCTGCCTAAACTAGCAAACAGACTAATTCCCACATTACTTTGTACAGATTTCATGGTCATTTTATCCCACTCTGGCCTTAGAAGAGCCTTTTGGGCTGTTACTACATATTACAAGATGGAACAGCTAATAAGAAACTTCCAAAAAAAACAGATGGCAGATCAAACAGCCATGATACTGACCAGGTGAGTGTTGTTAAATATTTAGGTGTAGTTTTTCAGTAACCCAGCTCATGGGCAGCTCAGATGGCCCATGTCACTGAGAACTTCCTAAGAGTGGCATCAGCTACCTTGAGATCTCCCCCCCCCCTCGGAAGGGGGCTCATTTATACCATACATGATTAAAGTCTTCCAGGGCATGATGGTATCTCAGCTTATCTATGTGTCACAGATACGTGATGTCTCTATATTTATTTATTTATTATTTCAATTTGTATCCCACGTTGCCACAGAACTGGCTCAAGGCAGCTAACAACAATTAAAAGCACTAAAACAATAAATACATTAAAATACAATAGAATATAAATACAACTGCCTAAGCAACTGAACAGTACAAATGATAATGATAGTGGCATGTGATATACAAACAGAGGTAATAACCAGCCGATGTTTCATGTGGGCCGAGGTGTATTCTGGTGGCGTGTTCGTCAGTGGCGCATTCGCCAATGGCCCATTCATCAGTGGTGGTTCCCAATCGATAGCCTGATGGAAGAGCTCCATTTTGCAAAACTCTAAAAGGTCCCACAGGGAGCTCATTCCACCAGCATGGAGCCGCCACTGAAAAGGCTCTGGCTCTAGTAGCAGCCAACTTGACATCTCTCAGGCCAGGAAGAGTCAGGCGATTCTGTGTTCCTGACCTCAGTGCTCTCTGGGGCACATGTGGGGAAAGACGGTGCCTCAAGTAGGCAGGCCCCTGACCATATAGGGCTTTAAAGGTCAAAAACAGCACCTTGAAATGGATCTGGTAAACTATTGGCAGCCAGTGCCGTGCCTTCAGCACAGGTTGGATGTGGTCTCATATAGAGAGGCCCATCAACAGCCTGGCTGCCGCATTTTGCACTAGCTGCAGCTTCCGGATCTGAGACAAGGGCAGCCCCATGTAGAGAGCGTTGCAGTAGTCTAATCTCAGGGTGACCATAGCATGAATCACTGTTGCCAGGTCATCGCGTTCGAGGAAGGGAACCAACTGCCTAATCAGCCACAGATGGTAAAAGGCTGCCTTGGCAGTGGCTGCTACCTGGGCCTCCATTGTTAAGGCGGCATCCAGGAGCACTCTCAAACTCCTGACCCTTGGCGCTGGCACAAATGGTGCCCCATCGAAGGTCGGGAGTGTGATCCCTACCCCTGGTCCGCTCCGACTCAGGCACAGGACCTCCATCTTCATTGGATTCAATTTCAATCGACTCAGTCTAAGCCAGCCACTCACCTCACAGGTCATCTGGGGCAGAGTTGGGCTGAATGCCCAGCAACAGATGGCAGATCAACAGCCATGATACTGACCAGGTGAGTGTTGTTAAATATTTAAATATTTAGGTTTTTATTCCCTAGAAGCAATACAGTCTAAATTACTCATATCCATATTTGGTGCCCCACATTGTGTTTTCAATGCCCTTCTCAGAGTACATCATGGATGGCGCCCTTGAAGTATGCAGGTGCTTCCAAGTGATAAGCTTTTGGCTTAAGCTAAATTTCAACCCACTTGGATTAACTTCACTAATTCTTACAGATACTTCCATTCAGGATGAATGAGAGCTGTCAAGAAGTTACAATTTTATGGGTTTACTCCCACAGCTCTACAGCATCTTGGATTTTTGGGGAGCAACCCCCTCCCCCAACAAATTTGGGATATAGTTCTCTAAGCCTATAGAGCACAGGCTCAAACTTACCCAGCAGCAGAAAACCATAAATGTTTTATCCCAGCAGAATACTTTTATGCCTCAGAATTCCTTAAAGACTTAAGAGCTGTCACCTTGGCCTGCTTTAGTGTCTTACCTTCAGCTCTTCTGGTAGAGAGATATTCATGCACTTCCAATTCTCAATGTAATTGTCCTTGCCAATCAAATACAGTTTAAACAGTTAAACGTGTGCTCTTATAGTGCTCATTTCATAAGGACATTTGTTCCTTATATGCCACCCCAATTTTATCCAGTTTCCCAGGCAGATGCAACAAATTTTAAATGTCCTTTCTCCTATCAGATCACTCTAAGGAAACCACCTTTAAGGTGACCAATTTCTTAAGGCTTGTGAAGATCTCTTCTCTTCTCTCCATTTGTTTCATCTTGTTACAGTTCCAAGTGCCGACGTTCAATATAATGCCCAGGGAGCTTCCTTCCATTGCTTCTGATATTTCTTTTCCACTAGCTGGGGGTCCCTTACCATATCTGATGTTATCTTATGATGGCTTTTGTTATTCCTATCTTCTGTTTTATTGTCTTTCAAATGAGATGCTGGAGCCATTCTTTAATTTTAAATAAGACCATGATGGGAATCAGGAGAAAAATTTTCCCCCTTCAGACATAGATTCTCGTTAAGAAGAAGACAACCAAAGGTCTTTGTTGTCTTTTATCCTTAACTTTCCATCTATTCATTTTCTCCTTCCTCTAATTCAACTTTGTTTCAGAGGGAGCCCCCTCACTTCATGCTGTGATTCTGCCCCCTTTGGAGATCCCAGAGGTGCAACCTTACTGGTCAAGCTAGGCTCAAGGGAAAATAAAAGAGGAGATGGGGAGAGAATGGAGACCGGCATTCCCAGTTGTTGGGAATTAAAAAGATTCTCCACACATCTTCTTCCCCCGGGTCACCGTTCTCATCAATAGTCTCTCCTGTTCCATCCATTGGTTCCTTCTCTCCTCCTTCCTCTAGTTCCTGTGCACTGTCTTCCTCCATTACCATTTCTCCCCACCCCCACGTACATCTGTAGCTTTTTGTGATGTGAAATTCTTTCTCTTCCTTTTTTCCAGTTGTCTGACTTCTTCCCCTTTATATTCCTGTACATCTACTTGCATCTTTACTGTTTTTGGAGTCTGCTCCTTCTTTCTGTTTATGGTCGGTTTCTTGTCTCACTGAATTCCTAATAACCCTAATGCAAATACTAACCCTAATAAACCTAACCCTATCCCTTACCTAATAACCTTAAACCAGTCTGACTCTATGTTGAAAGATCTGGACTGGGCATTACAAGCTGTGGCTTGTAACTGAGTCTATTCTTCTACCATAGAATTTTTGCCCAAATACCAGAGCATTGCGCAGACATCATCAGTGTGATGACATCACTTCCTATGTGTGCTGGAAATGACATTGCCCTGTTGCTGGTGGTGTCACCTGGCTCTTCCTCTCTCTCCTGGTAGGTCCCCCCATTGGCCAGCTGATTGGCAGCAAGGGGATGGGTCCTGGGGGTGGGGGTTGCCACCTCCACAGGGGTGGCTGGGAATCCTAGTGGGAAGTGATCTGATGCACCCAATTGATTCTTAATAATACATTGACTGGCATTATATTGTGTGATGCAGGAACTGGAGATTGCTCCTATTTTTGTGACCTCTATCTAGAGCTGTGTGTGTATGTGTGTGGGGCTAGAACTGGTGCCTTCCCTTCTGTTCTCATTGCTACATCCTTTTTCCAGCTCAGATCTCTTGAAGTTCCAGTTTTGCACAGCAGTTGCAGCAGAAGGCTTGAAACTGAATTGTTTGAAAATCTGCTTCATTGTATTTTTTTAAGGTTCTTCTGTTAATGTATTTGGATTCTATTTTAAGAATCTTTTGTGAACCGGGCTGCCCTGTGGAAATATGGTTAATAAGTTTTTCCAAAAATAAATAAGCCTATAATCTTAGCTATTCAGGAGCCCAGTGCTCTGTGGCCAACACATCTATACAGTTTCTAAGCCAAGTTACATAATATTAAGTAGGGTTAATTATTATTGACAGCATTGTTGCAGCTTAGAAGCAGGAATTGTATGAGTGAAGGAGGGCACAGATCAAGGTCTTCTACAATAGTCTACCAGATGTTCTACAAAGAGGACATGAGTCTCTGACAATAGTCTCTTACTTATCAACAGCAACTGACAGTCATGAACAAGCTGGTTCCACTGGACTTTGTATCAATGATATAAATGACATACCAATAGGCATTCATTAACATGTTTAATTCATTTTTAAAACCATCATTTTTCATGGCATTACCTCATCCTCATTTCTTAGAAGTTTGCTATGAGGTCTTTGCCCTTTTGTAAGGTTGGTCTCTCCCCCTCTTCTCTGTGCAACCTCTAGGACATGTAGGTTTGAGCACAGTATAACACTGACTTATCTGGATGCAATAAAAGCTTAAGAGTAAACATGTTCTTAAATCATTACAAATGGTGGTTATGAATTCACACTTTAGTCCTAACTCCATACATGGAAAATAAACCATATGTAAAGTATTATGTGATCATAAGAACATAAGAAGTGCCATGCTGGATCAGACCAAAGGTTCATCTAGTCCAGCATTCTGTCCACACCGTGGCCAACCAGCTACTGCTCAATAGCCCCAAACAGGAAGATTGCAACAGCATCATCCTACCTGTGCTCCCCAGCACCTGATTTATTTTTTAAAAAATATTTTTATTTTACAATTTAAGGGGATACAAATTGAAAAAAGACAAAGGGAAAGGTGAGAAGCATAATACCTAATTTGTTCAACACATTTTAAGGAAATTGCATAATATAAGAATATAAAACATGAAAAAATATCATAGCAAAGAATACCATAACAAATCAAAATATGGTAAAATAATCAATACTTCAGCATAATATATTTTCATGTATATTTCCATTATTTTCTACCTATAGGGCTAGGAAGGAAAACATATAAGCAAAAACATAAGAAAAGAGTAAGAAAACATTTTTCATAATATAATGTTAATACTATCATATAATAACTAGTAAATATGTAACTATAAAATATTAATGAATATAACTACGATAATATAATTATATAGTTTTAAGTATTAATCAATTTAAATTTCTTTATTACTCCTCTTACAGCTTTATCTAATTTATGTAATTTGTAGTAACTATAAAAGGCTCTCCACTTATTCTCGAATTCAGTGATTTGCTTTTTATTTATATAGTTCGTCATTTTCATTGCAACAGCATATTCTTCCATTTTATCTCTCCAGTTCTCAAGATCTGCGCAGATTTCAGACTTCCACTTGGTTGCAAATACTAGTCATGCCACGGTTAACATAGATCTGAACAGTTCATGCTCTGATCTATTTGTATTAGATGGTAAAAATCCTAATAGCATAGTCTGAGGTTTCATGGGAAATTTTAAGTTCAAGATTTTCTGCATTTCAGTATGTATTTCTACCTAGAATTTGTTGGTCTTTTTGCAGGACCACGATATATGGTAAAAGGTACCATCCATCTTTTTACATTTCCAGCACTTTCCTTTATAATTTTTATCCATCTTTTCAATATCTTTCAGAGTAATATACCAATGGCAGAACATCTTTTACCAATTTTCTTTGAGCGCTTGACTCACTGTAAACTTTATATCTTTCATCCATAAGCTTTCCCACTGCTGAAATGAAACTTCTTCATCAAACTTCTGCATCCATTTCATCATGCATGTCTTAACCTGTTCGATTTCTGTATCATATTGAAGTAGAAGTTTATAAATGTGACTTAAAAGATGTTCTTTTTAAATTCAATATTATGTTTTCAAATTCCATCAAATCCCTTTCTGCATGCATTGCTTCTTTAGCCTTGAGGTAAGTTGAAGATAAGTTAGCCATTGTATCTTTTTTCCTTCTTCATTCATTGTCTACCAGGTTTTATTTTCACCTTGAGAATTGATCATATCTTGGTATATGATAAAATCAGAGTTTTTTCTTGTGGGTTTATCATAATATGTATCTATTGGAGATATTATAGGTGAGATTGGTGGACTAATTCTTGTTTTCATAGACCGCCAAATTTTCAATAGACTATCTATAATTACACAGCCCTTCATTGCCTTTTTTTGATGATTTTCCTGTTTGTTTTATCCAGAGATAACTATGTAGTCCTTCAGTCAGATGTGTTGTTTCCTATTTCATCAATCTTTCATTTGGATTTTTGATCCAACTGGAAATCCACACAACTGTATTGATTTGTTTTTGCCCGTCTTTCAGCTTCTTGTCAAGTATATCAATTGGGAGTATCTGAAATAGAAAGTTCATTTTCAGTAAGATATTCCTTTTTACTGTGGAAATTTTTCCAAGCCATGAGAGTTTCAATTTAGACCATCTTTACAGGTCTTTTTTCTAGGTCTCTTTGTATTTTCTTCCAAACTTAATCATAGATATCTTGCAATAATGTGTCTTTTTTCCAGACACATTTATTCCCAAGTATTTTATTGCGTGAGTTACCAAATCACATCAAGTAATTGTCTTGATATTGTCTTCTTCTTCTTGTTTTGTTAAAAAATTGGGAATTATTTTAGTTTTTTTCCTATTTTTTTTAAATCTTGAAAAGGACCCAAACTTCTCCAAATGCTCCATAAGTTGTTGTATGGAATTCTGTGGGTTTAATATTGTACCAACACCACATCATCCACATAACTTTTTAGCTTAAATTCTTCCCTGTCAACTTTCACATTTTGCTCTTGTCTAATTCCTGAAGCAAAAAATTCCATTGCAAGAATAAATAACAGTGGTGATAAAGGACATCTTTGTCTTGTCCCCTTTCCAATCTGGAATCAATCTTTTAAAAGTACATTAATTAAAAAATTTTGCATTGTTTTTTATACATTCCTTGAAGCCGACTCATAAATTTGTGTCCACAGTTTAAAAACTCTAATAGTCTTCATAGACACATCCAAGAAAGCCTTTTTAGCATCTAAAATCATGAAGACCGTTTTTTTCTCCCTATTTTGTACAAATTCAATTGTTTCAATTATAAAACAGACATTTTCTTTCATATATCTCTTGGAAACAAAACCTGTCTGATCCTGATGAATTATCTTTGTTATGCATTTCTAGAACCTTTCTACCATTACTGAAGCAAAGAGTTTATAATCCACATTTAACAACGATATGGGTCTACAAGTTTGTGGTAGCATCGGATCATTTCCTTCCTTTGGAATCAATGTTATATGTGCCTCTTTCCATGATTGGGGTAACGTTTTCTTATCACTTATTTCATAAGAAACTTTTTGAAGTGGCGATTTGCAAAATTAATTCTTCTTCCAAACATGTATAATACATACTGTCAAGCCATCTGGACCCAGTGCTTTGTCTTTTTTAAACTTTTTGATTGCTTGTGAGATTTCTTGTATTGAAATGTTTTGATTCAGTATATCTCTGTCTTCCTTCGCAAATTTTGATATTAAAGTATCTTTGAGGTAGTCATTTAATCCTTCTTCATTTAAGTTCTCCTTCTTACCTAGATTTGTAAAGAAGAGAGTGAATGGTTCATATATATCTTCCTTTTTATAAGAGATTTCATCTTGCTTTTTAACTCCAGTTATTGATCTTCATTCACTTTCTTTTCTTAAACAGTGTGCCAGGTAGGGGTGTGCAGAGGAAAAAACCTTGGCTAAATTCAGATTCGGGGCTATTCAGGGCTAGCATATCTGGGACTCCTGAATATCCCTGAATACCAGATTTGGCAATGTTAGCTGGTTCAGGAGATATTCAGGAATCCTGAATATACAGCTCCATTATACCCCATGGACCATTAAAGTCAATGGCAAAATCTCATAGAGTATAATCTGGGGGCTGGGGGAGGGAGTTTAAGGGAGAGGCACCAAATTTGCACTGAAGCTGCTGGTGCCTCTCCTCAAAAGAATACCCAAGTTCCAAAAAAGATTGACCCCATTACCTCCATTGTTGTCTATGGTGGGAAAAAAATTAAAATTCCCCACGGTTCAATTTAGTGGGCTGGGGGAGAGGGGGCTTGAGGGAGAGAAACCAGATTCACAATTTAGCTGCTGGAGCCTCCCCCATCTGAACCCCCAAGTTCCAAAGACATTGGACCAGTGAGTCCAATTCTATGGGCGCCCAAACAGGTTGCCCCCATTCCCTCCATTGTTTCCTAAGGGGATAAAACCTAATGCAGCAGACAGCAAGGCAGGCAGGCAGGCACCCAGCAGTCAGATTCGCCCAGAGAATCTCATGGAAAGTGAACTGTTGGGAGGTTGCTTGTTTGACAAGAGCCTAACACTGCTATGTGCACTGCAGAATAAGTGCCACTGTGGCAATGCAAGTGCCACACCGAAACCCAACAGGACCAAACCAGAGAATCCTTGTTTTCACAAACTGAAGGGGGGGGGGGGCTTTCTGAAATGACAGCAGAACCAGTGCATTGAATGCAGTAGTGCAAGCAACAGCATCCTGTGTCTGCCAACCTGTACAGCAGCACTGCATCCAATAGTTTCAAGCCAGGCACTCCCTGCCCCCATTTAGACCAGGGGAAAATGGGAAAGCAAGGATAGGTGGCTAAAGGATCTACAACCGTATCTAACTTCTGTCCTTGATAACCCCCTAGCTTGTCACCTCACCTGTAAGATTGGATGGACTGCTTGGTAGTTTCCAAAGAATGCACAGCATAGCATGAAGTGAAGAAGGTGTTTCCCCCTGGCTCAACCTCCAGACTTCAGGGCAAGACAGACAGATAGCTAGATAGTCATTCACACACTGACCTTTCCTTCCTATGTTTACTCTACTGTCACTATCCCTTTGATATGTAGAATGGAGATCTCAGGGAATAACTTCCTTTCTTCCATTCACCCCTCTACCACACACCACCTGCTTCCATCCTTAGCTAGTAAGCTTACTATATCCTTTCTCTCATTTTTCATATCCAGATTGTAGTTATAGAATAAAGAGACCAGTATTAGTCTGTTAAACTGAAAACATGGCTCTGTTTGTTCCTTTGTGGCACTCTAAGCCTTGCTACCCTGGTTGGATGCCCTACTACTGCCCAGCAGCTGAACTCAGTGCTATTGTGGCAAATGCCAGCTCTATAGGACTAAGTCTCCCCTTTACTCCTTGTCAAGTAGTTGCAAGAAGGACTGCTTGTTTGGGCAATGGTCTAGGTGTGGCCAGAATGGTTTAGGTGTTGCCACCACAAGGAGGCAAGCTAGAGTTGCACCCCAAATTAAAGACTCAAATTCTAGGTAGTTCTAGCAAGTCACATTCCTGACCACACTTACCCATTGCATCAACTCAGGGAGGGCCTCAGAAAGGAGAGGGAGGGATCGTGTTTGTCCGTCCTGATATTCCTTTCTCAGCAGCAACACACCAGCCATCATTGTTCCATTTCAGGAACCTTAGCTTAGGTATGGCTGCCCTTCATCATGGGCCCTTCCTCACCCACCACAACCCACCCTGCTAAGCGAAATGCCTCAGCCTGTTCTTCCTGTCATCCCTGTGGCTGTGCTGGTTTCTTTCTTTCTTTCTTTCTTTCTTTCTTTCTTTCTTTCTTTCTTTCTTTCTTTCTTTCTTTCTTTCTTTCTTTCTTTCTTTCTTTCTTTCTTTCTTTCTTTCTTTCTTTCTTTCTTTCTTTCTTTCTTTCTTTCTTTCATCTCGTGATCTCCACTGATATGAGAAAGACATTTTTTAACCTGCTGTTTTCATCAGCATTTCAATTTTGTTTTGTGGATGGATGGTGACTACTTACCCAGAGTAAACCTACATCACCCAGTGCTGCACAGCTACCATGGTTCTGTGGAGATGATCTGGGGAGGGTGGACCAATAAGAATGCCAGTGGGGGGATTGGTGGGGCATTTATCTCTACTTTAAATTTTGGGAAGAGCATTGTGCCTCAACTTCCCAGCACAGACTGAGGTGGAATCTGCATTGGTATGTTCCACTGCTTTGGCTACACTCTCCGTCTCCAAAAAAGATGTCCACATCTCTTTAGGTTTTGCTCTCCTGCTGCACTGTTATAATTTCTGCTGTCTGCATTATTTTATTGCCCTATGCTTTTGGCTCCGTCATGATTGTGGCTTAACCAGATGTGGTTAAAAGCATTCTAAGCCCCCCCCCAAGTGCTAATCGGAGGCTTATCTGCTCTGTTTACCTTCTGACAGCACATAGAGGAATGTAAGAAACTGTTCCCTTGCTTGACAAGCTAAGAGTGAATGATTTTATCTTGTTTTGTGATTTTTATATTGCCTGAAAAGTTAGAAAAAGATCCCTTCTACATACATACATACATTCTGCAAACTAAACATCCAGTCTTTACAGTTTTTTGGCTATTTTTGGCTATTTTGGCTATTTTTGCTTTCTTGTTTAAACCAAAAGCTGGGCAAAACTGAAAGCTGAGAAAATCCTTCTCTTTGAATGTAAAGAGAAGTTTATAGCTTGTTGGCTTGTTGCCTTAAGTAATTTATTGCCTTGTGTAAAGTGTTATGTCCTATGACCAGGAGCCAGAGCAGGCAGATCGCAGCTGAGCTCTGTTCCTGAGAACAATAGGGACTAGGCTCCTGACCTCGCCAAAAGGGAGCCAATGGCAGCATTGGCAGGAGATTCAAACCCGCCAATAGGAATGTGGGGCATCCCCCCCTTACTGTATATAGTTGGCCTCCGGCCGTTACTGTTTGTCTTTGTTGTGAAGTACAAATAAACGCGTTTTCTCTTATGTCGTCGTCCGAGTCATGAGGCACCGAACCCAGTACTTTACATAAAGCTAATGGGTGCTGGCAAATGTTGGGCATACTAGAGAAGAGGGAGGAGAACAACAACATTCCCAGCCAGCCAGCAGAAAAAAATAGCAGATTTTTTGGTATCACTTTGGAACAAGCATCACACCAGTATAAAGAAAGACAGCCCCAAGACTGCTTTAAAAATGAAGATGCAGATTCTGCCTGAGAGTGGATGCAGGCACAAGCACGTGCTCACTTCAGTCCCCCTCAAAATCCAGTTCTGGGAAACCGAACAGTGGAAAGTTGACCTTGAGGAGGACCAACTGCTGTACTGTCAAGGGGTGCGGGCATGAGCAATGTGGGCTGACAATGTCACCCAGATGTGAAAAAATGTTCACACTCTGCACACTTGTCGGAGGGCATGAGAGGAACCCCTGGGTCATGACAGGGAGGTCCAACCAGACTGACTCCTTCATGGCCCAGTAGCTCGGACCTTATCAGTTGCTGTTCTTTATAAAATTTATGTCTCTGGTATCTGGCATTACTTTTTATGGCACACATGGCCTGGTCTGACAAAGTGACATTTATGTCAGGTGTGGCCATCGTAACAAATGAGTTTGACACCTCTGAGCTAGCTAAACAGTAGCTCAGAATCTTCCATAAAAGAGAAATTATTTTATTTGTTGTGTTTTTCTGTTTTACAGAAAAACTTCTGTATAATGATTATATGATTTTTCTAATTAAATACAAAGGTGTTTCAGATTGTGTCTAGTGATGTCACAGTGTAGTAGTCCTAAAATGTCACTTTTAGTGGTTTCTGGCAATAATGTAGTCCTACACAACATGTGACTGATCAAAATGCAGGCTACATGCAGCCCATCACCAGAATTTAGCTCATCTGGCATTCAGAAAACATTCACATTTTGACTCTTGTTCAGAACGCGATAAAAACAGGTGGGTTGAATAGCTGGTGAGCTGTAAAAAATGGCTGGTGCTTTGATGCTTGTGCAGGCCAGCACTGGTGGTTGAAGGCGATTGAGAGAGAAAACTAAATTGGCTTAAAAACTCCTTTTCAATAGGAGAAAGAAATGACTGCTATTTCTGCATTATTTGCTCAATTCTCTTTCTCTGCCTTCATGTCCGCATTTATTGTGTCACTCAAAACAGCTCTTCACATGGCTGTGTAGTCTTGCTTCCTATTGTAGTGTATGAGAACAATCATACTTTGGTAACTTATGGCACGTTAAATTGAAAGATTTTGAGTTGTACAATAGCTGAAAAAAATGTGATAACAAGAAGGCAGATTATTTTCTTCAAAGACTTAATTTCTTCGAATTATTCTCTTCAAAGCCTTAGGAGCCTTTTGTGCCATATTGATTTGGAAAAACCCCATGACTCATAGAGGGCCTAACCCAAATTCTATTTAAGTTAGTCAGAATTGTCCTGGGTCTATAACAGTTTCAGAACCACTATACTAGCCTTCATCTGAACACTTTCCTTTGTAGTTTGCAGTTAGACTTTTTCCTGTAGCTTTTGTCACTTTGAATAATGAACAATCATTGCTGTAGAAAAACTACATTGTCAGGAGCATCATTTAGCAGTAGGCGGTAATACTGAAATTTGGCTTGTTTGATTTCAAATCTCAGACTAGTTTTCTGCTTAAATACTGACAAGATTCAGCTTCTCTGATGCAAATGCACTGCCTGCCTGACTGTTAGAGTTGGCAGACATTATTAATAATGGCCATTGTTCATTCCTGTTCATGAGATCTATAAACTACACATCACAAGCCAATGCAAGTAGCGGCAGTGCTTCAGGCAGTTCTTACCCCTCTCAGCCACTGCAGGTGGATGACTTGAGATGGGTTCCTGAGTGCTATGGTTTGTTCTGCATCTGTGCCAAAATCACCCCCCCAAATAAGTAGCTGTCACCATCTACTGGGCATAAGTGCAGAAGGCTCTAGCTTCTCATACTTGCCACAGTTCGAACACGGGCTCCAGAGTCATACCGTTAGGTTTTTTCCTTTTTTTAAAAAAAACCTTTCACTGCAGTTTTGTTCTCTGATTTGATTTGTTGTAAACTCTGTCTTCTGATCTTGGGGTGGGGGTGGAGGAATTGTACCTAAGCCTCATGCACCCTACATTAAGGCTGTGGTCCTCTCAGCCTAGCTACTTAGAAAGCGTTTGCAAATCTTTTAGGGGAATGAGTGATTAGAGATCAAAATCTGGCAGCATGGTTACTCACTTGGCTCTCTCCCCCATATGCTATGAGTCCTTAATTGCTTCCATTTACACAAACTGATCAACAACAAGAATCTCTTTCTCTACCCATGGCAGAAGATTTAGTGAGGAATCTAAGGAACATAGTTTCTTTCTTTTATTTTTCCCACTAGGGTTGCCAGAGACAGGGCTGCAGGCAGGGATACGGGGTGGGGGGGCTGATGCTGGCTATGGCATCTTGTCACTTCCTGTAAAAAACCCTAAGTGAGATAGTACCTCTAGGAATTATTGGAAACTCTACATTGCTTCCTAGAACTACTTTATGTCACTTTTTTTTAGCTGGAAGTGACATAATGCCATAGCTGGTGTTGGGGGGGGTTACTATTTTTTTCCTGTTGACTCTCAAGGCAGTGCAGGCAGCAAGAACAAAAGGAGCAGATGTCCCACCCAGGGTTCCCACTAAAGTATGCCAGCCTGTGCTGGCACACTGATTCTCCCCCCTCCACACACAGAGCAGACCTCATTAGCTCAGTACCAGGGTCCTTGTGGGTTGGCTACACCCCCCTCCTCCAGGCTGCGGCTGTGCCACAGCCCACACCATCCAACTAAGCTTCTGCTCTCCCCCCACTGGCTGAGGTCTCCTCCCCCTTCAACTGGGGAGGAAGGGAGGGGAAGCTGCTAGCCCTTTAAAGTGCAAAAAAGAAAGAAGGGGATTGGGCCCAGAAGCAAAGTAGGAGCCACTGTAAATGGAACAAGACTAGAATGATATGGTTCCTATGACTCACTCTAGTCAGCATTTTGGCTGCAGCATTCTGTACCAACTGTAGCTTCCAGGCAGTCTTCAAGGGAAGCCCCAAGTAGAGCACATTGCAGTAATCTAATCTGGATATTACCAGGGATGCACCACATTAGTAAGGTATTTAGGTACCTAGAGGTACTCAGAGAGGCATTATTCAAGGCTATCTTCCTAAAGAACAAAAAACCACAAAATGTTTTAGTACCCCCCCAAAAGGAAAAAAACCCAAAAACTTAAGGTCCAATGGATTTTGAGTTTATAGCTCTTTGTTTGGTTTAGAATCTATAACATTATTCCGTTGCAGTGTCGAATATTTATGGAAGGTCTTGGGGTGTTTTCAGGTATAATGCTTAGTTACTGCTGAGGTTCTTTCCCACTATTGATACTGTCAATTGTTGATTATGTGGAAGAGAGAAATTTGTAATGTGACTGAGTATACGGGCCAATGTTGACTTCACAATTACAAATCTGATCTGAAGCAAGAATCACTTCAAGCCTCATGTATGAACATAGCAAGTAGCCTTGTAGTGGGGCAGTCCTAAACAGAGTTACCATGCTTCTAAACTCCTTATCTTCAGTAAACTTAGAAGGATGTAACTTTGCCTGTAAACAGGGAGGGCTGATCAAAAAATGAGGATAAGCATCACATCCTCCCCAAACTCCGTCCTGTCAATTAGACACTCTGGACTGAGACTCCAATACTTGTGAGTAGCAGAACATAGAACACAACTTTGTTTGACAGACAGGCTTAACTTAAATAACTATACACTCCTGGCTTTCCCTCTTGTCTCCCAGAAAATATTGTCTGTTCAGGGTTCCCTAAGTCAGGCCTTAACTAGAGTTATGCTCACTGTAATAAATGGTAAAGAAGACAGAAAATAGAACAATGGAAGGAGAAGCATGTACACATTCCCTGTGATGCACCCTTGTTCCCATCTATGTCAATGCAAACTGCAGTTTTCGTTTATGTTTATTTGAGCAATGGAGAAACCACTTTTTTCTCTACTTACCTAAAAACTAACTGGATGGATCTTGCCCGAAAATACATTTTGCCTCCGAATTGGGACAACAGGCTATGAAAATTCAGGCCCCAAAGGAGGTCAAATGGAAAGTATAGGACTCAGCTGGAGTCCTGTTCCTGTCTTTCCCAATGTGATACAAATGGCGGTACAAATTGACAAGAGTGTCGAGGTCAAGAGTAAAATATATCAAACAGAAATGTTCATCTTCATCCAGTCTTCTGGGGAAAAGCCATTTGAGAGATTTCTTTACAAACCCTGTCGTGGATAGTATTGAATTTAGAGCTGAATTTCACCTAAAGAACAGTTATTTAATGTGGATTTGTGTCCACTGGTATTAATTTCAGACTACATATACATTGAAAATGTTTTTTTTTTAATTACTAAAAATAAAGCAAAAAGGATCTAAGGGATTAATTTTTTCTTCTCTGTTCCAGTTTATCATTATGGGTGCAAACAACCTGGTTTCATTTGAGTCTCTTTATTATATATCCACCCAGAGCTCGCACATCTGTACTCTATAAGGAAGCTGGAATTTATTGAAAGAGCCAGTATAGGGGTAGACACAAATTAGTTTTTCACTTTGATATATATCGAAGTTTATCTATTTCATTTTTAGATTTACTTTCATGGATCTTTTCTTCATAAATAATATGTCTGCTTGTTAACCTTCACTTCACCTTACAGCAAGTTCCTTTCCTCCACTGTCAGGTGACTTGCACTTACATGACCAGTGGGGTGTTGAGAAGCAGTGGCTAGACCTCATCCATGGCTGTTTTTTGGAGCTTGGGTTGCAGGGGAGAAGTCCTGGCAGCAGTTGCTGGCCAGCCACATGGGCATCTGGACAGAAAGGAGGGTTCAACTTCCTCATGGGAGTGGGGGATGGCCAGGCTATGCCTGGCCAGGGGTCGGCTATGGGTGCATGGGGGCAGGAAGGCTGGAGTGATGTCATTGCAGGGTGCTAATGTCTTAGTGATAAGTCTTGTTTAAAAATGACAGCCATGCCAAACATAATATAGGTTCCATAGCTCTGTTGAAGTCATGCTTAAGTTTTGCATAAAACTTACCACTGAAACACTGAATACTGTAGTTAGTGGAAAACATCAAGTTATATCACCTTCCACTGCTATGTATCAAGAATATGAATGGGTTTTGGCCTGCAGGCACTTAAAGTGCTATTCTAAACAGAGTTACACTCTTCTAAGCCCATTGACTTCATTTAATTTAAAAGGCTAGAACTCTTTTTAGGATTGCACTGCTGTAAAATTATATTACTTGTGACTATCCCAAAATTAATGTGGGTGCCTATGGCAGTGGAAGCTTTTTGCTATTTTTCTCTGACTCTCTGTGTATCTTATGGATGACATGTGGATTCTGAGAGAGCAGGTGAAAAGCTCCCCCACCACTGTTTCCACTGGCAAAAACCATGCAAGAGTGAAACGGCTTTTCACACACCTACCTTAAGGCTGTCATTTTAGTTTTATTGGTGATGTTGCGATGCAGAACTGGATCACAGCAAATTCCTTAAGTCCTATTAGAAAAGGGTCAGTTTTCATTTAATTTACTTGGCATTTCAGATCTAAAATCTGCCTATTGATACCTCAGAAACCGTGTGCAAGATTATTTCAAATTTGGCATGCAAAAAGATTTGTTCCACCTATTGTATGTCTTTATCTTCTCTCTTTCCTTCTCTGGCTTTGTTGCTTGGGAAGTTAATTAAATTGTGATGTGAACAAACAAGCAAGGTACAATTTATCAGAAGATTTGAATCTATTTAATAGAGGCATCATTTTCAGAGGGTTCAATCCTTTACACAATTCATTTTTGTTTGGTGATTTGTATTTGCATCCACATACAGTCTCCCCCCACCCCAAACACTGGATTTTACCTCAATCAGAAAGAAGTTAAATTAAGATCAGTACAGGATTTTTCCCCTTTGATAATTGAACATTTTCATTCAGAAATCAAGCCCACCACTATCTACAGTACCCTGAGTTAGTGATATTTCAGTTGCTCAGAGGAATGCCAAGATCAATAACAGTCTGAAGGCAGCAGTTGTTCCGACAGCTGAAGTATGAACTGAATCTGTCAAGCAAAATTAGCCAAAAATGGTCAAATTGCTTTTGCTTCTTAATGTTAGATGGCTGACAGAGAGAAATGTGTTACCGACCATGTTAGCATCAATTCTGGAAATTATTTAATGTTTGGTTTTGTTGTCTGAGAAGGTAGGAAGATGACAATTCAAATGATCAAACTGTACTCATTTTTTTAGAACACATATTTCACTGGAATGGGCAAAGATTTCTAGTATCTACCGTGTGGCACAAAACCTAGAAATGAAACTGATTTCGTTCAATGACAATGAAAGATAATGTCTGCAAGGACCCTTTTGAAAAATTCACCTTGCATTGCAATAGCTTGGCTTGTTCTTATTTATTCCACCAATCTCTCCAGTGACGAAGGGCAGGGAGTTATTTTTCTGTACTGAGCCAATGGCATGAAACAGATCTATCTCAGATACGTGTGGGCCAAGTAAACAACCAGTAACCTTTGGAAATCTGTACCGAATTTTTCTGTCACTTAACTTTAGTTGGCCATTCACTCATTTTTAATACATGGAGCAAGAGGTCACCAAGAGCAACTTTAAAGATGTCCTCTTAAGCTGTAAAGGGAGTTGTGTGACATTATAAAGTCTGAGTTCATTGCATGCCTTTTAAATCTGTGCTACAGAAAAAAATGTACAAAACACAATGAAATCCCTGTTGTTCAGGTTAGGAATCCAAAGGCTGCAGAACAATTAATTGACATAGAATTTGGGATGTACAGCACACACATGCACTCACCAGTGTCAAAGTGTTTTGTTTGTTTGTTTTCTACTGACTGAACACACCTTGGATATTTTGCTCTATCTTGAACATGAACATTCCCCTCAGAAATTTACTCTAGGTGAAACTTGTTGGTATCTTACAGTGCCCTTCTAAACAGTGTTAACCAGTCTAATTCCCCTAACTTCAATGGACTTAAAAGGTTATAACTCTGTTCAGGACTGTACTGCTAGTGGTATGGCTTCCCATTCTGAGACTCTTTGCTAATCATATTGAAACTCTTTATTTCCAAAAATCTTGAAGGCTATACCCTTTGAAGTCAGAAAGCGGAGGAGGCTCTACAGGGAACTTACTCTCTCTCTACAGAAAAAAGGAGTGCCTTACAGATGGTTATTTCCCGAAGGACTGAGTTTTAAATATGAAGATAAAAAAATCAACATCGACACTGTTCCTAAGGCAAAGAAGTTTGTGGACCAATACTTAAATTCAACGCAATGCAACAAAGACAACAAATCTAAAACTAAAGAGGAGGAGGAGGAAGAAGAATCCTACTCATAGGATTCATCAAGTGATAGTCCTAAACTTTTTAGTTCTTCAGACACTTCGGAATCAGAGAAAGGAGCAGCCGCTCCCAAACCCCGAGGAAAAAAGAAACGCAAGAAGAAAAGGCTCTAAAACCAGGATAACTGTTGATAATGCAGTTTTTGCTAACCAGTTAGCTAATGCAATTTTTTTATTATTCTTTGTTAAATCTTTATAAGCAACAACATTTCTGTACTAGTAGGTGACAAGGACATATACTTATGTAACCAGATCATGTCACCCTGTTAGTCTTTCCTCCCCTATATCCATTAGAGGTAGGGTTTTAGTCTCCCTTCCCCATTCCAGTAGCTTGCGATGTATTAGTTTCCCTTCCCTGTTTCCTGTAGAATTTAGAGGTAGGGATTTAGTATCCTTTCCCTAAATCCCATAGTATTGCAAAATCAATAACATACTTATATATACAAAAAAAACCCCTCTTTATTTCCTGTGTAACTTCTCATATTTTTGTTTGAGCAGGAATCTCTCAGTTTGCACTGAAAATTCACTCTAGAGCTACATTTGATCACAACTCTAACTTAAATTATTCTGGTGTGTGTGTGTGTGTGTGTGTGTGTGAGAGAGAGAGAGAGAGAGAGAGAGAGAGAGAGAGAGAGAGAGAGAGAGAGAGAGAGAGAGAGAGAGAGAGAGAACAAACCTCTGTATGGTTTCATCTTGGTTTGCACAACATGAGAGCAGCATTTGCCTTCTGAAGTGTAACACTTTCCACTTTTCCTCTGCCAAATAGTTTGGAATAGACATTTCCACCATGCCAGAGCTCCTTCCTGTTAAATGTCTATTATGTAGTTCCAGTGAACGTACAAGACATAGAATCCACTATACAGTGGGCTGCATTCAAACATTATGGATTGATTATACTCTAATTTTGTGTGATGTTTGGATGCTGGCTACCACATGAACTCCAGTCAGTAGGAAGACTACAAATCAGAATTCTTAGCCACACTTATATAACTGGATTGTGAATCCTGGTGTGTTTATGACATCTACTACTGTGTGTTTGTTTTTTTGCCATCAAGTCTCAGCCAATTTATATGGAATCCATTAAGTCTTACATTCTGTCTTTTGAGCACGTAGTAGCCCAGAAATTTGAATTAAATGGTTCATTCATCTCACTCTTTCCTAAGGACAATGGCATTTTTACTTCAACCACATCAGGTAGGCAGAAATAGCAGAAATGCTCAGAGGGTTTTTTTCTGATTATAAAACCAAGGACAGTCTTTCGATAATTTCTAAATGATATCAATCCACTTAAAATCTTATTCACCAGCTCTCTGGACAATAAAGGTGACTTAAATGAAAATACTGACTGAATAAATGTTACCCTTGAAGATTCTGGCATTTCCAAGGGGGCAGGGGAGGATCTCTGATCTAAATACACCAGTTTTGGGGCCTTAATGAAAAAACAATTTTTTTGTTAATAGCATGGAATATTTTGTTGTGGACATGCCCATTTTGTAATCACACCAAATCAATAATTGCCACTGGGTGTTGGTGTTAATTCTAATTTTACCTTAAGTAGACCTACGAGAATGACCACTGTTTCCAGGGTTGGGCTGAGAACTACCTTGCTGTGAAAGGAACTTCAATGCAACCATGAGGGTGGATTTCTGCATGTGCTAAAATTACCTCTTGCTGTTTGCTTGCACTAAATAAAAGCAAAGGCATCCCTACTGTCTTTTCCCCAGTATCTTTTCCACAACTTAGTCATAGCAGAAGATATTTCTTCTGATACCATTTTAAAAGCAAACTAAATAAAATTATGTCTGTTGTACATCATGTTCTTCATTATGTGCACTGTGGTTTTGTTAAAAGCTACACTGAAGTGCTATATGCTGCTACAGATGAGGCTTGAGCAGCCCTTCAGCACACTGTCATTTCCATTCATGCATTGCTGGATCCAGCCCATACTTTTGACTTTCAGACTTTTGCCTTCCTCCTAAATCTTAACAGTTTTGTGCTTGTTTTGTTAAGCTGCTTAGAAAAAGAGAGAGGGACCTACAGAGAGTGTGTGCCCTTGTGCAGAAGGATGCTGCTTAATGTGGCGACTGCTGTGCCAAGAAGACTAACTCAGATAGGAAAATGTACATCTATGAATTTCACACAGCAAAAACAAAGCTGCTACAGATGTACCTGCAGGCAAAACCCGGCTAATTTTAGAATTTAAAACCATCAGCCATTTCTTCTGCTTTTGAATTACTCTTTGGGATGCCTTGCTTTGTTGGATGCCTTGCTTTGTTTCAGAGATTAATGTGTTCCCCAGGGATTTGGCATTAAACTCACAAGCTCTTCCTCGTGCAGACCTCCTGGAATAAGGGCTACTAAATACGGGCTGCTGTTCCTTGAGTTTGATGAAGCGTTCAGTACAGTTTTGGGTTCCACCTGCTTCAGCACCAAAGAGGGGGAGGATTGGGAACAGTCCTGCAAACCTGGTCAACTGTATGCCTCTTTCTCTGAGGGATAGGCGCTAAGGTGGTATAGTTACACAAGAAGAGGTGTCTCCCATCCTGGGAAATTTTTGCTGGCCATGCTTATGGTGGCTGCATTGAAAGGCTGGCCATAGGCTGCAGAGGACCATATAACTGCTCCATTAGACTATACTGACATGATAGTGACCCAGTGAACAGTCCTGGAATATTGCTAATCATTCTCCAGCTACGGGTAGAAGGATGAGGATTCATTGAGTGGGAAATATGTGGCAGATCATCTTTCCTGAGTGTTCCATGGAAGACAGGGGTCTGTGGCACCAGATAGTTTTAAGTGGGGGCACTTCCTGAATTTGGCTGAACCATCAGAGTGGGAACTCCAAGCTTGGGCTGAGCTGAGTTCTGACATGGTGCAGATGTTCTAGAGAACCTGTGGGAATCTCCTCCTGTGGTAGAGCTAGCAGTTGCTGCAGGGATATTCTGAGGCTGATGGTTTGATCCTTCTCGTGGACATTCGTTGGGGGCCTGATCTAGAAATAAAAAAAACAAAATGGATGGGGGTGTGGAAGTTATGAATCTTCACATGACCATAAGCAACAGTCAGCTCATAAATAAACCCCAAGCTTCCTCAATACACTGCATTTTGGAGTGCTAACATGCTTGAATTCTGCAATCCATACAACAGCCTTGTCAAACTCCATTAATATTGTTAACCCCCCTACTGAGCAGCAAGAATATCTGAGGCTGAGTTAAAAATGGCTTAATTAAGGCCTCGTAGGAAGTTCATGCCAGATCTGGATCTCCAATTTCTTGTTCTGGGCTAAAGTCTGGGCCCCTGTGCTACACCCTCTCCTCATGTAATCTAAATAACTGGCTTGTGTTTTACTGGAAACAATCCGTGCCCTCTCTCTCCCCCTACTTATCTCCAGGGTGACCTACTTGTCCCTTTCCTAGTGACTATCACTATCTTCAAAGGTTGTTTGTATGGATAGAACTTCTTGGTTTTATGTGGCTACTTACCTGGAAATCTTGCTGCAAATATTCAATTGCCAAAAGCATATCAAACTAACCATTTCTGTTCTTTCAATCCTCAATTTAAAAACTCTCCTATTCTCTGGCACAATCCATTATGTGTCCAATATTCATAAGAAGAAGAGATTAGATTTAAATCCCACCCTTCACTTGGAGTCTCAGAGTGGCTTACAAACTCCTTTCCTTTCCCCTCCCCATCAGACACCCGGTGAGGTAGGTGAGGCTGAGAGAGCTCTTTCAAGCACTGCTCTTTCAAGAATAGCTCTGACAGAACTATGGCTTGCTTAAGGTCATTCAGCAGCTGCAAGAAGAGGCGTGGGGAATCAAACCCAGTTCTCCCAGATTAGAGTTTGTACACTTAACCACTACACCAAATTAGTACTCTGGCAGGTGTTCTCTGTCAGTTCACTCCACAGTAATTCCTTCAAATGCCAGCAGCTGCATAGGATTTTGTGGGTTTCTTTCAGAGAATCAGTGTCCCAACTACATCTGTTCATCCTCAAGCTAAACTAAAATGAAAACTTGATGTATAAAAGTGAGATAGGACAGTCTTTGGCACTGGCTCCCAGTGAAGTACCGAGTCAGGTTCAAGGTAATGGTATTGACCTTCAAGGCCCTGAACGGTCTGGAACCCACGTTATCTTTGGGACTGCTTCCTCTGGTATGTCCCCCAAAGAGCTTTATGCTCTGCTGGTGATCCCCAGCTGTCCTCGAGCAGAGCCAGGGCTTTCTCAGCCCTGGCTCCGACCTGGCAGAACTCTCTGACGAATAACATCCATGCCCTGCGGGACCTAATGCAGTTCTGCAGGGCTTGCATGGCAGAGATGTTCCACCAGGCTTTCAGTTGAGGACATCAGTGGGCACCATCTTGTCTGGCACTCCCTTTCCCCTTCGTCTTGCTCCCTCTCTTCCTCTCCTGTGAGACAGCGACATAATCTTGAAACTGAAGTTTTAGCACCATCAGAGACTGTTTTAGTTATTTATTGAATTGTAGGAATTGTTTTATTATATGTTTTTACTGTTGTTCACCTCCCTGAGCTCTGTATACTCAGAGAAGGGTGGTCTATACATTTAAATTATAAATAAATATTTTCCTTGGACATAACCTTGTATATCTTGCTGCTTTGTCCCCTGCCTTTTCTCTGTTGTTTCTACCATTGTCACAGTTTACATTTTAAAACGTTACATAAGATACTGTGGGAGCTGTCCAGCAAATGACATCACTAAGGCCCATCAGAATCCATTGAGGGGTCTTAGGCTTCACTAACTTAGTTGTGACTTGTTTTACTAGATTAGGTCTTGTGTCTTTCAAGTTGCATTCTTAATGTTCTGTTTCTCTTCTCTCTGCCATACTTTCTCCTTTAATTTGTTCCACCTTCCTGAGCCTGCTGCCAAACTCCCCCAGCTATGAATCCATAAACTCTCTGCTAAATACCATGGGAAATGGAGAACTGAAGAGTTCTTTTGAACATGTAATTATAAGAATTTCCTGCCTGGCATGATGAAGGAAAATGCCCCAATTAAGAACGTTAAAGAATGTATTTTACAATTCACTGGAGTAGGGACCATCTCCAACACTCCTAATAGACCAAATACCCAACAGGAATACCCAACAGAATTGTTGTGATGCAAGATTGTTTATTGCCATCCCTCTGGTAACCCTACAGATTATGAGGGAGAGACAAAAAGAATCTTTGGGGAAGTAGGTAATGATGAAAGATGATGTCATCTTGGAGTGCAGAAGAAGTGATCAGGCAACCAGGCAAGAGTTAGAGAAAGGTGACAGGGATTCATTTAGTCTGCCTAGTATTGGCTTGGCAATCTTCAAGTGGAGCCTGGAGGTCTCCCAGAATTACAACTGATCTCCAGATGACAGAGATCTCCAGATGATCTCCAGATGACAGAGATTGGTTCCCACAGAGAAAATTGCTTCTTTGGAGGGTATACTCTTACAACTTTATATCCCATGACATTATATCCTATATCCCATTATATCCCTCACCAAAACCCACCCTCCTAGGTTGTTCCCCCAAATCACCAGAAATTTCCCAATATGAAACTGGCAACCCTAGAAAACTGATCAGTGCAGGCTCCCTATATCCATCTACCCATGCATTCCCTTGACTTAGGGAGGTGAAAGCACCGGAAATCCTGAGAATCAGATTTTCAAAGATGCTCAAGCATTTGAGGGCCCTTAGGGTTTTATATCTGAGTGGAAGGCCATTTTGTTATGTCTTCACCCCCCCCCCAAGTCCCGATTCCACATTGTATTACTAAGAGCTGGCTGCTGTTCAATGGCAGGCTCTTGCTTCTTTGGATGAAGGGAGAGATGGCTGCATGGCCATGTCTTCTTGCATTCCCTTTTTCATGTCTATAATATGTTAAAGTATTCAGGAGGTAACGTTTATTTTTCAAATACAATGTAACATATTCCTACTGTTAGATCTGTTATATTCAGTATAGACTTTCATCAGATTTCTTAGGAGGAAATTGTCACCCCCGGTCTAGCTGGCCTAAAGATCCCCCCATATTATATGCCGATGATGCAGTTCTGCTGTCCCACTCTCGCATTGGACTCCAGACACTATTGAACAAATTTGCCATTTACTGTCATTCTGAACCTCTAGAAATTAATTATGGTAAATGCAAAGTACTCTTCTTTCAGAAGAAAAGGAGTCCTCCCTTACACGGATGGTCCAATCCAACAAGTGAAGGAATTTACATATATGGGAATAGTTTTGATATATATTTTTAGTTGGTCCTCTCATCAAAAAGCCATGCTGAAGAAAGCAGGACCTTGTAATGAAGGCATCCTAAGCTTTTTAGGTACCATGGAGGACAATATACACCCAGGGCAATTCAAGTTTTCAATATGAAAATTGTCTCTATTCTGCTTTTCGGGGCAGCCATCTGGATCCAATCAGTCAAAGAGACCTCTCTCTATTTTGCTTCCTTTGTAAGTTGACCAACACACCAAAATGTGTAGCTGGAGTGTCCCTATGAGCAGAATTGGGTCAACCATCTTTGGAGGCTAAAGCCTGGCAACTGGCCTTCAATTTGTACCTTAAAGTGCTCTATGGTAACTATGGATACCTATCTTTATTAAAAGCAGATTCTCATAAATCCTCTTGGTCCAAGATTCTTGACACAAAACTCTGTCTTATTGGACTACATCCTGACAGTATTCAGGGCCTGGAACTTGCAGCTGTTAAGTCCTATATCAAGAAGAATATCCAAGAAAGGAATTACTAAAGCACAGGGTTTGTTCTTCTGAATTTTTTGGTATTCCTCCTTCCTATGCTTTTAATCTAACTATCCCAAATTACTTTAGAGCTTTCTTATTAAATTGATTGAATGCACAGCCCGCTGCTGTTATGAAGGGAAGATTAAGAAATATTCCTTACTCAGACTGCTTTTGTGATTGTTCTCAGGGGAAAATTGGTACTTTAATACATATTTTGTTGGAGTGTCCTCTTTCTATTAGCCTTAGAAATAGGTTTTTAACACAGTACCTAGACATTTTTTCATCTTCATCACAAGCTAGATTTACTCCTTTCATCAGACAGATTTCCTTTCATCTGACAGATCTGAACTTTACACACGAGGAAGGCACCCCTGAGTATTCTATAGCATATCCCAACTAGTTAAGATGAGGAAGACGTTTCAGGGCTCAGAAGCACTCCAACGTGGCTTTGTTTCAACTTCTTCAATCTGCCGCCAAACTTCCCCAGCTGTGAATCCATAAATTCAATTCCATAAACTCCACTAGGGTGACCACTCCACTTTGCACCCAAAGGCATCTCTATGAACAACCCCCCCCACACACACACACCATTGACACATATGCATACATAGTCCCCAGTTTGTTTCTGCTAATGATTTCCAGACTCACCACTTATAGTGAAATGACATCTTGGGACAAATTCTTTGGTAGGCTGTTCAAGTCCATGCAGAAGGCAGTGTCTCTCATGCAAGAACAACTGGGTGTGGTCTTGGGGCTTACCAGGAGGTGGCAGGCCGCCACAAGCAGGCCAGGCCCAGCAGGCAGAAGAGAAGAAGAGATCCCCTCTGGAAGGTTTCGCCCAGTGGCTGCAGATCAGTCATGGCTGTTTCCTGTCCTCTCTCTCCTCTTCTGATGAAGAACAACTCCCTCCAGAGAAAATCTTGTGACTGTAGTCATTTGCAGCAGCAGCCATCAAACAAGGTGCTATTTTCTTTCTTTCCTCCTCCACAGACCATCTTTGTGGGAGTGGGCTGATTGGAGGGAGGTGGTGTGGAGATGGGTTTGATTGGTTTGAGCCCATATCCAACACTGAAAGCTTCAATACTTTTTACAACAGAAAATTATTTTAGTAAGCTACTAGACTCCAAAGACACAGTTTTTAAAACTTCAGTTACCCCCTGAGTAACTATCAAGTGTGCTCCAGAAAGCCATAATGCCCCTTTCTTTCAAGACATTAGATAGGCATCCATATATTTCTGTCATTCAGGTTTACCAGTTGGTTAGCTTGAAGTCCCTAAATCAGATTGGCTTCCATTCTCAAATGTTGGTTGTGGATCTCCACTCTCAAATTCTGATTGTGGATCTGGCTTTGCCTTGAAACCCTATTGATACTTGAGCTGCTAAATATTATCATAAGGTTAGGGAATGAGAGAAATTTATGGGGAGGGGCCATGGCTCAGTGGATAAGCCTCTGCTTTGTATGCAGAAAGTTCCAGGTTCAGTTCCTGACATTTTCACTTAAAAAGGCCCAGGCAGCAGGTGATGTGAAAGACCTCAACCTGAGGCTTAGGAGAGCCACTTCCAATCTGAGTAGACAGTACTGAACTTGCTGGACCGATGGTCTGATTCAGTATAAGGCAGCTTCATGTATGTCCATGTGTGAATTTCAAAAGGATCTAATTCAGTGCTGCTATTTGCCAGTGAAGATGCTTGTTCCTACAGCTGCCAAAGAAACCAACTTTGGCACTGCAATTTGGCAATTATAAAAGCAGAAAGTAAATTGGTTTCAGATTCCCAATTGCATTTTCTAAGGTTTGCGTCAGTAAATCCTGGTTGTTCTGCTTAATGTTGAGTTAGATTTGTATGTATGGATTAATCTGTACCTCCAAATACCTGACAGAACTGAGGTCAAGTGCTGAATTACAGTTGATTACAGTGCAGATCTCATAGTCTGATAATGCCCTGAAATACAAGAAATCTGAAACTGAGTCTCACAAAATTGTTATAATCAAAACAGCATAACTTAAATTCATTATCTTGGATCCTAGCTGCCACAGTCATTATGGATGTGTAGCTGGAACTTAAGGAATCAGCACGTGACACAAATAATGTCCATTTTTAGATATAGTAAATGCTCCAAATTGAAAAATAATTATTTCTGACAAGTGTGATTACTTAGAAACTTCCAAGCTGATGGTTATTCCAGATACTGATTGCCTGGTTTCAGAGGAGCAGTCAGGAGAAAGAGCAACTCAGTGGACATGTTCTTGATAGGAACATCATCCAATCAGGACAATTAGCTGATCTTCCTACCAAATGTCTGTGGCACTTATGCTATGGCATACCGCAGGGCTCCATCTTGTCTCCCATGCCCTTTAACATCTACATGAAGTCACTGGGAGATCTCATCTGTGAATTTGGACGCAGGCGTCATCAATATGCAGATGGACACCCAGCTCTGTTTCTGCTTAACAGCTAAGTCAGGTTGATCTGTGGAAGTCCTGAATAGGTGCCTGGAGAAGGTAATAGAGGGATGAGGGCCATTAAACTGAAGCTCAGTCCAGACGAGACTGAAGTGCTGCTGGTCATTGGAGAAGCTGCATGGGGAGAAGCTGCTTGGGGACTGCAGAGTGAGGCTGTCCTAGAGGATGATCTCAGATCTCTTTACTGTATTTAAAAGCAGTCATGAGGAAGCCCCAGTATGCCTTAGTTTGTGCATTCATGTTCAAAATGGATGAGGTTTGCATGGGTAGCAAGGGAGTAGATTGATTTTTCTGTTATGACTCTCCTTAACTGAGTACTAGCTACTTTTTTTTAATAGAAGGCAGTATGTTTCCTAAATAAATCTGATATTAAAGAACTCAGCTCAAGTTTGTTTTTTTGTTAATGGTAAGAGTATAAAATCTGGATCTGATTTATTTTGTGTTTTGCACACTGCTAACAACCATTGGCATATGTGTAAGTTAGCATATAGGATGAAATTACATTATAAGATTTACTGGAGAATGTTAGGGTGTGGTAGCATTTGTCATCATTTGCCTATGTGGTCAGATCAGTGTTTAATCATGTTGTGGAAAATATATCCTCCATGTTTAATCTTCCCAGTTTATCCAACCTGGGGTGTTTGGGAGAGGGTGAGGGTTTACAGAGCTCCAGGAGATATCTCTTCTCTGATTTTTTTTTTTTTACTGTCTTAGGAATAAGATGAATTACATATACTCTCTACAGCTGCTCTGGTATTCGTTCCATTCATTTTAAAGTGAATGTTTACTTTGAAATAGAAATATTTTCCTTTGTAAGCCACATGGGGGCAGTGTTTGGTAAACTCAATTTACATGTGTGGTTCTAGTCATAGAGCTAGGTTTTGCATTAATAAGGGCATCCGTATAAGGCACAGGAAATCCAGGGAAGGGAGTTGTTGCATAGATCAGCCCAGTGGCGCAGAGAATTAAAATAGAAAAGCTTGATAAAGTCACCCCTTAGAAATCCTCTCTTGAGTGAATCCAATGAAGATACCACAGAAAGAGACGAAAGTTGCCATACTTTTTTTTCAAAATATACCGAAGAGAAATAAAATGAATAAATCTTCTGCTCGTTCTTCATTTTATTAATTGCTGTCGAAACTGATTTTAATTAGGTGTGAATGTGAGTGTTTTCAAGACTAAAGTGATGAAAGAAATTCTATAGGGGTATGGCTGACCTGCCCTCATCAGATCACAGAAGCTAAGCAGGATCGGCCCTGGCTAGTATTTGGATGGGAGACCACCAAGGAATACCAGGGTCATGACGTGGGGGGCAGGAATGGCCAACCACCTCTGAACGTCTCTTGACTTGAAAACCCTACAGGGTCACCTTAAGTCAGCTGTGACTGGACGGCACTTTTTACCACATTATCAACACCACATTATCAAATGGGTGGGCAAATTCAATGGCTAGCAGGGACAAGTCTTCCTGGTTAAATAATGAAATTTCACCCAAACAACTTGTATAGATTGCTGGTTACGAGTTTATCCTAAGAGCCAGGTCTAAAACCAGGCTGTTTTCCCCACACTGTAAGCAGTTTCCAGTAGTAAGTGAATGGACATAAATGGGCTTATTCCTGTAAAGTGTACTGTTATCTAGAAAAGGGAAATAGTAGTGGTGGGGTTCTGATAATGCATAGAAGTGTGAAATCAATTTTCTGTAATTGTTACGTATTACTTGTGTAAAAGGTATCTGTTATCTGTCCTTTCCTTCGCTTCCAGCACTTGTTTGCTGTGCCATGTACAATCCAAAAGCATACGGACCCATCAACACATTAGTGTAGCTTACTGAACTAAGTAGTAGAGAAGACTTTTCAATCCTGTGTGCTCTGAGCATGTATCTTGTGAGAAAAGAATGCAAAAACTACACACTTGATATGCATCCAAGTTCTGTATGAGGCACATCAAAGTCCTGTTCACAAGTCACAGTGAATCCATGCACAGTCCATGTTGCATGCAGGGCTATTTTTGGGCAGGAACGCACAGGAATGGAGTTCCGCCTGGCTCTTGAGTTGGCCACGCCCAGCATAATAGGCCACACCCGACAGCCAATGTAGGATTGGCTACATTGGGGTGTGTGGCCTAACATGCAAAGGAGTTCCTGCTACAAAAAAAGCCCTGGGTTTTGACAACAAACAAGCTAAACAGAATAGGAAGCAAAAGATGGATATGCCTGGATGACCATACTTCTGGTAATATAGGGATGTGGCCTGATGGTAACCAGGAATGGATTCATTCAGCTCATCCCTATCAAGGTTCACTCAAAGAGGAAACTATAACAGAACTAGTCAGATCAGGAAGGAATCCTCGTGATTAATCATATGCCAAACCCCTAATGCCTCTACCAGCTTCCTGGCATGGAAGCAACTGGGAACTTAAAGGTAAAGGTTCCCTTGCTCAAAAGCCAGTCGAATCCGACTCTAGGGTTGCAGTGCTCATCTCCGTTTCAAAGCTGAAGAGCCAGCGCTGTCCGAAGACATTTCCGTGGTCATGTGGCCGGCATGACTAAACACCAAGGTGCACGGAACGCTGTTACCTTCCCACTGAAGTGGTACCTATTTATCTACTTGCAATTTCTTGCTTTCGAACTGCTAGGTTGGCAGGAACTGGAACTAGAGATGGGAGCTCACCCCGTCATGCGGCACTCACGGGTCTTGAACTGCTGAACTACTGACCTTCCACAGCCTGCAGTTCAGCGTCTTAACCACTTGAGCCACCGCAGCTCAACTGGGGACTTAACATGCTGCTATTCCTTGCAAATAAATTTACACTGCCTTGCTTCTCTCTGCCCTCAAAGAGTTGCTGATACTAATTTGTTCCTGGTTTTATAACAAATTATATTTGATAATGATAAAGATTGATATTCTTACTAAACTTGCATCTGCTAATAAAAATGATATTTATAACATATAATTTCACTGAAAAGATCAAGAAGCATGATTTACTTATTTTCTGTACCTGTTTTAGGATCCTCTTCCTCTTGTAAACTAACTAAATATGACAGATTAATGTTATTAATCAACTTTAAGCATTAATCTTAGAGTAAAGCAGATGGTGTCTTTGATGGCTTCATCAAAAATCTAATAAAAATTCCTTTTACTCCCAAGGTTGCTTCAAATTTATGGTGAAGGTTTTCGCTGTTACCTGTGTGATGCTGGACCGTTTCAGTGGTATTACTTCAGCATCTTCAGTGTCAGTAAAATTCTGTAAATGACTCCTGACATTTTAGAAAATGTTTTGTGGGTAGATGTTATTTGTTAAGGCGTGTGGGTGAAGGAGGGCAGTAATTAGTAGTGCAATCCTATGCAGAGTTATGTCATTCTAAACCCATTGAAATTAATAGCCATAAACTGGAGTAACTCTGCACAGAATTGCACAGTAACCAAGGCAAAGACATGCATTGCATTCTTGGAATAATTTAAGCTAATGTGTTAAGTTTTCAAAGATTCAAGCCACTGTAGCTTGCAAGACTTCCAGAGATTTCCTCTGTAGACTAACTGAAGTGGGGTAGGGATCTCTAAAGGTGTCTGCGTGGTATCTTCAGACAGCTCACTTTTTAAACATTTCGTGAAGGTTTGAAACCAGGAATTTCCTTCATTTAGCTTTCTCCTTAGTTATCTTGACCTAGAATATTTGCTCTAAATACTTTTTGCTCCAACTGCTGTTCCTCAATAGCATCCAAATTTTAGTCAGTTAGTTGAAATATGTGGCAAAAGCTGCCTCATCATTGACCAAAAAGACGAGTTTCTTTTCCTAAAATGGCTCCTGTTTCTTCAAGAGCACTGAGTGCCTGTTTAAATTCATTAGACTGGTGGTGGGTAACAGTCAGACAGGTTTCTTCATGTCCTCTTTAGTGGCAGTTTAAAATTCTACCACTTGGTAAAATGACATGGAAATTTTCTCCCCAATAAACTATAGAACATTTTAAAAATTTACTTGGACATCTACTTCAGTATGAAAATGTAGGCTTGACACTCATTTTTGATATAAAGGCAAGTGTATGTAGCTTTATGTATGGTTCCTATGTTTGGAGGGAAATGGACGCTTCTGTTTCTGTGGCACCATGGTTATCAGTCTCAATTTGCAGAATCTGAACTAAAGTCTGAATGAATTGCAGCTTTTGTTTTAACTCATTTAATAATCTTATACATCCCAAATCCCACACTGGTGACTGGGATATCTGAAGAAAGATGCTGATATCCATGTGGATTAAAATGATATATGGCACATTTCTTCCATGTTCATGACTTTGCACTGTTTTTAAGTCTTATTCAGAGGGTTACCAACCCCAGCTCAGTAAACTCTTTGAGATTTAGGTGTGTTCCCTGGGGAGGGGAGTGTTTGAGGAAGGGAGGGAGCTTAGTGAGGATGTGATGCCATAGACCGAAGTTGCCACCTCCTCCAGGGGACAGATCTCTGTCGTCTGGAAATCAACTATATTTCTGGGAGAACACCAGGCCCCACCTTGAAGGTTGGCAACCCTAGGGAGTGATATAAGCTAAACCTCACAAAATTCTCTGAGAGTACAAGGCCAATTTCTGCAGAGTTCTCGAAGTCCTTGTTGACAGATTTGTATATCACAGAATCATAGAATGTTAGAGTTGGAAGGGACCTTGTAGGTCATCTAGTCCAACCTCCTGCGCTCTGCAGGAGCATAGCCAAAAGATAGCCCTACATACCTACAACATACCCAAAAGATGGTCGTCCAGCCTCCGCTTGAAAACGTCCAGGGAAGGAGCATCCACCACCTCCTGAGGCAGACTGTTCCACTGCTCAACCACTCTTACAGTTAGGAAGTTTCTCCTGATATTTAACTGGTAACGACTCCCTTGTAATTTCCACCCATTAGATCTAGTCTTGCAATTCGGAGCAAGAGAGAATAGATCTGCTCCATCTTCTATATGACAGCCCTTCAAATATTTGAAGACTGCAATCATGTCCCCTCTAAGTCTTCTCTTTCCCAGGCTAAACATACCCAACTCTTTCAGCCTTTCCTCATAAGACTTGGATTCAAAACCTCTCACCATCCTGGTTGCCTTCTTCTGGACACACTCGAGCTTGTCAACATCCTTCCTAAAGTGTGGTGCCCAAAACTGGACGCAGTACTCCAGGTGAGACCTGACCGTAGCAGAATAGAGCGGAACTACCACCTCCCTTGATCTGGACACAATGCTTCTGTTAATGCATCCTAAGATTGCATTAGCTTTCTTCACAGCCACATTGCACTGCAGGCTCATGTTGAGCTTGTGATCAGCCAGAACACCTAGATGCCTTTTGCATGTGCTGCTGTCAAGCCAAGTCCCTCCCATTCTATATCTGTGCCTTTGATTTTTTGTGCCCAGGTGTAGGACTTTGCACTTATCTCTATGGAATTTCATTTTATTCACCTCAGCCCACAGTTCCAGCCTAAACTTTCACAGTTCCAGTCTAAACTTTCACAGGATGTACTGGTTATAGGAGATTTCAACTATCCAGATATTTGCTGGAAATCTAACTCTGCTAGACATGGGGCATCCTGCAGATTCTTGAATAGTCTTGCGGACAACTTCATCTCTCAGAAGGTGGAGGTGGGAACCAGAGGATCTGCTATCCTAGATTTAATTCTGACTAGTTCATGACTAGTTCATGAATTCTGACTAGTTACATTCTGACTAATTACTAATGACATCAATACCGGGTAAGTTGATGGAAACTGTTATAAAGGAAAGAATTAGCAGGCACATTGATGAACAAAAACTATTGAGGCAGACTCAGCATGGGTTCTGTAAGGGAAGATCTTGTCTCACTAACCTGTTAGTGTTTTTTGAGGGAGTGAACAAATATATGGACAAGGGGGACCCAACAGATATTATTTACCTTGACTTCCAGAAAGTTTTTGATACAGTTCCTCATCAAAGGCTCCTAAGTAAGCTCAATAGTCATGGGATAAAAGGACAAGTCCTCTTGTGGATCAAAAACTGGCTTATAAATAGGAAACAGAGAGTGAGTATAAATGGGAAACTTTCTCAGTGGAGGGTGGTAAGCAGTGGGGTACCACAGGGATGAGTACTCAGTCCGATGCTTTTTAACTTGTTTATCAACAATTTGGAATTGGGAGTAAGCAGTGAAGTGGCTAAATTTGCAGATGACGTGAAGTTGTTCCGGGTGGTGAAAACCAGGGAGGATTGTGAGACACTCCAAAGGGATCTGTCGAGGATGGGTGAGTTGGCGTCAATGTGGCAAATGAGGTTCAATGTGGCCAAGTGCAAAGTGATGCACATTGGAGTCAAAAATCCTAAATATAAATACACGTTGATGGGGTCTGAACTGGCAGAGACTGACCAAGAGAGAGATCTTGGAGTTGTAGTAGATAACTCAATGAAAATGTCTAGACAGTGTGTAGCTGCAATAAAGAAGGCCAACGCTATGCTGGGGGTTATTAGGAAGGTTATTGAAAACAGATCAGCCAGTATCATAATGCCCCTGTATAAATCATTGGTGCGACTTCATTTGGAATACTGTGTACAGTTCTGGTCGACACATCTCAAAAAGGATATTATAGCACTGGAAAAAGTGCAGAGAAGGCAACTAAAATGATAAAAGGGTTGGAACACCTTCCCTATGAAGAAAGGTTAAAACGCTTGGGGCTCTTTAGCTTGGAGAAATGACGGCTGAGGGGTGACATGATCGAGGTTTATAAGATTATGAATGGGATTGAGCAGGTTGAGAAAGAAGTACTTTTCTCCCTTTCTCACAATACAAGAACTCGTGGGCACTCCATGAAATTGCTGAGCAGTCGGGTTAGAACAGATAAAAGGAAGTACTTCTTCACCCAATGAGTAATTAACATATGGAATTCACTGCCACAGGAGGTGGTGGCAGCTACAAGCATGGACAATTTCAAGCGGGAATTAGATAAACATATGGAGCAGAAGTCCATCAGTGGCTATTAGCCACAGGGTATAGATAGGAAATCTCAGTCTGGGACAGGTGATGCACTCTATTCTTCGTTCGGGGGGGGGGGGAGCAGTGGGAGGGCTTCTAGTGTCCTGGCCCCACTGCTGGACCTCATGATGGCACCTGGTATATTTTGGCCGCTGTGTGACAGAGTGTTGGACTAGATGGGCCATTGGCCTGATTCAACATTGGCTTCTCTTACGTTCTTATGTTCTTAACGGATCATAAATCCTAATTTATGGAGGATTCCTCATAGGAAAGAAATTGTCCTTGAAGAATTTGACAAACATATTTCATCAGGTTTGTTTGTTTTGGTTGCACTCCCGATTTTATTTACTCATGTGTAAGCAGAATTCATCTGTCCTTTCAGTCTGCCTATAATAATCACAATGTTCAACTTGTCTGCTATTAGATGGTAATGAGCTGGTTGGGCCTAACCAATGAACAAAGCCCAGAAGGAAAAAAAATAGCATAATAGGTGTTTCATTGCCAATGATGAAGTCCTTGGTAGGACCTACATGTTCTTGGATACGGCACTTTCACAAATATTCTCCCCTGGATTTTCCTATGTGAGCAGAAATATTCAGGAAAATGGTTGTGGTACCACAGTTCTCAGCCATAAGTGGATCCAGTCCTTCATTAGGTCACTCGTTTAATAAAATGGAACCTAGAAGTAGACCTACTTAAGAGTCTTCTGTCATTTTCTGTATCTTAACCCAAAAGACAGCCCATGTAATGTTCTGTTACATATATGCCATTACTTGTATCTGCCTGAAAATTGGGAGTACATTTTTGGAACCTAAATGGCATCAGCTACTACAGATAAAGTGAGTGTGTAGAGCCATTATTTCAAATACATTTCCATTATTTGGTAGTTAATTCCAATCTAACCACTTTTTTCCATTCTGAGGCTTATTCTTACGATCACAAGAGACCAGCAGACAACTATATTAATCCTAGTTAGCTTTCAACAGTTATTATTTAAAGCCAAATTTGTCTCAAAAGATATCATTGACCGCTTAAGTTACATCGGCAGTTTATTCATTATGAAATATGAAGTTTCATTTTCAAATAAATAAATTCACTGTTGTAAAAATCTGGCTATACAAAATTTCATCCCAAAGGCAAAAGCTAGCAAAACTCTAAGAGAAACATTTCTTTAACCTTTTTTTAGGTCAGCTTCCTTTTCAATGTGTTTTTTAATGGTAATTTAGGTTTATAGTAGCTTCAAATACCTTTATCTTAATATTCAGCCCCACTGAACTTTGGAAGGAATGACTGGAACAAATGTTTTCTTCCTGTATGTATTTTCTCCAGTTTATCCCCATGACTCATGGTAATGATGAAACCAGTGAAATTACTTTAAAATCTGATTTTATTCACATATCCCATATTCAGAGCACTCCATCTTGCATGCTTAAAAGAGACAGCTTTCCGGGAAGATAATGGAATAGCCTCTGGTCAATGCTTCTATAGAGGCTAGCCGCAAAATAGGCAGAGAGATTTGACAAAGAAGCAGTTGCTTTTTTCAACATCTGCTAGAATTTAGGAACCTTTTGCCCTTTGTAGTGAGTCACATAGGCTGAGTTCAGACCGGCAGTTTGAAGCTGGAGGGAGTTGTGGCAAAAAAGCCCTGGAACAAACTGTTCTGGGTTTTCCCAGTCACACTGCGCCGACGGATGTGGGAGCATAACGGGGAGGAGACGTGAGGGAGCGTTCACACTGTTGGCCCAAAAGTGTGGCTGTAAGGCATGGCTTTCTGAGCGCATATGTGCACATGCACACAAGCAAAAATGTGGATTTTAGTGTTCACACTGTGTGGGATATATGCGGGACAGACATGCTTTCTGGGGTTTGATACCACTTTTAACAGGTATCTTTTAAACTCAGGAATGAAGCGCTACAAGACGGGTTGAGTACGGCTGGGGAACGCTGGACAGATGTGCCTGTGTGAATGCCCCCTTTAACCCACTTGTGAAATGTTGCTGAAATGTGCCTCTGTCGGGGCAAACTGCCAGTCTGAACTTGGCCATAGAGATACAGGTAGAGAGCCAAGGGGTCAGTGCTACCACACCTCAAGTTTACATTAAAGTTCCACCCATATACAACCCTTCAGTTCTGTTCTGATAGTTGATAGTGCTTCCATGTCAGTTTGTTCCTTATCAAACAGCATAAATTAGACATTGTATACCTGGCCATCCCTCTTGTATATGACAAGCCTGCCAAAGTAAACAGTTTCTTCTGGCCCTTCAACACCACTTATGAGAATCAATATGTTTGTAGGAACAGCTTGACAGGATTACTGAGCAGTTTTTCAATCAATAACTCCATTGTGGCAGATACTTCATAGAATGTTAGTCCCTATATGCTCACTATTCGACAGATTCCCCCATATCTCCCATTCCACCAAGCTGGCAATTCAGTCAGCTGCAGCCACTTCACCTTTCTTTTTTACAGATGGAGGATGGTATATTCTGGCAGCCATTGTGGCTTATGTGGCAATGATTGACACGCAGTTGCTATATGGTGCACCCATTTGGTATGAAGGGATCGAGGCTATATCTGATAAATTTGATAAGCTGCTATTACGCTTCTTACGTATGATTTTAGGTGCCCCTAAATGTGTCTCTGGACTTGTCTTACTGGCAGAGGTAGGTCAAATTTCTTTGGAGGCAATGGCATGGATCAGAGACTTAAAATATTGCATTACAATTTATTACCTCTTATTCACAATGACTCATTTGAATTATCGTAGGATAAATTAATGCACTTAAAGTTGTCATCCTTAAACTTTCCAAAAGACACAATAATGTGTCTACCTACCAATTAGGTGTATAAATTAATAAAGGACCATGTTACAGAATTGGACTACAGTAGTACATATATAAATCAGTGGATTTTGTATAATTGTACCCATGCACACATACATGTCTATGTGGTGAAAGTGAAAAACACCGGTGACAATCTAGATCAGCATAAAAATTGTGGTGTTTATCAAAAAGCATACTTATGCATTGCAGAGCACATGTAACTATGGCAACTAGTTCTGTTATCTTTCTAAATGCATTCTTGTAGGTTGTGCCTGACAGCAAATATTACCCAACATATGGCTTGAGGATTAACATTTTGTATTTTCTGTAGGGGAATAACCACTAAAGCATCTAACGATATATGCATCTAACAATATATGTTTGACCTGTTAATATAAGAGATTAGAATTCTGTATCTATTTACCTGTACTAGAGGCCTGAAGTCAATGTCTTGGTGGGGAATTAAAAATGAGCCACAGTAGAGACCTATTAGATATGATGTAAGGCATACTATGGTGAAGTCATATAGGCTAGGTGCTCCCTACTAGAAGAGAAATTCAAGGGATTTCAGCGGGCTGCATCAGGAGGGGGAAGTACAAAAGTCCCATGCTGCAAAGTCCCTAGATGGGAAGATCCACATCAGTGCTTAGAGTTCTCATTTGGTCCTGTTGTCAGTTTTGATTGGTCAAATCTGCTGTTTCCTGATGATTGGTATGTTTTGCATGGTATGTGAGGTTCCTATGATCAGCAGGAAGCAGAGAAATGTGAATGACCTTAACCTGTAAGGTACCCTTTCCTCCTTGTATTCCACTTCCAGCCTCATTATTCCAGTCTATGCTATTGGGCTTGTTGACCTGGGACTTTCACCTAGGTTTGGGCTTTGAAACTACTTCAATAGTTCATTTTTAAAAAAGGTCTTTGAACATTCATTTGCAATTGTATCAGCAGCCAAAACTGGCAGGATTTTAATAAATGCAATAATTTGAATTTCTGATTCAACACCTGTTTGACTGGAAGTGATTTTTGGGTTGTAAGGGTTCATGGGTAAGATCAGCCCAACTACTGGGTAACAGGTAGGTTAGGACAGTCCTTCTTCTTCTAGTGATGGATGCTTCTTCTAGTGATGGATCCTACCATTTGGTAGTTGCAGTGCATGTAATTTTTATGTCGCTAAGCATTTATGCATATAGAAGCTGGACTGCTGCCATTCTGACAGTTGTATTCCCTGGGAATCGCACCACTTCAACCAATCACTGTCAGAGGCTTCATTACCAGAACTGAATAAAATCTGAGTAACTTGCCAAGGATCAGAACACAGGGAAGACAGTATTCTGAATACGTAACTCAAAATAGGGGCACTTCATTCCTTTAAACTTAAAAATAGCACCATCCTCCACCACATTTGGGCCTGAAAATTTAGACATTCTAAAAAATCTTATACGTGGGAGTGAAGAGGAATAAGCACATTTTAGCATGGTAAAGTGCTAACATTTTGCTAGAGACGCTATTTTTATCTTAAAAATTAGAAGTGAGTGACTGCAGTGGCAGCCATGTAATTGTGCTGGTGACCCAACTACTGTTCAGTGAAGTTGATTCCTTTCCATTGGGAGAGCTGCCTCTACTTTAATTTTTTATTAATCCCTCCTATATTGTATGAATTATAAAGCCAGCAAGTGGTTTATCCCAGCTCATTAATTCTGATTATTATCTGATATACCAAAGCCCTTTCTAATGATCCATAAAATTAATACTTTGAGAATTATGGACAGACTGTTGAAAAGGGGATGTGCTATCTCTGCTACAGAAATAGATGAGGCAATGTGGCTATTTTCATTTCCTTTTGTATTTATACGTTGTCATTGTTACTGATTTTGGTTTGCCTCATTTTTCTTGCTGTTGTTGATCATTCCTTTGTTGCCTTTGCACTATTTTTACAGCACTGTAATGCTCTTTTTATGCCATTTATACATTATATGCCATTTTATGGAATTCTAGAACAAGTAACATAGGAAGATGTGCTAATTTGAATGGGTAAAATCAGCATGAGAGAAATAGGTGAGAAAACCAAGATTTACAGATTTTCACTAGAAAAAAACTAAATAAAAATGGGGATATTCAAAGCACAACTAACAGTTTTTGATGGGTTGGATCCAAACAGGATTTCAGCTGGTGAAAATGGGAGGAAGGGACCTCTTTAACCACCAAAAAGGCAATTCTAGGGATCATGGGACCTATATGGACAAAAGCCACATGTGACGGGGGCTGTAATAAGGATGGGAATTGAGTGAGCCTAAGCAAAAATGTTGGCTGGATCCAACCCCAAACTGAGGCTTATCCCTAGTTACAAGTAAGACTGAATAGTGGGCAGATAGCAAGGGAAGCCATTCTGTCAGATATTATATCTTATATGATTCTCGTTGTGTACATGAACAATGGAGGGAGGCCCTGGTGAAGAAATCCTCTCCTCCTTCCAAGAAGTGGAGCAGTACTCTCAAGACGTTGCATTCTCCCACTTCCTTGCCAACACCAAACGTTGCCAATTGGAAACCATTCTGTTTCTCCATACGCTGTCCTAAAAGTGGCCTCTTGTCTGGAGCATAGATTGTGCATCAAAACAATAAAATGCTGTGGCACAGCCATTTCCTTTAAAGCCAATCATAGCTTTTCATGATCCACACAGCCAAAAGGTTTGCTGTAATCAATTAATACTGCAGTATAAAACAAATCTATAGTGTTACCACCCTCTCCGGAGTTCCCACCCCACCCTTGTGATCCAAACAAATAAAAACAAATGGAGAGGGAGAGAAGGAAAGTGGGGTGATGTTGGAGGAAGAAGAGGAAGTGGAGGTGGCTGTGCTAGTTCTTTTGGATGCCTCTTTGTCTTTTGTTTGCTTGAGGACTAAGCATTCATTCTCAGTTGCCAATATGCCATTCATAATCAGCATCCATTCCTTCCTTCCTAGGCTTTTTATTATATTAATGTCACATTATCATCAACTGCTCATATACTTTCATCACCTTAGGCATAGATGCAGAAATTGATTCGTTTCCTGCTTATGCAAACAGTTCCACTTGGGTTCTGCTGATCAATTTGCTTTCCTCCTAATTCTCTCTAATCTGCCTAATGTTGCAGATGAGAAGAACTGGCTTCATGTTATCTGTGACCGAAACAGTCCTAATAAGGCAAGATGCTGTGAAGCCCTCAATGCTTCATGTACCCAAAGGCCACAAACTCAGGGAATCCAGCCTTGCATCACTGTTCTGGGATTGTCATCCTATGACCTCCTTAGGTCATGAATGACATGGACTCTGTTGCCCATAGCTAACTCTAAAGAAGGTTATAAGTGCAAGGAAGCATCCTTTATAATGCTTTCTTGTTTTATGGGTAAGTGCTGCCATCAGGTTTCTGATTCTGCTGTTGTTTTGGACCTTAAACATATTGAAAACAGTTATTTAAAAAGTATAATGTGCCACAAATGTTTAAGGGAAGGGCACTCTAATTTTCATAGACCTTGGTGACTGGCAGTATCAGATATCCACAACATCCACTTTTGTCATCTTTTGTGTACACAAGCAAATTTCCAGCACTGTGAACTTGCTTCCTGTTGCATCTAATAGTCATCTATGAATCCACATAGACAAGTGATATGCATTGACAGTACTGAAGCTGATCATAACAGGATACATTTATCCCAGGACAAATGTGGGGCAAAACTGGGGTGACCTCAGTGTAATGTGGAAACAAAAAATACCCCAAGATAATTACAGGGATCAACTCGAGTGTAATGTAGAATGTAAAAAATACCCCGAGATAGAACTTGAGTGTAGTGTAGAATTTAAGTTTGGGGACAGGGTTGAACCAGGATTTAAGGTCTAGTGCAGAATCACCTAGAGATTAATGAGTACAGTTTAATATTTCCCCCCTTGCTTACCTGGAACTAAAGAGCCTGTCCGAATACTGTGGGGATTGGTTCATAGGAAGGCCTTAATTCTTAAATAAATCCAGGACATACAATTATTTCATTTTCCTTGACTATTGTTTGTTGCAGTGCATTTTATATATACATATTGTGTGTATGGAATACATTGTACACATCAATACGACACTCTTTGTCTGATAACCATATTGTCATAAATTTCTTTGATGATCATCATTTTACATGTGGCTTGATTCAAGAGACCAATGAACTTATCTTACTTACTTAACATTTAAGTCAAGCCCCTTGATCCTACCACTTCCAAGCTGTTCTTCAGTGTTTGATTCAAAGACCAAACCAAGCAGTTTTGTGCTCCTCATTATTTTATTTTGTTCTTATTTTGTGAGCTGCCTTGAGTGGGTCTCTAAAGAGACAGCATATAAATGCTTTACATTAAAAAAAAAGTTTTGTTCCCCAGGTTATCTGCAACTCCCTCAATAATGAATTTATTCTAGACTGAGACAGTTTGGTTGCCTTTCCTTCTAGTTTTCAGTGTGGATGATATGCTGCAGAAATCCTGTATAGCAAGCAACAGGGTCCAAGATACACTTCCATTAGTAAGGTACAAGTTTTAAAGAAACATTTTGCAGAGGAGGGTGGGAGGGAAACTCATTTCCTATAAGACAATTTGAGATTCACATGCATGAATTAGTATGAAACCAGACAGTTTGACAGCCATTGAAGGGCACTGGATAATAACGCCATGAGGAGCACCTAAAATCCTAAGCAGTGTCTCATCTCATTTCCCCACCCTTTTAACATTGGGCCTTTTAAAAATTGAAGATGGCAGTCCCAGCCAGAGTGCTGGAGGGTATACAGCTGGTGCATGCTTAGTAATCAAACTTATTTAAGCTGTTTGGATGCAACCGAACTGTGTGTTGAACATTCAGTTCCGATGATACCTACCTGGAATCAGGATGCAAGCTGAACAGCTACTAGATAAAATCCATTCAGTGGAGACACGTATCTTTTTGAACCTTGTTACAAATTTACACTGTGATTGTGTTCTAACAGACTAGTCTAACAATTAGTTCTAACAGACCCAATAGGCTGTCACTTCCTGACCATTTGCACACACCTTCCTTATCCCTTTCCAAGTCCTCTTCTTCACTTTGTCCTCCTGTGCCCCATTCACAATCTCCTCTTCTGTTCTCTCCATGGTCACCACCCTTTCCGTTTCTATGCCTCTCTTTTTGTCCAGAGACTCTCTTCTTCTCACCTACCCTGTACTACTTTGCTCCAGTTAGCTTTGAGGCAATGAGGGATGTTGTGGGCAGGGGTGGGGGGAGCAATGAGACTGATGGAAGGATCCTCACTACAAAAGTGGGAGCAAATGTGAAAACAGCTGGAGAAGATGAGGAAACCAACTCTACCACCCTAGATATAGAGAACTTTTCCTTCTTCTCTCATATTACTAAAACTTGAGGGTACCCAATGAAATTGATGGGCAAGGAATTTGGGAGCAGAATTTGGGATAAGAAACCGATTCCAAAGAATAAGTTGATGGGCAATAGATGCAGGATGGACAAAAGGAAATGCTTCTTTATTCAATGAGTGAGTCCCACTATGGAATTCATTCACTGCCAGTGGACATAGTGATGACCACAAGTGTGGCAGTCTTGGGGGGCATTAATTTAAACAATCACATGGAGATTAAAACCTCTTTGACTCAATTAAAACAATCACAGTGATGCTTAGTAACTAAATGCTCCCATAAAACACTCTATTTTTGTAGGGCACAGCCTTCAATTTCTAAGAGAGATACAGGGAAGAACTAGTTGTCAAGGTGAAAGTAGTGGACACCTTGGGTAGTAGTGACCACACAATTTTGGAATTTATAGTCTTGGGGAAGGTAAAAGCTGTACTTAGTCAGACATATAGGCTGGACTTCAGGAAAGCAATTTTTGACAAACTTAAGAGTTATGCTGGGTAGAATCTCACGGTCAGAAATACTTAAGGAGAAAGGAGCTCAAGAGGGATGGGAGTTTCTTAAAAGTGACATACTGAAGGCACAGATTCCTATGAGAAGGAAAAATGGGAGGAGCCTAAAGAATCCAATGTGGCTTCATAAACAACTTTCTAAAGACTTGAGGATCAAAACTCATTTAGAAAGTGGAAGGAGGGCCTTATAACCAAGGATGAATACAAACAAATAACCAGTGCTCGTAGAGAGAGAGTTAGGAAAGCTTAAACTCAGTATGGGCTTAGGCTAGTGAGAAATGCTAAAAACAACAAAAAAGGGTTCTTTTATGTTCAAAGTAAGAAAAAGAGCAAGGACATGGTAGACCCATTGCAGGGACAGGAAAGTGAAATTGTAACAGGTAATGAAAAGAGGGCAGAACTGCTCAATTTCTACTTTTCCTCAGTCTTTTCTTGCTAGGGAAACAGTGCTCAACATGGCAAAAAAAGAACACATGATGAGGGAAGGGAGTTGCAGCCTAAGATCAGCATAAGGGTAGTACATGAACACCTCGTTTCTTTAAATGAAACTAAGTCCTTGTGGCCAGATGAACTGCATCCAAGGGTACTAAAAGAACTCGCAGGTGTATTTTCTGATCCTCTGTCCATTATGTTTCAAAATTCTTGGAGAACAGGTGAGGTGCCAGAAGATTGGAGTTGGGTAAATGTTGTACCCATCTTCAAGAAGGGGAAGAATGAGGTTCCAGGTAACTACCAACCCATCAGCTTGATGTCTATACTTGGGAAAGTATTAGAATAAATCATCAAACAGACAATCTGTAATGATTTCATGTTTTGGTTTGTGTGTTTCTTTAAATGTTTAGTTTGACTGCAGTACTGTAAGAAAAGTGATAGAGGGAGACAAGTGTGATGTGATTGGCTGATGACTGAGAGTGTGGGAGGAGGGGTGTCTATGAGAGAGATTCTGTATGTGAAGTTTGAAGAGAGAGCATAGTCTGTGTGACTATAGGAGATTTTGAGTTTATTCTGTGTGAATAAGACAAACAGTTTAGTCTGTGTGAATATGAGTTTTGAGTCTATTCTGTGTAAATAAGACAAAGAATTCAGCCTGTATGGCTATTTAGAGTGGAGTTTTGGGAGTTTGAGAGACTGTTTGTGACAACAAACTTTGCCAGTTATATTTACAAGTTCCTTTCATCAGCAACAGTTCAAAATAACCAGAAACCTATTTTGTTCTTTATTAATTAAATCATTTTTGTTTAAATTTATCCCAGAAATCAGAATACTCCTTCCTCAGGGCCACATAGTCCTCTGAAGTGCCCAGACCCTGGACCATTCTACCACAAGAGAGAGATTTGGAATGTTTAATTCCTGGTGGCAGCAGAAATCTACAAAGTTTAGGTACACAGAGAGTTTTAAAGGTAAAACTGTCTCCCCTATAAGCAAGGACACCACACAATCCTTGATCATTTAGAAAGGATGGCTATGATTACTAAGGCCAGCATGGGTTTCTCAAGAAGTCATGTCAGACAAACCTTACCTCTTTTTCTGAGAAAGTTACTACCCTGCTGGATCAGGAGAATGCTGTAAGGCATAGTTTATACTGATTTCAATAAGACTTTTGATAAGGTTCCACATTATATTCTTGTTGACAAATTGGTAAAATGTGGTTTGGATCCTATTACTGTTTGGTGGATCTGTAACTGGTTGATAGATCTCCTTGTGAATGGTTCCTCATCCTCTTGGAGAGGAGTGACAAGTGGAGTAGCTCAAGGATCTGTCCTGGGACCTGTTTTGTTCAACATCTTTATCAATGATTTGGATGAAGGAATAGAGGGTATGCTTATTAAATTTGCAGATGATACTAAATTGGGAGGGGTAGCAAATATGGTCAAAGACAGAAGCAGGACTGGAAAACTGGGCTAAAACAAATTAAATGAATACTGACATTTTCACTGCTCAAAGTTCCTCATGGACCCATGAGATGATTTTCTGATCAAATCAATTTTCTTTGATGATGTTCATCTCATCTCATTCTGGAAATATTTGGGTTCCATTACTCCCTATGGAACATAGGTGGTGTGGGTTGGAGAAACCATCTTTCAACCAAATGACACCAAACTTGCAGGGGACCTAGTAATGCATATCCACTAAAGACTAAGCTTCAAGGCAATTGGACCAAGGGGTCCGATTCTACAGCCCCCAGAACAAGGTACCCACCACCATCCTACCTGTGTCTACTGTTTTCTATGGGGAGAAAATTCAAAGAAGCCAATAACTAATCACACAAGTGCTAACACTGGCCAAAAGTTTCCAAATGCAAACAGAACCAAAAAGCCCAATAGAATTGATGTCAAACCAGAGAACCCTACTTAAGCCAGTTTGGTGTAGTGGTTAAGTGCACGGACTCTAATATGGGAGAATCGGGTTTGATTCCCCACTTCTCCACTTGCACCTGGCCGGATGACCTTGGGCAAGCCATAGTCCTGATAAGAGCTGTTCTTGAAAAAAGAGCAGTTTCTGTCAAGAGCTCTCTCAGCCCCACCTACCTCACAGGGTGTCTGTTGTGGGGAGGGGAAGGGAAGGGAGTTTGTAAAATACTCTGAGACACCTTTGGGTAGTGAAGGGCGGGTATAAATCCAATCTCCTCCTCCTCCTCCTCCTCCTCCTCCTCCTCCTCCTCCTCCTCCTCTTCTTCTTAAGTCAGAGCCATTATTGCAAGCCCAACAGAACCAATGACAAAAAAGAGAATATAAGCCAAACCAGGCTTGTGTTGAGGGACTATCTTTAGGGACTCAGGGCTGAGGGACTACCAAGTGGGATGTGTGGCAAACTGACAGATGATGAAATATTACTAATTGTAACTAAGGTCACCCACCATAATTTGTCTCAACTGTATAAATATGAGTAAATTCAGGTAATTACACTGTTATTTGAAAGCATTCTTTGCCCCTTATATAAAAAAAGAATCATTAATTCTTCCAGATGGGTAACTGAGTTGGTTATACTGCAGAAACAAAACTCTCATCCCATCTTTGGCTGCCGGGTGCTAAAGGTGGATGAAAACTGCACTTCAGATTTCTACAAATGCTACCATTTCTGACACCAATAGTACTAAACCTGGAGATATACATTACATATATAATAAATGTGTGTGTTTTGACATCTTAATACAAGTTTAGTGCTATTTGTCAATAGAAGAACAGCGAGATTCACCATTTTGAAGTCAGGTATAAAAGAAGTATGAAAAGAGAGCTCTATTTATACAGAAAAGATTGAAAAGATCCTTATTACATGAGCCTTTTTATTATAAAGAGAACTGATACATTTTTCAGAGAGATAGCTAGTATTAGATGACAGAGAAAATACTGCCCAAGTTCTTGGATCATTAAGCCTATTTTTTTCCTGTGTTTCTATCATGCTTGTTATATTTCCCCAGTGTGCACTTATTTTCTTCAGAGGTGGGAAGGTACAGCTGCACAGGAATGTATAGAACTCTCCTGAGATACATCACTAGTATCACTGAAAAATGTTTTTTCTTCATCAAAATTCTTCAGCTATTTCACCTACCTTTTTTTTAAAATTTCAGTTTAGCCCAACTTTTCAGTTATGGCTTTAGACAAAACATTAAGCTAAAATCTGCTCAACAACTATGAATAAATGCATTTTTGGCATAGAGGTCTGCCCTGAGCAAAACCTTTTCCAGGAGGTTTTAAATTTTTTTCTCTCTGGGCAGGAACAGGCAGGAAGGAGGAAATCAGTTCAATGGCTTTTCAGCCTCACTTCCACTACTTCTTAAGAAATAATAATAGGTCCAGCTAGAGGATGGTCCATTCTCCCCCCCCCATGGGGAATAGAGATTCTGGTTAGTGGGTAGAGAACCAGATATGATTAAAAAAAAACCCTTGCAGCAAGGAGGAGGGCTGTTTTTGTGCTGAGTCCATCAGAGTAGACAGAACACTTAATTGAGGTCTGGAGGAGGCAGCCATTGCCATGTGCTGGCTTACACCTGAGGGAGTCATCAAGGTAATGGTAACTCTGCAGAGGTCTGTAACTTTCTAAGCTAAGGGTCCTGCCTTATATTTAACAACAGATAGGACATTTATAGAGGGAGGGACAGAGGAATTGTGTTTTACCCTTTTCTTTTGAATCCTTTGCACAATCTGGTGCTGTGCTAAGAGCATGCTTGTAAACATTTTCTTTTCAATAAATACTTTAAAACTTTTGATGCTGGTAGTGGTTCTCTGTACCACATAGACATCCACCATCTTGAACACTTTATTTTAAAAGGAGTGCCAGGAGGAAGGTAGTCAGTTGACAACTGGCTATTCCTCCAAGGATGGCAAAATCATAGTGGTAGCATTTTGGACAGTGAGCATTATGGAAATGCTGTTTGACTTTGCTACCTGGACTAAATCTGAATGATTGTGGTCCAGTGAATCAGTCCAGGAATTTTGAAAATAAGCTTTTTCCAGATGAAGTATATGGACAAAAGATATTTGTAACATCTGATTTAATCACTGCTTATGAAGACACCTCCCTCTGAGAATTTTATGTTACCCTAGGAGCAAAGTGGAGAGGTGGCATTTGTTTACATACCAGATGCCTGAAAATGCCACCAGTAAAAAGATCTTCATCTTATACTCTCTTTTTTTCCTAGAGTTTTAAAAAAAATTACAAATGTCTTTTTTGTCACATTGGTTGATCTCTGCTTTGAAAATGCTATTTGTCAGAATAACCAAGGGAATTGTGAGCAGAGGGTGACAAAAAATCTATTCCAAAGAATAAGCAGAACAGTTAGCCTTTTGATACCTCATGGTGTACCGGTTAAGAGCAGCAGACTGTAATCTGAGAATGAGGTTTGATTCCACACTTCATGTGGAGAAGCCTGCTGGGTGACCTTGGGCCAGTCACAGTTCTCACATAACTCTCTCGACCCCACCTACCTCACAAGGTGCCTGTTGTGGAGAGAGAAAGGAAAGGTGATTGTAAGCCTCTTTGAGATTCCTCGAGGTATAGAAATGGGGTATATAAAAGCCAACTCTTCTATTTGAGCAGTTTTTGACTAATCAGTTACAGAGAGACACTGAGTCAGGGTGGTGTAATGATTATAGTGTTGGACTGCAACTAGAGAAATGAGGGTCCAGATTTCCACTCTGCTATGAAGCATGCTCCCCCCCCCCAACTATCTTACCTTGCAGAGGCATTGTGAGGATGAAATGGGGGGAAAGGGACCCTGACACCTGGATCCCTTGGAGGAAGAGTATGATAAAAATATAATAAAGTATAAATGACCCTTCAGTCCTCCAAAGAAAAAAATATATTAGAACATTCTTAGTTTATTCCATGCACAGTTTCTCTTACATATGGAACATCCTTAATGCTAAACATAATTTCCTTCCCCTTTAATTTTACTATACCATTGAATACTCATTGGATTTACTTCTTTCCTGCTTTTGTGGTACAGGATTTTCTTTAAAATTACTCAAAATTATTATTATTACAAAAATTCTGTAGAGTATCAAGTGTTTGTATTTTTAATAAAAGTTCTGATCAATGTCTGGTCAGTGATGGTACTCCTTATGTCTCTTTATAAGGTGGCAAATGTGAACGGATTCTGCTAGTCTGGCAAAAAAAGTGAAGGGCTCACAAAACCCAGTGGAACTGTAACAACCTCGGTAGTCAGTACATTTTTAGTGGCCAAATTGCTAAGCACTCATCGAATGCAGTAAGAAGACAATCAAAAGCCAATTCAGCAAAAGAGGAAGGGAACTTTCAAAAATAAAATGCGGAGAAAGCAAAACAGAGCATGCATATAAAACAGCAGTTGAACTTTGTTGCCAGAATGAGGCAAGAATAGGGTTTTCCTAGCAGGAAAATAACTTGATTAAGAAATCAGCATCTGAGATGCAGCAAATCTGAAGGATCTGTTCAAATATCCTTTCCAATTCACAGATTCTTTTAAGTGCCATTTCTTCAAGGCTTCCTGGCTTTGTCGCTTGTGGAGCTTCTAATTACACAACTCCTAACATATTGTGTTCCTTGGAAAAGTTCCTTTGAGTCAAATTCAGACTCTGTTTTGAATTGTGTTCTCTTCCTGCTCCCGTGTCTGAGTTCCCTTCAGAATGCTAGTGGGGTAGACGGGGCACCTGCTAGGACAAGGAGGAGAAAGCAAGCAAGTGCGTGACCCTTGCTTTGATTCTCCATGCAAATTAAACCCAGATCTATTGCTGAACTGTATTTTACCATCTGAGCTTTGAAAACCTGAGAGAGGCCAGGCTGGGTGGGAAGGGGCGAATGGCATCAGGGGAAGCAGTTGCAGAGCAGCATCCTCCTGCCTGTTCCTTGGTGCCTTCACCATTTATATCATGCTGGTGAGCATGGGTTGGATGATATATATTTCCCAAGATAATAGCTAGTTTTCCCTTGAGTGTCATCACGGAGGTAGAGTGCTACCTATAAAAGGGCATTCTGGTTTCAAGCCATGTGCATGTCTGAAAGAGTGAAAAATGTACATAATAGTATTTGACACATGTCAGGATAGGTGGCTGTTTGACTCATCCTTTGACTAGCATCCAAACTCCAAAAAAAATAAAAAAATAAAAAATTAAAGTGGGGAGTAATTGTAGGAAGAGATAAACTTTTTCAGCTTTGAGGTATTGTATAACATCATGGAAAATTACTTTGTTGGGACAAGCTTTAAAGGTAGACAGCCATAATTCCTGTATCGTACAAAAGCTTTGCCTCATTTTGAGTGGCCAGAAATAAGAAATCTGAACCTTTTGTACACTTTCCTTTTGCATTCAGGTTAAATGTCAGTTGGGTTTTCCCCCTTCTGCACATGTTTTGATTGCTTCTGGGCTGGCTTCACTTTTTTTTTGCTTTCCCCTCATGTTTTTTGGGTGTTCTTTTATGGAAACTTTTTTTTTGTTTGCTGCCAAGCTGAAGCAAACCAAAGAGCAGAAAGAAAAGATTGGAATTTTCTCTCCTTCCTTTTGCCGCACCTTGACATCAACTTCCCCACCCACTTCAATGTCATTTCTGCCCATCTATCTCCAGCACTGTAAACAGAAGCCCAAGATGAACTGCATTCTCTCATACAACTTTTTGGTTTCCTCATCCTTTAAATTTTTTATTCAGTGATCTGAGACTAGTGATAAAATGATAATTAAGAATTATTGCTAGACTTGGATCACTGAATAAAGAAATTGAAATAATGGGGTTTTTTCTTTTTTAAAAAAGTGCTGCATGAGGTTTCATTTCCCTGTTGGTATTGACTTGAAAGGGGGATAATAGGGGGCCAATGGCAGCATCCCCAATGTGAAAAAAGGGATTTCAATTGTGTATGCAAACAAAATAAAAGGGGTGGGATAATCAGCACATAATGAAATTGACATGAGATGCAAGGAGAAAGAGACACTAGGATGGAAAGCCCAAAGCTTTGAAAACATTTTCCCCTTGAATGCTTTAGTGAACAAAGTTGGGGGGGGAACCATTTTGGCAGTTTCCAGGAGCCTCACTTTAACATGGCGGCTGAGCCACATGGACCTTCTGAAAACCACCAAACTTAAGAATCACTGGGATTGAACCATTTAGAGGAAAGAGGAAAGCATGCAATCAGGACAGGAGAGGCTTTAAAAAAACTTCCCAGATCATGACTGGTCTGTGCAGGATCAAAATGGAGAATCACAAGGTGAAAACCATGTGAATTTGCAAGGGAGGGCAGGAATTAGCATTACTGCACAACTGCACTACGGCATTCGTGAAAATAATTTTTTAAAAAAATTAGTGGCATGAGAATAGCAATAAAACATTAATTTAAATCCACCAAAGTCAAGAGAGTCTACAGTAGCGTCAAATCTACATGCACTCATGAGCAGGAGGCTGGAGAAAGAGAAGGGAGAAGAGGGGAGATTCCCTCACCCCAGCACCAAGCCAACTGTAACATTTCAAGGGTGATTCATGCCTGAAGTGGAGAAACACATCCACCAGCCCCTGGAGACAGATGGGGGAGTAGAATGAATAGGGGAGCTCTGGAGACATGAAGTTGAATCAAGGAAGCACACAAAAAAGAGCTTCCGCCAGAGGACTTCTTCCCCATACAAATTGCACCCTTGTGCAAAGCATCATGGAGTTGCAGCTGACTTTGCACACCTGCATGCACACACACATGTTGCCAAGGATCAAAGCTTGCAATGCCAGTGTCACTGGGTTCTGTCATGCATTCTGTACATTCAACATGTTTCCTCATATTATGAGACTATGGTCCCGGTCACATGGAACATTTGCCCCGCCGAAGACACGGTAGCCCTGCGGAGTTTCCGGGCGGGATCTCACAGGCACATTTGGGAGGCATAGCACACCCATGGCCAATGCGCAGCTTCCCTGTGAAGCTGCAGAATAAAAAACTACCAGGAAAGGAGCACTAGTTTCTGGAAACCCTGGGGCAAAGGCCGGTGTCTGATCGCAGGAGCGCCAGTATCCCATGGCATCCGACACACGCCCATGTCCCGGGACAAATCGGATGTTGCAAGTTTCCATGGGATGCGCACCAATGCCAAATAGCGCGTGCACACATGCAAGACACCAACAGCGCCCCCCATGGTGCATGTGCACATTACACCAGAGCGGCTTGTGTGCTTGTGCTGCGCTGCTTTTTCACCCCGCTGCAGCATCACGGTGTGATTGGCGCTCAGAGCTGGAGCGTGGCAACTCAGCGGCCCATGTGATCAGGTTACCGTGCCTTATTTTGCTCCAGGATGAACAGCCACGCCTCCCCCCCCCGCATTTTCTGGCCCATATGACCAGGGCCTATGTGACTCTTTCCTATTTTTCACAGTGACTGATAACACAGCAGAGAATCCCCTAGTGCTTAGCAATGTTCATCCTGCTCTTGTCAGTTTCAAAAATAGTCTGGTCAGTTTCAAGATGATTCCCCCCACCCTTTCCCTGTGTTTCTTTGTGTTTCCTTTCATTCAATGAATTAATGCTAAAATGAACGCACAAAGACTGAACCACGAGAATTTAAATGGAAGGCCGCAATAGGGCAATTCCATAAATTTTAAAAAAGGACACCACCCCCTGCATGTCACAAGTGACTTCACACCCCAATTAAGAAAAGTGAGGGCTTTTTGTTGTGGCTGCAGAAGAAATATGCCAGAGAAAAAAGAACGGTGCGTAAGGCAGGCAGAATCTAAAATGAAGCTTAAGGGCTTGACTACTCGGAAAATCTGCAGTAAGCTATGTGTGCTTAATGGGCCTTAGATTCCATTTGAATCTAGCAGGGGTTCATCTCTCTTTCAATATATAATAAGCGTATGCAATACCAAAAAGCATGTCCCACTGCAGCAATGTAATGTATTTAACCAATAAGATATCCCCTCTTCTGTCATCTTAAAGTAAGAGGATCTTAATTCAGTTAATTGATGGACAGTGTACTCCAGAAAGCCAGCTGGTAGGAGCCTGCCAGCTTTCCTGCGTGATCTTTTCTGTTTTCCCTCCTCACTGTAGTCTATCATAGGTGAGCATGAAGGACTGAATCCAGTGGTGGCTTAACAAGGGGTGCCAACAGAAGTTGCCAGCCCTTGCCACTGTGACCTCTAACTATCCCTAACCAGGAGTCAGGGCCTTGCCCTTCTTCATGTTCTCACCTCCCCTAGGCATCTTCAGAGCCAATGGGGCAAGCTGGGCAAGTCCCACAAAGCTTCCAGAATTCAAAAGACTGGAAAGCCCTAGCGGGGATCGAGAGACTATATGGCAGCTATTCTAGCTCTTGGGTGGGCAGAGGGCAGTGCAGCAGAACAAAGCAAGGTGCATGGCTGCATAAGCATAATACGTGATCTGGAGCACAATACGTGATCCGGAGCTGACTTTGCTAGCAAAAGAGGGATCTGATTCTAGAATACAGTCCAGACAATGCTGGTTGCTTTAAGGAAAAAAAAAATGGGTGTTCTCTATTGTGAAAGAAATCCATACTGTGATAGAAAAAACAATTTAGGCATTCTAGCTATTTATATAACTATAGGATGGAGTGAGAGGCTGAACGCATACATTGCCGCCGCAGAGGTAAGAGACAGGGAGTGACAACAGGAAGAAGAGGCAGCTGGCAGGGAAAAAATCACTGAGATTAGCATTCTGAGTAAACAAAGAGACAGCAGCAGAACAGACAAGAGGAAGGATAGAGAGGAATCTGACTGGTCCCTCTTACTACCTCTACTGCCCCCTCTTAGGTTTGCCAGTCCCCAGTTGGGGGCAGTAGAGGTAGTAAGAGGCAGCTGGCAGGGCTCATGTCTGCCACTGGCCAGCCACAACAATGTGGAGCAACATGCCTATGTTACCTGGAAATGATGTAAGTATGTTGATGACATCAAGGAAATGATGCCCTGGTTTTTGGGCAAAACTCTATGGTTAGAGGGCAATTTTACCATAGAGTTTTGCCCAGAAACCAGAACATTGTCCCTGATGTGCCTACATCACTTCCGGGTGATGTAGGCATCATTTCCAGTGATGTTGGCATGTTGAGGGCGATGCTTCTAGCTCCTGAGACCTGGCAACTCTACCCCCTCTCTAAGGGACCTGGCAACCCTACACCTCTGGAGTAGTGGTGTGCTTAGTGCAAAGAGATGTAGCACAGCTCCGCTCTTCCAACATAATACTGGACTGAGTCCATAGATTTCAACTTGATTTGTGCACCCTCTTCCTATTGTAAAACCAGCACATCTCTTCTCCACCTGGCTCTTCCACTAGTTAGAGGCTTCTGATAACTTTTCTAGTCTCACCTATAACTGGAAGGACACCAGGAACAGTCCTGATGAGCCCATGGCTGGGGGGCTGTCTGTCCACAGGGGCCATCAAGCAAAGGGTGGCCCTTGTACCCATTACTATGGTGAGCAGGTGGCCCTCACCCTGTTCAGGTGAAGAGAGCAGCTGCCATGCTGAGAGAGCTGGTTTTTCCTCCTTTCTCCCCTTTGTTGGGGGTGGTGGGCCCTTTCTGGGGCTGTTTTTGGTTCCCAGTCTGCCCCTGTGCATATATATACCTTACTGTCATGGATTTTTGGTTCATTCAAACTGGAGTTTTGATTTAAAAGTCTGGTTCAGGCTTCTGTGGCCTACTTTGGGTTGTTTTCTCAGAGACTCAAACTGCCTTGTTGAATACACTGACCTTGCAAATGGGAGATAAGACAGCTGTGCTAGAGAGTCATCCCCTAGTACTGTCTTCCAATTAACATTCCATCCAATTAAGCACCTGTGGGAAACCAGTTTGGGCTGGGAGCAGACAGACCCATCTCCGTTCTCACATGGTCAGAGGAACTGTTAGGTCATCTGGTCAGTGATTGGCTCATTCATTTGGCTATAGGTAATTGCTGAGGGCCCTGGCTGGTGCTAAGGCCTAGCAACGCTTAGGGCCCTTGGCAATAAAGGAATAATCTTCAAACCTATTATTTAGCTCAGAGGGTGCCTACTTGTTACCAAGATATGTTGGCATGCTCTGGCTCACTTTTGGCCATCTTGGGCCTATGCTTGCTGAAGCCAAACAGCACTGGCTTTGTTGATTTTGGAGAGAGTTCCTTTGGAACTTGCAACTATGAATGGGTAACACTGTATAACTTGTGAACCAATGTCTTACAGTGTTTAGTTAGCCTTTAAATTTCTAGTTTTATTATTTTCTCTTCACAGTAAGTGCTATTGTTTAAAGTATTACTTACACACACACACACACACACACACACACACACACACACAAACACACATATCAACCCTAACCCCTAACCCTAAAAGCTAACCTAAGCCCAAACCTGAACTTGAAAATGAAACTGAACCCAAAACCCTAAACCCTAATCCAAAACCAAACCCAAATTAAACCATATCTCCTAACCCTAACTCCTAAAACTAGCCCAAACCCTAACACAAACCTGAACCTTAACCCTAAAAAGAACACTAACCCTAGGCCAAAGCCAAAATTGATCCCTTACCCAAACCCTAACCCCTAGCCCTAACACAAACACAAACCTTAACCCAAACCCTAACGCAAAATATAAACCTAACCCTAACACAAAGCCAAACCCTAACCTGAACCCAAACCCTAACACTAACCCGAAACAGAAACCTAACCCTAACCTGAACCCAAAAACTAATCTGAACCTGAACACTAACCTGAATCTGAAAACCTAACCAGAACCCTAACCCTAAAGACAAAGACAAAGATGAATTCTAACCTAAACTCTAACCTTTACCCCTAACCTTAACCCAAAACTGAACCCGAACATTAAAACTAACCCAAACCGGAAACCTAACTCAAATGCAAACTTGAACCCTAAACCAGACCCTCACCCTAACCTCAATATGAACCCGAAACCTAATCTGAACCTGAAACATAACACCAAACCCAAGAGCAGAATATGGACCTGGCATGCATGACTGAGACCTGGGTACGGGAAGGGGAGACAGTAGCTCTCTCCCAACTTGCACCTCCTGGGTTCTTAGTCCTCCACCAATCATGGACTAAGGGGAGGGGAGGGGAGTGGCAGTATTCATCCGGGAGGCTTACTCCTTCAGGGCACTTGCTCCCACCTCCAAAGATCACAGGCATTGAGTGTGCCGGCTTGGTATGGGAGGCCGGGGAGAGTTTGGCAATTTGGCTGGTGTACTGACTGCCTAACGCATTGGCCAATAGCCTGCCATCCCTGATGGAGGCCGTAGCAACGTCCATGCTGATGACATGACCTCTACCCAGGCAGCAGATCTGGTGTTGTCCATGGCAGCACTAGGGCTCTCCCAATATATAACAACCCCCACTCACTAGGCTGGGCACATGCTTGATCTGATCTTTGCAGCAGGGGTAACAGTGGACCAGGTTACTGCTTTGGTAGTCCAATGGTTGGACCACCATGCCCTAAAGGCCCGCCTGAATGTCCCACTCCAACCCTGTTTAGGAAGCAAGTGTATTTTAGCTTGCCCATGGAGCTAAATGGACCCATTGTGGCTTCAGATGGCTCTGTGGGATCCGATGCCCCTGGCAACTCATTAGATGAGCATGTAGATGACTGGCATAGCCGGCTCTCTGCAGCCATTGATGAGATCGCTCCCAGGTGCCCTCTGTGCCCTCACTCTAGGCTTGCTCCCTGGTTTACCCAGGAGCTGCAGCTTATGAAGCAACGGCTGAGACAGTTAGAGAGATGGTGGCGTTGTACTCGAGACGAAGCTGCAAGAGCATCCTATAAGACGTTTATGAGGTCCTATGAGATGGCAGTCAAAGCTGCAAAGAGAGAGTACTACACGGCCACAATTGCATCTGTGAGCTCATGCCCAGCTCAATTATTTAGAAAATTTGGTCTATAACTACTCTGCCACAGGGCAGACCAAATGCTAAGAAATTGGATATAGGCTGTGAGGCATTTGTGAACTATTTCACAATAAGGTCTTATCACTCCGCCTCAACCTCCCTGCCACAATTGATACAGTGACCGAGGTTGAGGCTCCATGCACATCTTTGATTCCAGTTCTGGATCATTTTGACCCACTCAGCCTAGAGGAAGTTGACAAATTGTTCCTAGCCGTTCGTCCTACCACATGCTGCCTTGATCTGTACCTGTCATGGCTAATTAAAGCCGGCCGTGACAGGTTTTGAGGCACATTGAGGGAGATTATCAACAAATCCCTCATTGAGGGACAGTTCCTGGGGGTGCTTAAGGAAGCAGTGGTCCACTCTCTGTTGAAAAAACCATTCTTGGATCTGGCTGAATTGGCCAACTACCGGCTGATTTCCAATTTGCCCTATTTGGGCAAATTAATAGAGATGGTGGTAGTGAGTCAAGGTCTCAAAACTGACTGTCCCTTCCTGGCCCTAAGGAGGCCAGGCTTGCTACTACCAGAGCTGGGGCTTTCTCAGTGGTGGCCCCATCCTGGTGGAATGAGCTGCCAGAGGAAATCAGGGCCCTGCGGGACTTTTTGCAGTTTCGCAGGGCCTGTAAGATGGAGCTCTTCCGCCAGGTTTTCGGTTAGGGTGCCACCACTGTTATAGAGCCCTGGCTCTTGGTCTTTAACATCATGGCTTTAACATCTAGCCTGGGCCGCAGGAAGCTCCTGAGCAGAACAACTCTCAGAGAGAACATCGTAATAAGCCATCTTGAATAAGTATCTTCAGCACTTTATGTAACTGTATTATCAATGAATTGTTTTATATGAATTGTTTTATACGATCTATGTATTTTAACTGTATTTATGTACTGACTGTGAGCCGCCCTGAGCCTGCATTGTGGGGAGGGCGGGGTACAAGTGTGAATAATAAATAAATAAATAAATTGAACCCTAACCCTAAATCTAACTCTACTCTCTAAGCCTAACAATAACCCCTAACCCCAACCCTATTTTCAATTCAATAACCCCTAACCCTAACCCAACCCTATTTTAACACTAGCCCTAATCTGAACCCAAAACCTAACCTGAACCTGAACCAGAACCCAAACTAGAAGCTGAACCCAAAACATAAACCAAATTGAACACTAACGCAAACTGAGCACTAACTCTTACATGAACCCAAACCTAACCCTAACCCTTAACTATATTCTAACCCTAACTGTAATCCTAACCCTAACCTTAACCCTAACTTGATTGCTAACCGAATCCTAATCAGAAAACTAACATAACCCTAACTTTAACCCTAACCTAACCCTTAACGCTAACTCTAGCCTAACCCTAACCCTAAACTAAACCCTAACCATTAACTCTAACCCTAACCCTAACCTAACCATAACTCTAAACCTAACCTAAAATCTAACCCTATTACCTTAATCTAACAGTAAACCAAACCCTAACCATAACCATGTTAATTTACTTGTTTGTTAAAAAATTGGTTTTCATTATGTACGTGTAATGCAATCTATACTTTTAGTTTATATCTCACAGTTTTTATGTTAACTTTGTTATAAAAAATCTGTTTGTATGTGGAAAGGATTTTAAAAATAAAACTTTATTTTCCTAAAAAACAAACAAACTTTATTTTCCTAACCATAACCTTAACTCAATCAAAGCATAACCGTAATCCTATCCCTAACACTAACCCCAATCCTAGCCCATACCCTAACATTTAACCCTACCCTAAACCCAAACCCTAACCTAATCCTAACCCTATCCTTATCCACAACCTCACCCAAACCTTAACCCTAATCCTGGCCATAACCCTAACCCTTATCCCTAACCCTTAACTACAACCCTAACCTGAACTTTAACCTTAATCTAACTCTCACCCTAACCCTATCTGTAACTCTTAAACCTAACCCAAAGCTTAAACCTAACCTTAACCCATTCCAACCCTATCCCCTAACCATAACCCTAACCCTAATCCTAAAACTTAACCCCAACCCTAACCCTAACTTTAACCCTAACCCTAACCCTAACTCCAACAATACTCTAACTGTAACCCTAAAACTAACCTATCACAAACCCTAACCTAACTCTAACCCAAACCCTAACCTAACACTAACACTAACCCCTTACCCATAACACTAACCTTAACCCTAACCTAACCCTAACCCTAGATCTAAATTTAAACTGAACCCTAACTCAAACCCTACCCTGAAACCTAAACCCTAACCCTAAATTAAACCCTAATGCTAGCCCTAACCTAACCCTGATGCTAACCCTAACCCTTATCCTAACCTAACCCAAACCTAACCCTAAACCATACCCTAACCCAAACCATAATCCTAACCCTAACCTCTAACCTTAACCCTTACACTAACCTTAACCTAACACTAATCCTAACCCTAACCTCTAACATTAACCCTAGACCTAACCCTAACTCTATCCCTAAACAAACCCTAACCTAACCCTGTCACCCTATCCCTGACTGTAACAACAATCCTAAGCTTTTAACTCCTGCCAATAGTAACTCTTACTTTAATCCTAAACCAACCCAAACATAACCCTAATCCAAATCCTAACCTGAACCCTAACCCTAATAGTAGTCCTGACCCTAATCTTAAACCTAACCCTAATCCATCCCAATTCTATCCCAAACCCTGCTAATCCTGATCCTAAACTTTAACCCTAACCCTAATTCTAACAATACTCTAACCGTAACCCTAAAACTAACCTAGACCTAACTTTATCCTAAGCCTAATGATAATCCAAACCCTAACCTAACCCTAACCCTAACACTATCCTCTTATACCTAAACCTAACCTTAACCCTAAATCTAATCCTAATGTATATCTCTGACAAAGCCAGCAACTGTTTTTTCTGAAACTTGTGTTTGAAAGACAAATAGGTTTGGATCCCTCCTAGAATTTCTGCATGTGCAAGGAAGTGTTGCACAAGTAAATATACCATAGTTACCTAAAAGGAAGATGACTATAAGTGAATGTGAGATGATTGGAAGAGAATGTAAGACATCTCCCCCCCCCCCGCAAAGGTGAAACACAACTAGTTTTTTCACTACATTACAAACCTGTAAAGTATGCAAATTTAAGAAAACCACGTATTATTCTTGATGACACTCCTTGGGGAAAAAACATAGTATTCATTTCATGTAAATACATTATTCCAATGACATTCTTGGTCTGTATCTCTAGTTTTGAGCTCCTCGCATTTCTGACATTTCCCTCTTCACAGTTATTGCTGAGGGCTTTGAAAAAATTGCTAACCACATTGAATTTAAGAAGAACCATGACCTATTTTCCCCCTGTGCCAAAAGCACTACATTCTAAAACAAACTGTAAAACTCAAGTATTTGATGAAAAGCATTAGGTCACTTGTATGAACACAAGTGCAGCACCTTAGCTTAAATTAATAAGAATGTGAAAGTGCCCAGGAGGTTCATCAATGGACCAGACCAAAAAAACATCAGGATATCCTACAGTTAAATGTATTTTTATCCCTTGATTTGAATGAGAGAGAATTAACTGATGGACACAGCTGAAACAGGTTTGCCAGCTCTGAATTGAGAAATACCTGGAGATTTTGGTGGTGAAGCCTGAGGAGGGTGAGGTTTGGGGGAATGGAAGGGCATCACTGGTATGTAATGCCATAGCGTCCACCCTCCAAAGCAGCCATTTTATCCAAGGGAACTGATCTCTGTCATCTGGAGATTGGTTTTAATTCCAGGAGATCTCCAGGCCTCACCTGGGGACTGGCAACCCTAAACTGAAATGTTGTTCACGCACAGGTTGAAACCTCTTATCTTGCTCATCCCTATTGACTCAAGGACATTTTGACACCTAACAGGACCAAGTTATTTAGAGTAGTCTCCTTGAAAATATCTCTTTCATATATCCTTAATGATTTCTTCCCTTGAAACAGCAAAAATGCTGGCAGTCTAGATTTCTTATCAACCTAGACCTTTATTAAATGTTGAGACTAAAATATGGCTGAAAGGGCTTCACAATAGTTTTAATCTCCTTTTATTGTATCTGTTCCTCCAGATCAGACTGGCCTACTTCATAACAGAGTGAATACTTGTGCTAATATTAAATACTTTGTGTTTGGGGAATTCACTTGGAGCCCTTTCCACTGGTCTTTGATACCAAGGAGCCCTTGACCTAGTTATGAAATTCTGTTTCACAGCAGAATGTACTTTCTTTTCTTCTTGGTTAAAGGCACTATAATCATTTTAATACAGTCTACCACAGAAAAGTGGTAGTTCTGTGTAGTTTTGTGTTCTGAGACATATGTTTAACAGTATTGTTATTACTTTAATATCTAATTCTCCTACTGCTAAGTTTTACATTAGTTATTCTGTATTGAAGCCAATAGCTTTCCTTTCAGATGCCTATATAGTCTTCACTGATGATTATCCCAATTTAGAGGTTATTGACTTTAGGAAGAATAACTAGAGAGTGCTTCCTGTTATTTGGCTATAGGGAATGAAAGACATAATAATGTTCAGTCTTTATTGGCATTCTATAGTTTCAGCACTTGTTGCTTAATTTTCAGGGGAACCATTGTACAGGAACACAACACAACAGGTATAGCTGTAGATAAGTGCAGAAATGCACAGAACATTTCTATGGTGATTGGTAATGGCGAGGTTTAGGCACCACTAACTAAAGCCCTTAATGATATGGGACACTCATACCTATGGGACTGCGTGTCCCGTTACAATCCTCGCACTCCCTTTGGTCATCCTCTAGGGGCTTCTTGCTGTCATCAGTGGAAGGGCCTCCTCAGTTGTGGCCCCCGCCCTGTGGAATGCACTCTCAGATGATACCCCTGCCCTGCTGGACTAGTTTAATTTCTACAGGCTATGAAAGGACAATTTGTTTAGGTTGGCCTTTGGAGGGTAATCCACATGTTAGGGAAGTTTTAATTAGCGGTATGGTTCTAGCCACATATTTTAGTGGTTTAACATTTTAATGTTAATATTTTAAACTTGTTATTTGTCTTTATGTTGTTTTTCTACCTTATTTGTATGGTTTTAATCTTGTAAATTACCACAAGACTCTTTGGTGAGTGGCGACTAAAAAAAAAAATCTAATAAAGAAATAAATATGGCTTTTCATGTGATTGCCCCTTTTGAGTCACTCCACAAACTATGGTTGCTCAGGGTACATCAAGCTAGGATCAGAACCCATGGGTTGTTGACTACAGCTAGTCTTGCAATATTTATGAGTGCAGATGTCTTCTCTTAATCCTGGTTCGTTCCCCAGCACCACCCTTACATACTCCCCAGGCTATAATATCTTTGAGGCATTCTCCTTCTAATTAGCAATGTGATGGTCTCATGATTTTACTAGTGGCATTTTTATTAATCATTCTGTAATTGTTACTGATATTTGTACTGTGATTTTATTGTATGGCTCAAGACCTTGGGCTGAAGGAACGTATTGTTAATAAAGGAGAGGCCTAAAAATTAAATATTGTTTGTAGGGTTGCAACCTCCAGGTGGGGCCTGGAGGGTGGACTCTATGGCTTTAGACCCAGCAAGTGTCCCTCTTCTCTCCAAACCCCATCCTCTCCAGACTCCACCTCCATATGTGCAGGTATTTCCCAACTTGAAGTTGTCAGCCCTAATAGGTTGCCTATATTTTGTTTCTAATATTTGTACATGAAAAGAGGAACAAGTATGAACAATGTTCACAGCATGACCATTATGCCACGCTCAGCAGAATCTTCCAGCGTATACACTGAGGAGGTTCATTGTGAACTGCTGATAATGGAGTGTGGTACAATTTTGTTTTTGAAGTGTATCTTTAACAAAAAGATTGATTGCATTTTTGAGAGACCCAGCTGGGTTTTGCAATTGACTGAGATACATGAATTTTAGATCTCTCAATATTTGCTGAGGAGTCTTTAGAAGGAATGTTAGGTAGCTATTGTTTCTAAAGGGAGGGGAAAGTAAATGCTTTCTCCAGAGAAAGTTATAGTTAAACACACAAGAACAAGCAAAGCAGCCACTGGCCAAAGGCCTCCCAATGCAAACAGAACCAACAAGCCTGAAGAACCAATGCAGAACCAGGGAGTACCAGCAGAAGCACAGGACAGTATGGCAAGCCTAACATAACCAATGTCAAACTAGAGAAACCAAGCCAATGTCAAACAAGAGAATCCAAGCCAAACTATTTAACAAGGAACACTGTTGCAAGCCCAACAAATGTCAAATCAGACAATTCAAGCCAATATCAAGCCAGAGAATCCAAGCCAATGTCAAACCAGAAAAGGTAATGCAAACCAACTTGAACAAAGAGCACAATGCTGCAAAACCATTTTCAAAGTACAGAATCCAAGCCAAAGAACTGGGTAAGCCAACCCCACACCCTGTAAGAAGACATTGACAGAGACACACAGTAAAATTAAAGGGGGAAAACAGTCCTGGGAACCTTAAAATACTGCCCCCTCCATATTCGTGGTTACTACTGAATATTTCTGGAATTTTTAGGGACCCATTTATCAGTATCCCAGAAAATCCCAGATTTTCCACCTGGTCAACCAAATATATCTGAAAAATACTGATAAGGTATTTTTGGATATTTGTTTGGACTGGAAATATCCAAATGGACATCCCTAGTTACACCCTTCTAAATTCATTTTATGTCAGTGGGTTTAGAAGGGTAGAATTCTGCTTAGGTTTCCACTGCAAAGTCCCCACTATTTGAATAGACACACTTTAGTAAACATTTTTAGAGGCAACATTAGGTAGCTATTTTAAACCTTAAATGTGGAGGAATAGACTCATCCACCTTCAAACTGCTATATCTGGAAACACTAGCACAAAAATGAGCTTCATAGTAAAAAAACCAACAACAACCAGAACTGTGAAACAAATGTCAAAATAGTAAAAATACCATCCTTTATGTAGTTTTCTTATATATCTAAGTAATCCAGTTATAAATTATGTAAACAAGAGACTGTTCACTGAATATTACAAACTGTAATAGTATAGACTTGAACAGAGGATAGTAACTCTGAAGTAGTAAGAGACTGTTCACTGAGTATTACAAACTGTAATAGTATAGACTTAAACAGAGGATAGTAACTCTGGAGTAGTGAGCAAACCCTGATCGTTTCTTTCTGCAGGTGAATGCTACTCCTCCAAGATAATGACTCTGAAATAAACTCTTTCAGAAATACAATTCCATATATATATCCACAAAATAGTCCAACAATGATGTTTGTAGCTTTTCCTGGTTTCTTTTCCTCTTTCCTCAACCTAATATCTCCACGTTTCACTTCAAAGCTTTCTCAAGGTTTAAAGAAAGATTGCTTCAAAAATGGATATTCTGAAAAGAGAAGAGATACTTAGTAATATATGCTATCATCAAGGCACCAACTAAACCAGAAAAAAGGTGTTTACCTATCATTTAAGCATCAGGACATAGTCCTCTATGCTGGATCGCACTAAAAAGCTGTGTCAGCCCACAATTCTGAAAGTATTTTAAAGGATTCACGGTGCATTTGATGGCAGCTTACAAATTCTTCTTAAAGAAACAGTCAATATCAAGCAGTAATTCATCTGTCTCTCCTATATGATAAAGCTGATCTGGGGTGGCAAGATTCGATTCACGCCAAAGTCAGTTGGACGCCTGAACTGCCACTCACAAATGGGTCCTTGGCCACTGGCTAACTTGCCTTGCTGCATTGGCTCAGTCCTGCCCACAGAGCCACAGGCCAGCCTCTCAACCTCAGTATGCATGCTCCGGCGGCTGGATGCTTCGGAGACTGAGCCCATTCCTGCGACCCCCACACCGATCATCCTTGCCCAGGGAGACTGCAGGGGGCCACCCGCCTTTGACCAGACCTGCCCTGACAGGGGGCCAGTGGTGGGCTGTTCTCTCGACCCCAGGGTCTGGTAAGTGGGGAGAAAGTGGGTGACTGGTCCTCACTGTGCTCTGAAGTGACGGCTGCCCTGGCCTGTTCAGTGGGGGCATTGGCCCGGGCTCACTCCTGCTGCCATCATGGCTGTTGTGGGCCACTGAGGCCCCAGGCACGTCGGTCACCAGCCTGCGAGCAGATGGGGCCTGGCACACTGCTGGAGCAAAGAGCCGTGGAAGCGGCCCAGAGGCCACCGGATGCAGCAGGCCCCCAGGGTCTGGGGGGAATGGGTGGTGGCCCTCACTTCCCTCTGATGTGACAGGTGCCCTGGCCCCTTCACTGCCTGTGAGGTCTTCCACCCAAGGCCAGTCCTGCCACTGCAGCCATTGTGGGATGGTGAGCCCTGGGCAAGGTTGGCACCCAGCCTGTACACAGATGGGGGCTGGTGCACCACTTGAGTTAAGAGCCATCAAGATGGCCGATAGGCTGACAGACACAGTGGCACCCTGGGGTTTGGGGAGGGGGGAAGCGGCGGGACATGCCTCGGTTTGCTCCGATGCGGCTGCTGCCCCAGCCCCTTTGCCAGCTGTGGGATCGTTGGGCTGGGACCCTTCCTGTCGCTGCCCCCACAGCTGTGGTGGCCCACTGAGCCACACCAGCACCCAGCCTGCACGTGGCCAGGGGCTGCACCGCTGCTGATGCACAGGGCAATCGAGGCACCCCAGTGGCTCCTAGCTGCAGTTGCGCAGTGAGCCAGTCGCTGCCCAGAGACCACAGAATCTGGAGAGGGGGAAGAAAGCACGGGACAGGGGGACCTGTCTTTCTAGTGCCCATTGTATTGTCCCTACAATGGGCTTCCCTCCTAGTATAGTATAATACAAATAATGAAGGCAATGCATCCAATAGATTTTCACAAGAAACATGAATAGTCTAAAGACTAAATCCTGTAGGATATAATGATTTCAATTTAAAAATTCCACTTAAGCCTCTATTTGCAATAAATGTTTTTGTATATCCACAGAGTTATATTCATTACCTATGTATCTATAAATTACAAAGAACCTTAAAGATTTCACATTATGTTTTTCCAAAATAAAATGTTTTGTCAAAGGAGCCTCCTGATTACCTGAACATATTTGTGAGACTTATTCAAGAATCCTTGATTTACCTGGTCTCATACTACAGCCAACATAGGTTTTCTTACATTGACATAAAATTAAATATACATATCTACGGCTGTTTCAGTTATTCAAGGTGTTCAATTTAATATTGACTCCACTTGTCTGATCTGTATATTCTTTTAAAGTGATGGCATAATTGCAAGCCCGACAACCCCCACATTTAAATTGTCCTACTGGAATCTGTATTGGTTTCCTGGCATTCAAATCAGCCCTTATTAGAAAATCAGAAATATTTTTAGTTCTCTTAAAGCCTATCCTTGGTGGCAACTCACAGCCAGGGCTATGTTTAACCATCTGCCAGTGCTTTTCTATTGCTTTTTTTTATGGCCATGGCTTTATTTGAATACTCAAAGGTACAGTTAAGACAATCTTCTTTATTAATATGTTTAGTCTGAAATAAGTCCTTCCTATCTATGGAGTCTGCTCTATTGTTTGCTGTAACCAAAATATTCTTAGGATAGCTGCATTGTAAAAATTATTTAGTAAGCTCCCTGCTGGTATTTCTATAATCCATTGAGGAAGTGCTATTCCTCTTAATCCAAATATACTGGCTATAAGGAAGACTATTCCTAAGGTAAGGTGGGTGGAAAGATTTATAATGCAAGTAAGAATTTTTGTACACAAATTTCTTATAGTTTCTTACTGCCAAATGATTGTACTTATCTCTAAAAATAATGGTATCTAAATAAGTAATTGAATCTTTATCACTTTTACAAGAAACTTTAATTGTAGGATGGATAGTATTTATCCAAACCAAAAAATCTTGTAATTTCTCTTCCTCCCACCATACTATAAACACATCATCTATTAACCTTTTGTATATCAAAATTCCATTATAGAAGGGACTTTGGTTAGGCTAAACTTAAGGAATTTAAGGTTAAAAAATTCAATAGGGACCAAAGAGATTATGCACAGGGGTGAGTTGTGGATTTATAAGCATGGCTCAGTGGGATAATTTATTCACTTATAGTGATCAGGAAGTTGATCAAATTGTAGCCAATGTATCCTTATCTTTGGATCCACATAGATCAGATAGAGGGGCTGATTGGACTCAATTGGAGTATTTGTTAAAGAAAGACACAAGGCTAAGCCTCCATATAGTTTGTCTTTCAGACTATATAAAGCTAAAAGGATACCACAGGGTTTATGAACCCAGAAACCACCAGCAATGTTTAGTGAAGATGAAACCTTTAATAATCAATTGTCTGCTATTTTGAATAAATGTTCTTTGGCCCTTATGGTCCTATTAACTGAGAAATCTTTGGAAGAACTGAATAAAGTGAAGATAGAAATTAATACTTTGAAGGAAACCCTTAAAGAAAAAGTGTCAACTAATATTTGGGAGCTAAACTTACAGGAATATTTCAAGAAAGTAGAGATGCATTTTAAATTTGGGGTTGGGGTTTGTCCCTACCCCAATTTATGATGCCTTCTCCACTAGGATTGATCTGTTCTGCTTAATAAGACAACTGAACCTAAGATTGTTTTTTGGTAATGAGAATCAATACAATGTACACCCTATCAAATCTAAGTCAGTATTTACAGTCTTTAAGAGATTGTTAAAGCAGAAAATCAATGCTTTAGAAGATCATTTTACTCCTTATACTAACAACTTATCTAGATCTAGAACTATTTAATAGTGATGGTGTTTTTATGAATGATTTTAATTCTATTTATATACGTACTTTTATGTTAGCCACCCTGAGCCTGCTTCAGTGGGAAGGGCGGGGTATAAATCTAATACATAAATAAAAAAGTAAAAAAATCTGATATTAAAATCACTGGCAGAAGATTCTAGTGTGGTTATTAAATGGGCTGACAAGGGAGGGACAATAGTAATTATGGATACTGTATATTATTGCTCACAGATAGACAGTTATCAGACATATCTTATTATAGTCCCCTCCCATCTGACCCAACATGAGAGATAATCCTGGCAAGTAGGATGGGTAGGAAATGGCACATCAAAGAGTCTTGCTGCTGGGCAGGGAGACTGGGGGGATTAGGAGAAACAGTGAGTGCCGAAGACTTCTACTTCCATGCCAAAAATGTCATAGATGGATAATCTGTGGCAGGTAGGGGGGCAGGTGGACAAGAGGATTAAGGGATTGTGAATTATCAGATCATTTTCTGACAGGCTCTTTAATCTATTTTGGTGCCTGATGGAGAAATTGTGCTTTCCTCCCATTTCATACAGAAAGGCTCTTTAAACTGTTGCCATTTTTATGGCAAATTCCCCCACCAAGAACAGGTAATTCCTCCCATCTCCTTTTTATGAAGGGATGAGCCTTTTTATAAAACCACTTTTCTTGAGGTTTTGTTGCTTGGGCACTGTTCATTTGACTCAAAGGTCTTACAGCCTTTTTACAAGCAACCACCAGAGCTAAATATTTAGTGGCTACTAAAATAGTCTCCCAATCCTCATCTACAAGGAAAACCTGGACAATTTTTTGAGATGGTAAATTCACATAACCCATTAAGAGGGAGAACGATTATGGAATCATTATGTCCTAGCTAGACTTACTTTTAATTTGAATCAGATGACATCAACTAGAGCCCTCTTTGAGTTTAAGGAAATTTGGTCACCAATTCTAACTTATCTTTCTAATCAGAAGGAAATCCCAAAGAAGTTATATCATTGTTGTTTAATATATGTTGATATACATGGTATAGTTAAATGATATATTCTTAAATTATATTTACCATTCTTCTGTCCTTAATTTTAGTAAGATCTGTATGAACCCTTCAATGGTTTATGAGGTATTGCTATTTCTTTCTTTTTTTGTTTTGTACTTTTCTGTCAAAATTTTACAAAAATTAAAAAAAGAGGGAGGACAAATACCTTTCTCTCAAATTAGGCCAGATTTCACACTCCAATAAAATATATTCTAAGGACTCAAGCTGACCAAATCTACATTTACAAGCTTTGTCTGCAAATCAGCCTTCCAGTATGGCTGAAGGAAAAGTGTTTAACCTAGCAAGGCTAGGTTCTATCCCCTTCTATAATGAGGGATCGTTAGGTCTTTTAAGTCGCTTGGGACAGCATATCAGAAGGGAATGCCAAAGAACTTTGGTGAGTATACACACTCTGCCCTCAATAAGATACTTGTTCTATCCAAATTCAGTAACTGAGGGCTTTATTCACTTTCCATGGCCCCATATAAGGTTATTTCTCAATAAGACGGAAAATCCCTTTCTTCTCATTGGAGAGCTTATGCTTTAATTTAAATGCCAAGATTCACACACGAGCTTCCAATGCATTCTGGGCCAATTCATCTCTGAGAGCAATACCTGAAACACAGCTTGGTACACAGCAAATCTTGAGGATAAACTGTAACAGATGTTGATCAAATGATTTGTCATCTGCCTCTTATCAAGACCCCAGTTCCATGCAATAATTAGGATACTACCTTAGAACTGAATACCTGAATAGTACTTAGTATGTAGTTGCCACCTCAGGTGAAGAAGAACTGAGTAACTGTACTGTTTGTAGCTCTTCACCATGAGCCACTTTATTTTTCCCAACTGTGTCAACTGTTTGTTCTTTTTAAGTGAAGCCAGTTTTTAATATACTGATATACAGATATAGATCAAAACTGCAATAGAATTTTTATAAAAATGACAGGCACTACAGGAAGACAGCCACATCTGAAATGCAAAATCCTATTCAAATGCACTATGCATGCAGTTTCAAGAGCCTGAAAGTACTCTGGGTGAAGTGATCTCACCTTTATTTTACAACACGGGACCCAAACTGATTCAAAACAGGATAGTATCTTTGTGTGACAGCCTTTGTAGTAATTGGTATGAAAACCCTGCCTATCACCTAGACTACTTTTGCATCTCACGAGTTGTACATAACACTGGCAGAGAACCACTGTTCCAATCTATTGCTCGTATTCCTGTCTGAATCAAGAGCTTATCACCAATCTCCTTTCATTACAATAGTAGAAAGGAAACTGGTTAGTATATACGGACAAATCTATATTGCTGTATTTGGTAGTGTGTTTGAAGACATATGAGAACTATGAGCACTATAGCAGTTCAGATCCTTTCGGTAAAGATTTATTTTGGGAATGTTAAAATCTTCCTGAGTTTTGTAATTCAGACACAACAGGGCTAACAAATGTCAACTTCTTTCTGAAATATTTCAGTTGTGATAGTTATGGACAGTTACCATAGCAACTAAAGAACAGACTGGTGGAAAACGTCTACATACAGCCTTGCATTTAGCATAATGTTTAAGCCTTGGAGAGTTGCAGATAACTTTAAATGAAAGCACATTTACTTTGCAGTGTTTGATAAGTTTGATTATGAGGACATTGTGTGTGTTACCTATAAATCATATCAGAACCTCACAAGAGAAGTGCATAGGTTTGGCAGGAGACCTCCTGCCAACAACCCAAGTAGTGACAGGAGAAAAAAAACAACAACCTAGCATCACGGTGACATCACATTGCTCTAGGAATCACCAGGATTTCTATGGTTTTACTATAGAGTTTCCTCTGGTTTCTAGAGTGACATTAAATTTCCAGAAGTGATGTAATAACTCTGGTGCCCCCCATTTCCCCCTCCTCAAGCTCCTGGCATTTGCCAGGCATAGGATGACAAACTTAGAAATGCATGACAAATAGCATGAAAAGCCTGATGCATTACCTCCTGGAAACTGATTGATTTTTGTTATTTCAAAGCTTTGGAACCCCATTGGTCACCCACTAATAAGATGTGCTTCCTAAAAATGTCATTGTTGTATTATGTTTATGGTGGTGAAGCCTCTGAAACAAATTGGTTGGCTTTTATGGCACAAAATATTTATAAATTTGGGGAAAGAATCACATAGCCCATGGCAGGATGGGGCGGGGACCAGGGATCCTGGGAGCATGCAGAGAGAAAAAAAGTGTGTTCCATGGATGGGGGGAATGGGATGCTTAATAGGACAGGAAGTCCACAGACGAAGTACCTGGAGGAAGGATGCAGATCACAAAACGGACTGCCAAAGACAGTAAAAAGAAAAATGTGGTGGTCACAATGTTAGATTAGGGCCAGAAAGACTCAGGTTTGGATCCCCACATTTTCATGAAAGTTCACTGGGTAACCTTGGAGAAGTCCCTCTCAGTTTAACTCACTTCATGGAGTTTTTGTTGCACAGATAAAATGTTCTAAGCCACTTTGAGTTCCCATTGGATAGAAAAGCGGAGTATAAAGAGCTAAATTAAATAAATACCCACGAAAAAAATCTGCAGAGAAAGTAGCTGACGAAGAGGAGGAGGACTGAGGAGAAGGGCAGAGCGAATGGGGAACTGAGGTGAGAAAGGGCTGCTGAAGAAACGGCACAGGTTGCCTGATTGCACTGGGATTCGTGATAAGCATGAGCCTGGCCTGGTCGGCATGTTCGTGAACTTCCTTCCTGTGATTAATTAGGGAGCCAATCAGTCATCGTAGTAAAAGTAATTGCTTATTGCCAAATGGCCACAGTATTTGGCTACCTTCCCCGAATGCTGTCTAGCTTACTGGTGGCAGCTTCTTCCCACTAGCCAGCAGGGATCCATTTTAAAGCCCCATCATCTAAGTTTCGGATAAGAATATGTCTTTAAACTGCAGCCATCACCATCTTCCCCCTGCCTTTTTCCTTGTCACGTGGAGGAATGTTGAAGCGTCTTCCTTTTGGAAGCATCATTCAAATTCTGTCAAATTACCATTCACCTGATGCTGTCCACATGTAGGCAGCTGGACAAATTGGATTTTCTTGTTTCCTCACAGATGCAGTTCTAGAGAATGCTAGTTTAGGCCTGGGCTGGACATACAGCCAGGGCCGGCCCCAGGTGTCTGGGCGCCCTAGGCAGGACAGCCTGGAGCTCCCACCCCACGGGGTTGCCAACCTCCTGGTGGGGCCTGGAGATGGCCCAGCGCCGTTGTCCTGGGTGCCTCGCAGCTGCGAGGCGCCTAGGAGAACTGGGGAAGGGGCGCCCGTCCCTTTCCTCCCAATGGCGGCGCCGGCTTTTCTGGGCGCCTCGCACTTGCAAGGCGCCCAGGAAAGCCGGGGCAGCCAGGGCTGGGCGGGAAGGGGGGTTTTCATGGGGGGAAGGGGGGCATTTTGGTGCCCCTGCAGGGCCGGTGCCCTAGGCGAGTGCCTAGCTCGCCTAGTGGGCAAGCCGGCCCTGCATACAGCAGAAGAGATGGCAGAGTGCTGAAATGGTAGAATGGCCTTTGCCCCCTCAGTCGGAATAAAGAGACGGACACCAATATGGATTTAACAAGGGCCACTTTATTAATTATTTATAATCAAACAACTGGCGAGATGCTGCTAAAAATGTACTGAGGAATATGACAGGTATCAAACTCCAGACCACCTTCATCTCCTTCTGGGCGATGCACCTTCCCTGATCTTGAGCCACCCAATATAGCTCTTGACCAGCAGCTTGGCATATTTAGGAGAACCCCCTGGCCCACCACCCCAGAAGCCGTAAGGCCTGCTGAGATAGGCCAGGCCGGATTGTTCTAAGGAAGATCACCCCTTCCCAGCCGCAAAGGCCCAAAAGCCGTTCTTGGAGGACCCTTTAATTCCTTTAATGAAATGCCCAGGTGCTCACCGTTTTCCATTTCCTGATCTCTCTACCCCGCCTAACCACAAAGTGACCAGTCTATTTAACAAACGATGGCCCCCCAAAGCCAAATTTCCCAACACCACCATCATCAGTGCAAGGTAGGCAAAAACACATCTCCTTCTGAAAAAGGAGTGGAAAATTCCTACCTGGCCCCAAGAAAAGGCAACCGGTTGAAACCTGCACTAAAATAGGGTGAGAGGGTGGGCCGAGGACTGCTAAGAACTGCAAAGGCAGGAGGTGGGAGCCAAGCCACCACCCCCTATAGATGGAAAGCCTGAGCACCAGCTTGTGACATCACAGTAATGGCATCCAGGGTAGTCCTAAGATTACCTGTGTGGTTTTGAGGATCTGTGGGGCTAACCGGAGGTTTACTGATTAGCCTGCCCAACAGTTTCTGTTCTTCAGTTCTCTAGCAAGTATGCCTTTTCGCTGTTGTGTTCCAAAATGTAGAGGGAATTACAAAGGGGGACAGAAAGTAAATGTTTTCAAGTTTCCATCTGATGCTCCTCTGAAGGAGAAGTGGATTTCATCCATCCATCGTGATAAATTCACTCCATCGCAATCATCAAGGGTGAGTAAATTTTTATCATGTTAATGTGCAGCATATCAACTATTTTCTATAACTAGCAATCATGGGCCTTTAGTGGTGTGGCTCTGGGGAGGCCTACTGGCTCCAGGGAAGCCTGTATGGGAGTAGTCATCAGGGCCTACATTTCCCAGGTTCTCTCTGGACCCTGTGACTGGGTCAAACTTTTATGTATAGCTTATGTGCAGTGCAAATAATTTCAGAAATTATGTTCTGAACTTCATAAACTGTGAAGTACCTTCTGAAGAACACAATTCACGCATGAGACTGCCCATAGTTCATTTTGTAAAATTTTGGACAGGGAGAGCAGACGCAAGTTTTCATTGAGTAGCTTCATTCTTAAGACTTTGTATGCAATTGTGGATTTCATTTTCCTGCCTCACAACACATTGAATTTTTACATGCTCCTTTTTGGTTGTTTACATTTCCTGTGTCTAAGACTGTTGTAAGATACATTGCAGAATGACTCAGATTTACTCATATGGACTGGTTTTGACTTACAGGTATGTATTCTTCACTTCCAAACCAGTGATGTCCTATGGCAGACAGAAGTTTTTGATGAAAAGACAGGCCAAAAGCTTGTTGCCCCTCTCAAAATACCAAGACTTAAGACTGGTGCTGTACCTTCTGTGTTCCCCAACCACCCGTCTTATTTATCAAGAGAAGCTACTTGTCATGAGGCACCAGCGGACAAGAGGTCTCGACTGGAGTGTTCTCATTTATTGGGAGCAATATCTGACAGTTTAGCATCCAAAGAACATTACAACAACACATACTGCTTCAAAACATTCGGTGAGCTTTTACTGCGTCTCAAGAATGTTAGTGTGCAAAAGCCATGGACATTTGTTAATCTGAGCCCTGAATGTGTAGGTTTTATTAAAATCAATGTAAGTCCTGCTCCAGTTATCGCATTATCAGTAATAATAGATACTACTTTAAATGTCAGTATATTTAAGGGTAAAGTTGAAATTAAAAGGATAGGTTCTGAATGTTTTCCAAAAGTTATCATGAATGTGAATGCCATTACAACTCTCCTATCTGACTGTGAGAAAATGGAATTGGGATCCTCAGATGAATCTGTGGAAGAACACAAATGTATTGTGAAAAAAAGTTTGAAAACTTTGCAAAATGTAGTGAAGGAAAATGACAAAGATATTGTGGGGTTCTTGCTGCAGCAAACTGAACTCCTAAATGTCTCTAAATCTAGTCATACGTTTGCTACTTCCGTGTTGGTTGTCTGTTGTTTGTTATTTTCAATATCAGCCCATGCGTATAGATTTTTACGTAGCAGTGGTTTAATGAAGTTGCCCCATCCGTCAACATTGCATCGGATATGTAGTAAGTTTGAACTGGATCCAAAGCGTGAACTCTTAGGTGGGAAGCATTTCCTGTCTTATGCTAGGCACAAATTTTCTCACTTGAGCAGAGATGACATTGATGTGATTTTGATGCTGGATGAAATTAATTTGCGCACATACTTAGACTACAAAGGAGGTAACATTCTTGGAGTATCTTTCAATTCTGAACAGGCAGCAAACTCTGCATTTGCTTTTATGCTCCAGAGTGTCAAGTCTAAATTTAGAGATATTGTGCATATTCTACCTGTTAAGAGAATTTCTGCCACCTCATTGCACAGTATCCTGGTTTCCATAATTAAAGGGCTGGAGTGCATTGGTTACAAGGTATTCTGTATTGCATCAGACAATAATTCAATTATCAGAAGTGCCATGTCATTGTTTTCTGATGACAAACAGCTCAGAATAGTTTATAAGCACCCAGTGTCATCAGAACGCCCTTTATTTTACATCATAGATCCTGTTCATATTATTAAATCTGTGCGAAATAATTGGCTCAATCAGAAGAACAGGACAAAAGATATGTTTTACCCCACATTTCCAGGCAGTGGTGAAACTAAAGAGATGATTGCATCTTTTTCAACATTAATAAAGATGTATGAAATTGATAGCACTTCTCTTGCTAGGTTTGCCTATCCACTTACATTGAAGGCTTTGTGCCCTACAAACTTAGAAAGGCAGAGTGTAAAACTTGCATTGCAGGTTTTCAACTCACCCGTGGCAGAAGGTTTACAAGTCGCCAGTGAAAACTTTGACCTGCCCAATGCACATGGCACAGCTGAATACATCCGCATCATGGTTAAATGGTTTGACATAATGAATGTTAAATCCAAATATAAAGGTCTGCATAAGCTGAATCCCTACATGGAGCCAATGGTTTCTGGTGATATTAAGATTAATTTCTTGCTGCGATTTCTTGACTGGCTAGACTCTTGGGAATCGATGAAACTTTCCAGTGGTTGTTTGACAAAGGAGACATTACTTGCTTTACGGCACACTAGTTATGTAGTTGTTGAAATAGCTCGCTACTGTAAGGATGAATTAGGGATGGAATATCTTTTGAGAGGAAAACTGCAAACTGATGCTCTTGAGGAAAGGTTTTCTAAATATAGACAGTTAGCTGGTTCCCAATATCATATATCTGTGACACAGCTGTATGAAACAGAAAAGAAGATTCGTATTCAGAGTGTGGGTCCGTTGATGCTACATTCAGGTAGACATGGGCAAATAATGGTAGGCCCACTGGAATCCAATTTTGAAGAGGTGGAATGTACATCAGATTTCAGTGAACCAGTTGATGTATGTCAAAATGATTTACATCTTTTAGGGAACATACTACCCTCCCTTACCTACATAGCTGGCTACTGTGCACATGCAGCTTTAAGGCGACTTCATTGTGATACATGTAAAGTAGAACTTGTTATGGAGAGAGAGTTGCCAATAAACACTCATTTTCTTTTGATTAGTAGGTTAGATAGAGGTGGTTTGAAATATCCAACACAAGGTGTTATCAATGTGGTTTCCTATACATATGTAGTAGTAAGCAAATTGTTGACAACGTTTGAGGCAGCCTTTCTGAAGCCTCAAGCCATCCAGAGGGCTATAGCATGTCTAAAGTCTCTGGAAGCATTAGATGAAAGTGAATGTACTCTCTTTGATGGCGTTTGTGACAATGGCCACTCTGGTATTGTGTACACCAGGATGATAACGTTTATAGCAGTAAATACATTCCTGAACAACTATTGTAAAAAAGAAAATGGGCAAAGAATGTCACAGACATCACAGAGGAAACTGAAAACTTTGCAGAAGTGATGTAGTTGCCTTTCACATTAATTTCACAGTGTAGCTGTCTTTTTTTGGTAACTGGAAATTATAATTGAGATTTATGTGAAAACTTCTTATCCTAGTTATGAGTTTGTACATGTTAATATCTCATGCTGTGTCTGTGGTTAATAAAAACCTTTTGAAAAGCAAGTTGTTGAACTCTTACTTTTATTTACCAATACCATCATACAACAGACATCCACCAGTTTCCCTTATTATATGCTATTATATGCTTGTAAATTATGCTAAACATACACTCAAATATGCAAGGGAAACTGAACTCACTAACACTGTAAGCTACTATGAAGAATCTGGAATATTGCAGTGAAAGAATCGAGAAAATATCTTGTTGAGTACACAAGAAACTGCAAGTTAAAACACTTGTGACAGTAGCTGGCAACTGCAGAGTTCAGGGATTGTAGGACTACCTTTGATGACATCACAAGCTTGTGCTCAGGCTTTCCATCTATAGGGGGTGGTGGCCAAGCCTAAATAGGCTGGCTCCGCCCCCTGCACTGGTGCCTTTTCTTTATGCCTCACGTGGAGGCAAATCAGCCCTCCCCCGCCAGCGCGGGCTCAACGGGGGTTTGGGCTCACAGTAATACTACACAGCACAGGGGAATCTTTTTTAAAATTGCTTTACATTAACCATGCCCTAGCCTAGAGTCAAACTGGCAGTGCATGCAAAGGGGTCAGCTAGAACTTTTCATTTGAATGTACTAATATTTTACTAGCAGAGACTTTTACATGGGGGGGGGCTTGAAAGTGCAACCCTCCCTATCTTCAGTCCAAAGTAGTGCCACTTTTAGATTCCAAATCTCTTTCTGCTGCACGTGTCGGTTTTGGAATCCCAGTTTGTGTGTGTAGGGTGGAAGAACAAAGACACACTAGTACAGATGCCAAGGTCAATTGGCGTTTGATTCAAGACTTCTCAAACCTCACAAATAGGATTGCACAACTGAGGGGAGGGTGAGCAGGGCCACAAGCCTGTTTTGTGTCCGTGAGAAACAAATCACAAGGTCAGAATGCAATTACAGGGTTCGAGTGGGAGAGGCTGTGGATGGTGTCTGAGAAAATGGATGGGAGCTAAAGGGAGTAGGATACTGAAAAGCAAGAATGCCATACACATTGAGCTGAACTAACCAGTCGCTTCTCTGTCTGCAGGCTTCTGGTCACAAGTGATTTCCTTTTTTTTGAAGAATGATTGGAAACACTCAAGACATGGAGAATGAATTCTGTTGGTTAGCCTGGTTAAAACCATGGCAAAAGTAAGGAATGTGAGAATAGAATCATGTGTATGTAATCTTTAGGATGAGTGATGTGCTTGAGCCATTCTTTGGTTGCTATAATGATGCTATCCCAGAAGCTGGGCAAGACATATTTCTCCTTGTGAGAAAATCAGTAATTTGTAAACATTAAAGGGTACAGTTTTTGTCTCCTCAGATAACAACTATAAGTCATTCAGGATGATTTTAATTTTTGTCTGAAGCAAATATTCCTAAAGCAGCTAAGATAATGCCGTGACTTTTATATCCGCTCTCAAACCAATAGCTAGAATAGGGCTGCTTTTAATATTACAGAGGGCATGGTAGTCATTGCAGTGTGGTGAAAACCCCAAGGCCGTGTGGGAAGAATCAGTGATGACGCCGTCTTCTTGTTGCCAAGTTGACCTTCTCTCAGGCACTTGGGCTAACACAGCAGAAGAAGGAGCAAAGCCAGCGGTCACTCCAACACATTCTTGGCAGGGGAAATATATTCAGTCGGCATGAAGTTATATGTATACCTAGTGATTTGCACATTCTGCATCTTGTTAGTATGCTGCTGAAATTCTACCTTGTGGTGCAGCATAACCAGGCTGAATCCTAAGAGCAAAGGTACATCAAAGCTCCCCCCCTCCTCAAGAATTCAAAGTTTTAAATCTGAACCACGGCAGTGCAAAGTGTTGCTGCCACAAAGCAGTAGCTGTGTGGTCTGGATTGGGAAATATCTGCAGATTTGGAGGTGGAGCCTGGGGAAGGTGGAGTTTGAGAAGGGATGGAAATTCTATGGGGATATGATTTCATTGAGTCTACCCTCCAACATTGCTATTAAAGTGATTTCTGTAATCTGGAGATCAGTTGTAATTCTGAGAGAACTCTAGGTCCCACATGGAGGATGGCAGCATCTCCATCCCATCCCCAAGTATTGCTCTTTGGATCTGTAGCCTCCATAAGACACCCAGAATAACCCATTGAAGCAGTTCTGGACTGAGAGCAGAAAAGCAGATTTAAGCAGGAGCTGGGTCTCAGCCAGGCCCATCCAGGTCCATTGAATAGGGGAGGGTGATTTTTGCTGATTTCCCATCAGTGCAGCCCCCCCTTCTGCCCATGATGGTTGTGGGGTCCACTGACCCACAGGAGCACAGTCTGGGGGGAATGGAAGACTTGGGCAGGAGAGGGGAGGTAGGAAAGTGAGCCCCTGTTTGCTCTACCAAGCTCAAGACTGAAAGTTCTTGTTGTTTCTCCAAATGTCCTTTAATATTTTTTGTTAACAGGCTTCCTTTTTTTTAAAGTAATACAGTACCATTGCCTTTTTTCAGTGCTTCCGAGAGATAGCATGGGATTTTGAATTTCTTCTTAAGTTTCTGGCTCTAAGTTGTTATTTGTATATCTCATTGTCCATTCTAGAATAATCCTGCCTGATGGCAAAATTCATTACAGCGTTTTCCAGCATTATGTTTGCACAGATATATACAGAAACACAGCGCTATGCGACATTTGCAGTTTATTTATTTGTACTAATTAAAGCCCAAACTACAGAATTGTCATGGAAAAATGCCACTTGCAGAGGACTGGAAAATGTTAATGCAATGAATAGTTTTGTTACAGTCTCTTATACAGTCTCCTAAACTAAAGGACAGTGGACTGGACTCTAAAATAGTTAGGTGGATAGAAAACTGGTTGGAGAACTGCATTCAGAGAGTAGCTGTCAATGGCATTTTGTCTGAATGGAGGGGGTGCCACAGGGCTCGGTTCTTGGCCTAGTACTTTTCAATATTTTTATAAACAATCTGGATGAGGGTGTGAGGGGCTACTCATTAAATCTGCAGATGACACTAAATTGGGAGGAGCAGTGAACACACTAAAAGACAGAGGTAGAATTCAATGAGATCTGAACACGCTGGAAAAGTGGGTGGATGTGAACAAGATGCCATTTAACAAAGATGCAATATAACAAGGATAAGTGCTGGGTAATAAAAATGAGGAACACACATACTGGATGGTGGATACACTTCTGAGTAGCAGTGTGTGTGAACAAGATCTTGGGCTAAGGGTGGACCGAAAGTTAAATATGAGCAGCCAGTGTGATGCAGCGACAAAAAAGGCTAATGCAATCTTGGGGTGTATCAACAGAGACATAACATCCAAATCACAAGTTATCATAGTCCTGCTGTACACTGCATTGGTCAGGCCACACCTGGAGTATTGTGTGCAGTTCTGGAGGCCTCACTTCAAAAAGGATGTGACAGAATGGAGCGTGTGCAGAGGAAAGTGATGAGGGTGATTCGGGGCCTGGAGACCAAGCCCTATGAGGAAAGGCTGATGAAGTTTGGAATGTTCAGTCCGGAGAAGAGGAGGTTGAGAGGGGACATGATTGCTGTCTTTAAGTATCTGAAGGACTGTCACTTAGAGGAGGGCAGGGACCTGTTCCTGTCGGCAGCAGAGGATAGGACTCACAATAATGGGTTCAAATTACAGGCGGGAAGGTACCGGCTGGATATTAGGAAAAACTTTTTTACAGTAAGAGTTTTGCAGCAGTGGAATCAACTGCCTAGAGAGATGGTGAGCTTCCCCTCACTGGCAGTCTTTAAGCAGTGTCTGGGCAAACTCTAGGCTGATCCTGCATTGAGCAGGGGTTTGGACGAGATGGTCCCTCCCAACTCTGTGATTCCATGATTCTATGATTTAAAAGGAACTGTTCGTTATTTAGTAATAAAATGTAGTCTTCCTGTACAAATTCAAACATAAAAGTAACTTTGGCTGTGGTCACACACGCGAGATAACGCGGGGGGGGGGGAGCGAGGCTATTTGCGCCGTAGCAACTTGACCCACATTTGCTCGATTACACAGTCTGTGGGAGCTGCGGGGACAGCCCACCACTGCGTGATCAGATGCAAACCATGGGTGAATCGGATTTGTTTTTTGCTGCGTGTTTCTGATGCGCTTAAACAGGGGCTCGATTAATCGCATCTCCACACTGAGGGCTTCCTATGGTAGTATACGATGATGTGCATACTGAGAAGAAGGGGGGAAATGGCACAAAGTCAGGATGGCCTGATGATCCCAATGCCACGAGAGTGTGCTGGCATGATCACACAGTGGAAGGTCCGTCTGTGGCCCATAGCAACCTGTTTGATAGTGGACTTTCCCTAGTGTCTTTTAACTCTGCTCTTGCAGCAGAGCAAAACGAGTTACCAGTGGGTGCGCAGTACTGGCCAGATGTTCATGTCTGATTGCTCCCATTAAATCTACTTGGCATCCGCACCTATGGTGCGGCTAATTGTGCGTGGGATCGCAGCCTCTAGTACTTTACCAGGATTAATTAATTATTGTATGGCATTGTGTGTAGAATAGCCAGGAGAGCCTAAGATTGTCTGGCAGTCAGGAGTTCTAGCTATTTTAGTGTTATGCACCACTATGTGGCGAGCTAGACTTGTTTATAAGGCATAAGAACATAAGAGAAGCCAATGTTGAATCAGGCCAATGCCCATCTAGTCCAACACTCTGTCACACAGTAGCCAAAAATACCACGTGCTATCAGGAGGTCCAGCAGTGGGACATTTCAGAGGTGGTTTGCCATTGCCTGGCTCTGCATCATGCCTCTGGTACTCCTTGGAGGTCTCCCTTCCAAATACTAGCCAGGGCTGACCCTGCTTAGCTTCTGAGATCTGACGGGATCAGGGTAGCCTGGGATAGCCAGGTCAGGGCCCCAGGATGGTATGGTTTAATAAAGTACTGTTAAATGTTCTGACACACACAATATCTCATTATGTCATAGTGTCAGATTGGGATCTGAGAGACCCAGGTTCAGATTCTGCCTCTGCAGTGGAAGCTTTCCAGGTGACCTTGGGCTAGTTACACATCGTCAGGGTTGTTAGGATTACATGGAAGAAAGGGGAATGATCTAAACTGCTTTGGGTCCCCACTGGAGAGAAAGGCAGGGTATAAATGAAATAAAAAATAAATACATTTTTCTTACCATCTCACAATGTGTTGTTTTGGACCTCTTTGAGGGGGCAATCTGATTCAATGTCATGTCACTGGGGAGCTGTTGGTTGATGGCACACATCATATAGTTCCCCCCTCCCCCTTTGCAGGTGAGGCTACTTGCAGTAAAAGGACCCTACCATCAAATATCCTTTATCTTGAAAATCTGATTTCTGAAGCCACCATTAAAGTAATTTCGCTATACTGTACTATTTGCATGCTTCCAGGAGGTCAGACTTTGCTACTTAAAAGGATAAGGATGCATGGGACTATATTAATCTCAACTCTCTGATCTCCTGAAGCAAATATAAGTCACTGCTTGTTACACTGACAGCACGCAGCATTTCTCTTTTCAGAGGATTTAAGACAGCTGTGTTCTTTGCATTGCATTTTAATAGCCAGGACCTAGACAGTTACGTAAACACTTCCTATTGATCAAGTGGAATATATGTTTCTTTTTTCTTATTTTTCCCTCCAAACCTTGTTGAATCAGCTGCCAGTTAATTAGAGTGAAGCGTGGTCTGGAAGGTCCAATTATGATCCTTAACTGCTTCTCTTTCTTCTTCCTGACAGCCAGTTTGATGCAGTGGTTAAGAACAATGGACTTTCATCTGGAGAACCGGGTGCAACTCCCTACTCCTCCACATAAAGCCAGCTGGGTGACCTTGGGTCAATCACAGTTCTCTCAACCCAAAATATAAACCTAGCTCACCACAAAAGGAGCTAGAGTTTCAGGCTGCCAGATAATCTTCAGCTCTACACCCACTGCCATACAATAATTACAAGGTAATTACAAGGTACAATGATCAAAATCATTATAGCTTTTGTGTTAGACAAATCTAGTTCCCTACAATTTAGAACATTTAGAATCCCCAGACTTTCAAATCATTCTGCTATGAATCCATTAACACACATATCTGCCTAGAGTTCTCTTCTGCTTATTCCCTTTCCTCCATCACTGGACTTGTAGAATTATTAGGAACATTTTTGAACTTGCAAGTATGGTTGCTGCAATACCTTACTTTTTAATTTCAGATGACATACCCTGTTGAGCTGTTCCACTCGAATTATCTAAACTTCTACTTTTTCTGATAATGAATCCACTCTTCCTACACACATTGAACAGCATTGCCAGAAAAACAGTTGGCAATATAGGCCTATGATACACAAGTGTTTTGCCTTGCTTTCACTGTACATTTCTATTGGGTTTTCTTTGTCATTCTACATTGATTTCCCTTCCTTCAGCACTCAGTTCACTTTCTGGTTGCTGTTTTCTCGCGTTTTCTGAGAGTGCTTTTGTGCCAATTTCCCCCTTGTTTCTAGGCCAAAGGTAATTCAGAAGCATACAGATTCCCTTAGATCCCCCCTGCTGTTTTGCCACCCATTGAAGGTCACTCTCCCACCCATATTAAGGTTGTTCCACCCACTCTGCACCTTCTGCCATCCTCCCCCCTTCATCAGTGTACAAGCTTCATTTTCCCCTCGTTTTAATTTTTTTAATTTTTTCCAAGCAACATGAGACTATCACAATTCTTAGATTGCTAAATTAAAAAAAAAAATGACAGGGGAAAGTTTAAAAGGAGTTGCATGAGGTTTAGTTCCCTGCTGGTGTAGACTTGAAAGGGATCAGAGAGGAGGCAAATGGCAGCTTCCGCAGTGGGGGGGGAAGGATTTCAGTGCTGCATACAAACAAAATGAAGGGGGAAGCATCAGCAAGGAATGAAATGAGGCCTGTAGCTATGGTGAGGTATTTCAGGGCTCTGCCCCTCAAATGTGAGGCATGCTCCACAACAGCTGCTGCCTCTCTCTCTCCTTGTCCCCCTCCCTCCCCCTCCTGTGGCATTAAAAAGGCCCTTCAGCTGATCGGCAGGAGCATGTGGCCCGTCAATCAGCTGGAGGGCCCTTTAAATCTTGCAGCTGCCCCTTTCCTGCCCCTCCTCCAAGATTTTCAGGAGGTGAGAGAGGGGCGGCTGCTGGCCACACATCTTCCCTGAACTCTAGGTGATGATTTCACCACTTAGAATTCAGGCACAGGTGGCTCCCACTTGAAAAACACCATTTAAGGGAACCCTTTAAATGCTGGTTTTCTAGTGGGGGCAGCCCGCACCTGAAATCCCTCTCCCTCCCCCTCCCCTCCCTCCCCCTCTCCCTCCCCTTCCATCCTCCCCCTCCCCGTGCTCCACCAATCCAAAATTTCGGGCTATGGGACTGAATGAAATTGACATGAGATGTAAAGAGAGAAAGACACTGGGATGGGAAGCCTAAAGCTTTGAAAACATTTCCCCCTTTAATGCTTTAGTGAACAAAGTTTGGGGAAAGAACCATCTTGGCAGTCCCCAGAAGCCTAACATTAAAATGGTGGCTGAGCCACATGGACCTTCTGCAAACCACTTGGGAACAGGGCCGGCTCGCCCAATAGGCGAGCTAGGTGCTCGCCTAGGGCGCAACGGCTGCAGGGGCGCCAAACTGCGCCCCGTCCCTCCCTTGAAAAGCCCCTCCGCCGCTCCTGCCGCCTCCCCGAGCGCCCCGCTGGGGCTCAGGAGGTGGCAGCAGCGCTTGCTCGCCCTCTCCCCAAAGCCCGGGGGGGAGAGGAGGTGGGGGGCAGCTGGTGCCACACTGGTCAGTAAGTGGGAGGAGAGTGGCACGGGGGCTGGGGGGCTTGGAAGGGGCGCCGGTCCGGCCCGGGCTCCCTCCGGCAGCACTGCAGCCGGGCGGTGGGACTGGGGGGGTGAGAGGTTGGCGAGGCACGGGGCGCTGCTGCTGCCCCCCCACCCGCCGGGGTCCCGAGGAGGAGCCGGCCTGGCTGGACGGGGAGGGCGGGAGGCGGGCGCACGTGCTGAGCTCCCCGTCTTGCTTGCAGGCCACCGTTTCCACTGCGGAGTGAGGCAGAAGCCGAGGTGGGTGTGGTGTGGGGGGGTGGGGGGGCGGGAGCCCCGAGGGGGAAGCGACTGAGCGAGCAGGGCTCTCCTCCCTCCCCCTCTTCCAGGCAAGCTGCCCACCTTTCCCTGAATCCGGCTTCTCCCCCCACCCCCCGACGGCCCTCCCAGGCCCTCCGCTGGGCTCAGGGTTTCTGGGCTGAGCCGCCCCCCAGAGGCGACGCTGCCCTCCCTCTGCCCCAACGGCGGGAGGGATGGTGCTTGGGCGGCAGCAGCGGGGCTCCCTGCAGCAGAGTCTCCCCCACTGGACTCCCCCCCACCGGCCCCCATCTCAGGCGGCAGCCCGGAAGAGGAGCCCGGCCGAGGTCCCTGCTGAAGTGGAGAAAGAGAGGGTGGTGGACTGGTGGAGGCGGTGGCGCGTGCGACTGGGGGAAAGGAGGGAGGAGCTTGTGCTGCCCGGCAAGAGGGCCCCCTCCCCACTGGGGCTCCATGGCCTCCTCCCCAGGGAGGGCCGCACCGGAAACCCAGCCACCCAAGCAGCCGCCGGAGCCGTGTCTGGCGGAGCGGGCGAGAGCCGCGGCCTCTGGCTCCGATGGGCTCCCGGCGGCCGGTCACAAGCTCACCCTCAGCCCCGGCGCTGTCACACACAGGGGGGCGTCGGGGGGGGGCCGTCGAAGTGACCCGGCAGGAAGAGGTTCCGAAGCCCACAGAGTGGGGCAAAGGGCAGCCGAGGAGAGCGGTGCCTTCCGCCCCCGGCAGACCTCCCAAGGCTGGCGCCGGCCAAGCAACCTGCCCCCAAGCCCAGCAGCCAGAGGGGGGTGAGGCTAGCTTGTGGCGCCTGGCGCCCGCCCCCCCCCGGCGTGTTTCCGGGAGGTCTCCAGGCCCCGCCGGGAGGTGCAGGAACACCTTGGGCCGGCCATGCTTGGGATCAATCCATTTGAAGGACAGAGTGTAATCTGCCAAGTTAACTGCCAAGATCATGACCAGTGTGCAGGATCAAATCAGAGAATCACAAAGAGAAAACCATGCAAATTTACAAGGAAGGGCAAGACATTAGCTTTATTATGCAGCTGCACTAGGGCGTTGGCAAAAATACCCCCCATTTTTTCAATTTAGTGGCCCAAGACTCCAGAGCTTTTGCCAGAGGACTCCTCCCCCATACAAATTGCACTATGCATCAAAGAATTGTGGTAAACGTGCTTTAAATAAATAAAAGTAAGCCTAAACAATACATATGCCCTTAGAAATTCTGATTCTACACTTTAGCACTTTGTTCATGTTCAGCTGAACTTCTGTATTTCATACCTTTTTTCTTATAGCAGGTTCTTCCAGTGGAACAACTCTGTTCTATATGCAAATAATCAAGTCAACCCTTGTCATTTCAATTCTGTGCAGATAGTGTAATATGCATGACTACCCATATATCTTTTGATCAAATCACATTTAGTCCATGAATCTGTTGTTATAGTCAATGATGCTTTGAATTGCAGTAGTAGTTTTGCAATTTACCATATTCATTTTTATGGATATTCTATTTAGCCCTTATTTTCTTCATAATTCAGGGTAATTTGCACAGCAGGCTACTCATTTGTCTGACAAATTAGTTGCTTACACTACTTGGCCTTTAATAAAGTGTTTGCAAATGCTGATTGTAGTCAACCAAGAGGTGATTAATGGATGCTGTGCAGTTGAATAGTTTGAAATTATAAGTTACTTTGCATTCTTATGAGCGTCTGAAACACATCTTTTTACAATGCGTAATCTTGGCTCGTGCTGCTGTACTTGTTGTTTTTAAACAAATTTAAGAACATAAGAAAAACGCTGCTGGGTCAGAACAGTGGTCCATCTAGTTCAGCATTCTTTCTTGCACAGTGACCAAGCTGTTACTTAGGAGGGCCAACAACAGGGAATAAAGGCTAAGACCTTGCCTAATGCTGCCTCCTGGCATAGGTATTCTGAAGCTTACTGCCTCTGAATGTGGCAGTTCTCTTTAATCACCATGGCTAGTAGTCAATGACAGACCTATCCTCCATGAATCTATCTAATTCTCTTTTAAAGCTCTATGCCTATGGCCATCACTACATACTCTGGCAGTGAATTCCACATTTTAACCACTGTGTAAAAAAGTATTTCCTTTTGTCTGTCATGAATCTACTATCCATCAACTTCTCTGGTACCCCTGAGTTCTAGTATTTTGGGAGAAGGGGAAAATGTTCTCTCTTTCTATCCCATGGATAACTTTATAAACCTGCATCATGCCTCCCATCATCTGTTTTCTGAACTGAAAAGTCTGAGACCATTCAGTCCCTCCTCATATTTGCGTCTTTGACCTGCCAGTAATTACTGTGTTACTGAGATCCTATTTACACAACAGCTAAACTATCTGCTCGCATAGTAATCCCTTTCAGACATTACAGTTTTAGTGGGCCAACTGCATGTAAGGGGAGATCTCAATATGTACAATACCCACGGGCCCCATTTTGTCTGAACAGGGCATATTTTCCACCTTCAGTACACATGAACAGAATGCTAGATTTGTGGTGGGATGTGTTTGGGTGCACCAGCGCTGGGAAATACATGCATTGGACTATTTAGACAAAATGGTGGCCAAAATCATACCATCTGGAAAGGGCTACAATATACTAATGTAAACTTTCATACAAGATGACTTTATGCTCTGGTTCAGGCATTGTCCAGTTAGCTAGATCAGCCAGCACTGTTCATATTTTCATGTAATTGTGGAGGGAGTGACTTCCTAATGGTCATGTACTGATGGGACAGGTTGTGACTTTGTAAGGTTCTAAGCAGTTCCCATAAGGGAATGACTATGATACTGTACTTCTGATTTTAATTTAATGGTGGGGGAAGAATATTTAAAGTGACTCAAGAAGAATGATTTCCCAGAGGTTCCATTGGCATGGTCATGCATCAATTTGGAGGCAATTTCTTTAAAAATGCAAAGAACTAAGAAAGAGCAGATCCTTAAAATTATTGCTATATTTAGCAGCTTCTTAACATCACCAGCATGCATATTTTCTGTAAATTTATATTTAATACAGATATCTTAAAATCTGAAAATGCTACCCATTTGAATTACTGGCCTTTTAACCAAAATATAGACCTTTGGCATAATACATGATTTTTAAAAAATTACATATAACAAATGATACTTTCAAAATAATAATAATAATAGCATTTAATAAATAGAAGGGATATTTGCTCCTCAGTGACCCCTACTGAAAGGTATATAGCAGTATGAGCAAATATTTCAAGGCATGTACACTTTAAATTTGAGTTCCTAGTTTGTGCATGGGAAATGAAAAAATCTTTGTTTAAAAATACTAATGATCAGGCTACTGAAACATTTCCACTACTTTCTCAGATGCATCATAAGACATTACTTTATTATTAGGCATAATGCTCAGTAAGGCAAAAATTTTGCAAGAATTTGAATAGTGTATTTTTATGTGATTAAAATCAGATGGTCTGACCACCCTTACTATTCTGATATCACTACATATAAAGTAATGTCAGTACACAATGAAGCATCCTTTAAGGATGGAATCACAGTGAAGAAACCTGTAATACAGTATTTGTTTTGTCAGTCACATCACATGATGTCACAATAGGAGAGCATGGGTTATTTACATAATCATTTGATTGACAAGAATGGTTTGAGTGTAAACAAAGATGAAGTCAAGTACCTCAAGAGACATATTGACGGGCCTGCTCAAAAATCTGAAGTTTGTTGTTATTAATGGATTCTGTTACAAACTTAGCTGAGCTAAAAACAGTATAAACCATAGTTTCAGTTCATTTCTATTACAGTCCTTAGACCAGATATGCTTACATATTTAAGATAAAAAGACTCTCTTTGTTTGCCCAAATGTGAGGGTTTCAAGTATGTATGAATGTGTTTTGTTTGCTTCAAGATCTACATTAAATTGTATACTATATGCCTCACAAGTATTTTGATTGAGTGCTGCAGTTTTAAACGGTCTATAGAACACAATGAATATTTAACTTTTCCAAAGGCATTGGACTGGATCCAGTGCAAAATTTCCACTTGCTCTAGAGCATTTGCACAAGTGGAAATGCAAGAAAAAGGCTGTGCTACTTAGCTTGCACTAAGTCAAACTTATTGTCTCTCCTCTTGTCTTTCCACTTGCACAAGATCTTGTGCCATTCAGTTTCTGGTCACTATAACATGTAGCTAGGACAGTACAAGGGCTTGTACAAGATCTTGAGATATTTGAGATCATATTGTTTGATAAAACTGTTAAGCTAGCCTGTACAATTTTAACGTAACAAAAGTCATGCTATTATTTCTTTACAGAGACGGATAGAACTAATATGGTGCATGTTGACCATACTTGAAGGAAGAAGGCAGTGCTAAGGAAAGCAGTGTGAGCTGAGGGAACCCAGAGAGGTTTAAAAGATTCAAGGACCAAACAGGAATCACAAGCTTAGTTTATATGGTTACCATTTGTTTGGGCTTAATTCCAAAGGAAATAAATATGTCAGAATTGGAGATTGATGGGCAGATGTGTTCTTAATTGAGGAATGTTGAGAATAATTAACTGAGACCTTGCCATTACTTTCCATCTATCTCCTCTCGAGCTTGAAGGCAATCCTTCAGCATCTTCTTTGAAATGGGGCAACTGGCTTATCTCCCCTGTCCCCAGACCAGAGAAATACATTCCAACCTACCATTCCAAATTAAACTCGGACAAATGGTAACCATATACAGTAAGCTTGTTATTCCTGTTTGGTCCTTGACTCTGTTAAACATCTTCATTTGGTCCTTGACTCTGTTAAACATCTTCATTATGCTGTATGCTAATTTACTGCTCACCCTCTACCTATATGTATGGACTGAAAATTTCCGTTTCATTGTATCTGAAGAAGCGTTTGTGCGCATGAAAGCGTATACCTTGAATAAAACTTTGTTGGTCTTAAAGGTGCCACTGAACTCAAGCTTTGTTCTGTTGCTTCAAACCAACATGGCTACCCACCTGACTCTATCTACATAGGATAGAGTGACAGTGGAGGAAGACATACGATTAATTTGATAGGACACAGGCAAAAGCTCATTTTAAAGCATACTCTGTGGCAATGATGGCAGTAAAGAAACAACACTTTCCCACCACAATTGTGTCTGCAAAGTGTAGGCCAGTGGAGCTGTTCTGGGTAGTCAGAGGTCTGTTGGGGTCTGGCCTGCAGGGAGAGGTGGACTGCTTGGTGGCCCACTGTGGCTGTTTTGCTTGGCACTTTGTAGATAAAATCTCTGACATCTGTTCTGACTTGGACTCTGCCTTAGCAGCGACAGGGTCACAGGTTCTCCTTTGGGCTGCGCTTGCAGGCCAGGCTTGTCCTGTCTTAGCTGCCAGCCCCCGAATCTGATCCTTTCCTCACCCATGTGGATGGGGCCTTCCTCACAAAGTTCCAATTCGTTAGTGGCACATAGGTGAGTGTTGTTGCTTTGGGCCTCCACCCAGGGGATTTTGGGGTGCACTCCTTCCATGTTGGTGCACCCTAGACCAGAGATTTGCTTTTTTAATGGAAGCTGGGGATTTAAACAGGGGGCATGGCATATTTCTGAGGAGGTATTGCCCCCCCCCCATATGTCCCCTACAGCTGTGTGTTGGAGTTGTATCAATGAATGATAGGGCATGTTTCAGCCAAAGAACAACACTTGTTCCATCATTTCAGTGGGAAGTTTAAAACAATTTTTTCATTTGCATCAACAGGATTTTAAAATTCTTAACTTTAGGTGAATCATACCCACTGTTTGCAACATTTTATTGGGTGCAATAGGAGGATCTTTATGTGAAAATACTTACTTTGGCTCAAAATATTGTACACAAAACTTCATCTAAGTGCATTTGTACATTAGGGGATGAGTGTTTCATTACAGTGATGAGCAGATTTTGTATTTACGTATCGTACGGTACAATGTCTGTAGATTGATGGTAACAGTGTTTCTCTGTTCACACAGAGTCAACCTTCACCAAATTGTTGTTTGTGACCAGTGGCGAGGGTTTGCTTTTGATCCTCTCTGCTGCATCATTAGAGCTCTCCTGGAAGGAAAACTTTGCTGTACAAATCGTCAGAATAATGCGTTTGTATTCTCGTCTGAAATTCTGGTTCAGAAGTCCATAAATGATAGCATTAAGGCAGCTGTTGAAGTACGCCATATAGTAACTCGAAACGAATAACCACTCTGGAATCCTGGGAATTACCGTTTCCGGGTTGACAGCCACAGCAAGGCCTATAAAATTCAAAGGGGCCCAGCAGACTGCAAAGAGCACAAAGACCACAAACATGGTGACAAAGTTCCTGAAATCATGCGGCTTTAGTTTAGGGTTGTTGTCAGGTTTAACCCTCCTTCGTACCTGAATGACGAGGATCCATATCCTCAGGTAGCAAAATGTAACGATGGCTATCGGGAACATGAAATGGAAAAACACAACTGCTATTGTGTATGCAGAGCTGACTGACTGGGAGAAGGTACACGAGTAGATCCTGGCATCATACTGAAGAGATCCCACAAAGAGATTGGGCACAATGGCAACAAAGGTCAAGACCCAGATAAGAATGACACAGCATAAAGAGTTCTTGTCACTGTACAACTTGTCATACTTGAGGCTGTGGCAGATGTAGCAATATCGGTTGATGGCAATTCCAGTAATGTTGAATATGGATCCAATGACACTTAGGCCCATGAGAAAGCCACTGATTTGGCAGTGGACATATCCCAAATTCCATCCATTACGAAAAACAGATGTCAGGACCAGAGGGTATGGGTAGACTGCCACAACCAGGTCAGCGATGGCTAGGCTGACGACAAAAATGTTTCCTGAAAAAGAAGAAAACAGACTTATTACCTTTCTGTGGGAGTTTTTTGTGTGTGAGAGTGTATGTGCTTGTATGCCTGGAAGTCATGGCAACTTCTGGCAACCCCTAGTGGGCTATGGACGTTTCAGAGATGTGGCTTGATAGCCCGCCTCTGCGTTCTGAGCCCTGGTATACCTTGGAGGTCCCCCTTCCAATTACTTGCCAGGGTTGGCGCTGCTTAGCTTCTGAGATCTGACGAGATCAGGCTTGCTTAAGCTATCCAGGCCAGGGCACAGTCATTTCTCATGAAGCCAAATTTCTGTGGAACATCTTATTTTATGCCACTGAAAAAATATTTTCAGATGACAGGTCTGGTTTATACATTCTGCAGCAGCAAGAAGAAGTACAGCTGAAGTAGAAGTCATGACTATAACACTTCAGACTTTAGCAAGAAGAATATAACTTGTCATTTCTCCCCTGCAGTAAAAGCTCTTTTTGTGTAGAAAATGTAGCACACCAAGGAGACAGATCAAAGCAGTCCTCCCCCTGTATTTTTCTGTTTACAGGAAATGTTTCTTTTCTTTTTCTCTTTTTACAAGGGGAAATGTTTTCAAAAGCTTCCTTGTCTTCAAATCTGAACTGGTATAATCTTTTCTATTACATCTGAAGAAGAGGAGTTGTTTTTCTATATCCCACTTTTCTCTACCCTAAAGAGTCTCAAAGCAGCTTACAACCACCTGCCCTTCCTCTCCCCACATAAGGCACCTTGTGAGGTAGGTGGGGCTGAGACAGTTCTGACAGAAATTGTGACTGGCCCACGGTCACCCAGCAGGCTTCATTTGGAAGATGGGAGAATTAAACCTGGTTCTCCAGATTGTAGTCCACCACTCTTAACAACTACACCATCAAAAGCATTGTGTTAATATTGAAATAATAACTTTAATGGTGATAAAATGATGGATTCATACACCCTTACTTGTATCCAGCCTCAACTCTGATACAGCCTCTGGATTATGGATGCAGCTAGACAAATTTGTAGTGGTGGTAGACGGTGACAGAAGAACATTGATACTTAAATAATTATTGGGGACAAATACTGTCCTAGCTCAACTTAGTTCAGGCCTTACAAATAAGAAAGCTGCAGAACAATGTTTGAGTCCAGTGGCACTTTTAAGACCAACAAAGTTTAATCCTGAGCAATGCTCCCTCTAAGCTGTGGAGTCTTATGAGCTAAAATTCTACTTTGTGAGCTACTGGCATTAAAGCTGTGAGTGAGCAATTTGGCTACTGCATAAATTGGTTTGCTCTGGAGCCATCTTCCTGAGCTAAGACAAAAATGTGCGAGCCAGAGGCTAAAAAACTGTGAGCTAGCTCACACTAGCTCAGCTCAGAAAGAACACTGATCCTGAGTATAAGCTTTTGTGTGCATGCACACTTCTTCAGATACATTGAAACAGACTTCACCAAACATTACGTATAGATGGGGGCAGGGGGTTAGTTGCCAGGAAGGGCTAATTAGAGTCAAGATTCATAAGTAACTGGATAAGTATAGCTAAGATTGGATTAAAGCAGTTAAGACCTGTGAATAGCAGCAAGTTAGCATACAGATAACAAAAGAGTTAACAAACAGATGTGAGAACTGAGTCTGACTTTGTTTGTGTAGTGAGATAAGAACCTGATATCTCTGTTAAGCCCTGGGGGTCCCATTGTCCTGAGTGTTGTAATAACTTGAAATTCAGCAATCTCTTGAAATTCCTTTGCAATAAAACAGCTACTTTCAGGTCCCGCACTGAGTGTCCTGGGAGGCTGAAATGTTCTCCTCAATTTTGTGAAGATTTGTGTGAATTTATCCTTTGGCATAGGGTTTGATATGTCTGCCTTATGTGGAGAACTGAAAGGCATTGTTGGCATTTAACAGCACTGTTAGAAGATGAGCACGTGAATGAGCCTGAGATGGGGTAGTTGATGCTGTAAGGTCTAGTGATTGTGTTGTCTGGGTGTATGTGGCAGCAAAGCTGACATCTGGGTTTATTGCAAGTTCTGGTACCAGTGTCCATGTTCAAATTAGATGCTATATTATTGTGGGTGAAGAGTTGCTTAAGATTGGGGGGGGGCTGTCTGTGGGCAGGAAAAGGTTTGCCCTCCAGTACTTGTGAAAGAGAACTGTCATTATCCAGTAGAGGTTGTAAGTCACTGATAATGCTGTTTGAATTGAACTGTTTTGAGATGAGAGCTGTATGTGACCACTAGTAAGAAACTTGATACACTTCAAAGCAGTTCTTGTAACAAATAGTTACATGTGACAACTAAAACCTGTTTTCATTATTTATGTTTTTAATCTATTAGATACATTGGTGGTCCTGGTGAGGGCAGAAAGTTGGGCTATATATTTTGTGAATAAATAAACAAACTAAATGGTGGCTGGGAATATACATACATCCAGTACATGAAGGAGGTTGGAAGATGTCAGCAACTGATCTTTATGCACATGTTCACTCTCTTCTGCATTCTCACACTAATCATGCTTAACATTCTGCATCTAGCATTTGCTCCGCTGTTTTACCAAACCCATGTTGGAACAGAAATTCCCCTCTACATTGCATGCCACTTTTCACTTGGATTGTCGGATTTTATGGCAGTGACCAGACTGCATGCTGCTTTCACTTCATTTGATCTCTTGGTTTTATGGTACTGTCTGTATAGATTTATGGCCATTTTCTGGCCATTCAGGGGTGACTCTGCAGTCAGTATGGCGTTGGCCTGGGGTATCTGAATGTGGCTTTGAGCTGCACCTTTTTCTGTTCCAGTGTGGGTCTGGTAAAACAACAGAGTGAATGCTAGATGCAGAATGGGCCTATGTGTGGCCAGAGCTGGACAGGGAAAACTGGTTCAATAGCCTCCAAAATGGTACCAAAGAGATCAAAAGATATACAGATCCTGTAAACTCCACTGACTCTTGGAAACATCATCCACTGATACTAACTCTCAAATGTGAAATGCCTATTTTAGAAACAAGTTTCTATATATAAACTTGGCTTGTGTATAAAAAAAGCTCCTAGGTGCATATGAAAATTTAATTATGTGATGGGGTGTGTGGGATTTACTTCTGATTAGTAAATTAAGTGTGGTACTGCAGGTAGCCATGCAAGAGGATGTGAATGGCTTGAAGCCCAGAGACTGTACAATGAAATGCAGTACCCGCATGCCTCAATAGCTCTTCCTTTCTCTCCATCTAAAAATAGGGCCTAACACTTTACATTATTTAGCAATTTTTTACAAGGCTCTATTTTGGTAGCTCAACCAAGGGACTTTTACTCTGTGGTAGCAGCTGTCACATTAGAAAATTAACTCAGTCAAGTGGCTAGATGCGGGAGCTAGACGCAGGCCTTGCCCAGTCCTGGAGGAAGCGACCCAGATGAACCTGCAGTTGGACAGCTCCAGACACAAACCTTGTGACTGTCAGGATCAGAAATGCCCTAGTTCAAACTGCTTGGTCAGAACGGCAGAAAAGCCATGCAAAAGGGAGAGGGCCACCCCAGTGCAGCCTAAGCTATTCTTATACAGTTTTTGTTTAAATATATGGTAGCCTGAAACTCTGGTTTTGGAGGTCTCCAGTCCTGGTCTCACCTCTAACACAAACGCGATGAGAGGACTTGGGTAAAAATAATATTGGCCTACCTTAGTAAAGGTAAAGGTTCCCTTGCTCGAAAGCCAGTCGAATCCGACTCTAGGGTTGCGGTGCTCATCTCCGTTTCAAAGCCGAAGAGCCAGCGCTGTCCGAAGACGTTTCCGTGGTCTAAACACCAAGGCGCACGGAACGCTGTTACCTTCCCACCGAAGTGGTACCTATTTATCTACTTGCAATTTCTTGCTTTCGAACTGCTAGGTTGGCAGGAACTGGAACTTGAGACAGGAGCTCACCCCATCATGCGGCACTCTCGGGTCTCGAACTGCTGAACTACTGACCTTCCACAGCCTGCAGTTCAGCGTCTTAACCACTTGAGCCACCGCAGCTCCTTTGGCCTACCTTACAGGGCTGTTATAAGAATGATAAGATAATATGCAAAGTACTTTGAATACTGAAAGTGCTATGTGACTAGTAAAAAGCATTAGACATTTGAATACGGCACAGAAACTTATGCAGAGTCAAGATGGGGGAAGGAACTGTGGATCCATGTAAGATTTTCATGGAAGTATGACATAGTATGCTTATGTTTATGACTAGTCTAGGATTAGATTGTAGTGGCATCCACAGAAATATATTGTAGGGAACCATTAAAAATGTTTGCTGTAATTCAGGAAGAAAACTGGAATCAATTTCTGGCCAGTAGATAGAGAAAATATAGGCAGATGGTATTCTGAGAGTGTGGACAGGGTCATATTCTAGTCAGTTCATATTCTACTCAGAATCAATCAGCATAGGATTGAGTCCTATGGTTGTCCTCTATGGAGCTGACAAAAGATTCCTCATGCCTGACAATCTGGTTTGTATCAGGCAGAAACAGGTCAGATCCGGTCCATACACAGGCTGCCTTTAAATTTACAGAAAAATTTAGGCAGTTGCCCACAAATGGTAGGCTGGGAATTTTCTCACAGAGTGAAGTTAATATTGGGGTGACTGGCAAAAGCTGTTTAGATGTTCTTTCACTGATCTGAGAAGTATTCAGGTGCTGCTAACGGATAATTGTGATATAATTGTTGAGCTCTACTTCAATGCAGAATTGGGAAGACTGGAAATGAACAGAGAGTTCAGAACCTCTATAGGAGGCATTAGCTTGAAGTAAATAGATCATCAAATTGTGGAGAAACCACACAGGACTGGTTTTTAACTTGAAGCAATCATAGACCCAGAGCAAGTTCTTTTGAAGTTAGGCCTCTTAATAGTATTTGAAGCTTAACTGCTTGTCATAAATTTCCATTTTGGTATTTGACTTTTGAATAATACAGAATCCATTGTATTTTATACACTGTATGGTAGTTACTGTTTTGATTTGGACTAGGGTTGCCAACCCCCAGGTAGTACCTGGAGATCTCCCACTATTACAACTGATCTCCAGATGACCAAGTTCTGTTGCCCTGGAGAAAAGAGCTGCTTTGGGGGGTGGACTCTAGGGCATTACACCCTGCTGAGGTCCCTCCCCAAACCCTGCCCTCCTCAGGCGCCACCTCCAAAATCTCCAGGTATTTCCCAGCACAGAGCTGGCAACCCTAATTTGGGCAGACTGAATACACAGATCGCTTTCCTACTCCCCACATGCCTGCATTTTGCTGTTTTAGGCTAGGATTATGAAACAGATCACTGAACTGCTAGGAGAGCTGACTTAAGAAAGTGCAGAATGAAGAATTAAGGAATGGGAGCTTGGTAAACAGTGGGGCTTAAACTTAGACAGCAACCTATGAATGATCCCTGGTGAATAAAACCATTTCCTGAAGCCCTTGGCCTCTGTGCCCTGTTCACTGGGCCTCCAGGGCAACTAGTTGGCCACTATGTGAAACGGGATAGACTGCTGGTCTGATTCAGCAGAAATCCTACTGTGCATGGTTGCTATTAGTGCTGCCAGGTTCCTGCTGGGGCAAAGGATCCCCCAGCTCTTATTTCCCACTGCCCGGGTGCGTTTAGACAGTGTGCTGGAGCGGTTTAAACTGCTCCGGCACAATGCGTTTTTTTTTTAAAACTGGAGAATCGCGATCACACTCACCTCCTCCTTCCGAGCTCCCCGCCGTCCTCCTGCAGGTGGGGGGGGGTTTCCCTCTCCTTTGAGCATGCGTACAGGCAGCCCTCTCCCGAACAGGAAGTTTGGCGGGTGCGCAGAAGAGCGATCTCAACAGGTCCCTTTAAAGTTTAAATGAAGACTCCTTTTTAAAATGGCCTCCCCGAGATCCCGGACTCCTCTAAATGCCTAAACTAGGCACCAGTGAAGCTTTTCTTTTTTTAACTTAAGTGCGGAGCTCCGCTCAAGCGCACACCGCTAAGGAAAAAAAACAAATGGCGGACTGAAGCCAGAAGCCAGAGGCAGCTTCCCAGAGGGGAGGGGGGGTTGAAGCACCCGGAAGTGGCTGGATGGAGCGATCAGACAGCGGAAAGTGCGGCTTGAAACGGAGAATCATGGAAAACACCACTTGGGTAAGTGGTGTCAAAATACTCCGTTTCAAAGGGGGTTTGCTCCAGAAAGTGACGGCTGGGGATGGTGGGCAGATGTTGGGCGTGTGAACGCGCAGGTAAAAGCCGTTTCTGAGCCATGCCGAAAACGGCTCAAACGGCGCGTCTGAACGCACCCCCCCAGTGGCAGCTGGTGGGAGAAAAAAAGTTTTTAAAATTGTCAGTTGATGGTGTTACATCACTTTGGGGGAAAACCAGCATGTGACATCAGTCCACTCTAGCAATTGCTGGAAACTCTACGGTAAATCCCAGGTAAAACCATAGCAGAATGGGGATTTGAACCTGGGTCTCCCAGATCCTATTTAGACACTGTTACCACTAAACTGCACTTCACATCAAGCAGAGCCCTGAAGAAATCAGGGCTTATTTATTTATAAACTAGGAATAATGCCTGTTGTGGAAATAAATACAATGGGCTATAGAAAGAAGCTCTGGGTGGTAACCTCAGCATGGTATAATGACACAGAGTCCACCGTTTTCTCCAGGGGAACTGATCTCTGCCACTTGAAGAGCAGTTATAATTCTGAGTGATCCCCAGCCCTCACCTGGAGATTGGAAACAATGGTTCCCCAGGAGGAAATGGCTGGTTTGGAAGGTGAAGGCTATGGCATTGTACCTGTCTGGGGTCCCACCCCACCTCAAACCCCACCCTCTCCAGGCTCCACAAATCTCCAGGAATTTCCCAACCTGGAGGTAGCAAACCTATCTCCTTCCCAGGCAACCATCAACCTACCTTTATCTGCCCCTCTGACTTCAGCTTTCCATCTCCTCCCCTCTCTGCAGCCTCTATCTAGGAAAAGTACAGTCCTTCTCCACAGTGGGGACCAAAGTAGCTTACATCATTCTCCTCTCCCCCTTTTGATCTGCACAACAACCCTGTGAGGTAGGTTAGGCTGAAAGTCTATGACTGGTCCAAAATCATCCACTCAGCTTTCACAGCAAGAACTGGAGTCTGGCAAATCCTCCTCTGACGTGCTAGCTGCTACGCCACGCTGGCTGTGGTATTGCCTAGTATCACAACAGATCTCTCCCCCTCTGGTGAAAATAACTGCTTTGGAAGGCGGTCTCTATGGCATTCTGTTCAGCTGAGGCCTCTCCCCTCCCCAAACTCTGGCTTCTGTAGACTCTACCACAAAATCTCCAGGAAATTCCCAACCTGGAGCTGATCGCAGGACTGGCTCCAATGAATTCCCCACAAAGGCCAAAGTAGGCCTGGAAAGGGCCTCCTTCCCTTGGCTGCCTAGCAACAGCCACTGAGGGGAAAGTGAACTGCACAGCAGAAGGAGAAGAGAATAGTTTGATGGCCGCTGGCCCACTTCAGTAGCCAGCCAGCCAAGGAGGAGCCAAGCAGGAGAAGCACCTTCATCAGAAGAGACAGCTGTTTTGGCAGTTTATTCTGACAGCGAACAATGGCCAGGCTGGCAGTGGATGGGAGAGAGGAGTGAACTTGGCACCCAGCCAATGTCATGCAAGTATTCTTGCTTGGCTGTTGATGGGCCAATAATTGACAAAGTGCACAGCACAGCTAATGGGAGAGCTTGAAAGTGCTGATATGCCAGGGCTTTTATATATACCAGTTTCAATTTATATACCACCCTTCCCTGAGGTCACAAGGCACAGGTCGGTTGACAAAAACCAAAAATAAAACAGTCATATTAAAATTAAGAACATCAAAAAACATTAATGGCATCAAAATAAATGTATGCATTACTGTCCCACAGGCAGGAAAAGGTAAAGTGGGAGAGGGGTGCCAGATAAGATGGTACCTGTCACTGTCATCAACCAGCTAGGAGCCAGGGCTGAAGCGTATTTCCAGAAGAGCGTAGAGCATTTCAGGGGACATACCATGTGCAGCATATACAGTGAATTTGACCAAGTGTTGAAGAAGAAAGGTGATATCTGAAAAAACACCCAACATTACAAACATGATGGGTGCATTGTTAAAATTTAGCACAATGTACCTGAAAACACCCAATGCTTGTAAATGTTTCTAAACTGTCATCATTTGGCACACTGCCACTGCTCCCATACCAAAAAAAGTTGCATTATATTTGAATAGTCAGAATAGGCTCATTAATCATACATTAAACTATACTCTGAATTCTCCAGTGCCTTCTGAAAGCTTCCAGTACCAATGACTCCTTTCAGTTGCAGCATTAATCACTGACAACACAATTTAATTGCTGTCTGACAGATATTTTAAGTACTGAGATGTACACCTCAAACTGTTATGACAATCAATATGAATAGTTTATTGTCTCCTTTGTTTATCTCAGTTATTCATGTTAGAAGTGTGCAGAAAATGTCATAGCTCTATAGATTTTCAATTTGTAACCAATATGCTAAAATCCAATCCTTGCAATTCTTTTCGCTACTGGTTTTAAGCTAATGGAAAATAGGCTTGGAGGCTGAATTGAGAACAAGACTAATAGTAGGAGGAAGGGGCTCTTATGGCCTGTAGTGGACAGATCCAATTTTGCCTCTCAAGCTGATGAAATGTTGGGAGGAGAGCTGGCAGTTAGAACTATTATGTCAGCTAGAGAGGGAGCTAGAGCTGTGTAGAAGAGAGATGACAACTTGAGCCAGTGAGAAAATAATGACCTGAAGCTGGCTGAAAGAAAGAAAAGTTTTAACAAGTATATTTAGAAGCATGAATTGAAGTAGGAATTATAAGTTCAAGTGTTAAGAAATGTTATATCCATTTCCAATGTTGTTTTAAGACTTTAATAAAAGTTAACTCTTTTCTGGTTAACCCTGCTGACTGAATGTGTACTGTCTCAGGGAAAGAAATACACACATAAACCTTTCAGGTCTCAGCCTCTCTATATACATATATGTATGAATAAATGGTGGCAGTGTTAGACTGAAGTGATGTGCGGGTTCCAACCCTAATAGCTCTGTGAAGTGGCTGAGTGAGGGGTGGTTGATAAGGGGACTGGCCTGCCCTGTCTGATATATCTGTGGGAACGGTATGTGAAAGGGCCAGGGCTCTCTGTATGTTAAAGAGAGACAAGATGGTGACTGCCTGGCCTACCTGTATCCCCGAACCTGTGGTAGTGTCTGTGAAATGGAGTTAGAGGCCCCTTTGATTGTGATATAGGGACCAAAATAAGAGCAAGATTCAAGTCCAGTAGCACCTTAAAGATTGACAAGATTTCCAGGGTATAAATCTTCGAGATTTGGTCAGAAGGGACCAAATAATCTATGTCTGTATTTATAAGCCCATCTTTCTCCTGGACAAAACAGGACCCAAGGCATGTAACAAAACCATTTAAAATCAAGCACCATCAAGCATTTTAAAAATGAAACAACTCTTTTAGAAAAATCAAGGAAATAAAGAACAGCTTAGCTGCCTTAAGAAATAAATAGTGCCTATTTAAAAACTCCATTTTCCTGAGCGACTGCAATCACATGGCCCCCAAAGCCTTCTTAAAATGTTCTGTTTTACAACTCTTCTGAAAGTGCTGTTATATAATCCTCATAACGGCTATACCATAATGGATACAATTTTGACAATGTGCACTGCTATTCTAGATTCTGTTTAATACGAGAGCTAGAACTTTTACTCAGAAGAATCCAAGGTGGCCTTTCTTACTGCTAAGCCAATTGTGCATTTTAATTACTGGCCCTGGGCCCAAGGGCCTCAGTCGTTTTTACATCTGTCAGGGAGTTATTTATCCATAGAACCAAGATATTCCTACTACAAATAAATGAATATGCAAGGCTGATCCAAAGGACAGGTGCAGGGATATGCTCTTAATGCCACTTGCCACAAATGAAAAACAAAAACAAAACACTGCAAGTTAAAAACAACAACATTCCCCCACCCTTGTGGGAAAGGTGTTTCAAAGATGGAAGATGTTTCGAACCCACACTGATCCTCTCCCCACTGATCTGTGTGGCTAATGTGAGACAGAAGGGGAACTGCAATTGAGTTTTGTTTTAGGTGTGGACAAAAGAAGAAAGTAGGTGGGACAACACCCAAAATAGATAGAACACCCTATATAGAAGGTGTCCCTTTTATTTTCCAGGCACTTTAATCTGTAGTTTCTAACATTATCCACTTAACTGTGGCCTTGTTCTAACTGCATGGAAAACCTGCTTCTGGGCTGTCCCATTATAGATTGCAAGTGAGGGCTCCCAGGGCAGAATGTTCCTCTGTTTTTTTTAGAAAAACTCAATAGTAAAGGTAAAGGTTTCTCTTGCTTGAAAGCCAGTCGAATCCAACTCTAGGGATGCGGTGCTCATCTCCGTTTCCAAGCCGAAGAGCCAGCACTGTCCAAAGACATTTCTGTGGTCATGTGGCTGGCATGACTAGACACCGAGGCACAGGGAATGCTGTTACCGTCCCACCAAAGCTGTACCTATTTATCTACTTGCAATTTCTTGCTTTCAAAGTGCTAGGTTGGCAGGAGGGGGAAAAAATACCCTGCCACAAATTTTGTTAGTCTTCAAGGTGCTATTGGACTCTTACTCTTTTCTACTGCTACAGACAGACTAATATGGCGACCCATCTTGATCTATCTATCACCCTTTGATATCCTTTACAGTGGCCCTTTGCAGACGTTCCACAGCATTCATGCAAACCAGCGGCCCACCAGTTGTATGTAACGGGAGTGCAATCAGCATGGTTGTTGTCACATGTGAACTGGACAACATTAGGAAAACATACACAGAAGGCTATCGGCTCTATTTATCTTGGGGGGTACAAGTATATACATTCCATCACAGAGGGATGAATAAATAAAATGGAGATAATTTTATGAAAGGTCCTCATCCTCATAAATCCTAGGAAATGTGTCCCCTTTTTTTTAAAAAAAAAACTTTTCTCAGAAAAATAGCGAATAATCTTTTCCCACTTGTTCACCTTTATATGTAGGCCTAGAGGGCTGCTGATAAATGTATGTGTGTATTTATTTCATTTATGCTGCACTTTTAATCTAATGGAGACCTCATCAGCTTACATTGTTGTCCCCTCCATCATTTTATCTTCACAACAACCCTCTGACGTAGGTTGGGCTGAAAGTATGTGACTGGCCCAAGGTCACCCAGCAAGATTTCATGTCAGAGTTGGGATTTGAACCTGGGTCTCCCAATTCCTTGTCTGACACACTAACCACTACAACACACTGATGAATGAAGTAGTTCTACTACTAGGGTTGGCACCCCCCAGGTCTGGGTTCCTCTGCTTCTGGGGGGCTTCAATTCACCCCAGCTAGCTGGCTGGTGGGGAAGCCCCACCCCAAGCCCCCACCTGGCCACCCCTCTCCCTCCTGTCCTGCCCACACGTGGGGCTCACAAAAAGACCCATGACTGCCCCTTTCCCTCCCTCCTGCTAGATTTAAAGGGCCCTCCAGCTAGTCAGCGGGCCATGTGCCCCCCGCCGATCAGCTGAGGCCCTTTAAATCAGGCAGGATGGGAGGGAGATGGGTGATCGGGTCGGTGGTCACTTTTGGGGGTGGGGTTTGGGGGCATCCCCAGCCACCCCTGGAACAACCCCCCCCCAATCCCCCTACCGGAGTGACAAGGGGACCTGGCAACCCTGTCTACTACAGAAGATCTGGCCCTAAAATAACCTAGATTAGTGACTTCTTGGAAATACATGTGAGCCACTCTGAGTTGCTCAGAGGAACAGCAAGTTATACATAAAAGGCAAAAAAACCCCCTCTGTTAATGCAGAAAGGAAAACTGAAACCACAAGAGAGTTAAGGCTATCTAACTGAAATCATAAAGAGCAGAGATTTGAACTCGGATCTTCCAGCCAATCCCTCATGCTCCCAGGCCAGAGCTAAAAGGTGACAAGGCTCTGCCCAGAGAAACTTGTGGGGGTGGGGTGGGAGAGAACTCTTTTACAAGTCAGTCCATTGCTCAGTGCCATCTACTCCGATTGGCAGTGGCTCTCCAGGGCACAGACAGAGAATTGGGTTTCCTGACACCTGCTGGCTCCTAGAGATGCCAGGGATTGGTTCTGGGAACTCCAGCTTTCAAAAACCCAACCATGTCCCTTCCCACAAGGCCTTTGGTTTCCCAATTATCAGGTCCTCTGTTCTGCTTTAGTCAAGGCAGTGTCTTGTAGTGACCTGGCTTAAAACAGCAAGATGATGACCCAATTATGTCTCACACAATAAATAGAAGCAGAAGGCTAAACAACAGCAGCAGCAGCAGCAACTACAAAAAACCCTGTAATGAAACTGTAGGTCTATATATAGACTGCTAAAGATAGTTTCCTTTGAAATATTCAATAAGAACTCACTTGTCCTCCCTCTTTACCTTAGTTTTAAGTTCACCATCCTTTTTATAGTTGTGCATGTAGGATCTGCGAGACCTGCTTATTTATTGAAGAACATCTAGCAAAGCAGAAAACAACCAGACCATTCTCCAGTTATGCAGCTAAAAGGAGGGGGGGAAAGAACTAAGAGTAATTGTAATAATTAGCACAGTCTTTACATTAAAAACAGTCTGGGTCCAAACTCTCAGGTTGATTTAGGGATGCCATTCTCCAGTTGGGGGCAGGGGATTTCCCGTTTTTTTGGGCTCCTGCCTGCCGCTGGCCACCTGGCTAGTGGGGGGAATCCTGCCCCCAAACATGACATGCTGATGTCACATAGAAGTGACATCATCATGTTGGCGATGCTCTGGTTTTCAGGCAAAACTCTATAGTTTGAGAGCAATTTTACCATAGAGTTTTGCCCCAAAACCAGCATGTCGCCGACATGATGATGTAACTTCTGCATGTCAGCACATTGTGGTGCTCCGCAGCCATTCCAAGAAAGTCCCCCTCCCTCACCTGCCTGCGCGATCATCAGACCTGGCAACCCTAGGTTGACTGAATTTTGTATACAATTATGATCTGTGACACAATAGGCCACAAGCAGTGTAGTCAAGCTACGATCTACTGGGCAAAGCCTGCTTGATGGCTGGAGGAGGGTTTGCTGTGAGCATCACATGCCATTACCCATCCAAGCCAAGGCTGAAGAAAGCTGCAGTCAATAACATTGGGGATTTCCCCCATGCTGGTATGTGGATCCCCCCATTGCTTAAGGAGGAGGTGAGTGGGACCACCAAACACACACCAGAAGGAAAATGTCCACTCTGACACCTGTTCTCATTCATTTATTACAAGTCATATGTCTGCAACTTTCCTGAGTGAAAGAATGTGGAGCACGTGCAGAATGATTCACTCCCCTCTTTTAGCCCCCCCCCCCAAATCTGGAATGAGGGCTAACAGACATATGAAACACTCACCCAGACTTAACCCCAGAAGCTGTCACTCAAGGAAAAAGAATACTTCACTGCAGAGGAGCAAAGGGCTGGGAGGATATAATGGGCATGATCATATGCACAATTAGACCTGCTATAGGCACAAATGCCAGGATTTAATGGGCCTGATCAGACACTAACATCTGGGAAGCACCACGCACTTGTCGGCAACCTGTTTTGCTCCACCGCAGAAATGGAGTAAAAAGACACCTGGGAAAATCCGGTAGTAAATGGGTTGCAATGGGCCATGGGTGGACTTTCCCCTGTCTGATCGCTCCAGCACACTCTCATGGCGTTGGGATGGCCTGATCAGGCCATCCCAACTCTGTGACATTGTTTTTTCCCTTCTTCTCGGTATGTGCATCATTGCAAGCTTCATAGGGAGCCCTCAGCGCAGCGATGCAATTTATCGATCCCTCGTTGGAGCACATCAGAAACAAACCGCAAAAAGCCCAAAAAACCCGACTCACCCGCGGTTGCGTCTGATCATTCAGTGGCAGGCTGTTCCTGCAGCTTCCAAGGACTGTGTGATTGCACAACTGCAGGTCAAATTCCTCTGGAGGAAATAGCCTCGCTTCCCTCCCATTTTATCTTGCACATGTGACCGCGACCAATGTCTACTATACAGTCTTAAAAGATAACACCTCTCACTTTTTTTTGTTAAGTCTTTTGGAAGATCTAAATCCATTCCCATTCTGAAAGTCAGCGCTATAAGCAGGTGAAAAGAGTGGTCTGAGCATTTGCAGAAATGGCCTTTCCTTACATTACAGTAAGCATACCCATTTTCCTATCTGGTGTTAGGGGATGAGTTTCTAGATGAGGGGGAGTGATCTGCAAGTATATATACCTCTAGCATCTTCCAATTTAGGTTGCAAGTACAGAATGTATTGTCCACTCCACACCTTATGCCTTACAACATCTCTTGAGAGAAAGTATGTGAATTAATTTTTATTTATTTATTTCCTTGATTTATAACCTGCCTTTCTCTCCAGTGGGGACCCAATGTGGCTTACAGCATTCTGCTCTGCTCCATTTTATCCTCACAACAACCCTGTGAGGTCAGTTGGGATGAGTGTGTGTGACTGGCCCAAGGTCACCCAGCAAGCTTCCATGGCACAAGTGGGGATTTGAACCTGGGTCTCCCAGATCCCAGTCCAACATTCTAACCACTGCACCACCCTGGGTCTCAAATCAACAAAGGGCTCCAAGCATCACAATGAGCAACTCACTTCCCCCTGGATTGGTGGTAGTATGCCATACCTGAGAGATATTCAGAAGAACATTACATTTGGAACGTTTTATGGTTTATTCTTTATGACTTTCTAACACACACACACACACACACATATACAAATGCTAACTTTTTAAAGATTTTTTTTTAAAATCACCAGCAAAATATGAGATTATTCCCCAAGGAAGTATAAAGGATTTTACAGACTAAGATGCAGATGGGTGATATGGCCTAGGATCACATTAATAATCTGTGGTTCTGCCATTGTCTGTTTTTGCCTATCTTAGCTGAAATACTGAGCTCCTCTCAGATGCTGCACTTAAGGAGTCAGGCTTGCAGATTTCTACTTATACCTGATTTCAGTTTACAGGCTTCACAGTTAACTATCCTATTGCAACATGAAACCCTTTTTTCTCCTGCTGATGAGATAGTAGTTTATATTTGTGAACTACCAAACTGTTTAGTAAGGACAGATGTGTAACCTGGTCTACACAAACACTTGTGGCACACAACACTTAAAATCTAATCCAGTGTCAACCAGTAAATCTGCAGATGATTGCATTGTGAAAAACTTCAAGCACGCCAGCCTTATATTTTGAGCAGGTGTTTGTAGTGGAAAGATTCTTGGACTAGGTTCTAGTGGCCCCAGGTCCAAATCCCGATGAAGCTCTCTGGGTAATTTGGGGCAATCACACTGCTCAGCCTCATCTACTCCACAGAGCTGTTGTAAAAATAAATTGGGGAGAGAGAAATGTCTATACTGCCAGGAACTCCCTGGAGCAAGGGCAGGGTAAAAATATACTAGATTCCTTCAAGTTTTCTGGTTGGCTCCTCCTCTAGCAGCCATTTTGTGTGCACACACCCCACTCTGTATGTGAAAATTCCAAAGGGCCCGCAGGCTTTAAAAGGTTGGGGACCCCTGGTCTGTTCTGTTTCTGGCTCACTGTATGGGTAGAACCATGCAAACTGAACAAGCAGCTGCTCTGAGTGAAAAACTGCAAAAGGCAAGAGAGGGCAGCAATAAAAGCAGGTAAGAAGACTGGCATCTACTTTATTGAAGAACGAACTATGGTTTTTGTTAAATTTTATTAAATTGATAGAATTAAATGTTGAGGATGAATAGCCCAGTTCCACAAGCTACAACACTGAGGTAGCAGTGTTCATCAGATGGAAGACTATGTTCCCAGCCCTGGAGATAATAATTTTTCTCACACCGCTGCTCTTCTAGTGCAGGAATATCCATTGGTAAGCTGGGTTACCGCTGCCCAACTTTACTATAGATCAGTTAGGCCACACAAGGGCAGTCTACAGCCATCTTTTAGAGATGGGTTGTTTTCTGTGGTATCCTCTGAGGCTTTTGATCCCTATCTACAAAGTTCCTGGCAATTTCCCTCTTGGGAGCTCCAATTCTCTTTCCTTCAAATAATGCACATCACTGTGAGACATGAAGTGGAAAACTACTAGATAACAAAAGGATATCTGTAAAGGCTGAGAATTTCACTTCAGGGAAGTAAATTATGGTGACATTTAGTCATGTTAAATGTGCTGGTGGCAATGCACGGGCACACAGTAATAATGTGGCATCAAATCTTATTTGATAAACTCCTTTCTTTTTGGCATATGATATAATGTCAACAGAGAGCAGTTTTATGGACAACTTGTCTCCAAGGTATTTTTCTCAGCTCAACAAATGCTCTTTGACTCCTTCACAGTAACTGCCTCGGGAATGCAAGCATATTTTAAATTTAAGCCAATATAAAAAATAGTGAGAGTCTTTCTGTAGAAAGACAGAGGGGAAAAAATGAAATGTATCCAACAGTGGGGAAAGTAAGCTTCTGGACTATGGATGCCAGCCTCTAGGTGGAGCCTGGGGACCCCCCAGAATTACAGCTCATCTTCAGACTACAGAGATCACTTCCCCTGGAGAAAATGGATGCATTGGAGAGTGGACGCTATGACACTGTACCCCACTACGGTCCTTGTCCTTTCCAGGCTCCATCCCCAAATCTCAACCAGTTTCCCAACCTGGATATGGCAACCCTACCCCCCACCAGTTGCCGGGTAATGTTATTGTGTGAAACACAGAAGAATCAATGTGTGGAGACCTGAAATGACCTGACATGGGAGTCATGAACCATTATGAAGAGCTTAGAGCAGGAGCATGGGGAAAAATTGCCTGAACTGCTTCTTCAGCTATTGTAAATTCTGTAGTGATTGCTATGGAGCACCCTAAAGCTGCCGCCACAAAGCTGGCCATAAGGTACAGCAGCCCTTGACTTTTCTTGACTCATTAATGTTAGGTGATAATCCCTTGTTTGTAAGGAATGCAGAGACAGTTGCGTTTGTCTGTTCTGGCCTCTTAGTTCTGTTCAGAAAAAGAAAGTGGTCAGTCTAAAATTGGACTTGTTCAAAGTAGTTCTGAAATACTGGTGTGCGTGCGTCTGTGTATAATTTCTAAGTAGCTGGTGGAGCACTTGCAGTCACAACAGAAAGCCGGAAGAAACAAGGCAGCCTTCAGATAGTAGGCCTTAAGAATAAGCAACTGGGCTTGCATGCCAGGCCTTTAGATGGTGTGACTTGTGGCTTCTTTCAAAACTGCCTGAACACAAACTACTTGTGCCTAAAAGGTAAAATCTACTACCTTTGGAGGCAAGTAGTTTTGAACTTTTGTTATTTATTTATGTGGGGTATTTACATGCCTTCTCTCCGTATTAGGGATGGAGATGTGGCAAGGGATGGAAATGATGTTGTGTGATACACCACGGTCACTTTTGGGTGAAACTCTGGATGGGACATCCAGTCAGTGCTCTGGAAATTTTGGGAAAAGTCCAGAACATTACCTGACATGATGACAATGTCATTTCTGACCCCACCACCACCACATGCACACGTTTCCCCCATTCACCTAGAAGTAAGGTTGGGGGGGCCATCCCCTCCATCCCCCAGGAGGCTGCCTGCCTGAAGCAGGCAAGTGGTAAGCCTACTCCATACAGAAGTCTGGGGCAGTTTACGACTGGAATCAGTAAGCACAGCCTCAACTAAAATGCATAAAACCAATGGCAGAAATCAATAAAGCAGCAAGATAAAAACTGCAGCAAAATCACAGCAGACGAATTGTTGTTGTTGTTGTTCAGTCGCACAGTCGAGTTCAACTCTTCACGACCCCATGGACCAGTTTACGCCAGGCCCTCCTGTCTTCCGCTTTCCGCTGAAGTTTGCTCAATTTCATGTTCGTTGCATCGATGACACTATCTAACCATCTCATCCTTTGCCGTCCCCTTCTTCTTTGACCTTCAATCTTTCCCAGCATCAGGGTCTTCTCCAGTGAATGCTCCCTTCTCATTTGGTGGCCAAAGTATTTGAGCTTCAGCTTCAGGATCTGGCCTTCCAGAGAGCAATCAGGGTTGATTTCTTTTAGGATTGACTGATTTGATCTCCTGGCAGTCCAAGGGACTCTCAAGAGTCTTCTCCAGCACCATAGTTCAAAAGAATCTATTCTTCGGCGCTCGGCCTTCCTTATAGTCCAACTCTCGCAGCCATACATTACTACGGGGAATACCATTGCTTTGACCATGCGGACTTTTGTTGGCAAGGTGATGTCTCTGCTTTTTATCATGCTGTTTAGGTTTGCCATCGCTTTCCTCCCAAGGAGCAGGCGTCTTTTAATTTCATGGCTGCAGTCACCATCTGCAGTGATCTGGGATCACTGCAGCAGACGAATAGCAGCTACTAAATATAAAGATCAAGCGTAAGGAATAAATACAAACACAAGAAGGCTGCACTTGAAGGCAATCCAGAAACTACTGCTGGTCCAGAGTGCGGCAGCCTGACCACTGTCAGGGGCTAGCTGCCGGGAATGTATCTTGCCCGTTTTGAAACAGCTACGTTGGCTGTCCCCGGCCCCCACCTGGGGAATGGGAACTCTAACTTTCCCCTTATCTTCAGGCCTACTGCCTTGATCCACAAAGAACAAATAGTCTTTTCCTTGGAAGTATTTAAAGAACCATACATGACCTTTCCCTTCACATAGGGATACAATAAGTTCCCGGCACTGACACCCATTACAAGAAGGTATATCCTGGTGCTTCTACCACGTTACAATAATATATACCCTGGTATTTCCACTGCAGCATAAACCCATGGTATATAAAAAAAGCTCTTCAAATGATCCAGAACAGATATTGCCAACATGCTGTTAAAACGCAGAACCTATTTTTCTATGATGTGTGCTGCAACCTTGAAGATACAGCATGTATGTGCATGGAATGAGACTGGAGAAACAAAAAAATGAACACATCAGCACAGGAAGCCGCCGACTGAATCGAACCATCAGTCCTTCAGGGTCAGTATTGACTACTCAGAGACAGGCAGTGGCTCTCCAGCCTTTTTTGGCAGAGGTCTTTCACATCACCCACAACCTGATCCTTTTAATTGGAGATACCAAGGGTTGAATCTGGGACCTTCTGCATGCCAAGCAGATGCTCTGCCACTCAGTTATGGCCTCTCCCTGAACCACAGACCCTCCCCAGCCATGCTCCCTCCCCATTAAAGGCATGTGATGTAGATCTGCTGCAGAAGTCCAGCATGCCTGGCCATAAGCCTCCAGCTATGAGCCCACGTGGAGAAGAGACTGAAGGTCTGAGCAATGAAAAAGGAGGACACAGAAACAAAATGTATACAAAACAGAGGCCCAAATCCATATCCTTTAAGGACTTTAGCCTTGTGTTTCTTGAGCACAAGTAGCTTCTGCTCTAGAAAACCTCATACAAAGTAAACATCTTTTGAAACTAAGGAGACTTTCCTTGTTTCATTGAATGTGAGAAACAGCAGTGTGCAGAATGACATGAATGTTTGCTATTTAAAGATAAAACTTCAAAAAAATCTCACTGGGATCTCCAGGTTTTTCCCAAACTGAAACTGGCATCTGTAGTTGCTACATAATAGGACCCAAAGCTTTAATCATAAATTGCCTGTTTCTAAAGAACTGTGCTAGCTACCAGAGCTGCTTTTATTACTGTTATTATTTATTTACAAAATTTATATCCTGCCTTTCTGCCCTTATGAGCACCTCCCAAGTAGCTAACAATATAAGGCAGATGAGATAAAATTACATTATAAAACTATTAAAACCAACACCTCTCCCAAACATACATCATTTTAGTTTTTAAAAGAGATTTAAAAACACAGTTAAAATAAATACAATTATGACATTTTCCAAACACTTCCCAAGGGCAGCTCCACACGCAGTGCACTGCAATAATCTAATCTAGATCTAACCAGCACATGCACCACAGTGTCTGCCCAGGAACGGCTGCAGCTGGTTAACCAGTTAAAACTGGTTAAAGGCACTCCTAGCCACAGCTGCCACCTTCTTACCCAGCAAAAGGCCTGGATCCAAGAGCACTCGCAGACTATGGGCCTATATCTTCAAGGAGAGTGCAACTCCATCCAGAATGGGTGACACCTTAAATCCCAAGTCAGGCCTCCACCCACTGGTAGCACTTCCATTTCATCAGGATTAAGCTTCAGTTTATTTGCTTGTATCCATTTCAAAACTGTTTCCAGGCACTGGTTCAGGGTTTCTACAGCTGGAAATGCAAGACAGAGCTGAGTGTCCATCTGCATAGCCTTCTCAGAAGTGCTACCTGTTCCACGCGCAGGGCCAGAGAGACAGGCACAGATCAGGAGTCTCAATGTGTGGATGACATGATGGTGTAGGGGGGAAGGGTTCAAATTTGTTAGGCACTGGGATGCTTTTTGGAACAAGAGAGAGCTGTACAAAAGAGATGGTCTTCACTTGTCCTGAGAAAGAACCAGGCCGCTGGCGCTTAGAATCAAAAAGGTGGCAGAGCAGTTTTTAAACTGAATATTGGGGGAAAACCGACAGGAGACTAAAAGTCTCTGGTTCAGGATGGCTCATCTCAAAGAGATGAAGGGGTAGCTGTTACTTCTCTACAAGGAAATGGATTAGAATTGTCCACTGAGACTGTGGCTAACTATATGGACTGCCTAGCAAGGTCTTGAGGCACCAAGAGGGAGGTTGGGGACTTAATATGCATGGGAAACTATAGGTGTTTATACACAAATGCTAGAAGTGTCCAAGGTAAAATTGGGGAATTGGAATGCTTGGTGTTGGGGGGAAAAATAGACATTGTGGGTATTTCAGAAACTTGGTGGGATGGGGAAAATCAGTGAGATACGGTGGTTCCTGGTTATAAATTATATCGGAAGGATGGGGGTGAAGGGTTGGAGATGTGGTGGCTCTGTATGTCAGAGAGGGTATACAGTCCAGTAAGACTGAGTAGGTAAGTGGATTCACTTCTGGAAATGCTATGGGTTGAAATAGTGGACCCAAAAGGAAGCTTAACACTGGGAGTTTCTTATCACCCACCAGATCAAAAGATAGAGGAGGATTATAAAATGATGAATGAATTAAAGATAGCGGCTAGATGAAATAACTGTGTTGTAATAGGCGACTTTAACTACCCACACATTGATTGGGTCAATATGAGTTCTAGTCGGGAAAAAGAGATTGCGTTCTTAGACACTCTCAATGACTGTGCTGTGGAACAGATGGTCACAGATCCTACCAGGGGAGAGGCGATCCTGGATTTGGTCCTAAGTAACACCCAACACCTGGTGAGAGTTGTAAAAGTGATTGTACCACTTGGGAACAGTGACCATAATGTTATTGAGTTTAACATTTGTATAAATAGGGAGTTGCCCAAGAAGACTGACACAACCACTTTTAACTTTAAAAGGGATAACTTCTCTGATATGAGGGAACATGTGAGGAAGAAACTGAAAGGAAGAGTAGAAAGGGTCAAAACCATTGGGGAAGCTTGGAGGCTATTTAAAACTGCAATCCTAGAAGCTCAGAAAAAATATATACCACAGGTTAGGAAAGGCACAAATAGGTATAGAAAAAAGCCTGCATGGTTAACAAACAAAGTAATGGAAGCTGTAAAAGGTAAGAATGACTTACTTGCTTGGGATCAGCTATAGGACAACATCATCCCCAGAGAACTGTCTGTTTACCATCATTGCATATATTTGGGGACCATCCTGCTTTCAATTGAGTATCATTGTTGTTTCTAATTAATTGTTATTAATGTTTTTATTGCTTTTATCCTGTTTTATATGGACTTCGCCCCTTGTAAGCTGCCCTGAGCCCATTTCACGGGGAGGGCGGGGTAAAAATTCCAATAAAATAAATAAATTTAAGTGGTGGAAAGCAAGTCTCAGTGAGGTTAATAAAAGGGAACTCACTGAAAATGTCTAGACAGTGTGCGGCTGCAATAAAGAAGGCCAACGCTATCCTGGGGATTATTAGGAAGGGAACTGAAAACAAACCAGCCAATATCATCATGCCCCTCTATAAATCATTGGTGCGACCTCATTTGGAGTACTGTGTACAGTTCTGGTCACCACACCTCAAAAAGGATATTATAGCATTGGAAAAAGTGCAGAAAAGAGCAACTAGAACGATAAAAGGGTTGGAACACTTTCCCTATGAAGAAAGGTTAAAACACTTGGGGCTTTTTAGCTTGGAGAAACAACGGCTGAGGGGTGACATGATCGAGGTTTATAAGATTATACATGGAATAGCGCAGGTTGAGAAAGAAGTACTTTTCTCCCTTTCTCACAATACAAGAACTCGTGGGCACTCCATGAAATTGCTGAGCAGTCAGGATAGAATGGATAAAAGGAAGTACTTCTTCACCCAAAAAGTTATTAACACATGGAATTCACTACCACAGGAGGTGGCGGTGGCTACAAGCACGGACAGCGTCAAGAGGGAATTAGATAAGGACTTCCGGTCGGAGAAAATGGCGAATTGACACACTTTGCGAGTTGTGCAGAGTGTACTGCGGCATCTGACGACAGTCTGGGCTCTATTTGGCCCAGCGCAGCACTCTCCAGGCGGGGGAGTGGCAAGCAAGCAGCGAAGCCTGAGGGGGGTTGAGATCGGTGTGGATAAGCTTCGGAGGAAGCTTGTTTACACTTTGATCTCCCTCCGTGAAGAGGGCAGTTGCAAATCAACTCTACAGATGCCAGCCGGGCTGAGAATTCAGCATAAATTCGCCATCTACCGATCTCTTTATCATCTGATTAACATCGTTTATAGAAGAAGCACCGCGAAACCCCGAGACTACAAGCAAGGTAACAAATAAACGATTAAGCGCTTACCTGTTTAAAGGAGACTGTGATATTGAAACGTACGGATAAGCGTTGAAACCTTTAAGGAACCACTTCGCTTGAATTAAAAGTAAAAAGAAAGCTTTCCGTTAGAGAAAAAGGCTGAAAAGAGACTTTGTTTTGCATTCCTGTGGTCAGCCAAGTCTAAACGTTACGTAGTAGAAACGAAACTAACTGTGACTCTGTGATACAGGAAGTGGGCTAGAGTGGAGGTTTTTAGAGGCTGCTGTGTTTGAAGCGGAGGGACATTTTATTGTGTGACACCACCTTTACTGGAAGTTGGATTACAGAGACGGACAGGAAGTTTGAAAGGAGCCTACTCTAGCCGAAAAACCATAGAGAAATTACGCCCGACATTTTGGGGAGGACTAAAATTTAAAATGTTATTTTCAAGCCGAAAAAGCGCTTAAACAAGTTCTAAAGGTGGCGATTTGGCTTGAAGATTGCTAATATAAAGTCTGATTAACATTGAAGTGGCCTCCAAGACGGATTTGAGAACAAGACCTAGAGCTGCTTCATCACCCAGTCCAAGAATGACTGCAAAGGAAAAAAAGAGTGGCAAGCAGCTATAGAAGCGATGGAGAAACGGATGACGGAGAATCTTGGAAAACAAATAGAATCACAGTTGCAACAACAATTGGAGCAAATAGAGCAAGTGCAAATCCAAGTACAGAAAAAAAATATGGAAGAATTGAAAGAACTGGTACTTGCAGAAGTGTCAGGGATTAAAAAAGATACAGAAGAACTTAAAAAGGAAGTCAAAAGTCTGGTGACAAAATCTGAAGATATGGAACAAAAGGTTAAAAAAACCTTGTCAGAAAATGCAAGGTTGGAGACCATGATGGATTACAGGGCTACTCAGAATCACTTGAGATTGAGAGGGATAGAAGAGGAGGAAGATCAAGATCTACGGGCCCTAGTAATTAAGACATTGACAACTTATATAGGGGAAGATGAAGGAGATTTGGATGCAGACTTTGACTTGATTTACAGAGTAAATTCAGCTTATGCCAAAAGAAAGCAATTACCCAGAGATGTAATTGTTCAATTTGTGACAACAAAGATGAAGGAAGACGTTTTCAAGAAACAATTTTCACAACCGTTGGAAATTAATGGAAAGAAAATAATAATCTTGAGAGAAATTCCGAGATCAATTCTACAAGACAGAAAGAAATTCAAGAAATTGACAGACAGGCTAAAAGAAATGAATATTAGGTTCAGATGGGAGATTCCATATGGACTTACATTCATGTACAACTCGGTGAGATCAACTCTTAAATCTGAAGGAGACTTATATAGATTTAAAGCGAACAATCTGGACGATTTTAAAGATATTTAATTTAACACCATTATGGATTACAAATTTTTATCTTGGAACGTAAATGGATTAAATTCACCAGGTAAAAGAAGACTGGTGAATCATTGGCTGGAAAAACAAAAATGTAATATAATTTGTTTACAAGAAACACACATAAGAAAACAAGACGACAAATATCTGACTAATAAAAAATTGGGAGAAGAATTTCATTCTTCAGCAGTTAACAAGAAAAAAGGAACAGTGATTTATATTTCAAAAGATTTGGATCCTAAGCAAATTTTTTCCGACAAAGAAGGAAGGTATGTTGGCGTGGAAATCTGTATGGATAGAAAAAAGACATTGCTTGTTAATATATATGCACCCAATGGTGCAAAAGAGACCTTTTTCAATGATTTGACTAAAGAGTTGGAATGTTTAAATTATGACCAAATTGTTCTTGCGGGAGACTTTAATGGTACAGTGAACAACACATTGGATAGAAAGTCCAAAGCAAGTGGAGAGACAGTTGGAAAGTTACCAAAAAATTTCTTTCAATTGATGAAGCAAGAAAAATTAGAAGATGTTTGGAGGAAGTGGAATCCTAAGACTAAGGACTATACGTTTTATTCGAATAGACATAATTCTTTTTCCCGAATTGACATGATTTGGATGTCAGAGGAGATGGCGCAAAAAACTCATAAAATACAAATTCTACCGAAAACTAACTCTGATCATAATCCCCTACTTTGGATATCTAAAGCAAAACCTAAACAGCTATTTTGGAGAATTAATGAAGATTTACTGGATCAAAAACAAATTAATGAAATCTTAAAAAAGGAAACGAAAAGTTTTTTTGAACTGAATTTGAATAAAGGCACGGACATACAAGTTGTATGGGATACATACAAAGCAGTAATCAGAGGCATGCTTATCTCTCTGAACTCCAAAGATAAAAAGCAAAAGATTCAGCAACAGAAAGACCTTCATGAAAAAATTCGACAAAAAGAAAAGGAACTAAAAAAAAGACCAGGGAAGAAGAAAATTATTAAAGAGATCCACTTCCTGCAAGATCAGTTGAATGTTCTTTTAAACAGAGAATTATATTGGAATTTAAAAAAATTACAGCAAAAAGCATTTGAGGGTGCAAATAAACCAGGAAAGTTTTTGGCATGGCAATTGAAAAATAGAAAAGATAGGAACTTTATATCCAAGATTGTTGAAGATGGAAAGGAGGTGATGAGCCTGAATGGTATAAAAAGAGCTTTTTTTAAATACTACGCCAAACTATTCCAAAAGAAAGGAATTGACCAACAGAGAATCAAGAAATATTTGGAGACGATTAAAGTTCCAGAGCTGGGAAAACAAATTAAAGAACTATTAAATGGTTTAGTAACGAAAGAAGAAGTGACAATGGCGATAGAAGACGCAAAGTTGGGCAAAGCTCCAGGACCAGATGGCTTTACAGCAAAATTTTATAAGAAATTTAAAGAGGAGCTAACCCCTATTTTAGTACTTCTGTCAAATGAGATAAGACAGACCAAGCGGATCCCAGATTCATGGAAGGAAGCAAACATTTCATTGATACCTAAAGAAGGTTTGGATTTGACTCAAGTAAAGAACTATAGACCAATATCACTATTAAATAATGACTACAAATTATTTGCAAAAATAATTTCAGAGAGATTGAAAAAATATTTGAAAGATACGATAGCGGAAGAACAAGCGGGATTTTTACCAAATAGACAAATTAGAGATAATCTAAGAGTGGTGATAGATGCAATTGAATATTATGACAAGCATCCTGAAAAGAAGTTGGATTCCTCTTCTTAGATGCGGAAAAAGCTTTTGATAATTTAAATTGGGAGTTTATGTTGCAAGTTATTGAAAAAATGAATATTGGACAGTCTTTTTTAAACATGATTGTGGCAATATATTCAGAACAAAAAGCGGCTTTGAATATAAACAAAGAAAAGACGGACTTCTTCCGAGTCCAAAAGGGAACACGTCAAGGCTGCCCGTTATCCCCGTTGTTGTTTATTTGGATATTGGAAATATTATTGACAGCGATAAGAAAAGATGACAGTATTCAAGGACTTACAGTGAAAGGTTTCGCCTATAAATATAGGGCATTTGCAGATGATGTAATGTTTATGATTCAAGACCCAATTGAGAAAATACCACAATTGATGGAAAAAATTGAAGAATTTGGTTCAGTTGCGGGATTTTATGTTAATAAAAATAAAACTAAAGTGATGTGCAAAAATATGACGAAACAAAGACAAACAGAACTTCAAGAGAAAATACAATGTGAAGTAGTCACAAAGACTAAATATCTTGGAATTGATTTAACCATGAAAAATATTGACTTGTTTAAAAACAATTATGAAAAGGTGTGGCATAAGATTCAGCAGGATATGAAGAAATGGGATACTTTGAATTTGTCATTGATGGGAAGAATCGCGACCGTAAAAATGAATATCTTGCCGCGTTTGATGTTTTTGTTTCAGACTATTCCAATACTAAAACAAAGGAAAATATTGGATTCGTGGCAGAAAGAATTATCCAAATTTGTATGGGCAGGAAGAAAGCCAAGGATTAAAATGAAAATTTTATGCGACGCAAGAGAGAGAGGAGGCTTACAACTACCAAACTTAAGACTGTATTATGATGCCGTCTGTTTAACATGGTTGCAACAGTGGATTAATTTGGAGAATAAGAAGTTATTGGCCCTTGAAGGACATGATAATAAATTCGGATGGCATGCATATTTATGGTATGGAAAAGTAAAAATGGATAAATTTTTTAAACACCACTTTGTAAGACAATCACTGTTCGAGACATGGACGAGATATAGAAAATTCTTCTCGGAAGAAAGACCACTTTGGATTGTACCAGCTGAAGTAATTAATCCGTATTCAAGAAATCAAGGGTTAGATTGGCTACCCTATAAAAGTCTTTTAAAATTTGAAGGGAAAAATTTTGTGTTAAAAGATAGATTTGATGTTGAATTTGAATATGATTGGTTGAAGTATAGACAGATTTATGATCTATTTAAGACCGATAAAAGAGAACATGGTTTTAGAGAAAAGAACATTGAAATTGAAACTGTATGGCTTGAGAAAGATAAAAAAATGATTTCTAAACTGTACAAGGTGTTATTGAAATGGTATACTGAGGATGAGGTTGTAAAGGAGCAAATGATAAAATGGGCAGTAAATGTTAACAATGAGATATTAATGTCATCTTGGGAATACTTGTGGAAAAAATCAATGAAAATTTCAACGTGTGTAAATGTTAAAGAGAATTGTTATAAAATGATGTATAGATGGTATATGACGCCTAAAAAAATTGCTATTATAAATGAAAGTATGTCTAACAAATGTTGGAAATGTAAGAAACATGAAGGGTCTTTTTACCATATGTGGTGGACATGTGATAAAGCAGTAAAGTATTGGACTGAGATCCACAATGAGATACAAAAAATTTTGAAATGTACTTTTAAGAAAGACCCACAGATGTTATTGTTAGGTCTTAAAATGGAAGAAATAAATGTAGCCAAGAGAACACTATTATGGTACTTGATTACAGCAGCTAGACTGACTTTTGCTCAATGTTGGAAACAAGATAAAGTACCCGAAACATGGGAATGGATCAAAAAGACGTTGTTTATGGCAGAAATGGACAAATTAACAAGAAAATTAAACAACGAAGAAGACGAAACCTTTTTCGGAGACTGGAAAGACTTTCAAGAATACTTGTTGAAGAATTGGGACGTAAAACGTGGTTTGATTTGTTTTGACAGTTATTGAGGAGAAGTGGAAAGAGACTCAGAGCTTTGAATTGTTACCATTAGTAAAAGAAATATGCTTAGTAGTAAATGTAATTGTACAAGAGAAATATCAAGGGGGTTGGAGCAGTGCGGGAAGCCTTGTTTGGGGGGAGAGGGAGAAAGAAAAATGGATATGTATTGGTTTGTTTAAATTGTATGAACATGTGATATATCCAATAATAAATTGTATTTTAAAAAAAAAAAAAAGAGGGAATTAGATAAGCATATGGAGCAGAAGTCCATCAGTGGCTATTAGCCACAAGGTATAGATAGGAACTCTTCGGCTGGGGCAAGTGATGCACTATACTCTTGGTGCTTGGGGGGGCAACAGCGGGAGGGCTTCTAGTGTCCTGGCCGCACTGCTGGACCTCCTGATGGCACGTGGTATTTTTGGCCACTGTGTGAAAGATTGTAGGACTAGATGGGCCATTGGTCCGATCCAACATTGGCTTCTCTTACGTTCTTAAGTATATTAAGATCTGCTGAGTCCTTGCTGCAGGTACCTCCAGCTTCCGAAGTCAGGCAGATGACTACTGAAGACAGGGCCTTTCCCACTGTAGCACCCAGTTTTGGAATACTCTTTCTAGATATCTTTTCCAGATGCATACACTGTTAATTTTTAAGTATGAAATATGAAAATTCAGCCCACCTGAGATTTTGGAAGCACTTAACTGGTATTTGTTTTTGCTGACCTTGGTTACTGCATTTGCTTGTTTTATGTTTTTATTGTGACATTGTTATTAGTCACTTTAAGGGGTAAATTTTGTAGAAAGACAGGAAAGAAATATATTAGAGAAGTAAATAAAAATAGATCCTTATTTTTACCACTTCTGTGATTAACATATTTCTTCCTTGGCTTTGGCAGAAGTTCAGAAAACTTGTGATTCTGAATATTTTTACCCTTTCTAAACTGTTCATTTTCAGTACTAAAATACTAAGGATGAATTCTGATGCTCTGTCATTGAATAGTATGCCTTGAAGCACTGGAATAAAAATGTTCAATTTTTGCTCCAGTGTAACATTCATCTTCCTGAGGGCTACTTGAAATGCCTTTATGGACAGTAGCTTTGGGTTATTATTCAGTACATTAACTCAAAGGATAGAGAACCGAGACTACTTTTTAATTTGCTTGAAATGATGCATGAACCACTATCTTTTTAAAATGATAAGGCATGAATCTTTGCATAGGTCACTGCTGTAACAAATCTTATAACAACCGAGACAGAAATAGGAATTATTAAGAGTGCTTCCTTTGGGCTGTATCTGAAGAATTTGCTGTAAAACCAGCAAAATAGTAGTCACCGTCATAAGAAATTGGCTTGTTAGCCTGATCTCTATATTTATGACCTAGGTAGGAAGTGGGATAAGAGAACCACAAGAGTGCCCCACCCTCCAGACTCATGAGCAGAGAATTCCTGTTCCCCTTTGACAATCTACTTCCCGCCTCTTTCTTTGGCTTCTATTTCCTGTTGTTAGTTAGAGCAAGCTAGCTTCAGCTCTCCTGGAGGCAATGGGCTACCCGTATCATGGGCTAGACATGGGGCTGGCACACAAAGAGACATGGAAAGATTCCTGACCACCAAGAAGAGTAACCTACGGTAACTATAATTTAGGGCATAATGTGTAGCTAGCATTTATGATGTAGATTTCTTGTTTTTCTGCTCATTACTTTGTTCTTTGGGAAATATTCTTTTTTTAAATAACTTTTTATTGCATTTTTCCCTACACAAACTACAAAGAGTAAGGGAAAAGCAAAAACTAAATTAAAATACAAAGCTAAAGCAAGGATCATAATACATTAATTGTAATGATATCTTGATAGTCTTCCCACAATTAAGAAATTAAAAAAGAATGTTACTGGTTATTATTTCAAGATCAAACTAATACAAGCATGATTAGCCAGAATAGGTGCATCCTAGTTTCTTATATATAAAAAAAATAAGGCTTTCAGTATTAAACTACACAACACATTTTTATCTCCTGCACTTGTTTTTATCATTGTTCAATTTAACTTTGAGGGGTTTAGGAGCTGCTGCTCCTTTTTCAGATTCAGAATCTTCTGAGGGACTGCCCGAAGTACTTCCACTGCTTCCCAATCCATGTTCACTGTTTTCTTCTGTTTTGTTGTTATCCTCAGCTTTCCCTTTTTCTTTCGCTGTTGTTTGATGTTGCTCGAGGAATGCCTTTGCTTTTGAAACAAAGTCAATCTTTTCATTTTTCTTTTTGTAGTTGAAGATAAGTCCTTCTGGAAATATCCATCTGAAGGGGGTGGAATTTTGCTGTAGAAAAACAGATGTTTGTACTGTTTCCTCTTTTTCCTTATTGCAAATGAAATGTCTTTTAAAACTCTTATCTCTTCACTTTTGATTTTCAGGGTTATCCCATTAATCGCTTTCAAGATTTTGTCTCTCATTGATCTCTTGGAGAACTTAACAAATACTTCACTGGGCAGTTTATTTTTCTTAATGAAGTCTGGATAGGTTTGATAGACCGTATCCATGTCGCTTTGCAAAGATTCCACTTTAAGATCTGCCACTGGTGCCAAAGCTTCACTTAAAATCTCTTTTAAGTTCTCCCCTTTCTGCTCTGGGATACCCTGAAACCTCAGGACATATAATGATTTTTCCATTTGTAGCTGTAACAACTGCTCCTTGTCATAAATCCTCTCTTTTTCCACGACCTTCAGTCTCTGATTGATCAAATTTGCCTTAGCATCAACATTTTTAAGAGCCTTAACTGTTTCGTCTGTTTTTGTAGTAGTTTCTTTCAGCTGCTTCTGGAGAGCATCAAAATTGCTGTTGAGGTTAGTCATCTGGTCCAGCAGAGGGTGCAGTGCTGTAGCCAACATGTTAGGAATGTCAGTGGTTACTAAGAGTCGACATTACTGAGCTGGCAGTTCCTGGAGGTGGTTTCTTCCTAACCGCCATTTTATCTCCTCGCAGCAACATTGTTTACACAGAAGAAAGTTTATTTAACCCTTTGAAAGTCTGTTAATTTTATTATTTATTTATTTAGATTTGTATCCCACCCTCCCCGGAGGCTCACTTTGTACTATCCTGCACGAGATTCAACTAATTAACGCTTTTCCAATCAAGACCATCACTCTGCCCCTCGCAGTTGCTCATACATCGTAGCTTTTTCCAGGGGGGTTGACTTCTTCTCCTGCCTCTGCATCGGCATGGGGCTTTGGAGCGGTTATCCATTTGAACGCTTGATTAGTTAGAAGGAAGTTCACACTCACAGATCATTCCACAGGTTACTTCAAAAGGTAGGGAGGACATCAAAGCGATGGATCACTTGCTCGCTCGGTCTGGCATGCACCTCTGCCTCCCCTTGCCTCGCTGTGGTGGGGCCTATCGGAGCAAAGAGGAGCCTCAATTCCTCGGCCATCGCCTTGGAAGAGGTCATGTACCAGGCTACAAGCTCCCTCCAAGGGCTCTGGGGGGACCCGGAATCATACAGGACCCCTCCCATCCACCACGATTACAGGGCACTCACATCAGAGTGCGATGGAGCACACCCATCCAGCAAATCACCAAAACCAGAAGCTCATTCTTTGGGAAATATTCTTGTACTCTTTAATTAAAAAAACACTTTGACTATACCTGGTTGTTCTGAACTTCAGAATCTGCAGTCTAACCAATACCTTAGACTTAAAGCATCCACCTATTGGTTAAGTATTAGTGGAAACTCAATTTTGCAAGTGACCTGCCTTGCAGGGTTGGCTTTCTTAATTATTTACCAGTAAGATTAGAAGCTTGTCTCTTGGCTTCTGACTGTGTGGTAATTCAAGGGGCTGGCTGCAGAGTACCATACTGGTGAGTGTGTGCACACACCCCAGGGTTTTGCATTTTCAAGTTCTGCCTATCCATAGCAAGGATCCCCTGGACTGGGAATTCTTGACACAGACATCAAACTAACAAGCTCTTGTATTTCCATCCAGAACTCAATCATTCCTTAAAATCCTTAAAATTTCTGCTGCTTGCAAGGCACTGTGTTGGAGCCAAACAGCTTTTCTACTGCTGATAAAAGGAAGAGGTGACCACAAAAAGGATTATGTTAGAATATTGGGGCGTTCATGAGACAAGGTCATGCCGGATGGTGGCTATAATAAGGAGGAGGATTAAATCAGTGTGAAAGAAAAAAACCTGACTGGGATCCAATTATTTGTTTTTACCTAGAGTCAGATTGCTGTGAAGATGTATCAGACACAACACTAACCTTATTTATTGTCTAATATAAAAAGTTTACATAGCTTCTTGATAAAACATACTCAGTAATAACAGCTTAGCATGTATATAACAGTTTGGAGCATTGAAGGCAGTTCAAGCCAATTATTTCAGTAATCCTTAATCCCATACATGATTTTATCTTCTTCTGGTTTGAAGCATTCCTCAAATTATTTTCTCTCTCTTCTGTGCTAGTGGTCCCATTTGTGTCAGTTCTTGTATGCAGACAGAATATTGAAACGGACACAAAACTGTAACACAACAGGGTGGAATGACATAGCTGACAGAAGTGCCCTGTGCAGTGTTTTGAGATAGCATAGCCTGTAACGATGCAGTTCCTGTTTTTGCATACATTCTTGAAACAATCACTTTTCATTACTCATCAGCAAGCGAGCGCATAACTATAACCTATAAAACATCATCTTTTGCAAATCAGTGCACTGTTTCTGTATATCAGCATAACTTTGGTGAGGAAAATTAATGCTAATAATCTGTACTTCTGGAAAATCTAGACGTTTTAGGATGAAGTTAGGCTTTTTGGCCCAAGTGCTGGAAAATAATGCAATGTTTACCTATGAAGGTGTTGGTGTGCTGGCAAATTGAATCAGGGTGGCGAGTGGTACTGGGCTAAAGATTTCTCGAGTACAAACCAAGCCACCTCATCCCTGGATGATGGCAAAGCAGGTCTGGGAGGTGATGATGGGCATTAGCTATGCCTATTACCTGCCCTCTTTCCACTGGCCCCAGTGGCATTGCCAGTGCTGCCTCAGTTGCTGCTACTTCATGCTGAGCCAAATGATCCGGCATGCCGCTGTTCGATGAATGTGCCAGGGATTACCTGTGAATGTTGTGGGATATACCAAGCCAATCAACCTAGTTATTGGGGGTTTTTTAATAATGGGAAATGATGTCTGGAACGTCTATACAATTTACAACAGTCATTGTGCGGTACCCAAGAAACTCTGAAGAATGTCAGCAATTGTATTTTACTTTCACATAAGCCACCCTGAGCCTTGCTTGTCAAGGGAGTGGTGGAGTATAAATGTGAAAAATAAATAATATAAATGAATGAACGCTATTCCTATGTCTGTGGCCACACTGTTTCAGGTAAGACAGATGCACCATTACACCAAGAATGAGTTCCATGTCCCATATTCTGAGACTGGGAAACTCAAAGAACTGTCTCTTCCTGTATGGACCCCACTTGGTGGTTATATCATCTTCTAAGGCTCTGCTCTGTGTGCTCCTGCTTCCAGAAGCGAAATGGGAGAGTAGCAGCAGCAGCAGCAGCAGCAGCAGCAAGACTGTCTCTGTGGAATCTCCTCTCCACAAAGTTGCCTGGAGCCAAATCTGTTGTCTTTTAGGCGCTAGGCCAAAATATTTGTTTTCGTCTCCTTAATTTGTTTCTTATTGCCTCATTCCCCTTGAGCTGCTGTGATGTATTCTGGCTGATCTAGTGTTTTATCTCTGCTTGACTCCCATGGTTGCTGAGTTAGCATATGTAATTCAAATCTCACTGATTTTGCCATTTCATCTGTTGGCTTTTATTGCAGCTTTTAAGGATTTTATGGTTGCTCCTTTTACATTTTGTGCTGTTGGTTTTTATTGCTTTACTGTTTGCTTTAATGATATTGCAGCTCGCCTTTAAAATATTGAGAGCATGGAATACAAATATTTTAAATAAAGAAATAGTTAAAGCATGCAGACATGGCTTTCCACACTCTATTTCTTGCATGTACATCTGTCTACCATCCAAATGCCATCTTGCCATACATATGTCATGTACTACAAAAAAGCACACAACACAAAATTATTGTGTTACTGTATAACCAATTTTACTGTGTTACTGTACTGGAGGACTGAATTGTGTTTTATGGACATTCTTCCAGTGGGCAATTTACTGAACAATTGTCATGCTTGTTTAATACCATTAGAACAGACCTCCTGTGACTAATGTTACTTGGAATTCTGTTCTGTTCAAAGTCAACAGGAGACTGGCTCCTCTTACAATGGTATGCCATATTAACAGTTTTTAAAAATTGTCATTCTGAACAGCTGAAAACAATAGCATTCTACTCTGCAAAAGCAAATTCAAATTTTAAAGTCATTTTTAGAGATATTAATTTGAGTAGAATGTCTGGGAAATGGCTGGAACCTTGAATCATTTGGTAAACATTCTGCCCATAGCTCTTAGGGACATGTGCCATTAATTGCCATTTCAGAGACCACATTAAATAATGTCTCCCTAAGCAGATTCCCACCGTGTTGTGAATTTTTTTTAATTTACAAGACTAATATATTTTCAAAGCCCTAACCTGCTTTGAGTCATGAGTTAAAAGCCAAGGAAGCACTTCTTCTAGACCCTTGCTTCTTCATGCAATAAATTATACACAGTTTTTATGCACCTGCCAAGAGGCACTCATGTGATGTGAGACTAATAGGCTGGCATGAGCTCCAAATTTAATTGCTCAAACAAAAGTCAAGTCAAAAGTAATGCTGACACCTGAAAAAATATGGTGTTTTGTCTGAAAAATAGCTGAGCCCCAGAGTGGATTTATGCTAAACCACTATTCAGTGGTTTAATAATGTTTATTTTGTGAATAGGAACACAAGCCTGTTTTACCAAGTATGAGCCAGGCGACCTGGAACATTGTCATCTATTTTAGCCTCTTTATAAGCTTACTGAATTTATCTTCTACTTGGGACCACTGGCAGAGAAACTATGCAAATTTCCAGAAATGTAAAAAGGGCAGAGGATTGATAAGCCATAAGAAGTTTTTCTCAGCCAAAAATAGTCATGGGCTAAATATTTACTTGCTACAATACACAGTAATCTATGTTCAGGCATCATACTGTATTAACAGACATGACATCTGGAGATCATAAGCACTACCTGGACAAAACCCATGAAGAATAAGGCTGTTGTGATGAGGAGAAATGTGTGAAATTGAGCTAAGTAGCTAGATGGATCCAACCCAAACCTTCTATGTGAGAAGTAGAACGGTTCTGAAGAAATCAGCTTCAAGTAAAATTGATCAGAACATCATCACCAGCTGTAACAGTGTAAATAAAATGAAAATATAACCCAGCTATGTGGAAAAAAAGAAAGACTCCTCAATTAGGAAGAAAGGCAACCAGTCACTTCAGAGTTGATATTATTATGCTATCTGGTGTGTACAAAGCAAAACACAATTTGGGTACATGAAACATTTGCCAAAAAGTTTAGAAAACTGCCATTTGGAGGAAGCAAAATTCATGTAAATGGATTTGCTGTTATTAGGAGAGGAGTCTTCAGAATTCTGTGATCTTATTTGGGTCACATGCAGTGCAGTAATGCTACCAACATTGGTATTACCTGCTTTAGAATATATAATAGTCGAGCTCATAAACTGAGCAGCATTTTGCCAAGAGTTCTTCCGAGCCTCTGGTTTGATTCAGCCATCAGGTAAAGCCAGGGCTCTTTTTGTAGCAGGAACTCCTTTGCATATTAGGCGACACACCCCTAATGTAGCCAATCCTCCAAGAGCTTATAGTAGCCCCTGTAAGAAGAGCTCTGTAAGCTCTTGGAGGATTGGCTACATTAGGGGCGTGTCGCCTAATATGCGAAGGAGTTCCTGCTACAAAAAGAGCCCTGGGTAAAGCTATGCCTTAATTAAACTAACTATGGTTAGTAGATCCTCTGCACTCAGCCCTTCCACCAACCACAGTTACTTTGGCTAAAACTAGGCACTGAAGCCAGAATCTGAACTCAACAGGGAAGCATGGACAGGATGGTTGGGACTTACCTGGAGAAACAGAAAGGCCAGGCCTCATCACTGGCATCACACAGGAAGTGTCATAATCACACTGCAGCATCTGGGCAACACTCTGGTATTTGGGCAAAAGCTCTATGGTACCACAGCATCATGCAGATGTTGCTGGTGTGATGACATCACTTCCTCTGCGATGCCAGCCTCGAGGCCTGGGCCTTTCTCTTTCTCCTGGTAAGTTTCCCGCACCAGCCAGCTGATTGGCAGCTGGGGAGCAGGGCCTGGCAGTGGGGAACACTAACCTCCAGCCGGGGTGGGTGGGTCTGGCAACCCTAGGGATAAAACAAGTGGTCAGGAGTGGGGTGACATCTCCCCCGTGAGTCCTTGTGGGTCTTCATGTATCTGTATTTATGTAATCAGCTTTCAAAGTTTAATCTGTGCTGCTGTACTTCTACAGAACAGCAAAATGTGCTACTTGTGGTTCCTTCCTGTACCAGTGCACTATCATTCACTTTTCTGTACAACCTGCTAGCACCCTTAATGGGTGCCTTTGTTTTAAGAAGAAGGGATAGTTGAAAACTACAGTTCCTAGAAGGCAATGTGTTAAGGTACACATTTGTGGCATTATCAGATGAGGTTTTCCCCAGCAGTTGTTAGAGAAAGTTCACCTAAACTGCATTGAGCTGAGGAGAGTCTGACTAGCACTTATTCACTGCACTCCTCTATAATGCTTCAAGGAGTATCAGGTGTCAAGTGGGTTGAATGCTGTCCAGATTAGTATATGAATTGGGATGAACTCCTGCATCTATTAGATCTAATACAACATGCAAACACACTCTCATGTACTGCTTTTAATCAATGATAGGCTCTTCAAAATGCTCCATCATTTCTCACAGATGTACATGCTGGCAAAAGACAGTAAAAAGTGTATTTTTCATACTCCATATTGTATAAAATCAGTTCCTATAAAAGCAGATGCCCTCAGCATCATTCTGGTTCATGTCTACTATCCCTCGTTAACGTCTTCTTCCTTTACTTATTCAAATGTATAATTCCCCCTCCAAAAACAGGAGAGAGATTCTGTTATAAAATGTTTGAGTGAATTGTTAAAAGACATTGTTTTCCTTGCAGTGTACCTGATACTAGTGGTTCAGAAAGTCAGTTTCCTGACAGGAAAGAGAATCAGCCATGTATGTGTGTGTGTGTGTGTGTGTGTGTGTATACACACACACACACACACACCTGACTGCAAGATGAAGTAGACAAATGGCATTGGTGCTACAGATGTGTGTCATCAAATTCAATGTTTTTGCAAGTCTGATGAGGGTGGCATAAATCCCATCCAACAAATCTATCTGAAGTCCACTCAAATGGCCAATATATTTTTTTGCTTTGGTAACTAACTGTTGTAGTGAACAATGAAGTATAGAAGAGTAACAGATCAATCTACCTTCTCTGCCAGGCCTTTGAGTAGGAGCTGCCGCCATCCCTATTCCACCATTGATAACGATGCACCATCGCACCATTGCCATCACCAGGTGTGGGGTGACCCTGGAAGGAGAGGGGACAGGTTACTGGTATGTTGCCAGGGATTAAGATCTGCCCCATCTTGTTTTAAATGCCTGATGTTGTATTGTATGATTTTATTTTGTTTTAATCTGTTTTAATTCTGGCATTCGTGCCCCATTGTTAGCCGCCCTGAGCCTTCGGGGAGGGCGGCATATGAATCTAAATAAATAACTAAATAAAAGACAGACGGGGCAGAATGTTCTTCCATGCTGTCTTTCCTACAGGTAGCCTCTGTAAGAATATACGTCGTATGGTTTTGTTTTATGGTTTTATGTTATGGTTTTAAATCTGTGTTTTATTGGATTTTATATTGTATATTGTGTTACTATATTGTATTGTTTGCATTGTTGTGTGAGCCGCCCTGAGCAGGCTTTGCTGGAAGGGTGAGGTACAAATCTAATGAAATAAATAAATAAATAAAAGGTAGCAGCTTAAATGAAATGATATGCAGATGTGCAGATGACTGCACATTACTGGCATAAAATAGTGAAGACTTAAATTGGCTACTGATGAAGGTTAAAGCAGAAAGTGCGAAAGCAGGATTGCAGCTGGACATGGAGAAGATAAAAGCAATGACTACTAGGGAATTACACAGCTTTCAGGCTTACAATGAGGAAACAGAAATTATTTAAGATTTTCTATTCAAATTTATAATTTCTTGGCTCAATCATCAACCAAAAGGGAGACTTCAACCAAGCAAAAAATTGAAGGAGGTTGAGACTGGGAAGGGCAGCCATGAAGGAGCTAGAAAAGATCCATAAGTGTAAAGAAGGAAGATTGAGACTGGGAAGGGCAGACATGAAGAAGTGAGAAAAGATTCTTAAGTTTAAGGATGTGTTGCTGGTGAACAAAATCAAGATGTGAAAGTTGGACAATGAAGAAAGCTGACAGAAAGTTGATTCATTTGAAATGTGGTGTTGGAGGAGAATTTTAAGGATACCAATGACCACCAAAAAGACTAGTCAGTGGGTTCTAGATCAAGCCTGAGCTCTCCCTCAAATCTAAAATTACTAAACTGAGGCTATCATACTTTGGTTACAGGATAAGAAGAGAAAAATAACTGGAAAAGACAATAATGCAAGGAAAAGTTGAAGGCAGCAGGAAAAGGGGAAGACCCAATATGAGATGGATTGACTCAATTCAGGAAGCCACAGCCTTGAGTTTAAGAACATAACATAAGAGAAGCCAATGTTGGATCAGGCCAACAGCCCATCCAGTCCAACACTCTGTCACACAGTGGCCAAAAAATACCAGGTGCCATCACGAGGTCCAGCAGTGGGGCCAGGACATTAGAAGCCCTCCCACTGTTGACCCCCCACCCCAAGCACCAAGAATACAGAGCATCACTTGCCCCAGAGTCCCTATCTATACCTTGTGGCTAATAGCCACCGATGGACCTCTGCTCCATGTGCTTATCTAATGCCCTCTTGAAGCTGTCCATGCTTGTAGCCACCACCACCTCCTGTGGCAGTGAATTCCATGTGTTAATCACTCTTTGGGTGAAGAAGTACTTCCTTTTATCTCTTCTAACCCAACAGCTCAGCAATTTCATTGAGTGCCCACGAGTTCTTGTATTGTGAGAAAGGGAGAAAATTACCTCTTTCTCTACCTGCTCTAGCCCATGCATAATCTTATAAACCTCAGTTATGTTACCCCTCAGCCATCGTTTCTCCAAGCTAAAGAGCCTCAAGCGTTTTAACCTTTCTTCATAGGGAAAGTGTTCCAACTCTTTTATCATTCTAGTTGCCCTTTTCTGCACTTTTTCCAATGCTATAATATCCTTTTTGAGGTATGGTGACCAGAACTATACACAGAATTCCAAATGAGGTTGTACCATCGATTTATATAGGGGCATTATGATACTGGCTGATCTCTTTTCAATACCTTTTCTAATAATCCCCAGCATAGCAGTGGCCTTTTTATTGTAGTCACACACTGTCTTGACATTTTCAGTGAGTTATCTACCACGACTCCAAGATCTCTTTCTTGGTCAGTCTCTGCCAGTTCGGACTCCATCAATGTGTATTTATAGTTAGGATTTTTGGCTCCAATGTGCATCACCTTGCACTTCACCACACTGAACCCCATTGCCATACTGATGCCCACTCGCCCATCCTCGACAGATCCCTTTGGAGTGCCTCACAATTCTCCCTGGTTTTCACCACCCTGAACATCTTCATATCATCTGCAAATTTAGCCACTTCACTGCTTACTCCCAACTACAAATCATTAAAGAACAAGTTAAAAAGCATTGGACTTACTGATCCCTGCAGTACCCCACTGCTTACCATCTTCCACTGAGAAAATTACCCATTTATACTCACTCTCTGTTTCCTATTAATTAGCCAGTTTTTGATCCACAAAAGGACTTGTCCATTTATCCCGTGATTTTTGAGCTTGCTTAGGAGCCTTTGATGAGGAACTTTATCAAAAGCTTTCTGGAAGTCAAGGTAAGCAATATCTATTGGGTCCCCCTTGTCCACATGTTTGTTCACCCTCTCAAGGAACACTAACAGGTTACTGAGACAAGATTTTCCCTTATAGAACCCATGCTGAGTCTGTCTCAATAGTTTTTGTTCATCAGTGTGCCTACTAATTCTTTCCTTAATAACAGTTTCCACCAATTTACCTGGTATCGACGTCACACTGACTGGCCTGTAATTTCCGGGATCTCCTCTGGAACCCTTTTTAAAGATGTGAGTGACATTAGCTACCTTCCGGTCCTCAGGAATGGAGGCAGATTTTAATGAAAGATTACATATTTTTGTAAGGAGATCCACAAGTTCACATTGCAAGGCTGTTATTGATACAGCGTTTTGGTGGTCATTAATTCAGAGGGTTACCATAATCTGGAAATGACTTGACGGCACATAACGCACACACGCGTGCACAGAGAGCGGGGGAGAGGGAAAGAGAGAGGGAAAGCATAATTATACCCCAATTTTCTCCCAAAGGGAGACTGGTCCAAGATCACCCAGCAACCTTCAAAGGCAGAGTTGGGATTCAAAACTGGGTCTCCCAGAGCCAAGTGTGACATTCTGACTACACACCATTTTGATCAACTCCTGATACCTCCACTGCATGATAGGTTCATCCTGATATTGTTGTTCAGCAGTGAATGCTGGGAAACCTACTGCAGGGAGAAACTGCCTTGCAACTAGACTGTTATGTGACCAGTTCAACATGACAAATTTCATATCATACCACATGAAAAACATAAACATAGGAATCCCCTTTCTCCCCTCTGTGTCCTCAGGAAGATTGTTCTTGCAACCTACCACGCTCAAGGGAGAATAACTGCCCTGCTTGTATGATGACCAAATTGACAATTGTCAAAATTGTGAGAGATGCAATGTTGATACTGCAGGATGGGTTACTGATGCTATACAAGGAAAGCTCTTAACTGCATGTTTCCAAGAGGCTGACCAAATGGATAAAGGGATGAGTTTGGAAAAGTCATCTTTTTAGAGCAAGAGGTTGGACTTGATCATGAACAGGCAATACCAAACCAGTGGTCCATGATCCAGTGACCTAGACAAGAGCATTTTCTTTGAATAGCAAGAACCACATCATGCTGTTTTAAAGCTTTTAAAGCTTCCATAAGAACCAAAAGCAGTTTTCCTTGTGGCATGAGGAGATGCTCTTCAATAAAAATGAGTCTTTGGGTCCATCAAAGGAGATGCATATATCCAAACTGCCAGCCTGCAATGATCTTCAGTATTCCCTGCATCTGATTTTCCCACTCTCTCCCATTGTTGAGCCCCCCAGGCCACCTAGTAAGGATCCAGAATCCCTGACAAACTATAGTTTCTGTCTCTCTCCATCGGAAACTTACCATGAGTAAGGTTTGGGGGCCTACTGGAGGCCTGAGAACAGCCTTCACTGATGCTAGAAGGTAATTATGGGGGAAACGGAAATAAGGTGGGGCAGGACAGAATGGCCCAATATTATTTTTGCACCTCATTTACATTCAAACCTAGGATTACTAAATTCTTCAGTTCTGAAACTCTTTGACATACTTCTTTCTGATGCTAACGGTTGCCAGCAACCAGGTGGGGTGTGGAGTTCTCCTGGAAATACAACCAATTCCCAGAGATCAGTTCCCCCAGAGAAAATGGCAGCCTTGGAGGGTGGTCTCTAGGTTATTATATCCTGCTGAGGTCCCTCCCTTCCTCAAATTCCACCCTCCCCAGCCTCTAACTTCAAATCGCCAGGAATTTTGCTGCCCAGTTGACAAACCTATCTCCCACTTATATGGAAGAAGCCATACAAGACAAGCCTACAGACATACAGTGTGTTGTTAGAGAGGATATGTTTACTGGAAACCATGCCACTGAAACTTTGAAAAATGTGTTAGTGTAGCTAGGTCGTGGTGGGCTAATTGGATTTCAAACATAATCTGAGTTGCTGTGAAATAGATTTGTAAGGGTTAAGAATGGAACATATGTTTCATTCTGATAAACAGCAGTTTTAGAATCAGGTAACAGGAGAGAACAGAAAGATTACAAATTGGAGAAAACAGAGATCCCAAATAGATTATTAGGATAACAAACTTCTAGGCTGCAATCCTGAACACACTTTCTAGAAAATACACCCCATTAGATCCCACGAATCTTACTTCTGTGTAAATTTGCAGAGGATTGCATTGCATGTCTGCCAAGCAGCCTAGTAAAGTGTTCTAAACTGTTTTAATTACAATGTGGAATCTCTCATATGCATATTTTGTGGTATTATATATAACAAAATACACCTAAACACAGCTGTTTCCCTCTCTTCATTTATCTCTCTATATGCTAGCAATTGGGGCTATGAACTATGTTTGGTGACCACCATGACTGGAGGGAGGGCACCATGGTACAGCCCAATCTTGTCAGATTCAGAAGCTAAGCAGGGTCAGTACTTGCAAGGAAGACCACGAAGGAAGGCTTTGCTGAGGAAGGCAATGGCAAACTCGACTCTGCTTTGCCTTGAAAGGCCCTTGCTAAGGTTGCCATAAATTGGCTGTGACTTGACAATATTTTACACATACACACCACTATGACTACAGAATTGCATGGAAAGGCCACCTTCTAGCTTTTTATCTCTTCCTTTCTCATTCCACTTGCAGCACTGTGCCACAGGGAAAAACGCATCCACTGGAAAAACTGGTACCATCACTGTTACTGCCTTGGTTCAGGGTACAAGCCAGAAGAGCAAACAAACACAGACACTTCACTGACATAACAGGTAATTTTTGGACTGGGCAATTTATTTAAGATTTTTTCCTAAATTATAGAAAAATTAACACATCACTGGCATGTGAATGCATTTGTTGAAAAGCAGACTATATTACCAAAGGGGGAAGGAATGTTCTTAATATTACGGAGTAAATTCAAACCAATTATTATAATGGTGCTGATTCTATCGTAAAAAAACAAACAAACAAAAGACAGACCATGTTTCTTTCTCTGATTCTTTAGGTAACATTCTTGCTCATTAAGGATGATTTTCAGTGCTCTAAGGCAGCTAGCTTGACACTGTATACAGATTAGTTCAGTGATGTGGGTTAATCTCTCTTAAACTGCCATTCATCTTTATGACCAGATTAACAAAATGAACACTCTGTGTTTCTTGCAGATTACATGGAAATAAATTGCTATAGTAGAAGACCTAACACAGAATGGAGTGCCTGATCAAAACGTCCTCACTTGTCCATAGAACAAAAGCCATTAACCTCTCTATGGACTCTCTTTGAGAGGCATGAAGACCATAATAAGATTCCCCCTGTGAAAATGATGATGATGAATGTATAAGATACCTTGCAAGCAACACAGCCTTGCGTCTGTTTTAGCAACTTTGTGCAGTATGGAATCTAACAGAAAATAGACAATCAATATAAGGCAAGGTGAGGGTGAGGAGAAATTGATTTGAAGAGCATAACTACTGCATATAATTATAAATTAAATTATATAAGCATTAAAATATAGCCTGAAGACCACTGCCTTCTGAAATACATCTTTTGGTTGAGCAATTTGGAAAACTTCTGAAAAGAAACAGACAAGTAGCACACTCAGCACTGGGTATGGGCTGATGTGATCCCTCTCCTAGCCATGGTTTTTACCTCCTTTTCCCCTTCCCTTGCTAGCTGTAACCATATTTTGACATTTTGACAGCACCAAGCGCCAACCATGGCTAATGCTAGCCTGTTCTCCCATCTTAACTTCAGTTTGAAATGGGGAACTGTTGAGTGCTAATTAAAAATGCAAGTTATTACAATGTGAGTAATATAGTTAGACGTCATTTATATTTTTAAACATTTACCAATTCCACTTACAATATCTGACCTGTTAAAATAAAAAAGAGGGACGGCAAAGAAAGATGAACAATACATGCTGTAAAATAAATTAACAAACTAATGTATTTGTATTGCTCTTTTAAAATCTTTATATGCAGTGGAGAAGGTGGATGTTTCATTGTTCTCCAGAATTCCAAAAATCATGGACCATTTTCCCTCTAGTGTCTGATGCTATAAATTACAGTTGCTTGAATGCACTTCTAAGCCAGTGTTCTATCGATTTCTAAAGTCTGAAATACTGCTTCAGGGCACAATGCAGGTTTAACTAAAAGCTAAGTCACAGAGGACTGGATCCAGCCACTACTTCCCCTGATGAATAATGCAGCCCCCAAAGCCACTGAGATTGCCACTACCACTACTGGTCATATTAAAGTTATGCTTCCCTTCTCAGGGTTGGGATTGGATCTGGACTAAATTTTCTGCTACTGGAGGGGTAAACTCCTGCAAGTCCTCTTTTCTTGCTGCAGACCCCCAATTTGCCATTCATGCTGTTTCTGAGGATCCTGTTCCCCAGGAGCAGCATTTCAGGTGGATCTGTTGGCTTCAGCAGGTAGAAAAAGGCAGGAAAGCTCCATTCCACTTGGAAGCATCTTCCCTTAGTATTATTTATTTGTTTGACTTTTACCCCGCCCTCCCACCGAGGCTGCTCAGGGTGGCTTACATAAAACCAGCATAAATATATACATAAAATACCTAGATTCAGTTCCATATAAATACAGTTAAAACCATTTGTGTACGGCGATGTCATATGATAAAGTGCAAGTGCAGCTCAGCCGATGTACTGTCGCTCCTACTAGAATGCCTGGCGAAAATTTAGTTTCCAACCCATGTGGCTGGAGATGTGGACAGAATAAGCCCTAAGAGGCCTAGGACTGCTTCTAAGGGCTTGTTCCCCACAAAGCTTTTTCTTTGAAGATGCGACTATGAGAAGCTTGCTGCCCTCTACATGACTAACTGAATAAGAAACACTCACTCAGTCCAAGCCTCCATGCCTCATAGAGCTCCATCTCCCTTTCTTTAGCCAAAAAGTTTTATTCCTCTTCCTCCTTGGAAGGAACAATAGGAGGGAAGTTGTATAAACAAAGCTTGTTGTTTCTGCATACCTGGATCCATATAATTGGCATGGAAATAGCAGGCACCAGGAGGCAGGGGATACAACACATGTGCAGCAACCTCACAGAGACAGGATAAGCCACAGATCCATTGCCTTAATGAAAGCAATCACATTCTCCTCCCATACTCATCCATTCTCTGGTGGAATGGCCAGCCTGTCAGGAAGGCCCCCACACTTTCAACATTGCACAGAATGTATAAAACTGAATGGTTCATGAGGGCATTTCTATAAAGGACATAAGGCTGCAGTTTATTGTATTACCTTGTGTTTATTGTATTAATTCTTGTAATCCACTTTTTATTGCATTTGTTCTCATTTTCTAATCTGCCATGGCTCTCACTCTTGAGAAAACTGGACTATACATTAAGTAAATAAATACATATAAAAATTGCAAAATGGCAGTGTCAAACTTCGGTAACCTAACAAGAACAGCACAATCTGTTTAAAAACTGTGATGCTGGTTGATTTATATGAAGATTATGCCAGACTGCCAATTCTGAATCCATTCTATGCGATCTCAAACTTTTCTTGCAGTGGAAACATTGACATCGTTCCCCTGGATTCCAGTTTCATACTGAAACTACACTGCTTGAGGCCTGACTCACTGTTCATTTAGATATACTCTTCATCGCTATTTTCGTAAGCAGATAAGGAGAAAAATGTCCTGAAGATAACAGTGAAAAATTGCATTAAGTTCTCTCTTGCTTTGCCAAGTAAGTAACCATATATGCACCGCTGCCAAAGACCGTCAACAAGATGGACTTTAGTTCCAGTCATGCAAAGCTGAATCCAGTAGTGTCCTGCAGTTCACATCATAACACTGCAATGTGCATGACGTATGCAGAAAAATAGTGATACTACTGAGTATTACCCAATGAGGGATGGAATTGATCAATACCTATTTATATAATTTGTCTTCAAGGAAAAAATAATGACAATGCAAAAAACATCCAGCCAGTTGGCGAAGTCTATAACCAAGGAAAAATATTCTGAAGCATACGAATTGAGACAATTCTATGCATAAGCATGATTTCTTCATGTCAAATTTTATGTTGAAATAGAACAGATCCATGCCTTTGTATAAGCATTACCCAAGCCGATTGCTTACTAAAATTTTCAAGAAAAGGTTCTATAGGGTCATTTGGAATGTGTGGAGACTGCTGGTATGTAGAAGCATTTTTCAAGCTGGGAGCAGGTTTGTTAACTCCAGATCAGACTTCTTAATTTGAATGTTGCTGAGTCTGGAGAGATGCCTGCTCGCTGGTGTAAGCAAGAGGGTAGATTTCTAGAGAAAGGCCCACAAAGAAGATCAGTTAACAAGGGAAGAGAAGCTAATGGGTTGTCTCTCTGAAATATCGTCATCATCACAAAATTACCTAACCGTTGCCACTTGGCTCAGTGTTAGCAGTTTGTTCAGGTGGTGGAGGTGGAAAGTGCCATCAAGCCGCAGCTGTCTTATGGTGGTGAGGTGACCCCACAGGGTTTTCAAGGCAAGAGATGTTCAGAGATGGTTTGGGTAGGCCAGACTTACATGAAAGATGACAAAAGACTCAAACTAATATTGGACATTAATATGCTTGGATACCAGCTACTCTGTGTAGTCACCATGGGGGTGAAAAATCAGGAAAGCCCAGAGACTGTTGCTTTGCTACCTCTATACGTGATCTGTTCAAAATTCCATGTGTTTAAGGAACAAAGGCCAAACAGTTGCCCCATCAACTTTTCAGCTATTGGTTGGCACATTTTGGCAGACTAACTGCAGGCTGTTGGCATTATCATTTTTTTTCTCTGCCTCAACCTTCAGGTAAACCTACTTGAGAAACTGAAGAAATTTTTGGCATCAGCAGCCAGGAGATTTGGTCAACACAGACAGCGCACACCATGGGCTAAAACTGTGCAGTGGTTAAAGTACTGGACTGTGATTCAGGAAATGTGGGTTCAAATCTCTACTCTGCCATGAAACTCATGGGGTGATGGGCCAGTCACTGTCTCTGAGCCAATCCTATCTCACAGATGTGAGGATAAAATGCACTCTTCCCTGACCAAATTGGTAGAACAACAGATAAAAATTCATAGGATGCCTTTGCTAGCTCTGATTGAAATAGCTACGGTCATGAAGAAAGGATGCCTCATCCCTGTTAGATGCCAGGAATCTATTTACCTACAAGAAGGTACCCTAGGTAAGAGAGAGCTTCCGGTCCAATGTCAAGCAACAGGGTACCAAGAATGTTTATCCTTCCAGCTGTAGGAATGCATCAAGGAGAGGGTCTGTACTTACCTTATGAAGTGGTCATAAACTGGCAGTGTTTTACCAGGGACTTCTACCAGAGGTTCCTTAACTGGAAAGCTTGGGCTTGATTTTCTAATCAGAACAGGTATTCACACAATGAGCAATGCAACTCCACAAATTTTAACACTTCTTGCAGTATGATAAAGAAGGAAAATTAAGTAGGTGCTTAAAGAGCAAATAAGTAAATGCTTAAAGGAATCCAGGAAAAATATTCAGTCTTGAGTACGTAAAAGTGGAAAGAGATAGCTGAGAATATACATGGTGACCTCCATTCATCATAACTTTGAGTACAGAAACATCTATAAAGTTACTTTCTCTCCTTGACTTCTAGGATACTTTGGTGGCTTGCCTTTGATGGGAAGCGAATGCAGCTAAAATCATGAACTAACTGCCTTCACTTCCAGATGTTCATAGACAGGGATATTAGAGAGATCATGGGAATATACATCCAGGGAACAGCCTTAAAGCTGTTAAAGTAAAGGTTTCCCTTGCTCAAAAGCCTGTCAAATCTGACCCTTGGGGTGCGGTGCTCATCTCCATTTCCAAGCTGAAGAGCCAGTGCTGTCCGAAGATGCTTCTGTGGTCATGTGGCCGGCATGACAAGACATCAAGGAACATGGAATGCTGTTACCTTCCCACTGAAGTGGTACCTATTTATCTACTTGCAATTTCTTGCTTTCGAACTGCTAGGTTGGCAGGAGCTGGGACCAGAGACGGGAGCTCACTCTGTCATGTGGCACTCGGGTCTCGAACTGCTGAACTACTGACCTTCTGGTCTGCAGTTCAGCGTCTTAACCACTGAGTCACCACCACATAACACCATAAAGGTGTTATGACACCACAAATTCTGATCTCTAAGGGGCAACAAATCCCCAGTGTACGACTAAGAATATCAAGAAGCTCATCATTTATGAATCCACAGCCTTGTCTCACTCCAGCTTGACAGATTAATCCAAGTACTGGTTTGCTGCCAATAAGCCCCTGCAATGTTGTTTATGGGATGTTATATTGCTATGTTTAATAAACCTTGTGGCATGCACTGTCTATGTGTGTGCATTTCCTTGACAGGGTGTTCACTTGAGGGCCCCAAGAACATGGAAATATATAATCAAATCCATTATTACACAATTTACATCAATCTTGTATTCCCTGAGGTATAATGATGCATGAACATTCAGACATATCAAAAGCTCACCATTAACATACCAGTGGTGGAGGCATATAAGCAGTAATTAGTCTAATGCTGTTGGAAAACCTTTTGTCTTGCTGATGGTCAACTGCTGCTCCAGGATAATGAGTAAGCGAAGGGTGGATAATTAGAGGTAATTCAATTAAGCCATATCTCATTTATAAATATTGCGAAACGCCACAAATAATATACAAAATCAGGGAATATTTACTAGGCAAACAGTGCCATTCTAAGGCTATTGAAATCTGCTTAGGCTGGCAACGGAAGACTGATAATACTCAATACTTTACTATAGTATTCTGCCAAATTTTACCAAAGTGCTATGTGTTCCAAGGTTTTAATCCTTTTTCATGATCCTACTGCTGAGATTAAGAAGTAAAATCAACTATGTGACATGTCTAGAAAAAGTACCTTTTCACTTCACTATCTCTCTGCTAGTGAAGATTTCTCATTTTCTTCACAGAAACTTAGCAATGGCAGTGGGAAATTTCATTGGTCTGATTAAACAAATACAGGACTACTACAACAGCCTAAAATGATTGGCTAGAACTATTCCACTTCAAGTCCTGTTTATTCTGGAAAAGTTTAATTCTCACAGCTTTAATTTTTTATACCACAGATATACATATATACTGACATAATGGAAAACAGGAACAAAAGAAATTGAAATTTTCACTATCAAGCAAGTACATTATTAAAGTGCTTGGGCATCAACCAACCAGACTTAACTATTTTAAGTGCTGTACCACAGATAGAACAAGGGAGTTAAACCCATACTTATTGTAGGCCTTACAAATACTTAATTTGGGTTGTCCCATTGTTAAGTATGCAACTCAACAAGAGGCAGTGATTTCAGCAAAGTGATTCAGCTTTATTTGTAACAGCAACTAGACGATCAGACAACAACGACAACACACAGCACAGCTCCATTTTTAAATAATCCGGGCTGTCTAAGCCACGCCTATATAAAAGTTAAGAACCAACAGAATAACAGAGATAAAGACCAATGAGGTCTGTTCCCTCCACAAACATATTTACAACAGGGATTTGATTTCCCATCATTCGTAGTCCCGAACAGTCACCAGTTGGTCCCAAACATCCTCTTCGAGAGGGACCCTGGGGAACAAAATGCACCACAGTACAAGGGGCTCTGGTAAGAAGATAGAATTGGGCAAAATTACCTCCTGGTGGTAGCTTGTGCTGATGGAACAGAGAAGAGGGAGCAACTACAGCTTTCTGACTGGGCACCCTGACCTCCAAAGGATTGATCAGATTTCAATTTTTTAAACATAGGAACTACTCAGAACTTTCAGATAATCAGAAATATATATATTCTGCATACCCAATAGCCTGTATTATAATGTTCTAACACTGGGAGAGCGAGCTGTATTATTCTTTTCAATGTACTAGCAGTATTCTTAGCAGCGTACTAGTTGCTGAAGCCAACTGAGGTGGAGGACCTGATCAGGCAGAAAGCTAAACAACATCAACAACAACGAAAGGTTACAGTTGAGCAGCTCAAACAATGCTTCAATTCTCTGTAGCAATCCAAAAGAAAACATATTGTCTCGAACAATTTCTGGCTGACATTTTCAAACAACAATTTAGCAGAGGCATTTTATATTTAGTAGAATTTAATGAGAGCACCAAAAGAAAGAAGAGAGGCATTCTAAGTGGTACCCTGCACAAAATCATAAAGAACAACAGATTTTTAATAAGATGACCTCTGCTCCCAAACACCCATACATACATGGTGTTTCTTTTTCAGCGTGCAGTTTTGAGAACAATCATACAGTGCTCTTGTGAGCAAGGGCAAAAATCAAATACTTTCCCTAAAATGGCTTTTAAAGAGAATTCCTTAGAGCTTTCTGCAGATGAATTAACAAGCAGTTGGTTATAGAGGGAGTTCTCTGTAGACAGGGAGCTAATGAAATGTGACAGGTTGAATGGTGCAAAGATAATGGCCTGTGCTGTCCAGTGACTGTAAAACAGAATCTGGATAAGGTAAAGATTTTTTAAAAAGTATAGAACAAGGGTCCCCGACCTTTTTGCGCCTGTGGGTGCCTTTGTAATTCTGGCACAGGGTGATGGGTGCAACCACAAAATGGCTGTGGTGAGAGGCAGGGGCAACCACAACCTGTCATGGTGAGCTTATGCAGAACTCTAAAAGTGACTCTTCAACATTTCAGGCAGAAGCTCTATTTAACAGGATGCCTTTTAGAATGAACTTACTGCTATAAAATTTCTTGCATAAACACAGCTTACCTTCACACATGCAGTGGCTTGTGCTATGTTGGCAGCTGCTGTCAAGTCAACATTTTTAGAAATCTGCACAGCCAATCAGATCTCTGACGCCCAGTCAGAAGACCTGCTGTGCAAAAGCCCCATCTGGCCATGCCCACTTTTCCAAAACATTTGGCGGGCGCAAATGGGATTTTGTTTTTTGGTATTGAATAGCCCCATATTCAAGAGGGCTTGAGCTGGAGGTTACACAGGTTATGCTCTGCTGCTGATATCCAGAGAGGACAGCTGCAGTTTCACATGGAGATTCTGTTCTGGAAACATATATCCCATGTCCTGTACCTAAATGGTAACAGACACCACAAATCCAGCTGTTTGACCTAGAGGAGCACAAGGCCAGACAGAAAGGAAAGCTGGTGCATGTATAACAAAGGTGGCTTGTGTCATATGGAGGACACCTGTGGATACCAGCAGCTCCATTTGAGTGGGGCTGATACTGTCCCCCTGCAGGACACGTAAGGGCAGTTTTGACTCTTAAGATGGCACAAGCCATTTCTGTTTCTTAGAGTCCTTGTCTTCCCATCTAGCCTTATGATCCTCTAGTTAGAAATCCAGATTTATGATGTCCATTAGCATTTTGGTATAGAACACAGCACAGATTACTAAAAAAGACGCCTGCCTGGGGCGGGGGGGAATCAATACCCACCATAATTTAAAAGAGGATTATGTCCTATGGGTGGATTGTGTAGTTGCTACTCTTAATGGTCTTTCCCATTCCACCCCATCCTAGCCAAAGATGCTGCATTGATTATTGCAGGATCTCATCATGGGGAAGCAACAACTCTTTGATAGCACAGGATAGTGTCCTTTGAAACTGATGGTGACATCTAGTGTCAGCCTGTAATCACTGGAGTACACCAGCCATATCCTGATAGATCCTCTATGACAAAGTAGTTAGACCATCACAGTTCAAAGTCTAGGGGTATTTCTTTTCATTATTATTTTCAACCCTATGAACCCTTTTCCACATTTGCACTTCGTCCAAATATTTTTTTTTTTTGGGGGGGGGGGGAGAGGCACTTCTTGATACTTCCCATGCTCTCTAAGCTTGTGGCAGAATGTTATCAAATTCAAGGCCCAATAATCCTGGGCAATATGACACAGGATTACTGGATCCTGAATTCATTGTCATTCTGCCATTACAGATTAAAAAACTGCATAGTTCAAAATGTGATGAGCCAGGCATGCAGTTGCCTGTTATGGCAAAGTTTGGAGGCAACTGATACCATGTTTCCTCCAAGGAATTCAGAGATCATCCCTCCATCATTTTATCTTCACAACTCTGGGCTTTTCCAGAATTTTTTCCTCATTGGTTTTGGCTCCATACTGCTTTGGTTTATCCCCAATTTCTGCGTGCATTTTTGTGCCTATAACTTCATTTGTTTTGTTTTTCCTCTGGGTTTTCCCCAGTTCTTTTGAGACCACTTTTACTCGGATCCTTTTCTGGAAGCTGATTTTGAATCACCTTTTTCCTCATGCATAATGTTTCTGTTGGGTTTCTTTGTTCCACCCACTCCCACTCACCTCCAGCCCACTTTTTGATTTTTGGATTGTCATCCTCATCAAACCACGACTTTTCCTCCCCCAAGTCATGAAGATGAGTGGTTTCATTTTGGATTTTTTAAAGGCACTAAAATATTGATATGTCTACCATTGTAATAATAGATTAAGCAGGTTCTTTGAATTCTCAGCTTTCATTTTATTAAAGAAGTAAAACTCTAGCTCCTTCTCTTATGGAGAGATGCCTTTTCCCTTATATACTTGTGAGGGAATACACTAGTGACGTACTTTTTTGTAAATGAAAGCTGGGAATTCAGAGAACCTGCTTAATCTATCATTACAATGGTATATCCATATATTGAAATTTTACTGCACTGTTAAAAAAATCAGCCATGATAGCGATCTACTGATACAAGCACATGCAAAATAATAATAATAATAAAGGAGATATGTGCCACGATGCTACCGATGACAACCGTACCCCCCCCACCCTTGAAAATCCTGATTATTTAAGGCATGTGAGGAAGAAAATAAACTGACTCCATAACTGTGAAAATGCAGAGGGAGGGCCATGTCCAAACTGATTCCAGTGTTTGTGGATCAACTGCCAGGAAAATCAGAAGTTGAATATGCAGAAAATTCTGTGAGGCAGGGTAGATAGAGACAGCGTGACTCAAGAGGCGACCCAAGGTCATTCAGGGAGCCTCATGGCTGAACAGGGATTTGAACCCAGGCCCCCCAGTCCTAGTCTTATGTCAAACAGGTCAGCCAAACATAGTTAATTTAAAATAGATTCACACATGCATGTACATCAACTCACAAGCAGAAATTTCCACTTGTGCAATACATTGCACTTTACTACCTATCTCCCAGAAATTACTTGTACAATGTCTTGAGCAAGCAGGGGCCAGCATGAAGATTCTTCTCAGGGTTCCACCTGCACAAGAGCCTTTGATCCTGGTTTAGGACCCAAACATTCTTCTTCTGACCCTCTTTAATCAAGGCAAAATACCACATCTTTATTACTGATGCAGTCATTACTACAACTATTAAGTGTAAGACTTATTAGCAATACAATCAATGAGACAACTGACTAATCATTCCTGGGGATTGTGTAACAACCTACACGCTAAATTAATTTGATGCAAAAGTCATTTCAGGAGAATATATGTGGAACTAACAGCTGGATTTACTAGCCTTCATTTTAAAAAAGGAAGAAATGACTTCATTCAGACTATTGCAGATGGAGTCTCATAACAGAAGGAAGGAGAAGCACAGGCCACATATTGCTCAAAATAGTCCAAAGCCTGTTACTATATAACATCATGTACAAACTGCTTCTGATCATCCTATATCTTCTAACAAATTCAGTCCCCTTTTCCTTAGCCACTGTGGAACTCACTAGAAAGCCACTCAAGATATTATATCAGTGACTTGCGTTATTCAAAATAAAAGCTGTGGACAACTAAGTGGCTTTCTTCTTCATATTCTGGACATGCCCTACAGTTTTGAATGTTTAAGCACAGTGGAATGTGTGTTCTGTGGAACTGATCCCCCTAGGAAAGCGTTCAGCCCTATGGCACTAATCCATGCCCTTGCCTTGAAAGAGCTTTGGCCCAGCTCTGCTCGTAGGACAATTCCAGCAACACATTTGGGAGCACCAATAACAGTACACAGAAAGTGTAACAATGGCCTATCAAATGCCCACAATCCTTTCAATCCAAACAGGTGTGCTATACAGCAACTGTGCTTCTATTTTTGCCGCACAGGCTGCAATAGCTACCGGGATATACTGTCCACCATTCATATAGAAAAACTGTGAGAGGACCACTGCTAATCTAATAGAATGTGAGAATGCCAAGCAATATGACATGAAACTGGATGCCCAGATAATGATACTGAGACCTGTTCTATTTGTCTTCTGTCTAATGTCAAAGATAAAGTCACTGAACAGACTGAAAAATCAAAATTTCTTTTTATCACAATTGATAGAAAGTTTCTCCTCCTGACGGTACTTAGAATAAATCTTCAGCATCTTCCTGAGACCAATAACCAACCTTGATAAAAGAGCTGTATCATCTGCATATAACAAAACTGGTATACTTTGATTACTTAAAGTAGGAGAATGATTACTTACATCTAAAAGGTGTTTCTTCAGCTAATTTATATACAAATTAAATAATTGAGGAGCAAGAACACAGCCCTGTTTTATTCCACGTCTCAATGGGATTTTCCCTGTAAACTCTCCCTTTTCTCCACACCAGATTGAGGTATGTGAACCAGAATAGAGATTACGAATCAAAAGTAAAAGCCAAAAATCAATAGACGCCTGTTCAAAAGAAATAGTATTGAAAGCAGACTTTAAATCCATAAATGCAAATGCCAAATAACCCTCAGAAAAATGTGAATATTTTCCCACCAAAAACCGAAGAGCATGACAATGGTCAGTTGTTGAGACCCCAGTACAGAAACCTGCGTGTTCGCAGCCCATAACGTTGTGTTCATTCATCCATGAAGTCAATTTAATTGATAAATATTTAGCATACTTCTTACTTATAACTGGTAGAAGGCTTATCGGTCTATCATGTGCTAGATTGGAACAGTCACCCTTCTTATATATTGGTAATATAACTGAATCCTTTCAAGTAGCAGGAATGTATCCATCCCAGTTAATCTGAGTGAATATAAGAGACAGTATATCTGTCCACCACTCTGGATATGATTGAAACAAATTGGTGGGAACACAGTCATTCCCTAGTGCCTTGTATCAAGGGAGGGACTGAATCAATCCACATATTTCTTTCCTGGTTACTAGAGGACAAGTTGGCAAACCTGCCTTAGATTAATCTCAGACCTTCCAAGCCCCTCCAAGATGGCCTTCTACAAATCCCTATAAAATTCTTTCCAAACTGTTGAGGATATATGAAAAACTAAAGGTTGAGGTTTTTTAAGTCCATTAGATATCAAGGACATAAAAGTTGTTTCATTATTTGTCACTATCAAATGAATTAAATATGCCAACTTCCAAACTGCCCTTCTCTTGGACTTCCTAATGAGACTTTCGTACTCTCACTTCAAAGTGAGAGAGCTATCCAAATTTTCCTGAGTACTGTACTTCCAAAATTGCCAGAAAGCATATCACATTGCACATCTCAATGTACAACAATCTTCATTAAACCACTTTTGGTGGGTGATTTTTGTAGTGTAGCATGAATGAAATGGGAATAAACAGTTAATTTCTCTGTATTCTCTTGGACAGAGGAGGAAAACTTAATTCCCTCTTTTAACTGGGCACAGGCTGGAGTAAGATATGTCTCAGCTATGTTATTTGATATTTCATTTGTCCATCTAAGAGAACGTAGCCAAAAATCCCCAATAACAATGTTGGGATTACATTTAATACTCATGTTATCACCTTGCTTTATTTGAAGGAATAAATTTAGCGGTAAGTGATCACTTACAATGTAGCCATCAACCAAAACCGCCTTAACCAATGAAAACATATCAGGAGACAGAATAAAATAATCAACTACACTTGCTCCTTGGGAGTTTATAAAGGTATAATCACCTTTTCAACAGATGCACCCATTAGCAATATCTAACTCCTATTTCAAGTCCATCAGATAATGAGCAGCTTTGTTAATCACATTTAAGGAGTTTTGCACCATATAAGGATAATCCAAAATTCCAAAGGGATTCCCATCTTTTATGGTTAGCCTAAAATAGTCTTCAATGGAGCTCCCAAACCAAGTGTTATAATCACCTACAATCATAACTGATGCTTCAGCAAACTGGTAAACTAGTAGTAGTTTAATGAATCCAGTTCCTGTCAATTCCTGTTTAAATTGTCCCGTTACAGGAAGAGATAAAGTTTCACTAAAACAATTTTCTGTATAGTAAACTCTGAAAGAAGAACAATAGATGAGATTTATTTCAGTAAGTCTGACCTGCAGTGATGAAGAAATCAGAGTGGCCAAACCTGCAGATGGACAACCTGTCTTATAATTCTAACCATCTCTTTGAAATAGGTACTAAACCCTGAAAGAAAAAAAATCAGAAGTCCACCAGGTCTCTCTTGTAATAATATTACACCAAAACTCCTGAAGTACTCTATTATATTTGCCTCCTTGATCTTGTTAGTCCACCCAGCCACGTTCCATTATAATATTTTAACATAATTTTCTTTTTTAGATGTGATAGTGTGTCATTCTGTTTGAAAGAATAAGTCAGAAATATTGTCTGGGGGATTTTGTTGTTGTGCTTGCTCCTCAAACTCCATTTTATTTAGTTCCACTTGAGTGCCTAACCTTGTCTCCCCTTTCCTGTCAGTCAGTAGGGGATATAATGTCTGGGGTGACATGTCTGAATCCAAAGGATCTACTGGTCTTGCAGTTAAAGGCTTTGTATTTAATCCTTTGACTGGCATCGTCCATGGTGGAACTTTAATATGAAAAGAGGACTCCTCCCCGGCAGTGCCCTTGTTATCAATGTGACCAGTAGTGGTTTCTCATCAGAAAAGATGGATCAGTGTTACATTCGAGGGAGTCACACAGTCCCCGTAGCTGTGTAATATGATGCTCTTGCTCAGACTGTGGAAGATGTCTAAATGATGTTAATAGTTCATTCTCTGTTTGTTCTACTGCTGATGACCTTCAGGAGAACCCTTTTATCTTCCCATATATAAATTGATCTGTTTCTCTGTTCTTGTATTCCACTTTACATTTTGGCAACGGGGGAGAGTTCACTCTTTTAACCCCTCTGGATAAATTCCTTGATGTAAGTCCGATATTTGAGGTGCTTGCAAGCTGGGCAGACTTCTTGGATGCAATAGTGGCAAAATTTCGGAAATATTCCATAACTATTCAAGTAGGATATATGTGACATAATCCAATGAGGAATTCTTCGTGAGTAAAATTGAAGCAATAGCGATCATTATCATGAGGATTTGGAAATTTATCAATAAATTTCAAATTAACTGAGTTATAATATTAATTGAGCAAAAAGCTCTTTTTTTTTGCTAATGACCTTGGGAACCAGCGAATCCTCCTAGAATTAAAAGGACAGATTGTTAATACAACTCTGTATGGATCCAGGGAAAACTGATGTATGTCAACCAGCTCATCACTCTCAGTTAATAGATTCATCTTTGAGTAACCCTTGTGAATCCCATCCTATTATGCATCAAAAATTTTATTTGGGAAGAAAGTTTATCCAATTTACAGTATATTTTACTTAAGATGTCAGCAATTAGTAGAGTCTGATTGGCCAACAGAGTTAAATCTCATGATTTTAAGTTTCCTACATTCCTATTAATACTCTTTTCCAAATTTACAATATCAGTATCAGTATCAAGTAAAAAATCTGAGGACAAATAATCTTTTTAAATTTCAGTATCAGGTACTAATATGCCCTTTTCCAGTTCTGCAACCCTATTCATTATTAATGGGGAAACACGGGCAAAGTAGTCATCTAATTTGCTCTGTTTACTAATTGGTTGAGAGTCTGTAAACGGACATTCTCTCTTCTCTCCCATATTTAATCAAGAATCAAAATATGGTATCAACTGGTAGAATCAAAATATGGTATCAACTCGTAGTAAAATGTAAGACTGTAAAAGGTCTCTATCAGTTCAATCAATTATTTTTATTACCTATTATTAAGGTGTGGATTAAAACTGCAATTAAAAAAATACATACAACAATGTTGCAATTAATTAAATCTATCCCTTATAAGGATCACAAATGAAGTCACATAGTTACACAAGGAGTAAATAACGTCCTCATCACAATTCTCTGTTCTCAATTTCCCAAATCACACAGTTCAGCACCAAGCTTATTTAGCATTCTTACTAATTTATATAAAATGCATAAAGTAGAAATCAGGTGGTAAAATAATCTCAAGCAATCTGAATAAAACCCTCCGTCCTCCTACCAGAATCAATCACTAATTCAGTTACTAACTATTCCTTCCCACTCATACATAACACTGAGCAGATGTAGCAATTGACCACCAAGTTCAGTGTTAGTCTTATCTACTTGACGAGATAAAGTCCCAAGGAGTGTAAATACCGATGGTACAAAACACTAACTGCCTCCTGTAACTATTATACTCCAGGAATTAATGGGGAACTTATAGGTTAAAATAAATGCTAAATAAGTTAGGTAAAATAGCAAAAAGCATTCTGCAGAGCACAGACAAAACACAACCCAGGAAATCCCTTTGTCTTTCCCTCCCTTCCACATCTAAAAACCTAGTTAAAATGAAAGATCAGGAAGATTAAGCTACCAGCAAAGAGCCATAAAAGACAGAAAAAATAGAGATAGTAAACAAAATGCTCTGTAAACAGAGCACAGAAGCATCTTACTCTTTCCAAGGCGGAACTGGAAGGGGATATCTAAAAATGTACTTAGTACATGTACATAACTGCTCCCAAATCACCAGTGTAATGATTTTTTAAAAGCATGCTTGTTAAATTTCTCATCTTCTCATTAAGAAGTTTACACCACTTTATTTTAAATGTCCTACTTACCAGAGTACCGAGACCTTATCTTATCTAAAACATCAAAGTCTTTATGTTAAAACCATTATATTTATATAATCTTCTGAATACGCTGATGTTTTATATGTGCCTAGGTACTGGATGGATAATTATTTTCTGTATTTCATTAGGAATAAATCCATTGATTTATGTTAGAGTCTTTATTTATTCACTTCAGAATAATATTCCGTTAACTTGTTTTACAGTGACTCCTGATTATTTTGAACAATCAAGAGTAAAAAATGTTATTTTGGTTACAAATTTTATCCGGACCAATTTTAACTGAGGAAGCGAGCAGAGACTCAATGAAGCTTATATCCGGCCACATATTTTGCTAGTCTTTAAGGTGCTACTGGACTCTTGCTCTTTTCTGCTGATCTAGACCAAATAACAGGGAAACTGTCTGTGAATTCACTTCAATTACACAGGAGCTTCAGATTAAAAATATTTCCGGCTTAATCATTTGTCAGAATTGTTGGGAGGAGCCAATTTTAAACTTTCAAGCAGAAATCATGAACTTTAAAATTTAAAAGTGATCCTCCAGTAAGTAGCACTGGTGACCCACCACACCAGCATAACACAACGCTGGCATCGCCGTGATCTTATGTAGAGTCCCTCATAAGGAACAGAACAGGATTTAATTCTGACTAAGGCTGCAATCCCATGCCACTGTTCCTGGAACAAGAACAACTGAATACACTTCTGAGATGCCAGCTGCATGATACATTGTTCTTGTGTTGTCTCAAACTAAAAAACAAACAAACAAACACACCTAGGGTCCTGTTGTCCAGATGCATGCTGGGATTTCTGTGCTTGTGAAACACTGATTCCACTAGTCTTCCTTGAGTGACTGGAAGGTCAATATTTGCAGGAAGCTTGACTCAGGAAGGATCCAGTTTGTAAAAATGTACATCAATATTTTAGGACTGCAAGGAACCCTTGGAAAGGAAGATGAAAACACCAAGGCAGAGAAGTACTGCAGTTCCAGTCAACTCCAAGAGACTGGCTTGATTAAAGTCAGGAGAGACTGTGATTGTGAAATCCCTGGTCTGCTTGGGCAAAACAGGGCTGAACTATTTTACATTAACTATTGCTTGGTATAGTATGTCATTTCAGGAGAAAAAGATGACTGAAGTTTGCTTATTAATCTCATTAAAATAAATATAATGTGGGATCAAACTGTCCAAAGACATTAACTCAATTGAACTCCCTCAATACTTTCACTTAAAAAAGATCTTTTTGAAATCTCTCTGAGTTTTAAGTAGAAGTTACACTTAGAACTGAATTATATCTGGGTAACTCATTTTAGGTGATTCTCACTGCATTCAATATGTAAATTTCTGTTCCTTCTATCAATAATGTTAAGGTTGATTCAGTGTATAGTCTCAACTTGTCTTCTACTTTTCATGGTCCTTGTATTTCAAATTAAATTTTAAAAAGAACTGAATTCCTAGGTGTGTGTGAAGTTTTACATTTGATCCAGATTAGGAACGTGATGCGGGGTGGTGGTGGTAGTTAAATCTTCCACATGATGTCTGTGACAGGCCTTTTCGACCAGCTGAGGAGACCCACACAGCCTCTTATGAATATGCCCAACTTATGATTTCCTCTTATGATTTTGTGGAACCAGGTTTGTTTAGAACTGTATACTTGTCCCACAGTTGCAAGATATCCTTAGGGTAGCATGTGGAAAGTCTTTGGAGTCACTGCTGTGAGGTAAATTTTGTAGTGAGCATGGAGATCACTGACGCAGGAATTGTATGCAAATAACAAAGATTTATTTATTTACAGATTAGTTCAAAAGAACAGATAAGCAGCCCAGGTCTTCAGATAGTCCAAGGAGAAACCTGTCTGAGGCACATTAATTTAAATTAGTTACAGCTTCAGAATGTGGTCTGAATTCTCTTTTATGTTTTCAGGTACAAATAGGCTTTAATTGACTAACAACTGGGTTGGATCCTTTCACACACACAGGATTCCACACCCACACCAGAATGCCCTTTCCCAAGGATCAGATTAAATAGTACAAGGTCTGCTCATCACCAGAGAGAGGCATCACAACTGGGTACTCTGTCCTCTCCCAGAGGTATAATTAAACCACTCTGCCATGATACTAGGCAGAACTACCCATCAAAATGTTTGCTCTCCTGCTGAAGCAGACCAAAAATTCACTCCTGCTGTGCTTCCCTCCAACGCTCCCATGGGATGGAACAACTGAGTAGCTATTTTTCCTTTCAGAAGCAAGACTGCCTTCTGTCCATCATGGCATGATGTCACTTCTGCGGGGAACCCAGAAGTGACATCACGCCTCTCTTGGAATCTCCTGAAGCTCTACGATAAAACCACAGGCTTTCCTGCAATTTCTAGAAAGGTCTAATGTCCAGGGGAAACCTGGAAATGATGTTGCACTGTTGGCCTGACAACAATTTTTGGGGTTGTTTATTTTCCTCTGGCTGCCACTCAGAGCAGCTGTCAGAAGAGAGGCTTACCAGTAGTAGGCCTGGCAATCCTACTTCAGCTCCATGCCTTTTTCCTGACCTGAAAGAGATCCAGGGATGAGCTGTTTGCACTGTGTACTAACAGGACACATGCATACTCACAGGCAACATGCACGTTTCCCTAGTGAGGGGAACAGAGATTCCCTGAAACTGTTTCATATTACAAAAACTGAAGGATGCGAGGCTGAAGACCACTCTATTGTACACTATAGTCTCTGTCTGGATTGGGCTGAGGACAGAACTCCCAGCACAGGCTGGTTGATCCAACCTGGGGTGGGCATGAGGCCAATGTTTCATATCATTAGGCCTTAAGTGAACACACATACATAAATCACTGTGCTTGCAATAAGACTAAGTTGTAACCAGCTTCTGCCCATTAGTCCAAATGTAACTGTAGCAGACATACACACTAATGTATATTATTGCATATATACAGAAAATTGTGCAAAGGGCAGAAAGATCAACAATAAATGTGTATATATAATAAAAAGACAATGCTTTTTTAAAAAATTAAAGACAATAGTTCCCTGTGCCCTATAAATTCACCAAAGAATGGAACAAGTAAGTTCATACCTTAATCAGCACTGCCACAGAGTAAAGGTCATAAAGAAGAAAAAACCTGCCAAGAACAAGAGTATATAATTTCCCCCTCTCAGCTGAAAAAATGCACAATTTATACTGCCCATGACAAGGAAAGCCCTGCAGCCATACATGTACTGCTGCTAACATTTTTATCATTAAAATGTTCCATAATAGTCATTGTCCAAAAAGCATTTTTAAAAGCAGAACATCAAAAGGATAAAGGATAACAGAAGTAAAGCCCAGCAAAGGAGGAAGGAAAGAAGGTAGAAAGATCTTCCTTCATTACAGATGACAATCAATTCATCCCACGATCAGTTCAGAAATCAAGACACATTTCATATATACACTGACATAGGACAATATATTTAATTGCTTGTACATTAGAAAGTCCATTATAGGCTATAGTGATACTTCAAATTTCAGAAAGAACAGGAGATATAAAATTAAACATAAAGTTGCATTTAAAAATGTACTTTGAGCCTCTTTTGTCTACAGCTGATGAAGTTCTACCAATTAAGCAGATGTTTCCACCATTACTCCAGCTGCACACAATTTGCTTACCATTTTTGCTACCTGATATTTGTTAGACTGAAATAGCAATGTTCATTGCGTTCCCATTGTCCATCCATCTTTCATCAGATCCTGATTTTGTGCGTTAATAGTTGGTCTTGTTGGAGGACAACTGAGCTTCTGAGGCTCAAGATGTTTCATGCATCTTCCATGTTGCCTTAGGGCATCCAGAAGGGGTTCAGAAGATACCTGTAATAAGACAAGAGCTTTCTTACTTCAAAATTCAGAAGAGCAACAAAAATCTATGCAACTAAAGAAAAACACCAGGCAATGAAAAATATTGACAGAAACCAATTTGTTCAATTTAAAAACAAACCATCAAGAACAACATGGATAACAGTGGCAGACTGATTATCAGAAGAGCATTCTTACCCTGCATCTGGTATTTGTTAACAAATACCTACACAAAGAGAACAGAAGACTTTTCATCAGTCAGATTATTATATTACTACCCAAAAGAACGCTTGTATTTCAAAAGAAATCAAGATCCAATTCTGCAAGCCCAGAAAATCAAGAATGTCGTTAAGGGCTTGACTGTAGGGGTTGTAGGTTTGAAAGTACTTATTCAGTCTTTCAAAATTCAAAGATCAGTGAGAGCCAAGCTACAGAATCAGTGGAATGACATAGTGCAGTCCTCAGTAGACTATACTATTCTAGACTGCAGATGCGTGCATAAATGCTTCACAGTGTCTAAGAACAAACAGACCCTGCATATACAAAACTAGCATATTAGATATTAGAAGAAGCTGCACTAGTGTTCTATGTGAGAGGAACATTTTTTAGATGTGAAAGCATTTCACTATGCTATGCAACTCCCCACCTGCATTCTGAAGTGGTACAGACCAGCAAAACTGCACCACATGATCATGTTGATCACATAGCTTTGATATGTTTCCACAATACTGTTTTTAAAAAGGCTTGGAGAACTCTGGTTCCCTGCAAACCGTGGTTTGGAAATTGAGAGCAGACTAGGGAATCTGCACACTGAGGGCCAGCTTCTTGTGCTTTCCCTTACCTCAATAAACTCTCTTCCTCTCCTATGCTTTAGCATCTGCAGCAATGCTAACCACCATCCATGCTAACCAGGGTCAGAAGTGGATCTGCAAGCCCTGGTTAAGAGGAGACCCTTAGTGACAGCTGATCAAGTGGCAATGAAGAAAGTAATGCTAAGCCATAGTTAAGACAGACGTTTGAACATGAGACGAAAGGAGGGGAGATGTATGATCCCACGACTGGTGCCTGCGTTCAACATGGGGAACCAGCGTAACATCCGTAAAGCACCATGGCAAGGCGTGAGTCCAAAGAAGATTAATGATCCTACACATCCAAGAGACTTTGCTCTTCTTTCCTTCACTAGTTTTGTAACATTTTGTTTTGTTTGATAACTGCATCTTTTTGTTTTGCCAGGAACAGCTTAAATTCAGCAACATACACATAAGAAATAATTCAAGAGAATTTAAGTGCTGCCCATACAGAAGAACACAGTGCTACCTGAATGTTAATTGTCCAGTTTTGCATTCTGTACTAGCAACAGTAACACCACAATACAGAGAGACTTTTAAGCCAGAAGTGATCTGTGAAATTGGGGTCTTTTGTCTCCAATTCTTACTTTAAAAATACAAGCAAAGTTTCTGTTTCTGAGTGGCTTCTTCTATTTTCTTCCTAAATTAAAATAATATTTGAAAATTATTGTTTTCCTTTTTGTGACACAGCATGAAATAAACCTTGTGTGTAACATTTCAGCTAATAATCATAAGGATTTTGGTCTTGCATTCTGATTATGCATTTTTTTTAAATTTACAGTTCTGCAGAATGAGATTTGCTCCCTTGTTCTTGATGTATTGTTTTCTTTGCACAAATAGCACTGAAGGCATAAGGATATGATCAGTGAGAGAAGCACTTAAATGCATCTAGCATGCTTTTTCAAATTCACAGATATCTCATGTCAGCCTTGATTTCAAAAAGTAATTCTGTGCTCTATCCTATGGCAGGCCTCTGCAGTGCCAGAACCCACCAAACAAAATGCAACCAAAGCCAAGGCATCGTGCCTTGCAGAGGGGTTTGACCTCCATCTCCCCCATTTTTGGAGTCCTGAGCAGGAAGGTGGCCTGGAAGACTGCAGGTCCCTTAGAAGGCTGAAATAAGTAGCTGATGGCCTATGTTCTACTTGATGGGCCACAATATCTTCTGGGTCATGTTAGACTACTGATTCCCCCCCCCTTTTAACCTGATCTGATCCCAATCCTTGCAAATAACTGGAAAACACTGAATCAGTCCTATAAATGAGCAAGGATTAAGTCATCACACACTGAATCCCCCCCCATTTTGCTGAATGGCATAATAGTTATAGCAATACCAAAGCTTTCTTTTCTTGAAAAACTTCATTACCACCAATCCTACTTTAGTTTCTTGCTGACCTGCTCCTAAACAATCTGTTTCCAAATGTATTCTGGGGGAAAGCAATACTCCTCCCAAACCACAAATTCTGCACACGGGTATACCAACTTTTCAGGGCTCCATCACACACCCTGCACCAACATCACTGCTGTGTAACAAGCACATACACACCATAACATGTGATATGCTCAGTTAGGTTTATTCCACCATGTCTGACAGAGGAGTGCTGCTACAAGAAGCCACAAATGGGCTCATAATGTTCATTTGTCACATGTTACCATGTATACACTGTACACATATAATTTTCCCACATGGAAATGTTTTCAATGCAGAAAAATGGACATGTGTGCCTCTTGTGTTCTGGCCCTCATTTCCTGGCTTGGTTAGAAGTAATGTGTGAACAGAGACAAGAGGAAAAGAGAAGAGCATGTAACTACAAAAGTTATAATAGGCTAGGCAAAAATAGCCAAGCGCTGTATTTTCAAGGGCTACTTCCTTTCAAGATGGCGTCCCACAGGCTTCAAGTCTAATTTGTAGCACAACCCAAACCCTTTCATGGGTGGCCAGGCTATAAGCATTTCAGAGTTACAGAATACATCTCTTTGGGCATTCCCACTACATTACATGTTACCCGAACACAGACCTTACATTAAACGTGGAATCTCTCTCATGCCAGCTTTGACAATTTCCCGTCCTTATTATAACTGGGTAGGGTTGCCAGAAGCCAAATAAAACTGCTTCATGGGACATTCCTGCATTAAGCCACGACCAGCTGCAGAACTTTCCTAACCTTGGTGGTGTGAAAAAGTGGGCAAATATGACAAAAATATAATAAGGATGCTTCCAAAGTCTCTAATGGGAATAAGAGTCCGGTCTTCAATAGTGATTACTTTTCAGCAAAGGTGTTTAATAAAAAAAGAGAAAGCACAAGGCTACAGAACTTTAAATTAGAAGTATCCATTGTGTTTGAGAGATACAACACTCTAATCAAAGAAAAAGAATTATGTTCTACAACAGTTTGATGTTATAATAATGAATCATCCTTGACAAAAGACATCAACCTCCAGATGTCTGTTAAGTAAAGACAGTTAAACTCAATAGCCTGTATCTGAACCCTGCAAAATCTGAATCCTTCCGCTAGGTTAGTTAGCCTTTCTCCAACTTAACATAGCTCTTTCTCCAGCCAAAGAGCCACTTAAGTTGTACAAAGTCCGCTTACTCCAAAGGGACATCTCCAGCTTTGCTGAGCTGAGTGATAGGATACAGATGACTGTCATTCACAGCCTAACATCCTTATGCCTTCTCTGTACCTATGACAATTCACAGAAAAGTTAAATCCCATATAGGACAACATTTAGTGTTTCAACCCTGATCCATCCTGAGAGCCAGTGCAGTACAGTGGTTAGTCTTGGACTAGGATCCTGGAAATCCAGGTTTGAATCCCCACTCTGTCATGGAAGCTTGCTGGGTGACCTTGAGCCAGTCACACAGCCCCAGCCTAACCAACCTCATAGGGTTGTTGTGAGGACATAATGGGGAAAGAGAGAATGATGTAAGCCACTCTGGGTCTCCACTGCCTGGGGAGTAAAGTGGGGCCTAAATGAAGTAAACAAATTCCTTTCACAAATGGAAGGGCTTGCGCGCACACAGGGCTGCCCCAGGTGTTTCAATGGAGGCAGCATGTAGTTTTTGTGCCTTCTGTGCAAATCTGCACTCTTACTTGAATGGAACGGGGCAGCCTATGCATGCAAGGCCTCTCTGTGCACATATCAGGATCAGGATGTTGAGAGTGAGCAAGTACAGCTGGGATCGCAGTGCCCTAGCTGTCCTAGCATCAGGGACTGAACTTTTCTCCCAGAGGATGTAAAATCCTAAAAAAAAATTTAAAAATCAGATGAAACGTGTTACAGTCAAGCACATGAAATAAAAAGGTCCTACCAGTAGCATCATCAGGTTCTGTGTCTAGATGAGCATCTACTGAAGCCATGTGTGTGACTAGGAAGGAGCCCTTTGAATGAGATACTCCTCTCTTGCTTTGAGAAAACTGGCTCTCACTAACTTTCTCAGTGTCAAACAGAAGGTGCCATTTCTTGCCAAGGTCTTTTAAAGGCCATCCTACTGCGTACAGGTCTTTTGTTTTTCAGTGCCATTGAGAAGTCCAATAATCCATTCGGAAGTTGTCTTCCAATCATTTTGCAAAGAGACACATGAGGGCCTCCGCATTCACCACCACCAGATCCACTTCTTTTGGTAAAATGATCTTCAGTTACACATTATTTTCTTCAGGAGGCCTCTTCTGTTCCTCCCTCACCTAATCCAGGCAGACTTTCTAGACTGTGTCCAAAAGAAATGCCACCAGATGACCATGTTAATATGCAAGGTTCCATTGTGACTCTGCAAACAGTTGTATTTTTCCTTGTACTGAACAAATTGAAATATATATATATTTATAATGTATAAATAATTACAATTAAGACACTTTGCTCTCTCTGTGTCTCATTCACACACACACACACACACACACAACTCAGTGATAACAGCCAACCTCCATCACCTTTTCCTAGGTATGAAATTTCACTAGTGTTGATAGTCCATAGGTTGGATCCAACCAGCTTTTCCACTGTTGACAAAGTGAGAAGAGGTCCACAATGATCACCAAAAAGGATATGGAGGGAATTAAGGGACCTGAATGGATAAAAGCCACATGGAGAGGGGCTATAGTAAGGACAGGAATCGGATGAGATTGAGTCAGAAACTGGATGAATCTTATTCCCATTTTTAATGGCCAACAATGGAAAACATTTTTAACAACAATGTGCAGCTTTGGTTTCATAAAAAAGTTAAACTTTCAGCATCATCTTACTATACTGTGCTTACCTAAAAAAAATTAAACTGGGGTGAAAGTCCTATTCTATCAGTTTGTTTATAGAGGTAACTAGCCCCATGTCTGTCCTAAAGGTAAAGATTTCCTTGCTCGAAAGCAAGTCGAATCCAACTCTCCATTTCCAAGCTGAAGAGCCAGCGCTGTCCGAAGACTTCTCTGTGGTCATGTGGCTGGCATAACTAAACGCCAAGGCACATGGAATGCTCTTACCTTCCCACCAAAGTGGTACATATTTATCTACTTGTAATTTCTTGCTTTTGAACTGCTAGGTTGGCAGGAGCTGGGGCCAGAGACGGGAGCTCACTCTGCTGAGCTACTGATCTTCTGGTTTGCAGCTCAACTTCTTCTTCTTTTTTTTTAAACACTTTATTAATGGATATATTTAACTTCTTAACCTCTGAGCCACCCTACCATGTCTGTCCTAGAACCTGCCAAATAATACTTCAAAATTGCAGGAATTCATATTTTCCCTAACTGTACACAATTACTAAGTTAGCACAACTCCTCTTCATCCTCAACTTCTGTGGTGAGAATAAAATCAAAGAACCAAGAAAAAGGGCTGAGACTGAGGAAGCAGGGATGCATAATAACAGCAGCAGAATGCTGCGAGGAATCCTAGTTCTCAGTATGGCAGATCTGAGCCTTGAACAACGAAAACAGTTTCTGGCAAGTGTGAGTTCCTAGATGTAGTACCCCACCCAGGATCCCACAGATCTGATCCATGGCTTTAAGGAAGAAAGCAGTATTCAGGACATTGACATTCAAAAGCCCAAAGAATAATCTGATCTATCAAGATCCATAAGAAATGGCTGTCAATTCACTGGTCCACAACTGCTGATATCTTTACCACAGAGCCATCATTGGAAACCAGGACTTTCTGCACTGAACTATGACCTTCCAATATGGAAGATGCTTGAGTGGGTAAGCATAGAAATCCGACTCAGGGATGCAGGTAGCTTACATTTCTTAAAACCCCACATGCATTTACTAATTTCATTAAGACTCTCACCATGTTTTTTTCATAGAATCATCCATGTAGGAAATAACATACAATATGCTTTAAATTTTCACACGTGATAATCCCAGATAAAGTTCCCCCATTGGATTTACATATTTCCCAAAACTGCAAGCAGCCACAAATTTCCAGCCTGTGTCCAGCTGATGCTTCATTACGAGGAGCCAAAAATACTTTGTGTTTCATTTGCTTCATGGAAATGCTTCCATATAGCAAAAAATGTGATGCATCCTGCACCTCTATGATCACAAATGAGTGAACCAACTTCCCCCCCAAAAGGGATTCATGTATTGTGCTTCTTATTTCATAGACCTGCCACAGGATACCCTACATCAGCTTCCAGAGAAATAAAGTACAAGAGAATTGCCACAAATCAGAAAAACTTGGGATCCTGCATGTCTCCTTTTACTGCACAGATGATATCCCAACTGACAAGTAATTACATAACAAACACTATTCCCTTCATACTAGAAACCCATTCACTCGATGCATGAATGAGATTTATTTTAGGACTGCACAGAATCCTGAATGTGACAGGGGGCACATCCCAGCTGGATGCAAATGGGCATTCTTTCAGAATTGTCCTCAGGATCTAAATCAGCTTCTTACACCAGATTTTAATAGCACAATCCTAACCAGATTCCATACACTCTTCTAATCTCATTGACTTCAATGGATTTTGAAGGGTGCAACTCTGTTTAGGTCTGCACTGTGAAGCACTACAGTGGTAAGGAGAGCCGGGGTCCCAAAGCATTAGCCAAAATAAAAATCCTGCAAGCCATTAAAGGTAGAAGACTCTCCTTCCTTCTTAGTATTATAGCTGGAGTGGAGAACACTCTGGTTCGGTGATGCAATGCCCTCCATATGTTTATCCCTCTCTCCCCCAAATGGAAAGTTAACACTGTGTAGAGGAACTTGGTCTGAAACTCTAAAGCAGAATGGCTTGGAAACCTGCCAAGCCAACATATTAAAGCATCAATCTACTCTCAAGTGATGGTCAATGATCTGTTAAAACCACGGGATAAAGCAACACAAAAGCACAGAAATCGATTTAGCTACCAAGCGTTTTCAGCCTGTAAATGCAGTAAATAGTGAGTAAAAAGCAGTTTAAGAGCACGGGGTTCACCATCCAACCATTTTCAAGTAGCCCCTCCAGTCATAAATTCTGTCAGAGCTGTTCTCTCAAAGGCAGTTCTCTCAAGAGGTCTCTCAGCCCCACCACCTGTGCGGAGGGGAAGGGACGGCAAGCTGATCTGAAACTCCTTCGGCTAGTGAAGGCCGGGGTATGAATCCAATCTCTTCTCCTTCCTCTTTGCAACTATTGGGCAGGTACCATCATTTTATGAACAGAACTATATCTGCACCGCCCGGGCTTCTCCCCCGGCCCCGAAAACTAACGCTTCGCTCCGGCGCCGCGGCTGTTTCCCGGGAAAGACCTGCCACCGCCCGTCTCACGCGGAAGGTCTCCCCACCCACCCACCCCGCACCCGCCCAGGGTGGAGAGGAGCCATCCCAACTTCCCAAGAAGAGAGGTCGGACTCGGGAACGAGACTCATCGCCCCCCCCCCCGGCACCGGCACCCCTTCTGGCGCCACCGCTAGGCTTGTCCCCGTCTCTCCTCCGCGCGTCCCGGGCTGCGCTCCCACGCGACCCGGCTTTCCCGCCACGAAGGAACTCGCGTGGTCCCCCGCCAGAGAGGAAGGTTTCCGCCTCCCCAGCAGCCAGCCAGCCAGCCAGCCAGCGAGACGGGAGGAGGGCCCGGGGGACCCCAGCGGCAGAGGCCTTCCCGACCCGCGCTCCCCGGGCGCCTCCTCCTCCTCCTGCTCGCCGCCGCGTCCCGGGCTTGGGCGCGCGGGAATCCTCCTTCCTACCCCGCGGGCCGCCGCCGCCTCCTTGCCGCCGCTCACCCGCGTTCCTCAGCTTCTTGTTCCGGTAGACGGAGAGGATGACCAGCAGGTTGCCCAGGACGTCCACCACGATGGTGAAGATGAGGATGGCGGCCAAGGTGGAAGCCACCCAAGGGGGCCGCTCCGAGGCCAGCGGGGGGCCGTCCGAGCCGCTCCAGTTGCCGCCTCGCATGCTGCCGGCCCCGGGCAGCCGCTCACTCGGCCGGCATCCCAGCAGCCCGGGCCCAGCGGGGGCTCTCTAGGGTGGATGGGAGGGGGGGTGTCGCTGAAGCCCCGCCTCCTCCCCCTCGGACTTTGCGCCAGGCAGCTTCTCTCCCCTGGTTTCACGGGACCGCTGGCTCCACGTGTGCGAGGGCTGCCACCGCTTACTTTTATAGCCGCTCCCCCCCCCCCTCCTTGCAGGTCGCCGGCGCTGCCGCCTCCGCCACCCGCCCCTTCCCCAGACAGCGGCAGCCCCGCCCCAGCACTGCCTGCCTCCAGGTGACTTGTGGCGCCGGGCCGGGCCTCCCGCTCCTCCGACACGTGCGCGGCGAGGGGATTCCACTCCACTCCCGCGGCTGCCGCAGCAGTCGGCCGCGTGACAACAGCGCCGCCCGCAGGACTTGGGCGGAACGACGGCTGGCTAATCCCCCTCCTCGTCTGCTCCATTCATTTTTTCCCGTTGTTTCATTCATTCAAATAATCGGCTGGATTCGGATTCCCTGGCAAGATTCCCTGCCAGCCATTCGCCGTCGGGAGCAGCGACGGCTGTGCTTTAGTTCATGTGGGGAGGGAAGAGGAGGGTTTCTTTGGAAGTGTGCTTGGCGTTAATGACGTTCGTTTCACCGAGGTTTTGAAAGCAAGGCGGGGTTGAAGTACAGCTTTCCGCCGCCCCTTTTTGTTCAAACTGTTTTTCCGTGTAGTTATTTGCTTGGCCACGGCGGGGGAGGGGGGACCTCAGGGCTCGAATCCACCAAAGCAGCACGTGCCCGTGCCGCTCCGAAGAAGCGCGCGGAGAGGAGGAGGAGGAAGGTCGAGAGAGGACGAAGACGGCCTCGCTCCTTTCCTCCCCCCCCTCCGATTTACCCGACAGCCAGACCCCAGTCCAAGCGGAGCGCTCGTCTCCTTCCCTGCCTGTGAGATCTGAAGTCGTTTGGGGCGGTATTTCGCGCCTGCATTTCTGCTTCTGGTCTCCACAAGCACTGCAATAGCAAGAGGTGTCTTAGCTCAAACCCGGGAAGGATTTTCGCACTTTCTCTTAGAGAGAGAGAGAGAGAGAGTGTGTCCGTGACCGGGCGAGGTGTCATTCTGCAAACCACGTGTTTGTTTCTAATGGCTTGTCTTCAGTGCGGACACTTACACAAGATGATAAATGCAGTGCTTTGCATAAAAGTGTCCTGGCGAAGGCGATGCATTGTTTTCTACCCGGTAGCACCAGCAGCTCTCCCTTCCAATGGTGTAAACTCTGCAGTCCTTCGGTGCTGCAGTGGTTCCTCAAACCCTACAAAAATGGTGACGGTAACTCGATTCTTACCGTTTTGTCATCATTTTTTTTCTTTTAATAATTTTATTTACCCGTTTTGTCATCATAATGGCATTTTGAAGCTCTTGTTCTTGAATAATTAAAGCACCTGCTGCAGGCAGTTTTAAGAAGGCAGGGGAAATCAAATAACTGTGAACTAGAAAGATATTTAATGAGCTGTGTAACAACAAAGAACATTCAAATTGTTGGATTCTCTGGACTAGGTACTGCCAGGGAACCAGGGAAAAATAGCAGAGTGCTCAAAGGCTTCAATGCAGCAGAGCTTGGGGCTTGGTGTAGCAACAGACTTACAAAGTCACAGGGAGTCAGCAGTCAGTTCTAAAACTAATAAGTAACATTTATTAAAGGAAATACATGGTTGAGAGTGCAGGTAAGAGATAGATATAGCTTGCCTATCCTCACTAGCTAGATGGTGTTGAATGCTGGAGGCATGTCCAGCCTCCATGGTGCAAGATGGAGATCCAGCACCTTTCTTTGTGGATGGAGGAGAGAGGGGGAGAGGGAGTGGAAGCAGAGGAAATTGCCCCTAAGAGCAGCATTCTACTTCAAAGGAAAGGATCAGATAGCAGGAAGGAAAGGATGCTCTGTGTGTCCTGATCTCTCTATCTGTCTAAACTCTTTGGTGCCATCTTCTCAAGTCTGAGGCAGGAGACAGCACCAAGTCCCCCACTTATAACACAAATAAGTGAGGTCTTCAGAAGCAATTAGTTCTCTGTCTGCCATAGTGTTGACACACCTGTTTAAAAACTATGCTAAAAACAGCATACAGTGTCCTACTACCTGCCCCATACTAGAAGGAATGTTTTGTTATCTGTATCACAGATCCTTAGAAATTATTTATTTATTTATTGTATGGCAGAGTTACATACAGGAAATATATAATAATATAAAAGGTTTTAACCACGTTGATACAATGGGTATGCCTGGCCCCACTGCTGGACCTCCTGATGGCAACTGGTATATTTTGGCCGCTGTGTGACAGAGTGTTGGACTAGATGGGCCATTGGCCTGATTCAACATTGGCTTCTCTTATGTTCTTATGTTCTTATGACCAGTTGGGTAATCCCTCTAAATACTAATATCTAGATTTTCAATCCACTCAGTTGCAGCTGGGGAGACCTCAAAGAGCTCTGTCATATCTCCCTGGAAAGCACAACACTCACATTATGGTGACAAATGGAAAATAGTTTGAGGGGCTGAACCACAATCACATTCGGGTCCTGGTATTTTGCCCCATTTAAACAGCAGGTCTGCACAGCTGCCAAAGCCTGTTCATATTCTATTAACTGTCATCCATACCTTACATGGCAAGTCAAATCCTGCAGGCTTCTCATTGGTATTTATCAGGTTATTGATATCAGGTGGAGCTGATTGCGTCCATGTTTTCAGCCATTCATCCCCTAGAACAAAATGTTGTGATTGGCTCTAAGATCTGCACAAATCCGGCAGTTTGGTGTAGTGGTTAAGTGCGTAGACTCTTATCTGGGAGAACCGGGTTTGATTCCCCATTCCTCCACTTGCACCTGCTGATGTGACCTTGGGTCAGTCACAAGCTCTGGCACAGCTGTTCTCTCAAGGACAGTTTCTGTCAGAAGTTCTCTCAGCCCCACCTACCTCACAGGGTGTCTGTTGCGGGGAGGGGAAGAGAAAGGAGTTTGTAAGTCGCTCTGAGATGCCTTTGGGCAGTGAAGGGGGGTATAAATCCAAACTCTTCTTCTCTTCTTCAGCTTATTCCTGAGTGTCTGGATAGGCCCACATCGGCCATGTCTTTGTGAATTAGCAACTCTCTGTTTTTGATTATCTTTCTATATTCACGAAGAAGTGTAAGAAATGTAAGGCCAGAATGAAATGGAAGGGCTTCTTATACAGGCTTGCACTGTGAAGGAATTCTCCAGCCTCAGAAAAACAGAACTACATTTAATTAATGCTTTAGAAATTAAAATATTGAATCTGGTGGCTTTCCTATACATAAATACAAGCTTGCATTCAAATACATAGTTGCCCAGTTCCCTGGAGACTGTGTCTAGGTGGCTTTATCTAAAAGAATTGTGCAACAGTTTTCATACTACAGAGAGTTACAGTTCTCATTTAAAAAAAAAAGGTTCCCAGTCCTTTGTGACTGCAGAAGAAGGCATGCACTGTTTGCATATACCACTTATTACTCCAATACAATCCCAGTACAGGCATACAACCAGTAGGAGTTTGTTGTTCAGTTGCATAGTCGAGTCCGACTCTTCGCGACCCCATGGACCAGATTACGCCAGGCCCTCCTGTCTTCCGCTGTCTGCTGAAGTTTGCTCAATTTCATGTTCGTTGCATCGATGACACTGTCTAACCATCTCATCCTTTGCCGTCCCCTTCTTCTTTGACCTTCAATCTTTCCCAGCATCAGGGTCTTCTCCAGTGAATGCTCCCTTCTCATTTGGTGGCCAAAGTATTTGAGCTTCAGCTTCAGGATCTGGCCTTCCAGGGAACAATCAGGGTTGATTTCTTTTAGGATTGAATGATTTGATCTCCTTGCAGTCCAAGGGACTCTCAAGAGTCTTCTCCAGCACCATAGTTCAAAAGAATCTATTCTTTGGCACTCGGCCTTCCTTATATTCCAACTCTCACAGCCATACATTACTACGGGGAATACCATTGCTTTGACCATGCGGACTTTTGTTGGCAAGGTGATGTCTCTGCTTTTTATCATGCTGTTTAGATTTGCCATCGCTTTCCTCCCAAGGAGCAGGCGTCTTTTAATTCCCCTGGAGAAGGAAATGGCAACCCACTCCAGTATCTTTGCCAAGAAAACCCCAGTAGGAGTATACACATGTTTATTGGTCCAACTGCTCAAAAACCAAAGCAAAAGTGAAGTAATGAGGTTAAACGAATGTGGGGTTTTTTTGCAAGCCATCTTATGGACTGGAACAGTGAAATGGTGGAGTATCCATATTTTGATAAGTGTTAGGACCAATGCTCCCTCTAAGCTGTGGAGTCTTGTGAGCAAAAATTCTACTTTGTGAGCTACTGGCATTAAAGTTGTGAGCGAGCGATTTGGCTGCTGCATAAATTAGTCTGCTCTGGAGCCATCCTTCCTGGGCCAAGACAAAAATGTGTGAGCCAGAGGTTAAAAGACTGTGAGCTAGCTCACAGAAACTCAGCTTAGAGGGGACACTGGTTAGGACCAACTAGTATTCACTGATTTTCACACCATTTTTTCTTTGGTTGGGCGTTCAAGAAAACAGCATGATGACTTTCTGCAAAGACAGCACTTCTGTGTAGAGAAAATATGCACTGCAAACCACCCATGAAGTCTGCAATGTATCAAGACTTGCATAGCAAAGTTGTGACAATAAAGAACCCGGGACAAACCTGAAAATGCTCACACAGGATGCAAGAGGTTGTAGCTCCGTGGAAAAGCACATGCTTTATATGTATAACATCTCTGTCCAGATATTTACCATGAAAAGGATCTAATTCTATTTAGGAAATTTATATGCCACCTCTCCAGAGACCTGCTAGAGGCAACTTTTAACCAAGAAAATAAAAGTATTAAAATAATAATGGAAAAAAAGGCCAACAGCATTCAAGCAAGCCAGGACATAACAATAGCATAAAATGGACACGAGTAGCCAAAACTGATGCCTGAAATCTTAGAAAGGACCCTAACCTGGTCCCATCAGAACACACAATACATTTACTGGCAGAACAAGCAACAGATTGACAAATGAACTAACTTAGTATAAGATAGCTTCTTATCTACAAACTACTCATGTCATACACTATCATGGAAGATGGAAATAATTGTTCAGTCATACATCAAATTGATCTTGGGAGATGTTCTTATTTCCATGAATGGGCAATCAAGATCCATGAATCAAAGAGACATCAATCAAGAAGAATTTTTCTATCATTCTCCATTCTGTCTCATGCTATTTTTGGCTAGTGGCCCGGGAAGTTGAAAAAAAAGTTAATACAAATTGGGCTAAAACAGTGGTTCTTAAACTTGGTTGACCACCATTCTGCTTTGCACGTTCTTTGTAAGTCTCAGTATTTCCTTGCCTCACATTGTCCATACTGGAGCTTTCGAGAAAAACTTCTCAATGCAAACAGAGTGGCTGCATTTTATTCCTTGCTTCCCTTGGAATATTTGCTGGCTTCCTTTCACAGCACGAGCAAAAGAGACGAGCATGAGGCAGATGAGCAGCGCGCACTGAACTGAAGAGCATGACACAGCTTAGAATGTCTCAAAACAAGAAGAGCAAATAAAATGATAGCCTTCCTCCTGTGAAATGCCATAGAACCAGACCCCTCTTAGTACTAAGAAGACCATAAAACTATGTTCAAGAAGTGTCATAAAGTAGCCTAAGAACACCAGTGTCTAGAAGACAGTTCTCTACTAAACCTGCTGGATAGAAACTAATTAAAAGCTAGCTTAAAGTACAGGGAACTAAAGCTGTCTTTACCTGGCTCCTGTGAGATAGTAAACTAGGGACGAAATGAACCTCATTGGGGAGGATGCTCCACAAACGAGGCACCACTGTCGGGGGGGGCATCTCTGGTTGCCACACACTTCACTTTTGATGGTGGGCCACAGAGAGCAGGGCTTGAGATGATGGGGGAGAGGAGAAGGTATACTTGTGACATGAGGGTCATCAGGAGCCCAAGTATGCTCATCAGGCTAACTGTCCTCAGTGTGGCCCCATGCTCAAATGTTGCACAAAACTTAATAATTATTGGTGGATCCGTGCTGAGCTCAAGCCGAATTAGCTGCTTGTTAATTGCAACTGGTCCGGGAAATGGCTCAAAAGCAAGGGATGCCATTCCAATTAATTTATTTAAAATATCTATATCCTGCCTTATCTTCTTAGATTTAAGGTGGCTGACAAAGCAACAGCAAATTGCAAACACATATGAACAACAGAATAGTCCATCAACAAGATAAAAACAACACACAAAAATATTACACAAAACAATAGTACACAATTCGGAATGAAGGTATCTGCAATGTTACAATTTGATTGCTTTTTAAGCTTAGATTGCAGCTTAGAGCACTCTGTTTTTGTTTGATGTCATTGATACATCATAGATACATAGATAAGAGATCTCATGAAGATTTAGGACTTTTTAGCATATTCCCTGAGCATGTGCAGAGAGCATGGCCATTGCAGATAGATCTGGTGAACTGGATTCCTAGCTCAGGAATCTCTGGCAGTGCTGAGTCTAAGCACTTTTCCTTTGGCATGGAAACCCATGATTTCCAATTAGTTCTATTTTCCTCATTAGTCTCATGGAAACAGCTGTGCAAAAAACAGAGTCAATTCCAACAAGGCTACAGCTGTGAACTTATACTGGGAGAACTGAAAATCTCTAGGAACAGATGGTGACTAGGAAACCCAAGTAGGTCGCTTGTGTTAACACGGAGGTTTCTCCACAAGCCTCAGCTCCGCTCTGTTTTCTATCAGCTGTCCTCCAGGCTTTTGAGCTAATACAGCTCCCAAATTAATTGAATTAGATCTCTTAATTACTATTTAGGCTCAAGCTCACAGGAATGTCAAATAAAACCAGCCACTTTGTAACAACACATTGGACATCTCCGCCCCAATCTGACACTTTTTACAATTGCTGTTTAGGGTCTGTTTCTCCTCCCAAGAAATGTACCTGATACATTATTGAAAGTAATAGCATATGACATTATCGGGTGGGGTTTGTAAGAAGTGCATTGCACCACCACTAGAACAGGAACACCTCGGAGTACCCACAGGAAAAACAGTGGTTACGGCACTCAACTAATTCAGATCATTCTCCAGTTTCATGCATTTGTAAATAGTATAGATTATATTGATTAATCCATTACATTGCTGTTGCGGACTTCCAAGGAGTTTAAGGTCGCATACATAACACACATACCCATTTTTCCCTTAACCCATGAGATAATCTGGACTTGGAGAGGGTGGAACTCTCTAGTCCAATACTGTAACCATTACACCATACTGCCCACCTACTGTACAAGCTGTCATTAGGTAGGTTTGGCCCCATGTCTATGTTATGCTCAGGAGCAGCAGTGTGCTTCATGCTGTTCGGGGGGGGGGTTGGCGGCTCTTCATTTCTTTCCAGCCACCAGGGGAGAAAACCTGTTAATTCACCTGATGATGTCTGGGTCCCCCCCCCACATTTTCTCTTTCACGGCGGCCACAGAGACTTCTCCGCTGTGGCATCAACACCTACAGGGGCAACCTACCCTCCGCAGGAGGACCAGGATCCCTGTAGTCTGCTAGACCTCCCTCAGCTTCCAGATTCAGTCAAATAATGGCTGTTTTGCTTGGTGTTCTGGTAATGGCAGCAGGGTTTTTCAGAACACCCATGAACACACATTCAGCAGCTGCTGAACATAAACAAGTATCCATATTTTTGTCAACATTCAGCTCTTCGTAATAGCAATGGCAGTTTAGAGTAAATCTCCTTGACAAGAGATTTTTTTCCCCCAGGTGACTGAAGCTTTTAACAGACAGCGCTGAGTAGTAACTGCAAGTTTTGCAGGATTAGTAATCTCTGTGCTTGTCTGCTGTGCAGAGGCTTCCTCAGGGGTCTACTTTTAGTAAAATAATTACTGATTTTATTACTAGGACCTTTGGAGGTGCTTGTGGCATTCCCGGCTATGCCACATCTCTACAGAGGTGTCAGAAAAAGGTCTATTTGATGTTTCTCACTGAGTCCATTGTTATGTGTTCCCTATTCGGCTTTGCGCTTGCGTAGGTATGCAGGCAGTAACGTGGGAGCTTCTTCCCTTGCCGCTTCTCCTTATCACGGTGGCCTTGAATGTAGGCTTTGGGCTATTCTTGTGTTGATGAGAATTTTCCAGTCCTGTGAATGCGAGGGGAGGGGGGAGTCGTCTCCCGCTCATGAAGTAACTCTCCCGCCGGGAGTTTCCCGCGCGTGCGCTTACAGTTCATTCGCTAGTCGCTTGCATGCATCATACTATAACCCTGCTTGCTTTACTCTTGCCCCCATTCCTGACAATGACCTTCTACTGTGGGTTTTAGCACTGTAATCCAATAAAGCCTTTCTTTTGATCAAGAATGCCTGGACCTACTTGCTTTTGAACCTGACAAGAGGCTTCCTGTGCCAAGACAATGTGATGGTGTCATTATGCTTGGCCTCTTGCTCTACTTCAGCATGGCATACCATGGGCATCCAAGAGGCTTCTATTCATGTCCAATATGGCATATAGTTTTAGAAAATGTACTTTGAGAGTCCAAGACTTACCAAAGCAGTTTTAGTTCTTTTGACAGAATACATGGAATTCATTTTCCAATAGGTTCTAGAATGGGATGGGGGACTCTCACTTTCAACTCTGACTTTTTTTGGTATGCTCTTACCTTTCACTGCCATTGACCAGCATAATCCTTCTCACAATGGAGCCAGTTTGATGTACTGGTTAAAAGTGGTGGACTCTAATCTGAAGAACTAGGTTTCATACCTCACTCCGCCACCTGAAGCCAGCTGGGTGACCTTGGGTCAATCACAGTTCTCTCAAGCCCGCAAGTAAACCTAGCTTGACACACACATACACACAAAGAGCTATAGTTTCAGGCTGCCAGACAATCTTTGGATCTCCTTGCTATACTGTACCCACTGCCATATGATAATTAATTAATTAATTAGAATGGAAGGTGCTAAAACAGTGTAAAGGGAGATACCCAGAATTTCATTCCCTCCTTTGCCAAAATGCTGTCCCGTGTTATATAGGATTTGTAAATGCTAGACATTTTAGTAAGTTCACAGCATCTTCTGTTTATGTATGATATAATGGATGACATCTCAAAACAGAGAAAAGCCAAGCCATAATGCATGATGGTATAGGATCTATTGCAATATGGCTATTTTCTGCATCTTTGGGGTAATGTGCAGAGTCCTGAGCCATGTGCTATGTGCTATGGTAAAGGGAACCTATGTGCCCAGGTCTTCAGGTAGAGCACCTCCTGTTATCTCAGTGGGAAGGAACCACACTGAAGTGCATTTTTGTTCAGTGTAAGAATGCACCTATTGCAATATGGCTATTTTCTGCATCTTTGGGGTAATGTGCAGAGTCCTGAGCCATGTGCCATGGTAAAGGGAACCTATGTGCCCAGGTCTTCAGGTAGAGCATCTCCTATTATCTCAGTGGGAAGGAACCACACTGAAGTGCCCCCCCCCATTTTGGTTCAGTGTAAGAATGCACCTGAAGAAAGTTGATCAGACAAACAAAATTAGTCCAATATTTGCCATGGTATTCAATTAAACTGCAAGATTTGCTATAGCAAGTTGAAATCTCCCTGACTCAGAATACCTTGAACTTCTGATTGCTGAGGTTTCTAGAGAGATGAAAAACTGTGAAATCCTACTGGGAACTGACTCAGCAAGGAGCAGCATCTTGCCCGAGTCCATTCAGCGCTCCAGTCCTCTTGCTCACTTTGGCCTCATCACAGAGGTGTCATTGTGTCGTGAACATGCACAAGGAGAACCATTCAAATACTGTCCTGCTGTGTAAATATCCCAAATGATAAGCTGAAGGGCTGATATTCTCAAGAAAGTTTACAGTTTCCCTCTGTTTGTCCTTTCATTATGAACAGGGAAATGCAAAACCTCAGAAGACCAAGATCTTCAGAATGTTGCACTATCAATGTCGACGAGGAATTAAGTTTCACATTCCCTTCATTTTGCTAAAAACTGATAGCAGGAGGGAACAAAGTGCCCCAGCAAAATTAAAGCCTGTTATTTAGAAGAGCGGGAGCATTCCCCTGCCTCCTTTTCGGCTTGGTTTCAGTTTTTGCTCCCCACGCTCCTTGCCAGCTCATCAAAAAGTGTGCAGGTTGACAGGAAGATAACGCAAAGTTGGCCATTTCTCAACATGGTGCCCAAATCACTGCAAAACAGACTCACTTTGAAATCATAAACCTGTCAAGCTAAGCTTTAGTTGATGCCTGCCTTTTCAACACTGATGGATCTCTCTCTGCCGTTACAGCTATCAAAAGCAAATTAATGCCCCAGTCATAAGCTGTGCTCAAAACTTTCACTTTTGGACAGCAAGAACTATTGCAACCCTTTTCTGCAGATTTTCCAGTGAACAAGACCCCATTGTGCAAATTACAGTGCAGTGTCTGGAAAACAAAAAACCAGAAAGTATACTGCAGAGTCTTCTGCAGGTATGAAGGGCCATGTTGAGGTCTGTTTTAGGTGGGCATCCTGGCCCAGGAGGTGCCCTCTAGCCCCAGACGCCTCCCTGTCCCCTTCAGCCCTTGGAGCAAGCAAGGACCTTGTCTGGCTGCCACCGCTCTGGCCTGGGGGTTCAAACTAGGGAGGGCCCAGAGTATCCCCCACTCCCCAACAGTGCGAGGGTGTGCCAGGTGAATAGTTGAGCCTGAGGCGGGAGGATCCAGGCAGATTAAAACAAACTGGGTTCTTGAACAAGGTGGGACACAAAAAAGACTTGCGAGCAACACCTTTAAGAGGGGATGCGCTTTCTACAAGCAGGGCAAGATTAACGCATAAAGGAGCAGGCAACAGAACAACAAGGCCTCCCAATGTGGCTGCCGCACTTGTCCCTCCTGTACTACCTGTCCCTTCTAGGATCTGGTCTGCCCTCCTTGGCTGAGGGATCCTCTCCTGCTGGCAGCAGCAACTCTGCCACTCAGCTCCAGGGAGAAGAATGGCTTCCCTCTTCAGGGGGCCTTATTATTATTTGTTCAATTTATTGACTGCCCTTCCCTGAAGGGCTCGGGGCAGTAAATGACAGGATTAAAATACAACAAATAATTAAATTACAATTCACCAGTAAAAATAGCAACAAATTGATGGCTTAAAAGAACAGTTTGCTCCCTCCTGCGGGCAGATCAGGGGCTGGTCACAGAGGAAGCCACAATGTGCACCGTTGTGGTCCTCAGTTGTAGGCCTGGCGGAACATCTCTGTTGTGCACCCCCTGTGGAATTGAACGAGGTCCCGCAGGGTGAGGATGTCACCAGGTAGAGAGTTCTAGGAGGCCAGAGCCAAGGCCAAAGAGGCCCTGACCCTAGCTGAAGACAGCCAGACATATTACTACTGTCATGGCCCAGCCTCCATTTCCCCACCAATTTCACCAGGCCCTATCCCAGGCCCTTATAGGGAAAATGTAGGCCAATAGGGAAAATCGCTACAAGGCCCCAGGCTTCCAAAGAGGGCAGGGGGAGGCTGCACAAAGGCCTGCAGACTGCTCCACCAATCAGTCCTAGGAAAGGGAAGGCAGAGCAATGGGATAGTTAGAATGGCATCCTAAAACCTGGGAGATCCAGATTCAAATCCTTACTCTCCCATGGAGCTTGCATAGGGTTGCCAAGTCTGGGTTGGAAAATACCTGGAGACTTTGGGGGTGGAGCCAGGAGAAGGTGGGGTTTGGAGGGGCCTCAGCATAGTACAATGCCATTGAGTCCACCCTTCAAAGCAGCCATTTTTTTCCAGGGGAGCTGATCTCTGTCAGCTGGAGATCAGTTGTAAAAGTGGGAGAACTCCAGGCCCCACCTGGAGGCTGGCAACCCTAACCTTGCATGACAATCTTGGGCAGTCTAACCAACATCAAAGGGGTTTTGTGAATATATTATAGGGAAAAAGGACAACCATATACTCTGCCCTGTAGCTCTGTGTTTGACTGGGGAGATTAAAATATCCTAGGGGGATAGAAGGGCAATGCTGTTTTATAATAAGTACCTGATTACTAATCAGACTAACAGCTGTGACGCAGCAGGCTGAAGTTGGTTCCCAGATTCTTATTTGTCCTTCCTAATTCCTTGTTCATTAACGCAACGACAAATACTGAGGATAAAGTAAAAACACTGCAAAATAAGGTTTGGACCACCACATATCATACAACCTCACATTCAGAGGATTCTGCCCTCCATGTGGACCTACACTGTTTCCTGGTCCAAAGCCCAGTTCTTGTGCTAACTGTTCCGAAGTGGAGTGCCCCTGGGACAAATGCACATGCCAATACTGGGGGAAAGCTGCACCCCCAAACAATTTTTGGTCTGCCCCGAATCACACATCCCTGGGCTCCAGATACTGTCCCCTATAAGAAGACACCCACTGGTGTTCAGTCCAAACACTGGTTCTGGCATCAAGAGCTTCTATTTAGCACCAAGAGCCAGTTTGGTGTAGTGGTTAGGAGCGTGGACTCTAATCTGGAAGAACCGGGTTTGTTTCCCCGCTCCTCTACATGGGTCAGTTACAAGTTCTCTCAGAGCTGTTCTTTCAGAGCAGTTCAGGAAACATCTCTCTCAGCCCCACCTACCTCACAGGGTGTCTGTTGTGGGGAGGGGAAGGAGATTGTAAACCACTCCTTCAGGTAGTGAAGAATAGGGTATAAATCCAATCTCCTCCTCCTCCTCTTTCTCCCCTCCACCCCAGGAAGTATGTATTGGGAAGACTTGAATAAAGAACTGGAACAGCTGCATGCCCTATGCAACCCAATTTAAAGTTTGAGCTATCACATATTTATACATCCCCATGTTCAGGGGACTCTGCCTTCCTATGCTCTTTTGTGGTCCAAAGCCCAGTTCTTGTGCTAACTCCCCAGCACTCTTTGGGACCTTCTGGAATCACACAGACTGGGACTTCAGAGATTGTTCCCTTTCCCTATAAGAAGACATTTACCCGTGCCTGGTCCAAACACTGGTTCTGGCATCCTAAAATAAGCTTTCAGCCAACTTTGCCCTGGATGCAACCTTTGCACAAGCATTCCCATCATCATAATATTATAGCTATTCAGTGTTCTCTGCCAGAACTGTCTACTATCTGGAATACAAAATCAAAGGTGCCCCACTGGACTACCACTTCAGACCAACACGGCTGCCACCTGGATCTACTATCTGGAAAGTTATGATTCTCAATCCTTTTTTAAAAAATATTGTATATATTTTATATTATATGTTATATTGTGATTACTACTTTCCTTTTATGTTTTTTTTAAATCTAGCAGTACCCAACTCTAGTTAATTGCTCAGAAGGTGTCAGGAGCTCTGCTTCTAAGTAAACTTTCCTCCTGCTTAATCCTCCTGCTTCATCCATGATCTTTCTCAGGGTAATGTCATTCAGACATTCAGACTCCTTTAATGACATAGTGGTACATAATAAGAAGAGACATTTAGCTCCAGTAAGTAAATTTAGACAATAAAATATGCGGCTTATGTAAAAAGACTGTATCGAAGTGTGGCAGATTCAGCTAAGAATTCTGCAACCATAATTGTAGTATCAGTATTAACATCATTAAGAAGAGACTGAACAGTTTTAAGATTATTAGTAAATAAGTGTGGCCAAGGGGGTAACAATTTCATACGTGAGGATGTGTGCAGCTGGCCAGAATAATATGGAAGATTGAGTCTGGGGCCATGCTGGAACATTTGCAGAGTCTTTCCTGGGGGTGGGGGATGTTGTTAAATCGACCCCACAACATGTTTGAGGGAAAGTCGTTTAGCTGAGTCAACGTAAAAGCTCTGCGATGGGAAGGGAGGCTGAGATTATGTAAATAATGGGCCATTTGGCCATGTTGGGTAGGTGAGCTTGTGAGTAAATATGCGGATGTGAAGGACAAAAATTATGTAATTCTATGTCGAATAATCTTTGTCTAATTGATCGAAAAATTAAGGTTTCATCAATTTGGAGAAAGTGATCAGTCAAAACCCCTATTTGATGATTTTTTTCTTCTATTTTTGAAAACCAGAGGGGACTGTGTGTATCATTTTTTAAGTGTGCAATTACAGAGTTTGGAGGGGGTCTAAAATGAATTTTGAGCCAATATTTAAAGGTTAGAATTGGGCCAACCTTTTGTTTGAATAAGATGTTGGCCCAATTCTAGGCATAGAGCCGAGTGCAGCACACATCTTGGGACACCTAAGAGTTGGCGAAAGAAGTGTGATTGAATGTGCTCAAACTCAATATTAAGTGCCTTTATCCATACCGGGCAACCAAAGAGTACTTGGGAAAGCACTTTAATTTCGTAAATTGTTATTGCTGAAGGGATATGTTGATTTCCGTTAATAAAGAAAAATTGCTTGAGTTGGGTGATAGATTGCTTCGCTTGTCTTTCTCAGGGTAATGGCTAAGGCACCTTTCATCCATACCGGTTTCAATCAACAGTGTGGCAATATATCCTGCAAAAGTGAATAAGGAACTATGAACCAACTTAAGCCTTGTCTATGTTGAATGGAAGACCATTTGTATATATTTTGTACTGTTGAATAAAACAACAGGCTAACAGACAAAGCACACAAAGGAATGGGTAGCAACTTTCAACACTGCAGCTTGGGAAGCTGTACACAAACAGACACACCATGTGAGAATTATACAGCAGCTCAAAAACCTATAGTTATTATTGGGCCTTAAGTCTGCCAGAATATGATAGCATGCTTAGAAGTATATGACCCACAATATTTGGAGGTTGACTTGGAATTGGAATATGGTGAGGAAAACTACTTTGAGTCTCACATTTTAAAGAAAATTTGAGGCAGGAAATGCAAGAGAGAGAAATACAGTGAGAGACCATATTGGCAGAGCAGAGGGAAGCACTCGTTAAAGGAACAGCGTTTCCTTCCATCCTCAACCTTCGGTATTTTGTTCTGCACCATCACAGGGACTATCGGCTTGGGCATCCTTGGTACGGGAACAAACTGGAATACAAATATTTTAACAAATAAAAGTTGTAACTTTCCCACCACTGGACAAAGAACTGATTTTTGAATGTCTCATAGACTGAAAGCAACAAAAACTACTAAGCCAATGAAAGAAAGGGGCACAGATTCTTAATAATGAAGATAAAGTGGGGTGTACTTGAGAATCAAAGGCAACCAACAGTTATGAATTCAAATAGACCCAAGGTAGATTGCTATCAGATGGAAATGGTTTGGGGATGAAGCTATTTGGCCCATTGCGGAAGACCATGTGGTCACCTGCAACTAGGTTCTCATTTGTCCACTTATGGGGGAGACCTCCAGGTAATTGTGGCCCTTGCCCATGGATGCTCACTTGATTGGGGGGGGAAACTGGGGGGCACAATTGCCCTGATGAGAAAAAATTAAAAAGAAAAATAAGGCCTTGTCTACTTATAGGAGCCCTGGGCTGTGGTGGCTCAAGTGGTTAAGATGCTGAACTGCAGACCGGAAGGTCAGTAGTTCAGCAGTTCAAGACCTGAGTGCTGCAAGACAGAGTGAGCTCCTGTCTTTGGTCCCAGCTCCTGTCAAGCTAGCAGTTTGAAAGCAAGAAATTGCAAGTAGATAAATAGGTACCATTTTGGTGGGAAGGTAACAGCGTTCCATGTGTCTTGGTGTCCAGTCATGCTGATCACATGACCATGGAAACATCTCTGGACAGTGCTGGCTCTGCGGCTTGGAAATGGAGATGAGCACTGCATCCCTAGAATTGGATTCGACTGGCTTTCGAGCAAGGGAAACCTTTACCTTTACCTTACTTATAGGAAATTCTGACCACAGAGTTCCTTGTAATTCCTAGAGTTACCAGGAGGTAAAAAGAGTAGCTCTAGGGTTCACCAGGAATAAAATGACCAGAATGTCCTGTAAGTAGTTGAGGCCTCGTTTTTATTTTTAATTTTTCTTCAAGGATGTTGTCCCCTATCGACAGCCCACCTGCTGGTTGCCACTGGGCACTGCCTGGCAGCCCTATTTGCCACAGGCCAAATAACTCCCTCTCCGGACCATTTTGGTTTGGTGTAACAACACAGATGGAAAGCTAAAGCTCCTTTTGCATGCTTCTGCAGTCTTAACCAGAGCAGGACCAGTGCATATGCAAGGAATAGAGGAGAATACACAAGTAAATTATGTGATGAGGCTGGGTTCAGGCTCCCTAGCATCCCAAGGCCTGTACTCGGTCTCATGCAAATCGAATCGCAGTGGCAACCATCATTAGGAAAGTTTATCATGCCTTAAGGACAGAAAGATGGGCTAATGTTTCCATGATTATCAGGAGGTATACCATTTTCAAATGAACCCTGGAGAAAAAAGGGCTAATTGGGTTCTCTTGACTTGATCACTAGTTATTTTCTCTTCTATGAGATCATCCTCAGGTGGATTCACATTTGCATGAATGATTGGTGGTGCCATGCTATTTACTTCCACTGAGCAAACATTGTGTGTTTTTGTTGCATGATTTAGTTACTTGAGAATTTATTTGGGAGCCATAGCCCAGGAAAAAAATGATTTCATTGAAGTGCAAGGTAAATTTCAGTGTAATCAAATCCTGTAATGAAGAAGATAATAAAATATGAATATTTCCCAGTCTGGGGCTGTGGGGGAAGGGAATGCAAGAAAACAGCTAACTTTGTATCTCTGGAGATGCAAAGAGTTGCCCTGGAGAAGACTAAATGAAAAATGTAAACAGAAATTTATCCAATTCAAGCCAAAGGAAAGACAAGTAAAATGGCCCTGTTTTCAAATCATATATCCTGACAAACTGAGACATCAGTGAATTCTATAATCCTTCGCCCTCCTGATGTTTATCCTCTCCAGGGTAAAACGAAACTTGTACCAACCAAATCACCAATTGTAAAGTATAACACACAGAAATGCCATATTGAATCCTAAAATATGGCAACATCGTTGTCATTCTTAAACCTTGAGACTAGAAATTGTGTTCGGTGATAAAACTGACCGCTTTGAAAGTTTTTCATACTGATTGTTGTTAATGATGGCCATACCTCCCCCCTTTTCCCTTTTACAATACAGAGAGTGGTTTGTTATGAGTCATCTCCCATCTAGGCACTGATGAAATCTGCACTTATTTAGCTGTTAGCAGTACAATTAGAATATAGAATCAGGAAAATAACATACCCTGTGAATATCTTTTGCCATTTTACATTATTGTGATAGAATGTGTAACAAACAGGAAGTGAGTGCCAGTAGAAAATATATCCCAGAAGCAGTATATGGCATCTTATTATTCAATTGATCTGCACCTTATTTTTACCTGAGGGAAAGCATCTAAATTAAGGAACAATAGCAATATAGAGATAAAACCAGATGTTCAATTTACACATAGACTAGCAGAATGTATCTCAACAAATTGTCTTCCACTGGGGCACCCTTAAGCTTCCCTCGGTTGCTTTCCTTCAGGCAGTAAACAAAATGCAGAAAATCAAAGAAAATACAACTAGATCATGAAAGCATAAATCTGATCAACAATATATCCACAAATATGTAATCCAAATTAACAAGCTCTTTTACAGTCCAAATGATACACGCATCATAATTCTTAGAGCAGCAACCTCAACTGAAAGCCCTCGGATAGAAAATGGTATCACGCTATGGATAGGCAACAATGCTGCCCTCTGGACCTTCTCCAATAGGTCATTCCATAACAGTGAAATGGTTGTTGACTCTGTGACATCTTGAATTTTGAGAATAGGCAGTGGGTACACCAACAAAGTGGTTGACATGGGGGCTAGTTCCAATCACAAAATGTTAAGGGGTTACACAACGTATTAGAAGGTTCCAAGCCAAGTGTCTCTTTGGCTCTTTGTTTTGGAGAAGAAGCCAAGAAACTCATCAACCCACAGAGGCCCTAGACTGAGCTGACCAGGAAAATTAAGATCTGTGAGAGGGCACCATAAATTGACCAGAAACTAACTGAAGCATCTCCAGCTAGCTGAAGCACCTCGACTGGAGTCAGTCTCCAATGGTTGTTAAAGCTGCCAGGGATTTGACACTGTTGTTAAGTTCCAGCTCAAGATATCATTTTCCAGCCCAACCACGACTACCATAGTTACTCTGAGAAACAGATGGTATTTTGTCGCCTTTCAAAAAAAGAGAGAACAAGCTTGTTTATGAGTGCAAGGCTTATCTAGCATGGAAAAGGCTTATGAAAAGTGCAACCCTGGAAAAATTTGCTACTGAAATAGTGCATCAGCGGATGTATTTTTAATCAGCAAAATCTTCCTACCCCCAGGCCCAAGGTTTCTGTAATTACTAATGCAGGAACTGCGCCACCTGCTTGTGTCAGCAGGTGTGGAGGGGGGAGAGATTTCCACCACAAAAGGGTTTTTTCCCCAACTTATCATTTCTAGGGTCTTATCTGACTTCCTTTTTACAATCCCAAGCACTCCTATGAGAGGTAACAGAGCAACAAACCTTTTAGTTAATCTAGGTTTATTGGAGAACAGGATTTAATTTTAAAAAATCCACAGTTGCATTGCAAGTACAGCAGGCATTGAAATACTTAATAAAATATTTTAAATGAACATAATGCTCCTGTAGCTTTTAAATTGCTGCACTGAATACTAACAACTCCCTTCCCCCCATTTTTTTACAATCCATATATCTGGAATACTGTTTTGTAATTGAATGGTCCTACAACCACCCTGATTCAATTAGTGGATTCCACACATACATTTGTAGCTGGAATTGTGCATGCAAGTGAATGTTGTATGGTGCATATATGGTTTACCTCTGAGCCAGCTATAGGGGCACTGGGTTAGTAAATCCTGGTGACCAGTGGTTTACAGGGCAATCCTAAACTGAGTTGTACCTTTCTGTTACCCCAGTTTTTAAATAAAAATGCTGCCTTCAGTTGATGGGGGAATTAGCAAGGCAGCAGAGCTAGTGAGAGATGGGGTAATTAGCTAGGATCTACTACCTATGTATACAAGGATTTTTTTCTTGCGAGAACCCTCAGGAAAGACCCAGACTGTTGCTTAACCGTGTTTTGTTGAAAGAGGAAATAGCACACAAACAGAAATAAATGCACACTGAAAGCAAACACACAAGATGAGAGAAAATAGGTGGGACAGGGAATGAAAGCAGGGATTCAGGGGAAGTATACTTTACCTATCCAGGAGATCAGGAGTCCATGGAGCAGAGGCTGTGAAGGAGGAAAGTGACCCAAACAAAGTTTGGGGGTGCAAGTCTGTAGGCACCCAAGACACGATGCACAGCACTGGAGCTGTGGCTGCCTAGTTATAGCAAAAATGGGACTTCAGGGCATGCTAATTGCGCCTGCCCCTTGAAAACAAACAAACAATGAGATTACCTAAAAGGTAAAACAATGAATGTGGGAATGCTGAATGGAGTTCCCAGGTATGGACAAAGAACAGGAGATGCCTTGGGAGGAGTTCTGGATGTAAAATAAGGCTTGGCTGGGATTCCGATTACTTCCTCAGGTGATTCTGAAGGCTAATGGATTTCTAATTAAACTAATCAAAAAGAAACAATGCTGTTTGGTGACTCTTCTGTTGTTTAGATGTGTAAGATGGAAGCTGTTATTTATTTATTTATTATTTCAATTTGTATCCCACCTTGCCACAGAACTGTCTCAAGGTGGCTAACAACATTAAAAGCACTAAAACAGTAGATACAATGAAATACAGTAAAATATAAATACAATTGTCTAAGCAACTGAACAGTACTAATGATGATGACGGCGGTATGCGATATACAAACAGAGGCAATAACCAGCCAATGTTTCATGCAGGCTGAGATGTATTCCGGCGGTGCACTCGTCAGTGGTGCCAGTGGCCCATTCATCAGTGGCGGCTCCTGATTGAAAGCCTGGTGGAAGAGCTCGGTTTTGCAGGCCTTGTGGAACTGTAAAAGGTCCCGCAGGGCCCTGATGTTATCTGGGAGCTCATTCCACCAGTGTGGAGCTGCCACCGAAAAGGCCCTGGCAGCCAACTTGACGTCTCTTGGGCCAGGAAGAGTCAGGCGATTCTGTGTTCCTGACCTCAGTGTTCTCTGGGGCACATGTGGGGAAAGGTGGTCCCTCAAGTAGGCAGGCCTCTGACCATATAGGGCTTTAAAGGTCAAAACCAGCACCTTGAAATGGATCCGGTAAGCTATCGGCAGCCAGTACAGTGCCTTCAGCACAGACTGGATGTGCTCCCACACAGGGAGACCCATCAACAGCCTGGCTGCCACATTTTGCACTAGCTGCAGCTTCCGGAACTGAGACAAGGGCAGCCCCATGTAGAGAGCATTGCAGTAGTCTAATCTCAAGGTGACCATAGCATGAATCACTGGTACCAGGTTGTTCAGTTTGAGGAAGGGAACCAGCTGCCTAATCAGCCGCAGATGGTAAAAGGCTGCCTTGGCAGTGGCCACTACCTGGGCCTCTATTGTTAAGGTGGCATCCAGGAGCACTCCCAAACTCCTAGCCCTTGGCGCTGGCACCAATGGCGCCCCATTGAAGGTCGGGAGTGGGATCCCTACCCCCCCTGTCCGCTCTGACTCAGGCACAGGACCTCCGTCTTCACTGGATTCAATTTCAATCAACTCAGTCTAAGCCAGCCCGCCATGACCCAGAGTGCCCGCTTCAGGTCATCTGGGGTAGAGTTGGACCAACTGCCCAACAGCAGATATAGCTGGGTGTCATCTGTGTATTGAAGGCACCCTAGCCTATGCCTCTGGGCAATCTGGGCAAGGGGGTGCATGTAGATGTTGAATAGCATCGGGGACAGTACCGCCCCTTGAGGAACCCCACAGGCCAGCAGGTACCTCTGGGATGTCTGCTCCCCTAATGCCACCCTCTGTCCCCGACCTTGGGGAAAGGCGACAAGCCACTGCAAGGCAAGCCCCTGGATCCCAGTGTCGGCGAGGCAGTGGATCAGTAGCTGATGGTCGACAGTGTCAAATGCTGCCGACAGATCTAACAGCAACAGCATTGCCATACTGCCTCGATCCAGATGCCTCTGGAGGTTGTCTGTGAGGGCGACCAGTGCTGTCTCCATCGCATGATCTGGCTGGAAGCCGGACTGAAATGGGTCTAGCATGGAAGTGTCATCCATAAAGCTCTGCAACTGAATCACCACTGCTCTCTCAAGTAATTTGCCCAAATAGGGCAAATTGGAGACCAGCTGATAGTTGGCCAATCCAGCCAGGTCCAGAGATGGTTTTTTTGAGAAGGCAGCCCATCACTTCCTTGAGTGCCCCCAGGAACAGTCCCTCAGCGAAGGACTTGTTGATAATATCCCTGAGGGAACCTCGTAACCCCTCACGGCCACCTTTTATAAGCCATGAAGGGCACGGGTTAAGGCTGCACGTGGTTGGGCGTACCGTTGAGAGCAATTTGTTGACTTCCCCAGGACTGAGTGGACTGAAATATTCCAGAATAGAACCAGTAGACGTACATGGAGCCTCGAGTTTGCTCACTGTCTCAACTGTGGCAGGGAGATTGCAGAGGAGCAGCAGGACTTTATCTGCAAAATAGTTCGTGAAAGCCTCACAGCCAATATCCAGTTCCCTAGCATTTGGTCTGCCCTGCGGCAGCTCTGTTAGCGACTGAATAGTTTTAAATAATTCTGCTGTGCGTGAGCTAGCAGACGCAATCGTAGCCATGTAGAATTGTCTCTTTGTAGCTTTGATTGCCACCTCATACGATCTCATAAACGTCCTATAAGATACTCTTGTTGCTTCATCGTAGGTGTGCCGCCACCGTCTGTCTAATTGTCTAAGCCCTCATTTCATCAGCCAGAGCTCCTTGGTAAACCAGGGAGCCCGCTTAGAGCAAGGGCACAGAGGGCGTTGGGGAGTGACCTCGTCGATGGCTGCCGAGAGCCGACTGTGCCAGTCCTCAACAGGCTCCTCTAATGAGCCACCAGGGGGCACAGGATCCCACAGAGCCATCTGAAGCCACTGAGGGTCCATTTGGCTCCGTGGGCGAGCCAAAATACTCTCGCCGCCCAAACAGGGTCGGGGTGACACATTCACCTGGGCCTTCAGGGCAAGGTGGTCCGACCATGGCACTGCCGAAACAGTGATCCGGTCTACTGTAACCCCCGTTGCGAAGACCAAGTCAAGCATATGCCTGGCCCAATGAGTGGGGGCCATTACAAATTGGGTGAGTCCTAGCGCCACCATGGACGACACCAGGTCCATCGCCAGTATAGAGGCCGCATTGTTGGCACTGAAGTCGCCCAAGACTATCAGCCTAGGGTACGCCAATTCCCAGCCCGAAACCACCTCAACCAGAGATGGTAGGCTGTTGGTTGGTGAGTTACGCAGATGGTACACCAGCCAAATAGCCAAACTCTCCCCAGCTTCCCACACAAGGCAGGAAATGTGGGTAGGAAAAAGGGAGGGGAGCTTGATAGGATTAGCAATCCAGGTTGAATGCTGTTAGTTCTGGGGTGAGGCAGGTCCATTGTTCGGCGTATGCATACGTCAGAGTGGAAGGAGAGGCTGCAGCTGGGTCAGACCAAGATCTCACACCATCCAGGGTTGCTGCCTAGGCATAATTCTGAGGTCTGCCTGTCTAGGATCCATCTTGTTTATACTTAGTTCAAATCTGCCTGGCATATGAACTCCTGGGGTGCTGTAAAATGGGGGTGTTCTCCTCTATATTGCCTCTCAATAAAGGGGGGGGTGTCTGCCTGCTTACACTTCCAAGTTAATGTGTCATAACTGTGCTTAGGATCATGTTAGTGTCCTTACTCTTATCCCCTCCAGGGGATAACAGTAAAATGCTTAGCCCTAGAAAGAATAAAAAATGGAATTTATTAATTTGGTTGGAGGCTGAACAGACCCTAAAATAACTCGTTTTTTTTTTTTTTTAATTGGACTTTCCTTAACACCAGCTCCGAAGGGGGGGGGATCTACACGTAGTTATTTCCCTTGGCAGTACTGGAATAGAACGGCAGCAGACACCAGACAGAACATATAATTTTGTCATTTTCACCCTATAAGCCAATTTCAGTTTCCCTCTTAAAGCCACTGAGGGTTTAACTATCAAGTTTTACAAACTGATCAGTTTTACAAAGAAAAGAAAAGAAAAGAAAAGAAAAGAAAAGAAAAGAAAAGAAAAGAAAAGAAAAGGTTGTGTGTGGAAGGCAGGGGTAATAAAACTGTACAGGGCAATTGACCTCATTAAGGGTGTGGATTATATTGAATATGAAGTTGTAGAAGACTGATAAAAAGGAATCATTACAATTTCCTAAACCCCAATTATACCCCAAGAAGAAAACGAAGCAATTCACTCTAATGGTCAGTGCTTTTTCAAAAAAGTCTGAAATGCCACTCTCATTCTTAAATTTGGGTCCACTGATCCCCCCTCCTTATGGAGTTTCCTTTTAAACAGTTAAGTTAGGCTCATAATGCCACCTGGTGGACACACACAGCATATATACTAAGCAATATTTCCTTGATGTTAAACCTGGGTGATATGAGATAGAATGCAATAAACAAAGCTGAAGTATTTTATTAATAATTTATTGTCAGTAAGAAAGACTGGCTAATGATAGATTTCAGTAAAAACCTTTACAAGACCGTTGCATCACAAATATACAGACACTATAAAAACTGTGCCAAGGTGGTTTTGGTTCTAAACAGGTACGTGAGTGGGCCCCCAAAGTACTTTTCGGTTAAGGAAAAGTGTATATTGTTCCAAGTACGGAAAGCTATGTAAGACACTGCCATGTATTTTTTGCCCAGAAAATTATCAGATAACTTTTACAACTGGAAATTATGTACACTTAGAAATGATTACACTGAAATCTATAAATGAAATGTCAAACGTCTGTGTGATCGTACAAATTAAAATACAGTGAATTCCTGAATGCAATAAAACCCAAGGTGTGCTTGGTTTAATGGCACACTAAACACTGATAGAAACAGTGGAAAACAAATCTGCAAAGTATCTACAAAATCTAGTTAAAACTATTGAAATCAAAACTGTACATAACATTTACAAAAAGAGATAAGAAAAAAATGATTTTTTTGGAACTATATAAATACATTTATCATGCTAAAATGAGGAAGTGGTACGTGTTTTGCTTCATTTCTTTAACATAGACAATGTAAGTACAAAAAAGGAAACACACACACAATTTCAGGAATGGCACAGCCAATGGGAGACCTGTAATTGGTTAAATTTGCAGGCGGTCAAGAAATGGGGAAAATTGGTTAATACTCTGAAATGAGCTGCATGATCCAGTGCAGCCATGCCAGTCTTAGCTCACCGAAACAGAAGCGCTTGAGCATTGCCGCGAAGAAGGGGGGAAAAAATAAGCTCTCCAAGATTGCTCTAGAATCCTTTTTTTTTTTTTTTTTTAGTTCATTAACATCCAGGCACTTTTTGTTGAGGAAGGTTGTCAGACTTCTGTGTGTTGCTGAGGCTCGAGTGGAGGAATGACCACGTCTTCAAAATGTCCGTCGTCCCCACTCTCATAGTCACTCATCATCACCTCAGACTCCATTTCACAGCATGCTGACACATCAGAGCATGAAGCCGTGGAAGCATACACAGACATGGACATGTTGTCTAGGGGGATTGCTTCAAAGTCTCTATTGTACCCTACAGTGTATGGGGCATAGGGTTCTCTGTAACTACTGGAGACTCCATTGGTTATGTTCTGAGGTTCCAACCGGTCTGAAGGATAGTGATGGGGCAGGTACTGGTTGAGATTGAACCTCTGCCTGCTCCTCGCAGAGGACTCCAAGCTACCTACAGCAGACATGTCCCTGGGTTGCTGCATTGAGTCAAACTGATCACTGTACTCCGGGGGTAGTGGTGGAAGGTCATCAGGTGCTGGGAAGTCATCTGGTGGAGGTGGAAAGTCACTTTCGATGTCGTAGCCTCCAGGGTAGTAGTCTGCATCAATGGAGTTTGGATCTGTATAGAGGGGTGCTGGCTCTTCCACCACCTCGTAAGTTGGGTACTCCTGTATGCCAGGAAGTTGGACACTTGGCATCCAGTCGGAGGTATCCCAGTGATACGCTGCAGAGTGAAGATAAAAAAGAAAAAAAATGAAGAAAACAAGTTTCAATATCTTATTGTCGACACATTCTCAATACTGAAAACAACAACAACACCACACAGAGGCCAAGAACAACACAACTACCAGGGATGAGGGGATATCCAATCTTGTCCCCGAGGTTAACAAAGACATTCAGTGTTGCAACCGCAAGTTCAACGTGCCATGCAGTAGAGAATTTGTTTACCATCCACACCTGGGATAGCTATATTTTCAACATACCTCACTCTAAAGTGAGAGAAACTGCAGTTCACCTAAAGAACGGGCTGGCAGAAAACCCTTCTTTCCATGGAAGAAATATCTCTTAAGAATCTCTCCTGTGTCACCCTAAAGGGCTGGTGACTGATGACTAGTATCACTGACACAGCTTGCCCTTTTACCTGACCGTAGCTACTTATAACCTTTCTTTTCCTAATGTCCCACATATCCATCCAAATCAATCCCATGTATACCTGGAAGCAAGCCCCTTGAAGTTTGAAAAGTTACAACAGGACTGCAGCCTTACTCCACTGAAATGAATGGCACTTAATATATACTTGATTAACTTGGTCCCATTGATTTTAATGGGACTAAAGAACAACTAATTTCCCCTGGATTGGAACTAGTAAATATGTAGTCCTCCAACTGGTAAGGTACCCTGCACATTTACCAATTTACTATAAAAGTCACTAATGCCTTTAATTACTGCCCATCAGCTCAACAGTTAATTTTTATAACACAATCCTGCAAAAAAAGACAATTGAACATTTTGTGATTAAAAAGGACCATTAGTAAAAACCATTTCAGCATTCAAAAGTGAGAAACAGCTCCCACAACATTAAGCTACTCATGCACAAATAGCAGAATTATGTTGTATTGTTGAACACGGTATACAATCGTTGCACTGATAAAAAGAACAAACACTAGTTTTCATGGATAAAACATCACCACATTGCAAGCTTCTTAATTACTGCAAACAGACTGAAATAAGGGGGATTGTCTAGTGAACAGGCTGAAATTACTGCATATACCACACGAGGAACAAACATGTGAGGGCAAGTTAGTGTGGAGGGCAAATATTAACAGACATTTAAGTGAGCATCAATGAACAACTGCATGCAGAAGTCACCTCTTGAATTGCTCAGGTCAGGAACAGCAAAAGATTCTTTTGGTGGCAAAGTGAAGAAAAAGGGAAGAAAAGATGCATCGTTAGGAATCCAAACCATTCAAAACCAACCTAAAAGCCTAGAAACAGTAATAACTGAGACAGCAGCAATGATGGACACACAAATACGCCCCTGCTTTCTCCGCTTTCAACTGGGAGAAACTGGTTTGAATTTACACTGGTGCAACCAAATGCTGTGAGCAATATACAGAGGAGAGGAGAATATTTTATTTCCCAGCTGATTGGATTAAACAGCTTTAAAGCGGAAGAGTGAAATCCAAAGAGCTATGTAAGACATGCCAAAGGGCTTGGGAATATCCACTAAGACTTACTTTTTTCTTTGAACAACAGACCTACATATGCTGTATTTCAAACTGCTTTTGACAGTCCCTTCATCTTAAAAGTGGGGGAGGTCTACATGAACCCCCTTGTTTGCATGAAATTAATTGTGTGGTTCTTTGGGTCCTGCTAGAATGTAATTCCTGGAAAACGACATAGCCCACAAAACTTCTATGGACACAACATGGTCCAAATGTTATGCACAGAGGAAAACATGCTTTTAGAAAAGGCTTGTGATCCAGCATGGTTTAGTGCATATATTTATTTTGTAGCATTGTGGCAAATTCTGGAATTACCTATCTGTTGCTTTTTTTAAAAAAAGGAAAATCTTAAAGCAATATGGAGTAAAGAAACAATATACTTTGAAGACTGTTTGTCTGTTGCACGTCTATGATTGTTTTGTTATAGGAGTACACACAGATCTCTTGACAGCATTTAAGATGGCTTTTCAAAGAATAAATGCATTGACAACAACAGCTGTCTTTACAGGCATTAATTCCCCCTTCTGTGGTAGCCCCAAATGCCCCCTATGCTGCTACTGGGGATGTGGGATACCACCCAGCAATAGCTTGGGAGGAAATCTGTCTCCTGTGGTAGCAAGGAATCAGTGAAGATGTTTGCTTTGCACCCAAGGAAATTCTATACAGGAGCCAAGCCACTATTGTTGGGTAAAGTTTCCATGAAATTAATCCTTCCCTCATGTGTTATGCTGGAATTGTGTTGTTCCAACAACTGTGTTAGAAGGTTTGCTTTTAGGACACCAGCTCTCTTTTCATCTGGGATCTTGGTCTCATTTCAAGTATGGTTCAAAGGTAGAGTATTTGATGAATTTCTATCAGCTTACGTGCATGTGTGTAAAATGCTGTCAAGCTGCTACTGACTTGTGGCAACCCCGCCAAGGGACTTTCAAGGCAAGTGAGTAGCAGAGGTGGTTTGCCATCACCTTCCTCTGCAGAGTTTTCTCTGGTGGTTTCCCTTCCAAGCACTGACCCTGCTTAGCTTCCAAAATTTAATGAGATTGGTCTATATCATGCCACTTTCCCTCCCTTTATAACATCTGAAAAAAAACCCAACAACCACCCCTAACTCTATAGATTATGTTACAGAGTATGGATTCACTCCTGCGCTCTGCTGTATACAAAGTGTACATACATGGAAGGCCAATATTTTCATTGTCCCTTTCTTGACATACCAGATAGAGTGAAATAACAATGAAGTCATAAATCTTGATAGACAATAATTGGGTTTACAATGTGAAGGTTTTATTCAAGCCTGACCCTCTGGTGGAATAATGAACTTTTCCCAAAGAGCAGTTGAGACAACTTTTTTTTAAGAGAAACTGGTTGTGGCATCATCATCATCATAATTCTTATTATTACTAGATACTGTGTCTCTATACAGCCCCGAAGGTACTTCTGCTCTTCCGCTCAACTTCTACTGGTCTTTCCCAGCCCCAAAAGATGTCCACCTAGCTTTAGCCAGAGTCAGAGCCTTCTTGGCTCTGGCACTGGCCTGGTGGAACACTCTCCCTAGTGAGATCCAGGGCCTGTGGGACTAAACACAGTTCCACAAGGCCTGTAAAATGGAGATGTTCCACCAGGCCCTGTGGCCGAGGCAGTAACAAACAACAGCTCCCCTGCTTTGCTCTGCTCTGTTCAGTTTAGCTCTCTCTAGCAGCATTTCATTCCATCATGACTGCTTTGCTCACCTGCTTCCCTTGCATAGTTCAGATCTGCAGCTATATATTCAATTCAGCACACTGTCTTATGACGCCTCTTAAGGTTTTTATATAGTAATATTGTTTGCAACTGTTTTATGGCTATATTCTATTTTAAATTTTGTATGTTGTAATGCGCCCTGAGCCTGATGCGTGGGAGAGGACGGGCTAGAAGCTCAACAAAACAAATAAATAAATAATCTGTGTGTAGAACAGTTGGGAGTTCCTAAGATTGCCTGGCAGCCACAAGTTCTAGCTCTTTAGCATTATGCACCACTAGGTTGCAAGCTAGACTTGTTTTTTTAAGGCAAGAGACATTTCAGAGGTGGTTTGCCATTGCCTGCCTCTGTGTCATGACCCTGGTATTCCTTGGAGGTTGCCCTTCCAAAATACAAGCCAGGGTTGATCCTGCTTAGCTTCTGAGATCTGACAGGATCGGGCTTGCCTGGGCAGGGCTGGTATGTGGCTGCTTACTTAACATAAAGAGTCTCAAAGCAGCTTAAAATCGCCTTCGCTTCCTTTCTCCACAACACTCAACTTGTGAGGCAAGGTAGGGTTGAGAGAGGCAGGTAGGGCTGAGAGAACTGTGACTGGCCCAAGGTCACCTGTCAGGCTTCAAGAGGAGGAGTGGGTTCTATAAATTAGAGCCTGTTGCTCTGTACTGCTTGCACTACCACCCACTCACAATCAATTGAAATACCCAGGGAAATAAGGAGGACTGGGCTTTCTACAAGGCTGAGATAATTGTTAAATCGTTAAATTAAGGAGTTACCCCAGAGTCAGCAGCTATCTGTTCCACCCACTAATACAGACACAGATGTTCCAAGAATGTAACACCCAGAAGCTGATTCAAGGAGGTTGTTTCAAACTGGATGGATGAAGCAGCTTCTGCAGTGCATAAGCAGGATGAAAAGATATTGTGCGACTTTTGAGAGGGTGGTATTAGAAGACCCTCTGGAGGAGGACTAAATCTGCCTGGCATTTTGAATGAACGGTATTTTCTTTTTAATTAGCTTCATTTTAGAGTGCAATTCTGAACAGTTACACCCCTCTAAGCCCACCCATTTCAACAGACTTAGAAGGGTGCAGTTCTACTTAGGATTGTGGTGTTAGACACTCATAGCAATGCTGAGAGCTGGTGGCTCCATTGCACAGAAGAAGTGCCTCTTAATGGATATGCGCCATCTCAGACAAGTAAGGTATTCTCTCTGCAGGTTCATCTTCGTGGCATTTTTTTGGGCTACCAGATGAGTCCTTTTGGGAGTTGGATGACAGCTCCCATGTATCCCATGTCTGTTGTGATCTGGAACTATGAAGCAGATTACTTCTCTTCATATACGGTGAAACTGAGGTTGAGTCAGGATGGCTTACACAAAGCCAACCACTGCACAATGGATCTGGAGCAAGAAAAACCCCTCACGACCCTCTGGTGTGTGAAGCTCAATAACATGAACAAGAGTTCCACAAGGGAACAAGCTGTGCTCTTGAGCAGCGATGCTCATTCATTTCAATGGAATCTGTGCAAGGCATGCTGCCAGGGACCTGTGCTCAATGCTAGTATTAACCTGAATGTTAAGATTTTGGTCACACATGCATGTAGAGGAAATCTTTGGAAATCAAGCCAGATGGAAATATATTTGATCTTTATATTTGTTCGTGTTTGTGAATTTAAGAGGCACGCTACTCATCTGTCAACCTTCTAGTAACAAAGCAAACATTCTTACGTTACCTCTAATTTATATTTATTTATTACCAAAAGACAAATGCATGCAATGTTTTGTCAAGGAAATAAATAATAGTGAAAACATATGTAATATATACCTTCTTTTCCCACCGAGTCAACAACTGCATTGACAAGGTGTATTACAGTCACTAGGGAAGCTTGTAAAAAATATGGGAGGAGCAAATTAAAAAAACAGAAACCTATGATTAGCAGCAGTTCCAAATAGCACACAAAAATCAAGCAAACAAAAATTATAATATTGCTTAACCCCCCCCCCCGCTAACAATTATATACAGAGTAGTATCTTACACATTTGAATTGCTAACATTCTTTATGGCCATGTCCTCTATTAGCAGTGGTAACTAGACTGGTACCAGTGATAGTGTTTTGACTGCACAGAAGTATTCAAAATCTCTGTCTCTCTGCTGACTGTAGACCTCAAAAACACCTACAAAAATGTAGTTCTACAGGGATGGTTTCCAAATGTCACTGAGACTGCAAAGATGAACATACATACAGAGCTGATCCAACAACAAAGCCTTCTTCCTACTGTACTCCTGGGGCCTGGGAACAGATTCTTGAATGCGAAACACATGCATAATCTTTCAGTTGTGAATGACACACATGTATTTCAATGGTTGCTTTTCTCTTAAAGATACACAGAAGATGGGAGCTAATCCTTTTCTGATTACTGCTTCTCTGAATATTATTGAGAAAAGCATTGATTTAAAGGGGCATTCACTATTCACAGCTGAGACACTGTACATGCATTTTAATTTTTATGATATAAAGTGAAGTGTGACTCCACTCTCAGTGAAAAGCTGCATTGATTATCTTTAGGGCTATTGATAAAAGAAATGAATTTTAAAGGACTGCAGGTGGTAAATTAAAATATGTTAAGTCCAGATGTCCTGTTTTAGTTCTGAAAACAGAAAGTTTTATAAAACCTATGACTCCAAAAAGCAGCTGCTGTCTATCACCTGTTTGCCTAAGGACCTACTCCTCTCAGTCATGGGCTGAGATGCTGGAATGCATGGAATGTTCACAAACATTCTAATTTCTGAAAAGGTTAACCCAAAGAATGCTGACAAAAATGCAACTTCTATGAGGCCCCATTTGGCTGGGGAAAGGCTCACCAGAGACCAGGAGATCTGTTGGCAGAATGAATGGAAGATCTAAATAGCTTGGGTAAAGATGTTATGGAACAAACTAGCCAAAAGAAGGAAAATAGCAGGAATGAGAAGAAAGCTGAGAAGCAGGTTTGTGGGAAAAGGAAGCAGGGGAACCAAAGGACAAAACAGGGAGATAATATGCAAAGTTGAAGGAAGGAGAGGCTAAAGACAAAGCAAATAAAATTTCATGCACAGCCCAGTGATAAGAAATGCTGCTTATTAGTAGTGGGAGATAGGAAAGTGAGCAGACAGGTAACGCAGCTGGAGAGCCAGGAGAAACAAAAGCAGCGGAATTATTTGGAATAATCAGCCAAATTGTCTCTTGCAGTTCTCTAGTGAAAACCAATAAGTTACATTTGGTTGGATCCTGTGAAAAACCTCCACTGATAGAGGGAATTTCCATTAGCAGTGTGGGACTTCTTTGCCTTTCCTCTTCTGCTGCAGCCAAAGCACCCCAGAAACACTCCTCTGGGGGCTCAGGTGACCAGCAGGCAGGGGTGTAGCCAGGAATTTGTAGGTGGGGGGGTCACCGAGGGGGATGACATCACTTATGATGTGCTCAATGAGTCGGAGCTACAAATGGGGCAGCGCCCCCTTAGGAGGGGTGTGGCCCTGAAATCACAGAATCATAGACTTGAAAGGCACCTCCAGGGTATCTAGTCCAACCCCCTGCACAATGCAGGAAATCCACATATACTTCCCCACCATAGCTACGCACCTGCCACCAGGAGGCGGGAGTTAGGGATCTGCTGCATGAGGGAAGGATCAGTGACGCCCCCTGGAAATTTTCCACTGGATCTGTCCCTACGTGTTTATAGCTGAATAACACATTCTACCATAACTATCAGTTTTGACATTTACCATTTGCATTCCTTTCTTTCCACAAGACATCACAATAAGTTTTCTGGAACCTGGAACTGGCCACAGTGAAAACGATGATATATATATGTTGCTACAATAGTAAAGGTAAGAATGGTTGGGAATGCTACTTCTTTTGTGGTGATCCTGCCATGAATTATAAAACCACTAACACACGTATATATATACACACACACACACACACACAACTTCATTTAAAGTGCCGGTAATTGTAAAATTTACTTTTTATTAAGTAATAAAAGGAAGTTTTAAGTTGAGGCCATAAAGAAGTCAGTGCACTGAAATTAGTGGACAGGACATCCTGGCTGAATATGAATAGATTACTATGCATTTGGAAATTGTGGCCAATTATTTTCCTGAATTTCAGCCCTCTGGAAAACATAAATAAAAGCAGAAAAATATATTTAAAAGACGGTTCTACACTAATTTAAATAAAACTCTAACAGAATCGAATTAATGAACAGAGAGAAAGCGACTTCACTGAGTGTTTTGGATGAGTCAAGGCCTGATCAGAATTGTTTCCCTTTTACTGATTGCAGTTTACAGAATCAGAAACCTTATTCTGCAATGTTCTTCATGCACAGAGTTCCAACACAGATCTGCTCATCACGGCATAAGGCAGATAGTGGCTCAGTAACTGGACAAGTCCTGTTAGACCAACTTCCTTCATTACTAATATAGTCAGACTTACAAGCAAGCCCCCTCATACTCTGCTTTCACTCAGTACTGCTCTAATCCATATTGGAGCTGAGGCAGCAGTAAGGGAAAAAAAGGAAACAAGTGAAGCTGTAATCCAGTTTCAGACATTTTCAAACCTTACTTCATGACAAACCCCTAATATTTATAACCCGATTACAAATATTTTACAAAGATGTCTACATATCTATATCTATATATTCTGAATGCAATTAACTTCACATGAAATGTTAAACATTAACAATAACTGGTTTATATGCTGGTACAGAGCCAGCCCACGAAATCTGCAGACTGTACTGTACATTTGCATAGAAATGTCAACTGATATTCAAAATTTCAACACGAGGCACGCAGGCGGGGACACAGCGCAATGCTAAAGGGTGTCCTGTGTTTACCTACCATTGTCATCACATGATTCGGACTGGAATGAGCTAAGAGACTGAACTTCAGACATGCTTTCTCTAGTGCTGTAAGGCTGAGAGACCTTTTCTTCCAAGGGCTTCTTTGAAAGGCAGGAATCAAGGTCTACCACTTTAGCTATAAGAAAGAAGAACCACAAGTAAAAAAAATGAAGGTGATACTTGGAAGTAAAAACTTCCCCTTAACACTATAACGGAAGCTTCATAGGATGACATTGACTTCCGTGGAATAATTTAACTCTGATTAGGATTACGGTGTTAGTTGAACCAGCCAAATTATTTCTGAGTTGTCACCAGGCAAAAGAAATATCATGCTATTTGATGTTTGGCTGGAAGTGTAAATGACTGCTGATGGCACCTAATTTGCATCTTGCCATTTTCATTACCCACTTCAAAGCAAAGATCACTGTCAAAGTACACTGAATCCCAAAAAGGAAGAGATGGCTTACTGTCATAATCAAAGTCCCAGCTGGGCTTCTGTATGGAGTCACTGTCTGATGGAGAGTTAGATGGCGGCGGTGGCGGCAAATTAGGGGCTACACTACAGACAGCCACTGCTTTCCTATGGCCATGTACAGTATCTGGATTGAAAGTACTGAACTCTGGATGCTCTGGAATAGTGGATCCCTCAAAAGAGTTCCTGTCCAGATTGTTCCTTGAATCACTTGGAATGCTTGGAGTATATGAAATGGGACGAACAGGCACCTGGGGTGGAATGTCAGAATAAATGTTCTTATTCAGTTTTGAATCAAAGTACGGCCTTTGTAAGAAAGGTGTTGTTGTTCCCAGATGTTTGTCTTCAGGTTCTGGCTGGTTTTTCTTCTTTCTTCTCCTGATTACTTGGCGACAGACAACAAAAAACCCAACCAGTATGAAGACTCCTACTATGAAAACGATAATTCCAATGACTTCTGCCAAACCAATGTTCCAAGAGGTTGAAACATATTTATTAAGGATGTCAGCACAATGTTTTCCTCCAAATCCATGGCTACAATTACAGTGAAATGCACCGTGGGTGTTCTCACAGAGGGCACCGTTCTGGCAGGGGTTTTCTATGCATTCATCAACATCAGTCTGACACCTGGAGTAAACAGAAAATCAGTGGTATAGTGACTATTGATGGCATTTTATTAATATTTTGCATTTACAAATGTGCTCTGACAAATACAAAGAATGGCGGAATATTGTAACAAGACTGTAAATATCGTTGGATCCAGCCAGCATTTCCATTCAATCTCACTCAACTCCCCTCCCTACGACAGCCCCCATCCCATGTGGCTTTTGTCCATGCAGTGCCCACAGTCTTTAGTACTGTGTTTTCAGTGGTCAAAGGGAACCTCACTACCTGTTCTTTGCCAAAGGAAACGCTGGTTGTATCCAACCCATAATTTGCTGATGGTAAATACAGGATGAGGTATTTTTGCCTGTAATCTGGAGTTTCAAGTGACTGTCATATCTGGGTGGACTCCTGTGCTCTGTTAGGGGCTGATCCCTCTTTTCTTCACATAATCCATATAAAACAAATCACTGCTATTCCTATTTTTACAGACAGCAAATAGAGGCTGGGATTCAGTTGCAGTGATTCACAAAACATATGCTAGATCCCAGACCTGGGTCATGATTCTCTTGCAGGTGGGTCACAAAGTAATGAGGAAGAACAGAGTGAGCCAAAAGAAGATAGGCTTGATGGTGAATGTAGTTTTACCTCTGCACAAAGTACAAAACAGCCATGCCATACAGGTGGTCACTTAATGGTATATAATTAAAAATATTAACCATGAATAATTAAATATAAGCTTGTCCAGGATATACTGACCTGAGATACCCACATTTTATATTGGGGAGGGAAAGTAGCATGGCTATTTTGCAAATGAGCCCCTAAAATAAATTTAAAAGTGGCTCTTATTTCATAAAGTTTGAGAACCACTGAAGTACAAACAACAGCAAATCTTTCCCACTACTAGTTATGAGGTATTTTTTCCTGGTGGCTCTTTGCTTTCCACAGTTGCTGAGGGGAGCTCACTACGCCATGAAAAAACAGTGAAGGTAACACCTCACACGTAGTGCAGACATGGCTGACAGAGTACTCTACCCTGGACAACAGTGGCTCAGAAATTCAGAACATTTCCAAGCCTTCAGAATTCAAGAAGCTGGCTTCCTGCTTCTTGAGAGGACTTCTTTTAAAGAAACCAATAATAAAACTGGGGGGGGGATGCGAATTGGTGGAAAAGCAAAAGAAAGAAGACAAATACATGGGGGGAAAAAACCCCTCCTGTGAATGGTTATTTCAAATTATCTGCTGAAATGTTGCTCAGTTGAACACTGTCACATCAAAGCTACCCTGTTAGTTCTTGTTTCAAAATGCTACTTAAATGAAAGGCTTATATTCCAGTGAGTCTATGTTCTTCTTTCTGGATAACTACAAATGTTGAAAAATGAAAGCAAGGCCTTAAAACAGGTCCCCCCTCCCCCTTTTTTTTGCTTCCTACTGTGTTCCTTGCTGGTTATGACTCCAGTTGCAAAAACAGTAAAGACAATAAATAAATATACTATATTCCATTATAACAATATGATAGATGATTTAATAGTTTGGTATCATGCAATGAAGGCTGGTATAATCTGGTGAAATAGCTTGGGATAATCCACAAACATCTGTAACGCATTTCAAACAGTGAAGCCTTAACTGATCTGTTTACAGGCGAGAATGGCCTTTGCTCAGCAATGGAAAATGGAGAAGGTGCCAGATATACATGACTGGTTGAGAAAACTGCTATTCTTAGCGGAAATGGACAAAATGACTAAGAAGTTACATGGACAAATGGCAGAACAGTATACAAAAGATTGGGAAGAACTGAAACTGTATCTAGAAACTGAATATAGAATGAAGGGGGAAATATATAACTTGGATACATATGGTTATTGAACGAGAAGTGAAAGGAATTTTGAATTGTATTATACTGTTATTTGAGAATATGTTGCAATGGTAGAGGTTTTATATAATGTGTTACCTGGTTTGTCAATGCATATAAGTTTAAATTTGATTACCGTCTAACATATATTTTTGTTTGTTATTAGCAGTGTTGGAAGCCTATTAGGGGGTGGGGGGAAGGGTTGGGAACTTTCTTTTTCTGAAATTGTATTGGTACCGTTATTGAAAATGTTGATTGTTTTTTTCCAATAAAAAAATTCTGTTTTAGAAAAAAAACTGATCTGTTTACCAAAGAGGCACTACAAAAACGACACATGCTTTTAAAAAGTGCAGGTTGAATTCCACACCAGCTTCTTCTCACAGACCTCTTTTATTTTAGCAAAATAAAGCACAAGTCCAGTGGCACCTTAAAGACTAATACCATTTAGTCCAGCTGGATTCAAGTCCAGCAGCACTTTAGAGACCAACAAGATTTTCAGGTCAAAGCCAAAGCTCCTTTCCATTGGTACCTGATGAAGGGAGTGTTAACTCAAGAAGAAGAAGAAAAGGAGGAGGAGGCATAACTGAAACTAAATGGTGCTTATACTATAGATCATTAATGAGATTGCCCTTCACTCGGAGTCTGAGAGCGGCTTACAAACTCCTTTCCCTTCCCCTCCGCACAACAGACATCCTGTGAGGTAGGTGGGGCTGAGAGAGCTCTGAAAGAAACTGCTCTTTTTCAAGGACAGCTCTGACAGAACAATGGCTTGCCCAAGGTCATCCAGCAGCTGCAAGTGGAGGAGTGGGGAATCAAACCTGGTTCTCCTAGATTAGAGTCCGCACACTTAACCACTACACCAAACTGGCTCATACCCCCCAGATCTTGTTGGTCTCCAAAGTGCTACAGGACACAAATCTAGATGTTCTACTGCAGACCAATAAGGCTGCCCTCAGAAACAAGCGTTCAGTCCAGTATGAGCTTTTGCTATTCACAACTCACAGCTTCAGACAATCTGATTGGTTTTGCTTCAATAGACCTAAAACAGCTATCCCACTGGAACGATTCCGTCCACCTTTTGAAAAACGTTATGAGTACAAAATGACCAACCTTTCTCCATGAAAACCCACTTCACATTCGCAAACAGGCCCATCTAAACTATCAATACACTTGCCACTATTTTTGCATGGGTTGTCTTTGCAATACGGACCGATCTGACACCTGGAAAAGAAAAAGATCTCATTAATGATCTATAGTATAAGCACCATTTAGTTTCAGTTATGCCCTTTGATACAATCAAGTTCTACTTGTGTCCTGTATCTCTAAACATGCTCAGTGACTCATAGGATCAGGCTCCTGGGCTGAAACAGTAGCAGAGGACATTATGGGCATACCACACATCAGTCTGGGGAAATCTGGCTTTGACACTAAAAAGTGCACAGCCAGCTAACTAAGAAGTATCTGCACATGATAGGTGTGCTGGCCAACACAAACCTACCTCCATTTGTTGCCTGCCCTTTATGTTGTCATGTGAACACTTAAACCATTTTTTGACATCCACTTCACAAACTAATATCTTAATCAGTTCAACAAATGCAGGAGCCAAAAAGAACAGTCACAGAAGAAATATTCTGAAAACAAAACATGCGCTGGAAAAGATGACTGTAGATGAAAATCTGTCTTAACGGTAAGCGAGGAAGCCATACCTTTGACCTGTGTACAGTCCTCTGCACTGACAGATGAAGTCACTGTTAACAGGGATGCAGGTGCCACCATAAAGACAAGGGTTGGAAGTACATGGGTTGACGCTGACATCACAGTGTGCACCCATAAATGAAATTGGACACTTACAATCATAACCTACAATGAAAACACAACAAAATAAAACGATTCCCCATCTTTTAGAGCTTGGAAAGGATGGTCTACGATGTTTTCCTTCAACCTAACCCTAACAAAAGACTAACATACTATATCCTGGTTATCCAGTAACACAGCACAAAAACACTCATGGGTGACCAAGAAGCATTTGAAAGGGACCAGATTAACCCCCCCCCATCTTTGTCAAAGGCAGCAAACAGTGAAACTGTTGCAACTTCAAGTTGCAATAAGGTCGGCCTATGATGTACATAGCAAACAGATTCCTGAAATCAGTTAATAGTAACAGTAGCCATTTCAGCAACTACCATATTCCCATACTTCAAAGAACAAATCTTGCTTATTTATTTAATTTCTCCCCTGCTTTCCTTTAGGGTTGAAACAGATAGTTTACAGCGTTTAAAATAGCAGATATAACAGGAAGGGCCTTTTCAGTGGCAGATCCAGTTGTATGGAACACTATCCCAGTAGAAACCTGCTGGCCAGACACTTTCCACTTTTCCCCAGACAACTGTGAAAATGTATCTTAATATGTTTAGCAAGTGTCTAATTGACTGATCTCTTTATTTTTATGCATTGGTTTTAATGCATATTACTACTACTACTACTACTACTTCGGCTCCTAGCCCACAAAATATAATTTTAACCAATAAAAACATATAAACAATTTAGAATTCAATAATTTACACTACACTAGTAGTGCACTATTGATGATGCCAATAATACATCTGCTTTCAGGCTCCCTGTGTGTACAGGTAGATGTAACTAAAGCTGGGAGGGGGCAGGCAGATGAGAGCAGTGCCAGATGGAACCAATGTTGGTGAAGCAACGTAGAGAAAGGGGAGGCCAATACAATTTGGAAACAATCAAAGGAGCACCTTCATTTTACAAGCCCTGCAGAACTGCTTTAAGTCCCACAGGGCCTGGATCTCACTTGGGAGACTGTTCCACCAGGCTGGGGCCATAATGCTCTTTGGAGGACATATTGGGAGAGGCAGTCCTGAAGGTATGATGGTCCCAGACTGTGAAGAGCTTTACTGGTTAAAGCCAATACCTTGAATCTGACCTGGTATTCAATTGGAAGCCAGTGCAGCTGGAGGAGCACTGGTTGTATGTGTGCTCTCAAGTGTCCCCGTAAGGACACGCACCACCATGTTTTGGACCAGCTGAAGCTCCCAGATCAGTCTCAAGGGAAGCCCAGAGTAAAGCAAGTTACAGTAGACCAACCTGGAGGTGACCATTGCATGGTTAGGTCATGGGGGGAGAGGTAGGGAGCCAGATGCCTGACCTGGTGAAGATGGTAAAATGCCGAACTGGCAACATTTGTAACTTGGGTCTGCATCCCAAGTCACACCGAAGCTCTTCACTGTTGGTGCTGGTGTCAGCAGTGCCCCATCAAGAGCTGGGAGTTAGATCCCCATTCCCCCCTCCCCAAGCCCAGGCTCAGGACCACCATCTTCACTGGATTATGCTTCAGCCAGTTCTGTGTTAACCACTCAGCCATGGCCTCCATACCCTTAGCCAAAATATCTGGGGTAGAATCCAGTTGGTCATCCATCATATTGATGGCAACCCAGTCCAAAACTCCGGACCAGCTGAGTGATGGGGGCACATACAGATGTTAAATAACACAGGGGAGAGAACTGCCCCTTGCAGGACGCCGCATACCAAAGTATAACACAGTGGAACTCTCTCCCCAAGCACCATCCTCTGTCCCCAACTGTGAAGAAATTTATGTATTATATTACTATCTTACAATATGCTAATATAGATTAATATAACTTTAGCTGTTTTTAAGGCTTTGTAAACATTTGCAAAAATTCATGCCTGAGAGATGCCCATACAAGCACCCAGTTATGAAAGATCTCACTAAGGGACTACAGATTTGTGATATAAAAAGACTTTATGATGAAACGCAGTCTGAACATCTGCAGAAAATATGTTTAATATGCAGATTAAGTATGCTGGAGCTCAACTCCACAGCTTCTGACAGCAGCAGGTTCCTTTCACATGTACAACACAAAGTTTTTCAATTATTTTCAAGGAACACGTGTGCGATGCAACCCACAGAAATTTAGGATACACTTTAGCTACATTGAAATGAACCAATTCAACATGTAAGAGCAAGTTTGCATGGAGACAAATAAACAAGAAGACTGTAACCCTGCCCATTGAATAGTAGGTGAGATCAAGTGGCCACCCTAGTATCATTATTACCTGCATTTAGTATTACAACAGTGTTTATTATGCAACATGAAATAAGCAGTTTGAAGAAGAACAAAACTCACCTCCACTGAGCAGTGGACTACAAATGCCCCCATTCTGGCATGGGCTGCTCGAACAATCTCCCGTGGTAGCCAGTAAACATCCAGGAGACACATCCACAGATTCTTCCATGTGAGCATAACCCCGTGGCTTGCTGTTTAGGGGCAACTCTTGGCCATTAAGTACAATGGAATCCATGCAGCCTCTGAAGCCATTGCTAACCTGTGGGCTCCTTCCATGCCTTGTGCCCTGCTGCCGAATGTGGCCACCAAAGAACACATAGTTGTCTAAGTTCAATGTCCTTAAAGTACCAGGAGCTATACCAGATGCGGTGTGTACCCTGTCTAAGATCAGCTTGGCATAGTTTCCGTCAACTTCAAGAGACACTGAATGCCACTGGCCGTCATTGATTTGAATGCTCTGCACAGACACAATTCCATGACCGCTTCCACAGTCAAATTTATACTGCAGCCTTCCATGGTGGATCTAAGCATAAAAGAAAAAGCTATTAATGAACATGTTACTGGCTCTCTTAGCAGCAGTATCACTGTGCAATGTTATCCTAGATTGCCTCCGAGCAAGTGAATGGTGCTGCGAAGCAACTTGCGGGGGATGAGTGACATACAGATACAACAGACAGACAGAGAAGTCAGAAACATAGCTATCATCCAACCCTCAAAACCTATCACACATGTGAAGAAAAGCCTCTAGCTATATTACACAGAGACAATCCATGTGTTTTTAAAGACACTCATGACTATCCTTGATGCATATGAGCTCTTTGACTTAATCATATGTCTTGGCATCATTCCTTCATCCAGTAGGCTATGTGACTTCAGGAATACTTTGTAAATGTTCAAGAAGCCAGGGAACTTGCCTCAGAGAAAATGGACGAGGCTTTAAACATATATTTTCAACCTCCATTATGCCTGGTCATGTTTCTCGTCTGGAATTTTCATTCATTTTCTCCCCCTGATAGCTTTTGTACAGTATTTCACAACTGTAATAACCTTGGGCAGATTTGTCTCTAAACAGTTAGTCATTAAAAAGGGACAAGTACAGCCTTAATATGCTAAACCGTGCCATGTATTTTACTAAATATTTATTGTAGTTTACCTGCTCAACACTGGCTGTCCTTGTTATGTTTCAGTTTTAACCATTCCATACTGACTGGAATTAAACCAAACATTTTAAAACCACCAATGTTTTACACCAAACATTAAATTTGGAAACCAAAACCAGAAAGCTCTTTCCCACATAATTAAAAGGGTTATGAGTATCAGAAGTGACAAACCTCTAAAATACTATAATCTGTTCCTCTGGCATACATAACAACTGCATGGGCAGAATATGTTCGGAGCCTCATGGTAAGCTTCATTTCTTCCTTGTTTTCATTTTCCATGAGGCGATACTTAACATAGCTGCTTCCAGTAAAAGTCAGTGATGGGCCCACTGATGCTGTATTAAAAAAGAAAAAGGAAGCCATGGTTCAAAGCTGGACTTCTCTGTGAGATGGCTGAAGTCTTTACTAAAGGATATTAAGAGATAAATTCTGACCAGGACACTGGGCCGTACTGCTTCCATGACACAGGCAACTGTATGTCCCTTCGAGAGGATCTGCTATACATTCTGTATCTTCAGGGCATGGGTTTCCTTCACATGCACTGCTCAAAATGGGGCATCTACCTTCTGAAAAACAGAGAGCAGAGCTTTATTTTTACCCTCCTCTTTTCAAATGCGAGAGTTTTTAAAATCAGGGATGTGAAAAGCTGAGGCCTTAATTTTCTTCAGGAACAACAGGTGAAAAAGCAAGATAACTGAGTTAAGTGGGTGACAAGGAAAGAGGCGAGGCAGCAAGAAATCATGAGGGATATGGAATTTCTAAACTACTATAATTTCAGCTCCTGCTAGGAGAATTGCTCACAGGACGTTCTGTTCCTGTTTTCTTCCCAACATGGTTACTGCCATTTCATCTTCCCTCACTATATCCACACATACATTTTAACTGTTTTCATAAGCCTTAAAAGCCAGTAATCTGGATTTTGAAGGTCATGCAATTTTACAACACCCCTAGAATGCTCTTCTTTTAAGGCTGTGTTAAAGATTTCTTGTGGCAGAAATGCTGGCTGTGAAGTCTCATCAGAAGATTAACAGTGTTATGTCAGTAAAAAAGAAAAAGAAAAAAGGACATTCGAAGTGTTTACCAGCAGAATCCTAAGCAGTGTTCCCTCTAGGCTGAGTTAGTGTGAGCTAGATCACAGTTTTTTAGCCTCCGGTGCACACATTTTTGTTTTAGCTCAGGAAGGATGGCTCCAGAGCAAACTAATTTAGGCAGTAGCCAAATTGCTCGCTCGCAACTTTAATGCCAGCAACTCACAAAGTAGAATTTTTGCTCACAAAACAACACAGTTAAGGGGAGGCACTGATCCTAAGCAGTCTAAATACACCGAAATCACTTGATTTAGAAGGGTGTAACTCTCTTTAGGACTGCAAGTATAACGGATGTAGCAGTTAGCTAGTAGCCAATTCAGTCCTGGTCACGTTATCTTTAACTCATGAACTCTTGATGCTTAATAATAATAATTAAGTGCCATCAAATCACAAGTGACTCATGATGACCCCTCAAGGGTCAAGGCAAGAGATGAGCAGAGGTGATTTTGCCATTGCCTGCCTCTGCAAAGCAACCCTGGACTTCCTTGATTGTCTCCCATCGACGTCCTAACCATGCCCCACCCTGCTTAGCTCCCAAGCTCTGACGAGCTCAGGGTCGTCTGGACTATTCAGTCTGCTTACCACTGGGTTTTAACATAACAAGAGGAAATGAAGTTGATCTCTGTGTTTAGCACACATTAGGATTGGCACAGCAATTAATTGTCTGATCGAATAGTATAAATTGTCCATTTAACTAACTGCCCATTATTTGATCCAGTCAAATACTGTCAAATATTCCATGAGGCCTGCTTAGCACAACCAGCCTCCAAAAACTGACTCCTTTTTGTAGTTGCTGTGAGTTTGCTTTACTGCAGTTGTCATTTCTTTTCTTTTTACAAGATGTGTAATTGTCGACCGTCTCTAGCATTGCAAGATAAAAAGCAAAGAGGAGAAATGCATTTATTATTGTCGAAAGTTATAATAACTCACTGGCTTTTCAAAGTAAATTTTGCTGTTACATGGATAACAGCACTCACCACAACTGCTAATTATTAAAGTATCTTTTTGCTGTTCCAATAAAGTGAATGTTTAAAAAAATACTTGACTGCTATTTAACCGATACACTGGCCAAATATTTTTTCACTGGTCAAATGACTAACCCTAATGCATGTCGTACTTATACATTTAGCTATTCAATTCTCTTTGGCAGTTCAAGACTGTACACCACTCATTTTCCATCACACGGTGTGCCTTTTTTCTTTACCTTTGCAAAGACAAAGTGGGGTTCTCCGATGATGCGGGGTGACAAAACTCAGCCTGGCTGTGCTGTGGGTGGACATGGCATTCTCATCCACTGTCACTTTTTCTTCACAAAACTTCCAAGGACATTCGAGGCCCAGACACAACTTGTGGAAAACATTTAGTATTCGGACGCCTAAGATCTCCTCAAGGTCAGCCACAGAGGAGTTTATCTTGTGGAGCAGGGCCCTGGTTGGGTACTGAGCACTTCCTGACTTTTCAACAAGCAGCAAGACATCCAGGTTGGATGGAGGATCCGAGGGTTGCAAGCTGATTATCTGTATGTCATTCCTTCTGACCCCCAAGATGCTCCGTAAAGCTCTTTGGAAATTGCGCCAGTAGTCACCAATGAATTCCTCTGGGGCAAGATTGGCAAACCGGATAGCTATGCTGTGGTTCAGTAACTCCTGCGTGATCTGTCTGATATGCACTGTAATGACCGCAGAGGTTGTAAACTTCCCATCTGTAACAGTAACATTCAGGAAGTACTGCCCAATGTCTAACCTTTTGTGAGCTATCAGCTTGCCGCCTGTGCTGGAGACAGAGAAAGAGGACTCCATCTTGGGATCCAAACTGTACGTTAAAGTGTCATACACATCTTGGTCAGTGGCATGCACTTTTCCAATGACACCACCAGAATATTCCTCCCCAAAGGCTGTGATGAAGATTTCTAAGGGCAGAATGGCAGGAGGATGGATGCTTTCCTCAATGACTCTGATGTCAACATACGTCAAGGATGACAACTGAGGTCTTCCATTATCAGCCACCTAAAGAGAAACCAACAATGAGTTTCTACTCAATTTTATCAGCTTTTAACTTGAAGCACAGCATAACTATGTACATACATAGTTATTACAGAGGTAAAGGGCTAATGAAAGTCTTGTACACCGACATACGACTTGACAGAAAGATTACTAGGGTACAGCACAGTGCTGTCATTTTGAAATATTCAGTGCAGTTTTTGTTTCCAAACTGTGTTAATGCAATCCAGAGCCTGTGTTTGTGAGGATCTCTCACTTTGGCTCCCACTTCCGAAGAGATTCTATGGCACACTGAGCTTAGCAAGCATACAAAGAGCTTTCCATTTGTTATACATGAAACGGGGAAACGTTCACTTGCATGTGGACACACGCACCAATCAGCTGCACTTCTGTGCTCCGTCTCAAATACTATGTATGGGTGTGAGGGTCTCAGAAGTACCCATGGAATAACCATTTCTGAAAGACCTCTCCCCCTTCATTGCAGGAAGCAAATTTTCCTTGTGCATGTGGATTGGGCTCCATAAAAATGAATGAGAGCAGGAATGCGGTGTCTGTAAAGGAGCTCACACTGACAGATTAGAACAACCATCTCTTCCAAGGCATCAAAATCCTGTATTAGAGCAATGGGCTAACAAAACCACTTATGAAAAATGGACGTGGGTACGTGTGGCACAAATTGTTGCTTGCTGGCCATCCTATGACAAATTATTGAAAAATGGGTACCATTTCACAATCAAAACAGATTGTGAGAAACATTTTTGTATCCACCTAGAAACATTTCTGGATTTCCAGTAATTCAGAAAGTTCTGCAGTGCCCTGAAAACTCAATACAACAGTGCACTAGCCAATTCCAAACAGCAGATGGTGCTCACAGTACTTTCTCTTGTTTAAAATTCAAATAAAGCCATTCTTTAACAGCACACACATGAGTCACACACAAAACTATCCAATGAGTATATTTCTTGATATACTTAAAAGTAATCCAGTTACAATTTTCCAAGCGTATTACCAAATGCTCCATCAAAAACAACAGTAATCTATTTTGGGAACAGTCAGAAATTCTCTCTACTCCATTCTACCACAGCTCAGTTTAAACAGGGCGAGGTTTTCTGGCCCTGGTTCCATTGCTTGGAATTCTTCATCTTCGTGACATACAGCCAATTTCACTAGCGAGAGCCAGTCTGAATGTTCAACCAGCTCCTAATGTAAATGGTATAGCCTGGGATCAAAGCAACTTTTCTTGTTTGCAGAAAAGAATTTGCAATATCACATGTTTTTATTGCTCAGATGTTAAATTGCTCACACAGAGAGATCACTAGCAAAAACAATTTTCTGAACCAGACAGCTACTTATTGATCATGAAAATGGATACTTAATGTTTGCTTCAACCCTCTCTCTAGAGCAATGCTGGAAGGGCTATAGTTTTTTTTATGTCAATATAGTCACTGTCTACTCCAAAATGGTGCAATTTATTTATTTTCCTTCCTTCCTTCCTTCCTTCCTTCCTTCCTTCCTTCCTTCCTTCCTTCCTTCCTTCCTTCCTTCCTTCCTTCCTTCCTTCCTTCCTTCCTTCCTTCCTTCTCCCCTGTGGCGATCTAAAGCAGCTGACACTATTCTCCTTTTCTCTGTTTTATTTACACAATTAACCCTGTGAGTTAGGCTATGCTGAGAGTGTGTGACTGGCCCAAAGTCATTCAGGAAGCTTCCGTGGCAGAGCGGGGAATTGAACCTGGGTCTCCCAGATTCTAGTCCAGCTCTTCAACCAGTACAACATGCAATATACATATATCGAAACAACAGCACATACATTTTTATGCATGCATGGCAATGGCTGGGGATTTGTTAGTACAATTCTGCCTTGGAAACTGAAGGATGGTGCCCAGGAGAAAGGTCTCCTATCAGTTCTCAAGGAATTTCCTGACCAATCACAAGCAGGGAAATGTACCAGGTGGTTGACATGACTGATCCTATGCAAGACCTCCTGCTTGCAAGTTCTCAATAGACTTCTCAGCTTTTGAGGAAGAAACAGGGATGACTGCAGCTAGAGTGTCACAATGAAGCCAGGTGACTGTGGGCTAGAGTTACCAGCGACAGCAGCAAAGGAAACTATTTATCTGCCACCAAGGCACAGCAATGTTAAGCAGAGCTTGATCATTAATTACTACCTGCATAATTGTACTGATTATTGAACCTGTTGTTATGATTTTCTGTGCAGCCGCACGTTCTTAGAATGCCTGTGATCCCCCCCCCTTTATTATTGCTTAGTTATATTTGTTTTGCACCACTGTTAAGTCGCATTAGGGAATCCTCTTGGACCTACACAGGCAGAGTTTAAATAAATATCACAGCATTCCATACCTTAATTTGAAGCAAATAATGATCCTTCACTTTGCGTTTTAGCTGAATGGCGGTTGTAAGGATTCCTTGCTGGTTAATCTCAAAAGCGTTATCTTCATTTCCACTCACAAGGGTGAACAGGAAAGGTGGCCCATTGTGGGATGAATCCTTGTCTGCTACTAACAGCTGTTGGATGTTAAATCCAACAGGCTTATTTTCCTATAAAAAAGCAAGAGAAGGGGATGTAAAAGCAGATATTGTAAAAGGATTTTTTTTTAAAAAGATACTCCGTTTAATCACAGACCTATAATTGGAATGAGCTAGGGCTGGTTTTCGTGTTGCTGCTGTCACAGGGAGGTTATTTTAAGCCTCAACATGTGGCTGCTGTTATCGCTTGGAAAGCTGGCGCTCGGAATGCTTCATATATGAAGCAATTTCATCCATATAGAACTCTCTCAATTCTCTAAAATGACTGCACTGCCATCTTGAGAGCTGCCCTTCACATAAACAGCATGCTATAGTACAACAGACTATAAAGAGTTAATGAAAATGGCCACCATGTGACATCTGTAATACGAACTGACCCTTGTGTTTGAGATGAAATTGGTTAACATTGCTGTCAAAATTTTAAATTTAGAGTATAAATCTTCGGGAAGAAAATGTTGTTTCTTAACATGGCCACAATTCAAGGCACTCAAAATTCTGAAAATTTCTTCACTGCCAAAAAAGTGCTGTAGAAATGTCTCCAAATTTTTAAAGAAAAAAAAAAGCTGATGTATTTCTGAGACCTGGAAACATGGGCAAGTTCTGTGTATGGAATACAGTCATTAGTATTAGTCATTCTTTCCAAAGATTTTATACAAAATCTGCAATGTTTTTAACTCTGTTTGGGAATTCTTTGTGGAAAACTGTGATAAAACTTTGAAATGTATGTCTGTGCTACCTTCTGGAGCACAGTCAATGTTTTCAGCATCAAGAACATGAAGAAGAAGAAGAAGAAGAGATTGGATTTATACCCCACCCTTCACTTGGAGTCTCAGAGTAGCTTACAAACTTCTTTCCCTTCCCCTCCCCACAACAGACACCCTGTGAGGTAGGTGGGGCTGAAAGAGCTCTTTCAAGAACTGCTCGTGAGAGAACTGCTCGCGAGAGAACAGCTCTGAGAGAACCATGGCTTGCCCAAGGTCATCCAGCAGCTGTAAGTGGAGGAGTAGGAAATCAAACCCAATTCTCCCAGATTAGAGTCCACACACTTAACCACTACACCAAACTGGCTGAGAGGAAAAAAACACCAGAATCAAGTTTTATTGGGAATTATGTTTTACCACACTTCTCTTCTGTAATATTCTTCAAAATACCTAGACATTATTATCTTATACTTTTATTTTATGTCACGGAGGAATGGGATCTGTCATTTGGATCCTGACTACCATTAGTGGGAGGCAGGTATTTTTGCTGAATTCGCCTTCCTCCAGCAGTTCCTTCCAACCCTGAGAAACTAAATTCTGAGGTTGTGAAATTAATTCTCTGATGAACAACTGTGCAGGTCAGGGGCTGCAATCTGGAACAGGAGAAACTGCCTTTTCTGCTTGGTGAAAGGAGAAGTGCGTGATCTCACCCCTTTTTGCACTCCCACACCTCCGATGGCTAATAGCCCAAATGGATCCTGGGTTGGAAGGGACGGCAGGGCAGCGGGAAATGCAACAAAGTCTACATTCCTTCCACTAGCAGTAGCAAGGATTCAATCTCACATCTCAATCAACCTCCTGAAATATTGCAAAGCCCATGAAGTATACTCAGGAGAAATGTGGTGCTTTCAACTCAAGCCAAACATTTTTTGAAGTTATATCTTAGTATCATCAAAGTGCATCAAAATTATACTAAAATACATTGTGAAGCATTTTTGATGGTGTATCTTAATGTATATAATCCTGATGCAATTTGGTAGCTTTTTACAGTGTACACTCACAAAGTGTACACTTTGTAAAGCTAGTAATCTAGTGAGTCTACACTGGGTTTCTAGAATGAGTGATTATAAAAAATGCTTTTAACAGTCAAGGTGACAAATCACAGCGGTGAGAAACTATCACAGGCTATAGTGTAAGATATACATAGGCTATTACACAGAAATGGATGATTTACTTCACTGACACTATGTAACTCTTTGTTGTGATTTCTCTAAGATGTTGCTAAAGTAGCTGAGACACTAAGCTGTTCCATAAATTGAGCGATGTCACAACTTCCTTGCGAATGAATCAGTTAACCTCTAAATACCACTGCCAGGAGGCAACATCAGGGGAAGCCCGCAGCCTCTATGCCCTGTTGTTGGCCCTCCAGAGTAACTTGATGGCTACTGTGTAAGACAGGATGCTGGACTAGATGAACCACTGGTCTGATGCAGCACGGCTCTTCTTATGTTCTTAAATCTCTGTCATCTGGTTAAAGGAGAACAAAACTCACTATCTTCCTTTCTTTGTCTAGTTCGTACTTTTGAGAAGTCACCCTCTCATGCCCCGGGCTATCATGCTACTAATCTTGCTACCAATTAAGCTACGGTGAAATCAAAGCTTCTGATACCACTCCTATAATTCAAAATAGCCACCACTCTTAAAGAAGACAGACTGATATCTTCTAATAGTATACAAAGAATACTGTTGTCTAAATGGTTATAATGGAAGTAAACAAACATCCCAAAGACAGGCTGTTATCTTCACAGATTTTGGTACAAAAGGCCATGCAGAGGAAGCAATGGCGGTCTTTACCACTGCTTATTACTAGCTAACTTTTGCTTTCCAGGGAACCAGCCTTACTGAATCAGCAAGCTGCTCTTCCTAATGTATTTCATGTAATTAATTGCATCTGCAGATTATCATCTACAAAAACACAGACCGAGATAAAAATATTAACATTTTTAAACAACAGAGGACTTCAGCATCAATGACTGTAGCATTGAGTGTCATTCTGGTACACCTGTTTTTTGACTGAGGCATTACAGACCTCCCTCCTCCGCTGATATTCCCACTGCTTGTTTTGACAGCAGGTCACTAGCAGTATATGAGCCAAATGAGAGTCAGTCGTCTCAGCACAGAAGCCATCAAATACTGACGTGCAATGTATAAATTACCTGAATGATAATACTGTAATTGCCCTTTGAGAACACAGGTGGGTTGTCATTTACATCAGATACATCAATATTGACGGTAGTTACATTGACTCTGGGAGGATTCCCATTGTCTGATGCTTGAACTGTCAGAGTGTAACCTGAGAACTTAAGAGGAAAACAAGACACACACGAACATATGTATAAGTTATGGAAAGAAACAGGTTGCATTTTCTGTGCAAACAGTACTAGAAGCCACTTATTCTCTCAAATGAAGGCATTTTGTGTGGAAACTTGTATATCTACAAGGCAACACAAGAAGACAGATAGAGCTGGGTGGTTTTCAACATATGCTTTTCAAATTTAGAGGCCTGGCTGGATCCAAAGCTGTCATCTAGAAGAGAAGCATTTCTGCTCATGAAAGGGCAAGAGCCCACTGAGCCATATCAAGGCACCCAGGGAGGCTGCTGCGAAAAGGCAAACACAAGAATGACTTGTTCCACAAACGCAGCTCCACTCATGCTTGTTTGCATTTTACCTACAGTTCACTGTGATGCCCAAACTGGCAAAAGATGGCTAGCACCTTGACTACAGACTATTTATTGAAATTATGGTTTGAAGTCATCTTGGAAATTATGACTCTGGTTAGGCACTAGCCATAATTTGCCAATTTGGATATCATAGGAAACAACGGTTAGAGGAAAGAAGGAAGTGGAGGAAAGAACCTGCATGTGATGAGGGGAGGGAGGGAGGGAGGAGCCCATGGCACATTCCTGAGCCTCCAACCATGGTCTGGAGAACTGGGTTTGCTGCTGGGGCAGAATTGCTACTGGTGTTATCCAGTCTGATCAGGCACTATGCCCACAGGCAGCACAAACTGGCTAATTTAATGTGCATCTGGGACTGTACAGTGTGCACAGAGATATAGTGCAGGGGTGTCTAACATAAGGCCCAGAGCACAGAACTGGCCCATCCAGGGCTCTTATGCAGCCTGCAAGCAACTGGTGCAAGGGACGGAACAAAAGACCACTTGGGGAGGGGAGTGGGTGGAGCCGCTCCAATTGTGGCTTCAGCACGGTGGAACAACCTTGTCTACAGCAGTCAAGCAGTGCGGTAGCATCGGCCCAGTCCTGCACCACTGGGTCTCCAGTCCGCCCATGTGGGTTTTCCTCTACACCCTCTCCCAGCCCATGGAGCCTTGTAGTGAGGATACATCAACTTGGAGCTTACCAGGTCCTGTCCTTTATACAGTTTATATCTCTAATACATTTTATGGCATACATGGCCCGGCCCAACAAAGTGACATTTATGTCAGATCTGGCCCTTGTAACAAGTGAGTTCGACGCCTCTGCTATAGTGGATGGTCTCTGAATGCTTGAATCATTTCTACAAACAAAGTCTCTCTTGTTGAAATGAAATAATGATTTATGTGGCAGTACTACTTGGAAGGCTGTGCTCAAAATCTCTAAATGCAGACGCTTACCTTCTCTCTGTCAAGAGGTTTAGCCACCTTGACTTCACCTAAGGTAAGGTCAATTGTGAAAGGGCTCCCTTGGTTGCCATCTATAATCGAGTAATGAATGCGGTTGTTTGAAGGCCCATCAGCATCAGCTGCCATCACCTACAAGACATCCAGTTTTAGATGGATCACATTACAGTCTTCAAGGAATGAATACAAATAGCTGAACTGATTTCCTGTTCACCTCCCTGAAAATGCATTCACATTGCACAATGGATTACAACTGTCCCTAAAATACTTCAGAATTTTCACTGCTCTCATAGCTTCACCTTTAATACTTGTTTAGAAGAAGCAAAACAACTTCTACCCTGTATTTCACTTTTAAAAGCACAGCTGCTACTTTTCCAAACAAGAAAATATTAGTGCATCAAAATAAGAGGAGAGAAGAGGCAAATGGAAGTACATACTGTGATCACTGATTGTTCAACCTCCGCATCTTCACTGATTACTGCTGTATAAGTGTCTTGACTGAATATTGGAGTGTTGTCATTGATATCTGTTACATTTATATTCACTGTTACAACATCACTCAAGGAAGGTGACCCTCCATCTGTAGCTTCTACTGTCAAATAATACTCAGGGGAACTCTCATAATCAAGACTTCCAATAACAAAAATAGCACCTGCAAGGGGAAAAAAAATCACATGCAAAAGCATTTTTCTATTACAGCAAAAAATGATGTGTCACGACAACTGCAACTTGCAAGTTATTTAACAAATAATTTCAGGAACAGTCTCCAAGATTCCTACTGTACTATTAGTATGTATTAACACAACATTGTGTTTCTTTGCCTTGTGGAGGTAGTTCCATGCAAAACAGAAGAAAATTCTTCACGGGGAAGCAGAGACATACTTTGCTCAGTTTTTGTATACCATCAATTTACTGGAATATGTCTCCTTATCATGCAAACACACTCTTTTCCACCCATATTTCCCATTCTTAATATTTCCCCTGGAAGGCTGAATATAGTATCACTCCAAGGACATACAGATGCAACCTTTAAAGAAAGTTTCACATACAAGAAACTGGTCCGGATCAAAAGAAACGAGTTGCACTTCAGTTAATAGGACTGGATTTAGTAGTAGCTAACTTGATTTCTATGGCAGTAAGTGAACTTTTTCTGAATCATGGCTAGTAGATCAGATCCCATGGATCTATTATGCTACAGCAGGCACTTCCTTCTGAAACAAGGCGATTTCTCCTGATGCAAGAGGCTCTTCTGCTAAATGCAGCAGATCCACAGGATCCAATCCTATCGTAGATTGCTCTGGGTTAGCATGGGAAGAAGAGTCCTTGGAGGAGGACAACCTGCCCCCAAGCCCCACCTTGGTGGACCCTCCCAGTGAGACAGACTTTCTAATGTCTTCCCAAAGGGACTCTGAGCCAGCACTAGCACTGCCCCCTGAGTCAGCAGGGTCTGGAGGCCCCAGCATGGACCTACCCATGACAGACCCACCACCGTCTCCCAAAGCATCCCTGGAGCAGAGAAGATGAAGGGCTAGGGCTTGCCTGGCTGCCCAAGGCCTCCTCTCTGCTAAAAAAAAAAAAAAATGCTATGAAAGACAGGATCTGAGCCCCAGTACTGTTCATGAGCAGAAGAGCTGGCCCAGGTTGTGAGAAAAAGCTTCACATGGGACCCAGAAATACCTGTAGGGGAATTCCTTAACTGAAGTTGCAGCCAGTGTAGGATCAATTTGCCTACAACCCTGTCGATGATCCTATGAGCTGTCTGCTTTACTTAAGCTCTTGGAATCTACTTTTGCACTGTGCTACTGAATCCTGGACTTGGACTTTGGACTGGAACCCTAGAACTTTTGCTGAGACCTGTTGCGGTGTAGGACTTCCCTCCAACCTGGTGAGCAGGACAAATCCACCGTGTCCAAACTTTCACAATACCTTCTGTATAGTTCCCTTTTTTATGATACAGTGAAAACACACTGGAATACTAGCTATATTACACTTCAGGTAGATCTTCAAAAACGAACAAAGGAAAAGAATTCTTAAAGACAGCTTATCTTATTTTGGACGTGTGTACCTCTTCCTTGAGAACATTGCGCTACTACATAAAGTGAAACTGAGTTCTCAGCTCTGGATGGGTAACAAGATAAATTTACTGAAAACAGCAGTTTTTGTAAAATAATGTTTGGAGGTGAAGGTCCCAGCCCCACCCCTGCACTCACAAACCTTGAAGGGAGCCAGATGAAAAAGCAGGAAACAGCATAGTGCAGCTCAGGGACGCATTGCTGGCGTCTCCCAGACTCACAGCTGGATTACAGGAGGGACTTTCCCCAGGGGGAGGAGAGGCTGGCCACAGCGACAGGGAAATTGTGGATGGGTGGCAAAGGGAGATTGGAAACAGGTGTGTCAGCCTCACCCCATGCCAAGGATAAGGCTAGGGGGTGGGTTCAAGGAGAGAGAACAACCCACTGGGAGCAAGGGCTGGCTGTCAGCCAGATCCTTATGGGGGAGGAAGAGTGTGGGAGAGACCCAGAGGGCTAAAGAGAGCAATGGGGAATCTGAGAGCAGGAGAGAGGGACTTGGGTGTCTGCCAACCCCCCTCCTGCATCATCTGAGGCCACTGCCAAGCCCCCAGCATAAAAGTCACGCTCTGAAGGACTGTGCTGCACCTAGCCAGCACCCTGTGGACCCAGGCCCTGACAAATAATTACCAACACTTTTCTTTATATTAATATTAAATTAAATAAATTTTATTTATATGGAATGTGACGTATCAAATGAGTCTAATCTGCTGTTTTAATAGAACACATTATAGAGAGGGGGCACAAAAGAAACCTACATTTGCATTGCAGAAGGCTGCAATTTTGTACACACTTACTGGGAAGCAGACTTCCCCATTAAACACTCATTTCTAAGTAGGCATGCATCAGATTGGACTGTAAATGTATTTTGTCCAGCTTATTAGCACAGTTTGGTTACCTGTTTTGGAATCAATACTGAATTTTCCATGTTCATTTCCACTGACTATTGAATATGTGATTTCAGCATTGGCTTCAATGTCCCGGCTGGCGGCATAAACCTGCAGAACCTCCGTTCCGATCACTGTGTCTTCTGATAAAGTTGCACTGTACTCTTTATACTCAAAAACAGGTGGATTATCATTTATATCCAGAACAGAAACCACAAGAACAGCAGTAGAAGACAGCCTTCGAGGGGAACCTTCATCTTCAGCTTTTACAGTCAGAGAATATACTGCTTGCAACTCCCGATCCAAAGACTTTTCCAACCGAATGATCCCAGATAATTCATCAATAGAAAACTGTCCATCTGCAGAATTTACCAAGGAGTAGTGAATCTTCCGATTTATTCCTGTGTTTTTGAAAAAAACAAACAACCCCCCCACCAATTAAGCAAACATTATGAATGTACATGAACCATATATAAGAAAACTTTATAACACATATTCAGTTATCTGCATAGTGAGATACAGGTTTCTGCCAAAACTGGAATTCTTTCAGCATGCACATGAAAGCTTATACCCATAATTAAATTATGTTGGTCTTAAAGGTGCCACTGGACTCAAACTTTGTTTGTTAGCATACCAAAAAGTCAGCTTATTGTAAGCCAAGTGATTCCTACAACAGAAAAGCTAATGTAGATGTTCTGTTAAGTCATGTAACTGATTTATTTAAAATATTTACAGCCCGCCTTTCCTTGTGGCCCAAGGTGGCTTACAAATCACAGTTAAAACATTACAATGAAAACCAATAGTGTAAAACACCAGAAATGCCTCCCTGAATGTGAAGATCTCATGACAGTGACTGTAGAAATCAATGGTAGGTCATGGATTGGATCCAACCAACCTTTCTACTGCTGAAAAAAGGAGGATGGGGTTCCACTTGACTATAGAAAAGACAATGCTGGAGATCGTGGGACCAGCACTGCAAAAGCCACATGGGATGGGAGCAGTAGTAAGAATGGAAATTGGGTGAGACGGAGCAAAAAAGCTGGCTTGTCCCAGCCCTAAATGTGTAAGAATGAAAAAATCACTCCAAGCAAGAGGAGAAATGAATTCTTCAAGTAGAACTATTATCATTGTGTACAACAAAGTAGATGCATGCTTCTGACTTATGGTGACCCTATGAATTAATGACCTCCAAAACATCCTTTCATTAGCAACCTTGCTCAGGTCTTGCAAACTGAGGGCCATGGCTTCCTTTCTTGAGTCAGTCCATCTCGTGTTGTGTCTTCCTCTTTTCCTCCTGCCTTTAACTCTTCCTAGCATTACTGTCTTTTCCAGTTACTCTTCTCATAATATGACCAAAGTATGACAGCCTCAGTTTGCTCATTTTAGTTCAGGCTTGATTTGATCTAGACCCCACTTATTTGTCTTCTTGGTGGTCCATGGCATCTTTAAAACTCTCCTCCACCACCACATTTCAAATGAATCAACATACTTTCTGTCAGCTTTCTTCATTGTTCAATATTCACATCCACACATAGTAATGAGGAATACTATTGTATGAATTATCCTGATCTTGTCACTAGCAACACATCCTTGCACTTATTAATCTTTTCCAGCTCTTTTATGGATGCCATTTCCAGTCTCAGCCTCCTTCATTTTGTTTCTTGGTTGCAGTCTCCCTTTTATGTGATGATGGAGCCAAGGAATAGAGAATCTTGAACAATTTCAGTTTCTTCACGGTCAACCTTCAAGTTGCTTAATTCCTCAGTAAGTCATTACTTTTATCTTCTTGATATTCAGCTGTAATCCTGCTTTCACCTTCACCAGGAATCGTTTCAAGTCTTCAGAGTTTTCTGCCAGCAATGAGGTGTCATCTGCATTTCTCAAATTGTTAAATGCTCCTTCCATTCATTTTCACTCTACTTTCATCTAAATCAAATCCAGCTTTTCCTATGATATGACCTCTACACTTCTAAAGTAGAACTGAAGGAGCCCCTTCTGTTAATTCAAACTCAGGCGGGGAATAGGTATGTGTGATGAAATATCCAGACTAACATATTAATATAAATTTGCATTACAGGATAATCAAGTTAAAGATTTCTTTTTATTTTGCACAAAATGTACTCACGCAGAACGACTCAGATGCACCACTGTGACTATTCTCTACATTTGCATATTTGAATCAGAGAATGAATCCTGAAAAGTGCTAAAATCTAGGAATGCCCAGCAGTAGTTTGACTTCTTTAAGAAATTAGCACTCATCCAAGACCTATCTGACCGATGAAGCTCTATGTAGCACGACCTGTGGTCTTTTATAAACTATCTCTTTCCCTAGATGTCAGGGGTTTTCAAATGTGCTGCCAACAGGGTACTTTCCATTTGGCTTTGTCAAGGAAATTACACCGCAGAGCATCTCAGAGTATATCCTAAAGCTCTCAGCTTGTATGAGATGCCTAGCAAAAGACTGCTGGGCATTACTGACATCTAAGAGCAGTGCAGAATATTTTCCCACAGTTACACATGTAAAAGAATGATCAGTAGTTGGGGGCTTTCAGAACATTATTTTGCCATTGCTGATGTTCTCTTTATAATACAGTAGATGTGTGTCTAATGATTCTTTGGACATTCACTGTACCTCAGCAAAAAAGTTTCAGTCTTGGTCTCAAAACAGTTTTAGGATTAATTACATGAAGTAAATGCTCCTCATTTCAGGTCAACGTACACTATTCAACATATGTTGTTGAAGGCTTTCATGGTCGGAGCTCACTATTCAACATATTTTGACAATTCATCAGCTGCTGGAAGCAGTCTACACTCGCTGATTTTATCACTTGCTCTTTTGACTGAATTTTTATTAGTATTTGCACAGGAATATATAACACACAAGTAACTTTGAATAGTTGACCTTCATTTTTAAACAACATCTTCTACCCACCCTCCACCACCACAGTTCTTCTGTTCTTTACTCCTGTATTGTGTGTCGGGGGGGGGGAGAGAGGGAGGGAGGGAGGGAGTGTGAGTCAAATATGCAAATGCAGAGAACAGTCACAGTGGTGTACCTGAGTAGTGCCAGTATATTTTGTGCAAGATGTATCTACTACGGATAATACTTCATACTTTTGACCAAGTATGCACTCTGGCTCAGAAAAACCTAGGACACAATATAATTTTAGTCTTTAAGATGTCAACAATGGATTGGAATCAGTGTAGTGTTTTTACAGGCAGAAGGACTTCAGTGGAGCCTAACTTTCTCACCCCCCCTCTGTTTAAGACTGGAATCTTCTCCCCCTCCAGAACTGCTCCTGGGAGATCCTTCCATCCATGGAAACACTATACTGGATTGAAGCCTACACAACAGACTAACCAGCTGTCCCTCAAAGATAGCCAGTATTCCTAAACACAGTCTGAAAATATACACACTTTCATGATCCACTATAGCAATAAGCACAGTTTTTTAACACTGGCCATACCATCAGGTTAAACATTAAGGGCACAGTGAGTGGTGTTACTTGTGGTTGTTCTGCAGATATGGATTTTACTTTCTGTGGAAATTTTGCTTCTTTTCATTTAATGTGAAATCAAACACCTGCATTTGTTGGCTAGGATTTAGCAATTTCATAGACATTTTAATTATGATTTATATTCTGTGTGCAGCAAGCACATTATGAGGATAGGACTGGATAATGGATATCAAAGAAGAAACTCGACAAATAAATGGTTCATTCCAGAGTTCAGGCTGTGCTAGAAATGCTTTTCAATACCTGAATCCGCATCTGTAGCCTGCACTCTGGTCAACAGCGTTTTCACCTCTGTGTTTTCAAATACTGTGATGGAGTATGAATCAGCAGTAAACTCTGGGGCATTATCATTCACATCTTCTATATTCAGAATAATATTAGCATGGCAAGATCTTCCTCCGCCATCTGAAGCTTTGACTGTAAGAGTATAAACTGCTTTCTGTTCTCGGTCAAGCGCTGCCAATGTTTTCAGCTCACCTGTACATGAAACGACAAAGGCAAAGGAAAATGAATGGTTTTAATAACAAGGCCTAAGCATCTCTCGCTGATCTATGTTTTGTTTTGAAGGTAAAACTGCGAGTTGCATTTTTGTTTTGTAATAACTAGACATTAGTGACTACCTTTTAAAGAAGGATTCTTTTCTCCCCCAGTGGCATATTTAACAATGACTGCTGTTGTTTAACAATGGTGCCATGCTTACAGGCTCCTGCTGGGCAAAAATGTCAACGAGTCCCTCTACATCATTTTAAAGGGCATAGGTATTATTCTGCAAGGCAGTAACAAATACAGCAACTTGTCCCTTAAGCAAAACAGGGTTGTTCTCCAACGTGCCAGGAAAGTTCCAAGCAGGCTGCCCTTGGCACTGACTGTCCCATCAACACAACTGGCCTGACTTAACACAGCCAGGATGCCCACAGCTTTCAAAATGTGGCAAACAAAAGACTGGGAGGGGACTGGTGGCAGCAAACTGGGGATGGATAAGGCACAGTAAAGCAGTACAAGGACAATCAATAATAATCAGATCTTTCAATAATCATATGCTAACTGTGCAAATGCAGTTTGTTGAATGTCCAAGTGTGCAGACCACAGCTTGCAGACCTGCTTGCAAACTGAATAATAGAGACTATTGGACATTTCTTTGACAGCTTCCTCCTGTGATCAGACAGGAAGCAACTCCTCCCTTTTCTCTGAAAACTGAAACAAAACAGCATTTCATCCTTTAAGCAAAGAGCCGGTGTTGTATCCCTTGGCAGCCAATTCGTGATTGGCCCAACTCCCCAAGACAGCTGTTTTGTGATGACACCCACCAGCCTTTCTCAAAATTCCCAAAGTGCCCATGGACTGGACAAGCTGGGGACCCTTGCCACACAGCACAATGACAGACCTAAGAAGCAGCAGCAATCAGTAATGAGAATATTGGGAAACCTATTGGGAAATGAATGGTGAAGAAGGAAGGTATGTACACAAGCCTGACAACAAATTATTTCTTAATTTACAACTTGTGCACATTTTTAACTGAATATTCTTAGGTGATGACCAGTACACAAACTTAACCAAAACATGCCCACCGAGCCCCTATAGTAGCACTGTCAATAGCGCTCCTGATTAAGCTAGAAAATCTGCCAGTGTGCAGCTCAATACATTGGCATACCCTGGGGAGAAAAAAAAAATCATGCTCATCCATCCCGCAGCGGCCTTGTAGGAAACAAACATTTCTGAAAGGATGGGTATTATTCCTTATGTGGCTAGAATATGGAAACAGTTCAGAATAAGTTAATTCAGTTTTGTTTCTTTTTAAATGTACAGTAGTTGAAAGGAACTATTCAGGCCCAGTTTGCAAACACTGGCATGAACATCACTTGGTTTCTTTGCATGTGATCTGATACGCTACTCCTTTGAAAAGATTTGTGGCTGATGTTGATGTGTCATGAGCTGAAATTTCTACCTCTGGTTTTGTATCTGCCCATTCTCACCTGCAGGCGGGCATGCAGTACTGCAATTAGCAAATACAGAGCACACACGAATAAACCAGAACTAGGAAATGCAATGCATTTAAAGTTGAACCCAGTTAAAAGGCTTCATTTGGCGAGACTGCATATATTCTCCTTTTATTCTTCAGTCACAAAGCACTTTTTTTACTACCTTAAGGTGCTAACACAAGCTGTGGCCTAAACACAGAAAGTTTAAAGCGGACACCCTGTATAGACTGCTACCTATAAAATCTCTTCTGGGACGAAGTATACAGAATGAAGTGCAACTGCCAAGAGATAACGCTGGTGGGGAACACAGATCTTCTTGTGCAAACTTACAGAAAAATCCTAATGGATCAGAATAAAGGTCTGTTCGAGTCCGACTGGCAATTTTCAATGATGGCCAGAAAGATGATTCCAGGAAACGTACAAGCAGAACCTCATCCCTCCTCTGCTTATCCCCAGACTCTGCAATTTCTGACGAACACATTCTCTGTGCTTTATTTAGTATATATAGTATATTGTATATTGATTAAACTTTGCTTGTTTGAATCTATTTTGACTGCTGTATTCGCAGTTTCTAATTGTTAGCTGTCTTATCATGCTTTGCGGGGAGGGCGGGGTATACATTTGATTATAAATAAATAAATAAATATAAATTATTCTGAGATGTGTCTTTAAAATAACATTGTAACCTGCTTTGACCTTTTTCACAGAGAAAGGTGGGCTAAAACTGCCTTAACATCAATAAATACTCCTGAGTCGAGTCTCCACTGCCAGAAGATATTTCCACCAGCAAAGCAGGACTACCTCACCTCTCCAATCCTGCTGCAGGCCCAAACAATCCGAGACTCTCTGTTCTTGGGGGGACAGAACACCAGGACGAAGGAGGGAGTTGGTAAAAATCACCCCCTTTTTGTCAGCCGAAATGTTCAGGCTGGATCCAATCCATTGGACTGGCCTCCAAAGGTTAGATGGTTGGTAGTTAAGGCAATAGACTTTTCTAGCAGGGCACTCTGACAGTGGAATGCCGCTCTTATATGCACGCACACAACCCCAACTCATTGTTTTTAGTCCCCTACATTTTAATCCATTGTTTTCTCATTCATTTCTAAGCAACATGCTTTCAGTTCACAGCTGACTACACAAACTGATGATCTCAGATGACTATCATCACAGTTTTCAGGACTTCATGAGTACTACCTGTGTCTGGACTGAGTCTAAAGTCTTCTGCTCCAGCACCATGCAGGATGTAAGTGATTTCTGCGTTTGAACGAATATCTGCATCTGTGGCAGAGACTTGCATGATGAGTTTGCCAGGAGGAGAGTCTTCTGAAACAGCCTCTGTGTACAATGTCTAAAAGGGTTGAAGAGTAATATTGAAAGAAAATACAACGTTATAGAATTGGAATATGGAAGGGGGTAAAACAGAATACCTGGGGTGGATGTTAAAAAGATTTTCAAATATGGGACATGCAGCAAAAGCTGCGAAGCACAAAAATAGTCAGTCAAGAGGCAAGAGAACAGCTCTAACTCATGGAAGAAAAACGTCTACAGGTACTGTTGAAAAACAGTTTACAGTACAATCCTAAGAAGAACTGCAACCTTCTTAAGGCCACGAGTTTGGTTCTAGTCAGCATCTGCACTCAATCCCCTTAATTAGGGGATTAGCACAGTTATTCGCTGGCAGGTAAAGGTTTGTTTTTTTTTGGTAGGCTAGTAACTCATGTACATTTATTCACAAGGCTATTTTAAGAAATCTTTTATTTTCTGCGTACCGCTGTCTTAAGTATGGGGAATTTCAGACAGATGATATAATCTGGAAGAGGAACGGTTCCCAAACGGTTTCTGGTCTGGCATTTCAGACAGAACCGTTTTAGAACCGGTTCCCTACCGGAATATATTTGTAATTTCACACAGAATCGCTTCTGTCCCGTTCAGGAAACGGGGCTGAAGCGTTTTACCTGTCAACCACTTCCAAGTAGTCGTCAGTTTCTTCTCCTGGATCCGATACGCTTTTTTCCCGCCTTTTTTCGCCCGCGCAGGCGATCTCTGGCTTTTTTTTTTTTAACGTTCGCTTTAGAGCGCTATAACGCTATAGCGCAATAGCACCATAGCAACCCCATTGGAATGCCTGCAGTGTTGTTTTTATAGCACTATAGCGCTCTAAAGCGAACATTTTTTTTTAAAAAAGGCGTGGCGGGAACCGGCGGGAAAACAAAGCGGTGCAATCTGAATTGCCAAACCGCTTCTGATTCGGCTCTTTTCCGGTCAGGGAAAGCCATGTGTGAAATGGCAGCCCTGTATCGGTTTACTTCAAGACGAATCAGAAACGGCTTCAAACCGACAGAGTCTCGGTAATGTGAAATTCCCTTATGTTTAAGAATGTATATTTTCTTTGTGCTAAAAGTGAAAGCACACTAAAATGCATGCTAATACCTTTTCGCAAACTGGAGCATTGTCATTTGAATCAAGGACTTTCACCTCCACCATGGCTCTTGTTGCAAACATCCCGTCAGTTGCTGTGATGTTTAAGAGATAATTATCTTTCACTTCTCTGTCCAGGGGTTTTCTGACATAGACTTTCCATTCATTCTGTATGTTTTCCACAGCAAACTGTCCTAATGGATCACCTCCTAAACAATTAATAATTTAAAAAAATCATTCATCTGAGGAAGGTGCTATTAGGCTGAAGAGAGAAGGAAAAGAAGTTTGAGAAAGGATTACATCATGGAACTGCATCTTTTGCAAGCAGAAGGGTGTTGCTTGCACGGAGCCCAATGCCCCAGGCTGTATCAACCCTGGCAGAACTGAGTTTACAGATCAAGTTTAGCAAGAAATGGATAATTATATTCTGAAGCTGACATAAGAAATATTCCTGATTCCTGATGGGGCCTCAGAGTTTATTTCTTATACATGTTTTAAAAAAATTATATCCTGCTTTTCTCTCTAATTGGTACCAAAATTGGCTCTTCCACTTTATCTTCACAACATTTCAGTGCTCCACTTCAGCACTTTTGAAACTGTATTAATTATATTGGCATTGTTTTAGATTATTTTATGTTGTTTTTAATTGTATTTATGTATTGATTGTAAGCCGCCCTGAGCCTGCACTGCGGGGAGGGCAGGGTATAAATGGAATAAAATAAATAAATAAACAACTACCTTGCAAGGTAGACAAGGCTGAGAGACTGTGATGGGCCCAGAATCATCTGGCAAACTTCCACAGCAGAACTCAGATGTCCCAGTCCCAGTCAGACACTCTAGTCACTATGTCATGGAGGCTAAAAATGGCTCACGAACTACAGTCTGTGACTAATTTTGGGTGGTTCGTGAATAATGTTCACAAAGTGAACAGCCACCATGAACTTCCACAAATTTTAAGGCAGTTCATGAAGAGCAGAAAACGGGTTTAAATGGTTCAGCCATTGGTTTGTGGTTCAGCCATGAACTGAACTATAACAATGCGGTTCGTGCCCATCCCAAGTGAAAGCTCTCCAGTGACCTTCGTAAGTATTACTTTTAAATGCAGATAGGTGCCAGTAATTAAGTGTTGGTGTATGCATAAAATCAACACTGCAAAATAACACTAAATAATTGGAAATGCCATTTTAAAACTGTATCAAGGTCCTTTAAAAAATAAAATCCACACAATTAATTGTCTTGTAGATTAAGCCAATTATGCCATGTGTCAATAAAATGAGAGATGCTGTCTTATGCCACCAACCACAGAAACCCAGATCAAGTCCCCCCCAATCTTATAACTGGAAATAAAACTTATGTTGTGGCTTGACATCAACAGGCTCTGAATTTTCCTGCCCATATCAGAAGCAGCCAATGGTACAGGTCGAAGGAAAATGTACAGACTGACAATGCCAGCACAAAGGGCTAAGAAGAGCGGCCAAAAGAACTCAACACAGGCCACTGTTTTCGGTGGCAGCCCAACATTTTTGTGGCATGTACCTCCAAACTAAGGCTGAAGGTCCCCATTCCTACTACTTATAATTTGTTTCCTTAAAGACAACAAATATCTTAAGGCACATGTCTGAGTCTCTCAAATAATGGAAAGAGGTAATATAGAAACAATACTATATGACTATTATTTAAAAGAAATCATGACCTAATACACATGCCACCAATATATTTCTAAATATTTACCTGTAATGAAATAGCTGACTTGTCTGTTGGCCTCTTCTGAATCAGCATCGGTAGTACTTAATATAGCAACAACTCCTCCAGTTGGATCATCTTCACTGACCGTGCCTTTGTAAATCTCTGCAGTGAAGCGTGGAGGGTTGTCATTCACATCAGTCACAGAAATGTCAACAACTGCAGTAGAAGACAACTGAATTTTCTCGCCTCGGTCAGATGCAACTACAGTAATTTTGTAGGAATCCTGCTTCTCATGGTCAAGCTCTTTTAAAGTTGTAATCCAGCCTGTCTCCATGTTTATGGCAAAAGTATCTATGATATCAATCTCTTGTGTGGTCTCTAACATATAAGTAACATGCCCATTGATTCCAGAATCCTGATCAACTGCTTTGACTTGTATAACCTTTGTTCCAGCTGGCATATTTTCCACAATGTACGCTTCATATGGATTGGACTCTAAAATGGGTTCATTATCATTTACATCTTTTATCTGAATGCTTATGTCTACTGAAGAGACAATTTTGTAATTTTCACTCATATAATGTGCTAGCACTGAAAACTGGTACCATTTAGTTGTCTCATGATCAAGGCTCTTCTCAAGTTTCAACTTTCCATTTTGCCTGTCTATTACAAAATATCCATCTCTGTTGCTTTCTGGAGTATTCCCTTTAACTAGAGCATATAGCAAGGTCTGAGTATGTTCTGCTCGTATAACATCTATCTCTGTCCCAACAGGAGTATCTTCAGAAAGGGTATAAGAATAAAATGGTTCTGAAAATCTTGGAAGAGGCACTTCAGGGGGGAGTATTCGAACATAGACAGGAACAACAGTCTCCTTTTGTGGGGAGCCACCATCTAGTGCTCTAACAAAAAAAGTGAGGAACTCATTTTCCAAACCAATTAAACTTTCCTTTGTGGTGATTAGTCCAGTCAAAGGATTAATTTCTAAATTCTCTTCAACATTTTCAGAATCTGCTTCAATGGTGTAAGTGATGTCTGCATTGGTGCCCTCATCGGCATCAGAAGCTAAAACCTTAATTACAGATGTACCTTTTGGTACATCAGTTCCAATATTTGCCTCATATTCAGTTGCTCGGAACAAAGGGGCGTTGTCATTAACATCAGTAAGGATTACATTGATGCTGCAGAAAGCCACTTTCCCCCCAGCATCCTTCGCCATTAACCTGATGGAGATTACTTTTTCAGCTGGAGTTTCACGATCAAGCTTTTCTGAAGTAAGTATCTGTCCTCTCTCATTAGTATAAAACCTATCTTTTGCAAAATCATTCACAATATGGTATGTTATGCGGCCATAGTCGCCAGTATCCTTGTCTACTGCTTCAACATGAATCACCAGCGTATTCAATGGAGCATTCTCAGCTAGTTCTACCTCATATTCAGTCTGAGCAAAAATGGGGCTATGTAGATTGGCTCCAATTACAGTTATGAAAACCTGAGCTGAACTTCTGAAGACCCCATCAGAAACAGAGACATTAAGACTGTAAGTAGGCTTCAAAGCCTGTTTGTATAGGTTTGAGAGGGTGATGACACCGGTTTTGCTGTTGATTACAAAATTCATGTGATCGTTGCCTGTTAATATGGAATACTCTAGTTTGCCCGCATCTGAACTGTCTGCATCAGAGGCCTTTACACAAGTTACAAAATGTCCACGGGGAGCCAGTTCACTGAGGCTAGCTTCATAAAGCAGGTGGTTAAATACAGGTGGATTATCATTCAGGTCTGTTATATTGACGGTTACAATAATGTCACTACTCAGTGGAGGCATCCCACTGTCTATTGCTCTTACTAGCAATATGTGTTGCTGAGTCTTTTCATAATCCAAACTCCTTGCTGTCAGAATGAGACCGGTGCTGCTATCAATGTGGAAATAATCATGGCTTTTGCTGCTGTTTTCTATCAAGTGATAGGAAATCCCTCTGTTTGTTCCAGAATCAGCGTCTGTAGCCCTGACATGTACAACAGATGTTCCAATTACAGATGCCTCAGAGAGGGTGGCAGCATAAAATTGCTCTGTAAAGATAGGAGGATTATCATTGATGTCTTCAATTATTATGTCGACAAATACTTCAGCATGGGCCCCCGTCAGAGAATCAGTTGCACGTATTCTCAGCTTGTAGGCAGGGTGGGCCTCAAAATCCAGAGGGGCAAAAATATTGATAACTCCAGTATTGAAGTTGATGGTAAACTGATTGAAAGGGTCACCATCTGTGATGCTGTAAAACACTTTGAGCCCTTCTGGGCTATTTGCTTGCACATGTACAACAGGGCTGTGGATCTGGATATTTTCTGGTATCTCTGCACTGTAGAAAGGTTTTTCAAACACTGGCATGGCTTTATTCACCACAGTGACTGGAACTGTCACTTCAGCAGAAAAACTTGGTTCTCCTTCATCTTTTGCTACTACAGTGAGGAGGTACTCTTTATTGAGTGTATCTGGGTCAAACGGCTTCTTGAGTGAGATTTCACCAGTGGTTCCTATTTGGAAGAGGTCATAGTGTTCTTTGAGGTAATAAAGAACTTCTCCATTTCTACCAAAGTCTTTATCCACAGCAGTGACACGGCGAATAACCTGGCCCACTTCAGAGTCTATTTTAACAGTGGCATAATATGGAAGGTCGACAAAAATAGGGGCATTATCATTTACATCTTCTACAGTGACCTTTACCACAACATGTGCAACTAGAGAAGGCTTATGCTCTGCCGTCACTTCTACCACAACATCAAAAAACTCCTGCAGTTCACGATCAAATGGTATTCCAGTGGTTGAAAGGACACCTGAAGTGTGGCTAATTTTAAACCTGCTGTCTGGATTTAGAATATGATAGAACAAAGGTTCATTTATTTGACTCCCCACAGCAGCAATAACAGCGATTGTTTTTGCTTCTGTGGAATTCTCTTGGACTACAGCACGGTAGGGACTCTGTGTGAACTTCAGCTGGCTTGCTTTGCTCTCTTTCACATTGACTTTTACAGATGTGGTACTTGCAAATCTGCCATCAGAGGCTCTGACTGTCAACTCATATCTGCTTCTTAACTGAGTTGTGTTCTGCACAGTAATCTGCCCAGTCTTGGAATTGATTGAAAATTTTTCTCCAATGTTGCCTTCAGTGATAGAATACATTAGTTGTGAAAAAGCTCTTGAATCGGCATCTGTAGCATTTACAATAGCAACTTTCACCCCTTTATAGGTTGGCACTAACAGGGTGGCCTCATAAAGGTCTTTGGAGAACACTGGAGAACAGTCATTGATGTCAATTACATAAATGGTAACATTTGCTGCATATTCTGCAAATAAGCGTGGCATCCCCATATCGTGTACTTGCACGGAGAAGCGAAATATATTTGTCTCTTCATAGTCCAAGCTCATTACTGTTCGGATAGCACCTGTACTAGAATCAATGGCAAAATACTTGTGAACAGATGGCTCAACAATCTGATAGACAAGCAGAGCATTTGATTCCCTGTCAGCATCTGTAGCTCGTATCACTAAAGGGACATTCTTGTCGGTTAGAACCACACTGTTAATTGAAGCCGATTCACTGATGAGTCCTGTGTATTCCGCTTGCATAAAAGTTGGTGCATTATCGTTCACGTCTTGAAGATGCACCAGTACAGTAGTGTTAGTAGACTGGCCAGCCATGTTGGTTCCCTGAACAGTGAGAGTGTAAAAAGGCAGTGCTTCAAAATCAAGTGTCTTCTGAGAGGTAATGACACCAGAGTTTGGGTTAACAGTGAAGACATCACCCACATTACCGTCTTTTATTTCATAAACTACTGATGACTGACTGTATGCGGTAACCATGCCAACAAAACTGCCAATATTGCTGCTTTCACTGATTTCTGAGGAGTATTCTTTCATTGTGAATTTTGGGGATGCGTTGTCGGAGATTGTGACGGAAATGTGTGCCGATGTTACTTCGCTCATTGGAGGAATCCCTTTATCTGTGGCCTTCACTATCAAAGTATACTCTTCCTGATTGCTAAAGTCCAACTCTTTTGCAGTAGTAATACTGCCTAAGACTGGATGTATATTAAAAGCATTTCCAATATTCCCTGTAAAGAAAAGAAAAAAGTAAGCACAATTAATAACCACAGAGGGTATAATATAGATGTTTACAGCTAAAAATCTTTTTAAAAATGTATATAAGATTATAAACTGTATCAGAACTTAATTTTTAATGAAACAGTAACATTGTATGCAATTCAAGAGACAGGAAACTTTTTTGAAAACTTCCTTGTAATGACTAAAAATATTTCCCATAATTTTACAGTGTAATGGGCACAGATCAGCATAGCTATTGCACATATCAATTGCTACCCATGCAAGGTGAAGAATAGTGTACTGCCCAATTATATATGGATATTACACAGCACATCTCCTCGGGAGGATGGAACTTTCATTCATCTAAAGAAAACCCAGAACAAAAGACATATGCATTCCAATCCAATTGGAACTAGTCAAACTTTAAGGATATTTTCAGTTCCTCAAAAGTACTGTTTCAAATATCAAGAGCTTATCAACAACTATACTGTGAAAATATTGTAGGAAATTTTCCTCAGTGTTATCCCTAAAACTAGCAATTTTTAACAAATTTATTTTAAAGTTTCTTATAAATTACTCAAAATTAAAATATGCAATGTTCCGAACTTGAAACTTTTGAATAATACCAAATACAAGTTTGAATGATTAGCAAAAGCAGTCTTCAAAATTAAGAGGATAATATACTAGGTTTTTATACTTCACAGGAATTCCAAAAATTAAGATTCCCAATTAATAATACTTCCATCTTCTTATATTTTGATTACAGATGACAGAATAGATAACTACTACTACTACAGCCATGACATCATCATGAAAATATTCTAGTAAAAGCATTTAAATTATGTACTTGGGTAGGCAGTTGATATTATCTTTTTTTCTTATAGAAGGCTGTAAACAGAGTGCCATTCTTAGAATATCCCATTACTAATCCCATAAGCCATTACAAGCATCCAAGGAATGCTCATTTCATATGCTTAGAACTTCAGCCCGAATGCTTTAGCTGTTTATTAGCTCAAGATATTAGAAACACAATGCTGAGAAAGTTCTAACATTTCCTCCCACAGAACTCTGTGGATAAAGAAAAAGAGGAGACGTGTGAGAGAAAGAGCATGAGAATATGTACATACATGGATAAATTCCTCATTGGAAAGAAAAAAAAAATGTTTTGTCAGGTACTACTTGCTGGGTACCACTAAGCCACCCTGAGCCTGCTCTTGGGGAGGGCGGGGTACAAATTAATTAATTAATTAAATAAATAAATAAATAAATAATAACACAACAACAACAACAACGATATTTTGCAAATTCCACTGACTGTCAGTTTGTTTTATGGTCTAAATTAAAGATGTCACAAGAGGATTTCTTCCATACTACCTCCACACACCCCTCCCTGCTGAACAGTGAACAGGAGAAGAGGCATTGCATTGGGTGTCGCAGTTTGACTACCTATCATCCAAATAGATCCGTTTACACTGTGGTGCCTAAACGACAGAACTTTCAGTACAGAGAAGCCTACCAGGTACCTTTATTAAGGCATTTTGGAATCTAGTAATGACAGATTTGTCACACTCCCAGTAATACAGGTTCATATAACAGTATCACATTTGCTCTATTTTCAAAAAGAGAATTAACCTACCTGACCTCACTCAACTGCTGATTATTGTTACTGCTTTTATAGGTCACAGGTTTACAGTATTAAAAACAGCAATTTCAGAAAAATCAATGCAGGAATTTTCAACAATATTTTGAGAAGAAGGCTGCATTCTACCACATTCATAAAGGAGACGTTAATAAACCCAACGGATTTAACAGATTTGGATTCCTGCCTTCATGCAATCCAAGTTTATGCCAGCCAGCAGCTCAAGGAATAGAAATAAACGTACACATTTTAGAACCCTTAAACAATGTAATCATAATAACACTCTTCTGGAAGTAAGCCTCACTAAGCAGACATGAGTAGAATTCTTTGTAGACCTGCTTAGGACAGCACTGTAAAGATAACAGAAAGAATGCCAGTAGCTGGGTCTAACAAAACTTTGGCTAATGAATCTGTATTTGTTTTTATATCCCTAATTTTTAAACTCTGAATCTTTAAGCTGTAATCAAACATCACCTTTTAAAGATAACATGATGCTGAAGATTTGCATACGTACCTGATTCTATGGAATACACAATTTCTGCATTTTCCCCTTTGTCCTTGTCCAGTGCTGTAACTTGGAGCACCACTGACCCAACAGCTGCAGACTCATATACGCGCCCTTCATAGGATGAACTGGTGAACCATGGTGCATGATCATTTGTGTCACTCACATTAATGATGATTCGGGCAAAGTTGCGCTTGATGGGAACATCTTGATCTCGAACCTAAAACAATATCCAGTGTATTATTTCACTCATTTTTAAGTTTATTGCAATCAATAAGAACTAATTATCATTGATGGTGTAATTAAACACACTGAAAGCAAGCCATATTTGTGGATTGCACAGTCCTACAAAGACAACACATATCATCTTTGTGTATGGATATTATATGCCTATTTATAAAATAGGTGTGTGAAGCCAAAATTAGAGAAAATGCAGGACTAGAGAGGATCCAGGCAGTCAAGACACATTTCCAAGGATGTAGGAAAATATAACTTTGATTTTTTTTTCAGAAGAAGAAGAAGAAGAAGAAGAAGAAGAAGAGGAGGAGGAGGAGGAGGAGGAGGAAGAGGAGGAGGAGATTGGATTTATACCCTGCCCTTCACCATCCAGAGAAGTCTCAGAGCAGCTTACAATCTCCTTCCCCTTCCCCTCCCTATAACAGACACCCTTGTGAGATAAATGGGGCTGAGAGAGCTCTTTCGAGGACTGCTTGTGAGAGAACAGCTCTGAAAGAACTTGTAAGTGACCCAAGGTCACACCAGCAGCTGCACGTTGAGGAGTGGGAAATCAAATCCTGTTCTCCCAGATTAGAGTCTGCGCTCCTAATTAGTACACCAAATCAAAAGAGAACTTGAGTCCTCCCCCAAAGTGGTGTGTATGGAGGGGCTTTGCATGCCTGTTGTCCTCCTGCTGCCATGAATGTTGGCAGAAAAAAGTAGCATGCAACGCAACATCAGCTGTTAGACTGGAATCAGGCAGATGGGACACAAGTGGTGTGCCACTTGCACCATTTGAGTCTAGCCTAAAGGTGTTGTTAAGAGAACTGCAGACTGTGTGCTCTCACATTCAAATCCTCCAAGTCCAATTCCATCCCCACAAAAGGCTGTTTCAGAGTGCAAAAAGTTTTGGGGGGAGGGAGTAGAAGCTCATGAAGCTAATTTATGCACTAAAATTTTCCTTGCTAGAAACCTTTAAACTGGGAAAATTACCTCTTTGCAACTGAAACCACCCCAAAAACACTAGAACACTAGCATCCGATGAAACTGATGGGCAGTAGGCTCAGGACGGACAAAAGGAAATACTACTTTACACAGAGAGAGATTAAAATGTGGAATTCACTGCCAGAGGATGTAGTGATGGCCCCAGGAATAAACAGCTTTAAAAGGGGATTAGATAGATTCATGTAGAACAGGTCTATCATTGACTACTAGCCATGCTGACTGAGGGGAATCTCCACATTCAGAGGCACTAATCCTCTGAATCCCAGAGCTAAGAGACAACATCAAGGGAAGGCCTTGGCCTCTATGCCCTGTTGTCGGCTGCCCAGAGGAACTGGCTGGCCACTGTGTGAGACAGGATGATGGACTAGATGGACCATTGGTCTGATCCAGCAGGGCTGTTCTTATGGATGTGCATTCAAATGCACATATTCCAACGGGGTTAGCCTACAATGCATTGTTTTCATTAGTAACCAAAATGCAATGTAGTAGCAACAGGTGGCCTCCAACCCTGGATACAGAGATCCAATTTGACTCTAGAAAGTGACACTGATGCAAAAGACTCTTTCAACATGTGGATTTCCTTAGCTGAACCAGGAGAGGAACAATGAGTGAGGGAGCAAAGAAGATTAAAAAGGAGGCTAAAATCCTTGTGATGCTCCCCTCTTTCTCTGCTTCAGCAGTGGGATTTTAGTTATTTTAAATATTCTTGTCCTACTTTTCACAATATTCAAAATATAATGAACCAACGGTGAGAGCAAAATACCCAAACTTCAACAGTCTTTCATAGGCTTTCACTTATATTATAATAGCTAAATATGTGTGTATGTGTGCACCCATGTTTATAATTTACATAGCATTTATTGTGCAAGTGTTTTACACCCCCCCTCTGCAAGCCTTACCAGCACTATTACCCTACTATTGCAGTTGAACATCTGAAACTGAGAGATGGTGGCTTGTCTAAGCGTTCATGGCAGAAGTGAGATCTGAACTAAGCATTTTCAGTTCACAGCTCGGGCAGCCATTACATTCTACCAGCTCTCCAAGGTCTTTTCTTTTGTCACACAAAAAGGAATATTTCTGAAGAATAAGCAATATGCATCTTTACCATAGCTGTGAGAACGTGCTGATGGATGACCTCGTGATCCAAATGTTCAGAAGTATAAAGGGAGCCAGTTGCGGGATCCAGACGAAATTTCTTAAGGCTGACAGGATCAGTGCTGCTCTGCATAGTATAAATTAGCTTATTCTTCTCATCTCTGTCTGAAGCACTGATCTGCAAAATTTCTGTCTCAGGCATTGTGTCCTCTGGTATAATGACTTGGTACTCCCATGTAGAAAACTCAGGCCTGTGATCATTTGTATCTATAACCTTAATGTACACCTGCATTGACAAAGAGATAAAAAGGTGACAGTGATAAGATAATGAAGAAAATGCAAAATCAATCAGAAAGCAGTGGGAAATGGAATACAGCAACTTTCCCTCTCACTAAACAAACAAAAAAACCCCATACAGGGTGATAGCAACATCCAGATCAAGACAAACAATACAGAAACTACCTTCCAAATAAAGAGGTGTTTACAGAAATATTGACTGGGATCAACAGAAACACTATTCGCATTCCCAAAAAGCTAGGCATACCTAGTAATCTTCTTTACGATGCCCCACTGAGCACGCAGACCTCCCTTCCAAACCATGCATGGCCTTTGCAATTTGCAGTTTCAAAAGAGAAACCCTTCGGCATGGCTGGATGGATGCTGTTAAAGAAGCAGGAGCCCAAAATTTCCCCGTGCATGCTCAATTAGTTGATGGGTTCTCTGAATCCAGGCTGCTGTGCATATGAATTCTTCAGTACAACTCCAACTTCATGGCACATAATTTTTAAAAAATGATCCTAAGGTTACAATGACCCCCCCAACTTTAAGCACATCACTGAAAATAATAAAAAGCTAGTTAAAATAAAACCAAAGAGCAAAACTTGCATCTACTATTAGACTACATTTTTGCTGCACTCTGGGTCAACAGAGATCACTTTGGAAAGTATTGTCTTTGAGTTTAATGAAAAAAATAAATGAACTCCCAAACTGAGGGCTGGGAATCCTGGTGGGGGTGCAGAGTAATCATTAATCCAGTTCACTAATCTGTCCAGCTTGGGCAGTTTTTGACCTTTCCTACCTGTGCCTTCCCCTTGGGTTCACCTCCATGGTGGCCTTGCCCCCCCCCCAACTCTTTGTGCGTCTGGCTGCTAAGTGGGCTTAATCCACCAGTTGGCTTGCTCTGAACTCCTATCCAGGCAGGCAGCATCAGGTCATTCTCAGTCAGAGGCTCCCACGTGAGCACTGGCCCCGTCAGGGTTGCTTGCCTACTTGTGAAAAGAACTGCTCCTTGTGGGAGGCTTGGGTGGGGCATATTGGCTCCCATCGCCCATCCCTTCCCATCTCAGGTAAGAGCTGGAAATGCCTGTGCCTTGAAGAGAGGCATGGGTTTCAGCCCTTTAAGAGGCTACTGGTGGCTCCTCTGTGGGCCTATCAGGTGGCTTCCTTGGCCCCTTCCACAACTAACGATTTAAGAGAAGAAGAAGAAGAGAAGAGATTGGATTTATATCCTGCCCTTCACTGCCCAAAGGCGTCTCAGAGCGGCTTACAAACTCCTTTCCCTTCCCCTCCCCACAACAGACACCCTGTGAGGTAGGTGGGGCTGAGAGAACTCTAACACAAACTGTCCTTGAGAGACCAGCTGTGCCAGAGTTTGTGACTGACCCAAGGTCACATCAGCAGGTGCAAGTGGAAGAAGAAGAAGAAGAGAAGAGATTGGATTTATATCCCGCCCTTCACTGCCCAAAGGCGTCTCAGAGCGGCTTACAAACTCCTTTCCTTTCCCCTCCCCACAACAGACACCCTTGTGAGGTAGGTGGGGCTGAGAGAACTCTAACACAAACTGTCCTTGAGAGAACAGCTGTGCCAGAGTTTGTGACTGACCCAAGGTCACATCAGCAGGTGCAAGTGGGGAATCAAACCCGGTTCGCCCAGATAAGAGTCCGCGCACTTAACCACTACACCAAACTGGCTAACATCTGGCAGCCCAAGAAGACCCAGGCAATTTGGCTAACATCTGGCAGCCCAAGAAGACCCAGGTTGCATCAGCCCACTGTCAGAGGACAGGAGTTTCACTGGGCTGCAGCGTCTCCCTTTTGACTAGCCTGGTAAAGTGTGGGGGGGAGGGACGACCCCAAGTGTGGGGGAGGAGGGACCATCTGAAGTGAACACTGACTCAAAAAAGCTTATGCTGGAATACATTTTGTTATTCATGAAGGTGCCATTGACTTTCTCACTTATTTTGCCTCCTAAATAACCACTACATTTTCAGCTGTGCAAAAAGACTTGTAGCTCAACACATGTACCCAGAGATCTGACATCTTATTCAGGAGTTGAGGTTCCCCTTCCTTCCAACCCAACTGCCATTGCTAAGGTAATGGGAGGTGGGGGACAGTACAGCCAGGCATCCCTCGATCATGGGTTGGAGAATTCTATCCATCAATTGAGAATGCTATCCACAAATAGCATTTCATATTGCACTTCAATCAGTATCTGTGTGAGATTCTGAGACCTGTGAGCCCCTTAAGGAACCAGCTTACCACTGAAAAGCAGGGCTACAATAAAAATAAATAAGCATCCACCGATGACCCTGGAAACAGGGTCATTCTAAGTAGCTACACTAGTAACACTGAAGCTTTCTTATACTGTGTCAAGTTATTAGCCTGTAGTGTCTACCCTTCAATCAGAATTCCAGTCTCTGAAAGCTGCAATATAGCACCAACCATCTCATTAAATGACTCTGCACAGTAAATAAGCAAACATACCTGTATACTGTATACTGAATAACAAGTCCTACACATATATGTATTTATATTTTTCAAATGTATCTATACACATGGAATTCACTGCTACAGAAGGTGGTGGCAACTACAAGCATGGATGGCTTCCAGAGGGAATTAGATAAACATATGGAGCAGAGGTCCATCAGTGGCTATTAGCCACAAGGTATAGATAGGGACTCTGGGGCAAGTGATGCACTGTATTCTTGGTGCTTGGGAGGGTCAACAGTGGGAGGGCTTCTAGTGTCCTGGCCCCACTGGTGGACCTCCTGATGGCACCTGATATTTTTGGCCACTGTGTGACAGAGTGTTGGACTGGGTGGGCCATTGGCCTGATCAAACATTGGCTTCTCTTATGTTCTTATATGTTGTGGTGATTAATAAAATACAAGTCCATTTAAATTCACAATAGGTTTTTGTCATTTTGTATTTTCTCAACTGACAGGTATTAACAGTACAACTACTATCACGTGGAGGGTCCATGCAATTTTTGACAGGAAAAAGGTGTTCTCATACTCAAAAAGGTTGGTAAAGGGAGAGGGAGAGGGAGAGGGAGAGGGAGAGGGAGAGGGAGAGGGAGAGGGAGAGGGAGAGGGAGAGGGAGAGGGAGAGGGAGAGGGAGAGGGAGAGGGAGAGGGAGAGGGAGAGGGAGAGGGAGAGAGAGAGAGAGAGAGAGAGAGAGAGAGAGAGAGAGAGAGAGAGAACTTCCATTAGAAAAACAAAGTCAAGCCAAGCAGTCGTGGAATGTTCTGAACAGATCACAGCTACATCAGAATGTACCAAAGCAGAAAAGGTAGATGTCATTTACAAGGCTGTTGAAATAAGAAATGCAACCAGATCCAGCCAAGGAAGAAGATGATGCACTTTAAATACACTGGAACAGCCAGAACACTCTGATCTATTAACGAGGAACAAAAGGAACACGCAAGCATGGCAATGACAATGCTGAGAGATGGTATCACATTTTGCTTGTTTTTCACTACATGGTACATAAAGGAATACAGATCCCAATTCTGTTATTGGCATGTAACTCGCAGTGAGAATTTTTTAAATATTAAAAACAAAGACTGTAACTGAGCAGAACAATGTCAGCCTATGCATGCTGTGCATTAATTAACAGTCTGTGAAATATGTTCTGCTATCACTGTGGACCCCAATTTTATGCCCAGCACTGTTCCTGGGATCTCCTGCCGAGAACAGAACTGGGATGGAGGAAGCAGTCAAGTTCCATACTATGATTTGACTCCTGACAGTAAACTCTTTCTTGGAACAAGCCAGTCACCCAAATACAGGAGGAAAAGCACTTTTCCTTATCTGTGGTACAATAACCACTTTGAACCACTTCAAAGTCCTTGCAGGTGTAAGAGGCCCCAAATGCCATATTCTGTATTGACAAGGGCTGACTCCATTGCATAATACATTGTTATAAATAAGGACAAGCGACAACTAAATAAGCACCTTTGATGTGTTACTTAAGGTGGAAAAATATCATATTTCAGATCTCCATTCGTAACATGTTCTCCATTGTGAGGTCCCTCAAGAACAGTTATCGTTTTTATGAAAAAAATCCCTCATTTAGCATTGGATCTCTGGGGACCAAGAGACAGCCAATTCAATGGCACTGACTTCAATATGATTGTGATAGCTTAGCCATGCTCAGTAGGGAAAAAAAAGTAGTTTGAGTCTCTTCAAAGGAGGCATGGTTCATTATCCTCCGAATATCTGCCAAACATGATGCTTGACTATGGACAACCTTTGGGATTGTGGAATTGCTACAAGATGGTTCTCTAAAACCAAGCGTAGAGGTGACATGTGCATTCTTGGTCTGAAAAGCTATCTTATACGTACTGGGGGTAAGGTCTTTTCAGTCATAATACTGCGTGCATACACAAGAAAAAACTATACTGTACAACTATACTGTATTTTAAGATCCTGAGCTTAAAAATAAAATCTTATTCTGTTGTCAAGAAAGGTCTTTGTGGAAACTAAGAACAAACTGTGAAACACACTAAATGAAAACAGCCCCAGTGTCATTCCTCCAAACTGATTTTGAAGGACAATGTGTGCATTAACTTTGCGCAATATGAGATTCAGTATTAGGAGAATCAACACATGGATGGCGACAATTAGACTTAAAATGCCTATTATTTGTACTTACTGAAAAGTTGATAACCACAGCAATAACTGCTAAGTAGACTGTACAAATATTATTCCATAAACATAACTGAATTGTTCAAGCATTTATTTTCATTTCCTATGAAGTACAATCTTCATTTAAGGTTGTTACAAAAAAGGATCCGTGTTTGGAATGACTTGATTTCCCTCATGCCCATTGCTTTTCTTCCTCAGTCATCTTTAACATTGTCAAGGTTATTACTGAAAACTCTGAATTCATTTATTCTCATTTAGCATCCCATCCAGCATTTGGCTGCATATAAAACCTTAACAATAATCTTGCTTACTGCTTCACTATTTTTTTCGAAGTTATTTCAATAATTTCACTAAAGCATCAAATGTTCTACAGATGTTCATGGCCTGCAGCCAACTGCAGCCTTCTCATTTAGCAGACACAATCAAAAGTGGGTTTCTTTTTTTCCTTCCCACAATGAGGCCATATATTTGGCTTACTATTTTTACACAGATAACAATTTGATAACAACGTGACTTTTCGCTAGTGAAATTAATATAACATAAGGAAAAATGGCTGTTAATCAAAGGCTTGTTAAACTTTTATTGTGTTTCAACTGCCAAGTATTTTGTGACATGACTAATCTCAGGCAGCTTGCTACACTTAAATATATTTTAGGACATGCTCTGCGAAAGAATTTGTAAATCAGTGGTGTTTATCATAGTTGTCTAACAAATATAGGGTTTTACAGACATTCAGCAAAACTCTGACAAGACCAAAAAACCCTTGCTTTAATTGCTCTCATTTAAGCAATGTAGGACTCAATTTACCATTTAATTCATGCCATGTATCTTCATGGAAACTTTGAGGGAGGGGGAACAGCCTGAGGAAGAAATCTCTCTAAATAAAAGACCAGACTGGAACATTTTTCATCAGTGCCATCCAGACTGTGGAATTCCCTTGCTCATGAAGTTTGTCAACCCCCTTTGTTCTTTAACTTCAGTAGGTTTAAGATTTTCTTACAATGGAATGCTTTTAGTTTTTCTTCTTTGTACAACAGACTGTTGATTTTTATTACAGATTTATCACACACTATTATTGTAATAAGTTTTATTTTACTGTTATTTGTATTTTAGGTTGCTGCTCTTTTATACTATTGATTTTTCAAGTGTTCTGCTATGTGTCTATTTTTTGATTATGCAAGCTACACCTTGACTATTATTTATAATAGAAAGGTGGGATCTAAATTCTCTAAAACCAAAAAAAGTACATCTTGGTCATGTGTCAGAAGCTCTGTTGCTTCTACAAATGAATGCAGTTTAATTGCTGCAGCATAGAAAAGTGAAACTCCAGCAACATATCACATCAATCCCTTCGAGATGGAAATGGGAGAAGTCCAATTAAAAAGTCTTTTGCTTTCTTGGAAATGCTACTACCGCAATCTTTGACTCCTCCATTAAGAGACAGGAGGCAACAGAAGACATAGAAAACAACTGAAAAATGATGCGTGGATTTTGAAAGGGAAAATACAAACACTGACAAATTCATGCTGAAAAGTATTAAAAATACATCTCATTTTTAAAAAAATGCTGACTTCCAACTCTCCATACTAGAAGCAAAACTATTATTTACCACTTTCTAAGGTATACATGATATACTTCCCAAAGATAGTTGGGGAAACAACTGATCTGTTCTGATGTAGTTCCTTTTGGTAAGAAGCCAAATCTGCCCACTTAATTTCTGTTTCCAGGCTTCATGATTCGCATTACAGCAGTTTGGAGTAGTGGTTAGAGTGCCAGGCTAAGATCTGGGAGACCAAGGTCTGAGTTCCCACTCTGCCATGGAAGCTTGCTCGGTGACTTTGGGCCAACCACACACACTCAACTTTACCTCACAGGGCTCTTGTGAGGATAAAATGGAGAAGAGAGCAATGTAAACTGTTTTTGGTCTTCACTGGGCAAAGGGCGCGGTACAAATGAAGTAAAAAGGTAATAGATTTAAAACTAGGTGATAAAGGAACTGAAACTAGACACTGTCCCTAGCAATTTTATGAAGCGGAAGCACACTGCACTTTTACAGCCCTATTAAGCAAAGGCCATCTCTGAGAAAAAGGTGCTGAGGCATCTTTTATTGGACCATGAACTATTTTCACTGAAAGAGGGCACAGATTTTAAAGAACTCCTTAACTGACTGCAATGGTTAAATCATCAACTTTGTTCCATCACTTTAGGATGCGCATCCAACATCAGGACGCAAGGAGAAAGCCACACCATTTTTCTATGCATGAGCGATCTAGCTTGGATATTACAATATTATTCACCATTTTTATGTATTTCCACAAACTTATTTACTGGTTAAAATGATAAATGGCTTGGATCCGAAGGAGCACTGCTGTGGGTGAAAGCGTTTCTGTCAGCACAGGATGAACTTCTCAGCTCACCCCTCTCCAAGATGTTATTCCTGGGGGGGGGATTACCTATTCCCTAGGAACACTATTTCAAGGCAGGGGGTATTTTAACTTGCAGAATAAGACACAACTCCTGCCCCTGGAAACATATTAAACTTTTCCACCAGACACCAGCTCTACCTCTGACGATAGAATGGCTGTTGCTTAGACAGGTCATAATCCATCATTTGTAACCCATTATTTTAACTCTCCTTAAACACATTGGTGCAAAGGCTGTACACAAATGTAGTATAATTAATTAAGTGGGCTGTATCTGAGGGCTGTTCTGCTTGTGCAAGGTGGAGGACGCAATTTCCTTCGGAGGGTGCAATTTCTCCTTCTTGATGCAGACTGCCTGTGATGGATTCCATACCATTCTTAAGTTCTCCTGCCCCCAAGAGCGGCTTTTTGTGGAGCATATGGAACTATAGTAAGATGAAGGAGGCTGCAAAGATTCATTTCAAAAGTGGAACTCTGCATTTTTGTTAACAGCTTTGTCAATCCAAGCCATTGTGCAGAGTAGCTTATCAGATGGACTACCACTATTGCCATATAACAGCACATGTCCACATAATGAACAATACCGTATGTTACAGCCACTGCATTGACTAATTCATGTGGAGGATGCTCTAAGTTACTTCCACGTGGGAGATACAATGTGTGGACCTGGGGTCACCAAGCTTTCCTTTAATGAGAGCTATGTCTAAATAATTAATAATATCCTTTTTTCTGTCCTAGAAACAGAACATGGTATAGGAAGAGCACCAGAAATCAAGATACTAGTTAAGCAGCACAAGAGAAAAAATCCTATGAAATGAAAAAAAAAATTGAACATTTGGAAAAAAGAAGAAGAGGGAGAAGAGTAGAAGAGATTGGATTTATACCCTACCCTTCACTTGGAGTCTCAGAGTGGCTTACAAACTCCTATCCCCCACAACAGTCACCCTGTGAGGTAGGCAGGGCTGAGAGAGGTATTTCCAGAACTGTCCTTGAGAGAACAGCTCTGACAGAACTATGGCTTGCCCAAGGTCATCCAGCAAGTGCAAGTGGAGGAGTGGAGAATCAAACCTGATTCTCTCAGATTAGAGTCCACATACTTAAACACTACACAAACTGGCTAGAGTAGATATTTTTATGAGTTTTCTCAGGGATGCACAAGCTATTTTGTAACTGGTGAACTAGCTCACAAGCTACTTGTTGGAGGCCCTAAATGTAGACCAGGTCCTTATCAAGGAAAAGATAAGGTTAGTTGTATTTTATCACTTGGGAATCATACACTGAACTGACCTGTGGTAATAACGATACTATGTGCTTAATCCAAGGTTCGTCCTAGATGAGTTATGAAAATAGCTGATTTACATGAAAGCTAATATCACCAACACTATGCACTCAAAGTGGTAGATAATAAATTCAACTTAAAAAGATGTCATGGGAATGTAGCAAATATTGCTACAAATGTCGTACTAGAATGGTCACCAGAGAATCTGGACTGGGTAAACTATTGGGGGCCAAATCAGTGTAATGACGTAATATCATTAATTTCATGTAATATCACATTACTGGGTTACTCATCCAGATGCAGAAGGTATCTTCTACTCACAGGACTGTTTTATAATCATGCTAGAGTGTTGTGCAAGAATGGTGAAACTAAAACAAGATGTGTTCAGCTTTATCTTGATTGTGCAACATCTGGTACAACCAGAAGCCTGGGAACTGATACAGCACCTAATTATTATGCCAAACTGTTGTGCAACTCTTGCCAAGTGTTTGTGGAACAACACTAGAGCTATTTTCCTTCTGCTTACAATTCCTTGGATACAATCCACTATTTTCAAGAACAACAAATATTGCATCCTTTAAAGTGATACAGTTTCACACTATTAAAATGTTCAGTACTCTGACCATAAAACTGATTTCAAGCTGTTGATCCTCTCCACTTTTGGCTGGATTTTGGGGGCTTCTTAATTATTAATCCTTTTCTTTCTAGGTGAATAGTTGTTTGCGAGGCTTAGTCTCTGTTTCTCATTTACTCTTCTAGTTCTAGAATCTGATATGACTTTAAAGATGTTGATTCAGAGCGAAGTGATCTACTTACATGCAACCTCCCCCCTTTAGCTATCCAACATTAAGGCTATTGTACTCTGTTTGTACAGGAAACCACTTCCTTTTCACATAAAGATCCTCTAATTTATACACAATGTAATTCTGCCCAAGGGAGAAGAGGGGGACAGTTAGAAATCCTTTCAATAAACATGTCGTTAGAAATTCCATTACCTGTGTGCCAATAGTTCTGGTTCCATCTGTTGCTTCTACTGTCAGGTTGTAATTTGATTTCTGTTCTGCATCAAGAGGTCTAGCAACAATGATGGTTCCAGTGCCCTTGTCCACATCAAAGCGGCTGTCATAGTTGCCACCTGGTCCAAGAAATTGCATGAGATAGAAGTTAATAAAATGCTGTTTTGCTGTATAATTTCATGAAGATACCCATTGCTATGATTCTTAATACAAGTTTAAAACTAAATCAGCTCTGAAATATCTTTGTGTTGTATTAGTGCTTTGTGTCGTGTTAGTCATCTACAGCAGATCGTCAGGAGCAGACAGTTCATCCTGTTGTATCAATCATAAGCACTGATCCCCCCCCATTTTTTTTAACAATTTGAACTCTTAAAAGGTGGAATGTGTGACTGCCTTATGAACAAAGTCCACAAATAGGGACTCAGTTTGCCCTCAAATTATTTTGGTAGCTCATCTGCCTTTATACCATTTTGGGAATCTTACGTCCAAAGGTGCATAGCTCTTCTCAAGCCTTTTCTAAAATACAAGTTTAAGCAGAAGACATTCATTTGAAACTGGGTAACATTATTTGTCACGCTATATTTATAATGGTATCCTGCTTAAAAGAAGGACCTGTGCAGATATGGGACACATCTTATAATAATACCATGGGTCCAGGCCACAGAGCACTGTGGCTAATGAAATGTCATTGAATATATGAGGCTTACTCAAGAGCAGTGCTCCATGGATTGTGAACCAACAGACTGGCATGAGGTAAGACCCTGAGGGGAAGGCTTTGGGGAGGGGAAACTAAATTGAGGGCACAAAAAGAGCTCAACGTTATAGAAGAAATAACCATTTCCCTCCCTTCTGTAAATGTATTTTACCCTTTTACAAAACTTTTAAGTGTCCACTGAAACATAGCTCTGAAATATAGTTCAATAACACTCAATAACCTAAACATTTAATGGATTATCATAATATTTGTAACACTCTGAGCAGATTGCCTCAAACAGTACAATAGCTATTTAAACCAAATGTTTTCAACTGTGATAAATACTACCCATTAGTTTCTATTGGTTTTGATTTTTAGACACACTAAATTAGGACAAATTAGTTTCCATTGTTGTCAACCCAATCCTTGTGATGGCAAAATAATCTGTCCTAATTAGGAATACGTTTCTTCTATTCTTTTGCCCATGCTTAAAGCACAAATTCATTTATTAAAAGAATTAAGAATGACTCTGTAATTAAAAATGGCAGTTATGTGTGGTCTTGAGTAATATGTTCATCCCAATGAAACTGTATACAGCGCACAGTTAGGTCTGCTAAACTCCAGCTGGAGCCTGGAGATGTCCCAGGAGCACAACTGTCTCTGGACTACAGAGATCCATTCCCAAGAAGAAAATGGCTGTTTTGTAGGGTGGACTCTATAGCACTATACCCTGCTAAGGTCCCTCTTCTCCACAAGCCCCACCATCCCTGGGCTCCACCCCCAAATCTTCAGGAATTTCCCACTCTGGAACTGGCAACCACTCCCCCAGTCCTTATCATATATAAATAATAGAAATAAGCTTCACTTATTTAAATGGCATCTAAATTCAAGTAAATGTATTTCAGGATTGTCATGTCATTCTAACAAATCAGAAAATTGAAATATTTTTGAGAGTGCTTCTGCCTTTCAGGCAAAGCTGCCAGATGGATGGGCTCAATGTTGCCTCAGGACAGGTTATTCAATGCTGCATAGGTTGGGCGAATCATTTCCCAATGTCTCAAGGTGGCTTACAATACATAATTAAAACATCACACAACAATAAAATTACAAATTTCCCCCTCCTACACACATGCACACCTATTAAGACCTAATAAAGCCTAATAAAATCTAATAAATGAAACAAAATGTCTGAAATCTACACTCTTATTAAAAGCCTTGATGATTAAAACAGCCAAGTTTCCAAGACTGGTGCTACCCTCTCACCCTCAGACAACCTGTTCCATAAAGTGGGAAAGGTGTGGAATGGGCATCAGGGAACAGATACCAGCTCGCTCAGAGGTAGGTTTCCTTTGTCCTTGATCTAGGTCTTACTAATCCTGCTAACTCTGGTTTCTGAGTCAATTAAGCACCATGACCTTAGGTCCTTACTGTCCCTGTCTGGCTTGGCCAAATCAGCATACACGACACTTGATAATGCATCCATCTAACACTGCCCTCGAATTCGTACAAAGATACACCCCAACATTAGCTCTTAAGGTTAGTCTACAGAAGCAGTATTTAGCCCATCAGTCTAGGTGCACTGAAAGTACAGAATGAACCATTTGGGGCTAAACCCAAACCCTCATTTTGTATTGATTCTTTGACTGAAATGTGGCATGAAGCAACAGTTAACAACAAACCCAAGAACAAGAAAAGGAGGAAGGAAGGAAGAAAACCCTGCCAGAAAAGAAAATGCACAGGTATTTTCCCAGTGTTATTAGATTATTCTTAAATGGTTATGTTTTCACTTTAGATCTCATAATCTGGCAATAAATTATGTGATCTCAGCAGATACCTTCTGCTGTACAGTTCAGGTCACAAGTCATCTGAAAGATGTAAAAAACTTCACTAGCAAGCTTGTCTCCTGGCACAGCCAAAAAGAAAGAAAGCATGGAAAGCAAGCACAGAAGAAAGAAAAAAGATGTCAATCAAATTAGTTCATGCCATTAGTAAACAGTAAAAATGCACAATAAAGGGTTTTTTTTTAACAACAGAGCCTGAAATATCCTGATTAACAAGATGTGTTCTCAATTGCAATGGGGAAACATTAACTAACTGGCTACAGTTTCTGTCCTAGAATCATTCTTTCTTCCCTTGTACTACTTATTGTCTTGTGCCAATGTCTAGATTTAGACAGAATTCATAGCATTCTTTGGGCTGCAATCCTAACAATCTAATTCTAAGACTGAGTCTTCGCACAGTGGGCGTATCTACTGGTTTCATATAGTCCATGGGCTGTTCCCTTGGGTCCCTAAGAGGTCTAGACTCACTGGAATCACCACAGACCTAACTAGGACATTTCTGTCCTTTCTTCAACGGAGTTCAGAGTGGCATACATGGTACTCCCTTACCCATTTCATCCTCACACCCCCTCCCCAGTGAGATAGGTTATACTGAGAGAGTGTGACTGGTATGAGTTCACCCAGCAAGCTTTGTGGCTGACCATGGTTCTGAAACTATGCCTCCCTAGTCCTACTCTGATACCCTAACCCTTACACCTCGCTGGGTCTATGACCCTAGATGCTGGTTCTGGCACATCCACAACCTGACCAGGTAAGGTGGCTTAAGCACATTATGGACCATCTACCATAATTCACCATTTTGTCTGGATAAGAAGGTCTGCCCCATTAGTGTTCCCTATGTTGTTATCAAACCTATTTCATATATCAAATTATAAAAATCACAAAAAATTCATCAAAATGTTCTTTTCATCTCTCTCTCTCTCTCTCTCTCTCTCTCTCTCTCTCTCTCTCTCTCACACACACACACACACACACACACACACACACACACACACACACTCACTCTCTGTTCAAAATTAAACACCTCCTAGTAGTTGATTTCATTTGATTTAGAAAGAAAGCCTTGGTTGGATTTATGTTTCCCTTTGTTCTGGACTAGGACTATGAACAATTTTTAGAAAGTCCCCATTATTTGGAAGCAGTACTAGAATGCTTAAAACATTCCAGAAAAATCACCAAATAATTTACAATAAGCAAACCTTGAAACTTTCTCACCTGTAATATCAAACCAAAGTGGAGTGCCAAGCGGCTCAACAGCTATTACACCAATCATGTGAGCTACTGGGTCACTTTCCATGACAGTAAAAGAAAAAAATGATTCCTCAAAAGTAATTGGTTCAGGAGCTGGAGTGGGCTTTGGGATCCATTCTATATGAAGCCGAGTTGTTGATGATTTTTGCGGACGACCATTATCCACAGCTTTGATCTATGACCCATCGAAAGAAGTTTAGTTATTTAACTATATAAGTGAAAACAGAGCAGAAACAAATACTCGCTCACGCACACACACACTGTTAACACTGAGAACATACACAGTCACATCAGAGGACTGGGTTACACTTGACAGAGGCCAAAACCATGGAACAATTCTATGAGCCCAAGAAAGCTTTACAGTGCAGTCATAAAGAGAGAAAACTCTTCTAAGCCCATTGGCTTCTATGGACTTAGAAGAGTACAACTCTGTTCAGGATTGCATTGGTAGACTTCAATGGTGTTCAGTGTTGCTTGACAAACTACTTTCTGAAATGTTCAAACAAAGAAAGCAAAAATGTCACTGATATGCAGCTAAGCATTTCTGTGGATTCTGGCCTAAGATTGATTTGCTTTTACTGCTTGATGAACAGCCGCTGCAAAGACCGTACAATTAACTTGTGGAAAGAAATGAAACTTGACACTTTCTACATTTATCATTTGTATCAACAGAGTACATTCACTCTTTTTTTTTGAAAGTTTAATTCATTATTAACTTGATTCATCTTGGTTTTGAAACTTCCCAGCCTTCTGAATATGAAATAACGAGAGAATAAACTTTGATGATAGCAACGGCATGTGACAAATGCAAAATTTAAATCTTGACTTACTGTAAGAATGTCATATTCTCCAGCACCAGAGTACTTCTTAGATGAGACAATTCCAGTTTTTGGTTCAATAAAAAATTTGCCATGCTCATCGCCTTCTTCAATGCTGTAAGATATTTCTGCATTGGGTCCTTCATCTTTATCTGCTGCCAAAACACGGTAGACAGGTTCCCTTCTGGCAATCCTCTCCCTCTCTGGTCTTTCACGTTCAGGCAATCTGATCTGGTAGAACTTTTGCAAGAACTGAGGTTTATTATCATTTTCATCTAAGATCTTGACTATGACCCGGGCAAGGGTTGATTTTGCTGGGATACCATTGTCTGTAACTGTTACCTATGTAGGACAACAAACAATTTCACAAAAGTAAATAAGGTTACTCTTTGACGCAGTCATTGCATTTATAAGAACCATTATAAATATTTTCATCTAATACTGCCCCGTTTGTTTTTCAATCACAATGTTTAGTCGTCTTCAAATATATTTTCAACCACTGATCCTTGTATAACATACTGGCATAACAGACACTGACTAAAGCTGTTTAATATTATAAAACTCCAATTAAATTTTGCAAAATGTTGAAGGGATTTAAAGGTATTTACTGCTACTAGAGTGTTAGTAGTTTAACTCTTTCCCCTAAGTTTCCCACAACACTGTATACAAAATGCATTTTTGTTACTCCAAAGTAAAATTCATCAAATGCATCCTTTCTAAGTTGAGAGGATTATGACTTAAAAGAAAGCAACACCTTTAAAAAGTTATTATATTTAAAATGTCATCATATTAAAAAAAATCAAAAATTATTTCCATCTTGAAATGTATAATTTATGCCACCAAAAAAAGGAACTCTGGCTGGGATCCCACAGAACGTTTCCACTGATAGAAGGCACTTCTCCCAGCAGAGGAGACCTGTGACCCCTCACTCTGCAGCCCCAAACATCCCCCCATCCCACGTGCTGCTCCAGGAACACAGGGGGCACCCAGGAACAATATGAGTGAAGTCACATATCTGCTGAGTTGTTTTTTTTTCATTCCCCCTTTCATTCCCAGAAATCATCTGCAGGATCCAGCCACCAAACTAAAATTGTCCTCCTTACTTCCTGATCAAAGGTGTTATTTCTTGCAAACCCGCACCACAAAGTACTTTTAAAACTCAAGGAAACTGCTGTCATTGCAAGTCATGTTGAGTATTTCTCTTCTGTGAGTCCAAAAGTTCTTGCTTCTATTTCTAGAGTGTACTTAGCTGCTTTTTCTTTCTCATACCTATAGCAATAAGTGTTATCTGCAGAGACAGACTCTGATATTACTCAACAGGCATGTATTAACAATACATCATTCCAGAGCCAGTGGAGTACCGACACTGCAGTTTAAATTAACAGATCCTGCTCTAGGATATCAGAATACAAATTTTCAAAGTCTTCACAGTGCCTCAGCGCTCTGCAGCATGTCCTAAAACCGTGCAAGCCCTTCTGCTGACACTAAACAGATCGGGCAATGGGAGCCAGAGAGACAGGGCAGAACAAAATATTAAAGGCCCAGGAGTCCACTGCAAGAATGAGGCAGCCCTAGGATGAAGATCGCAGAGAAGGGCACCAGGAAGGAAGTCAGATGATATCTGCAGCACGTCATACAGAGAGGCCCTTCGCTAATGAAACACGGAAGACAAACACACACCCATATACACACACTATCATCCTAGGTGCATGCCCAAATTGAGACATTCTTTCAACATCAGCAAACCATGTAATTAAATTAATTATATCACCATCCAGGATCATGAAGCAACTCAGAAAGTTAGGTATATTTAATTAAATTTTGTCAGCCTTAGAAAGCACAGTTGAAAGATTAAACTCCTTGAACTGCTAATTAACTCACTTTGTACACACAAATACACACACTTCATGATGACCAAAAGATGTCTCAGGACACCTGCTTGCAATGCCCATCCCAAGAAAGCCCTGCATGCAAAGCCAAACCAAGCTTCCTTAGTACCTGTGCTCACCTTTCCCCAGGAAGAGGAAAACAAATCGGGACTTGCAGTGAACATGCTCAACCCAGGGACTTCACAGGTCAATAAGGTGTGTGGCTGCACCACTTATGTACCTTTCATGGCAGATCCTTCTCTTATGTGGCGTTACTGCTATATGAAACCCTAGGGGGAGAACTCAGATGGAGTGCATGTATAGGCTTGCTCCTGGAATATCTCTGTAAGCCAGTCTGGTGTAGTCGTTAAGAGAGACAGACTCTAATCTGGAGAACCGGATTTCATTCCCCACTCCTCCACATGAAGCCCGCTGGGTAACCTTGGGTCAGTCACAGCTCTCTCAAACCCACATACCTCACAGGGTGTCTGTTGTGGGGAAAGGAAGGGAAGGTGATTATAAGCCATTCTGAGACTCCTTCGGGTAGTGAAGGGTGGGTTATAAAACCAGCTCTTTTTCTTCTCCTGTGACACAGAGTTGGTCCATAGAGGGACTCTGTGGCTGACAAATGGAGGCAAAGGCAGCAAATGAGGATTTCTAGCTCCTATCTGTTCTATCACCTCCTCCAATGCAATGGACCCTTTCACAGCTCTTTGTTTGTTTCCCCTTTCTATTTGTCAAGTTCTCCGACTTTTTATTTTTATCCGTAATTTCTTTCTCCTGCACTCTTGTTCTTCGATGGGCCTTCTTTGTCAGCATGAGGCAGACACCAAAATAACTGACAGTCACTACAGTTTGCCCTGCTGCAATCATCGGCAATTGATAGAAGATGAGCCATTCAGCTCTTTTAGAGAAATATGTTGCCCATCCTAGTAGAGAAATTCAGACAAACAAGTGACCAATCATGCCCCCCTTGCCAATACAAGACAAGCTGCTGAAAGTTTTCAGACACGAGTGCTTAAATGTGGCACTGGGGGTGGGGGTGGGAGGCTGGATGTAACAAAACTGAAGAGGAAGCTTTTGGGAGGAACTGTGTTAATGATATTTTCCCAGGGAAAACTACGCCAGAGATGTTTCCATTAATAATAGCACCCTAAACATGTGCCAAAACACTCAATGCTTTGTTAACATCTCTGTCTTGAAAATTCACATACCAGGCAAACCTCTATATAGTTCATATATGGAACCATTTAGTGCAGGCGTGGACCAATAAACAAATCTTTCTGGCCTTGTGAAGCCAAAGCACACAGTGATGAGGAAGCAAACACCATTACCTGAAAGTAGGACCACTGGGTTCAGCAAGTTTTACTTCTGATTAACACTATTTGTTCAATTTATTTCTTTAATTCATTTATACATGGCCTTTCTCCCCAATGGGGACCCAAGGCAGCTTACATCACTCTCCTTCATTTTACCCTCACAACAACCCAGTGAGGTAGGTTAGAGGCTGAGTGTGACTGGCCCCAGGTCACCCAGCGAACTTCCCATGGCATGAGTTGGAATTTGAACCTGGGTCTCCCAGATATTAGAGTGGCCCTCTTAACACTACACTGGCTCTCTAATATGCTTAGGATTGTGTGGTGAGCTTCAGAAAGTATGGCAAGTAATTTTACTTGAAGGCATTCTTAAAATACTTGTTTCGATCTGACACTGACAAAGTTCCTTACTAAATGAATGAGTTCTCAGGGCTCAAATGTTCCTGTCCCTCTTCCTGCTGCATATGTGATGCAATTAAACATCTTCTCAATCAAACCACAGTTTATTGCTGCAATTAGAGTGTGGTTTGCTCTGTCTCTCTTCTGCAAACCAAGATTCCAATCTAGGACTAAACCAGGAGTCCTGGGTTTGTAGGAAAAACAACAACAGTGACCCTTATTTTATGGTTTGGACATAATGACAAACTAAGGGTTGGTTTCAGCCACCTTTTTTTTGTTCAATCTTGGACAATTCCTCTCTTTTTTACAGCCCGTGTTCCACATGGGTGTTGTCCATGTAGGTCTCATGATCCTAAGCATACCCTTTTGGGTGGGTCGAAGAGGACCCTTTTCACACCCCTTTTCACCGATGGAAAAACTGGCTGGATCTCACTCTGTGGTTTCCCAGGAAAATGGAAATTCTTCATTAGATCATGCACGGGGGGAGGAGAGAAAGGAGCAGTGAAGCCCACCTAATTCGCATAACAGGCCATGGAGAAGCTGACAGGCAAATGGTATGAATGCAATATGCAGTATTTAGAAAGCAAGAAACCATTTCATGGCTTTATGTAAAACCCAGGAGGGGGTTCACAGGACACAGACTTCAGTATGTTTGTATTTGCTGCTATGCAAACAAGAGTGAAATGTGGGATAAATTTTAATAGCAAACAAGGAATAAACTTGCTACTCCATCTGGTCAACACTTTAATGCTCAATTAATTAGCCAGATGCGCAGCATTTGGCTCAAGCTGCTCATAACTCTGCCACCATTCTGTGAATGTTTGGGATTAAGCCCAAAACTTACAAACAAACAAACCTATCAACATAAAACAATGTGTGGAGGGGAGGCTTTTGAAATGCCCCATTTTAAAAAACAACAACACATAACTACTCAACAACTATAGCCAAGTAGTAATGATTCCTCTATTTGATACACTGGTTTCCAATTCAATGTTTTGACAAGCACACTGTACTCTAGGCAACAAAGGAAAAAGGAAGGAGAGAAGACACGGGGGAAAAAGAGACTGGCAATGAGCACTAGAGAAAATAAATCAGAAAATCATCCTGTTCTTCATCATTTTCATCACTTTGAACAGGTGACCATACAGAATTTTGTAAACTCATTATCTAATAGTAGCACAGAAGGTGTTCTTCATTTAAATTTCAATGGTTAAATATGTTTTGTTTTCTTGCCCATCTGTACTGTGTAAAAGAAGCATTCCCCATTTGAGTATAGCTCAACCAAGATCAAAAATCATGTTTTCCAAGGAATTATGGGAAACAGCTGCAGCAGCACTATGTTTCTTGCAGGTTCCCATGATACCATGGATCACAGACCTTGGAGGCAGTGTGCAGTTCTAGGCTTGTTTCTTCTCAAGCTCCTACACCTGTGTAAAACCTGTGTACACATCACTGTACAAACTGTGAGTACTCTCCAAAACCATGCTAATTCTCTGAACCCAAAATCTAAACGAGTGTGCATATGCAACTACACCAGCGATATGGGGTTCTGTTTATCTATAACTGTCAGAGCTATGCTGCAAAGCAGTAATGTTAGATGGGTTAAATGTGAGATATGAAGCATGGACAAACTACAGTGCGCTTACTTGTATGTCCATGTGTACAAAGTGTATTTGCCTCCTTCTGCTAACACTGTATAAATTTCTAGATTATATATTTAAATTTGACTCAGAATTATTTTCCAGGAAAACACGCATAACTGGGAGGAACTATGCAGCTGGTGTTTCTCCAGATAACAAACTCCTACAGATTTAATATCCCTAATGCAAAGCTCCATGTGCAATAACTTGTTCTCTTACTCAACGGACAGCTCTCTTGGGGTGGGGTTGGGGAGAATGCTGGAGTTATTTTTGCTTTAAAAACAAAACAAAATACCTTGGACACTTACATGCCTGTCCTAAGTTAAAGTGTGTCATCAAGTTGCAGTCAACTGATGGTGAGCTCATGAAGTTCTACCTCACCATGTTTTCAAGGTGAAAGATGAGCAGAGGTGGTTTATCACTGCCTATTTCTGCACAGCAGCCCCAGTCTTACTTGGTCATTTCCCATCCAGGTACCAACTCTGCTTAGCACCTGAACTCTGATCAGATTGGACTACTCTGGACTATTAAGGCTGTGACAGAGTGACAGTCTAGAGGAAAATAAGTAAAAGGAAAAAGGAACAGAGTGTAGCCTATGCTCACTAGAAACTGATACTAATGAGGGCAAGAGATGCTTGCTGTGAAGAAAGACTTCACATGCACAAGGTCCTAGGTCTAATCCTTCAAACTTCTGATGAGAGAATTGTACAGTATAGCAGAGACCCTAGATTGCTGCTGAGAGTCACATACTGGGCTAGAATGAATATGGAATACATCTAGCAATCATCCAATTTTTTATTTCACAGTGACACTTTAAATAGAATCCTCGCAGTTTTGCATGCACCCCTGGTTTGTTCATATAAGCAGGCCTTTAAATTTCACAGCAGACATCACACACCCTCTTTTACATACTTAGAGCTCTGAAACGCTCTTATGTCTTCAGTGACTATCAACGATTTCCCTGTGGTTTCTGGAGCCAGCAGAGTGAACACCAAGGGCAGAAATAAACACATGGAAAACAGACATGCTGTGAAAATAAAAGGGCCTTCAAGAGATCAGACAATGGGGTTCCTCGGATTACAACATTAATCTGCTGCTAAGCAAGAAGCCACAACCAGACTACGGAGTGGGATCCTCAGGACTGTCGGGGCGACTACAAATCTACATTAACTAGTGCAAAGGGTGGGATTCAGTATTTTATATACAATCAGCACAACACAGTACTGCTGTTTTGGAACAGTAACTGGAATTAAGGACCATCTGGAAACTGTACAAGATCACTGCAGTGGCCTGGCTCTTCCATGTCAACTGCGAACCTGACTGAAAGTAGGAGAATGTGGTGGACGGTTTGAACACAGCAAGGAAAAACAGATCACAACAGTATGGGCAGAATGTACTGGGCGGATGGATTTCCGCAGTCGGGGGAACAAAGCTCCTGGGAAACTGTCACCTTTAAAACAGACATACGAGTGTACAGAGTACTTTCTCAAAACAATTAATACATTAACAAGTGTCTAGGAACCTTGTGAGATTTGCAATGTATATGCATAATGGTATGATTGATAAGAACATAAGAAAAGCCCAGCTGGATCAGAACAGTGGCCCATCTACTCCAGCATGTTGTCTCATACCTCGTTCAGTTACCCTGGAGGGCTAAGGCTAAGGCTGCCTCCTGACAAGTGTTACCAGCATTCATTCATTCATTCATTCATTCATTCATTCATTCATTCATTCTCTCTCTCTCTCTCTCTCTCTCTCTCTCAAAATCAGGTGTGCCAGGACTATGACATGAGCGGAATGCATGATTTAAGCCTTCTCCCAAAAATGCAATTTCCCTAAAATGATAACTCTTAAGATCACAAAGAGAAGCCCTCCTGACTGTCCCACAAATTAAAGAAGTTCATCTGGTGGCACTCAAGAAGAGGGCCTTTTCAGCAACAGCCCTATGATTATGGAACAATCTCCCCAGGGAGAGATGCCTGGCCCTCTTCACTTTTGACCTTTAGGGGGCAGCTGAGGACAATTTTAGTTAAGATTACATTTGATTAATCTAGTTTTTCTTATCTATTGGTTGCCGTTTGGGATTTTAAATTGTAATTTAATGGATTTTTGTTTTGTTTACATTGTCATATGTTAATGCACAAACTTTCTGAGAGTGTTTGATATTGTGAATGCCTATGGCCACGTACAATAAAATGATCTTGATTCTGACCTTGAGTTCCCTAAGGTGGAAAGGCAGCTAATAAATATTTTTAATAAACAATAAATAAAAAAATAAACAGCAGCTTTCCAGGGCAATTTCAAGTTGGGGAGATACCACTGTCTTAATTTGAATTAGGCCTCTAGGCACCAGAGTTTGAGAGAGAAAAACATGCTGGTAACACTGTTCCAAGAATTCCCAGTTTCTCCTACAGTTAAAACCCTCAAGAAGTGGAGGAAATAATAAATTTCAATAATTTTGTGTAAGCCGCCCTGAGCCGCCCTTGGCTGGGAAGGTGGGGCAGAAATTTAATAAATAAATAAATAAATTTCCTCAGGGGTGAAAGGAGAAGAATTCCTACCTCCCCTCCAAAGAAACTGTGGGCTGTTTCCAAATACAGTTTCACCACTCCCCCTCCACACACACTTGCTTCAGACATTTGCCTTCCCTTCGTTAACTGACTGATGCAAAGACTTCCACAGTTCAGAGATAGTCATATACTTTCAATCCACTGGAAGGGCAGGGAGGGCTCTTTGAGGCAAATACTGGGGATGGGATATGATGGCATTCTTTAAACAAGCTGGGGTAAGTAAGCTACGCCACCCACAGCCAAAGTTGGGCTTTGGAGATGAAGAATGTTACGATATTGGTCTGCGATATTTTCCTGCAAGTTGAAATTTGTAACATTGGTAGTCTCTTTCCTGCTTGAACACGCCCCCCTCCTCAAGCAGTGGGCTCTCAAGTGAAAATGAGGAACCCCTATTATGAAAGAAACATATTTAGGGAGATACGCATGGGAAATGCGTAGATGCAAACAGTCAAGAGCATAATTTACCTCTAATATGTGCTCTGCTTGCTGTTCTCGGTCAAGTCGTCTTGATGTCGTTGTAATTAGACCTGCGAAGATAAACAAGTAATTCATCTGGTCTTGAGGGAGAAATAATAGGTCAAGTGGCTCAGTGTGAACGAATAATCAGGATCGAACTAACTGGTGGTGATAATGCTACAACTTATACATAATTGTGTTACATTTTAAAAAGCATTTTCAACCCTGCAAGTTATAACAATGTGCCCAATTCAGATATTGGCTGTTGTTGCCAAAACAAAACTTATGGACATGTGTACGTTCATGAGAAGAGAAAGCTATCAATTTATCCTTTCAGCAAAATAATACTGATTCTGTGAGGCTGTAGGCTAAATTGAGACAGATTTTTTCCTTGAGTTGGAATAACCCTGTTGTTCCCAGCAATGCTAAATAGGAATGAAATTATGATGATGGGTATGCAGACTGCAGCAATTCAGTTGCACACATGAACCTTCAAGGAGTTCTTGCTACAAGTGATTTGTAATGCAAAACCTGCATTGGACAGAATGTCCCTTTACATTATAAATGCAATTGTTCTACATTTAAGTTATGTTAAGACCTATCAGGAACAACAAAAGTATCACAAAACTGTGTGTATTAAAAAAACAACTTGCCAAGACTTCAATTCCTTAAAACTATTCATCCATCTGGGTATTTAGTACAAAACAAAACAACAAACAAACCAAAAAAAACCCCACAAAACAAAATGCTACAACAGAATAATGGCGGGAGAGAAAGTATAAGTTATTCCAAGGGTTGTTGGGAAACACCAAGATCTGCAGTTTTAGTCTTAACATTGAAAACAAGATGAGTTACAGAATAAACTGGATTATTTTAGAGAGTGCTGGGTATAAAACAGTTGCATCAGGAAGAGGAAAAAAGTCACTCTCACATTCAGAACATAAAAGGCAGCACTTACTACAACTCTTCTCCATCTAGTTTAATTTTCTTAGACTGTAGGAAAGGCAGTGAGGGAAACAGTGAAACCTGTATATGATAAGAACATCAGGCAACCACAACGGCCAATGTTCCCACTAAATAGTATCATCCTGTTTTGTGTTTTTTTGTATACCATTTAATTTTCCACCAAACACTGACCTACTTTGGTGGTGTGCCTGTCTACCAGACAGCCACTGGCAAACCTCCATGATGAGATGGAGAAAGGATAAAGGAGCAGCAGCTATGGTTTCCATTCCCTTCTGAAACATGTAGCCAGTTTACTTGCTTTTCAGGACACAGAGGCAAGCAGCTTGCTTGTACTCACTGGCAGGCAGACAGGGCTGCAGAAACTGGAAGAGTATATATATAGAAGGCCAGGCTGCCCTCCACATTATAAGTGACTGTAGACTTGTTCTAAAGACTGGGGGGGAGGGAGTAATGAAGTTAATACCAACTGCAGAATACTAAAAATGAACACATACATATTTGTGAAAGGTGAGAAAGAACAGGGATAAAAAAAGATCACAGCATCTTTATGCATGACAGAACTGAGACATGTCTTTTTTCTTTTTACAAATAGCATTACTATAGTAGTAGCCAAACATATGATTTTACCTATTCACAGGTAAAGCAAGAATACTCTGTTTTAAAATAAAACTGGAACATGTAGGTGAGAGACACTAACCTCTCAAACACAATTTACCTTTGTATGCTACACTGTTGAAGCATATTTTTCTCATAACCCGATACCGATGGAAGACAGATGAACTGGGAGGAAAACTCTGAAGAAGAGGGCAGTTCCTATTAAAACCTTGTATAAAAGGTTTTAGAAATTAAATGGACCCTTTAACCATAAAGATCGCAGGAAGGGGAGGAGGTTTCACTCACTTGCCCATTCACATCTCCCTGAACACATCACTATTTTAAGTGCCTACACAGTCGCACATTTTTTTCTTTTTATGCCAATAAAGGTATTTGGATTGGATTGGTCTACACAGTTTGGATGTATTCTCTCACCAGCTGACAACTGGACAAGAATCTGTGATGACTCTCCCATAGGGGAGAGAGTTACACCCACAAATGTTTCCCACTGAAACAAATGTGAACATCTATCAGATTCATTTCATAATCTGAACAGCTTTATTTTTAAAAGTTAAATAACCCAGCCCAAGTTTTCAAAGCCACAAAAGCACCAAATCCGGCCTTTTCTTGCAACCATTTATGCCACTTGGTGGCGGGAAGTGCTGTCAAGGAACAGCTGACTAGCAGTGACCTTGTAAGGGATGTTCAGAAGTGGTTTGCCATTGCCCACCTCTACATCACAACCCTTACTCTGTCGTAAATATGAGCCAACATTAATAGATTTTGGAGAATCAACTCTGCAAAACCTCACTGAAGAAACGAAAGGTGGTGAAGAAAAAAAAATGGAAGGACCTAGGCAGCTCCCTTTGTTTATTAAGTGATCTGAAACTTATCTGTAGAAAGGTTTGGGGCATCTCATCCACAACCTACCACAGATCATTTCCCGTATAAATCTTACTGAAAAAGACTATGGGTCTTTGGGACAGACAGTGCTTTCTTTTCTTTGTAACTTAGCAGTTCTCAAAATGGAGTTTCAACCCAAAAGTGGGCAATAATTCTCTTACTAGTAGGTCTCAAGGCCACCAGGAATGGGGAGATGGAACAGCTAGAAGAATAGGTTATGGGTGCTTCAATGACAAATTTGGGCTTGCATCTGAGTACCAGACAACATGGCCATAAAATACTATCAGTAATACTATACTATTACAAATATTAGACATGACAAATAGAATGTGAATGGGTTCGATGTTGACGGATTCCTGAGTTTTGCATAGGGGAGGAAAAAAGTGGTACAGAGTTAATTTGCAACCAGGTCCCAAAAGGTGTTTAAAAGCAGGTCTGACTTCCGAACATTTAATAACCATTACTGCAACTGCTAGTCACCAGATCCACCATCATCTGACTTAGTCCTCATCAGCATCTTCTTGAGAATGGATTCTCCCATCATGCTGGTGAAGCAGGAGCTATCATTGTGTTCTTACCTCTCGTGTTCCAAGGGAGTATAAGAAGCCCAGCATCATGTGGGAAGCCTATGCCTGTTCCCCAGTCAGTATCATGCCAGTTTCCAGATAACTGGCAAAGGAAAGCCCTGGAAACAGCTGCACTTCAGTAACTCCCAGACAGCTGATTTAGTGGGAATGTGAAATATTTCTAGCCTGTTTAATGGAAAGCATCCAGATTTTGTTCTGTCCAGCAAAAGCAGACCATTTCCTCTCCTTTTTGAACCAGCACTGGTTTCCTAAAGAAAGGATATTTCCCTCATTTTTCTTGCCATTGAAATTAAGGGCTAACAACCCTTCAAATGTGGCAAAATAAGCTCTGGGTGACCTTTATTTTAAGCAAAATTATGTGTCAACCCACAGAGTATAATATACATAACGAACAAAGCACTTTTCAAGTTTTTTGGTTCCCAGTAGTAGAGTATTTAACAGAAAAAGGGATAATTCTCAAAAATCCATATTATCAAGATTTAATATACTTCTGAGAGTTAATTACAGGTATAAAGGTAGCCTACTGCTCACTGTTTTTGGTATAATTCTTTATTTGTTGTTGAAGGTTTTCACAGCCAGAGTTCATTAGTTGCTGTAGATTTTCCAGGTTGTGTGGCCGTGGTCTTGGCATTGTAGGACCTGACATTTCACCAGTAGCTGTGACTGGCATCCTCAGAGGTATAACAGAGGTATAACACAGAAAGATGGAGTACTCTCTGTGTCAAGGTACTTGACACAGAGAGTACTCCATCTTTCTTTGTTATACCTCTGAGGATGCCAGTCACAGCTACTGGCGAAACGTCAGGTCCTACAATGCCAAGACCATGGCCACACAACCTGGAAAATCTACAGCAACTCTTTCTTTCTTTCTTTCTTTCTTTCTTTCTTTCTTTCTTTCTTTCTTTCTTTCTTTCTTTCTTTCTTTCTTTCTTTCTTTCCTTCCTTCCTTCCTTCCTTCCTTCCTTCCTTCCTTCCTTCCTTCCTTCCTTCCTTCCTTCCTTCCTTCCTTCCTTCCTTCCTTCCTTCCTTCCTTCCTTCCTTCCTTCCTTCCTTCCTTCCTTCGTTTTATTTGTACCCCACCCTCCTCACTGGAGCAGGCTCAGGTGGCTTACATAAAATTGATAAGAAAGTATGCTTAAAAATAGTTATTTTAAAATATGGTATTAGTGTTATAATAACTTGATCAAATGCAGTTTGTTCAGCAATGTTTAATAGATGCTGTATTTGACTACTTCAAAATTTCGTCATTGTTATACGGTTGTCAAAGCTGTTATTCTTGTTTTATTGTTAACTTTAAATTTCGAAACTAAAAATATATTTAAAAAATGAAATTAAGGGCTAAACAGGGATATGAGAGACATGTGAACAGGACCTCCTGCAGTTTTTAAAAAGCTAATTAGCAGTCTCACTTGGGCTGCCCACATGACTAGGAAAAGGTTACTGAGAAAAGGGATTTCCAATGAGTTTTTCACTACCTCAATTGCTCTCTCAAAACGTATAACCAGGGGTCTTTTTGTAGAAAAACAGCTGCCGAAGCTCATTAGCATATGGTATGCTAATAAACTATTAGGCTATTAGCATATGCCATAGAGACATTAGGCTATTAGCATATGCCATAGAGACCATAGAGAACAATGGAGGGAATGGGGGCAACCTGTTTGGGGGCCCATAGAATTGGACCCCCTGGTCCAATGTTCTTGAAACTTAGTGGGTATCTTGGGGAGAGGCTCCATCAGCTACCCTGTGAGTTTGGAGCCTCTCCCTCAAACCCCCTCCCCTCCAGCCCCCAGAACATACCCTATGTTTTCGCCATTGACTTCAATGGCCCATAGGATATAATGGAGCTGAAATTGACATTCGGCTGCCTGAAAGACTCCGGAGACGCCGGATGGGGGCGGGGCTTGGCTCCTGAGCTGCCGGAGCTGTGCTCCGGTGCGCTCACCCACAAAAAAACTCCTGGGTATAACTAACTCTATGGGGAGAGAAGTCCAATCATTTTTCCTCCTCAGGGCAAACTACAGCTTAAAGTAGAGGTAAAGGCTTCCCTTGCTCAAAAGCCAGTTGAATCAGACTGTAGGGGGCGGTGCTCATCTGTGTTTCCAAGCCAAAGAGCCAGCATTGTCCAAAGACTTTTCCATGGTCATGTGGCTGGCATGACTAATCACCGAAGCGCGTGGAATGCTGTTACCCTCCCACCAAAGCGCTACCTATTTATCTACTTGCAATTTCTTGCTTTTGAACTGCTAGGCTGGCAGGAGCTGGGGCCAGACACGGGAGCTCTCTCCATCACTCGGCACTACAGCCTCGAACTGGAGAGTTACCAACCTTCCAGTCCACAGCTCAGCATCTTAGCCTCTGAGCCACCGTGGCCCAAGCTTAAGGGGAGGCCATTTAAACCATGGAAGAGAACAGGTCTCTGGAGAGGTGACATACAAATTTTCTAGATAAATAAATATGGGTGAAAAGTATTAAGTGCTCTCTCCTCCCCAACTTTCAAAGCAGCTCTGGATTTTTTGCCACATTTCTAGTTTATCTCTAAGAGTGAATCCACAAGCACTAACAAAAACAATGTAAACTTATTCGTTTCCATGCAAGAAGCAGCCCTTGTCATTTGAACATCACAGACCAATGTTCCATATACTCTGAAACTGAATGATCACCAGGTTTCATGCTCAGTGCAATTACTATATGGTTATAAAAGATAATTCTGCACACATGATGTGCCACTCTTATCTGTATTTTACATTAAAAAAAAGATAATGGAACCTCCCCCTGCACTAAAAATTAGCACAAGTTCTCAAGACTGTGTCAATTTGGTTTTCTGTTTTACCATGTTCTAAGTTGGGGACTTAATCAAAATTCAATGTGTGCCTGTAATAATCAGTAAAAATAAAATCTAAGGGGAAAAGGTAAGCCTCTTCCCATTTTCAAGTTGCTTCCTACAATCAGCCAAGAATCATTGTACTTTTGCTTGGATTGTCTCTCAGCCAGGAAACACTCCTCTGCACTTCTCCCTCTTCAAACATCAAGTAATACAATACGGTGCTTAAATCCCAAGCCTAACAAACCAGTTCAACAACTTTCCCCAAACAATCTGCCAGTATAGTTGAAATGGTCTTCATTTTATCATAGAGCCTTAAAAACTGTTTGTTCTAGGCTGCCTGGTACATGAATATACAAAGAAACAACGAAAGAAATCCACTGCTTAGTATTCTACAAAAGTAATCATTTTTCCTCAAAAGAATTCCAGGTTTTAGTTACGAAAGAATTTCAAATATTTCTGAGCCAAGTGAGTTACATGGGCTTGCGTAATGGCCAGCTATCTGAACACTTTGCCTTTAGGCATTCCTGATTTATTCCTGTAATTCTTACACTGCTCAGCTAAACAAAAATCCTAACAATGGCCTTGGTTGTTCAGGCAACCAGAATGATGGCGCAGAAAGTCTTATCAGCCATACATGACTTGTTACACTTTTTATAAGGAGGTGGAGGGCAAAGACGATTTCAGCTTCATTTCTACTTCATGTTTTATCTTTTATTTTTTTCTTGTAAGTAATAGTTTACATTAGGAACAAGAAAATTCTAATCCTAAATAATAAAATGGTTGAAACACAAAAGGGAGCAATCTTAAATAGGTCTCCTTGGATCTTAAATCCTAGGTTTACTTACAGGCATGCATTCTTAGGACTGCAACCAAAGTTGAGAATGCTTCATAATTTGTATGTGTTTATTAAGCTATGTTACGGAGACTGCAGAGTAAAGTGTTTTTCATAACATGATGATATTTGTCAGTGAGCTCAGAGTAATTGTGTCTACCGATGGAGTAAAGTCTAACTTCAAAACACCCGCGACTGGTTCATAAACCTCTCTACAGATATGACAATGTATATTGCAAATAATCATAATGATGAAGCAGCGAGACTTAACATTTTTTAAAAAAGATATTTCCTAACACTTAGTATATTACAGCTTCCCCAAATGAATTACAGGTTCCTATAATTCAAACGGTACATGTAATTCTAAATACATTATAGTATACACTTGAAGCTGATAGAGTGAGACAGATGAGTGGCCTCTGGGAATACAAACTATTATTTTAAAAATCTCATTGCAAAAAATAATGAACAAGCAATATTAGCAGTAAATTGTTGCAATTTTCCAGTGAATGATGATTTAAAATTTGCACGTGAAAAGCCTGACAAAATGATGCCACCATTAAGAACACAAATCTGCAAAGGAGCAATTAATTTCTTAGGCTATAGTCCTCAAATTGTTAGCCAATGCTTTCAAAGGCATTTGCAAAGCAATGTAAGGATAAGGTAGCTGTGATTTCAGAATGGTAGCCTGTAGAGTCCATGGCCCAACTCTGACAACAGACAGGGATCTCAGGAAGTCCAGTCAGTCATACAAACTGTTGCAGGACAAATTTGAACTGGAAAATTTTCTGATTCAAATTCAAATAATTTAAACAATACTAAAAATTAAACAATGTTAGCAAAACAAGGCAAATACAACAGGTACAAGCTCGGACCATGTAAATCACGGATTCATTGCTGCTTCATAGCCCACATTTAGCTGTTCAAACATTTCTGCAGCACAACTACAAATAAACAGATTTCTTTACAAATGTGGGGAAGAAAATTTTTCATGAAAAAATATACCATATACATGGCTTGTGGTGCTTTTGAAAGCCAACTGGGAGAGGAGGAGCAAAGAAAATTAGTTTCTCCAATTCCCAGACAGGGGCAGCAGAAGTGAAGACCAGGAAAAGAAGGGAGGTTGGCCGTGGGCAGAAGGAACAGAACTGTGACAGTCCCCAAAGCCACCACCTGAGGCCACCATCTCAGTTTGCCTAATGGTAGAGCCAGCCTTGCATACCCTGGTTGAGAGCTGCCATAAATACCTGTTTAATGACAAAAATGGTACTATGAGTAAATCATGTGCATATTCCAACAGTAGATTTGGAATAACATCCATTTGATCTCAAAACCAGAACAAATATTTGGCAAGATGTTTTGGAAAGCTCTTCATTTTAAACATGGGCGGTACCACTAGTTTTAACTGGGGCTCCAGTAAGTTCTCTTATAGCATCGTTTGTAATTGTTCAAGCTACACACCAGTTATCTGAAACTTAAAACACAATTACTGAGATACAGGAAAAGTAAATACTCTTGGAATTAGAGGTGCCTGTCACTTTAGCACCAGTCACTTTGCTCTCTTATGAAGATATAAACAGAAATAATTCGGATAAGCCTTAATGTGCATATATAGGCAACCAAAATAAACACTTTCCTAGCATTTCAAAGCCATTAAAGTACACAGCTGAGTCATTGTTTGAGCACTGTTTGTGTGCATGTTGCCAAGGAAAACCTGTAGGACTTCATGTACTGGATCAAAGGTTGCTACTTTATCTCATAGCTGACATTACACAGAAACATTCACTGCGTTATCAGCAGTTAGGAAACATAAGAACAAGTTTCAGCAAAAACTGCAAATGCAAGCATGAGGCTGCGCATGCGCTTGGGACTGCTTTGTCTTAAGTAGATGCACAGATCAGGAACCTACTGACTTTTGCAAAAATCAGTCTTCTAAGTGACAGGGAATTAAGATGGGTCCTTCAGATAAAAAAGACTAGCAATTTACAAGACTGACAATTAAAGCATAGCAACTGAATAGTAAATCTAGAAATACAAAGGCATTAAGACGATTAAGCCTCTGATATCTTTCCCATTAGAGTCCCAAAATGGTGCATAGTAATTGTATCATGATGGTTTGCATGAATTATCATATGCCACTTGCAAAATGGCACAAGAGTGTGGTCAAAGACAAATCTAATATTAAATAAGGCTTACAATCCACTCAGAACTATGAACCCTGTTACACCCCTAGAGATGCAGAGTGGAAATGTTTCCATTTCTAAAGATTCACAGTTTTACAAGATCAACAAGAATGAATAGATGCTATTGCCAAGATAATATTGGTCAAGCTTGACAGTTTTAAAGTTCTAATTACTTTTTTCCTGGTGATCATCTCTAGGAATTGTGTAAGAAAGTACATGTATGTTTTAATGATTTGTATCCTGGGGTCAGGGGAATTAACCCACACACATATAATAATTTTGTTGTTCAGTTACACAGTCGAGTCCGACTCTTCGCGACCCCATGGACCAGATTACGCCAGGCCCTCCTGTCTTCCGCTGTCCGCTGAAGTTTGCTCAATTTCATGTTCGTTGCATCGATGACACTGTCTAACCATCTCATCCTTTGCTGTCCCCTTCTTCTTTGACCTTCAATCTTTCCCAGCATCAGGGTCTTCTCTAGCGAGTGCTCCCTTCTCATTTGATGGCCAAAGTACATATAAGTACAAAGTACTCACATTGTTTATAAGATTTCTATGCTGCCCGTCCATAGACCCTGCTCAAGGGAGCTTACCGAGTAAAACATAATACAAACATAAAACACCATAAAAGTTGCAACAACTAATAACCTATTAAAAAAACTAGCAAGAGCATAAAAACAGTCTAAAACGTATGGCACCTTAAAAGAAGTCTCATCAAACACGTCTCAGGCTAGAAGCAGTCAGTGAAAAGAAGTTTAAAAGAACAACCCCTTAATTATAAGTCTGGGTAAAAAGAAATGTTTTATCCTTGCACCTAAGAGACAGCAGAGCAGGTGCCAGGTGAGCCTCAATAGGAAAGGCATTTCACAGTGAAGTGGCACCAATGGGTAAAAAAAGCTTTCTGGCTGCTCCCCATCTTGCTTCTGAAAGTAGGGGCACAAAGAACAGGGCTCATGAGAAAAGTCTTAACTGGCAGGCAGACAGTATGGGAGGAGGTGAACCTGGACCCTAAGCTGTTTAGGGTCTTAAAGGTAAGAACCAGCACTCTGAATTGTGCTGGGAAATGGGTGGGCATCAAGTGCAGATCTTTTAGCAGAGAGGCACTAAGATCCCTGTACCCCACCCCTGACAGCAGCTTGGCTAATTAGCCAAATTAGCATGTCAACAGTTTTGTTGATTTTTTAATTAATTTCAAGCAATATAGGGATTATATATTACAGGTATTATTCCACTAAAAATAATCTCCACCTAAGTATTTCAGTTTAAATACTTGTAGTCATTGGGACAGAATATAAAATTAAAATGAGGTACTTAAAAAATCTGCTTACTAAATGTAAGTCAAAATAAACATGCTATTATTATATTATATTAGGCTCTATTTAGAGCACCCAAAGTTTAAGATCACACACCAGCAACTCAAACCCTGGAATCAAACTTACTGAATTCTGTGCTACCTGCTCACTCCCTAACTTGCCTACTCCTCCTACTTCTGCCTTTTCTTCCGGGCAGAAAAGTTAGCCAATCTCTACAACCAGGTTCCTGAGACTAGAGAATGTTGAGCTGCTTATGTCTCTGGCAGCTGAGCGCAAGGTGCCCTGTTACGTTTCTGCAACAAAAGGAAGCAGGAATAAGACTAACAGGCTTGAACCAGAGTATACAATGTGCCAATATGTCTGTCTGACAGTTCAGCTTTGAGGTCAGTCTACCGTCTTACTTGAAAAACACACACTGTGAGGCATTTACAGTTGTCTCCATCGTGCACTAATCTGGACTATAAAATATATTGTTTTGCATACATGATTCCTTATGAAGCAAACGTCTTCATTTTTTAAAAAAAAAAATTAAAATGCATCAGTATTATATCTCAAAGCCAGTTACCGCATTGGATTTGCCACACAGGCATTATCTGGAACAGGCTCCATGTGGAAGAAGAAAAAGCATTGGTTTTTACATGCTACTTTTTTCTATCCTAGGGAGACTCAAAGTGGCTTACAATCTTCTTCCCTTCCTCTCCCCACATCAGGTACCTTGTGTGGTAGGTAGAACTGAGAGAGCTCTGACAGAACTGTGACCGGCCCAAGGTCACCCAGAAGACTTCGCGTGGAGGAGTGGGGAATCAAACCTGGTTCTCAAGATTAGAGTCTGTCGTGCTTAACCACTTCACCATGCTGGCTACCACTACACCACACAGCAGCAGCTCTATGTGGAACATGGGATCTTAGCAGGGACATGGAATCTCCACCACTGTAATGTCTTCCTGGCGTCATTAATTACTGTTGCTCCAACATCCAACAAGCAAACCATAAAGTCAACCAGCGCAGAACAGCTCGACTCTTCTTAGGACAACACTGTGATTTATTTACTGTGAGGCCATTTCATCAAAATTATTTTATAACTTGATGCTGAGAACTGTTTTTCTCAGCTGAAAAGCAATCAAAATACTCCCTTTTCCATGCGCTTCAGCGTTTAGTCATGCCGAACACATGCCCATGAAGAAATCTTCAGACAGCGCTGGCTCTTCAGCTTGGGAACGGAGATGAGCACCGCCCCCTAGAGTCTGATTCGACTGGCATTCAAGCTAGGGAAACCTTTACCTTTACTTAATGAGTAGGTCCAACGACCAACAAATGAAATTAATGCCTATTGCCATCTTTACTTTTAATCAACTTCAGCTAAAGCAGCATCACTCACCTCACAAGGAGCTTGCTGAAAACTCAAGGTGGTATTTCAGGAACACCTGCAAATTTACTGGCAACCAGGCAATATAAATCAAGATAAATGTGCCCACTGAGGCTTAGAGGGATTAAATATACAACTAATCCCAAACTTTTGAGCATGTAAATCCCATTATCTCCTATAAGACCCATTAAATTCCTTAAGCCTATATTCTTTCTCCCTACAGTATGTATAGCCTTATGTGCTTTCCAAAACATGTCAGAACCAAACAAGCAAAACCCATTCTGAATTCAATCCTAAAGATACTAAAAGGGTTTTTTTTTTTAGTTTAAAAATATTGTTGAAATATCCCGCTTTTAAGCTTCAAATACAATACACACATTTCTGCTCATAATCTTTTGTTGTCCTTAAGGAGAATTCCAAGCTGACAGCATAGTTTTAACAGCTACCAAAAATAATGTTAATGCTTTTTTGCTCTGTCAGTGCCAGTGCCAGCTGGAGTATAAAGCTTGAATTGTGTGAGAGACAGAAGTATGTGAGAGCCAGTTTGGTATAGTGCTTAGAAGTGCAGACTCTAATCTGGGAGAACCAGGTTTGATTCCCCACTCTTCCACATGCAGCTGTAGGTGTGACCTTGTGTCAATGATAAGTTCTTTCAGAGCTGTTCTCTCAAAGACAGTTCTCGAGAGAGCTCTCAGCCTCACCTTCCTCACAGGGTGTCTGTTGTGGGGAGGGGAAGGGTAGTGAAGGGCAGGGTATAAATCCAATCTCTTCTTCTTCTATTTATGTGTAATGAGTAGAGAATTAGGCTTAGTTCAAGGTTTTCTTTTCTTCCTCCATACATGTGGATGTTTTGTTACTTCATGATGAATTTTTTTGTAGTATTTCTGAAGTGCCATGTGACACGTTCTACGAATTTTGGTATCTACACCTGTGATGTCATATGCAGCTCTATACATTTTTGGCAATAAAGCCCGAAGGATCACCCCCAATTCTATGCATGAGATGACTTTGATAAACACAATTATCACAGGTACCTTGTTTTCAGTTACAGTGGCTGCTGAGGCAAGTCAGCCAGGTTGGTCCCTGTGACATTTGTCTGTCAGGAGAAAGCTACTGCAGCCAGATGCTAATATTTATTTAGGGAATTTATACACTACCTGTTCAGAGTCCATCTTGAGGTGACTTATACGTAAAAATGATACCATAAAATCAGAAAAACACAATAAATTGCATCTATAAAAGCAAGACAAGTCATTAAAAAAAAAAGTCAATGCTATCATGTTGCCGGCATGTTAATTCTGAACAGGCTTAGCTGCAAAGGCCATAAGTCCTTTAAAAACACAAGTCTAGACCTAAAGTCCTTTCCACTCCTTGCCAGTGTTCCCTCTAAGCTGAGTTAGTGTAAGCTAGTTCACAGTTCTTTAGCCTCCAGCTCACACATTTTTGTCTTAGCTCAGGAAGGATGGCTCCAGAGCAAACTAATTTATGCAGAAGCCAAATCGCTCGCTCACAACTTTAATGCCAGTAGTTCACAAAGTAGAATTTTTGCTCACAAGACTTCACAGCTTAGAGGGAGCATTTCCTTGCCCACATCACCCCTAGTTTTTGAGTTCAACTGCTAACAACATTTGGGGAGAGCAACTGACTTTGGTGCACTGAAGCACTCTTGTATCTGTGCACTGTCTCAGGTCAGCTGTCAGAATGCTCCAAGTACAATGGTCCAAGCAGTAATATGTCACCACTGCAGCAGATCTGGCAATTTAGTCACAAAAGATCAAAATCTTGAGTAACCTCAGCAAAGAAAACAGAAGTGCCTGTACGCTTATTGTGAGAGGTATCAAATCATTATCCATTTTTGCCCCTGGAAGGATTCTAAATGCAAGCAAAGAGAATTCTGTATCTCAAATTGCCCCACTTGGGCGCTGATTCCATAGCTATACACAATAGTATTGATATGACTGCACCAATTCAGCATGAACTTTATTGTGCAGGGTTTCTTTTATCTTATCTTTCTCCACGCACGATTCTATTACCCCATTCCATTTTGTTTAAAGTAAACATTGGATAGGAAACAGGAAAGCACAATCATAAAGATCAGAATGTAGTTTGACAGCTATTTTTACCTGGGTTGATGGCTTCCTTGTTTGACATCAGGTTCACTTGACTAGGAGGTTCCCCCCACCCCCGCCGCCGGAGAAGCTAATATTTGAACAAAATGCTTCCACAGAACTTAGTGAGAAAGCTTTTTGAGACAGCTTTCTTTCACTGACTTTAGTAGCTTTTGTGCTGTTTGTTCAAAAAAAAAGGCATCTCAAATGGTTTAGGAGGGCAGTGATTTTGAAAAATGATACTTCCTGGCTGTTAGTGAGGGGGGGAATAAGAGTGCTCCTAAGGAGATTAAAATATGTCAAAAGGTAGCTTTTCTTTCCTCTTTACATTATACAAACAAACTTTATTTTCCGTCTAGAGGTGCAGCCTGATCATATTCACGTTTACTTGGGAAGGAATTCCCACTGCAATTAACGGGGCTTACTCAACAGGTAAGTGCACAAAAGACTGCAGCTGCAGTCTAATTACTTGAAATACAGCAGGCAAATAATAGGATTTTGCCTTCTCCATGTAAACAGTAGGCACCTGCCTCCACAGTCGAATACACACATCTACACTGTAGAAGTGGAAGGAAACTGCAAAAGGACCCCAAACAAGCAAACCAACTCTTACAGTTTCAAGGGAAAAAAAAGCTGCATAAAGTGGAGACCGTTTTTTTCTTCCCTTTACCCCCACTCTTCAACATGCCACCCAAGCTTCCTTAGCCAGTCCTATCAAGGAGATCCACACGCACAAGTAGTCTCACACATATTTTATTGACAGGGATCCGGAACTGTAGGCCTAAATGGTAACTGAGTGTGGATGTGGTCTGTCTACATGGAACATAAACATGCAATACATATCCACCAGTCCATCTAAATGCACATTCAGCTGGAAGCCCTACTGAACTATTCAAAGAGTGCTTTTCTGCGCTGGTAATAAACTCCACAGTACAAAAAAATCTCACAATCTTACTTGGATAAATGATCTGTACTTGTGGTCTTTACTACTGTAGAAAGCATATTATAAGTAGGATCCTATTAGGTAATTTCTGTACTGCTTAATATGTCACCCTAATACTCACGCTATGCTCCTGCTCTTTCTTGTGGTTCCAGTCTTCTAATATCCATGCATTAGTTACTGAATATCCCATTTTGTTGACTGTACTTACCCACTATATGTAATCCACCTTGAGTTCATGTGAGAAAGGTGGATTAAAAATAATAAACACTAAGCCCAAGTAAGCAGGGAAATTAGAAGGAAATACAGCCCTCATTCTTTGAGAATTGATAAACTGTCCCTTGGCCAAATGACTTCCTCTCCCAATCCACGGAAGTCATTCTCTTGCTTGCATACTTTGTCACGTATTTTTACACTGGCTGACACTGCAAATCTGCTAATCCTGCTGGATCTGGTTCTATAGTGTAAAGGAAGAAGTCCCACACTTCTGCTCTGGGTTGAGGCGTTCCGTTTTCTGGAATGCTGGCAGCTTCTGGGGAGGATGGGAAGGAGAGTTCACATACATTCATTCACATACAGAGTTGATGCCGACCAAGTCAGAGCATGGGTTTCCAGTCATCAGAGCACACTGGAGAATGGACCCCAGTTCAACCGTCTGTTGTTGAATAGTAAAAAGCCCAGTAGCACCTTTAAGACTAACAAACTTTATTGTAGCATAAGCTTTCGAGAAGCACAGCTCTCTTTGTCAATTTCCAAACAATTTCCAAACAAACGTATGTGTATATTACACAAACCTAACATGCTTTAACTTATTACTGCCTCAAACATTTTTCAGGCAATGAAGTAAAGATTCTAAAATGCCTAAATTTTGGCCAAAACATTTGAGCACTATCCTTTGAGAGTAGGTAGGTACACCTTCCCCACGAAGCTTCTCCAATCTAAATCCTAACTCCAAATACTTATGGAAAGCATCAATTCATCATACTTTGAAAAGATCACTCTGCTAGTTGGTGAAAGTGCTTTGCTGAACCACACTTCAAATAATACTTGGGTAAAAAAAACCTTCCAGAAAAAAAAAACCCTTACAAAGCCAGAGAAGCAGGTCCTACAATCTAGGCCACCGATCACTTTGAACTGGTTCATTAATCACCAGAGCATAACCCTCATTTAGGTCTTTTCTTTTGGCTTTTAAAGAGAACTAACAACACAGGCAACCAACAAAAGCAATGCTTTCCCCCCTTGTGCAAACATATGTGTGTCTGCAACCCTAGATGACTTGAATATATTTCTGATAAGAAATGCTTTTCAAATTTTGCATCTATGTGAATATATACTAAATAAGAGAAATGCTTACCTTTCATCAGTAATTAAAATAGCAGTCTCTCTTAGATCTCAAACACCGTGAGATCACTAGGATATTTGCAATGCAATCCTAAGAAGAATTACACTCTTTCATTTAAATAAGTTTGAAGCAGGATAACTCTGCTTAGGACTGCAATGCTGATCACTATCAAAGGTTTTTGATAATGCATTCATTACATTTAATATACCAATGTGTAACAACTGAGAGCATAAAATCTACTTAACTGTATATCCTTTACCAAACTGGAAAATAATATTTACTGAGCACTATATACATGAGGTACCTGCATCTGTAGCAGACAGGTAGAGGAAATGTATTCCTTGTAAAAAATGACCAAATATAGCAGATAAAAAGAAAAGTCATGTTTTCTGTGAAACTGAATGTCCAACTTACAAAAACTATTGAGGGAAATAATTAAACAAGGGAGGCTTCCTCTAGGACAGACTGTTGTACAATCACAGGTTCTCCATTTCCTCAACTAAGCAGTGTCCCAGTGTTATCGGAAATCCCCTGGAAGCTGTTTGCAGCTGCAGTCATTTCCTATTTCATTCTGCTCAATCTCCAAACTGTCTGCAGTAGTTGGTGAGAGGGTCAGAAAAGTTGTAATGTGATAGCAAATGTAAGGGAGACTATCTGCCCTTGGCTCTCTATGTAACTTTACACCTTGATAGACACTCCTAAACTCATAATGAGATTCCTCTGTTCTTTTAAATATAACTTAATTCCTCAGTCTACAGTACCTTCAGTATACTCAGTACAGGCTTGTAAAGTGTGGAGTTTAATTTTATAAGATTGCTAAAATAATAAACAGAACAGGGGATTATTTCTCAGTTGCACAAAGAATCAGACCAACTGTGATCATAAACAAATGAAACTATGCTCACATCTAATTTTTTTAAGTGGCACAGATGAGAAACATTAATTGCTATCCAAATGCTATTTTGTGCATGTGAGGTTCATAAATCCTTAAGAGAAATGTATCTAGATTTTCCCACAAATTCCTCATGCCTCTATTTTTGTTTGCAAATGAGGTCTAGCTGTTGCTCTCTCAAAGACTGCAAATATAAGAACTTACACACACACACAAACCAATCTAGCAGATTCAAAGTTTAATTTTTTCAGCCAAACAGAACCATCCAGTCTTAAATACCCTGGAGATGAGAGTAGAACTCAAACATATGAATGACCTAATCACCAACAGCATATGAAGGAAGATACTGTCAACTACGATGCTAAATGATATCCCAGGTACATCATCACTAGGCATGGACTTTGTGGCAAACACACTTGACAGGTAAACTTCTTCAGTTACTTGCTAGGCAAACTCCTGCTTAGATCACCTCAATGGTCCCTGGTGAAGTCTGTGAAGTTCAGCTTGAGCATGGCACAATATCAAGCAGCTTTGTACCTGCCTGTGATACAGGGCCTGGCTGTTGCTGTTTTTGCCCAGTCTGAGAACTAAATCACTCCAATGACCAGAGCAGAAACGCATATCCCCAAAGGTCACAGTCAGGTAATTAAAGTGACCGACTTGTATAAAGCTAAAACATGGAAATGCTTGCCATTCATCCCCTCTTTGCACCTGCACAGTCCTTTAAGTGAGGAGCACTGGCTAAATTGCAACCCTTTCTTTTTTTGTGCCTGTGTAATCAATGGCATGTTTCACAAGAGAAGAAGAGGAAGAAGAGGAAGAGGAGTAGGAGGAGATTGGATTTATACCCCACCCCTCACTTGGAGTCTCAGAGCGACTTACAAACTCCTTCCCCTCCCCACAACGGACACCCTGTGAGGTGGGTGGGGCTGAGAGAGCTCTTTCAAGAACTGCAATTTCAAGGACAGCGATTACAATGAATGATTAGCTAATCAAGACTACCTGGTACGTGGGCAGTCACTGAAGGCATAATGAACCACATAAGTAGTAAACCTCAACTAACAAAAATCTCAGCCAGCTAATCATACAAGAAAGCAGTTCAGTCATGAAAATATATATATACAGACTGATTTAGAAGCAGCTGAACAGTCTTTCCCTGCTCACAACCGGTGATCAGGACATGAAATGAATTGGCAAGTGTCTGTATATAACTATCACTACATAGAACTGCCACTTAATTTTAACATCTGTAAACCAAATTGTGCAGTTAAACAAAAGGCTACCAAGTTAATATTAGTAAACCTATTTTTACTACAGAAGAAAGTTTGAGTCCAGTGGCACCGTTAAGACCAACAAAGTTTTATTTAAGGTATAAGCCTTCATGTGCAAGCACACTTCGTCAGATATGGCTTGCACATGAAAGCTTATACCTTGAATAAAACTTTGTTGGTCTTAAAGGTGCCACTGGATTCAAACGTTCTTCTGCTGCTTCAGACCAACACAGCTACCCACCTGAATCTATTTTTGACTAGTCAGTGCTCAGCCTACATACCTAGTTAATAGTTATCTACAAATGAATACCAGGCTACAGTGTGAAAATCTCACCTTTCACACAGCATTCTTTTCCTATTTCATTAATTCATTAATTCATTAATTCATTCATTCATTCATTCATTCATTCATTCATTCATTCATTCATTCAGATTTTTACTCCGCCCTCCCGGCTGAAGCTGGCTCAGGGTGGCTTACATAAAAACAAGTAAGTACATTAAATACTATTGTCATAAATACAGGGTAAGTGTTGCTGGACTATTTATACATCCAAAGCCATCTAACCTATATCAATAGCTATTCTGTGTTGAGGTCCACGTGCTGCAGAAGCATCTGAGAATGGCAAGAGTGTCCAACTTCACAGAAGTGAAGATATATTTCAAAGATGGGGTGTATTGGCTGAGGGCCAAAAGATATTCGTATGTATGAGAAAACTGTAACTGCTGTTTTTGAACAGACTCCGTTTAGATAAAAAGGAGCAAGAATGAACTGCCAATTTTTATATGGTTCAAGCATAGATAACTTTGTACAGGGGGAGCTTTGACTCTTGAAGATCTTGTTGGTTTCTAAGGTGTTACTGGACTCAAATCAAACTGTCCTACTGCAGACCGACATGGCTAGCCACTGAAAATAACTCGGCATGGTGTCTGCAGTTCTAAGATAATTAGCCAAGAATGTGCAACCTTATCAAGTGGGACAGCTAGCTATTGTTAGGAGAGTATTTTTAAAACCTATCAATATGGGAAGCTGAACTGATTGAGAGCAGCTCCTTAGAACAGGCTCCTTGCTAGTCACCTGCTTATTTGTGGGTAAGATACTTTTATGGACTCATGTTAACTGCTCTCCTTTAATATTCTATGTAGTTATGATGGATAGTATACTTTTGATACAGACAATGTTAAAAATGCAATGTAGTTAAAAGGTAAAGGTAAAGGTCCCCTTGCTCGAAAGCCAGGCGAATCTGACTCTAGGGTTGCGGTGCTCATCTCCGTTTCAAAGCCAAAGAGCCAGCGCTGTCCAAAGACGTTTCCGTGGTCATGTGGCTGGCATGACTAAACACCAAGGTGCACGGAACACTGTTTCCTTCCCACCGAAGTGGTACTTATTTATCTACTTGCAATTTCTTGCTTTCAAACTGCTAGGTTGGCAGGAACTGGAACTAGAGACCGGAGCTCACTCCATCATGCGGCACTCTCGGGTCTTGAACTGCTGAAGTACTGACCTTCCGCAGCCTGCAGTTCAGCATCTTAACCACTTGAGCTACCGCAGCAATGTAGTTATGCATTAATAAAAGATTAAAATGGAAGCAAAGACTCTCGAATAGTATCACTTGTGTACTAGACCCACAACAAACCTAGAATGTTGTTGAGGTGTTCCTCTGGGCAGGAATTAAATGATCTGATATAGGAAAGTTAACGAGGATGCCTCAGGTTTCTTAAGTGCATGTCTATATCTGAATCGGGCCTGACCAGACTCCTCCAGAACACTACGTATCTACCGCAACTAAGGCGAGGTAGCACAGGCTTCATTTCAAAACTCTCCCCCACCCCCGGAATCTTTAGGTCTAGGTCTCACTCTTCTAATGCAGCTTGAAACCAGCAACCTTTAAACAGGGCAAGGTTAACCTATTTACATTTAAAGCAGATTCAGAGGCAGCTCTGCAGGAAGTCAATCAACCCTTTTTTGTTGGAGAGTTGCAATTTAATGGTTGTAGTCCCCAGGTAATTAACAAGACTCTCCTTCTCTCCACTTCAATTCAAGTGGCTCATATGGCTGAGCCATTACTATTTGGGAAGCTTAAATCACAGCTATTGTCTTCCAATTTCACACAGTGTTATTATTCTAACAGCAAAATACAGTTGAATGCCTCTCTTCTTCAAAGTTTAAGGAGACAGAAGGGTAGAATTTGTTCACAATAATGGGATCCCCTCTTGCACCCCAGACACAAGGGACGTGCACAAAAATGTATGAAAACTGACAGCTAGTGGGAAACAAGCATATCCAAATTGGGGGGAGAGGGATTAACCAGAGGTTTCTCCTGCAATACAGAACAATCTTTCATACAAGAAATAAAAATATACAAGAATTTCACCTGTACACTTTAGTCTGAAAGGAAAGGAGGTCAATCTATATGTAAATTAGTGATAAGTAGCCCTGCTAGCATGTAGTGGCAAAGTAAAACAGGAACTTGGTGGTACCTTAACGATTCTGGAAGATGTATTTGGTACCTAGGGCTCAAAACTGTCAGTCGTTCCCTTGCTACATGATACCAACCTAGGGCTCAAAACTGTCAGTCGTTCCCTTGCTACATGATACCAAAAGGAGTATCCAGGATGTCTCACCCCACCCAAACGTTCAAAGGGCAGGCATGAAGGAATTGGTCAAGGGCAGGAGATAGAAATACCATCCAAGAAATGAACAGACTGTATGCATTGCAAGACCTAAGACAGAAAATTCATAGCATATTTAGCCTTAATCCATTGCTTGAAAGAAGAAGGGCAAAGAGGTGAAGGAAACTGTCTGAAAAGCTAATGAACAGTATAAATCGTCCTTTTTAAACAGATGGATTCAGGGATCAAAATGATGGAATAGACAAGTAGATAGCAACTACCAAGATTGAATGACCACCAAAGCTGCACATTTAATCTTAGCTTGGGTTTCTCCCCTGCCCCCAGGGTCTTTATCCCCATTGACAAGATTAAATCCAGGATACAAAAATGTAGTTCTGTATTAATGACACAATAAATGCTGCTGAAATAGATATAGACCGGCAAAGTCTGCAAGCTGCTGATTGGAAAGATCAGCATGATTGTCACCCTCTGGCCCTGTGACCTTCATACGAATACAAATTTCACATGAAAGTTATTACAGAAGTTCTTGATGAAGTAGCCATTCAAGGCTTGCAGAACAAATTGGAGCTGAAACCCACAGTACGACATTAACACATCAAAATGTCTGAGTTTTTCCCGCAACAGAGCTGATTGGTTTCAACTTTAAATTTCACAGCCCCCCAAACCCCCCACAAAAAGGCCTAGATTTACACTGAGGTGACAGAACTAGCCCCTGTAATCTGCTAAGGGCCGGGTATGAAATGGTCAAAACTACTTCCACAATACCATCCTTCAAGCCAGATGGGGTTTGAAACTGTTTTCCAGAGACCAAAAAATGACAAGAAAGACAGCTGGGTCTGATGCAGGATGGAAAAATCATTATATATTCTCCATGATAGAAGACTAATCTCTTAGTAGGCTTAAATAACACAGTCCTCCAAGACCTGGAGTCAGTGTGTTGTCATGTTTATAGTGGGGGACTAGGATGTGGGGGACCCAGGTTCGAATTCCCACTCAGCCATGAAGCTCCACGTGGCAACCCTTGGCTATTAACTCACTCTCAGACTGATTTACCACACACAGTTGCTGTTATGGAAAAGGCAGGAGATCAGTAATGGTTCAAGTATTAGACAAGGACCTGGGAGACCAAGGCCCAAACCTCAAGACCGTCACAAAAATTCACTGGTTGACCTTGGCCAGCCAGTCCATCTCAGTCTAACCCATTTCACAGAGTTATTTATTGTGTGGTCAAAACTGGAGAACTTTCATCACCACCCTTGGCTCCTGGGATGGGATAGAGATGTGACAGAAAGCTGGAGCTGTACCACTGGAGGATACAGATGGGAAGGTACACTGCCCACCTTAAAAACAAACAAAAAATCCATGCCCAAACAACAGGAGTATGTGAGGGAACAAGTTTCTGGACAAACCTTAATTTCCCAGTCTCGAGATTTTTATGTGAGGGGCATTTAAACATGATTTTCCATACACATTCTGAAGCTGTACAGTCCCCAGACAGCTGTAGCACACAATTCAGCTCAATGTGTCGATCACCCCTGAAACATCAACCATCCCTGATGACACCCGCAGAGTGCTTGTGTATGCACAAAGCAGAACACAGAATATCTCAGCTTCTTCACCCCTCTGTTGTCTTTTCATTTCTGTTTAAAAATTGGAGAACCAATTCATCCGTATAAAAGACATAGAAGAAGTATCTGGTATTTACTCACCCGTTTTTGGATTCATGAAAAAGAATCCCTGTGGGTTTCCACTAGTAATCTTGTAGGTCAGCTTGTCATTAGAACTAGAGTCTGCATCCACAGCCTCTATAAGAATGACTGACACATCCTTGGGTGAATTTTCCATGACTTCAGGGTAATAAACAGGCCGAGTTGTCTGCGGAGCATTGTCATTGACATCTCCTACTTCTATGTAGATTTCAATGAAGGAAGAAAGAGGCACAACACCACGGTCTGTTGCATACACAGTGAGCCAGTAATGGGAAGTAGTTTCGCGATCAAGCAAATCGACGGTTTCTATAATACCTAGAAAAGAGACAAAAAGAAGTTTCAAGCATTAGATCTATATTACTGAAGCTTTAGAACACAGATGATTTGAGCTTAAAGTCTATTGAAAATGAAGCACCCTCCATTAATACATTGCACAAAAATCAATAACAGGCACTTAATAATCACAGACCGCAAGCAAAATTAGAGATGCTATGAGGAAAAGTCCTCAAAAGCATCCATAATTATGGCCAGGACAGAGAGGCCTCCTGCTAAGGAATTCTCCAAACTAGATATATTGGCTTGGTCAGCAGATGCAGCAGAGTGATGACGTAGGAGAATGGACTGTACCACTTCAGTCTGGAGGTGGGAAATCACAATTCTGAATGCTTTCCCTACAGTAAAATCTGTCTGCAAATAGTCAATCTGCACAGAAGGAGTGGGCAGTTCAAAGGTGGTTCGGTGAGTGGGTATGAAGGAAAGAAGGAAACAGGAAAAGGTGAGGACATGGAAGTGCTAGGATGAGGGAAAGAGGGGATGCAGGAGAGCGGATGCAGGACAATGTGATGTGCCCCTTTGCAGTGCAAATGGGCCCAGCTTGATGGCACCACACAACTGGGTTATAGTTTACCTGGGGAGAGGAGAAAGTAAGCAAAGCAAAAGACTGGGGCAGATAAAGATAGCTTGGCTGATAGATGGAAAGAAGAGAAAGAAGAGGGGAGAGGGAGAGGCTATGGATACTTTCAAGAAAGGGAAAGTGAATGCAGTGGTGGAGGGGGAAATAAGAGGCCCCCTGCAAGTCCTCCACTTGTATATTAAATATATTTCTAAGAACATTAAGTATATTTGGCCTATTCTGCTGCAGTCACTCCACTGGTTGCCAGTTACCAGGTTCAATCCAAGTTACTAGCTACCACATACAAAGCCCTTCAGGATTTTGGATCCTCATATCTGCAGGACTGCCTCCACTCTTGTGCTCCGCCATGATATCTAACCAGGGTCTCCTGCAAGTGCCAGCCTGGAAACAGGCAAGTTCAACAACTGCCTGTACACTTGCATTCTCTGTTGTCGGCCCCCGCTTTACGGAATGGCCAGCCTGATGAGGTCAGGAAGGCTTCCAGTCTTGGGGCATTCAGTAAGCTGTGGGAACTGAATTATTCAGGAGAGCATTTTAACAAAGGTAACAGGGCATTATTATAATGGAATGGTTCATGAAGACACCTGAATAAAGGTGAAGGGACTGTGGACCATAATACTACATTTAGTGTGCACTCTCTGTTACTGTATGTATTATCCTATTATGTAATGTCTGCATTCCTTAATATGCTATATTAATACTTCTATTTTGTTTCAGCTTTGTTCCAGATTTTTACTTGGTCTTAATTTCTGCAGCTCTAATCTGATTACATTGTTTACTGGATGTCCCATTTTATTGACTGCATTGGCTTAGACTGTGTAATCTGCCTTGAGTTTCAGTGAGAAAGGTGGATGATAAATAACATAATGTAAGTAATCATCATCACGCAAAACCTGATTTAAATATACAGAATATGAAAATACAATTCTTTCTCAAAAATATTAATTAATGATTATACATGTTTGCTCTGAAACATTTGTATAATTATAAGTTGGGGTCCACAACTCCCTTCCATTGTTGGATCCTACAGTTTCCTTCTACAAGGTTCCTCACAAAAAATACTTCCTGCAACGGAGAAAATGCTGGAGACAATTCTGGGTGGAAAGGAGGGCTGTAGGATCCAACCCATTTACTAAAAAAAAAAAAAATCATTCTCATTCTTTGCAAGAAGTCAGTTGACAATTTCAGATCATGCTCTAAATACAAAAGCAGTCCTTAGACAAAACTAATCTCAGACTCAACATTAATTTTGACCCGTAAAAGCAACTCTTATATGCAACTTTATATGCCAGAGGGACAGCTGTATTAGAACATCAGTGCAAAAATAACCAAGAGTCTTGTGGCACTGCCAAGTGTTAAAACAAAAACCATGTTTAAACTGCCAAAAGACCCCCTATTTATGTCAATTTCAAATGCCACACTCAGAATTTCCCAACTACCACCAGATGTCACTGCAGAAGCTGGCTATTAAAAGCACATAGCTCAGATAATATGAAAAGCAAGCAAGTGCTAGATTTTAAAGTTCAGATTCATATCCTGTATACATTCTCATCCCATCACATCATTTGCCCCTCAAACAACAAACGGTTATATGGCTCTGTTTTGTTGCCAAGAAATCTGCCAATGTCTGTAAAAAGCAGCAAAGCCAGGTTATTAAATTTAAAATAAATTGCGAGTTTATGTTTTTGAACCTCTTCAACTTAATGGCAGCACATTATTCAGCTGCAATTTTCTTCACATACACATTACAATCACACACCATTACTGTACCACTGATATAACTTTATGCTGCTTGGTTTTATTCCTGCTTTTAGTGCTAAGTATACAAACTCTGCAGTAATCACAAAATGCATCCTCAAAGAACAGGAATTTTCCAGACTGCCTATGGTGATCGGATGATTTACCACCAGGTCACAGTGGTACCGATCCAAACACAAGACAGCGGTGTCGACAGGAGATGGAAACAGCAAAGCAGCAGCTGGAATGGCACAGCTATATTTCTTAGCTCTGGTTTATTATGGGGGATAATGGTCGATGGTGTGACTCCGGTTGCATGGGTGTCATGCCACCCCTTATTTAAAGCAGACTGGAAAATCAATCATGGGGACGAATCTCTGGATCCTAACCTGAGAAACAGCATCACTACCAGAGAAGGACTCAGGTGAGGAAATAACCCCATTTCATCTAATCCTGAGGTCTTGGATACCCCCCACTTTCACCCCAGAGGGCACATGAGGGACTGGACCCCACCAAAGACCTAACTAAACTCACCAGGTTTTGTCTGAACAAGTTGTGTCTTACCTGCTATGTGCAATGGGGTCCATAAGTATTTGAGTTATGTACTGAACAGTGCCTATAATAGCACTAAAACCACAGTTCGTTTCCCCATGCCCCTTGATATGTTCAGGAAACAAACTGACTGAATGTTCTGCTTGTGAATGCTTTCAAAATAAATAAATTCATCCCTTGGAATCCAAAAGTCATAGGGCTCACTGGAGTCTTGCACAGGACATGAAACCGACTAGTCTCCAAGTATTCTGGAAAAGCCTCCGATCAATTTCTCTTTCACATACACAGGCAGCAGCCTTAAGACTTTGTCTTGAAGCAGCCTTGATCTCTCACAGCCATGTGGGACTTCCTTTTCCCAGTGTGATATCCCATGCAGCAGAATGCCAATGAGTGGGAAAGAGGCATGTGATGAGCCCAATTGCCATAGTCTCTCTCTCTCTCTCTCTCTCTCTCACACACACACACACACACACACACACACACACACACACACACACAGAATGGCATGGTGGAGAAGCAGCCCCCACTAAGCTGTGAGAGTGCGAGAGCAAGAAAAGAGGTGCTTAGCTCAACTAAGTGATGAAACCCATTATGGGTTTTTCTACACTTTGCCTTAAAACACGCCACTTTCAGTTTCTGTGCAAATCTCTTCTTTGCCGGCTAATCCTCCCTACAAGATTACATCCCTGCATTGTTAGGTATGGGCTGGATACTGCAGCATTGCCTCTGAACCAGAACGTGCAGGATTACCTTGCAAAGAATAAAATGGGAGTAAGAGTACACCTTGAACTCATGAACGGAATCAACCCTGCAGGCACAAAATCAACACTCAGGCACAAACAAGAGTGCAGGACTATGCTTATTTGCGAGACTAAAGGAGCAACTCTATGCAGGTCTACTCAGAAGTCAGATCGAGGGCTTATCCTCAGGAAAGTGTACTTAGGAATAGCAGCAGAAGTCTGAGTCCAACCGAAGAACCATGCTTAGGACTGCACTTTAAGGAAGCTAATGTACAAACACGTTAGCACGTGTTGAAATGCTCATCTGTGTTGCGTTTTGTAAAATACATTCCATTGTTTTCCAAGCCTTTAGACAGCCCCCTGTTTGAAATGCTTTGAAAAGGCACATTCCTTGTCAGTGAGGTATATGATGCTTTAGCAGGGGCAGGTTCATTTCTATCCTCTTACCCTGTTATTGGGTTCTGAAGTTGATATAGCAAGGCTGTAATTAGCAACCTAAATCAAGTGACTGTGGAGCCAGGGTAGAGCATGGGAAGGCATGTATGATTAAAGAGTGATTTCTTTCTTCTTCACTGTAAATGCTGCAATATTGGGGGAGCTGCAGATAAACAGATTTCAACTGATCTGATCCTTTCATGAAGCTAAAAAAACCTTAAGGTATTTCATGCGCCTGACTAACCTCAAAATGATAAACAAGACCTTTCTATACAAAAATGTCTGTCAGCATTGACGCAATGACACAACTGCAAATGGAGACGGTCCACACAGATTAACGCATCCTAATGTGGGCATGAATGTGTACCCCAAGGATTTATTTATTTTATTTAAAACATTTGTTAGCCACCTTTCTCCTTTGCAGAAGTCAAGGCAGCTTATGATAGAAATAAAACATTATTTAAAAAGCAATAAAAACAACAAAACCTATAAAAGTCGCAGATGAATCCAGTCAGGACTGCCAATAACAACAGTTAAATCAATCAAAAGGCAGTCGTAAATAAAACTGTCTTCAGCAGCCTCCTGAATGTTGATGATGAGGGGGCCAACAGCTCTTCCCTGGGAAGCTTGTTCCATAATTGTGGGGTTACCACAGAAAAGGCCGTCTGTCATGTACCCATGAAACAAGCATCTTTAATTGATGGAACAGCCAGGAGGGCATCTCCCTGCAATCTTAATTCCTGGGCAGAAACATATGGGAGATGGTCCTTCAGATACCCCAGTCTCAGCTTGAGGGGGAGTTCTCTGTTCACAGTAGGACTTCCAGCTCCGGATGCGGAAATATCTGGATATTTTGGGGGCAGAGCCTGAGGAGGGCAGAATTTGAGGAGGGGAGGGACCTCAGCAATGCCATAGAGTCCACCTTCCAACGCAGCCATTTTCTCCAGAAGAACTGATCTCACCCACCTGGACATCAATTGCAATAGCAGGAGATCTCCAGGCCCCACCTGGAAGCCTAATTTATAGACTTATTCTCTCCTCCCCCCACCTCCAACTTTGACCTGCTCATGGAAAACAGGCTGGTTGTCTGACTTGTCCCCTACAAGCAGTTAGAAAATGCAGTTTTAAATACTTGAGCACAGTCCATATTAAGGGTTGGAGGGATGTGCAAAAATCACATGTTCTGTTCAAGTTGAAGAAGATGACGCAAGTAAGGAAGAAAGAAGCTGCCGTGCATAGGCTGGTCCTCTGAATTTGGCTACTCATCAGATCATGCCCACCAAGATTCTCAGAGCTTGTTATCTCAAAACTGACAAGTTAGCATTAAAACTGCCCTGCCTTTCCTTGACTTGTAGGTAAGCAGACACTAAGTGTAATTAAAATATCCTCCTGTTACATTTTACAAATTCCACCCATCCCTACAGTTTAAGGAGGGATGCTGGAATCTGTAAAACATTTTTTTAAACACTTTTGTCAGGATCCAGTTTCTTGTCATTTATTTGCATCACTGTTCTGGATTACCAAAAAGGTCTAGATGAATAATAAACACAAAACCAATAGCAGGCCTGGCCCTTCCAGATATTCCATAACATCTCTCTGAATTCTCCCTTTCCTTTCCTTTCCTTTCCTTTCCTTTCCTTTCCTTTCCTTTCCTTTCCTTTCCTTTCCTTTCCTTTCCTTTCCTTTCCTTTCCTTTCCTTTCCTTTTTTTTTAAAGGAAGTCTCTAGTCCTTTCTTTGTATAAATATAAAGGAAAGAATAAAGGTGTTATTCTACCCAGTGCTAACTATTAAGTAAACCTGCACACAACTTTTAGTGTTATGGTCAAGCACTCTGAAAACACTAGGTTCTTTTAAAAATATTTATAATATTACTTAACAATTAATGCTATTAATTGACTTTAAGCATATCGTGCAATGTGTGTTTGGATTCTGGCTGTTCTTTGATAGTCCCTGATCCTTAGGCCTACTAACAAAATTTCTGGCTATGGGCCGAACTACAGATGAAAAACACCTCATTCATCATCTTGTCTCATTCCCGTGCCCCTCCCAAAGATGGAAAGCACGTTCTTGGGGCTGAGGAGTAGAAGTCATAAATCAGCTGTTAGGAATGTGTTTAATTTTACTTTGAAATCAATCAAATCAAGGCCTGCTTAATTATAAGCCTCAGAGGAGTAACATTTACTAACACACACACATAAATGCGCACACAGACAAAACAGTATTCAGTTCATACAAGCACCTCCTGCTTATATTCTGAGGATCTAGGAGGAAAGTCTGAGGACTTGTTTAAGGCAGGTCCTAGCAGCATAAGTAACATACAGATCTAGTGAACCCAGGATTGTACAAGACCCCCAGAAAAAGCTGTTGTAAACACAGATGGGAAGGGGCTCTGTGTGATTGCTGAGGGAACTGAAGCAGTGAAAGGACACCTCCTGACAAGCTTAATAACAGTACGACTAGATGAGATGCTGTCCCTGGGGTAAACATGTCTCCATATAATTGAACACCACAGGGGCCCGATTGTCATTGGGACCAATGCAACATGGGGAAAAGAGGAGCTTCTGCCCCCCCCGGCACCATTTTTTAAATCATAAATGGTGCTGGGGATGTCTCTGCTGACACACAACCCCTCTTACAGAGCCCTAGAAAATGGAGGCACATCCACAGGGTAAACTCGAGGACAGCATCGTGTTTAGTTGTGCTCTAAGCCACCAAACCAGTGGATGATCAAATAGCAGAGACAAAAAACTGGAACTATGACAGATCTCCAGACTACAGTTCCTCTGGAGAGAATGACAGCTTCGGACATCACATCCCTGCAGAGCTCCCTCCCCTCCCCAAATTCTGCCCTCCCCTGCACTGCCCCCCAATTCTCCAAGACTTTCTCAAACTGGAGCTGACAGCCCTATCAAGGGGTCCCAAAACATCCAGTGCTATGATAAAGGCTCCTAGCAGACTACTTTAGATTTGTTTTGATAACTCTGTGCCAATGTGGTATAATGGTTAACATGCCAGATGGAAATTATGACTCAAGCCCTTATTTGCTTATGAAGCTCACTGGATGACATTAGGCCAGTCTCAACCTCACAAGGCTGTCATGAGGATAGAGTAGACATGGGGAGAATAACCAGATGGCTACAGTCAACATTCAAACTGTCTAATTCAGAGGTGGCGAACTCATTTGTTACAAGGGGCTGGATCTGACATAAATGTTACTTTGTTGGGCCGGGCCATGTGTGCCATAAAATATAATGCCAGGTACCGGACACATAAACTGTATACAAAGGACAGCAGCTTTTAAGCTCCGAGTCAGTGTATCCTCACTACAAGACCTCATGGGCTGGGGGGGGGGGGCAGACAAAACCCACATGGGTGGACTGCAGAACCCGTGGTGCAGCACTGGGCAGACACTCCCACACTGCTCGACAGCTACAGACAAGGCTGTTCTGTTGTGCTGAAGCTGCAATCGGAGTGGCTCTGCCCACTCCCCTCCCCGAGCAGTCTTCTGTCCCCTCCCTTGTATCAGCTGCTTGCAAGCCACATAAGAGCCATGGACAGGCCACTTCTGGCTCCCGGGCCTTATATCTGACACCCCAATCTAGTTCAATTGTACTTTCTACAGCCCCCATCCCAGGTGTAGTTAATTGGGATCTCCTCTTTCCCTTTTCACCAGCAAAAAAACTGGCTGAATCCAACCCAATGTACGCCAATCTGATCTCCATGGAGGAAGGGCAGGATAAAAATGCGATAAATCAATAAATTAAAATCTAGTAACTAGAAACCTCCTCACAACTGAGGTAAATAAAGGAACAATTTCTAGCCACCATTTTAAAAAATCCAGTCTTTCTTAACATAAGCAACCCTGCTGTCTAATCCTGGCCTCTCACTTTGTGGCCTACATACATACTCATCCAGCTTCCTCTTTTAAACTAGGCTAAACAAGTCAATTGCCTTGAACCTCCCCCTCTTAAGGCAGGCACTGCTCCTCTGATCATGCTCTCTGCACTTGTTCCAGCTTGGCTGCGCTTGTTAATGATTACCATGAGGAAGGGTGAGATGACTAAGCCGCACAGCACAAAATGAACCATTCACCCATTCTTTCATGGTGGTGGAAAAAAAAAATCACAGAATGTTAAGCAAACATTTTCTTTTATGCGTGCTGCTGTTTATAAATCTGATTTGGAGGCAGACAAGTCGTTATTTGAATAAAGCTAAGGAATGTTATTTCGCTACAACAACAAATTCTAGCATCCCTAGAATTTTGATATCCCCTCACTTAAAAGACAATAAGAGAGAAAGATAAACCAAAGCCATGTATGAACAGTTCAAGATAGTTCTCACAAAAGTAAACACACCATACAAGATAACATGGCTTGGGGGGGGAGGGGAGATCAAAACAAGGAACCTGCAGCTAATGAAAATTATGCTTTCCATTAACGAGCTGTGTTAAAAAGCTTTTGCTTGAACATATGAGCACCGCTAAAAAGAAACAGAGGCCTAAGATAAGATAAAGAAATCAAAACCAGTTAACCAGTCCTGGGTTTCCTGCCAGGTTAGGAGGTCAAGGCTTTTGAAACAGGAAGAGAAGATTATGGTATAAAATACATTAGTGCTCAACTATTTTGTGTTTGTAAATGTTTAAGATAAGCATGCACATTCAAAAAAGAAAATGTGATTTTTGAAAGTTGTCCAAGGCACAATTGTCTGCATGTTCACTGAAAGATGACAAAATTTTCAGTGTGAAATGCATGGTATTTTTCCTCATCCTTTTCAAGATAAGACAGGCTTAAAAACTACAAGACAGGCTTTGCTATTACACTGACTGATGTATGTTGGGTTCTCACATGAAGCTGATTTATACTGAATCAGATCTTTGGTCCATCAAGGTCAGTATTGTCTACTCAGACTGGCAGCAGCTTGCTGGGGTTTCAGATCTTTCATATCACCTTCTACTTGATCCTTTTAACTGCAGAAGCTGAGGACTGAACCTGGGGCCTTCTTTATGCCAAGCAGATGTTTTAACACTGAGCCACAACCTCTGCTCTTCTCCTTTCCAGGAGCAAGGCTCTAACTGCATATGATTAACACAACCCAAGATGATTCTTCTCTCAGGTCCAAACCAGACATTCCACAAAATACCAATCCAATGTTCCTTTCCAATATAAACATATAGATCAGGAAAGGGGACATTTGCAAACAGGTAGAAATGGAGTGCCTTCCCTTGCAAGCCACCCTGAAGACTGTTCTTAAGAAGATTTTCTGCCCAGCTGGGCTCTGACATGGGGAGAAAATCTGGCTGGGAGAAAAACAACCCTGAGAATCTTTGCAGTAGAGATTTGGAGGATAGAGGAGGGATTAAATACCATGCCTGCCTAGCAGCTAGGGTTGCCAGGTCCCCTTGTCACGCTGGCAGGGGGATTTGGGTGGCATTCCAGGACATCCCCGATGTGATGGTATCACCTGGAAGTGATGTCATCATGCCAGGGATGTCACGCAGGGACATACTGGTTTGAGGGCAAAACTCTCTGGTAAAACCAGCTTAAAACCATGGAGTTTTGCCCTCAAACCAAAGCATCCCTGCGCAACATCTCCAATGTGATGACGTCACTTCTACGTGACGTCATTACGTTAGGGATGTGGCTGTTTGGGGGTGAGGTTTCCCCCACTGGCAAACTGGCACACGGCAGGCAGAAGCCCCCCAAACCAGGAGAACCCTCACCCTGACCTGTCCCCTTCCTCATCCGCATATCCAGTATCTCAGAAAATGTGAAGCTGAAACCCCATACTGGAATACAACTGGATTCCATGACTTTTGGTATGTGCTGTATTCAAAACTGTGTTATCCGTTGTTATGATTTGAAGGCCATATTTATCTCTTTTGAAACACAGATTTTTTCATGCCAAAAGGAAGGCAGTGAAAGCTCTAATTCCAAAGTGTACTTTCTACCTATTGAAAGTAAGTAGGGGGATGCCCCCATGTATTTAAACTTTGTCTGCAGTAAGAGATACTATCCCACAACAGTTGATAAAATGTTCTACAACTTCACAACTTGCATAATGGTATAAGCAGCAATGGAGGTAGGCCTTTGTGAAACACAGCAAAATTGTAGAAACATATTAATTAGTTCAAAGAACAACGGTGTGTAAGACAAACTATGCCTGCTTTTAAAAGATAGCAAATCTATACTGACAAAAAATAAATAAATTGCCTCAGTGATGGGGAGGGCCTATTTCCCCTTACATAAATTCAGTATAAAAAAGCCAAAGTAATTACTGAAACAAAAAAAACCCCCTAGGTTTATTAATTTGCTGAAGGCTGACACAGCTTTTTGTATGCCAAATCCATCCCATTAACAAACTGTAATACTCCCAATTCCCATGGATAATCCTCCTTAAGTGTGCTTATCCATGAGAACGCTCATTAATAATATTAATGACTCTGTAATGGAAATCAAAACCTGCAATCATTTTTCAGCAATGCATGGAAATACAGTTTAGCAGACCATATCCTGGGAGTAACGTCTGAAACAAAACAAAATTCTAGTCTGGAACAACTTGCTCAAAATTTGATTATAAATTTAATTAATAAGAATTTCAACAAGCTAGGCAAATAAAACAAAGCTCAGTGACTTTTTGGGTTGCCAGTGCAACTTGATTTATGTCAAGGAATGGGTAAATACATATTTTATCCAAACATATATTCTTATTTATCTATAAATAAATTTCCAGCTATCCCTTTATTCAGGGTGGCTTATCATCAGTCATAAAAGGCATTAAAAAACCAGTGCAGCATAGCGATTGGAGAGTCAGACTAGGATCTGGAAGATCCAGGTTCGACTTCCCACTCTGCCACTGAAGCTTGCTGGACAGCTCTGGGCCAGTAACACACTCTCTGTCTAATCTATCTCACAGGCTTGTTGTGAATATAAAATGGAGGAAAAGAGAACAATATAAGCTGGTTTGGGTCCCCAATGGGGAGAAAGATGGTGGTATCTCTCCTTATATATAATTCTGTTTTGGTCATGGATTCCCCTGAACATTCCAACACGCTCCAAAATCAGTTTGCTCCCTGATCTATCATTCAGAGGGTCTCCCTATCCACTGGCTGCTTTGCCTGAGTCCTGCCTCCAACATTCTAAACAGTTTGCTGTCCCCCCCCCATAGCCAACACAGAGGTCATTTGCATATGTGGCGTGATTGGACTTTGCCTCAGAACAGAGAGGTCGTTTCCATATGTGGCCTGATTGGCCTTTGCGTCTAACATTCTAAACAGTATGCTGTTCTCAGGTAAAATGTGTTCTGAGGTAAAATACATTTCCCCTTAGTGTCTGTTGGGGGAAACCATTGTTGCCAATCTCCTGGTGAGGGCTGAAGATCACTCAGAATTACAACTGCTTTCCAGATGGCAGAGATCAGTTCCTCTGGAGAAAATGGTGGACTCTGTGTCCTTATATCTTGCTGAGATGGCCCCTGTATGACAGCCAATGTGACATAGCAGTCAGGGCTTCAGAGCACGGTAGAGGCTGCAGGTGGGGGTGGGGGTGGAAAGCTGAAGAGCGAGGAGAAAATAAAGGTAGCTGATGACTGGCTGGGAAGGAGATAGGGTTGCCAACTCCAGGTGAGAAATTCCTGAATATTTGAGGGATGGAGCCTGGAGAGGGTGAGGTTTCAGTAGGAGTGGGACCTCAGACAGGTACAATGCCATAGACTTCACCCTCCAAACCAGCCAGTCCCTCCCAGGGAACCATTGTTGCCAATCTTCAGGTGGGGACTGGAAATCACTCAGAATTACAACTGCTCTCCAGGAGGGAGGGGGGGAGGAGATGGAAAGCTGAAGTCAGAGGGGCAGATCAAGGTAGGTTGATGGTTGGCTGTGAAGGAGATAGGGTTGCCAACTCCAGGTTGGAAAATTCATGGAGATTTGAGGGGTGGAGCCTGGAGAGGGTGGGGTTTGAGGAGGGGGGGACCTCAGACAGGCACAATGCCATAGACTCCACCCTCCAAGCCAACCATTCCCTCCTGGGGAACCACTGTTGCCAATCTCCAGGTGAGGGCTGGAGATCACTCAAAATTACAACTGTTCTTCAGGTAGCAGAGATCAGTTCCTCTGGAGAAAATGGTGGACTCTGTGTCATTGTACCCTGCTGAGGTCGCCACAGCAAACTGACACTGAGTGCCCATAACTGGGCACCCACCCAGAGCCTCTTTCTGTTGTATTTATTTCCACAACAGGCATTATTCCTAGTACATGAAATAAATAAAAATAAAACAATAACATCAAATAGGATATTGATTTATAGTCTATCATACTAGAATAATTATCTTAGAATTTTTTAAATCAACACTGATTCACAAAATGAAGAAAGACAGGAATAATTATCTTAGAAGCTTTGAGGGTTTTTGGTCAATCTTGGCTCACAAAATGAAGTGAGATTAGCATGTAACCTTAAAAATATTTAAGCAAGCCAACTCACAAAAGAGGCATAAGTAATTTGATCAGACCAATGTTCAAATGTGTGGTTCCAACCAGGCCATCTTGGTTGTAGGCCTGCTTACTTTTGTAGGATCCTTGGGGAATAGTGACCATGTCAGCTTGGAATCTGACATAGTGAGGGATGAGAAACCAGGACATAGTAGGACTCAGATCCTGGACTTCAGGAAGGCTGATTTAAAAAAAACTCAGAGAAATATTAGGTAGGATCCCGTAGCTGGAAATGCTGATGGGGAAATCTGCACAGGAAGGATGGGAGATGCTGAAAAACGAAGTGCTTAAGGCACAATTGCAAACTGTTCCAGTAAGAAAGAAAGGTGTAGAGATAAGTGCCTACACCTAGGCACAAAAAAATCAAAGGCACAGATATAGAATGGGAGGGACTTGGCTTGACAGCAGCATATGTGAAAGGGATCTAGGTATTCTGGTTGATCACAAGCTCAACATGAGCCTGCAGTGCAATGTGGCTGTGAAGAAAGCTAATGAAATCTTAGGATGCATTAACAGAAGCATTGTGTCCAGATCACGGGAGGTGGTAGTTGTGCTCTATTCTGCTATGGTCAGGCCTCAGCTGGATTACTGTGTCCAGTTTGGGCACCACACTTTAGGAAGAATGTTGACAAGCTTGAGTGTGTCCAGAAGAGAGCAACCAGGATGGTGAGAGGGTTGGAATCCAAGTCTTATGAGGAAAAGCTAAAAGATTTGGGTATGTTTAGCCTGGGAAAGAGAAGACTTAGAGGGGACATGACTGCAGTCGTCAAGTATTTGAAGGGCTGTCATATAAAAGATAGAGCAGATCTACTCTCTCTTGCTCCGGATTGCAAGACTAGATCTAATGGGTGGAAATTACAAGGGAGTCGTTACCGGCTAGACATCAGGAGAAACTTCCTAACTGTAAGAGTGGTTAAGCAGTGGAACAGTCTGCCTTGGGAGGTGGTGGATGCTCCTTCCCTGGACGTTTTCAAGCGGAGGCTGGACGACCATCTTTTGGGTATGTTGTAGGCATGTAGGGCTATCTTTTGGCTATGCTCCTGCAGAGTGCAGGGGGTTGGACTAGATGACCTGCAAGGTCCCTTCCAATTCTAACATTCTATGATTGTATGATTCTACTTTTGGCCCCAAGAAATGGTTCCTCAGCGGAACAGGCTTCCTCAGAAGGTGGTGGAATCTCCTTTGGAGGTTTTCAAACAGAGGCTAGACGGCCATCTGGCAGCAATGCTGATTCTGTGAACTTAGGCAGATCATGAGAGGAAGGGCAGGAAGGGCTGCATCAATGCTTAGTTCTTGTGGCCCTTTCTTACACACCCAGGGAAATGCTGATCGCCACTCTGGGGTCAAGGAGCAATTTTCTCCAGGCCAGTTTGCCTGGGAATCCTGGAGGAGGGTGTTTTTCGCCTTCTTCTGGACACAGAACATGGGTTCCTGGGGACGTAGGGAGAGGTATTTGTGAATTTCCTGCATTGTGCAGGGGGTTGGACTAGATGACCCTGGATGTCCCTTCCAACTCTATGATTTTATGAACATCTAAACCAACATTACAATTTGGCACAGACAGGAACTGGGCATACTTCTGCAACAAGCCCCACCCATACCATGACACAGTGATGTTTGGCTGTCATTACAAGGCTTGTTGTCAAAGAGAAACTGAACCACAACTAAGAGCTTCTGGCTGCAAAAGCGGTGTTGGGAAGGAGATGAAGTACTGAGTAAAATAAGTAAATATCCTTTAAGGCAGGTTTATTTTATGAGAGCTGAAAGTATCCATTTATTGTTATTTCTGATAGCACTTCAGCTCTGCAAAAAATGATGAGATACACAGCACTCTCTTCCTCTCACGCATGGAGCCTGCCTGAGACACTTTTAAGAAATGCTGGATTCCTCATCACTGATTGATATATCATTTTAGAGTTACTAACACAGTAGCTCAGTTAAGATGATTCACTAAGCCATAGGATTAGAAATGGGCTGTGGGCCTGTACACAGGAATTGCTCAAGCAACAATTCTCTGCAATATGCGAACAGGAAAACTGTAGCTGGGGCTTATCTCCAAACCATAATTTGCCCCTTTTCAAAGTACAGTCTTGAACCATAGTTTGGCAGTTACCACTATCCACAGTTTATACAATTTGCCAAACTGTAGTTGGAGGAAACCATGAAACAGAAATAGGAATGAGCTTGCCAGAGAAAGAGGGAATGCATGAGCCCCAAAGTATCTGCACCTGGCCCAAACTGACTTTTTTTTTTTAAGTGCATGTGTCTAAAAACATTTTTTTTCTTTTGACTCAAGGTCTTAATTTCATTAGAGGCTTTCTGCCTTTAGGATTTAAAAAAGCAATTAATATTTTAAGAACAGAGAGAAACTGAAGATTTGCCTTAGGCTCCCAGAGATTCTTAGCTGCAAAGCATGAATTGTAATCACAAGCTGCAGTACAGACCCAGAAGCAAAGTAGAACTATTTAATTAATATTTTAAAGAGAGATTGTTAGGACAGTGTGACAACACACAGCACGAACTATGAGCTAAAAATGCTAGTTCAGATCTCAGCTTAAGACAAGACCTTGATTTACACAAGCCAGTACCTTTAGCTTCCAACTAAAAGCTTGGAATTCTATTTTACAAGACTCTTGTAAGGAGTATTGTGAATGTTCATGCGATCTGTTTCTATGGAAAAGGCTATGTAATATATTACTGGGCACCTCAGCGAATTGAAATTTGATCAAATCAAGATCTTTTCAACTCACTTTGTGTGTGGCAAGGCAATGAAGATGGGAGGGGAGAAAGAGTGCAATGCTGTGGTTAGAATGTTGGCACACTATCTGGGAGACCCAGGTTCGAATCCCCACTCGGCCATGGAAGCTGCCAGATGACCTTGGCCAATGGCATACAGTTAGCCTAACCCACCTCCCAGGGTGGTTGTGAGTATAAAACAGGAGGAAGAAAGAACAATGTTAGCTGCTTTGGGCCCTTGTCAGGTAGAAAGGCAGGACATAAACCAAGTAAGTAATAAATAATCAGCATGGCAGCAAGAGAAGTTTATGTACTATCACAGCTTAAACCACATGTTGTTGTGACATCTGAATGAAGCCAGTGTAGTACTGTTCTAACTTGAACTACAGAGATCTGGCAACTTGGCTTCAAATCCTGTATCATTCCAGAAGTTCACTGATGAACCCTGGCCTGTAATCTACACCGTACGTTCCTTGTAAAGATAGCAGTGTTCCCCACCCACGTATGCTCTCCTTAAATTGCTGGTGAAATCAGTATCACAGTTATGATAAACTAACCAGAATGCAACCTTGAAGTTTGTATTCCCTTCATATGCCAGTCAAAATTAAAATATATTTTTCATTTGCAAGGTGGGATACAAACTGGAATAAATAAATAAATAAATACATAAAACAAAGCAGCAAACGCAAGTCCTATTGCAATAGCAGCAACAATAAAATCCCCATAGTGCACAATCACATGTTTTTCCCAGACTGAAATGAAGACAGATGAGCCTTTTATTTGCAGCATACATAAATCTTATGTCATGAATCCTCCTCTTTACCACTCATGTCCGGGTCTGTTATCCTTCAGTCCAGGTTCCAAACAGCAAAAGAAAGCAAATAAAAACCAAGAAGTAACAAGTCACAAAAGTACTTCTAAAAACCACCTATGGAATGTTTTCAACTATCTGTGTGAGAAATGAAACCCATTCCTGACTACTCTTCTTTTTATATGCTACATTGTATGAATATTTCCCATAACTGAGTAAAGAGAATCAATAATGTGTGTATTTACACTCTGCTTTGTCCCCAACACAGATCCAGTAGTTTATAGTGCTGTCCTTCTTTCTTCCGTTTTCTCATAACCATCTAAGGTAAGTTATGCTGAAAAACTGTGACTAGCCCAATGTCACCCTGCAAGCTTCCATAGCACAGTAGGGATTTGAACCTGGGCCTCTCAGATCCCCGACTGTCATTATGCCATTCCATATTCTCACTGAAGAACTAAAAAAACCCCTTTTTGACCTGCCCCATGTGACCTAACCTTTATGCCCACGTTTTCAACCAAGGATGGATCTACAAACCAACTTCTGATGATGCTAAACTGAAGACACAGTTTTCAGTGTGCCTTCTCGGTGTGTAGAATCTCCTTCTATAACCACTATGCAGATGCACCCTAAAATGAAACAAGAGTACTTGACAAACAGGGCCCTGCAGTTAACTCGTAGACTAAAGACTGACAAAGTAGAAAAGAATCAGCAACATATGGAGGAACAAATACACACCTTCTTTAGGGAAACATGGAAACAGAGTATATCTGTAATTTGTAGCTTCAAAAGTTTTAACTATTGGTAAACACTGAAGCATTACACGCAAATGTCTGAATACCTGATTCCTAAGCTGCGTGGTGTGGCACGACATGCCATGAAAAATAACTACATGATCATAAGTGGTTAGAAAAGGCTGTCCACTGTGTCTCTGCAAGATTTACTGCTCTATCCTTCTCTCTTTCCAGTCAGTGTCTAAAGATGATAAATTGTAATACATGCCAACAGATCAGTTCATCTGCTCATTTGAATTTCCTAGCCATTAGCCATACTTTAAAGGAAAATGTTTCCTGAATCTCTGTATGCCTCCAATCAGGAGCCACACCAAGATCAGTGACTCATACAGGAGCATAACCAATGAGTCCCTACAAAGACAGGGTCATTCTTATTCTTACACATTCTGCAAGTAAAGCTTTTTCAAGTTAAAATGTGAAATATTCCTCCAAATTCATTTCAGGGGAGGGGGAAGTGTTTTAGCTATTGGAAGATTAGAAAATGTTAGTAAATTTCTCTGTGTGGCTGCTGGGTCAGCTCACGCATAGCTGCTCCAACTGTACTTGCTTTGGGCAGGCAGAGCCCCAAAGCATTTCAGCCTACAAAATTCCCAAAGGCCAATTTCCTTCCTCCTCTCAACCTGAAGCAGCCCACATTCCTCTCTGTCTAGCCTAGTGAAAGGACAACCAAACCCTCAGTCTGCAAGTTTTGCTAACAGCACCCAATCAGGACAGTAACAAAACAGAACATTGCTGGGCCCATCCATACAGAAAGAATCAAGCACACAGCAGATTTAGAAGATTCTTCCCAGTAGGCAAAAAGGGTTTGCCCCCTAAGCCTTCAAGCTGGAAAGCAAGTCCTGTCATAAAGACAAGGAACCATTCAGCCCTTAAAATGTCGGTTGAAAAAAACCCAAACTTCCATCAGGTAAACGACTTGAAGCAATCCCCTGCTGAAGAAGGAATAGAATGAGACCTTTTAAAAATACATATAAGCTGAAATGTCAGCTTGTGCTTTGTATAAACAGAAAACCATACAGGCAGCACCACAACAAAACTTTTTAAACAACTAAATGCCTGTGATGAGAACATGATTTTTCTCCCTAAAATGATTACATACACGCGCACACCCCTCTCCACAACTGAGTGGAAAAAAATGTTGCTTTACTATTAGTATTGTTTGCACATGATTACTGTGGAGGAGGAGGAGATTGGATTTATACCCTGCCCTTTACTACCCAAAGGTTTACCATCTCCTTTCCCTTCCCCCTCCACAACAGACACCCTGTGAGGTAGGTGGGGCTGAGAGAGCTCTATAACAGCTCTGAAATAATTTGTGACTTGTCCAAAGTCATACCAGCAGCTGCATGTGGAGTGAGGAATCAAACCCAGTTCTCCCAGATTAGAGTCCATGCTCCTAATCACTCCACCGAACTGGCTGTAACCCAGAAAACTGGCTTATCTGGGTAACTCAGATTTATCTTATTTATTGACACTAATTTACCAACAGAAACAAACTGAATTTCTATAATAACAAGGTATGTGATTCTGATACAGTAAAAAAGAATAATCTACAAGAACCCTAGAATTAACTGCTAATGGATTTTCTAAGTTTAACATTATTCGTTCTCTTCCTCCAAAAATAAATCTTCCAAGCATATGCATGTTGGAAGCGTAGGCTGTGATACTGTGCCCAGCTAGGTGCACTTAATCCCCTCCCCCCATTTCAGCTGTACAGAGTGCAACACTAGGTAACCAAGCAACAATAACATTATGGCCTTCTGTGTTAATGATCCATGCTCAAATTAACCATTTATTCCTTTACAAAAATGTAATGAATTATACAGAAAGGATAGGCTTGGTTATCTTTTGGAAAATGTCATGCTGTTTATTTGCACAGAATCAGAAGTCAGAGACTCATTTTTTTTAAAAAAAAAGTCTGAACAATACTAGTTCTTAACAATACTATTAAAAATACTTCAATAATATCCTTTTAAAAAATAAAAAGTGCTTAATTTTATTAAATGCATGTAGATTGAATGCAATCAACTTTTTAAAGATTGTAACATACTGTTTTAAACAGTCCTGGTTAGATCTGCTTTCTGCAATGGCTAAGCCATCCTACTATGATTGGATAGAATTAATGTTAAGAGGATTCTGCTAATTGTTCCTATCGTCCTTGAATATAGTAAGTTTTGCCTTCTGTGCAACAGACTTGTTTCTCCATGCCAAAGAAGTCTAGAAATTCTGCACCAGCAAGTTCAAATAGGTGGCACAAATATACAACACATTTCATCACAGGCAAATAACACTTCTGCTGTTTATCTGTAAAGACTTCACAGCACTGATAGAGGAAGGAAGGAATAAGGACCCTAAATTTGGTTTGGTGTAGTGGTTAGGAGCGCGGACTCTAAACTGGGAGAACCGGGGTTGATTCCCCACTCCTTCACATGCAGCTGCTGGGTGACCTTCGGCAAGGCCACAGTTCTCTAAAAGCTGTTCTCTTAAGAGCCATTCTCTCAGAGCTCTCTCAGCCCCATCTACCTCACAGATTGTTTGTTGGGGGGACAGGAAGGGAAGGAGATTGTAAGCCATTCTGGGACTCCGAGTAAAGGGCAGGGTAAAAATCCAATCTCTTCTCCTTCTAAATGCAGAAGCTAAATGTGCTGCCTTAGTAGACAAGCTCTGTGTTTCCAAGCATTAGGCAATCACCACCAAATCCTAGAGTCTTAGATGCCCTTCTCTGAACCTTTAAGAAAGAAGAAATTCTTTTAATTGATACATATTTAAGACCTGGATTTTATTGGCCATGTAAACACATTTGGAAAAAAAGAGATGTATGGATCTGGTCACATCATATGTTGCATGTACTACATAAAGCTAGTGGGCTAGAAGAGGGAAGAAAGGTGCACATTGTAGACCAATGACAAACTATGGCCCGGTTCACACTTATGTGTTTATTATTGTAAATACAGGGGTGGAAACTAATCAGAGGGCCAAAAATACTGATTTTACTGACCAAATACTGACAAAAAACTGACAAATTACTGAACAATTTAATGTCAGTCTATTGATAAGCTTGCGTTTTAAAAGTAAAACTAGGACTTCATTAAAAATTATTATTATCTGGCCTCCACCAGCCCCATAGCCAGCCCCATAGCCAGATGTGATCCAGATAAAAGGATCGCACACTTTTTTGGGAATATTTTTAATGAAGACGGGACAATGTTTTCATTATTGTACAAAATTTAAGGCAAAAAAGATTCCCTTTTAAAAATAGTCACATACTGCAGACAATAAAACAGCAAAACAGCAAAAAGATATTAAACACCACACATTACTGTAAGGTAAGACTTGTCTTTGCTTTTACTTTATCTTTGGTCTTTTGATGAAAAAAGAAGTTATTAACAAACGTTTCTCAACAGTTTTCTGCACTGCATCCGCAAGCATTTTTCCCTTGCCCTCTTCTTCCATTGCTTTCTCAACACCTTCTAGCATGAGCTATTCCATGTTGAATCCCACAATATCCATCACCTCTGCTTTCATTGTCTCATGTTTTAAGAGGTTAATTATGTTTCTATACTTTGTGGAAGATTTCACCAAATCACTTTAACTCTTAGGAGCAAAGTCCTTAAAGTACTTCATGACTAAACTGAAAACAATCTGTCTTCTCACTGGGAAGTCATCACGTTTCCCCAAAAATGCAGTAATGAAAACAAAAAAAACACAAACTGCATTCATGAAAATCAAAGAAATACTGACTTTACAGACCAATTTTTTAAAAAACTGACAGATTACTGACCAAGATGAAAAAACTGACTTTTACTGATTTTACTGACCATTTCCCACCCCTGTAATATCAAGCAATGGTTTTTTATGTGTTAATAAGCCATCACAGATTACTTCATTTATTTCTGTTCCTCATCTGTACTTTGCCTTCTTCTCCAGAGGGGACGCAAAGTGGCTTCCATCATTCTCTTCTCCCCTGTTTTATCCTCACAACAACCCTGTCAGGTAGGTTGGACTGAGAGTGTGTGGCTGGCCGAAGGTCATCCAGCAAGCTTCCATGGTGTGTGGACGGTACTGGAACCTGGGTCTCCCAGATCGTTGTTTTGACACTCTAACCACTACACCATGCTGGTTCAAAGAAACATCTATTCCACCTGAAGGCACCCAAAACACAATACCCATCTTTGTGGACTCAGCTTATATAACCAGCTGTCAGTTAAAAAGTGCTGCTCCATCAAATGACATGTCTGTGTGAACCCTAAGTTTCCAGCATGCCTGAGTTTAAAGAACATCTTGGTGGTAAGCCATTCCTGTGTCCTGAATACTTGTGAGTGCTGACAGGCATGCATGCACAGCTATGACCATGAAAGGTGAATGCCTTCTTCACCCATGAATACAAATGTTGCACTAAAACTAAATAAAAATGTTGCACTAAGTAGCACCCAAGACCTGGTGAGAGATGTAAAAGTGATTGCACCGCTTGGGAACAGTGACCATAATGTCATTGAGTTTAACATTTGTACAGATAGGGAGTTGCCCAAAAAGACTGACGCAACCACTTTTAACTTTAAAAGGGGTAACTTCTCTGGTATGAGGGGACATGTGAGGAAGAAATTGAAAGGAAGAGTGGAGAAGGTCAAAACCATTGGGGAAGCTTGGAGACTATTTAAAAATACAATCCTAGAAGCTCAGAAAAAATATATACTGCAGGTTAGGAAAGGTACAAATAGGTATAGAAAAAAGCCTGCATGGTTAACAAATAAAGTAATGGAAGCTGTAAAAGGTAAGAAGGATTCCTTTAAGCCGTGGAAAGCTAGTCTTAGTGAGGTTGATAAAAGGGATCACAGACTATGGCAAATAAAATGCAAGTCTGTGATCAGGCAAGCAAAAAGGGAATATGAGGAGCATATCGCAAAAAACATAAAGGCCAACAATAAAACTTTCTTCAAATACATTAGAAGTAGGAAGCCAGCCAGGGAGGCAGTGGGGCCCTTGGATGACCAAGGGGTAAAAGGAGTAGTGAAGGATGATAGGGAAATGGCTGAGAAGCAGAATGCATTTTTTGCCTGTCTTCACTGTGGAAGAGGAGAAGTGCTTGCCCACTCCAGAAGCACCGATTTTGGGAGGGGGTTTGAAAGACCTGAATCAGATTGCGGTGACAAGAGAGGAAGTCCTCCGACTGATGGACAATTTAAAAACTAATAAATCCCCAGACCCGGATGGCATTCATTCGAGAGTTCTGAAAGAACTCAAATGTGAATTTGTGGATCTCCTGACAAAAATATGTAATCTTTCTTTAAAATCTGCCTCCATTCCTGAGGACTGGAAGGTAGCTAATGTCACTCCCATCTTTAAAAAGGGCTCCAGGGGAGATCTGGGAAATTATAGGCCAGTCAGTCTGACATCGATACCGGGTAAGTTGGTGGAAACTGTTATTAAGTAAAGAATTAGTAGGCACATTGATGAACAAAAACTATTGAGGCAGATTCAGCATGGGTTCTGTAAGGGAAGATCTTGTCTCACTAACCTGCTAGTGTTTTTTGAGGGAGTGAACAAACATGTGGACAAGAGGGACCCAATAGATATTATTTACCTTGACTTCCGGAAAGCTTTTGATACAGTTCCTCATCAAAGGCTCCTAAGTAAGCTCAATAGTCATGGGATAAAAGGACAAGTCCTCTTGTGGATCAACAACTGGCTTATAAATAGAAAACAGAGAGTGAGTATAAATGGGAAACTTTCTCAGTGGAGGGTGGTAAGCAGTGGGGTACCACAGGGATCAGTACTCGGTCCGATGCTTTTTAACTTGTTTATTAATGATTTGGGAGTAAGCAGTGAAGTGGCTAAATTTGTAGATGACACAAAGTTGTTCAGGGTGGTGAAAACCAGGGAGGAGTGTGAGGCACTCCAAAGGGATCTGTTGAGGATGGGTGAGTGGGCGTCAATGTGGCAAATGGGGTTCAATGTGGCCAAGTGCAAAGTGATGCACATTGGAGCTAAAAATCCTAAATATAAATACACGTTGATGGGGTCTGAACTGGCAGAGACGGACCAAGAGAGATCTTGGAGTCGTAGTGGATAACTCAATGAAAATGTCTAGACAGTGTGTAACTGCAATAAAGAAGGCCAACGCTATGCTGGAGATTATTAGGAAGGGAATTGAAAACAAATCAGCCAGTATCATCATGCCCCTGTATAAATCATTGGTGCGACCTCATTTGGAATACTGTGTACAGTTCTGGTCACCACATCTCAAAAAGGATATTATAGCATTGGAAAAAGTGGAGAGAAGGGCAACTAGAATGATAAAAGGGTTGGAACACCTTCCCTATGAAGAAAGGTTAAAATGCTTGGGGCTCTTTAGCTTGGAGAAACGACGGCTAAGGGGTGACATGATTGAGGTTTATAAGATTATGAATGGGATTGAGCAGGTTGAGAAAGAAGTACTTTTCGCCCTTTCTCACAATACAAGAACTCGTGGGCACTCCATGAAATTGCTGAGCAGTTGGGTTAGAACAGATAAAAGGAAATACTTCTTCACCCAAAGAGTGATTAACATATGGAATTCACTGCCACAGGAGGTGGTGGCAGCTACAAGCATGAAGAGTTTCAAGAGGGAATTAGATAAACATATGGAGCAGAAGTCCATCAGTGGCTATTAGCCACAGGGTATAGATGGGAACTCTCAGTCTGGGGCAGATGATGCACTCTATTCTTGGTGCTGGAGGGGGCAGCAGTGGGAGGGCTTCTGGTGTCCTGGCCCCACTGCTGGACCTCCTGATGGCACCTAGTATATTTTGGCCGCTGTGTGACAGAGTGTTGGACTAGATGGGCCATTGGCCTGATTCAACATTGGCTTCTCTTATGTTCTTATGTTCTTAACTAAGTCCCCATTATCTATGAATGAAGTTCCAGTTAAGGAAGTGAAAGTGTGAAATCCCCCAACTCACACATATTTGCCTCAGTGTGCCATGAGCCCTAGATCCTTTCAAATTTAGCCCTAGGCTTGTGCAAGGGTGAGTTACCCATCCAGACTCTTGCAATGTATGCATGTACCCACACATTTAAAAAAACGATTTTAAGTGTTCTCACAAAATGGTTGCAAAAAAACAAAAATACCAGCCCCCCCCCAGCGTAAACTGGGGCAAGCACGTAAGAATTCATAGAATTCTCTGCATGTAACTGAGTTTAAAGCTCTGACTTGGATAGCCCAGGCTAGCCTGATCTCATCAGTACTTGGATGGGAGACCACCAAGGAAGTCCAGGGTCACAATACAGAGGTAGGCCGTGGCAAATCACCTGTTTGTCTTTTGCCTTGAAAGCCCTACTGGGTCACCATGTCAGCTGCGGAGAGGGCACTTTCCACCAACAGCTGAGTTTAAATCTCTTTATGGCCGCAATCCTAGGAACACTTTTCTGTGAGAAACCCATTCAGTAAAACAGGACTTACTTCTGAGTAAACATACCTATGATAAAATGTACAGGAACCTTAGGTGTCCTTTAGCCACAGCACGGACAATTTGAGAATACAGCTAAGCAATTTATACACCATAACACCCTCCGTTTGTATTGTGAATACTCTGAGGGCTTAGTGCCAGTGAGGCTGCCCGACTCCTCTTTCAAATCAGCTCTCCCTCCTGCTACGTACTAACAACAGCACCCTCACTGACAGAAAATGAGCTCTTTTCCCATCACTCTTATACCCATGCCGTGCTGCTGCTACAGGAACAGGGGGGGAAAGTAAACAAGGAGCCAGTAAAACAAACAAACAAACAAACAAACAAACAAACAAACAAACACCAAAAGCAACAATCCTAAAACTGAGGCAGCCCAAAAGCTGATCTGTAGAGACTGCTTATGCAAAAGAAAATCTGGGATCAATCAACGGCTGATTAAAAGCACAGCCTAATCACACCGCTCCAAAAACAAACAAAACATTAAAATTTGGATGCATTACTGTTTACAAGAACTATGTGACCCGGAGATGAGCTTTGAATTGCAAATATACTTCGAAACAATGGAAAAGGATGGCCTAAAAATTCAAGATTCTTTTCTGGTGTGTGCCCAAGTGTAAGGAAGAACAATTTTTGATGAATTCTGTGGTCTTTTACCCCATTTGAATCCTGCAGGTTCCTTTTAACATTTTTTTTAAAGAGAGAGAGAGAGAGAGAGAGAGAGAGAGAGAGAGAGAGAGAGAGGAGAAGAAGGTAAGTGTTTTACCCTATACAGTTCATTAAGCAAGATACATTTATGGGAAAAAAATGTTTAATCTATTGTCAGAATAATCTACAGGAAAACTACACATAGAAATTAAAGACCCAGTTAGTACTTGGGCAATGATGGGGGTGGTGAGTGGGGGAGGGGATGGGGGAAATCTGGTGAAGTACAAAGTATAAGCATACTTCAAGACAGCGAGTGAAAAAGATGATGCAATTAGAATCCCTGATGGGGCAGCCTTAAAACTCAACATATTACTTCCAGTTCAGGAAGTCTTTTGGGACCAGAGCAGACAGCTCCTATTGTCACATTGGTTTACGGTTATTTTACTAGCTCCAGCTTTTTTTCTCCTCTCAACTAAGCTGTTTGTATGTCAAATTTTGGGACGAGTAATACAGTTGTTATACACACAAACCATTCTATATTGCTGATGCTTTGATGTAAGCAGGCACGGAGAAAACCATAGAGAGTACACAGTGCAGAGAAAGGGAATTCAAGTAGTAAACTGTTCCTGTGCCTGCAAAGTTTTTGTGAACTGCAAACAGTAATGCTACCAAGATTTCTTATGAAAAACAAAAGGGAAATTATAATTCTTTTCAAACTAATTTTAGTGAAGATATACAGTTACCATACTCCAATGATCAGCTGAGATCAACTGAGTGTTGCAGGAACAAGCATTTGTTCCGTCCCCTGCACAACACATAATGCAGAATATGGACAGTATAATCCTATGCAGTAAAAGTCAATAGGTTTAGAAAGGTATAACTCCACTCAGGATTGCATTAGTAGGGTTATACATTTGTCAGAAATGTTGAAACTACTGGTCTGGTTTGTAAAGTCTTTTTTTTGGGGGGGGGGAATGAAATGCAATAATAATTATTTTCTTACCTAATTTTAATGCATTCTATTGCTTTGACAATGAAATCCATCATTCATACCTTTGCTAGCTTAAGCAACTGTACTATTTGGCCTATCCACAAAATTAAAATACCTTAAAGAACTCTCCTAAGCTAGTCTATTCAGACAAAAGTTCCATTTTATTCAATGGGACTTATTCCCTTTAAAGTGTTCTTAGGACTCCAATTTTAGAGAGAAATTCTACACTGGTCTACTCAGAATCCTACTTGGTGCTATTAAATGGGGATTACTCCTGGAAAAATGTTCTGAGTATTACACTGTTAGTCTTGTTCAAACAAAACTGCAAAAATATCCTATCCAAGAGGGAGTAATATGCAAACAGATGCATCCCATTTTATATGCACATATATGTTATTGGAGAAACAGGAAAAAAAATAAAAACTTGAAAATAGAACTCATTACAAAGTTTTGTAATGAACAAAAGAAGGTCTGCTGTTCGCATTTGGAAACAATCTACATGCCGTTGCAGTACTGAAGACAAAGGCTGCAAAGTGGCTGCGTTGGTCCACAGGCAAAATCTCCAAAAAAAGTCACAATACTTTTTATTAGGGCTAACCAAAATATCACAAAACAGTATGCAAGCTTTTGACTTCAATCAAGCTCTTCATCAAGCTGGATATTCAGTGAAAGAATGAAAGAATGAACAAATAAAATACAGAAGAAAAGGGAGAGAAATTAGTTCAAGGCCTAGGGATAAATCCCAAAGTCTGCATGCTTTCAAATTTGTGCCCACTTTTCAAGCTTATATACATAGCATGTACCTTTTTAGACTCCTAATTTTAATAATTCTTATTAATAGCACCTTATGAAACTCATCATATTTTAAAAACCAGTTTATGGTTTTCCCTCAAACCAACCAAAATTCCTAATCTAAGTGTTATTACATTTGTTGATTGTTTACTGTCCAGGACATTACCTAAAAAAAAAGGGGTACAACACCTCCACAACTCAAATGCAGGCCACCATGCTCCTATTTCAATCTTACAATGTATTTTCATTTCCTGATAGCACAGGGAGTAGTGACAGACAAGCAGCAAGGCATACTCTAGGAATGTTTGGTCTGGTAAACCCTTGCACTTTGAAACTGAAGTCACAAATGAAAATGCCACGCTTGTAGCTGAGAGGAGATTATAAAGGCTGAACTTTTGCTATCACCAATCCTTTGTGAAAGTAAGGTAAAAAGCAAAAAGGAATTGCTATTACAGAGACATAAACAGTGCACACATTCTAGTTTTATTTACCATCACTCTGATACACTCTGCTTTTTTACAACAGATGACAGGCAATGCAACGGCATCACTCTTGGATCAAGCAGAAAAATTCCAGACAGATTTCCCCCCACATCACAACAGATTAAGCAAAAGGAGAAAAGAATCTTACAATACACAGCACACTTTGCATTGCTAAAACAGGCTCTGGGAAAGAGAAGCACGGAGTTATCAAAGCAGAGTTTTCAGACCACTTATTTCTGCCCTGCTGGAAAAGATTATGAACACCTGGCAGGGATACCCTACCTCAGAGTTTTATGTCTGGGGGGAAAAAACTCTGAAAATGCTTTAAATCTACAAATTCAACATATAAGCAGTCACAATCACCAGTAGACAAAGGACCCCAGAACAAGAAACAACTTAAGAACATAAGAGAAGCCAATGTTGGACCAAGCCAATGGCCCATCCAGTCCAACACTCTGTCACAGAGGCCAAAAATACCAGGTGCCATCAGGAGGTCCACAAGAGGGGCCAGGACACTAGAAGCTCTCCCACTGTTGCCCCCCCCCCCAGCACCAAGAATACAGTGCATCTCTTGCCCCAGACCTAGAGTTCCTACCTATATTTTGTGGCTAATAGCCACTGATGGACCTCTGCTCCATATGTTTATCCAATTCCCTCTTGAAGCCATCCATACTTGTAGCTGCCACCACCACCTCCTGTGGCAGTGAATTCCATGAGTTAATCACTCTTTGGGTGAAGAAGTGAAGAATCACTCTTTGGGTGAAGAAGAATTTCATGCAAAACAAAAGTGATGCAACATTACAGTATATACTCTGGACTTTTTCTCCATTAAGATTGTACATACACACATTCCACACTGTAATGTGTAACAACAGTTATCATAAGACTTCTTCCTACTGGATGGAGAGTTACCACATTTGGTAGGGGTTTCACAGTAATGAGAACCCCCTCCTGGATATTAAGATAACCTGGATATTCACCACAAAGACTTAATGCACAGTGCTCTTCAGCTCACTGGTTGAGGCCCTCAGGTAGACTGCAGAGACCCACCGGCCGGGTCCTGAGCATCTAGAACTACCATCTGTTCACTGCTTTTTTTTTTTTTTTAAAGAACATGGTGCTACGGAGAGAACTGCAGGAACACACCACCTGCCTCTTTGCATGCAACCTGAGTGAACAGCAGTACAGCAAGACAGGTCACTAAGTGAGCCACTGTGGTGCTGGCCCAGGATCTGGGAGAGCCAGATTCAAATTCCCACTCTGCCATGGAATCTCGTTGGGTGACTTTGGGCCAGTCACACACTGTCAGCCTAACCTATCTTACAGGCTTATTGTGAGGACAAGAGGCAGATGTAAGCTGCTTTGCATTCCCAGAAACGTAGGGTATAAATGAAGTAAATAAATGGTGCTGAAGATTCCTTCATAGCATGTCCTCATGACATGTCTTGTCCCCAGGTTTCTTTATTGAAACTTTATTAATATGAAATTGTTTTATATGGTTTTATGTGGTCTTAACTGTTTTTATGTACTGACTGTGAGCCACCCTGAGCCTGCATTGTGGAGAGGGCGGGGTATAAATGCAATAAATAAATAAATAATTTGGTCTGCTTCTTAGTATTCTGGTCTAGAACCAGTGGGGTTATAACTCTGGTTCCCCGTCTTCCTGCTGCGTGGCTGTGCTGTCCCATGCTATCACCTATGGGTTAAAGATAGTTCCCAGGTCTAGAAAAGCAGTTCACTGTCATAATTTGACAGCCATGTTGGTCTGAAGCAATAGAACAAAGTTTGAGTCCAGTGGCACCTTTAAGACCAATAAGGTTTTATTCAAGGTATGAGCTTTCCTGTGCACGGACAAATGTTCTATAATTTGTAGAGCCATTCTAAAACAGAATTGTCTATGACGTTCTAAAGAGTGGTGCCTCTAGATAGTTTTGTGGCATAATCCAGTGGGGAGTGACAGGTGCTCAACTGTACCGCTTCAGACTGCAGGTGGGAAAAGACAAGATTACGTGCTCAGCCATAGGCCTCCCCTCCAAATTCTGACACGTAAAAAGTTAGGAACCAGGGCCAAGGTTTCTAGCCAAGCCTTCTCTTTATCATGCTAATTCGTTTATGCAAAGAGTTTCTTTTCTTTCCTTTTTCATATGGGGGAGTAATACATCACATACCCAGGGCAGTCTTAGTAATTCTGGGGCCCTGGGCAGAAGTCCAGAATGGCACTCCAAAATCAATCCCATTCTCTGAAGCCCCCCCACCCACACACACACTAGGGCCAAGCAAAGAGCAGCCCCACATCATGTGAAACCTGTGGGAGCTGTCACCAGAAGCCAACTACCCAAGTCTCTGATGGAGTGGGCATTGCTTGAGCCCTGGATGGGGTGGTCACAAGTGGCTATCACTGGAATCAGGTGGCCGAAGCCCCAGACAGGATGGGTGTGAATGACAGCAGCAAGGGCATAGTTGTGGCCAGCCCTCTAGCTGCCCCTGTTGGCTAAGACCACTCCTGCATGTAACTCCCATCTCACACACAGGCTGAAGTGGTAGAGGCTAATCTTCCATTTGCAATAATTATGCAGAGTTACTGCAATCTAATCTACAAATCTAAACCCACTGGATCCAGTGGGCTTGGGCAACAGTAATTCTAATGTACTGCAATGCTAGTCAGTCAACTTTCTGGTCAGAGGTAGGAATTCAAACCCTGCCATGAAATCCACAGGGCAACTTTGATCATGCCATTTTTTCCAGCCTCTTAGGCTACTGAACGCATATGAATAATGAAGTATAAAATACCCTATATAAAGAATAACACAAATGATGGGGTACTTCAAAAATTGTGCAAATAGTCACATTTCCCATTTGGACAGAACTTGGGCTGTGAACTTCTCCAATATATCCTTTGTTCATACTGAATACAGATTTGTGAATGCACTTTCCTGGAAGTTTTTTTGTCTATTTCCAGTGCCCATTGTGTAATTAATGGAACAAGAGACTTGTTACATGATGCTTATGTCTTTCATTTACCTGTAATAATAGTTAAAAGTATAATCCATTAGGAAGTTTTCCAGCAATGAAAATGATAGCCACTGAAAAGCACTACAGCATATTTAGGCAATTTTTTGTTATATGCCTACAGTGGACTGGGGGCAGTGTCATTTTTTTAAAAATGGAAATTGTATATAAGCTGTCACAAGAACATCTCTCTCATAATGGGCAAGAAACATGCTTTGCCTATTTCCTGACACAGAGACTTGGGGCATTGAATCTCCTGGGTGTTTCACAGAATGTAGCACTTCTCTCCACAGAAGGTCCCTGCCCCTGATGAAAGACACTCTTCTGCCGGCCTTGTGCATCAAGGAAAGCACCTTGCACCTCAGATACATGCTCCTCCTGCCAGGAAAGATCTGTGGGATCCAATCCAGGGCAACTAGTGGTTTCCTGCTACCAGCCATTTATATACAATCAGATAAGGAGAAATCTATACGACTACAGTACGCCATATGGAAAATGTCCCCTTAACACAAATGTGGTGCATTCTTTATTAGCAGTTAAAGTGGTAATGGCTTACATCCCATCCATATTTCTGAAGGGACAAGGGGAGGTGATTTTCATCAATCCCTCCTGTCTGCAACAGCTCAGAATACACCATGAAATGGTGCTCCTGATGGACAAGGGACCCTCATGTATACCTGAGAGAGAGAAACCAAGTCTCCTTAGAGAGAGGTGAGCAGGGAATATCAGACCCCCCCTACCTTGTGCCTGTGGGAATCAAGGCAGGATCCAAGCCTATGTTTAGCCCTTTCAAACAAAAATTGTGCCTTAAATTAGCTGCATGTGTGCTGCACAAAAATGAAAATGAAACAAAACCCCTACTTTCTCAAGCTTATGAAAAAGCAAGACATATCAGGGAAGAAGAATAAAAGGGAAAGGTAGAAGGAGGTACATCGACAGTACCAAGATCAGAGGGTGGCATCTGCGTTTCTCTCCAGGCTGATGTTCCCCTGCTAATGTTCTTGCTGGGATGGGCTTGGCATAACTACACAGAGGCTCCTATGATACAAGTACCAGGTGATCAATCTCCTGTGATGCTTCCCATCACCCCTCACACATACACTTAACAGCAGCTGAGGAGGATCAGATGAATATGGCAGAATGGAGGCTGGAAGGTTAATCCTTTTGCTCACTGCATGAAAAACACAGCCCCAGTCTAACTGCCATTGTTGTTCATTTTAGAAACACAGGAGATTCAGTCATGGATCCCAGCCTTACATCTAGTTTGGCCCTTATTCCTCAGGTAGCGGTCAGGCCATTCTTATCTCTGCAGTTACAGGACAAACCTCAGCTGGAGCAATTTTTAGCAGAAAGGTAAGCAGCAAGCTCCCACAATAGTTCCGCGTCACCCACCAGCACCTATTCCAGCTCCACTACAGGAACTCGATGCTTGTTCCTCAGCCTCTGTTCATTCATTGCCCCTTCTGGCACAGAGACACCGAGTAACCACATTCAAATATGCAACTTTATTTAATTTGTGGAATTCAGGATTGCTTTAGCATATGATTTCCTGCTAGCCTTTACTTGTAAATGTGGTAAGAGTTCCTATTTCCCCCCCTTTCAATGCTCATGCTGAAGGAAGTGGAAAGGAGATGTAGAAGACAAAATAGTTTCAAATTCCTCACAGCCTAAGCTAGCGAAGGAACAGTCCCCTGGGCTATGGAACACACCCAACTAGTTAAACTGCTGCTAATTCCTGTCTGCAGATAGTTTGACGGGGCATGTCAATTCCAATGCATAAAACAAACAAACAAATAAATATAAAGGCAGCAAACTGAAGTTAGATACCAGCAGAAGTTCTACATGGGAATAATGTTGCAGAACACAGTTTAGCCACAGTACTCTTGTTAACTTTTGGAAAACAATTTAACCAAAGGAAAAAAGGGGTTGGATCCAGCCACCATCTCCACTGCTGGAAAAGTGAGAAAGGGGTCCCCACTGACCACTAAAAAAAGGCTATACTGGGGACCGTGGGACCTATATGGACAACAGCTATGTGGGATGTAGGCTGTAGTAAGGAGACACAGGTGAGATCGACTGAAAAAGCTGACTGAATCCAATTCAAGGGCAGTTTCTGTAAGCAAAAGTTTTGTGGGATTCAGTCCAGAGGCTCAAATCCCCACCTTTTCAAGGGATTCTGGAAAACATCGCACCTGGCCCTTTTCCTTAACACAAGAAACTGTGTAGAAGAAAAAATGTATAAATAATTACAGGTATTTATTTTAAAACAAATACATGGATCAGGAAACTACTTTGGCTTCTCATCCCATGCATTTCTGCCAAAATAAATGCACAAACTGCACTGACATGTTCTTACATAAGCATTGTCTTAGTCAGATCTTACGCCCCCTTAACTAGCTTGTAGAATGCCACTGTTATCTGATATTGGAAGAACCATTCTGGTAAGTGATACGAGGAACAACAATCTAAACCAAGCCACATCTGTTGTTTAAGCAATACAAAAAAAATGTCAGTTTACATGGTACATGTGTTTGCTGTGTGTAGAGGGATGTTTCCAACAACCATCAAATCAGCAGTGTAAATAATATACATGCCACAGGTTACTACCATTGAGCAAATGTCCACCAACAAGTACACAAAGATATCTGTATACATATGTTGTCCATAGTTTATATATCTGCTGCAGGACATACTAGTGTATATGGCTAATTATTTGATTTTTCTCTTAGCCTTCATCCAGAAGGTTCAAGGATGTGGTTCACTCCCTCTATCCTACTCTCTTAGCAACTCTGGGAGGTAGGTTATGCTGATCGCCCCAAATAGTATAACAAATTGGAATCCAGATCTTAATGGCCATAATCCTATAACATGCTGGTTCTCTTTTTACAAATGTCTCTAACACCTCAGATTATGGTCTTCCCCCTGGCTGAAATGAGGTGGTAATCTCTCGTTTGCTTTGTCAGACGCTTCACACAAGGATTGCCCTACAAAGCTGTTTTCAAGTTCCAACACAAAGTGCAGCCATTTGCCTGTCAACTGGAGTGGGGGGAAAGGTATTCATTTACTTGCTTCAAGGCCCAATTCAAGGCATTGCCTCACCCTCAGTGCCCTGAACAAACTGGGTCCTACACACCTTCAGGATCCTATTCCCCCTTGTGTGAGACCTTGCGGCCTGACAATTTTAGCGACTTCTTGCTCCACATTCTGTTATTTGCTCTAATTCAGAGGTCTGCAACCAATGACTTCATAAGCTTTACATATTCAGGTATACAGGAGGAGTAGGCAGGATGCTAGAATAACCCATATGTGAACGGAATGGCAGGAAAACATTGGGACTAAAGAGCTTCTTACAGAAGCCATCCACAAATGGAAACACAAGAGGTGGAGAGTTTCCAGTTATTTGAGGGCAGAGCATACACAGATCTATGCCTAATGCACCAAAACAACAGCACTGAGAGCCGCTGCACATAAAGGTTCCCTTGCTTGAAAGCCAGTCGAATCCGACTCTAGGGCTGCGGTGCTCATCTCCGTTTCCAAGCCGAAGAGCCAGCGCTGTCCGAAGATGTTTCCGTGGTCATGTGGCCGGCATGACTAAACACCAAGGTGCACGGAATGCTGTTACCTTCCCACTGAAGTGGTACCTATTTATCTACTTGCAATTTCTTGCTTTCGAACTGCTAGGTTGGCAGGAGCTGGAACTAGAGACAGGAGCTCACCCCGTCATGCGGCACCCAGGTCTCGAACTGCTGAACTACTGACCTTCCACAGCCTGCAGTTCATCGTCTTAACCACTTGAGCCACCGCAGCTCCGCCGCTGCACATATTTATTACTTATTGCAAGACCTTCATGTGCACCACTTCCTAACAAAGGACACACAACCACCTGCATGGTTTATTCATCAGCATATTAATTATCATTAATGTTAAGCTGTGTATTTGCAGTTATTCAAGCAGTCTTTGTAAATACTGGGTCTTTGTTGAACTCTTGCTCTGGAATTTGACACTGTGTGGCTCTAACTGTAAAAGGCTGAAGACCCTGCTCTAGCGGGATCCCGAGAAGCAGGCCTGCTCTGCTCTACCACTTGCTCTGCTCGACTGGCCTCCTCATTATATAGCTTCAGTGGGGAAGTGAAAACACCTTTATTTGCCAGATTCTGCTGAATCTGCCAGTGTATTTTTTTAAGTTTTGTGGTTTGTTTTTGTTTGCTTTTCAGATTTGTTTCAGAAAGACTGTATGTCACTTTGAGAGGCTAAGACGTTTGTTATAATAAATCAACTTTGTTTACTACATTAAGGAACCTCCACGCTTTGTTCCCAGTCTTGTTCAATATTTGTCTAACAAAAGACTGATTCTTTCCTCTGAGCTGTTGTACAGAACAGTTTCAGTAGGCATCTAACGAAGAACCCCTTCTGATCTGGAACTGAGCTGAAAATCAGTCTTTTTAATGAATCTAGATTCAAGTGGGTAGCCCCACCTCAAAGAAGAAAATGCTGAAAGGTCACCTCCACGCTTGAGGGAGACAGAGCATAATGACAGGGTCTCAGTTAATTATCTCAGCATTCCACAAATAAGGATACATCTGCCCATCGATGTTCAATTTTGACATATTTCTTTCTTTCAATATGTCTTCCTCCCAAGAATTAAACCCAAACAAATGGTAACTATATAAACTAAACCTGTTATTCCTGTTTGGTCCTTGAATCTATTAAACATCTTCATTATGCCATATGCTAATTTACTGCTCACCCTCTACCGATATGTATGGACTGGCAACTTCCATTTCATTGTATCTGAAGAAGTGTGCATGCACACAAAATCTTGTATCTTGAATAAAACTTTGTTGGTCTTAAAGGTGCCACTGGACTCAAACTTTGTTCTTTAATGAATCTGTTCTTTCATTCCAGAAGATCTTGATGAAGCTAAAATGTTAGTAATCCTGGATGCATGCCCATACACATGTTATGACAAGTCACCAAGCAATATTGTCTTGAATTATGCATGTGGCAAAGCAATAAAAATGGCAGCATAGTCTGGGCTTTGTACTGTATACAACACCCATTTAGAATATCTTGCTACATAGTAGTAACTGTGATAAACATCCTGCAGACCTATTCCTTTTCCAAAGACTTGAAATGGCACATGATTAAACTTTAGAATCTGGAAAGGAGACAAAAATAAACATTAAGATGTAATGTCTACCTTTCTCCATTGAATTTAACATATATTTCAAAAGCCAAGGAGGTGCTTCAGTAGGAAATTAATCTGCAATATAGCATCTGTATCAGCAGAGTAAGAAGCACCTTCTACAGCTTTTGACAATTATTTCCTTTTATAAAAGCCCTTTCTTTGTCACATGAATTTTCAAACAACAACAACAAAAAAACAGGCTTAGAAAATGTAAATCTCCATGTGTACCTTTCAGAATAAACTGATCCATACTTATGGAGGAAATCTCAGTTCAAAATGGTACCATCTCACTATCATCACCTATAGCAGGGCTGTTTTCATCAGACCAGGCTATGACCCAGTCAACAAAGGTCACTACAAAACAATGCTTACTCTTAACAAGCAGGGACTGAGAGGGGAAAGGAAACCCAAAGCTTTCATGTTGAGTCCAGGCACCAAAATGGTTTGTCACAGAGGCTATTTCAGAGACAGCTCCGCTACTCTCAGCAGATTCCTTCCTCATATAGCAAAAAACACACATGAACAAAAACATGTTTGTTTAACAGCAATTCAGCCTCTTTCAAAAATTAAACTGCAGAATTTATTCCCCCACATACACACAGAGACAACGGACCGTGAGTGTCACAAGTGTTCAAGAATCTCAGCTGATTTCTACTAATTATATAAGTTACTTTTATGGCACTACGGTAACAAAAGTGTGCTCAATATGTGTCTCGTACCCAATATAAAATTCTAAGACGGATCAATTTTTGGATCCTCTGGAACTGGACTGTGCTCATCCACAAGTTCATCCATCTTTTGGATGAAGGAATAGAGGAAATGCTTATTAAATCTGCAGATGATACTAAATTGGGAGGGATAGCAAATACAGTAGAAGACAGAGTCAGGATACAGGACGATCCTGAACGGCTGGAAAACTGGGCTAAAACAAATAAAATGAATTTTAATGGGGATAAATGTAAAGGAAAAATCAAATGCATAATTATAGGATGGGGAAGACTTGTCTTGGCTGTAGTATGTGCGAAAAGGATCTAGGGGTCTTAGTGGACCATATACTGAACATGAGTCATCAGTGTGACATGGTAGCTAAAAAGGCAAATGCAGTTTTGGGCAGTATCAATAGAAATATAGTGTCCACATCACGTGAAGTGATGGTATCACTTTAATTTGCTCTGGTTAGGCCTCACCTAGAGTATTGTGATCAGTTTTGGGTACCACAATTTAAGAAGGATATAGACAAGCTGGAACATGTCCAGAGGAGGGCAACAAATATGGTGAGGGGTCTGGAGATCAAGTCCTATGAGGAAAGGTTGAAGAAGCTGGGTATGTTTAGCTTGGAGAGGACACAACTGAGAGGTGATATGATCACCATCTTCAAGTACTTGAAGGGCTGTCATATAGAGGATAGTATAGAGTTGTTTCCTGTTGCCCCAGAAGGTCGGACCAGAACCAACAGGTTGAAATTAAATCAGAAAAGAGTTTTTGGCTAAACATTAGGAAGAACTTCCTGACAGAGCAGTTCCTGAGTGGAACAGGCTTCCTCAGGAGGTGGTGGGCTCTCCTTCTTTGCAGGTTTTCAAACAGAGTCTAAGCGGCCATCTGACAGCAAAACTAATTCTGTGAACTTAGGTAGATAATCAGAGGGAGGGCAGGAAAGGTTGTATCAGTGCTTAGTTCTTATGGCCCTTTCTTACATGCCCAGGGAAATGTTGATCGCCACATTGAGGTCAGGAAGCAATTTTTCTCCAGGCCGATTTGGCTGGAGATCCTGGAGGTCTTTTGTCATCTTCTGGGTTTGAAACAACAGTCACTGGGGGTGTGCGGGAGCAGAGGTATTTGTGAGTTTCCTGCATTGTGCAAGGAGTTGGACTAGAGGTACCTTCCATCTCTATGACTCTATAATTCTAAGTTAGTGATCACTGAGTTTTCTCAAATGATGCAAAAATATTTTTAAGCCTGTAACACTATTCTGTCACATACAAGTATTGCTACTAGGGGTCAGAGTACAAGAAGAAGGCACATTTTTTCCCCAGCTAAGGCTCAGCAAGCCTTAGTGCCATGACACCTGGCATAACTGCCCCCCAAAAGTCAGAAAGGACTGCACTTGGACTCTACTGATGCTGGTGTTATAGTGAGTGCAAGAGGGCTCTACTGTTGCTGGGGATATTGGTGCTCAGGAGGGAGAATTACAAGGCACTATCTATGCTTTGTGCAAGCTAGGGTTGCCAACTTTCTTGGGACATTTGTGGAGATTTAGAAGCCACGCCTGGGGAGACTGGAAAGGGAGCTCAGTAGAGATGTAACTTTAAGCTTCACCACACCTTCAAAGCTACCATTTCATACAGGGGGAATGGATCTCTGTAGTCTGGAAATCAGTGGCAAGGATAATTCTAGGGCTCCCTTGGAGGTTGGTACTTCACCAGGAGCCCTTCCTGAGATGGTTCCTGGTGATCTTTGTGGTTAGACAGAGATGGCTCTGCTCATGCACATGAGGCAGTAGAATCCCTCCCCCTTGAAGCAGAAGATGGAGGACAGGGATGGGGCAAACAGAAGAAGAGCCACCAGGGCACAAGTTGGGGGCAAAGCTACAGGGTTCACTCACCAAAGTCTTAGCAATGAAACTTGGTCTTTTAGATCCATCAACAATGGCACATAGAGGTTCCGTTCCAGCCTTAAGGTAACAGCCTGGAACACAAACTGCCTGAGAGAAAGGAGACCCTGGATCCACCTGTGAAGTAGACTGGGGTCTGACCCCTCCCCCCCAGGCAATGAACAACTGTTGAGGGGGCACCTCACCCACATAACAAACACACAGCCCCAGGTTTTTCCTTCTCTCCTTGCAGTAAATACTTTTTTCTTTAGGGGAGATCAACAGCTAAATGGGTGATACAATCAACTGCTGGCATTTGTGTTTCTCAGTTTTATTTTAAAGGCTTGCTAACTGACTATGGAGCTGCTGTGGCTCAAGTGGTTAAGACGCTGAACTGCAGGCTGTGGAAAGTCAGTAGTTCAGCAGTTCAAGACCCGGGTGCCGCAAGATGGAGTGAGCTCCCGTCTCTAGTTCCAGCTCCTGCCAACCTAGCAGGTCGAAAGCAAGAAATTGCAAGTAGATAAATAGGTACCACTTTGGTGGGAAGGTAACAGCATTCCGTGTGCCTTGGTGTTTAGTCATGGCGGTCACATGACCACGAAAACGTCTTCGGACAGCGCTGGCTCTTCTGCTTTGAAACGGAGATGAGCACTGCAACCCTTGAGTTGCATTCGACTGGCTTTCGAGCAAGGGAACCTTTACTTTACCTTTAACTGACTATGGATATTAGATTTTGCAACGGTCAGATTCAGACTTTGTAGATGAAGTACAGCACAAAGGTCCCATTTCCCCCCCCACCCCCATGAAACAAACTCAGTAGCAAAGTAATCAAAAGTAAAAAATAAAGGGTTAAAAAGAAACCCAGCATTGTGCTTTTTTAACCCTGACTCTGTGTGCCAGGGTCTGGTGATATCACAGGGTATGTGAAAACCGATCCTGGTTCCTAAGTCCAAAGTGAATTTGTAAAGGCTTGTTTTACAATTACATCATAAACCAATTTTAAGTCTAACGTATGACAAATATGTTGACCATAAGTCACCATATGGACCCAACAGGAGGAGGGAGGAATGCAAATATTTGAAATAAAATGAATTAAGTTTACAGTCCTAAACAGTTATAGGGAATAAGCTATGTTAAACTCAGAAGGCCTTCGTAAACTCTCTCTCTGGGATCAGAGGCCAAGAGGGCTCAGTTCAGACAAAATACAAAGCCTTTATTTAATTTTACTAACTAGGATTAGTGTATTTATCTGAATGTGGGCCAATCCACTTTGGTTAGCTATGGTGTATCAAACCAGGATCTGAAAACATGTTTGAAGTTGGGGGGTTTAAACCACAGTTGGTTTCATAAGATGTATGAATGCAGACATCCTAGCTTAATCCTGGCCAGCAAAAGACAATGAAACCTCATCTGAGGGTGAGAAGAACTCCATTCCTCCAAACGATAGCTAAAATAGACCATGATTTTGTGTTATATCTCAAGTGATCCAAAGAGTCTAGCTTCCCAAGAGTAATGCAATTGTTGAATCAACTAGTCCACTGAGCTTCTCAGGCACAGAGAGCTAGCTAAAGCTTTCCCACAAACCTGGAGGAATTTAGTAAGACATCAAAACAGCTTTTATCTCCAACCTGGGACTATCATTAATTTTCATGTGGCATTATTAAGATAACGTTACTTCTTTATCAAAATTGGAGGAAAGTTCATGGCCACCATCTGCATTACTATTTAACTAGCAGGAATGTCAGCTATTTTTTCCCCCTTGGAACAGTGGAAACCATTCCAATAAACTGTTTTGGCTTTGAATCATCCATTCTAAAAGGGTACGTGGTGGAAAGGAGACCTGTTAAGGAACACAAGTCTACAGTCCCACTAGTGTAGACTGTTACATGGTTTCCAAAATTAGAGCCCAGTGGCACCTTTAAGACCAACAAAAGTTTATTCAATGTATGAGCTTTCATGTGTAAGGCACACTTTTTCAAATACACTGAAATGGTGTGTAAGGTTCAAACTTATAGACAGGGAAATTAACATGTAACATTTGAGTTCAAGTCCAAAATAACAAGCTAAGGTTATAAGGTCAACAGCTATAAAGCAATAAATATGTCCAAATAGCAGATAAATGTCCAAAGGTGTCTTTTCTAATTGTGGGAAGCAAACAGAGAATCTTCATTCTGTCCTCCCAGGCGTGAAGATGACTTAGCAGCACTTTCTGAGGTGGAGGCAGGGTCAAACCAACATGGCTGCCCACCTGTATCTATCTACATGGTTTCCAAGATTGTGGCCATGACCTTTTACCCAAAAGATACAATAAAGAGTACAGGCAACACCCATGGTTCTGAACAGCTACCGACTTCAACATGTAAAAGTTGCGGTGTACTTTGACATGTGTCCTAAATGGGGTGGTGAAAAGTGCCACCAAGTTGCAGCCGACTTATGGCAACCCCATGGGGCTTTCAAAAGCAAAGAGACATTCAGAGGTGGTTTGCGATTTCCTGCCTCTGTGCTGCGACCCTGGACTTCCTTGGTGGCCTCCCATCCAAATACTAACCTTGTACCAACCCTGCTTAGCTTCCAAGATCAGGCTAGCCTGGGACATCCACTTCAGAAAATACCCTAGATTTGCAAGCATCACTATGCTTCACAGCTGAGCTTCCACCATGAAACACAAACTTCCCAAGTCCAAGCCTACCACACAGTCCACCATTTCACACTGGTATTAAGTTTTTAGTAGGGTCAGCCATTTGACTAGCCATAAAAAACTACAGAGTAGCCCTTCTAGTCTGATCTAGCAAGACTAAATAAGTCCAGTGGTACCTTAAAGACTAAATATTCGAGTATGCACTCGAATGAATCAGCACATTAAAAAGGATTTGTTTAAAAACTGATCAACTCAGCAGTCATATTTTGAAAGAATCAACTTTATTAGAACTAATGTCTCCCTATCATCCATATGTTTGACACTCAAACAATCTGGTTGTGTACTCAGTAAAACCATTATGAAACAAGGACATGAGCTTCAAATACTGAAGTGAATGATTGGGGCTTAATATTTGTTAAATGGAAACAATGAACTAAACAATTACTTCTTACTTTATTCTAGGATAGATACCAGGGCCAGTTTGGGGGTGGGGGTGGGTTTCAATTAAAAAAAATGTAAAACAAAGCAATGTAAAAGCGATTTTTTAAAAAGTTCACCTTAAACCATCATGCTCTGAGCAGTCAATAAGATAATTATCGTTCAGAGATGCTTGCAATTATCTGCCAACAGAAGCTCTGCCAGGTTTCCCCTTTACTATAGGGCTAGGGGGCAAAGCTATGGTGTGAACAAATTACAGCATAATGAAATAAGAGGCAAGCTGCCACCTAAACAGCAGCATTCTTGGCTTCGCCAGAGTCACATAATTGGTTGCCAACTGATAATATATGATCTGTGCTATCCATATCTAGAATCCAGTGAGCAATTCAACTTCTGCCACCTTTGCATTTTCTTTTCAGGAACTTCAGGAAAGGCCCTTCTCTTTGTTTCTCCGGTTGTCCTGGTTTTTTCCAGGCCCAAGAAAAAGTGAGAACCGAAGTCGTTAGAAACCAGCATCATTCATTATTCCTGGAACACCAGAAACAGAACACTGTAGTGCCACTGTATCTCTCCAGATCAAATAATTATCAAGCTATTATAGCACCTCATCTGCTGCTGGAAATATATCCTAAGTTAATGTTGGTTTTAATTCTACAAGGGAGTTTATAGCAAAGCAGAGGCTTTAAATGCAGAATGAACCAAGAAATCTTCCATGTTCCCCACCCCTTGGCTAGCATACTGAAGACATCCTTTATCAGAAGAAACTGCAGTTGTTGTGACATCCAAGCCAGCACACAGCAGTTTGTTCTCTTACCTATAAAACTAGGTTTCTGAACCACAGTTTACCTTGATGATTTTGCCCAATTTGGGGGTCATATCTACCAATGCCTAGATACAAACCAGGAAGCCTTCACTCTATGCCCCACACACAGGTAATCTAGATAATCACATAATGAAGATACATTTTAGAAGGTTAACTGGAAATTAACAGGTTTGTCTCAACTTTACTTAAAATTTTAGTACACACATGTCCTCTTCAAGACAGAAACTGAAATATAAGCCCACTTTCCTGTATGCAAACTAGGTCTTTACTTTCAGAACATTCTGTATAAAATCCATGAATATAGTAAGAGCTACAAAAACACAGATTAGGTCTTATTCATGTTAAATAGAGGTCTGGGAGAACTATTTCAGAAAAAAAGATGAGAGGAAAAAATAAAGGAGAAAGAAATGCTTATCTCCCCCAGGTGCACTTCTCTTCTGGCCACTTCCCTGAAATATACAGGTCAGCTCAAAGAATTTAGGAAATGATTCTCAAACTGAAGTAAATAATCTAATGCAGCTGGCTGCATGTGAAGGAGAGGAGGATCAAACCCAGTTCTCCAGAATAGAGTCCGCCACTCTTAATCACTACATCACTACATCAAACTGTAGCAAGCAGCCAGTCCAGGGTAAATCATACAAGTCACATGGTATCAAGTGGCCTAGTGGTGCACCTGACCTCAATGAATCCTCCCCTGTCTGAAAAGGGGCTCTGACCCTCCCCCGTCTTTTACTGGCAGGAACCAAGACTTGAAGGCTGGCAATACTGTTGTGATTGCCTAGCAACAGCCACTGATGGCATTTGTATCTTAAAGGTACACATGCAGCTTGCATTATTTTGGAGGATTTTAACCCTCCCAATATATTTTTTCAGATTTTTCTGCAAACTTTTCTCAGGTTTGTAGAAAAATCCATCTTGTCTGTCCCTGGTTCCAATCTCTGAATTTAAATATCCACAGATTTGGCTGCACTGAGAATTAGATATATTGATGACTTCAGTGGGGTCTAACTGAAGTGTGAGAAGTTGGTTACACATAATTGCCATTGGTATAACATTCAGAGCTATAGAGAATAAGAAGCTCTTTCCTCATACGTCTCTAAAAAACCCAGAATTCTATGTTGTCCCATGGTTAGTTGTCCTACCAACTAATTATATCTGTACTTTTAAAAGCCTATCAAAACCACAAATTCATCAACTAGACATATGACTCTCTAAGTGTGAAATGTGTCTCCTCTGGAGTAGAACTGATTCCTGGCAATTAAGGAATGAACTTCGCCACAACTTTTTCCCTCTGTCCAGAAGCGAGGACAGGCATTTAGAGCATATGAACTTTTTCATGAACATTCTGCTTCCATTTATTAGAAGGTATCCAAACAGATCACAAAGCATATAGTGGACCCATGCTGAATCAGGAGGCTTGGTTCAGTGCTACACAGGAAGCCTGCCACTGTAAACTTCTCTTGCTCCTTCTCCCCCACAAAGGCATCAACTAAAAATACAGCTACTGTCAACAAGAAGCGCTACACTAAGTGTATTACACAACAGCATCACACCATGATGGGTAAAACTAAACCTCTAATTTATGTTAGATCCCAGGAGAAAAATACACTCCTTGCATCCATCAGCATCTTTTCCCACTCTCACAGTAAACTGATAGCCAGCTCCAGCTTCAAAAAGCAAGTCACCTGAGCTCACAGTTCCTTCATTCAACTAATGTGTAAGGTGAAGTCTCAGTACGCACTTGATTCATTCAATTAATGTGTAAGGTGAAGTCTCAGTACGCACTTGATTTGCAAGATAAAGCTTCTTTTAAAGTGACACTCATTTCTTTATTGTTTGGTTCTAAAAGAAATCAAACCGTATGATAACTGCCATAAACATGGAAGTGCCCTACATCTTCATTAGCATTATCAAAAGTCCTTGAAAAGATCCTATTTGATAAAAAATCACTTTGTGAATCAAGAGATGCTGTGACATTAGAATTTAAGCTTCTTTCCATAGCAGTTGTTACACAAAGACCACTGAAGTCCTCCTGCACCCCCACCAAATATGTAAGTATAACGCACCAAAAATCTAATCAAATATGTAAGTCTAACTAAACAGAACACCAAGCTATATTTTTATTTAAGAATCAATGTGTGAATCTCCATCATCAGAGATTTCCTACCATAAATGCTCTAAGTTTTGTATGGTTTTTCATGCACAGATCATTGCCCAGTGCACAAACTTCATCCCATAATAAAAAAGGACATTATAGTGTCAATGAGTAAATAAGCCTTATAAATAGCTATTTGCCAATGACAAATAAAAATTATCCCTTGTAATTTCTAGGAAGAAAAGTTTCCATAATATGTAAGACCTAATGTTATTTACTTGCTATCAATGGACCACAAGCAGCTTGCCTAGGAGCAACTTTTGCAGGCTAGTAGCTTGAAAACTTAGTTGCATTTGCCCTTCTTGCTGAGACTCAAGGCAAATTACATTTTTAAATGTAACAAAAACAGTCTAATATGTACAATAAAAAAATCAAGCACGGAAATTTCCCATTCAAACTAATACCAATTAAACAAGATGTTGCCAAAGGTCTTAAAACTGAAAATCTTAATATCTTACTCTCAGTTCTGAAAATTAGCACAACCGATATTTTATTCACAGTGTGTGTTTTTGTCCACTCTGTACAACTTTCATTGATACATTCAGTGTAACATTGTCTGTCTTGTTTAGAGACGGGCACAAACCGCATCTTTGTGGTTCTGTTCGTAGATGAACCATGAACTGAACCACGAACAGATATGCTAGTTTGTGAACCTAACCGGTTCATATTGGTTTGTGAGCCATTTAAACCCCTGCTTTCTGCTCCCCATGAACTGCATCAAAGTTCATGGAAGTTTGTGGCAGCTCTTCAGTTTGCGAGCATCACTTCATGAACCACAAACCAGCCAAAATTTGCGACAAACTTTAGTTTGTCAGTCAGTTTGTGCCCATCACTATTCTTGCTCTCCTAAACCTCATAAGTGCTTTTTACAAAAATACTGAGGTGATGAGAGATGATGTTCTGAAAACTAAGAAGTCTCCAGGTCCCCTCCCAATAACATATACCAATGGTACTCAAATGTGAAAATGTTCGTTTTTACTAACTAGTACACATAACATGTCTAAATTTGGCCTGGTGACTGGAAAGCAGCAAATGTCACACCAAATTTTAAAATTGGGTCAAGAGAGGATCCAGTTAGCCTAACATCCATCCCCAGTTACACTTATTAAAGCCAGAATTATTAAGAACACTGAGGAACAAACCTGCTGAGGAAAAATCAGAAGGGCTTCTACAAAGAACTGGCCACTGCACTGCTCATTCCCAGTGCCAAGTCATTTATAAACAAAATGGCACCAGTTCTAATATGTATTCTTGGAGGACCCTATTACTCACGTCCTTCCATTACAGCAATTGTGCATTTCTCTCTGCTATCTGTTGTTCAGCCAGTTTTTAATCTATGAGAGGACCCATCTTTTTTTCTCCCATGACTGATAAGATTACTCAGGAGTCTTTGAGATACCTTTTCAGAAGCCTTCTGTAAGTCCAGATGTACAATGTCTACTTGATCACCTTTATCTGTGTTAACCTGCTCAAAGAACTCCAAAAGCCTTATTGCAAATATGTGATAATGGGAGCTGAACAGTCACAAGAATGAGAGGGAAAGATCTTGGAGTTGTAGATACTCAATGAAAATGTCCTTTCAATATGTGGCAGTAGTGAAACAAGGTAAACTGCATGCTGGTGATCATTTGGAAATAAAACAACCATATTGTAACACACTTGTATAGAATTATGGTGGATCCCCATTTGGAATACTGTGTACAGTTCTAGCTGCTGTATCTCAAAAATGATATTGCAGTGCTGGAAAAATTAAAGAGAGCAATCAAAACAATTAAAGGGTTGAAGCAATTTTCCAATAAGGAATTGCTAAAGAGAGTGAGACTTTCCAGTTTAGAAAAAGGTGACTAAGAGGAGACATTACAGAGAGACAGACATTATAAAATCCGGGTTGAGAATACGGATAGAGCTTTTTCTTTATACCCCACAATACTAGAATATGAGGGCACCCAATGAAGTTGGTGGGACAATAGGTTCAGGACAGACCAAAAATTAATTCTTCTTTATTCAATGAGTAATTAAATTGTGGAATTCACTTCCAGTGGACATGGTGATGGTCATGAACACAGATGGCTTTAAGAGGTAATTAGATTCATGGAGGATAGGTCCACCAATGACTATTATCTATAGTGAGTAAAGGGAACCTCACCATGAAGAGACAGCAAAGCTCTGAACAATTTCCTATCAATTCCCCCATACCCTTTAATTTTAAACCTGGGCACATTTCACCGCTTCAGAAAGGGAAATACCTTTAATCTATTCATCTGAAATTTTGCTGTGTGTATTTCATTGAGGAGTACTGTAATCTCCAAGGTTTGTCAAGTTTGGATGGGAAAGAAAAGTATGTGAGCATTCTACTGAAACCAAAGGGAAATAATAAAATATAATTATGGAAACAGAACCACCTAACGACGAAACAGACTGTTTCCGAATTAATAAGAAAAATTAAAGAAAAGACACATTCCCACACACAAGTCTACTGAATACTAGTGCTAGAAGGCAGGAGCAAGGGAAGGCCATGGCTTCTATGCCCGGCCTGCAGGACCTCCCATGCAACTGATTTGGCCACTGCGTGAAATACGATGCAGCTCTCCCTTAGTCCTTCCTTGTAGCAGCAAGTCTCCAGTTAAATGAGCCCACCTTCATGCTAGTCTGGTACAGTCGAAAGACAACATGTGAAGAAATCATTATTTGTTCCTTAAAAGACATGCTCAGCATCCCATGGAAAACCATGATGCACTTTATATCCCCAGTGGGATTTTAATTCCCCAAAATAAACACCCACTTCACCTCATGTTATGTTTGAAACCCAAGAATTTCAAAAGCATTCATATGCCAAGGGAACTTTCAAATGTTTGGGAATTTTGGTGTAAGCAAGCCCATAGATATAGCTAAGCCAACACAACTATGTAAGCACAGTAGAAATTATCATTGCACATAAGAACACATTATTTACATTTTTATCCCAGTTTTGGTCTGTTACTGAACATGAAGTAGTATATGCAGGGGTCTGAGGAGGACTCCCTTCCAAGCAACTGTCACATGCCCTCAGACCATACCAGGACATACCTAAAGTCAATTGAAGAAAGAATCTAGCTCTAGAAGCATAATCCTTACTCAAAAGAAATACTGATATAAAAAGCAACTGTAGTTGTGACCAGGAGGGATTGATTTCAACTGAAGACTTTCTTCTACTGCAGGTGCTATGCAAATATATTCATATTTGTTTCAGAGCAGGATGAATACTACAATTATACATTATCTGCCAGCAAGACAAAATTTACTTGTGAAATTATGCATTAAATATACGTCACTTTTTTTAAACCCTGCTTTGTAGTCTGACAGGCACACTTTGTAAGATCGGTTATATAATTTGAAAAGGTAAAAGCGGAGGGCTTTAATTACAACTCTTGGGACTGCTTAAAATGATATTGACTATTTTGTTTAATAATAGACTTCCAAAAACAATACCACAAGCGGCATTCTGTCCTTTGAAACCTCACACTTCAACTATATGCTTTGGATAAATTTAATAAGTAGTTATAAGCCACTTCAAGTATTGTATATAATACACCTCATGAATGTTAAATTAGAAGAGTCAAATTGTCTTTTTAAATTAGGTATAATTTATTCCCCAAGAGGCAAAATTAAAATAACAGTTAAAATCTTCTACAATCTATTGCTATATTCAGGCTTAACCCAGATATTCTGAACAAGAATTATCTCAGTAGAGTCGGCAACATATAACTGGTGGTGGAAAGTGCCATCAAGTCGCAGCCAACTTATAGCCCACCTTGTAGGGTTTTCAAGGCAAGAGGTGTTCAAAGGTGGTTTACCATTGCCTGCCTCTGCATCACAATCCTAGAGTTCCTTGGTGGTCTCCCATCCAAATTGCCTGACCCTGCTTAGCTTCCAAGTTTTGATGTGATTGGGCTAGCTTGGGCTATACAGGTCAGGTCAACACGGAACTAGTCCCTTCAAAATTATTCATTCAGAATACTGCCACCAATTTTGCCTGTTTACCAAGACACAGACAGAGACACAGAACATGAGCATTAGTCAAAGTCTGCAGGCAGGAGAATTAAAGAGAAATAAGGAACATCAGCAATTTATAAATACAGTAGGGTTTTTAATGCCTAATTTGTCTGATGCACAATGCATGTTCTGCAGATTTCAAATTCCACTGATCTATCAGGCAGGCACAAAAAACACAACACACTTCCAGGACAAAGCGATGTTGGATATGGTAATGTAGCTTTATGAACAAACATGGGTCTGTTATGTGATGGGAGAATTGGAATGATATTGGTCTATTCCAGGTTTATTGTCTGCAGGTTCACTGCAGCATCATTACAAATGGAGTCTGCACATAAAAGTTGGGTTCAATCAGCTTTTCCACTAATTAAAAGGGGAAGAGGAGTTCCCTGTGTCCATCAAAAAAGCTATAAAGAAATATAAAAGGACAAAAACAATGTAGGACAGGAGCTGGATTCTATGGAGATATTACAGCCAGCTTGTGAACATAAGGCAGGCTGGGTTCAAATTAAATATGCTTGGGAGAAGGAGGGGAATACAGGGTCAGATCCTACTTTACCATCCATCCATATATAGAATCCATGTATGTTCTTTTCAAGTATTTGTGAAAAGGGAAGTTTAGCCGAGCTTGCAACATCTTGACTTCAACTACAATAACCGGGTCGAATAACTTACCTGACAAAACACTCTTAATTTTATTCAACTTGTAATCAAACACAAACTGTATCCCCGTACAGTATCTTAGACAGAGCAAAGAGCTTTGCCGCATCAAGCACTGGAAGTGGCAGAACCTACCTGGAACCATACTAAATGATGCTCTCCATACTCAGAGCCTTCCATGGCTGCAACCATATTTTGCTACTTAATTCATTTTCCTTTCTTTAAAGATATGCTTTCACATGAATTGTTCTATGAATGCAATTTGTTCTATATAGTTCTCCTAGTTGAAATATAGCTTTAAATTTATCTGCTGAAAAGCAGGTTTTGTATAGTCGATGAAAGGTATGAAGTACTATAGACAAGAGATGTTTCCATGTGCCTAAAATTTAAAAGTAACAAATTTTATAGCAGCAGGTCAGAGGATACAAATAAACATAGTTGTGGTGATGATTTAAAATTGTATTACACACAGAACAATTAAACAAATTCTTACCTTTTTCTTCATCTATTCTAAAAACTCCAATGCCAGATCCATCTCTTATGGAGTATCGAATCTCTCCATCTCTTCCTGTATCCTCATCATAAGCAGACACAGTCATCACTGAAGTTCCAACAGGAACATCTTCATTTACAAAACCTTTATCCACAAAGTTATGAAAACGTGGTGGGTGAAGATTTTCATTTACATCAACCACTTCAATTTCAACATAACAGGTAGAAGACAATGAAACAGGCTTCCCTTTATCTTTGGCACGCACAGTTAGATTATAAACTTGTTTCCTCTCAAAATCCAGTCTTTGGACAATGCGAACGGCTCCACTGAGTTTGTCTACATCAAAACTTCCATCGCCACCTTCTAAGAGGTTATATCGCACTTGGCTTGACTGGCCTAAATCGGGATCATAGGCTTCCAGCCACGTGATAACTGTTCCTTCTGGAAGGTCCTCTCGAATTTTCACACGATAATTTGATGGAATAAATTTAGGAGGATTATCGTTGACATCTTCCAAAGATACCTTCAGTAGTACAGTTGAAAACAACTGAGGTTCTTCTTTCGCTTGGTCCCTGGCCTCTATTTTCAGGAAATGCACAGGCTGTACTTCACGATCCAGAGGCCCTACAACTTTCACGATACCTGTCACACTATGAATAGAAAACTTATCTGTATCCGTGAGAATTGAATAGCGCACTTCTCCATTAGTCCCTGAATCTTTATCTATGGCTTCTATATGAATTATTTCTGTATCCAGGTCCTTGTTTTCACTCACATCAACAAAATAGCTGTCCTGTAAAAATTCTGGACTATTGTCATTGACATCTAAAACATTAATGTCTAAAAGACGCCAGCTGGACTTCTGCGGTATCCCAAGATCATAAACAGTAACGTTCAATGTGTACTTATATTTTACCTCACGATCAAGGGGAGATAAAATTTTTAGCATTCCTGTCTCCATACCAATGGTAAAACTGCTATCGTTATTGCCTCCAGAGATGGCATAGACTAGTTTTCCATTGAAACCAGTGTCAAGATCAGTAGCATTCATAAGTATTATGCTGGAACCAACCAGCTGATCTTCTCTTACTTCAATGCTATGGGGAAGATTATTTCCAAATTGAGGCACATGCAAGTTCACAGAGTGCGTGTCAAAAAAGGCATCCTCAACCTCACTACGACCATGCAGCTTATTGGCTTGCAGTAACTTCTCTGCCAGCATTTTGGCCACACCAGTCTCCTCACACTGCAAACTGACTGGTTTGCGGCTGGCAACTACAGTGATATTAATATACAAAGGCATTGCAAAGTTCTCTCCATCTGTAGCTGTTATTCGCAAGCTGTGAAAGGATGCTTTTGCACCTAAACCATCTATTAATGATTGCTTCAGGGAAAGAACTCCAGAGTTTGGATTTAAACTAAATAAGTCTAATTCATTTCCAGATTCAATTTGGTACTGTACCAACTGCAGCTCATCAGCATCAATAGCAGATACAGTTGTTATTTGTTCTCCAACACCAAGTTCTCTGGGGATGGTTCCCACACAATTTATTTTCTCAAACAGTGGAGTGTTATCGTTCAAATTATTTAAAACTATTGTAACAGGAACTTCAGCTTCTCGGCGATATGGCGTGCCCCAGTCAGAAGCACGAATCCTTAAATTATAGATTCTTGGCATTAATTCATAATCCATGCTCTCAGAGGTACTAACAATACCGGTAAAGTGGTCTATCACAAAAGGAACAGGGTTTAAGTTCGCAATGCTATATGTCACATAACCACTTTCACCTTCATCAAGATCATTCGCACTCACACTCATGACACTCGTACCTACAGGCACATTCTCATCAAAAGAAGCTTTATAAGATGTCTGTGTAAATTCAGGCGAGTGCGTATTCACATCTATGACTTTAATCAATACTTTTGTAAATGCTTTTCTATCACTCGTCATGATATCAAGTTCAAAATGCGATGCGTGTTGTGCTTTTATGGGATCTAAAGTAGTAATAAGGCCAGTGTGAGGATTCAAATGGAATCTGATTCTGGTTGGTGCATTTTTAAACACGTATTTTAAATGGGAGTAACTGGGCATAGTTTTTACCATAGCCACAGGTGTGTTTGGTGGGGCAAATTCACTTATCTCTGCTCTATAAACATCTTTTTCAAACCGGGCTGGTCCAGATCTAAACTGTGGAGATACCACATGGATTACTTTTACAGAAGAAAATTTTGGAGGATTTCCTTTATCTTTAGCCTGCAGAGTGAGGTTATAGCCAAATGGTTGGTTGTCCCAATCAATATGGCTAACAGCTTTGATTTTATATTCTTTTCCTCCGGGGAAAGTCCTTACAGCTCTAAACTGCTGAAGGGGGTCACCTGCCACAATGCTCAGAGATGCCACCTCTCCATTCGAGCCCTGATCCCTATCCTCAACAGTTACAATTGCATACGCTGGATCCTTGTCCAGCTCTGAAGGGACCAAAGCCAGGGCTGTGATAACGGGAGCGTGTTCGTTAGCCTGCTCTATGTAAACAGTCAACCTTGCCATGCTACTGATACCACTGCTGCCGTAGAGTTTCATGCCACGATCCACAGCAAGGATTTCCAGATCATAAACCTTTGTTTCTGAATAATCAAGCCTGCCAGTAAGAACTATAATACCGCTGGTTGGATGTATAGCAAACATATCTGTCCTGTCTTTGAAACTATAATAAAATTCCCCATTAGTTCCGATATCTGCATCTGTTGCACTGACTCTTGCAACGCTGGTCCTTATTGCTGTGTTCTCAGGCAATGAAACGCTGTAAGAAGTTGGGGAAAACAAAGGCCTTAAGTCATTTGTATCCAGGACTTGCACTCTGACTTTTGTGCGAGCTTCTGCATTTGTGTTCTTTTCTATTGCTTTGACAGTTAATACGTAGTGGTCTTTTACTTCTCTGTTAAGTATAGCTGTGTTTCCTCCCTTGGTCCGTACTCTCAAAAAGCAGAAGTCTCCCAAAACATGCTCTTCGGCTTTGAACAGGTTCTCCGTGTCCCCAGAAATAATTTTGTACTTTATATCCCACAGCGAGTCTGTGATGTAAATGCCCATTTTAACCGGATGCCCGATGTAAGTCTTGGCAGCAGAGTTCTCATACACTGTGGCATTGTAGTGAGCTTGAGTGAACTGCATTGGCAGAGTACTATGTAGTCTTGGGGTTCCTTCACAGTTTCCAAAATGCTGCAGGGGCAGCAGCAAGAGCAGCAGCAACATGGTCAAATGGCTCTCCATGGAAGCAGCTCCCCAGAACCTGGGAGGGGGAAAAAGAAACACCAATCAAGCTCTTCTGAATTAATCTGCATTCGACTGTTTGTAGTTCTTAGGAAATCTATTGCATGGTCCTCACAATCATGCTTAAACCATATGGTTTCTTGAACAGGTGGTGTGAACGCAATCACTTACATGCAATTGCTTATATACAATCATACCAGAAGTCTACTTTATCACATGTAGAAATGTAAAGTGTCTGGAAATTTTGAAGCCAGGGGACCCCCCCCCCCAAAAAAAACCCCTTCTCTGGGAAAAGTCCCATACAGACACAAGAGAACTGGTATTAAAAAGGCAGGACATTTTTCTCCAGGCCTGTTAGCAACCCCGTTCTTCTCTTGAGCATGGCCAGGAAACACAAACCCCGGCGGGCTCTCAGCTCTTTCCCTGTGGCCTTGGATAACTGGCCCCCTGGATTCCACACTGGTCCCGAGATAGAGACTGTTCTTTTTGTCCTTTTTCTTATATTTAAACTGTATTTATTGTATTTTATTTGTGGTAAGCCATTTTGAGTCTCATTAGGAAGAAAAAACAACCAATAAATACTAATTAGCTTGCATTTGCTTCATGTAAGAACTGCTCAGAACTGCTGCATTTTCCCATTCCCCTAACACCTAAACTTCTGCATCCAGAGGGCATAGATGGAGAATCAGCTGGACATTTCTTTGTATTCCTAGAAGCTCAACATCACCAAGAACAAATAGTTAACCATTAATATGACTTTAAACTGTCATTGCAGTTTGTAATTCTATCCATTAAAAATAAAATGGAGCTTTGCCATTTGTGCTGATGCAGTCTTGCAGTATAATTCTAAGCAGAGTTAAGTCCACTGGAGTCAGTGGGCTTGGAAAGGTACAAATCCACTTAGGATTGCACTGATCTGTAAATGAATCTCAAACATCCCACACTGCTTTCATAACAAATATCATTTCAATCTCATGTAACTTACACTGGCAGATGGTTAAAATATTTACTTCCCTGGTTCCTATCAAGTATTCATTAAGGTTTCAGAAGGCAGATTATGTGCCTCAAGTAACAGCCGTACCCTACGATGCCTTCAAATAGCATATTACTTTAAGATTATATGCCCCATTCTCGTACATGATGCAACAAGAGGGAGTTCAAACAAACAATCCCAGGTCGCAGCAGTTGTCAACATTTGATTTTCTTTAATGATTTTCATTTACAAGTAACACAACGTTCAAGGCATCCAATTCCTTTTCTGCAGAAGGGAAATCTGACTGCTTGCTCCGCATGACCACAAGGTAACCAACATCTGAATACAGAGTGGGTTGAGACAAACTATCGGGCACCATCTCAGTTACCGCAAGTGGAACTTACAAAGTCATGAACAATGTCAGTGGCTATCCAACAATCTGTAAATGAACAAGAGCATACACCCAGGGCCCCCAAGAAGATTCAGATTTGGCAACAAAAATTTGATTATAGCATTTGCCTTGGAATGAATGAAACTTATTCATTCTGGTCATTCTCGCTAACCAGGATGCATTTGGGAAGCCAGTACTCAGTTCAGAATAATATAATGGGGATATTTTAAGTATTATTTTATAGCTACAACCTAGCTTCCTGATTTTTAAAAAATATTCTTAGGGAAATAAAGAATATGATAAAAAAAACCCTATCCTTATCACAGGTTAAGAAGAAGAGATCGGATTTATACCCCACCCTTCACTTGGAGTCTCAGAGCGGCTTACAAACTCCTTTCCCTTCCCCTCCCCACAACAGACACCCTGTGAGGTAGGTGGGGCTGAGAGAACTCTGACAGAAACTGCTCTTTTTCAAGAACAGCTCTGACAGGACTATGGCTTGCCCAAAGTCATCCAGCAGCTGCAAGTGGAGGAGTGGGGAATCAAACCCGGTTCTCCCAGATTGGAGTCCACGCACTTAACCGATACACCAAAGTGGCTCTTCACCCAATGTGCTCCACAAATCAAAGCCAGATTGAGAGCATCAAATACATTTCTGTCTAGAAGCCTAATAATCCCAAAACTTCCATTCTCCACTTTTTGTACATAAATGTCCATCTATTTATCTGATTTACACCCTTGTAGATAGGTGTGGGAGCTGCAGTGGCTCAAGTGGTTAAGATGCTGAACTGCAGGTCAGTAGTTCAGCAGTTCGAGACCCGAGAGTGCCGCATGACGGAGTGAGCTCCCATCTCTAGTTCCAGCTCCTGCCAACCTAGCAGTTCGAAAGCAAGAAATTGCAAGTAGATAAATAGGTACCACTTTGGTGGGAAGGTAACAGCATTCCGGGAGCCTTGGTGTTTAGTCATGCTGGCCACATGACCACGGAAACGTCTTCGGATAGTGCTGGCTCTTTGGCTTTGAAACGGAGATGAGCACCACAACCCTAGAGTCGGATTCGACTGGCTTTCGAGCAAGGGAACCTTTACCTTTTTTAGATAGGTGAACATTTACACATCAAGTCACGTTTAGATAATATGTGCTCATCAAAAGTTTTAAAGCCCAAGACTGTTTAAATTGTAACTTGGCTGTGATAAAGGTCATGTTACAAAATGAGCCTGCCTCGGCGGGGACAGCGGGGTATAACTTGAATAAATAAATAAATAAATTATCCAGGACTGAAAGAGGAGCAACATTATATCACAGAAACATTTTGGCTCTTCTACACACTGCTGGCATCCCTTTACCTGTAGAGAAATATTTGTTTGGGCAGAGCTTTCCACAAAAGGGTGAAGAATCCCATTCTTGAGTATCTCATTCCAAGGTACTTGTGAATCCACAGTCCTCGTGTCTTATCCACCCACCACACAGATGTGCTGGCATTGCTAATTATTCCCAACAAAGGACCTGCAGTGGGTATCCTACTCCAAGACCCACTAGGAATAGCACTCTCTCTCTCTGACTAGGAGCACTCCAATGGACAGGTACCAAGCTCCTGTGGTCATCTGTGCCATACTCCTGATGGGTACTAGAAACGATCCCAACACAACAGCCATAATTAAAGCACAGTATTGACACCAAGGGCAAAATCATCAGCCTTAAAGCAATGTAAATACATCAAGTCAGACGGTAAGTGTGGTATTCTATAAAAGTCTTCAGCTTATACTTTATCACCGACAGTTCACCTTCAGCAAACCAAAAAGATTCCATTTCTGCAACATTTTAGCCAAAGGCTATGGCTATAAAAAATTTTATTATCTCTGAAATATCAGAAGGTTTAAGATTTTTTTCTCTCTCTATCAATTTCCAAAACAGTAAAACTGTTTGCTAAGCCTTAAGGTTCATATAAACTTTCCAAAGGCCATGACCAACCATTTTTGTTTCTGGCACAGAAAACAAAAATGATTAACATTCTTATTTCTTCCTTCCTATGCAAACCTGCTTTAAACTTGTTACCATTTGCGTAGCCTTGCAATCTTAGAGGGAACTGTAACTCAAGGCCATCAAGCTGGAGACAGAATGCTAATAGCCATAATGTCCACAGTGGTACGAGAGTATGTACATATGGAGACAGTCATCTTTGGGGAAGGAATGACATACTGATTAGAAACTTTATAGGTCAAAAAATTTCACTTGAGTTTCATACAATATTTTGTCCTTCAGAAATGTAGTCAGTCATTTGCCTCAGTCCAATAACTATTGCCTCAGATTAGCTTCAGTCCTCTTCCTACAGCACCTGCTACATCTCCTGGCCCTTGAACATGAGGAATGACTGCATATGGAAAAATACCACAGCACTCTTTTGGGGCAAGAACACAACTGCAGCTGTCCCTCCCAGCCCCTCAAAGTCAAGGGGAAAGAGCATCAAACAGCAGTGTGGACGTCTCGCCCAGTGCTAACAGACACAAGAAGACAACTGCAGTACAGCACCCCAGAGCTACTTCTGTGAGTGACAACTATGGTGCTATTACACCTGCATTTGCTGGCCGCTTAACACTGTTAAAGGCTATGACTCTTGGGGGAGGGGGTTTGAGCCTTGCCAATCATGCTTTGAACCACTACTGCTGGCCAGTGAAAATACATCCAGCCACAAGAGATTTCTGTTGTTATAATCTGATGACAGTCTTTCTTGACCTATAATGAAGACTAAAGCCAGAGATTGTTTAGTGATGAGCTCAAAGCCATAGGGGAACATGGGAAGAACCTTCCAAGTTCCAGCCCTGGAATTAAGCCACAGCAGCATAAATCTCTTAGGCCCAGAAGGGTATACAATTGAATGCAACAAGATGGCTTACAATGCCAATATCACTATGTGGTAATTAGCAGCAGAAACTCCGGGATGTTTTAGGACTGATGCCAATATACGCTCTGCCAGTGCAAGCTTTTCTGCACCAAGTAGAATCCCTGGTGTGAATGTTATGGGAAATCTCAAGAAAAAGAAATCCATCATTCCCTTCCACTAAATAACCATTTTAACTTTTAAACTGTACAGCTCCAATAATAAGTACAAAATGAACACACCATAACTCTTTCTTGTGTGATGTTTGGATTACTATTATAGCTATTATCATAAAGTATTTTCAAGGTTTATACATCTGCTGTAACAGCTAATGTTCTGAATTCAATGATGCTTATTCTCAAGCAAGCATGCACAGGATTGCAGCCATAATCTGACTGGCTTAAATTTAGGTTAGCCCTGGGCATAACTGGTTTTGGAATCAAGTTGCTGGAAGCCTACGCATATGAAAGGTGGTAGACACCTTATTTCCAGTGAATGGGCATTACTAAAAAACACCAATTATGTGAGGTATATGCATAATACACAGAGCTGTCAGGAGACACAAGCAACCCTCTCATTTTATTACCTTTGTATTCACCATGATATTCACTAACTCATGCTCGCTAAAATAAGAGTGAAAATTTTCTAACTCATGCTCACTAAAATAAGAGTGAAAATTTTCTAACAAGGCTTCAGAGGATGCCAAGGATCTTGCAAGAGAAAATGATGGGGAGAAAATGCAAGAATATGGAGCACAGACCAGTTGTCCTCTCTGGATGCTCTAGTACTGATCCCTTTGAAAGAGTTGGAGGCTGAAGCTATTACAGATGCCACCAAGAGAACAGAAGGACACAATCTAGCCAACTTCTAACATTTCAAAAGCTGGTCAAGGTCTCCATTGTGATTGATAGCCACAAGTTAGAAAACAGAACATTTAACTTGATGGACCTTCGGTCTTTTCATTTGGTCTCAATGGAGAGATGTATGTTGCACACAATCCTATGCAGGTCTACTCAGAAATAAGCCCAACAAGTGGGGCTTACTCCCAGGTAGGCATGCACAGGCATGCAGCCTTAAGCATGTATTCCCCACTGATATGAATGAGAACTCCAAACACTTAATTGTGACTGGGTTGTACTTAAGTGGGGTGGGGGTTGGGGTTGGACAATGAATCACTGTCTTATGGGCATTCATTTTACACGCTCCATATATAACGCAAATACACACCTTCTTTTCAGGATATACTACTAATCACTTTGTGCTCTTCCTCAGTACAACTCAGGCAAGCAAAAACAAAAAATAAAAATCAAGTCAAATCCCCAGTGCCCCAGCAACTTTTGATCTCCTTGTAAAAATTCCTACTAATAAGCCAAATGAGGGAACATACAGAGCAGCCAACAGCTTTAACAACAGTCATGCCAAAAAACCCAAAATGGATTTTAGAGAAGACTGGAGGAGGGGAGGGATGCACGCCTTTTCCCTAATCCAATTATAAAGAGCAGCTTGGCTAGGTGAGCGTTGACAGGTAAAAATGGGGGGGGGGGGAGACAAGCACCTGGGGCAGATCTGACATGATAAAGACAGGCCACGAATTGTGACTGGGAGCTGGATTCTCTCTAAATCACTGTGCATCGCCCCGGAATCAAAGCCTCCTCCCAGAAGACGGATTGCCATGTGCCAGTCTGTTTGTAGCAGTAGGAAGGAGCAAGAGTCCAGTACCACCTTAAAGACTAACAGGATTTGTGGTGGCAGGGGATGAGCTTTCTTTTCTTTTCTTGGTCAAACTTTTTTATTTTAAGTTGGAGACAAAAGGGACAAAGAGTAAGGGGAAATGTACATTCATCAAAAATGATCAAATATCGTGAACGGTTGCATACAACGAGTCGAATCAACGGTATTAATATAGTCACTGCTCAGTTCTCCGGATCTCCTGCCACACGTTTTGTTAGTCTTTAAGGTGCTCCTGGACTCTTACTCTCTTCCCTACCCCCGGAAGATTCAAGATGTCTGGCGAGCGTTGCTGAAGGAGCTGGGAGAGCCCCTCGAGGTTTTACACCCACAACCTGGTCCCCTTGGCTTGCTAGTAGCAGGAGGAGGAGGACAATACCCCTCCCCCGCCGAGCAGCCCCTTTCTGTAAGCCCTGGGGCCGACGGGCTATTCTCCTCGCCTCCCCTTCCCCGTCTCTGCGGGCAGTCCGAGAGGAGAGCAAAGGCAGGAACTTCGCGTCTCCGAAAGCCCCTCCGCAGCCAGACCAGGCACAGGCCAAGCGGGGAAGTTTTTGTTCCAAGGCGCGCATCACCACCCCTCCCCGCTCCGACGGTCCTGCTCAGAAAGGCGCTGGCCAAACTTTATAACAAAGTCCCCCCCCCCCCAGACACTGCAAGGCGCCAGGCTGCACCCCTCTCCTCCTCCTCCCTGGCCTCTCTCACCTCCGCCTGGCCCTCAACGCCTCCTCCGGGGAGGTTTCCGCAGCCGGCGCTCCCAGCCCCGCATGGTGCCCAGCCCGGCGCCCTCGCCTTTTCTTCTCTCTCCCCGCGGGCTTCGGCCGCTCGCTCGTTCTCCGGCGCGGCGCTCCGTCTGGCACTCTCGCCGCCTGCCCAGATTCCTCCGCCATAGCAGGGGCCGCCGCCGCCGCCGCAAACCGCCCCCGGAACTCATTTCTCTTGCCTGAAAAGCCTCGACCGCACTTTTCAGCGACTCCGCGGCTCGCCACCATTTGGCTCCGGGGGGGTGATCAAACCGCCCCGCGGATCAAACGCGCCACTCGCCGTCTGCCGAGGCGGGAGCGGATCGAGAGGGGCAGCCGCGATCACACGCAGGCAGGACACCCCCCCCGCCTCGAAATGGAGTGTGAGCGAGTGCTTGTGCAGGCAAAACGAGCTTCGCAGCAGCCCGCAAACCGAATTTGCGGGACGCCACCACCCACGGCCCCGGGAGGACTCTTGCTGCTGACCCCCGCCTGGTCCAAAGTAAGTCCAGCGACTCGCCCTTGCTTCCCGGGCAAGGTTTGCGATCTCCAGCCTCTCTGGACTACAACGAGATTACATCCGAGTAGACCCACGTGAAACGGGCTCCGCTCACACTCCAGGGTTAGGATCGGGCCCGCAAGAGTGGCTGGCGCGCGGGGGGGGGAAATCTCTCCCTTTGGTTGCGGGTGCCCGTCTCGCGCGCGTCTTCCAAAGTTTTGAAGGCACGACGCTGACGACGTGATGTCACAAACGTGACATGGAAAGAGTCTTTTATTCTTTTTTTTTTAAAAAAAACCCCACACACACACCGCCACACAATTGGCTCCTGCAAGTTCGTGATTTCCACCCGCCCCCCCCCCCCGGCCTTTCCGCAAAGCCGGCCTGTAAATCCGCCTCTGCCTGCGGCTCGCCCCCTTCCCGAGTCTGTAAGTGCCTCACAGGTTGCTTGATTGGGCCGCCAGCCTTTCAAAGACCCTCTCCGCCCCTCCCCCGGGGCTTTGAACACGCCGCCGCCCGAGGCTCCCAGGGACCCGGGAGGGGGAGGGGGGCGGGAATGTGAGCAATATTCGCCCGCACTGGCCGGCGCGGCTGGGCAAAGCTACCCTCCCGGCACTGCAAAGCGGGACGGGACTGCTGCGCCCTGCAGTTCCGTTCCCACCAAACCTCCTCATTACCCAACCAGAAATTAAAGACCAGCGAGACACAAATACCGACTTGGGAGGCCCAGGCAGCTCGGCGTCCAATTAGGTCGCGGAATCGAAGGAGGTTTTCCGTCCCCCTCCCTCCCTCGCTCCCTTCCAGGAACTTTACAAAGAATACCCTCGAGGGAAAAGATGTGCACAGTCCTAAGAGAAAAAAAAGCACCACTCAAGAGATAGCCAGGGTACACTGCCCCGCCAAAGCCTTTGCGGCCGTGAAGGCCGCGCGGATCCTGGCCACACTTACTCGCGAGTAAACCTGGCGGGCCTAAGGAACAGTCACGCTCGGCCGCAGTGCTTGAAACAGTGCCGCCGGGAGCCAAATCCTAAACTTGGCCTCCGACACAGAACCGACACATTCCACTCGATGCAGCTCCATCCTCTGAAGTGCACATCTGCCCGCTGAAATCAACCGTCCTAGACGCACCCAGCAAAGGCGCAGTTATGCTTGCAGCATGAACTTCAGAGCCTCGACTGTTATTCACACGCCCGGCCACATCGACTTCCGAGAGGAAACTCCCTCGAGGCGGGCTTGCGGTTCTTCTCTATCTCCACGGGCTTCTTACTTGGAGAAAAGGGGGCGGACGCTTCCGCAGAGTTTCAAAGCTAAGCTACTTACTCAGGAGTAGAGGGCTGCGAGAAGTCAAGAGGCGAACGCGTGGCTGCCTGATTTCGCTCAAACTGAACTTCAGCTTGGACTCGCCAAATACGAACAGAAGGGGCTTTTTTCCCGGGAAGGGGAGGGGGGGACTGGAAGGTATCAGATTCCATTGGAGAGCTCCATTTGTAAAAAACCTATGCCAATAACAGCCATCCAATTCAAGGGCAATCTAAACGATTTATATGGGGGATCGTTTGTGTTGTTCTTTTTAAGATAAACACACAGGAATTAAATCGCTACGTATAATGAGGTTCAGATAATCAGCAAACCTGCACTCGCTCAAAGTGGCAATGAATACCCGAAACCCAGCTATACAATTTGCCTAGCAGTTGATACGGAAGGCAGGAAAGGATCCTGCTCGGAGCCTGCAGCCAGCCTCTGGCAAAGCGCGAAACAGAGAGCGCGTTCACAAAGCACTGACTTCGGAACAGCATATTAAAGCGCCGGGTCGGCCCTGGAACAATGGAGGTTGGCAGGTTTACATCAGAAAGCCACCGGGGTTCGATACAAGTGGGCTGCCTGTGTTGCAAATGATTTTCAGGCTGATCCACGCAGCCCTAGTTTCCCCGAATTCTAGCCACTGACTCCGGTTTTGCTATGCAGTGCCAGAGGTACTCCAGTCTCCGCTTGTTTGATCTCAGTGGGTTTAAAAACTCTGAACAGGATTGCACTGTCAGTCGAATTCACCTTTGTAAGGTTGAAAGGAACCCAAAGCCTCCGGCTTTTAACTGTGTGACCCCCGGGGTTTTATGCAGCCTTCTGCCATCCACGTTTCCTCGGAGTAAATCTCCCAGAGATCAACTGACTGTGCATCTGAGTAGAGACAGGAGCGGGCTTCGCGTATCTTTAGACCGACTGGCAATGAAACCGGTTTAAATGCCAGCAACATCCCGGTCTCAGTGGGCTGTGCGCTGATTTGCAACCGGCTGGACACACGCTATCCCAGTATAACGAATTCTCCTGTAACATCACTTTTTTTTTTGCTCCTCACCATTCAGGCTATGGCGAGAAACCTTCACCGGAACCCGTTTTATCTCTGCGTCAATCGGAAAGCCATTCTCGATCTAAAGTCGGTTTCCGTCGAGGATTACCCCTAGCACAACAAGCCTGGCGAGACCTTGAAAGGCTCGGCCTTCCTCCCGCTCAGGCACTTGTCTGGCCAGTTCCCGTTCCCAGCGCTTCCCTCCCGCTCCCGCGAGAAACTTAATTGCTTGGAAGAAAAGTGAAGCGGCGCTTTTCGCCGCAGGAAGCCAGCCGGGGGGAAGGGAGACCCGGCAGATTTAACTCCCAGTAGCTTCGCCACGTTTCTTTCATACGCCTCTCACGTCATACATTAGAACAACAACCGTCCCCGCACCGAGAGCTTAAAGATGCTACCGGATCCACGTTGACTCTTAACGGAGAAAGCGTAACTCAGTGTATAACTCTTATGCACTAGATTAGCAATCCAAGAGAAACCCAGCAGCAGCCTTTGGTCCCCTCTCGGTTCACCGTCGAAGTTTAGAACCCGCGAGGAAACTTAAATGCCCCCCCCCCCCCGAAACCAGAGGACAATGAATTAGGTCGGGGAAGGGGCGGGCGGGTGAGCCGCGCGCCTCCGGCCAAAACTGAATTTGACGGACTTGTTACCGGGCCGGGGAAGGGCCGCTAAGGAGCAGGTCGGAGCCGCGCTCTCCCGTTTGGCGGCGAGAGGGCGCTGTGCCACAATACATCCTCGTGGGCTTCTGGCTTTCTCCTTCCCAAAGGCACCATTTCTAAAACAAGTTGCACTCGACAATAAATGCAAAAAAAAAAAAAAAAAAGACCCAGTAGCACATCTTTGCAACAAGGCGCCTTAATCGCGCTCTGTAGTGTGCAGCCTTTGATAGAGATCGCCGACTCTCTGCCGCTCCGGAAAAAGGCCGTGCGGGGAGAAAGACGATGGGGAGAGAGGGGTCCACTCCTCCAGGGCACTCTCTGGTGATGTCACCTAGGGGGTGAAGGAGAGAAGCGCCCCGGTGTTCGGCCCCAAAGATTCCATTGCCCTCTTTTCTTGCTGAGGCTCAAAGGGCCTCGGCGGCACGACTCCAAAGGCAAATACATTGGGAGGCTGGGGGGGGGAGAGAAAGAAAGCAACGCGACTCACCCTCCAGGCCAGCTGGGTCCGCCGTGTCTCTCTTCCCCGAGTCCAGCCCCCGTCGCTTTCAGTCCATTCCAGCCCACTAGGGTCCAAAAGCCACGCCTGGGAAACCACAAGCCAACTTTGCCCGGCGTAGTCCCGCAGCCGGGAAGCCGAGCGCTTCTCCGCAATATCCAGACGGCGGCCGCATGCTGGACTGAGAACGCCCCTCCGTTTTGTTTTAAACTTGAGCGCAGGCAGGCAGGCAGGCAGGCTCGGCTGGGGGAGGGCGGGAGGGAGCGATCCCAAGTTCGTCAGGACATGTCCAGGCAAAGCGGGCGGCCAGAGTTGAGTAAGTTGTAGCGCCGGGGAGCGAAAGCGAAGGAGAGCGCGGAGGCTGCAGCGGCTCACTGACTCCCGCCCCGCTCGCCTCGCCTCCCTCCCGCTTGGCACTCGCGCTCTGGAGCGCCGCCCACTCCCGCTTCCCAACCGCTGGACGGGAGGGATTCTCCAGCCACACGGCGGTGGCGGCAGCCTGGCGCTTCTCGCCTGGCCGGCCCCAGCCGCTCGCCCGGCGTGGTGGAGCCCGGCCTCCCTGGCGAAGCACCTGGAGCCGGCTTCCCCCCCGCCTCGCCTCGCCTTCCCGAGCGCCGGCGTGGGCGTGTGCGGTTGGAGGGGCGGGCAGGTGAGAGGCGCCGAGCTCTGCCTGCCTGCCTGCGAGGGCCGTGGAGGGAGGCGCTCAGCTCCGGCCAGCCCCGGCACCTGCGGGGGAGAAAACCTGTGCCCCGCTGCCCGCCTCGGCCACGCCGCTTTCCAAACTTCCACTGGTCGAACCCGCGGCTGCCATTGGGCGCGTTCTCATTCGTGCCCCCCCTCCCCGCCGGGGAGAAACCCTGGAACCGCGGCGCGGGTGTGGCTGATTCCCCTCCCCCCCGCCACCCTAAAAATGTGAAGAGAAAGCATCCGTCCACATCGGCGGGGGTGGTGGTGGTGGTGGTCAAACAGAGCCAGAGGTTTCTTGCTTTTGTTGAGATTTTTTTTTTCTTTTTTGCAGGGGCAAACCCGAGCCCTGCAGATCGAAACCTCATTTTCTAAGCTTGGATCCCGATCTTCCTTTTTATTATCCTCACCCAAGCCTGGGGAAAGGAATGAAACCGATGCTTATCAGGGCCACTACCCCTTGCAAAAGAGAGAAAGGAAGAGGTGGTGGGCCGGTGAATTGGAATCTGACAGGCTCCTTGACCTCTTCTGTTACTACTCTCTTTCTCATCCGGCCCCAGCAAACACAACTGTGAAGGGACCAGCAGCACGACTGGATAGTGTAGGTTAAAGTTGGGGGGGGGATCACCCACAGCCAGCAAAATCCACACAGCCACTGTCATGCAGCATTCTTGGGATTTTTCGTGGTGCACCATGAATGGCCAGTGGCTGTCCAGATGCTTTTTTAGACTTGGATGAAAACTTTAGGGTCCAGCAGGCTGTACCCATGTCTGCTGCTGCGACCATGAGCTGTTCTTGATTAGCAATTGGCTCCTGAATCATGTGCCACAACCAATCAGCTAATATGCTGTGTGGAATAAAGAATGAAAGCTGCCTGTCTCAATCCAAAGTTTAGATCCCACCCAAAAATTGCTGCAAAGATTTCCATTCCCAGAGCATAACTTTCCTGCCACCTCTCCAGCCCAAAATGTCTCCCCAAATGCTGCTTTCTGTGGATGAGGAGGGTGTTGGAGATCTACAGCAGGAGGGGAATTGGCTAAAATAGCCCCTCTTTCACCCACACAAACTATCCAAGCTCAGAGGAGGCTCCCCATTGTGTCTCTGCATGATTTACTGCTCTGTCCAGTCAACCTCTGGAAGAGTGTAATTCTACCATGTCATAGCATTGGAGGATGTTGGATTGTTTAGTCTCAGAATTATCTCATAACATGGCAGAATTATCCACCATAAGTAAAAGTTGCCTGTTGTATCACTGATTGCGTTGGTTTTTTGGGATCACCTCCTTCCGCTAAGGGAGCCTGCCCAGATCCATGATTCATGCATAAACACAGGGGATGGCTTCTCCTCAGGGAAGATAATTCTTACTCCTACACACTCTCAAAGTAAGTTTTCAGCAATAGGAGAGAGGTTTGCCTCCAGTTCTGATTCAGGAAAATAATGTGCCTCTTCTATCAGAAGTCTGGGAAGACTGTTCTGGATTAATGGTCATTGTTCTGCATCCTGAGACACACAGGACTCAGCAGATTTACACACAGAAATCACAACACCCCACATGGTCTAGATCGGGTTTATTTTGTTAAAATGATGCACCTGTACATACATTCTTTTCAAAACCTATCCTAGCGAAAAATTTGTTCTTTACTGATGGTCTCTCAAATTTGTGAAGCAAACTAGTGAAGGGATTTAACAGGGCCTTTTCAGACTTGGCTCCAGTTTTGTACATCTGGGTAAAGAAATCAACGAACTCTACTGCTTTAATCACCCAGTGAACATGGAGTCAAACCTGTTTGGCCTATTCCAAATAGAGATTTGACCCACCCAATGTGACCTGCAAGTCAAAGAGAACCCCAACTAACTTAACTGTACCTCATCTTACGCTAGGATGTCCTGAATCCATGATTGTGATATAGTTATAGAAGAATGGATATGTGGATGGATATGCTGAAGACACCTGGGATCTGGCAGGATCATTCCCAGTGCAATGGCAAGATGAACCTGAATTGTGGGATTCATAGATGAATTAGGGCAGACAGGATGGGTTGAACATAATGTGATGGATCTGAAAGCGTGAGGCGGAAATGATCTTGCAGGATAATGTGTCCCTCTGTGTGCTATTTCACCACTGCATCGGTTTTATTATTACCTGGCTGCAATGAAAAATGACAGATGTGACAGTAATGTGACCTTAGATGATGGATTTGGGTAGTGGTGGAACTAGTTGGAGAGAAAGAAAAATGTATTCAATAAGATTTAAGCATTTTCACCACCATGTTGGCTGTGTGGTCCTGTTTTATGCATAATGAACAGATGTGATACGCATTTAGATTCCTGATGGGGAAGTTTGAAGGGTAAATTTAGCAGCCATGTGCTTCCTTGCCTTCATTTTTGTTTTATTGTCAGAGCCTCTTGGAAGTATAGCTTGAGATGGTGCTCCATGCTCCTTCCCTTCTGGAGCACTTAAAGCAGCTACCTCTTGCTTCATAACAATCTGAAATAACAGATAAAGGAAAACTTTTGTTTTGGCCCATGCGCCTCCCATCCATCTATTTGGGCTTTGATTCTACGACATTTTACAAAATTTGACCGTGCTGGTTGTCCTGTGAAAAGTAACCGACAGAAATTCTGTGCAGAGGGAAGAAGGTAATGCAAATTAAATAGGGCAACTTTTTTTTCTGCAAGAAGCATTGCAGTTGCAAAGGATTTTGATATTCTTATGCAAGAATAGCCAATTCGTGGCTCTCCTGTGCAGAATCCTTTGTGGCTAAGGCTATTGAATGTCTGCAGGCTGTGGGCCTGATCCAAAGAGAGAAAACCGAACAGCTTCATCGAAGGTATCAAGGCCTTTCTTAATAGCTCTCAGCCCTAATTAGAAAGAACCATCTCAGAATGCATTTAGAACTTGGACATATGCGAACTCTGCAAGATTTTGGTAGGATGCATTTTAGGGCATGCTCTGTGATTGACCAGATATGAATGATGTAGAAATTAAGGTGAAGAGCATTTACATTTGAATGCAAACAGTCAAGTACAGTATCTTTGCCAAGTACAGTATCTTTCATGAGCTCCTAGAACAACAAAGTCTGGCAAGGCATCAGCCTTCGTGAGTCACTGTTCCCTTCTTCAAGTGAGCTGTGACTCACGAAAGCTCATACCCTGCCACAAATTTTGTCAGCCTTTAAGGTGCTCCTGGACTCTTGCCCTTTTCTACTGCTACAGATAGACTAACACAGCTACCTGTCTTGAGCTATCTTAAGTCTGGGTTAAAGCTGATTGTTCTATGCCAGTCTCGGAATTCTTGCTAGCCATTGGTCTGGATGTTCTGATTTCACAGACTGCTGGGTGAGAACCGGCAAAGTGCCAATTTGGATTTTTTAATTTATTTTTTTGCTTTCCAGCTATTCGGTTGAGCTATTTTGAAGTCACACAGTGTTCACAAACAGTCTTAAGTGCAAACTGTTCTCACCATAGGGGCAGCAAGGCCAGCGGGCGCAGCTGGGCTAAAAAAAAGTGGCAGAGAGTGAAAGTGGGCTGAATTTCTCGCCACACTCTTTCTTCCCTTAGAGATTGTGGCGTGGATTCTTGGTGACTGTCTTGGAGACCACTACGGAGAAGCAGAATTGAAGTGTACTCAGGAAAGCACCACAACATGTATGTGTGTGCTACGGTGGGAAAGTAATGGAGGGGAGCTGACGGGAAAAAGCCAGTTGGAATAAATGTTTCTGTAAGTTATCATCGGCTTCAACTTGTTTATTAAAAAAATGCTAAAATGACAAGCTTTGGCCTGCTGCACAGTAGGTGCAGCAGCATACGCTCTGTACAAAATGCCATGCATTTGTTAGAATCAAACATACCAGATCACCTCGGATAGCATTTGGAAGAAACCTGCCCAGAGTATTTTACATCAAGGTTTATGGTCCTATACTTGTCTAGCAGAGACACAGTTGACTAATTTAGCCCTCAGGGGCTCCTTCGTTGCTCAGTTTGTGTGGGGAAATGTTGGGGAAAGATAATGCATCGTGCCTGTTTCCTTGACTGCCTTCTACCTCGTTAAACAGTGGAGGCCATGCATGCATTAAGGATGCCATACATGGTCGATAGTGAAGGGGAAAGGAGCCAAAAGTTGCCCAGAATTTCATTAATTCCTTTTTTTACTGCTACCACGTAATAGAGAGAAGGCTTACTTTCTTTCACAGTTGCTAGTCTCAATGGGAAGGTGAAGAGTTAAAAAAACATCTAGTGCAGAGCTGCCATTCCCATTTAATTCAGTAAGGCTTACTCCGAGGAAAGCATTCAGAGGATTACACCCCTTGACACCCTAAGAGTGGAAATATTCAGTTCATTTCTCAGTGTTGCCAGAGATTCTGTGACTGTGGGAGGGAGGCTTTCCCTCCATCTCTTTTGAAGTCACTGGAGTGCATCTATTGGGACAGTCCTCATGTGTCTCCTAGGGTTGGTTCTTTAGGTTCATAAGAGAGCCAGTTTGGTGTAGTGGTTAAGTGTGCAGACTCTAATCTGGGAGAACCTGGTTTGATTCCCCACTCCTCCACTTGCACCTGCTGATGTGAACCTTGGGTTAGTCACAAGCTCTGGCACAGCTGTTCCTGAAAGAGCAGTTTCTGTCAGAGTTCTCTCAGCCCCACCTACCTCACAGGGTGTCTGTTGTGGGGAGGGAAAGGAGTTTGTAAGGCACTCTGAGACTCCAAGTGAAGGGCAGGGTATAAACCCAATCTCCTCCTCCTCCTCCTCCTCCTCTTCTTCTTCGCCTTCGCCTTCTTCTTCTTCACCTTTAATTACTTCAGCTTGATTTATTCATTTAAAGCATTTATATCTTACCTTGTCTTCGTGAGGGCGGGGTATAAATCCAATCTCTTCTTCTTCTTTTTTGTGACTCCAGTCTGGTAACAGTATAGCAACGATGTCTTCCTTTCAGCACACTAGCAGCTCTTGCAAAGCAAATTTGTGAGCCCTGCACACAGTTTGGGAATTTTTTGGCTAGAGTGATGAACACTGGACATCGTAAATGGTGAGCACTCTCGGAGCTCGCCCATGTTACTACTTTGCTTTCCATCTGAGCCTGTGGATACATTTGGAATTCTTGCATGGCACGGTGGGCGCAGCAGCAAAATGGCTGCCATAAAATGGCTGCTGCAGGAGGCGGAGCCAGCTCCAAAAGAATTGCCAAAGCAACGGTGTAGTAACACGGTGTAGATCCTTATGTTGTTAGGGCTGCTGCTGCCAAAGCAACATTTTAAAAAATCTTCATGACCAATTAAATCCCCAGTAGTCCAATCAGAAGCCCTGCTGGGCAGAAGCCCTACCTGGCCCCGTCCACTTCCTAAAAACATTTGGTGGGGGAAATACACAATAATACATCTGATTGATTCTCTGAGTCAGATATCCAGTGTCCTAGGGTGGCATCCTTTCTACCCAGTCTCTTTCCTCCAGGATTAAATCCAGAAGGGATTTATCACTGTTCTGTTCCCTATTGCATTCCATGGCAAAATTTAACATATCTGAACCCAAGAGAAGGAGGGCTTTTTTTTTTTTTTTTGGTACACATGATTCTCCTTCCAAGCCTATCTCAAGCAAATGCCTGGACAACCTTTCACTTGCATCTCAAGTGATAACAAACTAGCACCCTGTCAGATAAACTAGGAAAGTGATTTATGGGGAAGGCAAAGAGCAAAGACAAGGGTCTTTTGCTGCAAATGCCATGGCAGCCACCCTAAGACATTTAAATCTAGGGAGAGCGATCACAGACGTTTCACTGATAGCAGAAGTGGGTAGAAGAGAATTCCTCTCCGGCTGCAAGAACCTAAACTACAAGAAGTTGAGGTTTTTTGTAGGGGGCATTTTCTGAATAATCAGAGCCTTCATTTTGCCCAGCGATAACGGCACTAGCTTCTTGTTCCTTTAGCGTATCACTTCTGGATCAAGCTGGGTTTCTGTTTGCATCAGGACTCACAAGACTCTGTCCTTAAGTCTGGTTTTCATCCAATAGTAAGCCACAGACCCTGATAAATGATTACAACTGGACCGGTTCCAGAGAACAGTGAGGACAGGCTCAAGGAAACAAAGAAGCCACTGTCCTAACAGCACCATTCTGTACCTTTATGCAGGCAAGGAGATGACACAAGGCAGGATGCTTAGTCTTTTCCCCTTCCTATTAGGGATGCCAGACTCCAGGTGGGACCTGGGGATCCCCCAGAATTTCAGCTCATCTCCAGACTACAGTTGTTAAATACTGGGTTCAGCCTCTCTGGAGGAGGTGGAGGCAACTGGCACAACTCCAGCCGTTTGGTGTAGGAGTCCATCAAAATAAAGAATATTTGTCCTTGGAAGGGGCTGGCAAAGCCCAAATGCAGCTGGGACCAATGGTTGTGGTGGACTCCCAATGCAGCACGGGAGCACGTGATTGTTCCGGCTGGGTCTCTTGGCAGACTTGGCAGTGCTGGACCCAGGCCTCTATTTTGCTGTCCATTCCTGACCACCACCCATAGCTCTGGGTGAGTGCCTTCATTCGCACAATTCTGGGGTGCATCTCATGCAGGGCTGCCAATACTCTGGTGCAGGGGCGCAGGAACCACTACTTGGCTTTCTCACAGTAGGTACCCCTTGTGAGCTGAGAGCTTGTCCTGGTGGGATGAGAAGGCTGCAAAGTCCGGCCTACCCGGCTGGTGGGCCAACCCCTCTCCACCCAGTCCAGAATGTGGGAGAGGATCCGGTCCTTTGCAGTGTGGTAGGAAACATCCACAACGTGCAGAGGGTAGTTGGGAAGCTCTTCCAAGGGCAAGACTGGTGCACAGAAGCCAGGTCTGGATTGATGGAGTGGAGTAGCAAGTGACTAAGGGCGTTGGCATGCCTCATCGCCTTCCCAGGACAGTGGAGAAGGGAGTACTGGTATCTCACAAGGAATATGGACCAACGAAGAACCCGCGGCGAGAGCATCTGGGTTTTTTGCTGATCTGGAGCAAGAAGTCCCAGCAGAGGCTTGTGGTCCATTGCAATGGTGAACAGCCACCCATAGAGGTAGTCATGGAATTTCTTGACCCCCACGATGATGGCCAGCGCCTCCTTATTGATTTGTGCATCATTGTGCTTGGCCGAAGACAGGGTGCGGGAGTAATATGCCATGGGGACTTCCCTGCCGTCTGGCAGCTGGTGGCCAAGAATAGCGCCAACCCCATGTGGAAAAGCATCACAAGTGAGCACAATAGGCAGCTTTTCGACGAAATGGGCCAGGACTGTGTTGGAGGTGAGCAGCTTCTTCAAGTCACCGAACGTGGCAGCTTGCTGTTGGCCCCAGACCTACGGGGCCTTCTTGTTGAGGAGGCAGTGAAATGGCTCCACCAGTGCAGCTTTATGGGGCAAGAAGGAATGGTAAAAGTTCAGGAGCCCCAAGAAAGCCTGTAGCTCCTGCTTGGAAGTGGGTGTGGGAGCGTTGATAATGGCATGAACCTTGTCTGGGGCTGGATGGATGCCTTTGGCGTCTATGGAGAACCTCAGGAACTTGACCTGAGGAACACCCAGGAGGCACTTCTCCTGCTTCACTCGGAACAGCTGCAAGACGGTGCGCAACTGGCTGATGAATTCCCCCTCCATGGGGGCAGCAATTAGAATGTCATCAAAGAAAGGCTGGACCCCGGGGATTCCTTTTAAGAAGAGAGTCCACGAGATTTTGGAAAATTCCCAGGGCCACACTGACACCAAACTGTAGCTGCCGAACCTTGAACGCACCCCTGTGCATGACAGTGGCCTGGGTCTCAGCAGTCGCATCACCCACTGGGAGCTGCTGGTAGGCCTGGGCCAAGTCTAACTTTCTGAAAATCTTGGCACCTGCCAGGGAGGCCTAGATGTGGCTGACTACTAGGACGGGGTAGATGTGGTCCTGCAGTGCCTTATTAATGGTACATTTATAGTTCAGATGCGGATGTCCCCGTTGAGCTTAATGGGCATGACAATCAGGGTTTCCCAAAGGGCATGCGGGACTGATTCCAGAACCCCTCGGTCCACCAAATGATCCAGCTCCTCATCAATTTTAGGCTTCAGTGCAAATGGGATGCGCCGTATGGGCTGCACCTCTGGGTTGAGCTGGAAGGAGATGGGGGGTCCGGTGTAGTGACCAAGTGTCCCATTGAAGATGGCTGGGAACTCGTTGCACATCTGCTGAAAGTCTTCTTGGGCAATTTGGTGCACCTCTGTGAATCAGAACCCCAAGGGCGAGAACCATGCTAGTCCCAGTAAACTCGTGCAACTGCCTCCCACTACCAGCAAGTCTAAGAGCCCTTCAAAATTCTGGTACTGCACGTGAAACTTCCCCACCCCTTTCATGGCCACTTCATTCTGTTGGAAGTCCCGTAGGGTGAAACCGGCCAGACTAAGGTGAGGGCCCCCATTCGAGCAGAGCCTACAGAGGGTGTCCTCCAAGATTATGGAAATGGAAGACCCTGTGTCTAGCTCCGTTGTGCAAGGGGCTCCCTCAATTAAAACAGTCACTTTAATTTTATCAGGGTGTCCTGGGGCAAGTGGTGTGCTGTTCCATGGCATGTGCAGACTCCAGATGGGCAGACTGTCACCACTGGGTCCCCTTGGAAAGGCAGGTGTAGGCAATATGGCCAGCCTTTCTGCAGCTTCGACATGTGGCATCTCGGAAACGGCAGGATCTCCACTCATGGGGCTCCCTGCAGCTGGCGCAGGGTGTCAAGGTGGCAGCTTCGCCAGTGTGAGCTGTGGCGGGCGTGTGAGTGCCGTGGTGGGCTGGGCGATGCATCTGCAGGACTTCCTCATTGTCAGACACATCGGAGGCTGAGGAAACAGCGGCCTGGTGCACTGCAGTGGCATGGCGGTCAGTCTTTTGGTTGCAACCTCCCAGGACTTCTTGAATGCCACGGCCTCCCAGATCACCGTTTGAAGGTTTGTGTCCTCTTGGCTGAAGAGCTTGTGACGGAGCGTCTCATCCCGGAGCCCGAACATGAAATGGTCGAGGAGGACTTCTTCAGTGTTCTGGAACTTGCATTGAAGAGCCAGTCAGCGCAGGATGGCAACATAGTCATAGGCCATTTCATTGGGCCTCTGATAACACTCCAAGAAATTGAGGCGGCGAGCCAGTCGAGTGGGCTGGGGCGCAAAGTAGTTGGTGAGTGCCATGATGAGACCATCGAAAGTGGCGAACTGCAGTGTGGTTGTTGTGATCCAGGGTGGCGATTCCACAAGAGCTGAGCAGCAGTGCCTTCTTCTTGGCTGCGCCCTCGATTCCCTGGAACTCCATGAAGTATTTCAGGTGTTCCACCCAGGCCTCCCATTTCTCTGGGTGAGTGGGGTTGAACTCTGGTGGTAGTCTTGGAGTGGCAGCCATTTTTATTATTATTATTTATTTAATTTTTACCCTGCCCTCCCAGCCAAGGCCAGCTCAGGGTTGCTTACACAAAATCAGCACATAATTACAATAAAACATAATCTAAAACTATTCTAAAACCCTTTAAACCACAGTATAGTAAAGTGCTAGTGACATTGATTTCATCATGGCTGCTGTTATTCAGTTCTCTCATCTCACATTTGGTTCTTCAATCTTCTTTAGTTCTCCTTCCAGCGGCTGGCTCAGGCTGTTGTTGGAATTCCAAAAGGAAACAGGGCTCTCTAATCACAGCTGTCAGTTCTTAACGGTAGTGGCAGCTCCAAAAGCCTGGTGGAAGAGCTCCGTTTTACAGGCCCTGTGGAACTGCAAAAGATCCTGCAGTGCTCTGATCTCCTCTGGGAGCTCATTGCACCAGAGGGGAGCCACCACTGAGAAAGCCCTGGTCCTCATTACTGCCAGCCTGGCCTCCTTTGGACCTGGGAGGGCCAGTCAGTTCTGGGCCCCTGATCGCAGTGCTCTCTGGGGTACATGTGGGGAAAGGCGGTCCCTCAGCCAAATAGGGCTTTAAAGGTAAGAACCTTGAAGCAAATCTGGTATGCTATCGGCAGCTGGTGCAGTGCCTGCATCACAGGCTGGATGTGCTCCTGAATAGGGAGTCCCATCAACAGCCTGGCCGTGGCATTTTGCACCAGCTACAGCTTCTGGATTTGAGACAAGGGCAGCCCCATGTAGAGAGCATTACAGTAATCCAGTCTCAAGGTGACCATCACGTGGATCACTGTTGCCAAGTTGTTGCGTTTGAGGAAGGGAACCAACTGCCTAGTCAGCCGACGATTATAAAAGGCTGATTTGGCAGTGGCTGCTACCTTGGCCTCCATAGAGCCAGTTCGGTGTAGTGGTTAAGTGCACGGACTCTAATCTGGGAGAACCAGGTTTGATTCCCTACTCCTCCACTTGCACCTGCTGAATGACCTTGGGCAAGCCATAGTTCTGGCACAGCTGTTCTTGAAAAAGCGCAGTTTCTGTCAGAGCTCTTCAGCCTCACCTACCTCACAGGGTGTCTGTTGTGGGGAGGGGAAGGGGAAGGAGATTGTAAGCCGCTCTGAGACTCCTTTAGGTAGTGAAGGGCGGGGTATAAATCCAATCTCTTCTCTTCTTCTTCTTAAGGAGGCATCTAGGAGCACTCCCAGACTCCTAACCTCTGGCACTGACACCAAAGGAGCCCCACTGAATGTTGGAAATGGGATCCCTACCCTTGGACTACCGTGGCTCAGGCGGTAGTCTTCATTGGATTCTGTTTTAGCTGGCTCAGCCTAAGCCAACCAGCCACGGTTTGTAATGCCTGGTCCAGATCTTCCAGTTTGGAGTTAGATTGGCCGCCCAACATCAGATAGAGCTGGGTGTCATCCGCATACCAGTGACATCCCAGCCCATGCCTCCAGGCAAACTGGGCAAGGGGATGCATATAGATGTTAAAAAGCATTGGGGACAGCATTGCCCTTTGGGGCACTCCACAGTCCAGTGGGTATAGCTGTTCACTCAATGTCACCCTTTGTCCCTGACCTTGGAGAAAGGACACAAGTCACTGCAAAGCCAGTCCCTGGACTACAGAGTCAGTGAGGCAGTGGATCAGTAGCAGATGGTTGATCGTGTTGAATGCTGCCAACAGGTCTAACAACAGCAGCACTGCTGTTCCACCTCCATAAGTCATCCGTGAGGGCGACCAGTACCATCTCCGTCCCATGGCCTGGGCGAAAGCTGGGCTGGAAGGGATCTAAAATGGAAGCGTCATCTAAAAAGCCCTGTACCTGAGTCACCACTGCCCTCTCTATTATCTTGCTCAAATAGGGCAAGTTGGAAACTGGCCAATAGATAGCCAATTTGGCCGGATCCAAGGATGGCTTTTTCAGGAGGGGGTGGACCACTGTCTCCTTAAGTGTCCCCGGGAACAGCCCCTCTGAGAGGGACTTGTTGATGATCTCCCACAGGGCACCTCAAAACCCCTTGCGGACAGCCTTAATTAGCCATGAAGGGCACGGATCAAGGGGGCACGTGGTAGGGCCTACAGTTAGGAGCAATTTGTCGACTTCCTCTAGGCTGAGTGGGCTGAAGTTATCCATAACCTGACTAGAAGACATGGATGGAGCCTCGAGTTCACTCATTGTATCAACTGTGGCAGGGAGGTCACGGCAGAGTGACAAGACTTTATCTGCAAAAAATCTGCAAAAAATCTGCAAAGCCTCCCAGCCAATGTCAAATTCCCTAACATTTGGTCTGCCTTGTGGCAGAACAGTAATGGACCAAATCATTCTGAACAATTGGGCTGGGCGTGAGCTTGCAGACGCAATCACAGCCGTATAATACTGTCTTTTAATGGCCTTGACAGCCACCTCATAGGATCTCTTAAACATCCTATAAGATGTTCTTGTAGCTTCGTCGCAAGTGCATCACCACTGTCTCTCTAGCCATCGTAGCCCCCACTTCATCAGCCACAACTCTTGGGTAAACCATGGTGTGAGTCTAGACCAGGGATGCAGATGCTGCCAGGGCGCAATCTCGTCGATGGCTGTTGAGAGTTGGTCGTGCCAGTCCTCCACAAGCTCATCTAATGAGCTGCCAGGGGGCTTTGGATCCTGCAGAGCCATCTGAAGCTGAACCGGGTCCATTTGTCTCTGTGGATGAGCCAAAATAGGCCCACCGCCCAAACAGGGTCAGAGTGAAATATCCGGATGGGCCTTCAAGGTGAAGTGGTCCAACCATCAGGGCTGGCCCACCCACTAGGAAAACTAGACTTTCGCCTAGGGCAGGCCATGTGTGCATGCACTGGACTGTGCCTCCCCCTGATTGGCATCCTGACGGCCGTCTGCCTGCAGGCCAGGAGGAGGAGGAGGAGGAGGAGGAGGAGGAGGAGGAAGGGCAGCCTGTCAAGTGACGCTCGAGGGCGGCTCCCAAGGGGCAGGGCCAGCCCAGCCTCTGACTGCCCCGCCCTGCCCCACACTGGCAGAGGGGAGGGGGAGGCAGATCCCTGGGAAGCCCTTGGTGGGACGGAGCCTCCCCGCCCTCCCCCTCTGGCCCACCTCCTCTCCCAGCCAGGCAGGAAAGATGAAAGGCCCCATGCAGCAGTCCCACAGAAGAGCTGCCTCCCAAGCGTGCGCGTGCGCCTGAGTCTTCCTTCTCCACCGCTGCCTCATCGTTGTGGTAGCCCCTGTGTAAGAGGACCATAGATCCCCCATCCTTGGAGTGTGTATGTGTGGGCAGCCCTGAGGGAGGGGTGGGCGGCGAGTGTGTCTTTTGGGGAGGATGGAAATAGCACCCCCTCTGGGTCCCTGAATGGTGGCATCACCTGGCCCACTTGGGGGGAGTGGGAGTCTCATTCTTGCCTGGCACGGCCTCCTCTGCCACCTTCTCCCTCCTGCCTGCCCAGCAGGAGGAGGGCCTTTCTGGTCCTGGCGCGAGGAGGGGTGGTGGCAAGGGCCTGCCTGCCTGAGCCAGGGCCAGAGAGAGATCACGGGGAGGGAGGGGATGGCTGGATGATTCCACTTGGCCTCCACTGCTTTCACTGGGGGGGGGCGCACAGCAGTTCAGGAAAGGCAAATAATAGAATCCCTCACCGCCCACCTCAGCAGCAGCAGCTCCCTCTCTTGCTCCTGCTCAGAGCCCCAGCTTATGCCTTGGAATAAAATTCTGTTGGTCTTAAAGGTGCCCCTGGACTCTGAACTGCTTCACACCGACACGGCTACCCAGCTGAGACTATGAGCATGAAGAAGAGTGAGATAAGGACGGTGAAGCTGAATCTGTTCCAGGGAGATACATTAGTTAAATTGTTCTCATAGCTTCCCCTTTTCTGGAGCTAAGGCCTCTTCTAAGTGGCTGAGCGTGTCCTTTGCATGCAGAGGGGCCAGCTTCAGTTCTGGCCATCTCCCTTGCCTGGGAACCTGGAGCCTCTTTGTTCTGCTGCTTCAGACCAACCCACTGAATATAGCTTTCATGTGGTTATTCACAAAGAGCATTTTGCAGATGGTCCAAAGACACCCCCCCCCTTAATATTATTTTTATTTTTAAAAATCTGTTTGGGTTCAGCCCTGCTAAGGTTGCCAGCCTCCAAGTGGCTGAAAACACTCCATGTATAAATTATGAACAGAAGTTTATGTTTGAAAATTGGTGGGCACATGGGGGTGGGGGTGGGGGTGGGCGCCAGAAGGTAGCAAAAAAACCTGGAGCCACCCCTGCCAACCATGGTACTGCCAGAGCAGTAATTTGGTCCACCGTAACCCCTGCGGCGAAGATCAGATTGAGCATGTGCCCAGCCCAGTGAGTGGGGGCTGTTACAAATTGAGAGTCCTAGTGCTGCCATGGACAACACCATGATCCCGGTTGCAGTGTGATGTGCATGGCACTGGAGCTCAATTCACAGTGCGATGCAGATGGGCACTAGGCTTGCTTAACAGGATCCCACCTTCATCGCCAGTGTTAAATACTGGGTTCAAGACACATTGCAGTCAGCAGCTCTACTTTATTAAGTGATTCAGCAGATACAAGACTGAAACCTCAGGGCAAAAGCCCTGTTTAAATTGCATGCAAAAACCACACCCAAACACACCCAACTCCCAACGATAGGCTATTTACATAACATTAGTTTCTCATTGGTCACCTCCAGAGTCCTGGTGGGCTATTGTTCTAGAGCTCCAAGCTCAGCCAATCTCTGGTACCCAGTCCTGAAATATTTCAGCCCTAATACATAACAACAGAGATCAGATCTCCTGATCAGATCAGATCACCAAAATGTGTCTGGACTGAAGGTCCCTTCTCCCAGTTCCTGAAGCTGGCACTGAATCACGAAGGAGACTGTTGAGCAGGTATCTCTTCCCTTTCTATGGATCTGAGAGCAGGGCTTGCACAACAGCGCAGAGGGTGTCCAGCAAGCAATCTTGACCCCCAGCGCGGCTTTTTAAATATTAACCAGTGGATCCCCCCCCCCCCCAAAAAAAAAAAAAAAAAGATTGTCATACTTCAGCATCTTCAAAATAAAGAGCTCTGGGCTGAAAATATGCTAGTAATTTCTGAGCATTCTACTTTCTCTTGTTTTCTGGGCCTTTCTGCAGAATGTTTTTGTTGTGTCTGCAGACACATCGTGCCATCAACGAAGAGCCAGAGCTTGAGTACCTGAGAACAATGGGACTGAGGTTCCTGGCTCCCGCGTAGGGGGACCAATGGGAACGGCGGCGGGAATTCAAACCCGCCAATGGTACCAGGGGGCGGCCCCTCCCTAATGTATATAGTTGGCCTCCGGGCCAGTTATCAGTGTCTCGTGTTGTATAATGCTGATCACTACATCGCTGTCTGTGGTTTCTTTATGCGTCTAACCCACTATACAACAGTTTTATGGCCAATGTTTGCTGTTTTTGTTCTGTTCTCTGTGGTATTATTATTATTATTATTATTATTATTATTATTATTATTATTATTATTATTATTATTCCCCCCTTAACTTTATTCGTCTATGACTCACACTTTTATCCCTCCCCAAGGAGCTTAGGGTGGTATACACAGGATTCCTTGGTCATAGCCATCAATTCATAGCCAATTTAAGGTGACCTCAGAGGGTTTTCAAGGCAAAAGACATTCAGAGATGGTTTGCCATTGTTTGCCTCTGTATAGGAACCCTGGACTTCCTTGGTGGTCTCTGTTACCAAATACTAATGAGGGCTGACCCTGCTTATCTTCTGAGATCTGACAAGTTTGGGTTAGTCTGGGCTATCCAGGTCAGGACCAGGATTCCTCTTACCTCCTTTTTAGATTCACATCAATTCTATAAATTAGGACAAGGGTGTTGAACTCATTTGTTATGAGGGCCAGATCTGACGTAAATGAGGCCTTGTTGGGCTGGGCCACGTGTGCCATAAAATGTAATGCCAGGTAGTGGAGATACAAACTTTACGAAGGACACAGAAAAACACAGTTAAAGATTTTTTAAAACTTTGAATAGAACAAAAAATGTGATGCCAGTGCTTTACCAGACTCTCTCAATCGCACAGGAGAGGCTTGCTTACCTACCTCTTCTGTGCGATTGAGAGAGTCTGGTAAAGTAAGCTGTGATGTAGCAGCAGCAGAACTGGAAAAGGAAACAGGAAACAGTCAGGGCCTTGTGGGCTGGATTACAACCCGCTGAGGGCCTGATCCACCCCCTGGGCCACATGTTTGACACCCCTGAGTTAGGATAACTAAGAGATTGTCACCCCGGGGAACTCCATGGCTGAACCCAGGATTCTCTCTGACTCTAGACCTTATTGCCCCTTGTGTCACACAGATTGTGTGTGTGTTGTGTTGTCTATGCACACACACATTTCCCTAAATGCTGTTTTAGCTTTAATTAATTCACTTAAAAAAACTTTAATACCTGAAGGATTCATATTACAACAATTGTGCTATGAAATGCACTTTTTATAGTAGGAAAAGTGCATAAAATTATACTCTTAATGGAACAGATTCTTCTGTTTTATAGCATCGAAGAAATTCTGTCAACACGTATACTTGATGAAACAAAGACCAAAAAGAAAAGGATTTAATGGAAAAGATGTAAATTCCTTCTATTCTGACTTCAGACTTTTATGTTACAAAAGCCTGGTCTATCTCCAACTAATCTTGTATTTAGGAATCTCCAGTTATTGTTTAAATGTTCAATTCTACCCCATTGAAATCAGCAGAACTGGCAGAAGAGTACTTTGCCCATCCAGGATAAATTCAGGATGGACTGTATCCCACGTTATAATGAATTTTATTACTTTTTCCCAGCCATCCTTTTTACCCTTATCATTTTAACAGACTGGTTATATAGCCCATAATCATACTGCTCGATGTCTTATTTTTTAGGTTTGGGTCCTACACCATCTTTAGTCTGTTAAAACACCTTAGATAAGGCTATTACTATGTAAATTAGACTGATAATGAACCCTGCTGAAATGTTCATTTAGAACAATATTATATATTAAATGGAATGTGCTGAATTTCCTCCTCTAAATGAGATCGTATAAAGGTCAATGATGGTAAAATAAAAGCACATATCCAAGTAGGATCTAAGTAAAAATCAATACCCATCTACTTTATTTTCACATCAGTGAGTGTATATAAATGTGTCAGTCACATGAAATATTACACGTCCTTTTCTACTTATGAGTGAAACATCCGTTTGTTTACCTACTTTTTATGCCTTTTGGCATTAGATAACCTTTTAAGTGAAAAGAAAAATACCTGATTCTGTTATGTTTTGGGGTCTTATAACTTTAGAGTTCCAAAATGTGAATTGAATTTAGTGTCTTTAGCTGACACGAGCTGGCCAGCTGTTCAGCCAATAGAGTCTTAATTCAAACTAGGTGCAGAAACAGAATTAGGCTCTGATCACACAAACAGTTCGCACTGATATAGTTGTGTTGCCTTTGTGGATTTAAAGAGCACAACCAGACAACAACATCTGCCTTCCATGCCCCAGTCATCTGCACCAAAATCCGTCCTGTCCTGGAAGTGAAGTTTGCCGACACCGGGGAAAGTCCAGACTTTAATTATGCCAGCACTTCCATTCTATTTTCCCTGATGTCTGAACCCCACAGTCACAAACGGATGCTGGATGGGAAGTGTGAAGGCCACTTCTGTCTCAGTCATGGTTTGTTTGTTTTTTCTTCAGCCAGTAGGGATGTGCACATAAGTGCATATGAGCATAGACGACCCACATTGCCAGCAAGGGCCACTCTCTGTAGTTGAAGCTCTGGTAATGCAGATGCTTCAGCGTGGGACTGGCGCGCGGGGGAGCTGCCTCAGGACATGCTGTCTGGTCACCCCTTCCCATGATGGTTTAAACTATCACAAAGAGAGGTGCTTCCAGATCATGCCAAGGCTCCAGTGTGACCACAGCCTTAGTAACTTATTTGTTTAAGTATTTATATCCTGGTTTTGTATACAATAGGGACCCAAAGCAGGTTCCAATATTGTTCTCCCCTCCTCTATAGACAGGACACTGGGCAGCTTGCCAGCCCCCAGCTGGAGGTGGGGAACCGCTCACCTTCTGTGGACCCTTCCCTGCCACAGCTCAGCTGGCCAGTGGGAGGATGTCAGGAAACCAGGGGATGCCCCAACATGCTGATGTCACCCCCATGGGCCCAGAAGTGACATCGGTTTGTCACCAGGGACATTCTGGCATTTGGGCAAAACTCTACCATAAAACCATAGAGCTTTACTCAATTGCCAGAGCGTCACCAGCTTACCCCCATTGGTTGCCAGGCTGATCACAAAGAGATCTCTAGGTGATTATTTTTATTGCTAAATCACAGCCGGTGAAGGAAGAGGAGCTGATTGGGGATGAGGCACAGGGTAGGTGGAATTAACTGCCTCCTACATTGTTGGCCCTAGGGTCATTAACCCCTTGTCAACCCTTACATTTCCTGCAGTGGAACATATTGAGAGTCAAAGGAGGAGGGAGGCTTGGAATCAGAAAAAACAGCAAGGGGAAACGAGTTCTAAGAATCTTACTGCACACCACAATTGTGATCTAGGTTTGGGGTTCATGCTAGGTAAAGGTTCCCTTGCTCGAAAGCCAGTCGAATCTGACTCTAGGGTTGTGGTGCTCATCTCCGTTTCAAAGCCGAAGAGCCAGCGCTGTCCGAAGACGTTTCCGTGGTCATGTGGCCGGCATGACTAAACACCAAGGCGCACGGAACGCTGTTACCTTCCCACCGAAGTGGTACCTATTTATCTACTTGCAATTTCTTGCTTTCGAACTGCTAGGTTGGCAGGAGCTGGAACTAGAGACGGGAGCTCACCGTCATGCGGCACTCTCGGGTCTCGAACTGCTGAACTACTGACCTTCCACAGCCTGCAGTTCAGCGTCTTAACCACTTGAGCCACCGCAGCTCCTGTTCATGCTACTGCAATGCAACAATTTTGAAAGTGCTGGAGATTTCTTCAGTTTGTGCAGTGCCTTGCCTAGTTTGACCCTTAAATGCAAAAGCAGTCACTGTGCATAGAGGATGCTGTTAGGGTTGCCAGTCTCCAGGTAGGGCCTGGAGATATCCCAGAATTACAACTAATCTCAGACTACAAAGATCAGTTCCCCTGGAAAAACTGGCAGCTTCGGAGGGTAGACTCCATGGCATTATACCTTGCCGAGGTCCCTCCCCTTTCCAAATCCTCCTCAGGCTCCTTCCCCAAATTTCCAAGCAGGAATTGGCAACCTTAGCTGCCACTGTTCAGGTTGGTAACACATGCTCAGAACTTGGCTGGGGTTGCTGGAAATTGTAGTTTTCTTGGCCTTCCAATTCAGGTTGGAAGGTTGCCACAACTTCTGTGTGGAGTCATAATGGAGAAGAGTAATGTACAAGAAATAGTGTTGCCAGCCCCCCCCCCCCAGCCACTGGTGAGGGATTGGGGGGATTGGGCGGGTAGATCCAAGTTGAGAAACTCCTAGAGATTTGGGGATGAAGTGTGGGGAGGACAGGGACCTCAGTAGGGTACAATGCCATACAGTCTACCCTTTATAGCATCCACTTTCCCCAGGGGAACTGATCTCTGTAGTCTGGAGATGAGCTGTCATTCTGGGCAATCCCCAGGTCCCACCTGGGGGCTGGCACCCCTAAGAGGAAAGATGGGCCTTAGCCAGGCCTAAACTCTGTTAAAAGGAGCCACACCCCATATCCAGTTCTCCCATCCCTTTTGAAAGGTGAGGTTTGTGGCTTCAACAGGGTAGAACTATTGGGGAGAGGAGTGGGATACTGTTTGCATGTGTCATATTGAGAGCGTGCTGTCAGATGCTTTCAAATGCTGAATTAACATTTTGAAGTCTACAGCCAGGGTGTGTGAAAATCTTCCTAGATTAAGCAGGGTGGAATTCAGCTACCATTCACTTGACCATAAAAGAGCTCTGATAAGCAGTTTACTATATTGTACAGAACTCTGATTTTCAACTAAAAAGTCAAAAATCATTTGGCTTTGTCGGCTCCTCCCCATAAGCCTTAAACTATTTACAGTCCTGTTACAAAACTCAAAGGAAATTGACCACTATTTTTTGCACCTGGTGAGCCATACATCTAGACCTTGTACAAGCTGATATTTCATGCTCTCTTACAGTTCCCTCTCAATGCACTGTCCTTACACTTTTCAATTCATTAAAAAAACTAAAAAAGCAAGAGAAATGGTACCTGCATGGAAGTTAGTTTCCAATTTCCTTCTTTTTCAGAGCATGGGTGAAATTATCCTCCCGTAACTCTGATATTAAACTGAAGGATTTTTATTTTATAATATCTTATACACTTGGCTTGATTTGGAAAGAACAGTCCCGAGGAACACAGAGTCTCCTTGGAAATGAAGCTACTGAGACTGGAACACATCTGGATTTTTTATTACATGGCGTGTGAACATGGCGGTTTAAAGTTTTAGAGAGACATGTCTCTTTTTCATTAGCTGGTGGAGATGGCTATTTTAATGGGGTGTGGACACTGAAGTTTTAAAGATACCCATCCTTCCCCCCCCCAGTCGATCATGGAAATAATTTCAAAGCTTTCCAGCAAATGTGTGGACATTATATATCAGATTGACACTGTGATATTGAACACTGTAGCACATCTTTGTTTTCAAGAGAGCTATGCACTAGTCTTTTTTTTTTTTTTTTTGATAGTGGGGCATTGATTTAAGTGAGATAGCCTTTGTGTGTGTGGCTTGTCAAAAATGAATTTTACTCTGGCACAAATGCCACAGAAATGCAGTGCATGCCCATTACACTCGAGCCCATAATGCTTTCTTTCTAAAGAAGACTTCTGACATTTACAGTGACAAAATGCACAGTCTTCAGGCTGAACCTACGAGGGATGTAACAATGGAGCAAATGGAGTGTAGCAAAACAAAATATTGGCTATTAACAAAGGCTGGTTGGAGAAAGAAGAGCTACAGATGATATACTGGATGGTGTCCTGACACTAGGAAGGGAGGATAAACTAGCAAGTAGTAACAAAAGAGGTAGCTAGTTCCTGACAAAAGAAAGTTTCCTGCACAAACTAAATGGGGCAAATGAGATAGCTGCTTGTAACGTAATCAAGTGTGTGGCCAGGATGTTCTTGGACAATGGCGATAAGGACAGCTGCCTGTGCCCTGCATGTGGGGGATGCCAACAACTCATTCCCCCAGAAGGAGAAGAAGAGCAGGCTCTTGCTCCTTCTTGCACATGCCATGTCTGGCTTGGGCAGCTGGCTTCTGGTAACAGCAGTGGCTCTCACCCACCTTGCATGGGGTGAAGGCCAACACTTGCTTGGCCCTGGCAGGGGGTTAGCTGGCAATGGGGTTGCAGTGATTCTGGGGCCCCATCCTGGACTTTTGCCCTGGACCCCAGAATCACTAAGATCACTCCAGTAAATGGCATAATATGGCTTAGCCCCTGCCATGTCACAAAATCAAACATATCGCCCTGACTTGGATAGCCCAGGCAAGCCTGATCTCATCAGCTCTCGGCAGCTAAGGAGGGGCCAACTCTGGCAAGTAGTTGGATGGGGAGACCTTCTTTGAATACCAGCAGTAGAGAGGCAGGGGCAGGCTTTATTCACCACCTCTCTAAATACCCTCCAGGTCTCTAGTAGGGGTCAGTCACCAGAGGTCGCCATGACTTCCAGGTGCACACACACTGACACGCCCATATGAAAAATACAAAAAATACCAAATATATATATATATATATATCAAACTTATTGCCCTATCTAGCATCCTAGAACCTGATTTAAATGTGATGTTGGTGGAAAAGAAATCTGTATGAAAGTGCAGATGCACAGCATCTTATATTGGCTGGGTACTATCACAGTTTTGCACCACACATTGGAGTTATAGCATCCCCACTTTAATTCAACCACTAATTATTTAATACATTGTTATCCAAGGAGCTCAGGATGCATCATTCTCCCTTTCTCTATGTTATCCTCACAACAACCATCTGGTAAGTTAGAGAGATTCACTGGCCAAAGGTCACCCAGCAAGCTTCATCTTGGGGATTCGAACCTGAGTCTCCAATATCGTAGTTCAACATCTGTTCCACTATGCCATGCTGGCAACTTGTGCAGTGCCTCTAAACATGGAGTGTTGTGTGCCAGAGCAACACCAATCTAAGCTACAGTCCTGTGGTGTGCTAGTGTTACATACACAGCAGTTACGGACACCGTTTACATACGATGATGATGAAGAAGAGATTGGATTTATACCCCGCCCTTCACTACCCAAAGGAGTCTCAGAGTGGCTTACAAACTCCTTTCCCTTCCCCACAACAGACACCCTGTGAGGTAGGTGGGGCTGAGAGAACTCTGACAGAAATTTCTCTTTTTCAAGGACAGCTATGCCAGAAATATGGCTTGCCCAAGGCCATCCAGCAGGGGCAGGTGGAGGAATCAAACCCGGTTCTCCCAGATTAGAGTCTGTGCACTTAACCACTACACCAAACTGGCTGTCAGGCAATGTCATATCCTTTTTGTCTGCCAGGTTGATGTTTAAATGGGACATTGGGAAAGGAGAAAGAAGAGAAGGAAGACTGGACTTGCCAGAGCCTGGGAAAAGATCACATACACCTTAGAGAGCATGATGTAATCAAACTGCGTGACACATCTGAGCACTAAAAGGCAAATGTACACACAATCATATTCCAAAAAGGCTTGCAAAGGTTTGTGACAGGTGTACCTAAAATACCTACAAATCCAATTATCTCTAGCTTTTTGCTCCCCTTTTGAAACATAAAATAATCCAAATACTTGATCCCAATTCTAGAAGGTTTGTGCAAAACTTTTGAGAAAAGGAGCTGGGTACATGGAGTGTCTGAAGGGTTCAGCTATAGAAAACATGGTGATCAATGAACACAGGTTGTGTTCATTGGCATTTTGAATCATACGTTAAGGTAACTTGACCATTCTGAGAGGGAAAAGGTTGGAGATAATTTGTGAATAATTCAAGAGTAATGATAACAAGCAAGAGTGTCAAGATTGATTAATGCTTTATGATACCTACCATAAATAGGAAATTCCTTCTGTATGAAGCCATTTGCTTTCTTTCTGCAACTCACTTTTACAGAGTAAATAGTGAATTCCCTCAATAAATACATATAAACATATGATTTTGGTCATATTTGCATTGTTATAGATTCTACTTTATTAATATTATTTTTGCTATCACAAAATATGCTGTCTTTCAGGATAATCTCTTAAAGTCAGGGCTGCCAAGAGCTCCCATGGGCCCCCAGACAGAGGTTATGCTCTGACTGCTGCTTTTGGAACTAAAAGCTCTTGTGCTTTAATGGTGACAACGAAACTGGCATCTAAGCTGCCTTCAGGGGCAAGATCTTTTCTCAGCTTTCAACCGTGCAAGAAAGTACAAGAGTCACGCCATCCTGATTGCCGGTAACAGAATTTCATGTGGAAATGTGGAAAGTTTGCTGTGTATATAGATTTTTCTTCTGCTTGGGTATGAGATGTTGGCCAATCTAATGGGGGATAGAGAAAAAGAAAACACACATGAAGGAAAGGTCTCTGAAAAGAACAGAAAAATGATGCGTCTTACCTACCTACCTATCTAGTCTAAAGTCCTTTACAGAGGTTATATTGACATGTATTGGGATCCCAGCAACTGCATGGAAGATGTGGTATGCATGATTCTCCCAATAGGTATGATTTCCACTTTAACAGAACGGGGGTAATGTGAATATTTGCATGCATGTAAAGCTTCCCCACAAGTGAACAGACCACTAGATTTTTCAGGACTCTGGTTTGTTCATGCCAAAGCTGTATGCACAAGCAAAATATGTGTGTTGCCCATGTTCAGACAGCATGGCAACCGCATATATTAGCATTATCCTGGGTAGCACGTGCTTTTGAGATGCATGGTTACTGCCTTCCCAGTATGCATGCATATGGTATTTGAAAAGAGCTGAAGTCAGCTTTGGTAATATGTTAGAGCACTTATAGAGCTGTAGACAGATGTAGTTCTTTAGACTGGTTCAGGTCAGGATCCAAACTAGGGCTGTGCAGCTGCTGTCTAAAAAGAAAAAGTGCTCAGGCGCTGACCATTTATCCCCTGGCATTCTGTGTAATTTGGTATTAAGACTTCTCCTGTCATCTGCTAGGCTGAGACAGAAGTCAGTACCTAGGGTTGCCTGGTCCCCCTGGTGGGAGTAGGGTTGCCAGCTCCAGACTGGGAAACTCCTGGAGTGGAGCCTGGGGAGGACAGGGACTTCAGTGGGGTACAATGCCATTGTTGTTGTTGTTGTTGTTCAGTCGCACAGTCGAGTCCGACTCTTCGCGACCCCATGGACCAGATTACGCCAGGCCCTCCTGTCTTCCGCTGTCCGCTGAAGTCTGCTCAATTTCATGTTCGTTGCATCGATGACACTGTCTAACCATCTCATCCTTTGCCGTCCCCTTCTTCTTTGACCTTCAATCTTTCCCAGCATCAGGGTCTTCTCCAGTGAATGCTCCCTTCTCATTTGGTGGCCAAAGTATTTGAGCTTCAGCTTCAGGATCTGGCCTTCAAGGGAACAGTCAGGGTTGATTTCTTTTAGGATTGACTGATTTGATCTCCTTGCAGTCCAAGGGACTCTCAAGAGTCTTCTCCAGCACCATAGTTCAAAAGAATCTATTCTTCGGCGCTCAGCCTTCCTTATAGTCCAACTCTCGCAGCCATACATTACTACGGGGAATACCATTGCTTTGACCATGCGGACTTTTGTTGGCAAGGTGATGTCTCTGCTTTTTATCATGCTGTTTAGGTTTGCCATCGCTTTCCTCCCAAGGAGCAGGCGTCTTTTAATTTCATGGCTGCAGTCACCATCTGCAGTGATCTGGGATCCTAGGAACGTGAAGTCTGTCACTACTTCTACGACTTCCCCTTCTATTTGCCAAGGAGTGATGGGGCCAGATGCCATGATCTTAGTTTTTTTGATGTTGAGCTTCAAGCCCACTTTTGCACTCTCCTCTTTCACCCTGAGCAAGAGGCTCTTTAGGTCCTCTTCACTTTCTGCCATCAGAGTGGTATCGTCTGCATATCTGAGGTTATTGATCTTTTCCCCAGCAATCTTAACTCCAGTTTGTGATTCATCCAGGCCAGCATTTCGCATGATGTACTCTGCATATAAATTAAATAAGCAAGGTGACAATATACATCCTTGTCGTACTCCTTTTCCTATGCTAAACCAATCAGTTGTTCCATATCCGGTTCTAACTGTTGCTTCTTGACCCTTATACAGATGCATTGTAATCCCAGAAGATCCCCAGGTCCCACCAGGAGGTTGGCATCCCTCTCAGTATCTCAGTCATGGTCCTACTTCTCATGCAAGGGATCTTGCTTAGTGTTAACCAGGGATCAGCTCTGGGAGGAGTTTCCAATGCCAAGCCAGACTTAGCACCAGTGAAGCAATAGGAGAAAGGCATATGCCTGTGAGAATGTATGGGATGACTTTCTTTTTCCTGGAACTGACCACAGCCATTCCCACATGCAAGTGAGCCTGAGGAGACTCATCAGCTGTGGGCTCTAGGCAGGCAGGCTTGTGGACCAGCACCTCTTACTTCAAGAATTAAGAACTAGCAAAGGAGCAAGTAATGATGTTGTTCCTTCTTCCTTGGTACTAGAACCTAGGTTTGGGGCTCTGGCTCTCAGTCTGGTAGTAGAGCACCTCATTTGCTTGCAGAAGGCCTCAGGTTCAAGCCCTGACATCTCCTGTTTTTTTAAAAAGAGAACCCAGCTAGTAAGCAGTGTGAAAGCCCTCTCCCTGAGACCCCGGAGAGCTACCCCCAGTCTGCATAGCCAGTCCTGATAGGCCAATGGTCTGATGCTGTATCAGGCAGTTTCATGTGCTGAGTCTGTGTGATTTAGTCAGTGCGTGCATCTTACAATCCAGTCAGGAGACTGCTGTGGAAGGAAGGCCTGAGACACCTTGATTTGTGTCTTCACCCTTAACAACTGTTGCCTTTGGTGCTGCTGCAAAGGGTGCCGTTCCTGACCTCTGGTAACAGGGAAGAGAAGGGCGTGGAAACCCAGGCCTCCTCTGGCTGACTCCTAAGAACTGTTCGTGTGGCTCAGGGCTATGAACAGCAGCATATCTCTGAAATGCTCTTTGCTGCCATATTCAGGCAGTCTGGCAGAGGGTAATTTCTTTAACTTCCCCTTTGAAATACTTGATGCCATTTTACTACCACAGCAGGTAAACTGCATGTAATGTATCAGGCAGCTAGGTTATCCTAAGTTCTCGAGGCTGTGTAAATTTGACAGACATCTAGAATAGCCTGCAGGAATTATTTTATACCAGCCCTATGATTTCCTTTCTTATTTTCCTTTCAGAAGAGGTGTGTTTCAATCACAAATCCATCATGGCCTAATTCTAGGGGAATGAAATAGTGATAGGTAATAAAGCACACGAGGAAATTACACAATACGATCAAATATTCATTGGAAAATACCTGTGAGATTTTTTCCCCTGCTTTGATGTCCAGCAACATTTAATCTTAGCTTCTGAAAAATTCTCCTCCTCACCCCGCCACCCTGAATCTTCTTTACTCACATGAGCACTTTTCTTGTTTCCTTTGCATGTCCTTCTCATTGCAAAGATCATTACCTTCAAAAGTAGAAAAGATGCATCATTAGAGGAAAATCCTCATATGAAATACAGACTAGATAAGTGGCATCTAACTAAGCTTTAGTGTTCTCATTTTAATTGAAATGAGGATTCACAGAACAGGGCAGACTGAGTATAGATTGATTTTTATGACTGATTTCTCCCTCTGTAAAACAGCATGTTTTGTCATCTTCACGAAGGGAAAAGGAGGTCTTGAGAAGGGACTTGATTAAACATGACTTTGAAACTTGATGAAATCAGAGTAGTTGAGAGGCCCAATGTCAAGAAATCATGATTCATAAAAACCTATTCACATAACAGTGTTACAGGGAGAGGTTGTAGAAATGTTGTCTTGCATGCAAAAAGGCCTGGATTCAATCCTTAGCACCTTTGGTTAACAAGAATTTCGGGTAGCAGATGTTGGGAAAGTCTATACAACTCTGGTGAGCCAGTGCCCCTCAGAGTAAACCTAACATGGTGCCGAGCACTAGTTCCCATGGCACACACTGAACTTTTCTGAGAGTGGTTGAGGCCGTGGTAAGGCAAGGCTTGTTATTGGCTGCCCTCATTCAAATAAAATGGCTTCCCATGGCTGCAAGGGCAGCCACAGCCACTGGAGGAGCAAGAGAACTGCTAAATCCTCACACTTTTCTTAGCTAGCATAGGGTTCTGTTCACCTTTCAGGCCTGACTGAGTGTTGCTATAAGCTTCTTTTGCAAAGCCGTGAGGGAGCTTTGTTCTCATCTTGTTGTCCAGAGAGATGGGTTGTTGCATGAGGGGAGATAAATGTGTGGGAGTAGAGCCCACCACCTCTTTCTTGAGGCTTGCTGTCCTTCCAGTGGCTGGACCTCACTTCCAACCAAAGTCCATATAATACTAACCTCAACAGTAAGGCTGTATGATGTGTTCAGTTTGGTTGCCATGTTCCCTCTATTTTTTTCTCCCTCCTGTGCGGAGCATTTCACATTCTGAGCAGAATATAACTGCTGTAATCTTAAAATGGGAAACAGGCAGTGCAAGACCCTGTGTGGATCCAGATTGCTGCTGTGGGGTTTCCTGTGTTAATGAGCGGCCACTCACATGCACAGCTTAGAAGAAGTGCCCCCTCTAAACTGAGTTAGTGTGGGCTATCTTACAGTTTTTTAGCCTCTGGCTCACACATTTTTGTCTTAGCTCAGGAAGGATGGCTCCAGAGCAAGCTAATTTATGCAGCAGCCATATCACTTGCTCGCAACTTTAATGCCAGTAGCTCACAAAGTAGAATTTTTGCTCACAAGACTCCACACCTTAGAGGGAGTATTGCTTCCAAGTAAAGCTCACCTGACTTAAATTATCTAAGTATTAGATTATATTAGGTATTTAGGATACACCTAGTGAACAGAAAAAAGATGGCATTTTTTCACCTTTTCTTTGTTGCATTGCTAAGCCCAGAAGCTTGAACAGAATACGTGTATTCTTTTATTCATTTAATATATTTTGAACTCTGTAAGTCTAATCTCTGGAAACTCACCATGTCTATTAGATCAACTGTCTGAAATGTGGTAACAGGGAAGGGCAGCAGAGAAGCTCTTCATCCCTCGAGCACAATAACACTAAAGTATGAAGTTGTGATAGATTGCCCCCAAGCTTGTTTGTAGAAACATAGCAGGAGGTGTAGCAACTAGGCAGGGCCTCTAAATGGCAATGCAAGTATGGACTGTCTGGCAGGAGATACTATTAGGAGTCAATGGTGGTAGTCGGTGATTACTCAGTTTGTAATTGGCACATTTGGGGAGCAAGGGGACAAAGCACATTGCCAACCAGAGACTTGGGGCAGCCATGGGGGTCTCCCAACCTCGTAGGGGTCCAATCAGAAGGAACTGAGAAGAGCTTACAAGTCTGCTCCTTCACAGGCACATATAAATATTTTTTTTTCTATTAAAAACCAATAATCCATAGTATCAAGATGCTTAGTTCGCAGGCTTTGGTGACATAAGATAGTGAATCTCCCAGACCCTGGAGAAACATTCTTATCCAGAATTTTATTGAGCTTGACAAATTAGTAAGTGGTCTTGCTAAATGGATGTGCAAGAATATGTAAGAAGAATTTCTCCCCTATTATTTCCTCCTATAACCTTTCCCCAATCTGTGACATAAACTGAGACTTTTTGAAAAGATCTTGACTTAAATCTAGATTCTTCCACTTAATTGTGTTGTGTATCTGGCTGTTAAGGATTATAACAGCAGACCAAACACCAATGCAGGGTTTTCTTAAAGGTTCACCAGATTTAAAACTCCTTAAAACTAACCATCTAAAGACATTCAGGGAAAAAATATCATTTTTAAAGCGCCCTCCTGTTTTCCTACTTGTAGTTTTTAAGTGGACACCTCTCAGGTACTCTTCCAATGCTTAGGCAGCCACTAGACAAGAACATAATTAGCAAGGCATTGTTCTTTTTAACTATTCTCTCTTAGGTTAAAATCTTGAAACAATTTTAGTAACAAGTGTGTGTAACCTATCCCAGCACAAAGCCAAACTGTCATGGTATAATTACATGCAGTTCACTCTGCTCTTAAAGGAAAGCTATGTTTTACCATGGTAACCCCACAATTAGCAAGTAGATATCCTTCCACATGGGTTCAAAGTAGATGCATGAGCGTGTAAATCATTGCCTTCCTACATGCACCGATAATTAATGCTATACTTTCTGAAGCCCCCTCCCACTTTTCAAGCCTTTCATGAACTCTGTGCCAAGGAAATGCAGATTCTGCTGACAGATAAAATTATGAAAATGTGTGGACTATTATTCAGTTTCCATTGTTTATTTCATGGCTTTCATTTACTCTCGCTATTGTACTTTCTGGAGAAGCTCCATTATTCCACTTCATTCTTGGAAGCTGCACAAAGCATGTTCTACAATCCATTTTCCCAAGGCAAAGATCCCCAGGCATCACCCCTACTTCCAGCCTAAGGTTACGATATAAGAGAGAATACTATTTTTTAGCAATGTTGTGTAACAATATATCCCGGAAAGAAACCTGAAAATTAATCCTCAAGAGAAACATTTAATCAATAATAACAATTACTGCTGTATGATGTGGTGTCATTAGCATATTGGTATATCCCAAAGGCTTACTGAAGACCAAGTGTCGCCAGCCTTGCTTTGCCTGTGGGCACTTTTGAAAATAGGCAGTGAGCATCACCCAAAAAACCCAGTGGTTGCCATGGGAACAGGGTCCAATCAGAAAATGTTGGGACTTTGCAAGCCAGGCATACTTCTGCAATGGAGGCAGCTGTTTCTGAACAGGTGCTCCCTGCAGACACAAAGCTGATGGTCCTTTTGAAACACCAATGAGATATATAACAAAAAGAAATTTCCCTCCAGACATGTCTGTCTGTCTGTTATGTTTTTAAAAAACGAAACACCAATGAGATGGAGAAAAGCCAAAACTGGGAAAGATGCAAAGGGAAGCAAGGAAACCCATCAGGGTACACCATGATGTCCATTGGCACCATACTGGGAAACAGTGCCTGAAGATCTATATGGAGGAAGTATGAATGTTGGGCTGTGACACAACCATGGAACATCAGTATGCCAGCATAACGCCATGCCCTTATGAAAGCTGCATTTGAGAAGGCTTGGTCTGGTTCTTAGCCATGGGCAAAAAAATGTCTCGGCCACCTCTTCAAAGCCCTTTTTGGTCAGCAACATTCTTGTCTCTCTCCCATGGAAAGTGTTTTTTAGGCTGAATCACTGGCTATTGCACTACTATTGCCCTGTCATAACTATTCACCCCCTGATAGGCTGATTTCCTGATGCAGGAAAACAAGAGGTAAATGATTATGATAGAACAGTGACAATAGACAGGCCTAGTTGCCTCTGCCACTTTGATCTGACATTCACCAACTGACACTCCAAGACTCAAACCAACAATTAGTAACACATAATTATTCTGATTATAGCGGCCACAAAGAGTAATGGTGGGTTTTAGCACTTTTGATTAAAACAAGTTCAAATTAGGAATGACCTGGAAGTGAGCACTTTATAAAAGCCCACCAACCCATTCCTCAGCAAAACTTACAACCGAAAGCTATTTGCAACTCTGCATGCATTTCCTACAATGGCTTTAGGAAAGAGACAAAAGCCTTGCGGGGGAATACCCTGTCTGAACAGCTGAAAGACATGATTGCAACCACAAGAGCAGCTGTATTGTGAATATGCTTTTGGTTTTTGGTTGTCTAATATTCTAACGCCTGAAAAGGTTATCCATCAAATCATAACAATTTAACCCTAACAATCTGAAACTTGGTGAATCAACATGGAGTGAGATAAAATCGGGCCAAATTTTAGATAAACCCGGGGTGATTTCCCACTAAAGCTGCCGCGGGGTTGCGCCGCCGTTTGCCCCGAGATTTTTAGTCAATTTCACACCGAAGCTGCGGGGCTGCATTTTGACCCGCGGCTTCGCCCGATTTCCCGCAGTTTCGTAATCCTCAAAAAACAGGATTACGAAACTGCGGGGAAATCGGGCGAAGCCGCGGGTCAAAATGCAGCCCCGCGGCTTCGGGTGTGAAATTGACTAAAAATCTCGGGGCAAACGGCGGCACAACCCCGCGGCAAGCTTTAGTGGGAAATCACGTCCGGTGTAACAGGCCGGATTCACCCTGCCTAGCCTAGAATAACCCCTGCCGGACCAGGCCAGAGTAACCCTGGGGGTTAATCCAGACTAACCCCTGCCAGACAAACCTCTGCCGGGCTCTGTTGACTAATGAGATTGGATTCATACCCCGTTCTTCACTACTTAGAGGAATCTCAGAGCGGCTGACAAGTTTCTCATGGACCACAAACCCTCAGAAGCTGATACTGTGCTGGTTACAATGACATTTAATTTACCACTCTATATTGGGGACTGTGAGACCCAGGTTCAGATAGTTTGGCATAGGCAACTTTACACCCGGGGGGTTACTTTGGCCCGGGGTTACAGGTTGTTGTGTTGTGCAGTTGGGGTAACTCTGGCGTGGCCCGGCAGAGGTTTGTCTGGCAGGGGTTAGTCTGGATTAACCCCCGGGGTTACTCTGTCCCGGCCCGGCAGGGGTTATTCTAGATTAGGCCAGAATAACCCCGGGGTTCCTCTGGCCGGGGGATGAATCCGGCCTGTTACTCCGGGTCAGAAACATTGTTAGGAGTTGGAATTTTTTCCACTGAAGTACATTTGTGTCCATTCAGAACTCTTTTATATCCCTTTTGACCATCTATAGTGTGTCCAAGGACATTCATGCTTCTCTGTTTCTCCAGTTTGCTGAAAAACTGTGGTGTGTCCCTTGAATGATAAACTGGGAAGTAATATACTGGCAAGTTGTGAAATGCTTGTCAGGTAGGAATTCAGAAGGAAGGAAAAGTGAGCAGGGATTGCTGGAAAAGATAGTATACGGCTGATTGGAAGACTGGCAGTGGAATCCTGGGCAGAGTTATTCCAGTCTAAACACACTGAAAAAAAATGTGCTTAGATGAAAATAATCCTGCCCAGGATTGCACTTCCATCTTCCAGAATAGAACCTTGTCCATTCCCGGGCTGAACAGCCTTCCAGATTAAGCATATTGCATAGCTTTGGAAATAAATCATTAAAAGGTATTGGTCCACAACAATTTTTACTAGCCTCCCCGCCCACTTGTGTCTATTTTAGTCATTTGTGGCACATCAGCAGACTGTAGGAAAAGAGCAAAGTCTGACGTGTAACCACATGAGTAATGTGATTTCACAACACAGCCAATGGCAGCTCCACAGGGCAGTCTGAGCACAACAACAGTGTGAGGGAGATGACTGAAGCTCCTCTTCCCTGTGTGCTGTGGCTGTGAGCCCAAAAGCATCAACATGCATCTGGAAAGTGCAGAGCTTCCATTGCTTGCTTGACACAAAGTCCTTGTGTTGCTCTCCAACAAACATAAGGACTTTGTAACATCTAGTGAGGCTCTTAGCTCTCCTGCTGGGTTGCCTGGAGGTGATGCTCACTTGCTGCTGGGTGGCCTGGCAAGTGGCTATTTACAAGCCTCATGCCAATGGCTGGATATGAGGCTCCATTACAGTGATCCCTAATCTGATGCCCAAAGGTGTCATGGTGCCCATTGGTGTGTTTCTTGGCTTCTTCCCGGAAATGTTTCTTCCCCAAAGCAAAGATCCAATTCTGGCTTTCTTCCACTGTATTGGAGCAGGAAGTGTTTCAGAAGAGCAAGGAAGTATTGCTTTTGTGTGGACAGACACCTTTTTGCAAACAACAGCCTCCATCGTAGATGGATGACTGGCTTAGAGCCTTTTAACATTCCGTGGAACTTTCTAACATTTTGTGATTGGTGTCAGCCCGAATGGTTGCCATTTTGGATAGGCATCCATTACCCATTCTCAGCATTCCAGAAAGACCCAATGGTTTAACAAGGTTGGAGACCTCTGCTCTAATATTTCCATGTAGATTTAACCCCCCCCCCTTCCACTGGTTAAATATCAGTATCTCACCAATTTCCAGGTTTCTTACACAGCTCTGAAACCCCGGTTTCAAATGCCAGAATCATAGCATATGTTTGTCATTGTGTACTGATTGTTATTCAGTGAAGGGGCATGGGTTTCTCACAAAAATAAATCCGTAGCAAATTTGGCTCTTTGGTCTTACTGTCTGCATGAAAGACCAATAGGAAATGCTAATGGAAATTTCAGCTAACATTCCTGGTTGCATGCCACATGCTGCTAATTTTACTCGCTATTGGTGAAAAAAGAGCCATGCACTTAAAAAAAAATACTTTTAAAATATAATACATCAAAAAGAACAAACAGCTTTGATCCTAGATATAATTGACTGCACATGGGAAAGACTGAGTTCATTCAAATGTTGGGTAGTTAGTTGACTGTAAATAAATGATTAATAGCAACACATTTGTTTGTTTGTTCTTTGGAAACAAAACACAGACACCTATAGATTAACCAGCTAGGGACAAAGCCCATACCCTAAGGATGGTCTCTTAGATCTTGATCATCCTGGCTTTAAATCATCCCTTTTAAAAGGTGTGTGGTTATGGTGTGGGGAACAGGGACTAGAAAGCATGACTCAAATTCAGCTCTATTATGTGACAACCAGAAGCCCCAAAGGTGTGTGTGCATTGCCATATTTATGAACCCTATCAGTTCCATGTGGCCTTAGTGTCCATTGCAAGGTAAAAGAGAATCCACTTCCAGATATATATCTGTATTAGTTTTTGGGGCTTATAAAATGGGTTAATATGGCTTTAGCTATTTGTGAGATGTGGGTTTTTATTTTGTGACTTTCTAACGGTGCCATGTAGCAGTCAGAGTGTCAGCCTAGGATCTGGGAGACCCGGGTTTGAATCCCCACTCTGCTATGAAGCTTGGTGGATGATCTTTGACCAGCCACTCTCTACCAGTCTAACTTCCTTGTCTGGGAGTAGTGGGAGCTCTTCCAGCCTTACCTGATAGGGTGAAATGAAAGAGCAAGAGATTAATGCCTGCCTAGAGTTGCCAGCCTCCAACTGGTGCTTGGAGATCTGGAATTACAATTGATCTCCAGACAGCAGAGATCAGATCTCCTGGAGGAAATGACTACTTGGAAGGTAAACTGTATGGAATTTAGGGATGCCAGCCTCAGGTGGGGCCTGGGGATTCCCCAGAATTATAGCTCACCTCCAGACAACCAAGATCAGTTCCCTTGGAGAAAATGGATGCTTTGGAGGGTAGACTTTATGGCATTGTACCTCACTGATGCCCCTTTTCTTCCCAGGTTTCATCCCCAAATCCTCGGGAGTTTCCCAATCTGTATCTGACTACCCAACCCCCATCCCCTGCCAGTGGCCAGGGGGGACCTGGCAACCCTAATAGATTATACCTTGCTGAGCTCCCTCCCCTCCCCAAATCCCACCCTTCCCAGGCTCTATCCCCAAATCATCAAGAATTTTCCAATTCAGAGTTGGCAGCCCTATGCCTGACCCATGGGATGCCATCAGTGTTCTCAGCCAGGAAGATGGCTGTGTCTCCCCAAGGCCTCTGAGGATGTAGGCAACTCTCTCAGAGGTGTTGGAGGGCAAAGTAAGTGGGTGCATCAACAGACACCAGCTGAGGCAGCAGCCAAATGAGACAGGGAGGGCCTAAAAGAGAGGATGTGGCCCCAGGAGCCTAATCCCCCCTCCCTTCCCTGGACTAAGTCCTGTAAAGGCCTAAAGAGTGGAGTGCTGGTGGGCCCGCCAACCCTGGTACCTGATCTTGCCACCTCTGTGTCTCACACTGCCTCACAGGGTTCTGGGGATAAAAGGGAGGGATGGAGGGAGAAAGAGAGAAAAAGAAAGGTGGAAAGAAAGCAAATAGATGGGGAAGGAGGGGAAGGATGGAGGAAGGGAGAGAAAGAGAGAGAAAGAAAGAAAGAATGGAAATAGATGGGGAGGGAGGGGGAGGGAGAGAGAAAGAAATGAAGAGAACAAATAGATGGGGGGGGGAAGAAAGGAAGACCCAAAAGCCTAATTGTAGCCTCTCTTCACAGTTCCTTGTAATTCTACTTGACAAAATTGTATTAGTATATAAATAAATATAGCTCTAGTCATTGTTGCGTTTTGATCATGTGATATTGGCTAAAGATTTCGGACTGTAATTAAGCACCTAGTTTTAAAACGTGACTTGGTCTGCCGTTCTGCAGCAAGGAACCAAACAGTTCTTGGGGCAAAGCATTTTGACACTTTCTACGCAAGACTCTCATTTTAGTCTACTACTCTGATTGCACTTTTTTAAAAAATTGTGTAATCCACCTGGAATCTCAGTAAGAAGAGTGGACTAAAAATGAAGTAAATACAGTCTGCCTCATCCATAGACACAGTTTTATCCCCCCCCAGTAGTGCCCCTTTGACCCTTACAAGCCCGACAAACAAGTTCCAGCTTGTGTGGGTTGCTTCCACATCAAGCTGGGCAAAGGATCAAAGTCTGACCTTCAATCCGTCGGTCTGTTTGAGAGCTTTTTATTTAGTCATTACAAATATCCATACATTTGCATTTCTTATTTGCTTATTTATCATTTGTTTTTCATTGTTTGCTTTTACAAAGGCTTTAACCAATCAGTTGGGTGGGGATGAGACCAGAAACATGTGTTGTAGGAGGCAACCACAAGTAACCAGCTTAAAAGTGTCAGAAGTATTAGTTACAGGGACGGTGGAGGCTGAAAACTCAGTTAGATAATCTATTTGGCAAATAAAAGCACCAATATAATACAAAATGGGAGTGATTCCCAAATAACTTGGAAAGAGAAATAAAGATGGGAATTTAATGGATAATTAATTTGCAATGAACCATTTTGCTGGGATTCTAAATTATTTAAAGCTTACACGGTGCTTTGAAGATGCAGTGCTATTTAATTTCCTTGTATTACCTTTTATTCTCATGAAGCCTGTCCTAGAGTCCTCTCTTTTCCCTCAAGGAATCCTGCAAAGTCCCTGCCTTCTAAACAGGAAGTATATGCGGCATCTTTAAGTACCCCAATCCTGTAATTGCCTTCAGAGTTTTGAAGTAGAGCTACATAATGATCCAATCCAATCCAAAACTCAGCAGAAAGGGCTTGGAAGTTACCACTTGGCTTGCCAATTCATCATACATCTAAAAGCAAATGGATCGAGCAAGTCTGTTGTCGTTCACATCCATGCTGTGTGTTAGAAAGGGATTATTTTACAATAAATTTTTACTGCTCTGTACATGCAGTGCTGTAAAAGTGAGTGTGGGGAAGTGGTTAAAACTATGTATGGGGTAGAGACAGTAGACAGAAAGAAGTTCTGTAATACTAGAACTTGGAGGCACCCCTATGAAGTTGGGGGAAGGATAAAAGGAATACTTTGCCATGGGGGGGAAGGAGTACTTTGCTACTAGAGATAAAAGGAATAGTTTGCCATGACTAACTGTGATGTGGAATTCACTGCCAGTAGACATATGATGGACATGGACACAGAGGGCTTTAAGGGGGGGGGTTAGATAAATTCATGGAGGATCTGAGTTCCATCAGTGGTTACTAGGCATGGTAACTAAAGGACACCTCCACAGTAAACCTCTGAGTACCAGTACTAGGAGGCAACTTCAGGGGAAGACCTTAGCTGTATGGGCTTTTGTTGTTGTTGTTGTTGGCCCTCCAGAGCAACTGGCTGGCCCCTGAGTAATACAGGGTGCCATATTATATGGATCACTGGCCTGTTCCAGAAGGGAACTTATGTTCTTATTCTCTTATTTAGAGCAGTGATCCTTCAAGGCATGCTAGATTCCCTACCAAGGGATGATCTACATATTTTGAGGGCTTTCAGAACTTTTGAGGGTAAGTGGGGGCATTTGGGGTTTTAGGCAGCTCCTTCTCCCCACTTGCAATAGTTTCCAACAGCAAATGAAGGCAAGTTGTTTTATACTGCTCATTCTGCCCTGAGGATACAGTTCCAGATCTTAGATTTCCCCTACAGGCCCAAACTCAACATTAAGGACTTGGCTGATGATCATCAGACACAAGGATCAGATTTCTGTCTGTCATCTATTATCATAAATATCATAAACACCCTGATAACAGAGAATCTTTTTTTTACTTGTGTCTTGAGGGACATTTGATTATAATGTTGTGTATCTGGTGGGTGAATTAGGCTTGCCACCTTCCAGGTGGTAGCTGGAGATCCGTCGCTATTACAATGGATCTCCAATTGATAAAGGAGGGGAGAAAATGGCTGCTTTGGAGGCTGGGCTCTATGGCATTTTACCCTGCTGATATCACTCCCCTCCCCAAACCCTAACCCTCCCCAGGCTCTAACCCCCAAATCCCCAGGTATTTCCAGCCCAGAGCTGGCAACCCTCTGCGTGACAGTGAATTAGAGTGTCAGACTAGGCTGTGGGAGATTAGAGATCAAATCCCCACTCAGTGGTTACCTTCGGCCTTTGGCCAGTCACCTAGCCAAATCTAGCTCACAAGATGGCTGTGAAGATAAAGGCTGAGTTCAGACTGGCAGTTTGAAGTGAGAGCCAGTCATGGCAAAAAAGGCCCGGAACAAAATGTTCTGGGTTTTCCCGGTCACACTGCACTGATTGATGCGGAAGCATACTGGGAGGAGGCGCGTGGGAGTGTTCAGACTGCTGGCCTGGAGGCACAGCTGTAAACGGCTTTTCCCTGGCAAATTGACTGTGTGCATGTGTGTATGAGTGCTTGAGCACTCATGCGCTCATACACACATGCACATATAGCCGATTTGGATCCCGTTGCGCTGGCACTGCATTGGGTGGTAGAGTGGGGCACAGCCAATCATATCGCTGCTGCCTTATGCGTAACGCGGGTTGCTCCCAGCTTTTTGGCTGAGCGTTCACACTTCCTGGAAGCAGAATGCAGTGGGATAAAGGCACTCTCCGGGATTTGCTACCACTTTCAACAGGTATCGTTTAATCCCAGGAGCGAAGCGGGACACCATGGGTTGCCTACGGGTGGGGAATGCCAGGTAGATGTGTCTGTGTGAACACCCCCTTTAATCAGTTTGGGAAACATGGCTGAAACATGGCTATAGTGGGGCAAATTGCTAGGCTGAACTCAGCCAAAATGAAGTTGAGGACAGCCAGACTACTGCCCTTGTGGGAAGGATGGAATAAAAAGTCACACTGCAGTTCTGTGTGCTGTTGATAACAGTGGTCCAGAGTCTTAGACAGAGGACTGACCTTGATTTCCAGTGTGCTCCAGCTATGGTCCCTCCCTGTAGATTGATAATATTCCAAATGCAAAGCACGGACGTATGCATAGGTATGCTATGCAGGGGTAACAGCATCCTTTTCAGAATCCTGGGAACCTTGCTTTCCTGTTTCCAAGCCTGGGGTGATCATGTCTAGTCAAATGTGGCTCCACCTCACCAAAAGCTTTCTCAGAAAAAAACAACACTATACAATATGAAGCAAATGTCCATGTGGCACTGTGGCTATAGAACTGGGCTTGGCTACAGGAAACCCTTATTAAAATCCCTGTTGCTCTGTGAAGATCACAGGGTGGTCTTGGCTAAATCATTGTTCAGCTAAGCCAAAACCATATTCTGAATTTCTCTAAAGAAGGAAGGATATGGTGTGTAAGAAAAATTAATATTAACATTGAACAGATCAATTGTTCCTCGTCCTGCCTGACACAATATTATGTCCGTTAAAGATAGTAGACTCCCATCCATTTTTTTCTAGAGATCTGTGCATTGCTTTTCAACTATAGAAAGCCAGTCTTGCATACACATGCTGCTTCCAGCACTTGCAAACTGCATTCATGGGAGCCAGTGTGATATCGGCTAGGATCAGGGAGACCTGAGCTTGCTGGGTGATCTGCTGGGCCTGTCACATACTTTAGGTAGTTACAGGCATTGGTTGAACACACTGCAAGCCTGACAATTTGCTTTAGTTTTCCAATTTGCAAAACACATACAAGTTTTACTTTCTCAACTGTGTACTCAGTGCCCCATCCTGGGAAGAGAGATACTTTGAATAGATGGACTGATGCTCAGAAAATCTCTGTACAAGTTGATCAGTTTTCATGCATATATTTCAATGTGAAATTTCCTCTAAGCTCAGAGGAGCAGTCACCCCATACCATCAGAAGTGCCAAATTGGAAGGTTTTGGCATGGTCATGTGGGTTTCATGTAACTGGGCGTATAAAAGATAGCCATGCCCCTAACACCTCTGACTCAATCAGATGTGGGTTGTGTGAGACCAGGGTTCATTTGGAGCAGGAGCGCGCAGGAGCGGAGCTCCGGCAGTTAGAAGCACAGGCAGTGGCAAGCCCCGCCCCCAGCTCCCAGCAGAAGCACGAAGTAGCACGTGTAGCATTCCTCTTGGGCCCAGATAGGCTACTCTGGGACTGGAATGACAGCCCCCAGAGTGGAAAGACAGTCCCTAGGGGTGGAGTCTGAGCGGTGGGTGTTGCCTTCTGACACACTTCTGATGATGTCAGGGGGTGTGGCATATGCAAATAAGCTATGCTAATAAGTTATGCTAATGAGCTCCTGCACCTCTTTTTCTACGAAATGACCTGTGTGAGACTAATCTCTCTGAAAGTGCTCTAGTGAGAATCTCAGAAACTATTTTGTCTTTTAATCTTTAGATAGGATAAGGAAAAATAAAGTATTTCTTCTGGTTTCATTAACTTAGTGCAAGTACATTTTGTATCACTGTGATCCTTTCATATTTCTAATGTTGAGAATGACTAGATTGATTTCCAATAAATAATATTTAGAGATAAAGATGAGTGATATTTGGCCAGGATACACTTAACACTTTCTGACCTCTTCAGTCAGAGGGTTGTAACCTATAGAGATTGGGTACTGAAGAGAGCAGCCAGCCACCTCAATATGGCCCTGTGATTTAGTGGTTAATGTGTTGCTTTGGAACAGGCAAAGAGACCTTTTGTTTCTGTGTCTGTTTAAAAAGAAATGCTTCACTTATGGGGGGGAGTGGCCACAGGTTCAAGGCCATTCACATTCTCTTAGCCTCGGCTATGTGATAGGATGGGGTAAGCAGGCTCAGAGCTCAGGGATCAGCTACCAGTGTTTATCATCAATCAAAACTGAAAGAGCCTGCCTCTGGATTTTAAATGCTATTAGGCAGGTGCAGACGATGGGAATGGTCTAAGAGCATATGGTGGCAGTGGCCAGCAGTGTTCAATGCTGTTTATTCATGCACAGGCTGATGATGTCATTGGCCTACAGTGGGCCCCTTCTGGTCATTGCTCTGATGCCAACTTGTTGCACTTCAACTGTGCTGTCCAGCTCTCCCTTTTTCACTATTGTCGCCAAGCAGAGCATCTTCCTGCAATCACTGCCCAACAGTGCCTTTGAATACTTTATTCTGCATCCCATTCCACTGGTTTATTTACAGAACTGAAATCTTTTTTGAATACTTTTTTATTGGGCTTTACTGGTCTATAGCAGCCTATTACCACTGTGGCATTTCAAACAGCTGCCTCGTTTTGTATATGAACCATCTGTTGCCTTTTGCCATAGTTTCCCCATCCATTTCTACAGTAATCAAATTATATCCCCTGTGCAGCACGCAATCTCTTTTCCTATGCCCCAGCTTGTCTTTTGTTTTTTTCCAACATCCTTTCAGTTTATACATGCATTCTATTGCTATTTATCCCAAAGTTAAGATCCAAAGTATTTAATGTGGGGAGGAAAGCAGTCTAAGATACACAGGAAATGAAGAACATTAGTGAAATTCCTTTAAACAAACCATGTCAGGGAGATGTTTTTGCTTTTGCTTAATTAACACACAGGATAAACTATTCGAACACTGCATTAAAGCAAAATGCCGGCACGCCACAGAATAACCTCAGGACTCTTTACATGTCCAACTGCAACGTGGCAAAGCACTATATTACTTCTGAAAGGAGAGATGCTCAAGCCTGTCTGAAAACCATGCACTTTGATCAGGGAGCCCTGCCCCTTAATCCCAGATGTGCAGGGATGATTGTGGTTAGTCATTGGTGAGGAAAGGGAGCTTGGCTCAGCATCAAAGATCTGGTTGTTTATTGCATTCATATCCCACCTTTCTTCCTACATGGAATTCCAGGGGCTTATGCATGAGGTCTCTCATCCACACACAGACCAGAAATGCATCAATTAAAATTATATTCCAACAGGGTACTCCTTCTGGCCCATATATGAGTCCTGATATACAAAAATGCAGTAACCCCCTGTGACAGACACATTAGGTTCTGCCTCTCCCTGAGAGTGACCAGTGGGAGCTGATGGAATGTTAGTGAGAAAGACAGTTGAAAACAGGAGTTAATGTAGTTGAAGACAGCAGTTTAGGAGTTAAGAGTGTGTCTGGCTAAATGAAGCTGTAGAGAAGAGTTGCTTAAAGCTGACTGAAAAAAGTCAATTTGTAACAAAAGATCCCAAATGATGGCACCCGCCCTGAGCCTGTTAAGGGGAGGGCAGGATATAAATTCAAATAAATAAATAAATAAATAAATAAATAAATAAAATAGGGAAACAGCTCAAAACAGTTTTAATCAAAAAGAAACTTTGTAACCTCTACCTTTCTTAAGTAAATAAAAGTTAACTCCTTGTTTCTTAGACACTGTGGGCTGGTTGTCTCAGGAAAGACCCCTCCCCCCACAAACTAAGATCTTGGTCTATATATGAATATATGAGCTTTCATGAGGATATGAGCTTTCACGAGTCACTGCTCACTGCCTCAGATGTGGGAGATGGTTCACATTTCAGGGGTTGCAACAGGAAACACCAGCAGCATTCTGGAGATTAAAGATGCTCCAGGCAGACCATCCCCATTGAGGCCAGTCACTACCCCAGACCAGGACACATATTCAAAGACAACTATAGCACGAAGAGTGACCGAGGACAACCCAACTAGGTCAGGGATGGCTGGCAAAGGGTAGAGGCACCAAGGAATCCTTGGGCAAAAAGAGTAGGATGGCGGGAGCACAGGCAGCACATAAGATAGGAGGCAAGGCTCTTGCTCTGGCATCTCAGGGAAAGAATGGGCAGAAATTTAGCTGGGGTCAATGTGTGGAAAGATATCAAGCACAGAGGGAAGGATGATGTAGCCCATGCATGCAACTTAGGCAACTATCCATGGAAATATGTTGCCAATAAAGTTCCCGTTGTTCTACTTCTTCTGTCTTAGTTGTGACTTGAGCAATGGAATGCAAGGACCAGTCCCCAACCCCATTGCCAAATCGCTGATGTGTGACAAAGGCAGACAGCAGAGGGACCCTCAGTGACTCTTCGGTGAGGGTGTTCCATGATTCTGGAGCCACCTCTAGAAAAGATCAGGCCCGTGCTGTGACTTAATGGACTACTCAAATTATGGGAATGCCCAGGAAGAAGTTCCTGGAGGATCTGAGGTAGCTAACAGAGTCATAAAAAGAAAACAAGTGAAAAACATGACATATAAACACTCAGTACAAGGCATATTTTTAATTTATGGTATATGGATATGATACCAGATCTCAGGCATACTTCAGTGAAATCGTTGTGCCTGGTTGCCATCAGCCAACTCCCTTATGCTATTTGATTCCAGTTTGCTGTGTGCCACTTTTTAAGAGCCTGTAAGAGAAATTGAGGAGCTGCAGTGGCTCAAGTGGTTAAGACGCTGAACTGCAGGCTGTGGAAGGTCAGTAGTTCAGCAGTTCAAGACCCTAAAGTGCCGCATGACGGAGTGAGCTCCTGTCTCTAGTTCCAGCTCCTGCCAACCTAGCAGTTCGAAAGCAAGAAATTGCAAGTAGATAGATAGGTACCACTTCGGCGGGAAGGTAACAGCATTCCGTGCTAAACAGTCATGCCAGCCACATGACCACGGAAAAGTCTTTGGACAGTGCTGGCTCTTTGGCTTTGAAACGGAGATGAGCACCACAACCCTAGAGTCGGATTCGACTGGCTTTCAAGCAAGGGAACCTTTACCTTTACTTTAAGAGAAATCTGGGATCTGAGATCTTATCCTCAGGAAAAGATGAACAGTACAAAACACCCCCCCCCCACACACACACACTTGTTGTCAGAAGCTATTGCAAGTGGGGAGAAGAGGCTGCATCAAATCAAATAAAAAATAACCCTCGATTCCCCTCAAGAAATGAAGACTACTCCCCTATACAAGGTATGATACATACAAAGGTATATTTGGGACAATAAGCACTGTCCGTTAAACAATTTTTGCTTTTAAAAATATGGAAAAAGCATTGCTGGATTATAAATCACCACCCTGGCCCCCAGCTGTGTGAACACAATTTATGACACTTTTAACCCTCCCTTCCTCCAAGGAACTCAGGGTGACATATGTGTTTTTCCCATATCCTTATATCCTGACAACATCCTGTGAGTTGGTGTCTGGAGGTAGGGTTGCCAGGTTTCCCACTATAGTGGGAAGACCTAGAGTTTCTGTTGAATCCCAGAGCAGTGGGATGTCACTTCCAAGTTCAGCCCCAAAATGATGTTATGACATTGACATGACTGCATTGTTAGCCGAAATGCTTATCTACGCATTGATCGGTCTAAACTTAAACGAGTTCTGGTCTATGTATACAGAGAAAGTAGTTTTGCCCAGAGAATCCGTTTCAAAGAGAACACGTGACAAGGTTTCTTTAGTAAAATCAGTTATTCTCTTTACTGAATAATATCTTTTGATTCACAGGCAAACAAAACAGATTCATTCACACATACGCACAAGTTCCTTTAGATACAGTAGAAATGGAAAACGATATGGGGTTTTAAATCTAGAGATGTTTAGGAGGGGGAAAACACGTGATACTTATTTGATTCCTGAAGCTCGACCTTCACAGTGAAGAATACAAGAGTAGAGATCTAACTAAGGAAACTCTTACTACGCACAGTTGGAACCAGCTAACACGTGTGAGGGTTAGATGACTTGCTAGCGAGGTAGGTGCACACAGAACAAAGGTTGAACCTTGCTTTTATCAGCTATTTTGGGGGGCTGGCATTAGGGTAATCTTCCAGTCCGTCCCATTCCTATATCATTATCCTATAGGATGTGGGGGTACCCTCCTACTAAAAGGGTGGGGGCAATATTGGAAATCTACACCTTTTACTAAAGGGGACATTTGGTCCAAGGTGTGAGTTGTTATGGAAACCTTAGAACTGCAAATTACTCTAGCTTGGTCCAAGTCATCAACAGGAAACAGTCTTAACACTTGCAAAAGCCAAGCATCCTGTGGGTTACGTGTGGACTTCGAATTCCTTGATGGTAGGCAGGTTGTTGTTTTTATCATCCTTCTGGCAGACCATAATGGAGATGCTATTCCTTTTTCCAAGTGCATGATGGGTAGGTGTATGTGCATAGGTGTGTGTGTGACTTCATTAGCATGAAAGTGCAGACGGTAGGGCAACTTCCTAGTGCAGGTGGTCACATCAAACAAAGCACACAATTCTCCCAAACCAAAGACACTTGTAAGCACCATTCAGGTGTGTGTGTAGGTCAGCAAACAGCAGAATAAAAGCAGTTTAAAAGTACATCTCCTAACAGTATACCCCCGGGTCTCTGCCACCCCCCGTCCCCAGTCTCCCACTGGGTGCCAGTCACTAGCTGGCAACTCTGTCTGGAGCTGGCTTCAAGCCTGGTTCCTACATGATAGGTCGAGTGGGCTGCAAAATCCACACTCCTTCAACCCTCACAGTAGTTTAGGTTGACAGAGTGACTGGTATGAAGTCACCCAGTGAACTTCATGGCAGAGTGTGGTTTCGAGTCATGCCTTCCTAGTCATAGTCCAGCTCTCTAACATTTACTTTTATTTCTCAATTTTGAACTCCTTGCATGGCCTGGATTTAGCAAGGACTTTATGTGGAACAAAGTGGTTGTAAAGGTAAAATTCATCTGCAGGTGCTCATTAGAACCCCAAAGAACCCATTTACAGTGCCAGGGTTCAGCTGTGGAAGGGGGGACCTCATGCTTCTAAGTTATGTGCCATGACAGCTTTGTCAGCAGGGGCTTCAGCAGGTGACTGTCAACTTGCAAATGCGTTAAATCAAGAGCTGCCCATACTGGTGCCTTCTATGTCATGGCTCCAGCCTTATGGAATGGCCTGTCCAAGAAGGTCAGGCCAGCTCCTGCTCTCCTGGCCTTTCACAAACGATGCAAAACTGATCTATTTGAGAGGGCTTTTCTGGGCAGGTAATAGGGTGGCACTGTACAAAATGGTTCACATTAACCTGTTTTTTTTGTCAAAGGCCCTGACTCCCATACATTATTACTTGAGGCCAGGCTGTTTATGGTAATCGAGCAGCAAACACAACAATATTGCTACGTTTAGGCCTCTGACAGTGCAATCCTAAACAGAATGATACCCTTCTGAGCCCATTAACTTCATTACAGCCCTTGCCAGGAGGAACCTTTCCTGCGAAGAGATATGGTGCAGATTTTGCTCTCTCTGTCGAGTTTTGCTGGATACACTTTATATTATAATAAGAGTAATGTGAGAATTTATCCTTAGGAAAAACCTGAATATGAGCATACATGGCCTAGTACCCTGGTTAATAGCCTTTTTGATGCTATTCTTGCGCATGATTCGTTGCGCTTTTTTCTAAGGAAACAATCACCAGGTTTTGAGTCCATTAAACTCAGTCAGATAAAGAGGATAAGTATCACATCATACTTCAGGGGTTACCAAATTGGTTAGCTGAGGTCAGACTTGCCTTCTGAGCTCTCTCTCTCGCTCACACACCCTTTGCCAACTCTTGCTGTGAAGGGGGATTGTATTCTCTTCACCTCACAACCCACACCACTTAACTAGGGAAGAAAATAAAAAAGTTTGTGTTTCATGTGCCTGGACTGAATCATGTTTCAGTCTCCTTAAGGGTCAAACCCAATCTCAGATTAAACCTCCAGACAGAGCCTTGTCTCTTTCCATTTCAGCTTTCTAAAGAGCTTTCTTTATATATATGTATATTTGGCTCATGAATGATGCATTCAGGTATTTCAACGATGAATAGCTAGGGCCAGTTTGCACAACTGTTGCTGTTTAAGCAGTGTATGTATACACTAGAGAACTTGTTTGACTCAAGGGGCTACAATTCTGGAGCTACTGATATGTAGGTGTCTTTATATGACCACGTACGGCAAGAAACCATATAAGAGATACTTGTGTAATTTTCCTTGATTTGTGAATGTCCTGTCAAGTAGTACTTCATGTGATGAAGAGTCATAGCAACCCTCATTCCCCTACAAATCATGCTGGCCCATCTATACTAGCAACAACCTAAACAGGGATTCCCCTTGCCTGCTGTGACAGGTCCTTTCTTTAAAGTGAGGGGAGCACACATCCACTTATAGTTTTGGGAAACCAGGTTTGTTTTGAAATTGCTGTCATGAGGTAAGTTTTGTGGTGAGCCAGAAGAACACGGAGATCACTGAGGACAGAGTTATATGCAAATAGCATAGAAGATTTATTTATTTACAAGCTGTTTTTGATAACAGATCAGTAGCACAGGTCTCCACTGACCGTTAGAGGAGAAACCTAGCTGAGGCATATACATTTAAGCTAGTTATGATTTCAGAGTGTGTTTTGAATTCTCTTAAAGCTTGCAGGCACAAACAGGTTTTCACTGACTAGCTATGAGGCTGGATCCTGTCACACTCACAGGATCAGGGCTGCCATCCTCCAGGGTGACAACTGATCTCCAGATGACAGAGATCAATTCCCCTGGAGAAAATGGCTGCTTTAGAGAGTGGACTCTATGGACCCTGCTGAGGTCCCTCCCCTTCTCAGAGTCTGCTCTCCCAGAGCCCCACCTTAAAAATCTCCACTAATTTCCCAACCCAGAGCTGGCAACCCTACAGATTCCACCCGCAGCAGCCTGCCCTTTCCCAAGAGTTGCATAAAATGATATGAAGTCTGCTTATCACCAGAGACAGGCCTCATGACCAGGTATTCTCTCCATTCCCAGAGGCAGAGTTTAACCAGGCAGAGCTCCTCTTCAGACTGTCTGCTCTCTTGCTCAGGCAGAACGAGACTATGACTACACTCGTCCTGAGACAGATCTGAACTAACTCCAGCTGTGCTTCCTTCCATCCCCTCTTTGAAAAGGGGTTGAATGCTGGAGCAGCACTCCCATAGGCTTAAGGATGAAACAGCTGAGTGGCTGTTTTTAACTTTAGGGGCAGGACAGACTTCTGTCCATCATATTCTCTCTCCAAGGTCTGGTTTGACAACACATGGCATTTGGATTTGAAACACCAATTGGCTGGAAAGTCTTTTGAATAAGTCGAGCCATATACTTCTAGGGAAGATGACCCTGCCCCTGGTCAATCTGACATGGAAAAGAATTCCTTCCTCAAATGTGGCAATGATGCAAACACTGAGCTTTTAAGTTAATCACATCCTCTGAATTTTTTTTTCTGATGCAAGACCTGGATCTGTCTCTAGCAGTAGCTAATTCTAGTAAAGTTGAAATAGAGGAAGAATCCAGCACTTCTTGGGTAACTGGGGGATTCCTGTTTTCATAAATGATTTGGAACTGGAGACAAGTAGTGTAGCAGCCAAGTTTTAAGTTGGTACCATATTATTCAAGATGGTGGAAGCCAAGTCAGATTGCAAAGAGCTACATAAGGATCTGTCTTAATTGGGTGAGTGGGCAAGAATATAGCAAATTAAGTTCAAGTGTTTGTATATATGCTGATGGAGTATGAACTGGGTGACACTGAGATGGAAAGAGATCTTGGACTTGTAGTGGAAAACCCAATGAAAATGTTAGCCCACTGTGTGGCAGCAGGGTGAAAAAGGCAAGTAAAATTGCCATTATCATAATGCCCTTGCATAAAGCTTTGGTGTAGCATCATTTGGAATATTGTGTATAGTTCTGGATGCCATATCTCAAAAAGGTTATTGCAGGGCTGGAAAAAGTAGAAAGGAGGGCAGTACAGACTTCTGTACTGGGATCTTCCTTTATGTGAAGCACTGATAGGGCATAAGTATTGGATGTATAAGATCCCAAGTTCAATTCCTGCCAAAGGATCTGGTAGTAGAAGTTGTTAAGAAAGACCATTCTGTGTCAGACACCCTCAGGCAGGGGTCTACAATCATGTTGAGCCCATGGGGGGGAAGATCGATCGATAGATCGATCGATCGATCGATCGATCGATAGATAGATAGATAGATAGAGGCTTGCAGGTAATAGTTAAAGCATTTCAAATAAAAGTCAAATAAGACAAGTTGGAGTGTAAAATATAGCACACAAGGAAAATATTATGTGCGCCCGCTCTCAGTGCACCTCCACCAACAGTCACCAACTGCTGAAAAGAATAAAGCTCATGATGGCTGATTACCCACATTTGCATCTAACATATAATTGTGACCCAAGGATACAGTTGGCAGCACTTTCCATGGCTATGCCAGCACTTTGCTCCAAGGAAACTGTGAACTGCACACAGAGCACATGGCTACTGCAGTGTTCTCCCATGTGAGTCTTCCCACTGAGAGCTCAACCTATTAGTCATAACCAGCATGGTATTGGTTTGGTCTGCTTTTGCAACCTGCTTCTCTGTTGCTTCCTGTGGATTTGTATCTTTCCCCCTCCTCTCTCTCATCATCATCATCATCATCATCATCACCATCATCATCATCATCATCATCTATAATTCTGAGTCTGCAGCAGTAAGGAAAACTCTCGTTCTGTCATGGGTAACTTCCTTTGGCTTGAGGATTTGAGGGGAAAATCACCACTTCTGTCTGCTGACTGCTACAGTTCATTCTCTTGGTCATCTTTGGAAGAGTGTCCTTTTAGAATTTCTATAGTGTGACCCTCAGTGCCATATTTCCCAAGGTACTCTGGGAGAAAGGTAAGACCACCTGAGGTGAATCACCTATGCCATAGCTTAACTCTGAAGTTCATTTTCTTCCTTGTGTTTGAATGTCTGTGCATTTTAAAGTTCCTGTAGTTTAGCCTTCAGGACAAGGCCTTCCAACATTAACACTGATGTGGGAAGGATAAGAGAGACATAATAGATTGAGGAGAAGGACAGTGACTGTAGAAAAGGAGATTACAATCTACTAGTTTTTTAAAAAATGCTTCAAATCCTGCTCAGTGTAGCTTTCTTGCCAGCAACAAGCTGAAGAAAAAAAAATCATCTGCCAAATGGACATGTGAATCCTTATGTAAATTAAATACAAATACCCCTTAAACATGTAATCTTTATACCTGTCATCCCTGGAAATGATGAGAAATTTTGAATTGATAAATCTCATTATTCATTCATTTTTTCATGGTAATCAGAAGTTTCAGGTTCAGTCTCTCCAATGAAAAAAGTTTTGAAGCTCAGAGTCCTACTTGCTTTGTTAAAATTGTCATATTAAGTAGAACATCTTTTTCACGCCTTCGACATACATTCTTTTAAAGGAGAGATTTCAATTTCCTCCAGGAACCACTTTTTAACAGTGCTCTTGCTAGTCACAAATATCAGGGCTATCACTTCGATGCACTAGAGGAATAAATCTTTTAAAAGGCATAATTTTAGAACTCATGAAGACTCTGCCAAAAAATTCATACTGACTTCAATAAGATCAAGATCTGACTACCGGTTTCCTTTTTCATCCCTCTCGCTCTTTCTCCATGAACCTACATCTTATGCTTTTAAAATAAATGTTTCCAGGGGATTGTGATAATATAATCTTGTCTTTACTGCTAGCATCTTTAATATTCATATTTACATGCCTTTACCAGCATGCTGTTCCTACGAGTCTCTCATCTGTAAAGAATGTACATATAAACACTCCCGTCTTTCCTGGAGCTTCCTTATAAATGGAGTACCCTAAACCTAAAATAACAGCTATCCAATCTTCACTCTGCTAATGGGATTCATTAATTCCCCCCCCCCCCATTTACTTCCTTCAGTGCTTTCAGCGGTATTCAGAGTGACACCGAAAAATGTAGCTGAAGAATTGGCATTCAAAGAAACCCTGGCATGGTAGATACAATTCTGTGTAGTCAGTATATGAGTACAGAAAGGAAAGGTGGAACATCCATTCTTCCTTAACCACTTGTATTTATTTAACCTGTTAGGAATGTGAAGGAAAAACAGGTTTAATAAATCAACTGTTTTTCATCTTTCCAACAGCTGCCTTCATCAAAAGAGCCGTCACCTGGTTGGGATGGGTGTGTTGACCAATATTCAATCTGTGCAGAAACACGAGCTTAATGGACCCCGCTAAAATGATGCCTTGGTTCATTCCAGGTGCCTGTTGCACTACCGATATGGAAGGAAAAGTTGCATAAAGGGGGTAATATTGTGATACCTTTTTATGACAACAGCCATGCTGTTTTGCTGAAGTATAAAGCACAATTGTCTTTCTAAATGATGCTCTTTTCCAGATGTGATTAAGTTGTTATTGGAATGGGATCTGTGCAATTTACTTGCAAAATACTATATTGTCCTCCCCCCACTTTCTACCTATTGGTGTTTAAATGAAATACAAGTCTGGGAGGAGTAATTCACACAGAAGCATGAATATGCCACATCAAAAATAACTACAAGTGACTTTTCCAGGAATCACAGACAACTTGGGTTGTGGGTTATTACACATGAATGTAACATAAAATCAACAACATTTAAATTATGCAGAAAGCCACAGAAAATGGAGTTATCCCTGCAATTATTTTATATGTGAAATATGCTCTCTCCACTCTCTCCTAGCCATCCATAACAAAGCTTGTCAAAAATCTCATTTTAATAAGAAAATATATGTCAGTGCGTTTGCATAACCCCTATTAAAAATGTGGTAAAACAACTCTCTTGCTCCATCTCTTCTTTCTAGAATCCTTATATGCTGGCTGACATTTCTGGATGTCGTGCTAGAATGTTTTATGAAATGTTTAGAATTGATGAGAAGTAATACATTTTAGTTTCCTTTGTGATTATTTTTTAATGTTGGTGGAAGATAAACGAAGAAGAAGAGGAGGAGGAGGAAGAGGAGGAGATTGGATTTATACCCTGCCCTTCACTTGGAATTTCAGAATGGTTTACAGTCTCCTTCCCTTCTTCCCACAACAGACGCCCTATGAGGTAGGTGAGGCTGAGAGAGATCTTTCAAGAACTGCTCTTGAGAGAACAGCTCTGGGAGAACTATGTCTTGCCCAAGGTCATCTAGCAGCTGCATGTGGAGTAGGGAATCAGACCTGGTTCTCCCAGATTAGAGTCTGTGCACTTAACCACTACATCAAACTGACTCTTAATGCAAATAATATTTGAAAAGCCCATTGGCTGGTTCAGTTAGCTTTGCATGATTCATCTTTGGGGCTTATAAGCACCTGCAGATCATGTGGAGGCAATATCATTAGTGATTACTGTACACCTGAGGTTACCCAATTTCTGCAGTTCTGGATCTCCTTTGAAAATGGGGTTGTAATTGCCACATATTATGTACCTATTCTTCTATTTTTTTTAAAAAAAATAAAGCGAATACAGTTGTGGTAAACCAGAATTGTTCAAGGGGTATTTTTATAATGTGAACAGAATTCTTCCTTTAATATCTGAAAATTTTAGGCAGTTTTCTTTTACTTTCACATTGTTTATTGTCTGTATTATGTGGTTTATATTGCATTTTTCCTAATTTTGTAATCCAGTTTTGTTTGTGTTGTTCATAGCATTACACTGTTTTTATTGCACTGCTTGTTGGATGTAATACACTGTTTTATTGCAACGTCTTCTAAATCAGTAATTACAATGAGAAAGCTGAATGATAAATCAGCTAATTAAATAAAAGAAATACAGATATTCAAAATAGTTTGCATAATCTTGTCCAAGAGTCATAAATACATTTTAAAAGATTAATTGAAACACATTTTACTTTCCACTCCTTTTCACATGTAGAATCCCACAAATTAATTTTTCTTTGAATAAAGAAGTACTTCATTTTTATCTGAACCTACTGCTTATCAGTTCATTAGGTATCCCCAAGTTCTATGGTAGGGGGAGAAAATGTTCTATCAGCTTCCTCCATATTTTATACCCACTGCTCCTTAACCTTTTTTCTCTGATACCAAGAAAGTTTTGGGTTGTTACACAGGGGCAGATAACGGCAAACCACCTCTGAGGGTGTGGTCACACTGGCAGGTAATCATGCTTTGTTCCCACTTTGTTTAAATCGGGAACATTTTACTTTGGGTTGGGCTGACTAGATGCAGCCGGCTCCTCTCTTCCAGCATCTGCTCGCCTGCCGCTGCGCCGTCCCTCCAAGTGATCCTGCCGGCCACGGGGCAGGCTCAGGCGGCTGCTGCTTCTGCCATGGCTGTGGGTGGTGGTGGTGGTGGTGCTGCTGCTACCATTGCCCCATGAAAAAAGGCTCCTCTGTCTCCGCCATACTCCTTGCTGGACTCCGTCCAGGCTACCAGAGCCCCCGCCTCTCGTTCCCACCTCCAGGGTCGTCTTTATACGGTTATCTTTAAAAAAGCTTCGGGTTTGAGCGTTTGAGCAAACGTGCTTAATAAATCCATTATTAAACGTTAAATGCATTTATTAATTACATGTTTACACAAGCGCTCAAACTGGAAGCACTTTTTTTAAAAAATGCACAAAGAGCGGTCAGACGGCCCTAATCGCAATCATTGTGAAAGATGGCTGTCCAGAAGGGCGAAATCGCACATTCAAAGTGCAAGTGCCAGGAAAATACCTGATTTTCCAGGGGGCAGGAAAACCCGGGAGCATTGCAGGAGTGAGCCCACTTTGGCGCGGGAGGCAGATTGGCACATGTGAATGTGAAATTTACATGTGCGAGGGAACAGCGGCGAACCTGATCAGAAAGGTCCATGTGACCGCACCCTGAATGTATCTTGCTTTGAATAACCCATGGGGTTGCCATAAGTTGGCGGCAAGTTAACAACTAAAAACAAAAAACAAAACAAAATCAACCAAGAGTGAAATTAATCAGTCTTTTCTCATAAGAAAGGTACTCCAACACTTTGATTATATTTGGTTTGGATTCCTGTTTCTGCATCTTCTCCACGACCATTCACAGTATTCTAAATATTGTGATGGTTTTGTTTTCGATCCCTTTCCTAATAATATCTAGAATAACATCTGCCCTTTTTTGAACAACCAGTCAACATTTTCATTTAGCTGTCAACCGCAATTGCTTGATCTCTTCCTTGGTCAGTCATCACCATTTCAAACCCAATCACCCCACCCCCTCCTGTGTTACCCAGTCAAACAGTTTGAAGACATCCTTTGGACACTCCTCAGACCCACTTTTGTTCTCACCATCCTGGATAATTTGGTACAATTTGAAAATATGACCACTTTGTTGTTCATTGCTATGCATGCCAAAATGAGCCTAATAATGTTATCTTTAATAATATGTTCTACCCATTTACTCAGCTTAAATGTTGGACTAACTAGCCTGTAATTTCCTAGATCTCTTCTGAATTTATTTTTAAAAATCACTGTTTGCTAACGTCCAGTCCTCTAGAAGGAGCTGATTTTAATGACAAGTAGAATATTTTTGTTAGGAGAGCAATGATTTCACATTTGAATTTCTCATATGTGATAATTTGTTAGTTTTTAATTTGTCCATTAGTCCTAGAATGTCATCTCTTAGCACCTTTATTTGGCATACCTCTTACAACACTATTTTTAAAAATGGTTCCAGGTTGGTTAACCACCCCACGATTCTGTAGTCAAAACCACCACAGAGAATTGATTGAGTTTCTCTGCAGTATCCCAATCATCCTTTAGAAATCACACAATTTCCTGTTTCTGATGTATTTTTAAAAATTATCACTTAATTATTTAGAAATAGATTCCTCACATTTTCTTTGCACCTGACCTATTAACTTACATTTATTTTGCCTGAGTCTGTGCTCCTTCTTGTTCACTTCTTTCGGCAAGACTTCCACTTTTTAAAGGAAGCCGTTTTTCATTTTATGGATTCCTTGATTTTGCGAATTGTTTATTTATGATTTATTCACAAAATTTATATCCCAACTTTCTGCCCTTACAAATTGTTAGCCCAAGGTGGCTAACAATTTAAAATATACATGATAAATTAAAGTATAAAACCATTATAATAAAAACATATAAAACATACATCATTAAAACAATTTTAAAAAGATTTTGAAAACAGAGTACTTACAAACAAAACAGTTAAAATACATATAGAACATTAAAAAATTGGTTAGGAAGGAGAGATATTTAAGAGAATGCAAATGAAACACAAATGTTTTCACTTGCTTGTGTAATATGTCAACAGAAGGGGGCAGACGAATCTCCCTGGGGAGAGAGTTCCAGAGCTTGGGTGCCATGACCAAGAATCCCTGGTTGTCGCCCATCTAATCTCAGAGGGTGGGGGCACTCAAAGCAGGGCCTCCAAAGATGACTGTAACAGTTGGGTGGGTTCATTAATCATGCTAGAATCATCCTAGATTTCGTGGCACCCTTCTGAATCTCCTATGAATCCCTTTTTGAAAATCAGTATTGGCTAACTCCCCCCCCCCGCCACTCCTTCTCCTAAAAAGCCATGTGGGCTGAAACAGAGCCACCAAACATATATTATCAAAATAAAGTTGCAAAAAACCTCACCACTCAAAAAGTAACATCAGAATTGAAATCTGAAACAAGCCAGACAATCTTAGATTCAACAGTCACACAAGCATCAAAAACAGATGAAAAATGGGGCAAGAAGAATTTATTCCTAGCTTCTGCTCTCAGAGGGCAATCAAAGACAAAAGTGAGCTATAGTCTCGATCCTACTTTGGAACACTGGCAGATTCTATCTGAATAAGGTGTCCATGAATATCTCCCATTTAACACTGCAAAAGGTACGGAGTCCATGCGTGCCAACATAAAAGCTTGCTGCAGCTTTGGAACTTTCAAGTTTTTAAAAATATGGTGATATTTTCTGATGGTAGGACAGTCCAAGTGCAATGGGAGAGCAGACATGTCGAGCACATAAACATGTACTACTGTAGTCCGATTCTGTAATACAGTCCTTTATTAATTTATACACCTCATTGGTAGGTAGACTCATTATGGTGTTTTTTGGAAAATTAAGGTGGACAATTTAAGTCCATTAATGTATCCTACAATGATACAAATAAGTCATTTTGAATAAGAGGTAAACAACTGCATCCCAGTTCAGATTTGAGAATCTTATCATGATATTTTAAGGCTCTGATCCATGCCATTGCCTCCAAAGAAATTTGACCTAACTCTGCCTGTGTATGACAAGTCCAGAGACACGTTTAGGGGCACCTAAAATTATATGTAAGAAGCATAATAGTGGCTTATATTTATCAGATATAGCCTCGATTCCTTCAATCCAAATGGGCGCACCATATAGCAACTGTGCGTCAATCTTTGCCACATAGGCTGCAATGGCTGTCGGAATATACTGTCCTCCATCTGTAAAAAAAGGAACATGATATGGGCACAGCTGACTGAATTACCGGTTTGGTGGAATGTGAGATATGGGGGTGCCATGAAATACAAGAATGAAATAGGAACCCCAGATAATGATATTGGGAGACCTGTTTTCCAATAATATAAGCAGATGAAATTTCAAAACTTTAGCTTCATTATAATGTATAGAAAGTTTCTTCTGACAGTAGTTGGAAAAAACTTTCGACATTTTTCTGAGGCCAATAATTGATCTCGATCAGGGCCAGTCCCAGCTTATTTTGCACCCCAGGCAAGGATCCCTTCTGGCGCCCCCCATGCGCCCACCAATTTTTTTAAAAAATTGGCACCCCCCCACCCCGTGTGAGAGGCAGGCAAGCATGTGTGCACCCCACAGTCCAGGTGGATCGCTAGAGAGACAGACACTCTGCCTGCCTGTCTGTCCCCTGCCTGGCTGTCCTCAGCCACAGGGCTTCCTTACTTTCCAAAGCACCAACTTGGCCCCCTCTGAGGAGTGTCTGTCTCTGAACAGGGGAGCCCCCTCTCTGAATATTCTCCAGGCCCCCAGTGGGGGTCAGTCACCATGACTTCCAGGTGCACGCGCACACATACACACAAGCGCACACATGAAAAATACCAAAAGAGAGAGAGAAACTGCACAGGGGTGGTTGAAAGAAGGCTGGCCCTGGAGCTCCATCCATTCATCTGTCCGAGCTCCATCACAAGGAGACGGGTTGCCTTCTGTCCAGTCCCTCCTCCCAGAGGCCTCCTGCATGGGGGAGGGGTGTTGTCCTTTTCACTGCAGCGATGCCCATCCCCCCACCCCGGGAGCGGGTTTATTCGCAAACCGGCCGGGCTCCCCACGAGCCCCTCTGTCCCTGCTGGTCCCATTTCTTTGTGGCCACTGGAACAGGGTGAGGGCAGCTGGTGGGCGTGGTATTGGGGGTGGGTGGGTGGGCCACCTGACAAGAGTCCCACCTTCCCCCTCGAGCACCCACTGGTGCTGAGCCCCCCTCCATACAAGAGTCTAGTGGGCCCCCACCCAACAGAAAAGCAGCCATATGGAGAGACCTTAAAGAGGGCAGGGGGATGTTTAAGCCCCCCACTGCATTGAACAAAACCAGGATTTTAAAAAGAGGCTTCCCGCTAGGGAACGGAACCCAGCCCTCTCCAGAAATCACAGCCGAGCCCAACAGCTGCGCCAAGAGCGTGCACCCTCACACACACATCCCTGGGGGGTGGACACTTACTGCATCACCTCCACCTGCCCCGCATCACTTCCCTGGGGGCAGCCACCCATCTCAAAGGCCCCCCGCATGGCTGAAGCTCCAAGGTGAGGGGGAAGGCAGGGTAGGTGGACGCGTGTATTCCCTGCTGCTGCAGGGTGCCTGGCTAGCCTTGGGAAGAGCAGAGGGGGTGCCATCTCCAAGGGTCGCATGGCAGAGTGGGGGGATTGTGCCTGTCCCCCTTGGCCAGCTGCTCCCTTTCTAACGGCCCAGGAAGGAATGTCACCACCCCCACCTGCCTACTTCGGTGGCACCCAGGCCCAGCCAGGCTGGCACCCCCCCCCCGTGCTCAGGCTCTTGGCGACACCCTCTCACCCTAGCCAGGCGCTCGGTGAGAGGGGGTGGCCCTGGCTGCGCGCTGGACTCCCCTGCCCCACTGCTTGGGCTGCCTGTCCCTGGCTAGGTCAGGGAAATGCAGGGCTTTTGTCAGGGGCGTGGGGGCTTTTGGCGAGGGGACGGATGCAGTTTGGTGCCCTAAGGGCCAGCCTGCCCTAGGCGAATGCCTAGTTCGCCAAGTGAGTGAGCCAACCCTGATCTCGATAGAATAGGACTAGATCGATAGGATAGGACTGTATTGTTTGAATACAACAGAACTGGTATCTTTGATTATTCAGGGATGGAGAATGAAAACACGATCCAAAAGGTGATTCTTCAGATAAATACAGATTGAATAACTGAAGGGCAAGAACACAGCGCTGTTTAACTCCACATTGCAGTGGAATTTTCTTTGACGGCTCTCCTTTGTCTCCACACCAAATATAGGTATGAAAGTCCAAACAAAGATTGCGAATCAAGGCTAATAGCCGCTGATCAATGGAGGTATGCTCTAATTTTCTCCAGAGGCATTCCAAAGAAATGGTATCAAAAGCAGATTTTAAATCTATAAATGTGACTGCCAGGTAGTCCTTTGAAAAATGGGAATATTTTCCTGCCAGGAAATGAAGAACATGGCAATGGTCCATTGTTGAGGCACCAGCATGAAAACCTGCCTATTTGCTAACTGAGCTTCCAATATTGTACATTTAACCATTTCTAAGCATCTGGAAGAGACCCCATTTACCCTATAGACAGCCAACTTAATTCTTTAGAATTTTAGAACTGAATGTGGTTGTGTTAGACATGTTGGGCAGCCTTCCAATCGCATAAATGGTGAAGTTAATGGCACTGTTATCATCTATAGCAATTCTGTGGAGGAATTTGCCTGTTTAATTTGTTTGAATATATTGGATTCTATACCTTCTGTGACATAGAAAGCCACCTCACCCCTCTCTCAGGATGTCCTTCTCAGCCCTTCCTACATGCCTCCAGGGATAACTGCTCCAACCCCCAGGTTTGTGAAAAGTCCAGTATATTTAGATTCTGTTCAACACCAAACACTCCAGGTCTCCTGTCTTAGCTCAGGGCTGGTTTCAGTGGTTTTATAATGTGATCTTATTACATATGTTTTAATTTTGTTACAGCTGCCTTGGTGGCCTTCACGAGGGCAGGAAGGCAGAAGGGCAGGATATATTTCTGGTACTGTGTTTCCCTTTCCGAGGATCCCTGTGATCACTGACAGCCTTCCCAATGTCTTTGTCAAGTTCCAGCCAAAAGCATTATCATCATGACATTTAATTATTGGATTGGACATAAAGAGTGAGTGATTTGACAGTGCAATCCCAAACAGACTTACACCCTTCGAAGCTCATTGTCTTCAACAGACTTAGAAGGGCTTAACCCTGTACAGGACTGCACTGCCAGGAAGTAACTTGATTGTGGCTGCATGATTAAGGCAGCAAGGAACTTTCGACTTGGCCCGACTGCTTTGCTAAGCAGTATAATTTAATATTGATGAAGTGCCATATTTTCTCTACATCAGAAGTTTGATTAACACCACTTGAAACTGTTTGTTAAAATATTAAACAACACAATAACACAGATATATGGCTCCAGTCCCTGAACCATTTACTTACTTCCAAAGTACTTTCTCAGAACTAAAATTCAGTGCACACTCAGAACCCATTATCACATCCACATGTCTTAATTTTATATTCACTCTTGCATTTATATTTTGTCTTCGCCTGTGAAGAGAGGAGCCATTTATGTGTGCTTACAGTTTTTTAAGCTAATAACTGAAGGTTATGTGCGATGGCCACTTGAAAGAGATTACTGGGGAGTGGGTTAGGGTAGGGGGGAGTAGAGTAGAGTGGGGTGGGGTAAATGATTCCCTGCTTTTTTTACACCCAGGCAAATAATTCTTAATGATTGTTTCAAAGGACCTTACAACATCTCTAGAATTCTGGACCGAGAAACACAGTAACAATTTCTACGTGACTGGTATAAATCACAGATATGTGACATAAGAACATAAGGGAACATAAGAGAAGCCATGTTGGATCAGGTCAATGACCCATCCAGTCCAAAACTCCATGTCACAGTTCAGTTTATTGTAAATAGCCATTGGCCCTTACAAGTTTGCAAAACCCTCAACAGAGAGGAATACAGATAGTATACAAACTATAAATCAGCAAATAAACAAAAATAATATGTAGAACCAGAAGTCAGTAAGACACTCTGTGTCACAGAATGACCAAAACCCAGATGGCATAGGAAGGTCCAGCAGCAGGGCCAGAACCCCACAGTTGCCCCCCAAATGCCAAGAATACAGAGCACTGCTGCCCCAGGCAGAGTGTTCCAGCTATAGGTAAAGGTAAAGGTTCCCTTGCTCGAAAGCCAGTCAAATCCGACTCTAGGGTTGCGGTGCTCATATCCGTTTCAAAGCCGAAGAGCCAGCGCTGTCCGAAGACGTTTCCGTGGTCATGTGGCCGGCATGACTAGACGCCAAGGCGCACGGAACGCTGTTACCTTCCCACCGAAGTGGTACCTATTTATCTACTTGCAATTTCTTGCTTTCAAACTGCTAGGTTGGCAGGAGCTGAAACTAGAGACGGGAGCTCACCCCGTCATGCGGCACTCTCGGGTCTTGAACTGCTGAACTACTGACCTTCCACAGCCTGCAGTTCAGCGTCTTAACCACTTGAGCCACCGCAGCTCCAGCTATACCTTGTGGCTAATAGCCACTGATGGACCTCTGCTCCATATGTTTCTCCAGTCCCATCTTGAAGCTGTCTATGCTTGCAGCTGCCATCGCTTCTTATGTCAGTGAATTCCATGTGTTAATTACTCTTTGGGTGAAGAAGTATCTTTTATCTGTTCTAAACTTATTGCTAATTAATTTCATTGAGTGCCCATGAATTCTTGTATTGTGAGAAAGGAAGAAAAGTACTTCTTTCTCTACCTGCTCTATCCCATGCCTCATTTTGTAAACCTCTCTCATGTCATACCTCAGTTGTCATTTCTCCAAGCTAAAAAGCTGTAACCTCTTTAACCCTTCTTTATAGGGAAGGTGTTTATTATTTATTTATTTATTATTTGCATTTATATCCTGCCCATCCCGCGGGCGGGCTCAGGGTGGGTAACATCATTAAAATAAATACAATTTCAGTTTAAAAAATTAAACATTAAAACACAATAAAACATTATAACAATTAAAACAATGGGTACAGCTTGGAGTAGCATCAGTTGTCTATAAAGTTCTGGCCCGATGGTACAATGAGTTAAAGGCCAGTTGTCAGGGGTCGGTAGACAGGTGACAGATGGGTGACAGCAACCTCAGGGAGGCCATAAATGGGCACCCGCTGCCTCAGCCAAAGGCCTGGCAGAACAGCTCCATCTTGCAGGCCCTGTGGAATTGAAGAAGATCCCGCAGGGCCTTGGTCTCAATAGGGTGCATGTTCCACCAGGCTGGGGCCAGGACAGAGGAGGCCCTGGCCCTGGTTGAGGCAAGACAGGCATCCTTCAGGCCAGGTACCACCAGGAGGTGTTCCATCCCCTTAATCATTTTAGTTGCCCTTTTCTGAAGCTTTTCCAGTGCTATAATTTCTTTTTTGAGGTGCGGTGACCAGAACTGTACACAATATTCAAAATGAGGCCACACCATAGATTTACACAGGGACTTTATGATACCAGCTGATTTGCTTTCAGTCCCCTTTGTAATAATCACCAACACAGCATTTGCCTTTATATTGCAGTAGCACACTGAGTCAACATTTTCAGGAAGTTCTCTACCATGACTCCAAGATCTCTGTCCTGGTCAGTTACCGCCAGTTCAGACTCCATCAATGCATATTTGTGGTTAGGATTTTTGGCTCCAGTGTGCGTTACTCTGCACTTGAACCATGTTGAACCACATTTGTCACATTGATGCCCACTCGCCCAGCCTCAACAGATCCCTTTGGGGTGCCTCACAGTCCTCCCTGGTTCTCACCACCCTTCATGTGGAAGGAAACCAAGAACTAACTTCTTCACAGAAAAGCATTTGGGTATATACAGGTGATTTTCAACAGATATGTTGCTGGGGAAGGAGCAGTTAATCCCTTTCATGCCTGCCTTTCCTCCCATTTCAAATGGCTACCCCAGGCTCATTCCCTTTGAGGTGCCAGATACATGTTAGTAAAGGTAAATAGATGTCTGGAATCCCAACAGGGGGAAGCAGTGAAGGTGTAGAGCTGCAGTTGGGGAAGGGATTAAGCACCACTCCAACATGTCCTTTCTTCCCTGAAATTCATCCCTCTCCCAACACTCCTTACAAGTTTGGTTTGGGCAGTCAGGATTTTTAAAAAATGTTTTATTATGTTTAGTATGTTGTGTCCCCCTCAGTCATTGCTGTTTAGTTTCAAAATTGTGGCCATGATCCAAATAACTATGTTGCCCAGGGGATTTTTATTTTTATTTTTTAGTTGCAGCGCTACATGGCACATCATCAATGGCTTTGGAAAATCTACTCAGTCTCAAAACAGATCTGATCTGTGGCTGTTGTGGGAGAATGACAAGTTACAGGTTCCTTGGGCATGTGGAACTTGGGTCAGAGGACAGAGTGCCGGGCTGGGACCTAGAGGTCATATGCAAATCCGGATTCCGTGCATGTTTATTTTAGTGATCCAAGTGGGAGAAAAAAGGAATGAGATGTTTTAGCTTCAGATTAGGTGAACTCAATTTAATCACCCACATTCTTTAGGTTTATAAATGCTGCACAGACTTACTTACTAGAAAGCTTGAATGACAGATTCACTGCTTGAAAACATTACTGTCAGCTGAGTTGCCAACTGCAGGTGGGGCCTGGGATTCTCCAGGGGTGACAACAGACCTCCAGACTACAGTCCCCCTGGAGTACAGGGAGGAGGAGGAGGAGGAGGAGGAGATTGGATTTATACCCCGCCCTTCACTCAGAGTCTCAGAGTGGCTTACAAGCTCCTTTCCCGTCCCTTCCCCACAACAGACACCCTGTGAGGTAGGGCACTTTCAGGGACAGCTCTTGTCAGAACTATGGCTTGCCCAAGGTCATCCAGCAGCTGCAAGTAGAGGAGTGGGGAATCAAACCCACTTCTCCCAGATTAGAGTCCGAGCACTTAACCACTACACCAAACTGCAACATGGCAGCTTCAGTGGTGGACTCTGTGGCATCGCATCCCCACTGAGTGCTCGCTCCTTCCCAGACTCCACCCTCCCCAGGCTTCAGCCCCAAGTCTCCACGAATTTCTCAATCCTGAGTCAGTTATCAATCATTACGAGGAACAGAACAAAATAACTGAGATTAATGAAGGGGACTTACTATTTGACAATTCTGGTGTGACCCATTGAAAAAGAAGTGGGATGTGCATTCAGATGTACCTAAGCTGAAAATATGCCTGAAAAAAATACCTTAAGTATTTTTGGGGTATATTTGGCACCCCAAAAATGTTGGAATTTTTTTTGGTATACCTAAAAAATGATAAAAAAAAATCTGGGAATATTTGAGATTAATCAGGAAGGCCGGGAACCAGCATTTCCAGGCTCCTAGGGATTGTTTTTTTGTTGTTGTTTGTTTCTTCTGCCTTCTCTTTGCTTCTGTGTCTCCCAGGAGTTTCTAAGGATTTGCAGGTTGCCTTTGTCAGTTTCAAGTGTGCTTGTCAGTTTCAAGAGTTTTTTTTTTTCCTTTGAAAAGCCTAGGATTTGCTTTGCTATGACTCTTCAGTTTGACATTAGTCCTGTTTTGAGTTTCCACTGCCACAATGGCATTGGGTTCTGCTGGGCTTCTGCACATTGCTGTTAGTTCTGTTGGGCTTGCAAAAGTGCCCCCGCCTGTTCCACTGCAGAAATTCTCTGGTTTGATTTTGGTTCTGTTTGGCTTGTGGTTCTACTGGGACGACCGGGTTCTGCAATGGTTCTCTTGGATTTGTTGCTGATTTCCAGTGATTGCTGTTTGCAGATACAGCTTTTGCCCTGGAAGCAGCTTGCAGGGTTCCCCCCCCCACAGGAAATAATGGAGGGCGGCTGGGGGCACCCTGTTCAGGGGCCCATAGAATTGGGCTCTGTGGTCCAATCTAATTGAAACTTGGAGGTTATGTAGAGGACAGGCACCAGCAGTGCTGCTACAGTTTTGGTGCCTGTAACTTTAAATACACCCCCGCCATCCAGAAAGTTTTCCCATAGGGAATAACAGACCCAAAAAATCCATCCCCCCAAACCCTGAAATTCTGCCAGAATTACAACTGATTTCCTGACTGCAAAGATACATCCCTCTAGAGAAAATGGTAGTTTCAGAAGGTGGACTCTAGATAGAGTTGCCAGCTCTGGGTTGAGAAATTCCTGGACATTTGGGAGTGGAGCCTAGGAAGAGTAGATTTGAGAGGGGATGAAGTTCAGCAAGTATGCCATAGAGTTCCCCCTCTGAAGCTGTCCTTCAGGGGAACTGATCTTTGATCCATTGTAACTCCTGGAGAACTCCAGGCCCCACATGGAGCTTGGCATCCCTTACTCCATGGTATCACATCAATAATGAGCTCCCTTTCCTTCCCGAACCTCTTCCCAGGTTCTGCCCCAAAATCTCTTCAGGATTTTCCCAACTTGGATTTGGCAACTCTATCTGTAAGACACTGAGAAAAGGACAAGAAAAGATACATGTCAGAGGCACAAAGGAAGGTTGGCTTGTGACCCACTTTCAGGGGCTTCCTGACCCACTTAGGGGTCCCAAACCACAGGCCAGGAAGCACTGGTTTAGGGCTCAGCATCTTGTAATTAGGCTCTGCATGGAGGATGTAAGGAAATCCCTTACCTTGCTAATCTCCTGGAAGGTTGTAAAACCAAGTTGTTTTAAGAGGGCTTTTGGTGATAAAACTGTGTATATTTGTGTTTGGCTGGGTGTGTATTTGGGTTTGGCTGGTTTGACATATTGTTATTGTGTTAACTCTGTTTAAAATGTGATGTTCATTTATTGTTATTTTTGCTTGGATCCCAACTCTGTTAGGAGGCAGGTAGGCACCGAGATCTCTCAAATAAATATATGCAACACCAGGTTTAGATGAGAGAAGAGTACTGGCAAAAATGAAGACAGAAAGGAGGCGAAGAGGAGGCAAAACAAAACAGAAAAGAGGCAAAACAAAAATAACTTCAATGGGATCCAGTCAGGAGCCAGCAAAGAGAGGGTAGCAAAAGGGAAACTGGTCAAAAGAAGACACAGGAAAAACACAGTGGGATTAAGAATAGGAGAGGGTGAAACTAAGAGACAAACCAGAAACAAGAGAATTACAGTAATTATGTTGGGAAAGGACCAGAGAAGAGACTTAGGTCTCTGTGAGTGAGAGAGTGAAGGAAGAGTGCACTTGAGCTGTATTTAAAAACTGGCAACAGCAAGGTTTTGTGGGAGTTTGAATAAAATAAGAGAAACAGAGAGAGCAAGGAGGAAGAATAGAAGACCACAAACAGGGGAGGGGGGTTTGTCAATGCAAAGAAGTTCACGAACTCTGTTTTGATGTTAAGCTGAAGGCAGAAAAGCCATCCAGCCAGCCAACAAGCAACAAGCTAAGCCAAGAAACTAAAACAAAGATGAGAGTTACCAGGAAAAGAACATTAGGTCTGCAGCTCATTAGCATAAAAGCCATCATAGTTGCATGTGTGTCAAGTGCTGACAAGTTGCAGGCAACTTATGGCAACCCCAACAAGGGATTTTCAAGGCAAGAGAGAAGAAGAAGTGGTTTGCCATGGTCTTCCTCTCCAAAGACTTCCATGGTGGTCTCCTTTTCAAGGACTGACCCTGCTTAGCAGCCAAGATCTGATGAGATCAGGCTACACCATGCCGCCTTTCCTCCCTATAGCTGCATAGGGAGATAATAATAGGACCAAGAAAAATAGGAATAAATAGAAAAGTGAAGAGACCCTTGGGAAACGCCAGCTGGAAAAGAGAAAAAAGATGAGGTTCCTAATGAATACAGAGAAAGAACACAGAGAAATATGAAGGAAGCAAGGAGTGTACCCACCCAAATACAAGGTAACAAAAAAGGTAAAAAAGTGAATGATTAGCCATATGAAAGGCTGAATATGAGAAACTGAAACTCTTTTACATTGACCTTCTGGATGCTTGCCTAGTCTCCTGTGCCCAGCTTACTTATTAATAAACTTTTTATAGCGATATCTCACCCACACTAAATAATGCACTTTCAATCCACTTTCAGTGCATTTTGCAACTGAATTTTACTATGTGAAATGGCAAAATCTACTTGCAAATGGTTGCTGAAGTGGACTGAAACCGCATCATTTAGCACATCTGAAAGCTCTGTTAGTCTCCAGTATTCTTTCCATCCAAGGAAACAGATCTTCCTGCAGCAGTTCTCAAAACTTCCTTCCATTCAGAAAAGTGTAGAGCAAGAAAGAGTTCATCCATTAAGAGTGAGAAGGCGTCATATCATCAGAAGAGCCATCCTAGATCAGATAATCCGCTTAGCATCCTGTTTCCATTAGTGGCTTCTGTGAAACCGTCAAAGAGAAGAAGGCAACAGGTCTCCCATATTGTTTGCAAGCTAGAAACTGGTATGCGCATATGCTGCCTTTGAAGTTCCATCCATCTATCATAGCATTGATTGGCATCCTTGAATATGTCCAAACCTGCTTTATGATGGTCTAAGCCAGTATCCACCATCACATCTTGTGACCACAGATTCCATAAGTTAACTATGTTAGACTCCAGAAGTAATTTATGAAGAAGTCTTTTCTTTTGTCTATCCTTCAGTACCAGTGTCACTGGCTTACTATGAATGTACATTGTTTTATAAACAGTCATCTCCTCCTTCCTTGGTCATCTTTTTACTGACCCCTTATTTTTGCTAATGCTCTTCCAGCTCTAGGGCAATACTCCCTCTAAGCTGTGGAGTCTTGTGAGCAAAAATGCTACTTCGTGAGCTACTGGTATTAAAGCTGTGAGCGAGCGATTTGGCTTCTGCATAAATTAATTTGCTCTGGAGCCATCCTTCCTGAGCTAAGACAAAAATCTGTGAGCTGGAGGCTAAAAATCTGTTGAGCTAGCTCACACTAACTCAGCTTAGAGGGAATACTGCTCTAGGGCACACTTTTTCAGCTGTCTTGATCAGGCCTGCACATGGTGTGTCTTCTTCTTCACATCTGCTCCTCCATATTACTCCCCTGGCCAATGCTATGGCAAATTTATTTATTTATTTATTTGATTGTTTTATACCTTGCCCTCCCCACCAGGGCAGGCTCAGGGTGGCTTGCATGACATTTGACAAATCAAACAACAATTATAAATATAACCATAAAAACTAGACTTAAACTGCTAGTTATCAGCTTATATGGCGATGGCGAGGCAGTAGTAGCAGCACACATACTAAAAATACAGTCAGCAACTGTTATTACAATTTGGCGAAGTGCAGGCATTGGGCACAGGGTCTTAGTTGTCAGATGCGGCTCCTTAACTAAAGGCCTGGTGGAAGAGCTCCGTCTTACAGGCCCTGTGGAACTGTAGGAGGAAAGAGAAGGCTGCTGCTTGGAGTTGCACATATAGCGTTATCGTTCTAGCCTAAGATAGCAAGCAAGCAGCAGGACATCAATGGAGTCGGATGGTGTGATGGGGAAGCCGCAAAAGGAGACTACCTGTGTGCTAATATTAAAAAGTGTGTGTGTGGGGGGGTGACCCCAAATCCAAACTCTTTTGAAAAACCAGGAGGAGAGACATGACTCCGGCTTATGTGCTGGTTAATTTGGAAATGCTTCACACCGAAAATCCGTTTTGAAGGGAATTTGGCATCCATCATCTCATTGTTCTTCAAGGCCTCAGTCCATAATGCAAACAAAGGTATGGAGTAAACAAATTAGCATGTTTGAGATGCTGAGCTTGCATTCTCACCTCCTTGTGCAAAGCACCAAGTCAATGGAAGTGATTTTATAGACTGCAAAACAGTTTAGCTGCTGCTGAAAGGACTGAAATTGGGGGGCGAAGGGGGAAAGAAAAGCATTTCTTAACATAAGGAAACATAAGAGTTGCCCTCTTTGAGTAAGATGTTTTTCACAGACTTTAAAAAGCACATTGACTGATGTCATAGATAATTCTCTCTAGTGACAGAGCTAAGGACAGAGCTTGATAAATACGCTTAGGACATATGCTTAGTTATAAAACCTAATAATGATCCTACACATGGAAGATGGATTACTGCAGGGATTTTCCTGAGGCTTATGTTAGTAGCAGTTATTAGAGACTCTCTTAGATTTGGGGACTGTATTTACTTTTGAACCAGAATTCTTTTTCAAAAAAGGAGAGTGAGCGAGGGAGAGAATACAGCTCAGACCACAAACTCCTCTTCCAGACAACAAAGTCTTGTAAATATACACATGTTTAAAGGATGAGAGAATAACAAACTCCTTTGGAAATGCAGCTGCAATTATACAAACCATCCTGTTTCCATTTGGGTGTCCATGTGTGAAACTCTGTCACCTTTTAGCAAGGAATGTGATCCTGAACTGATCAGTTAGCAAATATTTTTTTTTCCCTTCAAGCCACATATGGTGTGTGTTGATGTGTGTGCATGTGAGACAGAGAAATAGGCTGGTAAATATTCTGATAAGTATTCTTCTAAGTGATGTTCCTACAACTTCACTAATGGAAGACAGATTATGAAATATATTTGACATCAGGCTTAAGCTTATAATAACCATGGGGATGATCCCAGCCAAGTCTGTGAAAATAGTTTCCATCGGTTTCAATGGAAATAGAATCAGGCCAAGGCTGAATAGCCTCCATTAGTCTGTATTAGACCAGATTTGCTTTTTAAAAACAGAACATTTTCCCATCATGTGTTTATTTATTTACAAAATTTATATTCACTGCCTTTCGGCATTTATTAGGGCCACCAAGGTGGCTAATAGATTAAAAATATACATCATAAAAACATGTCTTAAAAACCATTACAACCAAACAAGAACATGTCAAACAATTAAAACCAAGTTAAAACATACATGCAGCACAATGAAATAGACAAACATAAAAATGACAGAACACAGGGCAGGAAAGAAGGGATCACTTGGGGAATGCCAGGTGAAATGTAAAAACTCTGCCTGCTGGCAGAAGATGGTGGCAGAAGGGGACAGACCAGTCTCTCTGGGGAGAGAGTTCTAGAATTTCCATGTTGCAACTAAGGCCCTTTCCCAGGCGACCTTCTGGCTAATATCAGAAGCTCAGGACACCCAAATTCAGCCCTCAAAAGACTACCATAGTGGTTAGGTAAGTTTGTAAGACAGCAGGTGGTCCTTCAGGTATGCCTGTCCCAAGCCATTTACATATCCAATGGCCTTTAAAATGTTTTTAAGCAAAATGTGTATCAGTTCAACTCAATCAATTATTTCTTTAAAATCCATATTCATTGCAAACAAGATGGGAGGTATAAGGGATACGTCAAATTCTTAAGAAGTAGGAAACGGTGTACATCAAATTTATTACAAGTGTGACAAATAAACATGTCTGATGATGAATTTAGAAAAGGTATCTGTCACATGGGGTGGATGTGTTCTGGCCCACCGGCAGGGTCGCTGGCTTCAGCAAGCTGGGCCACGGCCATCTGTCCATATGACCACAATATCAGAATCAGACTCACGTCCACTTAAGCAGGACTCAGACAACTTTACTGGTAATTTGCACTTGTCCTGGCTACAGGGTGTTTAATCCTTCCTCCTCCATTGGCCACCACCAGACATGTCTAATCACCACCTTTAAGGCCCTCCCCAGTAATTGGCCCCTCCCTCAGAGTCTTGTTCTCTCTCTTCCTTGGACCTACTCTGGCCCATGCATGCCAACAGGTACTTCCTCTTGAGAAAGGACAGCTGAGGCCATAATCGAACCATGCCCTACTGACTGCATGTCAGGGCACACCTGACCTATTGGCTGGTTTCTGCCAGATGCTCCTCCATTCCCTTTTCTCCTTTGGTCTTCCCCCAGATGTCCAGGCTAACACCCCTGGGTCCTTGACCCATTCTAATTCTCCTGACTTGCCCATCACAGACCTGCCTGTCTCAGAATATGCCAGCTCTTCAGAGACCTGCTCAGGGCAGCTGCAAGTATGGTTGGGCCATTATGTGAATGAACCTGGGGAATCTCAATTTGGCATATATAGACAGCCAGTATGGCATAGGGGTTAGATAGCTGGACTAAGACCAGGGACTAAGACCCAGGTTTGAATTCCCACTGTGTCCTGGAATCTCTCTGGGTAACCTTGGGCCAGTCACACACACTCTGCCTAAACCGAGAGCCAGTGTGGTGTAGTGGTTAAGAGCGGCAGACTCTGATCAGGGTTTGATTCCCAACTCCTCCACATGAAGCCAGCTAGGTGACCTTGGGTCAGTCACAGTTCTCTCAGAGCTCTCTCAGCCCCACCTGCCTCACAGGGTGCCTGTTGTGGGCAGAGGAAAGGAAGGCGATTATAAGCTACTCTGAGACTTCTTTGCGTAGTGAAAAGTGGAATATAAAAACCAACTCTTCTTCTAAACTGCCTTCAAAGGGTTGTTATGAGGAGAGGTGGAGAGAAGAATGAGATAAGCCACCGTGGGTCCCCACTAGGGAGAAAGGTGAAATAGAAATGAAGTTAATAAATAAATATTGGCTTGTAGGAAACAATGGAAATCATATTTTATTATTCAGACATAGCTAAAACCTATGGTTTGACATGAACTGGCTGGATGACCTTGGGCAAGCTGTAGCTCTGATAAGAGCTGTTCTTGAAAAAGAGCAGTTTCTATCAAGAGCTCTCTCAGCCCCACCTACCTCACAGGGTGTCTGTTGTGGGGAGAGGAAGGGAAGGGAGTTTGTTAGCTGCTCTGAGACACCTTTGGGTAGTGAAGGGCGGGGTATAAATCCAATCTCCTCCTCCTCCTCCTCCTTCTTCTTCTTCGTGGATTTCATTAAGGGCTCTTTTGCCTTCCCCCTGTAATTTGAGAACTGCATAACTGAGTTCTGGATTGTGGCCTTGCTTACATTGGTCATTATTTCCTAGCTATTCCTGGTTAATATCTAAGTTTCTTTTCCAGTTCAGGAATAACATGTGCTTTTAGATGAACACCAGTTAAAAATAATTAGCTAATAGAATTACTCAAGAGAGAAGCAGGCTGTATGGGGAAATCATTTGAAAGCTTTGATAAGACTCAGCGTAGAGGCTGCTATGCCACGGCTGCTTCTGAACACACAGAAATCAAGCCTTCAGTTTTTTCTATGTTCAAGCTGAAATATGTTCATCACGGCTGCAGATTACATTTTTTGTGCCTGTCTAAAAATGGTCATAATGGATGGTTTCTGGATGAGTGTCAAGAATCACACTCTTTGAGTAGTTTCATGGAAGGGCAGTGCTCTGAACAAAATACATCTGAAAGTTTCTAGATATTAAGTTATCTTTGAAAGACTGAGTCTGTAGATAAATGCTGTTGGAAACAAGATATCAGCTGTGCTCTCACTCATTTTTTCCAGCATCTACTACTTTCTTCCTCCCTTTGTTGTTGGGGCTCAGCCTCAACAAACAGTGGCTTCTTTCTTCCTCTTAAATTTTTGGCTTATCCTTTGTCCAAGGTCACCCAGTGAACTTCCCAGCAGAGTGGGGATTTCAATCTGGGTTTCCTAGGCTCTAGTTCAACACTCTGATCTCCAAGCCAACACTGGCTGTCTACGTTGGAGAGAGGTCAAGTCAGCCTAGGCTTCTTCACCATTGTATCTTGTTCCACCAGCTATGCTTGGCTAGGAGCATTGTTTCAGAAATAACTAAATATTTTTTAGAATTTGTTATGCAGCACCACTGTGGTAGGCGCTGACAGCACTCCTATTTTTAAAACTATACTCCCTCTCATAATCAAGGTTCTTGAGCTGGTTGAGAAAGCATAAGGGAAAAGGTGATCGAACCTTCAAGGTTGGCAGTGGAGAGGGAAGAGTGAGAAGGGAAACAAAGAGAAAGAAGCTAGTGAACTGACTTTGATACTCCTCAGTCAGAACTGCAAGGGGGTGAAAAATCAATCAGTGTAGCATGACTACCACCAGGAAACATCTGTGTAAATGGTCTTTATCCAGGTTCAATGAGAAACAGCTTGAAATAGACTCCGTGAGGTGGCTGAGGATAAGTTTTTGAGTAAAGTGCCTGGCTAGGCTTAGGAAGATTCTGGCTGAAATTCTAAGTCCCTTGAGAAAATCCAGAAAAAGCACTCAATCACATTTTTTAAAAGGACCCCAAACAGCCCATCTGATTAGAATGCTAAAGTCCTTAGGATTCCTGTCAGCATCGTGTAAATCTGATAGTGCTATAGGAGGATTGAAGTGTAGCATTCAGGGATCTGTAGTAGATGATGGTTATGACCACACATATCATATCCTTATTATTTATATTAAAATGGAAAACTTAGAGCACACAATTATGCTCTCAGCATTTTCCATTTCTGTTATCTCTGCTGCTTGCCCACAGCAGCCTGCCCTTTAAAAAGAAAGAGAGAGACAGAGAGACAGAGAGAGAAGTAATATGACAGAACTGGAAGGATGGAGGAGTCAGAGGTATGTGAGACAACCACAACTCTGCTATAGCAAAGTAAATGAAGTAACAAAACCCTGCAACCACTAATTAACAAGAGCCACACTTTTAAGCCAATCTCCACTGATGAGAAAGAATACATCTGAATGAACAGGTGCAAAGAAAAATAATTACATGCCAAACTGTATTTCTTTTGCTGAGGAATAACGATGACTTCTAGTCATGTGCCGAAAACAAAATGTGAGCAAATGTCTGGTGGAGAGAATTAGAAATGACAAATTTCAGTGGTATATTCAAATGAGAACAGCGCTGAATTTCCCTCAGTTTTAGTTTTTAAGTGGAAAGTAACCTCTTTTTTTGGGGATGGGGTAGAAATTTCCCCTGCAAAACACCTTGTGCCAATAGTCTCTCTTTTATATCAGCCTTCCCCCCCCCCACCTGGGGCAATTGTTTCCCTTGGCAGCTGCTTCTTCAGTGCCATCACTACCCCTGCAACACCTTTCCCCTCCTTTTATGCATTAGTCACAAGGGTGATTCTGCCCAGTCAAGAATTACACAATGAATGGGATTATTTCAAAAGGCTACCTGGTATATGTGACATCACCAAAGGAAAGTGAAGGCCACTCTGCCAATCTACATGGTGTTGTTTATTACTATTGTTTATTACTTCGTACTGTTTTCTGCAACCAGAGTCATAAACAGCAAACCTTGTCCCACCGTAAACCTTTCTTCATAGTATCATGCAGCCCAGAAGTAGAGCCTGTCAATGGTTTCTATGCAAAGAGGATGATCCCTACTCATTACCTTCCTTCATTCCTTTGTTTCAGGACTGATTCACGTGTGGCAACCTGGACTGATTCACATGTGGCAGACACTGGTGTCTGCAGAAATAAACACTGTGCTGTGTGTGACAAAGAGGTATCTTGTAAACGTGCAGGGATGGTGGACAAATGATGGACAGCCTGGACTTGTGGTAAATCCCTAGCATAAGTCCTGGCTATGTTTAAAAACACTTTATGGTGTTTACCACTGCAGACAACAATATATAATGTAAAGTGAATTCATTTTCCATCTAAGATAGATCACTCAAAGCCCTGCTGTTCATCCACGCAGTAGACCCTGGCCTGTCTTCAGAGCAGAGGGGGGTGGTTGCAGATGCAATCTGTATGGCCAGCAGAGCAGTTTTGATCTGGCGTCTTCAGTAACATATTTTCCCCGTAACACATCAGAGGAGCTCTCCAAGGCTACAAAAACTAAACAAATAAATCTAGAGATAACACCCGAGGTCTTGGAGCTGTTAGTTCACGTTGCTCATATGACTAAGCTGTTTGTGCAAGTGATTTTAGAGAACGTTCAGACCAAGTAAATATGCGTGAGTATGAGAGAGAAAATATGCTTCTGTTTCTAAAACTAAAATTGAGTTGCCATGGGAAACGTGCAGCTGCCATATGACTCCAAGTCCCTGTGGCGATCACATGTAAAATGCACCTTGTAGTTTAGGCCTGAGGAGTCAGCTTCATAGGGTCAGAAAGAATACTATTGACCGCATGAGTTTTCTGAGCCTTGGAGCGATGGTAGCCCCCTTTGGCCATCTACAATCAAAGCAGGCCAGCAACTTCCTCCCCTGGGCTGTGTTCTGCTGTCCAGTGACTTGATTTGAGATTCCATGGACCTTTTAGAATTGTCAGGAGGCACATAAAGCAACTCTCCTGTGAAATCTAAGAACTTCCTGTATAAATCATACAGATGGAAATTCTCCTAGGGTCTATACGCAAGATGTCCAGAGCTCTTCTAAAAAAAAAAGAAAAAAGGACAGCTTACTTGTTATATGTAACAATTCGTAATACTTTACAAATTTGATGAATCTATATTTCTCTCCTACCCCTTTTTTCTTTCCGTATCCCACCCTTTTAAGAGAAAATAATAAAATTCATTTTTTTTATATATAAATAACAGCTTCCCATGGAGTGATTCCACTTTCCCCTGGGACTAGTAGACTTACCTTGTCCAAGGGGCAGCCTTCTGAGATGGGAGAAAGCTCCTTGGGGCAGGGGAAGGTATCCAAGAGATGAAACACACAAGATCAGCATGTTCTGATCCATCATCAGGGCACCCCTGGTTTAAATGAACAAACTTTTCCCCTTTGTCAGCCCTATTCATGGTTTGTCTTTGCAAGACTATAGTAAAAGTTATGCTCCTGAGAAAGGGGGCTCTGACCTTATTTCTAAAACTGTCAGGTATAACATTTTGTGGAAACAATTTTTTTAAAAAAATGCATTTAAAAAGATAAATGCATTGGGAAATTAATATAAATCCCCATGCTTAATTTTGTAGAGTTGATAGGAAATGGCTTCATTTGGCTGAGGAAAAATATACAATGTTGATAAGACAGAAATAGCCAAGTAATATTTAGGGCTCTCCTAATGAAAAATATTAATTTTCTGATAACATTTTTTTTTGCAGAGTTGCACGTGCAGATGGCAGACTGTAACTCCCTCATATAAATCCCTGTGGCTCCTGATTTATCAAACTGCTTTATGACCCATATGTAATAAGCCCCAATCACAAGATATAAGTATAAAAACAAATCAAATACTGAAGAAGCTAGGCTGAGTGAATGGGAAAAAACACAAGGGTTTGTCCTTCAAAAGGTCATGCTTTCTGCAAAATTAGTGAGATTAAAATTAAATTTTATGGAAAATCCCTTTGGGTTGCAATTTTGCATTTGCATTAAAATGCAGATATGCCTTCATTATAATTTGTATGTGCAAATCATGGAGCTGAATTTCATTTAGATAGATGCAACTGGAAGCAGAAACACAGCCTTGATATGTAGTGACATAACTAATATTCAGTGGTTAATTTCCCCAAAGAGAGACACTTTGCACATACTTAGAGGCACTCTTTTTGATTCTGAGTACATATACTGCCTCTGATCTTGAAAAGTGAAGGCTAATTGGAATGTAGCTCTGATTACATAAAAAATACTTAACAGTTACACAGTACACCTTGTACAGTTCCGCAGGGCCATGAAAATGGAGCTCTTCTGGGAGGCATTTAGATGAGGAGCTGCACCTTATTAGCTCAGCCCTGTGCCTATTTTACTGCCAGCCTAAGCCAGCCTAGAGAATGGTTGCACCACTGAACGTATGTTCCTAAATGCATTTTATTATATCCTCATCGCCATCAGTATATTAATGGTTTTAAAATGTTTATTATGTATCTGTATCGAGTTTTATATTGTTTTATTGGTTCTTATGTAAGCCGCCCTGAGCCTGCCTCGGTGGGGAGGGCGGGGTAAAAATCAAAGTAATCAATCAATCAATCAATCAATCAATCAATCAATACACAGCATTTGAAACAGTTATACATGAGTATCAGTGTCAGCCGGGAAAGGGGTTATGGGCTCTTCCACATTATCATTTTTGTCATTCATTTGTCCCTATTGCTTTGAGCTCCCCCCCCTTCCACATGTGTTTTGCTCCCTCTGGGACTACTAGAGACAGCAAAACAAAAGGGGGGTGGGGAGAACCTGAAGCAATAGGAGCACAAGAGTGATGAAAATCAGAATGTACATATTTGACCTGTTTGAAGAACAAACATCAGTAGAGCTCTGTGACACTTCTGATTGGTCCTTTGCCGACAGAGGTGCACTTATTGGATCCATGTGGATTCCAAGTTGGCTCAGCTGTACAAATAGTATAAGAAATAGAGTCAGAAACATCGATTTTTGCTGGTTGCTCGGGCCATAAGCCCTTTAGTAACATTACTTTTACACGTATTGGGAACCCAGCAAGCATGCATAGACCCTCCTGATATGCGCAGCTGCCATGTTGTCTGATTAAGGTCAATGAACGTACTACTTCAGTACATGCAAACTGGCCACCTGTTCAAACAAGATGGTTGACCACATGTACTAAGATCTTCATGGATAGTGCACACTTCAAACACATGTGGTTTCTGAGCCTCTGGTATGCATGGATGTCATGTCTGAAAGGCATTATTTTGCCGTGCTCATCCTTATTTAAAATATTTGTATCCTTCACTGTCCAGAATGATTCCAAGGCAGCTAAGCTTAAAGTGTCATTAATTAAGATAATTAGTTGGATAATTAGTTTTTATTCTTTAAAAAAGCAGATGTGGTGGCAGAACAAATTTAGGCATCTCTAAATGATGTCTCTTTCTTGATCCATTTCAATGTATTTTCAGAACTGGTTATGGGATGAATATGCCTTTAGTTGGAAATGATCAGAGTCTAAAGACTGACAAAGGCAATTCTTTCTTGTTAGACTACTCAGTAGCCATTGGTGTATTAGGAAAAATAATTTTATCATCATCAACATTTGCTACTAGGGTTAGCAACCTCTAGGTGGTGGCTGGAAGTATTCTGTTATTACAATTGATCCCCAGGTGATAGAGACCAGTTCCCCTGGAGAAAACAATTTCTCTGGCAATTGGACTCTATGGCATCTAAAACCCGCCCCCCCAAACCCTGCCTTCCTCAGGCTCCTCCCACAAAATCACCAGGTATTTCCCAACCTGGAGATGGCAACCATGCTTGTTATGATCAAGAGATCAGTCAACAATTTAACAGCACAGTTTACATACAAATGTAAGATTAATATTTTAGAACAATATGTTCATTTAAAAACATACCCTGTTAAGCAGAGTTTCTGCACAAAATATTGAAGATTTACTATTAGAGTTATGAAGAACCTAACCCCCTGACATTTTGTGCTGGGCTCTGCCTCCTATGGCAGCCATTTTTTGGTTGTGTCCATCACCCTGTGTCGGAATTCCACAGGCTCAGAAAGGTGGGGGACCCCAATATAAACCCAACAGATCCAAAATTTGGTACTGGTACAAACAAGGTCCAACTGTTTGGAACATAGCATTCCAATATTATGCCACTTTTACTGGCTCCCAGTTAATTTGGGACCTGATTCCAAGTGTTAGTATAGACTTTTCAGGACGTAAGTGGTCTGGGATGAGGTTACTTCAAGCACCATATTTTCCCGGACACTAAGATCACTTCTCAATATTCACTCAGTATCAGAAATAATTTACAGTGCTATCCTAAGCTCAGTAATAAAGTCCATTGACTTTCATTGCCTTAGAAGAGTATAACACTATTTAGGATGGTGCTATAAATGAAAGAGGACCATTTCAGCAAGTTAAGAGAATTGCTGTTGGAGAAGTTAGCCTTCTTCCCTCGCTGCCATGTTCCCAATGCAAGGCTAGGACTGTGCTACTTCATTATGATTCTGGAAGGTAAATGTTGCCACCATTGCTTGGTTTAGTTTGTTTTTTATTATGATTTTTAGTTTGGAGGACTGGTTTAGGTATTCGGTTTTTCGGGGAGTGCATTGTTAGGTATTAGGTATTTTGGGGAGTGCATTGTTTGATTGTATAACATATTTTAAACTGTGTTGTAAATTGCTTTGTTGAATTATTTTTTAGCAGAAAGCCAGGATATAAATGTTTGAAATAAATGATAAAACACTATGAATCCCTGAGAAGACCTGGTCTGGGAAAATACATCCCATGTAAGGATTTGTCTTTGATTCTAGCACAAATTGTTTAAGGGCAGTGAATGGAAGGAAGCAATTAATGCCTAAGTAACTAGAGAATCTGGACAAGAATTTGAAATGTACCTATTTTCCCATCTCTGACTTTTGGAAGCAACAAATCTCTCTCTCTCTCTCTCTCTCTCTCTCTCTCTCTCTCTCTCTCTCTCTCTCTCTCTCTCCTGATATAATGAAAGTATCTGACAGAAGCTGCTGTGCTTCTTAATTTTCCCCCAGTTTTCCAGTATTTTGTCAATCTATAGCAACTGCAGCTCCTTATGTCTTCTATATTTGGGATTATAAATCCCTGAGGAATGTCTAACCCCAACCGGATGGGCTTAGTAAGACAATAAAACCATTTATATCCAAATGTGTAGAAAAGCCAGCATTTGTTGGAATAATATTTCCACCATCCACAGTAGTAGCATCTGTTACCAGCATGAAGTATACCTTCCTGTTTGTGTCTTTAAGGATTACCTAAAAATAAGAAGCACAACCCAGCCAAGTTTAAATCCTAGGTAGCGATCCTGACACTTTCCTCGGAGTAAGTCCCACTGAATGTGGCTTACTTCTGTGTAAACCTGGTTAGGATTTCTCCTCTCACACTGAGAGATCATTGCAACTTTAACACCCTCAGATCTGGTGGGATTCTGCCAAGTATCAAGTGAGTCAGAATGAGCTAAGCAGTAGCAACCAACAGTTTTAGGGATATTCCAAAGTTTTTATTTGCAGATGAATTAGGAACCAAAAAAATCATCTCCTTGGACAAACCTGCTCACACATTTTATAGTTTGTTGTTGCTTCAACTGATTTTAATACAATACTAATACAGTTGTGATACGAAAATCTCCGCAACATAGAACTGGGGTAGTGTTGCATTACACGCTTCTATCCCAATGGGATATTCAGTTTTACAAAAAAGAAGGCATCACTGTGGGCTTTTCAGATATGCCGGTTTGCTCCAGCAGATTCACAGTGCCATCCTAGGCAGACTTACCATTCGAAACCTAGACTCCCCCTTTGTAACTGTTTTCCCGGTTAGTGATTAAGAATAATCAGTTCAAAATCTTTGTCCCATATATCTTCACATGAAAGTGAGCTCTACATAAAAATAAGCCTGCCTTCACGGGGAGGGTGGGGTATAAATCAAACAGATAAACAAATAAATAAATCTTCCAAAATGATGTTTTTGTAAAAACAAAACCGGAAAACATGAGGGCGCCCCCAGTGCATTTGTTAAAATGTATTTTTATTTCTAAAGTAATTGAAAGACAAAGAGGTCCTCTGGTCAGAGGGGTCTTCTGTTGCAAAAATCTAATTGGACAAGTTGCTTTAAACAAATCCCCCTCCCCGAACACTTGCTCTCAATATTACAGGTGCTTTTCCAGCATTTGCAGCTACTTGTGGTTAGATGTTTTTCATGGAATGCATAACAATCACCCAGTGCTGTATAAATGCAGTCTCAGCAAAAGTCACAGTTTCTGATGGCAACCTACAGAGAGTCAGGGTCTGAAATCCATTTTACTCAAACATGGAGGCTGTAACTAGGCCAACTCAGGGCTCAAAAGGTGCCAGATGATTTATTTATTTATTTCGAGACCTTCGAGACTATCATGAATTTCACATTACCGAGACTCTGCCGGATTGAAGCCGTTTCTGATTCGTCTTGAAGTAAACCGGTACAGGGCTGCCATTTCACACATGGCTTTCCCTGACCGGAAAAGAGCCGAATCAGAAGCGGTTTGGCATTTCAGATTGCACCGCTTTGTTTTCCCGCCGGTTCCCGCCACGCCTTTTTTTAAAAAAATGTTCGCTTTAGAGCGCTATAGCGCTATAGTGCTATAAAAACAACACTGCAGGCATTCCAATGGGGTTGCTATGATGCTATTGCGCTATTGCGCTATAGCGCTATAACGCTCTAAAGGAGATCGCCCGCGCGGGTGAAAAAAGGCGGGAAAAAAGCGTATCGGATCCGGGAGAAGAAACTGATGACTACTTGGAAGCGGTTGACAGGTAAAACGCTTCAGCCCCGTTTCCTGAACGGGACAGAAGCGATTCTGTGTGAAATTACAAATATATTCCGGTAGGGAACCGGTTCTAAAACGGTTCTGTCTGAAATGCCAGACCAGAAACCGTTTGGGAACCGTTCCTCTTCCGGATTATATCATCTGTCTGAAATTCCCCTATCTCTCCCCATATGAGCCCGGAGGACACTGAGGTCTATGAATCAACATCTTCTAGTAGTTCCCGGCCCCAGGGATGTCCGACTAGCCTCAACCAGGGCAGGGCTTTTTTAGCCTTGGCCCTTACCTGGTGGAATGAGCTCCCATATCAGGGCCCTGTGGGATCTATTACAGTTCCACAGGGCCTGTAAGACAGAGCTCTTCCGCCAGGCCTTTGGTTGAGGCGGCAGGCATCCCTTTCTTTTCCTGGCTCCCTCCTCCTCAGCAGCCTGGATCTTAACATCAGTACTGCTGAACTGACATCGGTGGCCAGATCTTAATATCAGTACTGCTGATCAGAGTTAGTTGTTGCATGGTATATTATGGTTTTACTGTTTTGTTATTTTAATTATTATTTTAATGGTATTGTATTGAAACTGTTGAGAACTGCCCTGAGCCCATCCATGGGGTGGGCAGTATATAAATCGAACAAATATTTATTCATTTATTTATATTTATAGCCCACCCTTCCTGCGTGCGGGTTCAGGGCGGGTAACAACATTTCATTTATACAAATATATATGATTAGTACAATAAAATCAAAGTTTAAAACATTATCATAAACATATCCTTTGCACATTAAACCTTGAAGGAAGTCTCATTGTGTCAGTGTGATAAATGAAAAAGGTTAACAATTGCCCCTTTTTATGGATGAGTAATTGAAACTAAGAACAGAAGTTTGCTCAAGCCCACTGGAAAACTGCATGTTCAGATCCAAAGGGAAAAAATATCCAGAAAAAGTGGATTCAGAAAATGTGGGGTAACAGGGCACTAAATTTGGATCTACTCCTGGAGAGGCAAAAAGTTGTGCAGAAAGTTTTATAAACTTTGATTATTTAAGAATGCTGATGCAGAGGTTTGCACTTCTGCGGAAATGGTCAGAGTCTCCACCAAAGGTGCAGAATCAACTGGGTGGAATTTATCTCGTGGAGTGCTGCAGGATTCTAAATGCATTTGTCTTGGTTCTGAACCGGTGCTTTGAGGCTGCGGTCAGATGGCTAAGGTAGAACAAACTGAAGCAGGATTCAGAGAACACAGAGGTAATGCTGGCTGGAAAGACTGATATTCTAGAAGTACTAAATCCATTTGTCCTAGATTGAGTGACACTGGCTTTTTTGAGTGACACTGGCTTTGGGAATGCCTATGGAACTGGCCTTGCTATTTGAAAAGTAGGCTGGCACTGTGGCCAGGAGCACCTTCTATCAGCTGCGTCAAATTTGCCAACTCTCACATTACCTAGCCTCAGCTGAACTGGGCACACTGACACATGCTTCTGTAACCTCACGGTTGGATTCCTGCACTGTGCTCTGCATAGGGCTACCTTTGAAGGCAACCCAGAAACTGAATTACAACTGGTCCAGAATGCAGCAGCCTGACTACTGGTAGGCGCTATCTGCCGGGAACATATGTAGCCCATTTTGAAACAGCTACATTGGCTGCCAGTCTGTTTCTGAGTTCAATGCAGGGTGGTAGTTATGACCTTCAAAGCCCTTTACAACATGAGACCTGTATCTTTTAATGACTGTCTCCTTCTATACATCACGGTGCGCCAGTTACAGTTGTCAGGTAGCCATCTGTTGGCTATTCCACCACTTAGCGTGGCCTGTCTGGCGTCTGCCACAACCTTGGCCTTTCCATCATAGCTCTGGATCTGTTGAATGGGCTCTCTGAAGAGAGGAGGGAGACCCCTCCTTGGAGTTCTTCAGTCAGTGCTGCAAGGCCTGCCTGTTTGCCAGCAGGGTTGAATGGAAGGCATCTTTTAAAGAGGGGGCGGGTGGGAGAGACTTTTGGCTTTAGCTGGGAATTTTTTTAAATCATTTTTTTATTGCTTTTCTAAAAACTACATAGAAATCAATGGGAAAAAGTAAAGATAACCACTAAAAACCCAAGAAGCAGTGATCATATAAAGTTTACAATCATTTTTTGCATCTTAATAATATAAAAGTGCATTATAAATGAAAAAAGTTTGTAAATACATCGGGAACCATTGTCTGTATAAAGAACATCTGAGAATCTGCTAAGGACAGGTTAAATTCAAGCTCTAGAGATAAAAGTTAATGTTTATCTTTCTTTTTTCTGAGATTATAGTAATGGTTGGCTTTAGGTGTTTTAGGGGCCGCAGCCCCTAGTTCTGAGTCAGATTCTTCTTCAGTAGATGATGATGAAGTTTCTCCATGACTTCTCTGGTCGCTGTCATCTTCATTGTCATCTTCCTGAGGCTTTGCTGGCTTTTGTGGCTTTTGCAACTGCTCCAGAAAGTCTTTCGACTTTGAGACAGAGTGAATCCTTTCTTTCTTATTGTTGTATTTGAAGAAAATGTCTTCTGGAATAATCCATTTGTAAGGGGTAGCAGTTTTTGTAGAAATAAGACTAAGTCTTTATATTTCCTCCTCTTCTTTCTTATTTCAAAGGGAATGTTTTTTAATACTTTAATTTCTCTGTCGTTGATTTTCAAGGTAACTCCATTAGTCGCTTTAAGTATCTGGTCTCTGATATGCCTTTTGGAGAATTTGACATAAATTTCACCAGACAGATTATTTTTCTTAATATATTCTGAATATGTCCTATAGGCCATATCCATCTCGCTTTGAAGAAAATCTGTTTTCAAGTCTGCAACTGGTGCCAAGGCATCACTTAAAGTCTTTTTCAAGTCTTTTCCTTTTGTCTTTAGAACCCCTTGAAATCTTAAAACATGGTTTGACTTTTCCATTTGAAGCTGTAACAATTGGAGTTCATTGGAGGTTCTCTTTTCCCCTCTTTCTCTACCCGTTTTTGAAGCTTTGTGGTTTTGGCATCGACTTCCTTGACTGCTATAGCTGTTTGCTCTGCTGTTTGCTTAGTATCATTCAGTTGACTTTGTAGAGTTGCAAAATTCTGGTTAATAGTTGTCATTTGGTCCAGCAGGGGTCGCAATGCTGCTGCAATCATTCCAGGGAAGTCTGTAGCCACTTCCAGTCTCATGACTGGGGTGGCTGGACTGCCATTTCCTGAAGGAGGTTTCATCTTTGGCACAACTTTCCTCCCCGCCATCTTTTAGTTGTTTACTTTTCAGAAAAGTTTTTAAAAGTCTCTATTGCTTGAGATATTAGAATGGTTTCTCTCCAGTGTTCTTTATATCAGATGTTATTTGCTTATATTCCTGCCCCCCCTAAAATGCTCTGGAAACAGTTTTTGTTTATCTACAGGGGTAAAACCTCCGCACCACTTTTCTTTTGCAGGGGGGATGTCTTCGCTTATCTGCTTGTCCAGATGTTTTGCTTTAACAAGAAAAACTCACACTTCATCATGGATCATACGCTGGGGTAAGAATTTCGCTCAATCACCGTTCACTTGTCCTGGTGTGCGCCCCTAACGTCATTGCTGGTTCCACGGCGGTGATACCATCGGAGTTCAGAGGTGCCTCAATCCCTTGGCAGCATGCCTCGGGAGCGGCGCCTGTCATGCCCCATGGCTGCCCCCCCCTGCAAGGGCACCGGGGGTGGTGCAGACAATCGCACTCCCTCCCATCCACCGGATCACGGATTGCATTCCCTGGAGCTCCAAAGGGATGCATCCGCCATGCGGGTCACCAAAACCAAAAGATCAGCTGGGGATGTTTTAAGTTATTATTGTTAGCTGCCTTGAACCATGAGGAAAGATGAGAAATAATGTTTCAATAAATACCACTGCACACCAGCTGTACCTTGTCTAGTGCATGAACAGCCCCATAAATCTTGTCCCCATTGTCCCCCACTCCCAGAAGCCCTGTGGCTGAAGTGAATTTGACTTGGAACTCTCATGTCAAGAGCTGCAACAGAATGTGACTCATTACACAATTCAAATAAGTTTGGACTACTGTAGCCTACTACTCAATAAACCATACTTGAAATTCAGTGAAGTGTCAACATGGTGCAGGGCCCTGCTGCCCTAAGAGAAGAAATCAGACTTCTCATGTGGTACACAGTACTCTTACATCTTGCCTAAAGTACCCCTCCTGATATTTTCCCCCTAGCACATCACTGGAACAAACCAGCTGTTTGGATATAACGAGTTGAGAGAAACTAACAATGGGAAACTCAGATTTGTTCTTAGAAGACAGCGGGGCAAGATAGTTCATAAGCAGATAAGTGGCTTATCACTCCACAAATCAATTTGTTGCCCAGAGCTCTTCTGGAACTTAGAGCAAGCATTTTATTAGGCTTTTTGACCCATATTAAAACCGTGAAGATCCAGTTTTAGTTTTGCTCGATTCACAGTACAGTGGTGGAGTCTCCAATTTCTGTTTCTAGACAACAGTGTAGACAGGGAGAATCCATCCAGGCCAGGCCCACACACAGAGTACTGCACAGCCAAGATTTTTTCAAAAAGAAATAAATCCTTCCTTTAAAAGCTCTTTGTCTTAAGAGAATGCAATTTAATGAAGAAATGCTCCACATCATCAGCAAAAGAGCAAAATCTTTGCACAAAAATGTCTATTAACCGAGCTAATAAAGAAATAATAAATAAAAAATGTAGACACTGTAGGGGACCATGAAAACAATTCCTATGGCTGTTGGAAGGGAAAATGGGGAAGAAGTCTTGAAGAGGAAAAAGTTATGTCGGAAACAAAAAGAGAAAGGGGGAAAAGTTCAATCAAATTAGAAACTTAGAGAGGCCTTTTCCGTCACCCATCCATCCACCCTTCTTTTTATTATTGTTATTCCAAAGGAGAATGAAGATCATTGGAAAAAGTGGAGTCATGTAGTGATTCATTTTATGAATAAGAGCATTGGCCAAAGCCTGCCTAAAAATTGTATAATGCTATGGAAATCAGAGCAAATAATAGAATTCCCTGACATAATATAGCAAATGGGAAATAATGGACAATAGGCACAGGTTTTATTCCTGCCAGTTAAAAAAAGTATGGGAAAAGTTTTCATAAAGACTTGGATGTAAAGGAGCAATACCCATGTCCAAAACTGATTCTCAAATTATACAGAATTGTCTAGGAGAAAAATAATTGGTGAGAAGGAGGGAGCAGAAGGTAGAAGGAAACTTCAGTGCTCTCCCCCCTGCTTCTCACCTAGAAAGCGTCCCTCACTCTGCCATTTTACTACTTTTGGTGGCCACCCATATTGAAGACTTGGATCTGCTACCAATATATGTATTTTCTGCCTTCAGGGGTATACACATTTTACGACTAGTGAAAATCTTGACTTGCACAGGCATTCTCTTTTAAAGGCACCCTAGCACAGTCCAAAGAGAAAGACATGGAATCCATGTGATGCTTGGTTTCCATAGGACTATCTGCATACAGAATTCCACTTTATGACTTGTTGAACATTCTCTAGAGATAGGAAGAAGCATTGATTTTAGGAGTTCCATTTCCCTGGTGGGCAGGGCTTTTTTTTTTTTTTTTTTAACAAAGAGGTGCCGGAAATCTCAAGAGGGAAATGAAGTTTTCAGTCTGTATACTGAAAACTCATGAACTTTTAAACATTTTTAAAAGGATTTTGTCAAAGAGGTTCTGGAACTCTGTTCTGGCATGTTCCCCCAGAAAAAAAGTCCTGCTGGTGGGTGTGTGGGATTCCCTGCTCCCTGCTCCTGTTACCTGGAAGTGGCGGTGGAAGGGGGGGAAACCCTGCAGTGTCTCATGTGGCGCTACATAATTTCCAGTAAAAAAAAACAGAAGAGGCATAAGGTATTTGCCAGAAACTCTATGGTTTTATCATAGAGTTTCCAGTGATATCTAGAGCTACCTCTTTCACTTTTTAAAACTAGAAGTGAAATGATGTTGCAGCTGGGGGTCACACCTCCCATATCCCCACCCACAATCCTCCTGCTGGTTGCCAGGCACTGTCTGGCAATCCTACATGATGGAGTGTGAATTTAGAGAAATATGCTTCAGTGTTGCCATGTGCCTTCTTCTCTATCTTGTCCCACGTGACTTCAGGACATTTTGCCCACAGCTGAGCATGATGCACTGAGTCATAGTTATGTGCCCTCTGCCCCCTCAAGTTAGCCACTGCCAACATGCCAAAGGAGGCCCTGTCACCGGCTCTCAAGGAAAACTGAAAATGAAAAGTCCAGGCTGATGAATATGATGGTTATTGCGATAATCCGGGAGCATCTCAAAGATGGTCTTTCTTACTCAGCATCTAAACTAAATACAAACACAAGTAAAATGCCTGATGACATCTTGATGGTTCTTGCTACTCATTTTGTTTTCCAGATCAGAGTGAACAAACATTGAATGGTGATCCAACTGCTTATACAGCATATGCTACAAACAATTTACAAGTGTAATAGAAAATGCCAGATTTATAATTCTATATGCCAGATTGTCAGTTAAGTGTGTAATGATGCTGTAATTATGGAAATTAATACAAAGGACTAAATTAGAAGCATACAAGGACTTTGAGGCATCTAGCAGGACCTTTGATTCCCCCCTCCCTCTTGACCAACTGCTCCCTTTCATGCCACACATTGCAGATTGTTTTTGAACACATGATTTTCTGGATCATGTCCAGAGAAGTGGAAAGATTTGTTATGTAAAGTATGGATGAATAATTCACCTTCCATTTCTAAAAGCAAAACCTGTGTACACAGAAAAATATTTAGACTCCCCATGATAGCACCAGCTATTATCATGTGGTAAATTGTTTACATGGAGGAGTTTGTTTGTAACATGCATTGCATAGTTTTCACTCCGGTTCTGGAAGATCCTGGAAACAAACACTGACATAGTGAAAATTTCCAGTCTAGTCCATATACCTGGCTTCTCATGGATACTCGCTATCAAGGACTTTTAACTTCCACATTTTTTTTTGTCATCAGGTCACAGACAATTTATGGCAATCCCACAGGGGTTTCAAGGCAAGAGACATTAATAGACTGTTTCTTAGGTGGTCTCCCATCTAAGTACTAACCAGGACTAATCCTGCTTAGCTTCTGACATCTGATGAGCTCAGGCTTCCACATGGAGATCCTTAAGCACATTTACCAGTGCATGGAAGACAGCTTGAATGAAATCAGTGATAATTAGGGCAGTGTCATTTACCAGTTGCGCATTGACCACTTGTGTTCCACCATATAATGGCAGTTCCATGTGCTGAGGTGTTTGTGGGAGGTCACTTACAACATGGAGCCTCTGATTTTCTACTGTGCCACCATATACCCTTCCAATTGGATGTACAATATCAGTGGGAAAACTGGTGCTTCTGCATGGTTAACACATACACAGAACATCTTGCCATACAGAGCAACCTCCACAGATGGAATACATAGTGGACACCAACTAGTTGTTTAGTTCCACTGATTTGTTCTTATTTGCAAATACATTTATTTAAGATCATTTGAAATTATATTAAGTAAAAGCACATGGTATTCACAATTGTGTTTCTTCTTTTACAACCAGAAGGGCTCATTGCTTGAGGAAATGCCTCAGAAAGAACCAATGTTACTTTGTGGTATGAAAACAAGTTACTATCTTCCTTCAGTGAAAGAATTTGTAACTGAGACCTCTGACCATTGACTATACTTTTTATGTAAACTGGAGTTTCTAACATACTGAGGAGGGGCAAGAAAGATTCTTTCTCTTCTTGCTTCCCCAAATTTCTGATCAGGTACAGAAGGGTGGCAAATTTCTCTTCATGCTTGGCAGGACAAAGACCACTTGGGAGCAACATGTGCAGCGACAAGAAATGGGACCTTCTGTAGAATGGCTTCACAGTTATGGAATGCTCTCTTGGTTGCCATCTGCCTGGTGCCTTTTGAATTTTAGGTACGAAGTTAATGACTAGTCTGGTTTTAGTTGACCTCCATACGGATTTTAGGTTCTCAGGTGTTTTCATTGTCATTTGATTTTTTTAATTCTTCTCATTCTGTTTATAGTTATGTCATGGATTTATGATAGGCTGTTATTTTGATATTGCAAATTGTTTTTGCAAATTTTGACACAGTGTTATATTTTATATTAATGTGACGATCTGGTCAAAACCCTTTCAGCTGAAAAGTGGGATATAGGTTTTCAAACTAACAAACAAAGTAATACAAATGATCAGATCATCTGTATTTACTGTGTATATGTATAAGTATGTCTAATAGCATACTAAGAATCAAACAAGTTTTGGTTGCCACCAAAAAAATACATATATATAGCTTTTCCTACCAGTCCATAATATTTAGGAGAACTGGTACCGTAACTTCATGAGGTTCCATGGTTCTCTTCCTTCTATTATTAGCAAACAACAGGCATGGAAATATATTCACAAGCCCTAATTTGGTTGAGAAGAAGTTGAGACAAATCACAATTACATAATTCAGTCGATCTCTTGAAACTGGGAAATAAAGACCTTTGGGTCGGAAAGTCCGACTTGGAATGGGAAAATGGATATAAGATTCAAATATTCCAGCTGCTCAGAGCTTTTGTTGGGGAGGAAAAATACAGTATTCCTTTGGAAAGGAAAAACGGATATGATTTTGTTGCTTAGTATTTTAACATTAAAAATGTGAACAAGTGAGAAAGGAAACAAAAATCTCAGTTCACATTTCTATCGCAAATCAAGTCACCAAAATGAGTCCATAGTCTTGATCAGAGGTGGAATAATTGTTAATCAGAGAGAGTGAAAGAATTGTTGCACCTCAGCTATTCTAATTAGAAATGCACAGGTAATGAATGAGATACAGGAACAAACAGCCCATGAAGAATTCCAATGAGCTGTTTTAACGATGCCTACATCTACTAATGATTAAATGAAAAAAGCATGCCTTTTTCTTAGGCTTAAAATAAATAGGTTGAATGTATTCAAAAATACAAGGATTTTACTTCATTTCAAGACTTGAGGGCATCAGCATAATTCCCAAATGGCTCTTGTTGGCTACCTAAGGCTGATTCTGGCCTTGGCTGGCTTCCAGATTTTTTACCATATTTTGGAATTCAAAATGATAGGCAGGTTGGTCTGGAGGAAGCTTGGTGAGAGGATCTTCATGTTTAATTACCCCTCCCACCCAATATACTTGCTGCTGCTAGAAAGGAAAAGAACCTGAGATGAGAAAGTCAGAACCTCCAGTCAACCACAACTCTATTTTCAGGAGCCACTGTGGCTGAAATGCAGGGTATATAAGTAAGTAAATAAAGCATGGTTGTCATTTTTTTGGCAGCAGCGGTATGTTTACTGTTTTGTCAAGTTGCTAGGGTCCATTGACTTAGGTCCTTATTGTGGAGTATTCCTGAAATAAACCATAGTCTTCCATGAGACTACAAACAAAATGACTCTGGAATGATCTGTGGACTTCTAGTGGTATTGGTACACCATTGCCGTCTATGTTGTACATTTCTATGGTGATATCTCAGTTATTCAAGAAGGATGTTCATGGCTTTATTTATTTATACTTTACAAAATGTATATTCTGCCTTTCTGCCCTCACAAGAGCCACCAAGGTACTTAACAAATTTAAACATACATTGTAAACTTTAACAGCACCAGATATTTGCACACCCTAAGTCAAAATTTAAATTGATAAGCCTTGGGGGGAAAAAAGAAGAGACAGATAAAGGGGGCAGGAAAAAGCTGCTGTGTCTTCATGTTCAGATGGGAGCCTCATCCAGCAGCAAGACCAGTCCAGGCTATGCAAGTCACCCCTGTGAAATGTTGCTTGCCTCTAGGGCTGGGGAATGTAGCACAGGTGAAGGCAGCGGTCATGGAAAAGGAGATACTATAAGATAATTCCTATAATGCCACAGAACAGTTAAAATGGCATCATTGCCAGGAAAGATGTTTGGCAGCATGAGAGCCCAATGATATAATCTTTCCTGAAATTCTGGCTTGGATCCCATGAAATATTTCTGCCGACGGAAGGAATGGTGGTGTTGCAAATTCTCCCTCCCGTTGTAGCCCTCTATTTTCTCTCAATACTTTTTTTTTTTTTTTGGGGGGGGGGGTTTCTCCTGTCCTTCAGGAGCAGCATTGCAAGAGGCATTTCATGCTGCTACTGGAAAGGGAGGCGAGAAAGTCATGCTCCACCCACAGAAATCCGTTCTGTCCAAGAAAACCCTGTGTGATATTCAACTCAAATTGCTAACATCTGAATAGTAAAACCATTGCACTATTAGTTGCTGTGGTCAGGTATACAGTTGGGTAAGCCATCCACTTCTCAAGGCATTTTTAAATCAGTGAAGTAGATGAATATGGAAATGCATTAGTCACGAATTATAATTCTGTGGCTCGGATTTCCAGATGTTATTTCTCTTCTTTCTTGACATTCCTTAAGACAATGTCAGCTTGACTCCAAACTGATAATATATGTTTATTCTTAGGAACAAAGAAGAAAAAAAATCAGCAAACACCGGGTATTACCTTTTGTGCTCAGTGCACTTAGAAGTTGAAACAGTTCTTAAAGCAGGTTAATTAGTTTAGGATTACATTGGTGGAAGATGTGGAGGAGTTTTGAATTTTTACTTTTCATCTACATCCTGATTTGTAAAGCGCAAGGCACATATGCAAGAGGTTAGCAAGCATTAAAAAAGCCTTCGCAAATTTTCAATTAAAAATTGTCTGCAAGCGGCTTGTGATTGATTGTGTTGAAAAGAAATTAATTAGTAGGCTGTGTTCTTGACAAATAATAGATTAGAAGAACAATAGGACTGAGGTGTAGGAAGAAAAATAAAAACAACCTGATGAGCAAGAACATTTCAAATGCACCAACAGACCTACTGATAAGCTCAAATGGCAACAGGCACAGAAAAAGTATATTGCCCAAAGCTGGAAAAACTATAGATACAAAAGCACATTTGGATGTATAGGCCATTAATAATCAAAATATGTATGCATAGTTGTTTGCAGGACTGAAAGGAGATAATAAACACAGGTCTGTATCCAGCCACATTTTCTGAAGACTTATGGAAATCTCCACATTCTATGAAGAAAACTTAAGGGTCTTTGGCATATGGGGTGGAATGGATACAGGCCAGTGGCCATACCAGTGGCTTGTATCCAGCCTCACAGTTCCAAAGACAGATCAGTCTTCAGCGAAGGGGACAGTGATTTCTGCCAATTCTTGCTCAGATGGCAGACCCCCAGTTTGCCACCAATGCTGTCTGTGATGGTCAGCTGATCTGAAGGAACAAGATTGGGGGGGGGCCTGTGGCTAGCAGCAAGAGGGGAGTGTAGGAAAATCCTGCCCTACAAAGCTGGTGAATATATTCTGTATCATATTAACTGTACATAGATGCATAATTGACTTTGTGGACATGATTTTGTCCTTCTGCTTCTCCACTAGCCTTCATATACTTTTAGCTTTCCAGCTTCCTGGAAAGATCAAAACAAGTTATGGATAACTTTCCTTCTGAGGAAGGAGTACCAGAGGAAGGAGTACCAGAGGCTTGCGGCACATATCCACATATATTTTCACATACTAACAAAACCACTGTAATTCATTTACAAACACACAGCATAGTATTTTTGCAGCATCTCGTTGCTTCCTAACACATAGGTTGAGCAGTGGATGAGGTGGACAAGCAAACACAAGGAAAGGCAGTGCTCTAACAGCCTCATTGCCCTCATTGCTCCCCGAATCTGATTGTTGCATGTGAGTTCCAAAAATGCAAAGTGTTTCTTTGCCTGAATTCAAAACAGCTTACACACACACACACACACAATTTTTCCTCATCCTAACGTCTAAACCTGTTTCTGCTCCCACCTGGGCCTGTCAGCATGACATCTCTAGCTGGCCTTGATTTCCCATTACTTCCAAGTCATTGTTAGCTGTCAAGCCATTCCAAAGACTCTGAGCAGCAGGACAATATAACCTATATTACCACTCCAGCTGAGGAGAAAGTCTCTCTCCAGCCTCCCAGCTGCAAAGCAAGAGACTAATTGGTGCAAGCAGCCATGGAGCCTGCAAATACTGCTGTGGGACATGTGGGGAGTGTGACAACCGCTCTGTAGCACTCTACCAAACTGGATGGCTGTTTCTCAGAGGAGGAGGGTTAGAGGGTTAGAGATATTATATCATCTCATGTATGCTTTACATTTTAAGAGGCCACAGACAAAATTCACATATAGTGAGGAATATTTCAAAACCGTCACTTTCCATGCTTCCCCCTCAGGTGTAATAATTGATGCAATTTTACCATCTCCTCTTCAGTGGCCACAATTTACCACTGCAAAATCCATGCCCAGAGTGATATGGCACTGAATGTTAATGTGAGAAAAGAGGCAGTGTGACATCGTACCTGCACTTTGCTATTTCAGTATCTCGAGTGCACATCACTTTTGACTACTTAACTCATTACTGATGTTACTTATGAGTAACATACAAAATCTTACACATTCCAGCTAGACACATTTCTAGGTCAGGCCAATATGGAGGTGGAGTGGGCGGCAAAGGCAAACTATAAAAGAAGATTGATAGGTTGAAGGAATTTGGTGACAGAGCAGGGATGAGTGGGTTTCATATAATAGGTAGGTAAAGCAGGCATTCCTTGGAGTGAAAGTGAATGTAGTTTTGTCATAAAAAAGCAACTTGGCATCTTCTCATGAGAATCTAGCCTCCCCTCTACTGACCCCCAATAAGTTTTTGACAGCAGTCTCTTATCAAAATTCTGTGAAATCCTGTAAACCAGGGTTTAACAAATCCCAGGCACCAAGCTACCATGAAATTTCATTGCGGCACCTAGGAGTTCAGCAATAATTTGATTGCAGTGCCTGTTAAGCATTTTTTAGTGTAAATAGAAAGGGCTGGATCTAAGCTGGTTTTCCACTGGTGAGAAAGGGAGAAAGTGGTCCCCTTCAAGCAACAAAAAGACTATGTTTGGTTTCATGGAACCCACATGGATAAAAGTCATGTGGAATGGGGACTGTAATAAGGAAGGGAATTGACTGAGATCAAGCAAAAAGTCCAACCCAGAGCCTATTTATCATTTTGTATCAGAATATTTTGATGTATGATATAATAGTAAACATGCATGAAGTTCTTGTCACTATTGGTTTATCTATAAACCTGATGTTTCACCATTCTTATGGATGAATTCATTTCTTCACCAGTTGTGTTCTATAGTGGACATGGTACTCAGTTAAATGGGGCTTTTAAAAGTAAATGATGGAACTGTGAGAAACTGAGGAGAAATTTGGCTATGGTTAGAGTTTAGCTTTTTAGTTTTGGTGATGAAAACCAAAGTTACCCCTATGTATATGTTTATATACTACAACACTTTTGTCACGTTTATTACAATCATGAGAAACTGTGATGAGATCAGGATTAGGTTTTGTGATGGCAATAGTCTGAAAATTTGGGCATTAAAATACAAAACCTGAAGGATGACAAATGAGTCTGGCTCCTACATTTTGGGGCTGGCTTCTACAGCCAAAGGAAATTCATCAAGGACTTCTGTAAACTGGAAAGAAATCTGAAGGGGATCATTTATATATGTTTGTGTGTGTATCATTCAAATCTAACTTTACTATTTTTTAAAAAAAAAATCATAGATATTGGTAGATACATAGTTCAGAAGTTTGGATTAAGTTCATTTTGCATTACTCAAACAAGATTCAGGTTAAAACTGTTCTCTACAAAGATTCTCCCTCCCTGCATTGAAACTCTTCAAAAATCAGTTCTAACTAAGTATCCAATCACCATTTTTTTCTCCATTTCTGTGCTAACAGTCTTTAATTCTGTGGCTCTTTCAAAGATCCTGAGTATACTCAGTACATGCTGAGCTCTTATGGTCCTTAAATTGTAACATTTTAAAATAATTTAAAGCTTGGAAGAGAATCCTTCTGTAAATGACCGCGGAATGCACTTTACAAGACCACAATAGTCAATTGAATGCATTTGGCTCTTGCAATTCCCGAGAGCTCAGAAATCACAGATTTGCTAGAAAATGAGGGCAAACTCCATTCTACATATTCCATGGATTGTGGAAGCCAGGCATACAACCACAGGAAGAAATGAAGGAAAGAGGAATGCCTCTTCTCTAACTTAAGGAGAGTGAAGTATCTGGGCTACTCCCCCTTAAGTTCCCAACCTCCTTTCCCAGTTAATCCCTGAGACTACAGCTCTGGATTCTGAGCCTCCAGGTCAGAAGCCTGAAAGTTCTGATCAATGCTATCCCCTAAAAAAAGAGGGGAAAAAGAGGGGAAGCCCCAATTGGTTCATTGGATACCAGCCTCCTCCTGTATATATGTTCTACTAATTTTACATACCTGGGGAAGGTGGGAGAGTTGGAATACATATGGGTTGGATGATAATATGGAGAAGTAGAAAGAAGCAGGAGCGCTGTCTTCATCTCATTTTGTCCTTCCATTTGTGGGACTTTTGCTAGTAAATAAATTAATATTCTGTTGAACTCTACAGGATCTGGGACACTGTTATGTCAAAAGTTACGTATTATAGATGAGTAAGAGATAGTAGATCAGTTCACAAGAAATGCATTAAAATGGGCAGTGTTTATGTTAGTACAAATTTCGAGTTCAGTAACACCTTAAAGAACAACAAATTTCCCCAGGCTTTAAGCTTTCATACATCAAAGTTCACTTCATCTGATATAAATAGAATGGAGATCCATCAGCCCTGACATCCGGGTCAGAAGGTGGGGGGCATTACAAAGAAGGGCCAACTGAAGTCAGGATGCAGAGGAACAATGCAATTACATTATTTTTATTTTAATGTTATTTTTCGATGACAAATATATTTTATTTATTTAGAACTTTTAAATCCTACCCTTCTTCCAAGGAGCTCAGGGCATCATACCCCATTTCCCTCCTCTTTTGTTTTATCCTCATAACAATCCTTTGAGAGATGTTAGGCTGGCCCAAACTCATCCAGTGACCTTCGAGGTAGTGTAAGGATCTGAACTTGGGTCCCCCTAGTCTAACATTCTAACCACTGCACCAAATATGCTGTCAATGTATGGCCTAATAGTCACATCTTGACTATTTGCTCTTTGTACTTTGATTTGAGAAGCAATATTGTCACACTTGACATTATTATACAATCTCATGTATACTTATGACTTCTATTTTAAATACAATGTAAATATTTTTTAGCTAAGATAGACTGTGGTCACACACACCAAATAATCCACTTTCAATGTACTTTCCAACTGGATTTTGCCAGTTCACACAGTAAAATCCAGTTGGAAGGTGCGCTAAAAGTGGATTGAAAGTAGATTATTTAGTGTGTGTGATCACAGCCATAGTGAATTGTAGCAGCCCAAATAGCCCAGCTTAACCTGGGTTTGTCAGAGCCTAGGAACTAACCAGGGTTGGTCATGGTCCATATTGGATGCGAGACCACTAAGGAACACCAAGGTTACTCTGTAAAAGCAGGCAATGGCAAACCACCTCTGCTCCTCTCTTGCCTGGAAAGCTCCAGGGATGGGGTCACCATGAATCCATCATGACTCAATGGCACATTCTTCTACATGGTGAATTGAATAGAATTTGGAACGCAGAGCTTCTTTTGTATGTATAAATTGATCTTAAAAGATATTGCAGTTTGTTCAAAGATCCCAGAGACTGGCCCTTTGTGATAAATTCCTTATTGAAGACTGAAGTGTTATGCCGAATTCCTCATTGAAGCCTTCCCTATATATAACAAGAGTGAACTTGAATAGGAATATCTCTGTTGCAGAGTGGAGTAGCCATCTGGGTCATGGGCCTTGTTCCTGTCATAATGCTTTCATTGAAACCAAAGTTATCCTACTAAAGATTTAGGGCAACCTGCATGAGGAGCGGTGCGCTCTCCTTTGAGGCATTCGTAGCTGTCATTTTATTGCTGGAGACTTATGAATGGGAGTATTGTTGCAAACAGCTGTAGCATGAAGACGTTTAAGTTAGGCATTACTGCCTGTGATGTTTAGTGCAGAAAAGGTTTCAGACTCTGAAATTACAATTTATAGAAGTAGGGGAAAAATGCCACTTGTGTAGAATATTTCGTTCTCCTTCCCTTTTATGGACAGGGTCCTGCCTCAGTACTCTTCGGCTGACCGTGCATTTAACCCAGCTAGCTGGAATGAAGGGGGAGAGGCATGCGATAAAGATTGTTTTCATCCTACCGCTGTAATCTCATAACTTTTGTACTGGGAGAATAAACTGCAATGACACTTGCAGCACACTCCCAGGATAGTAATTATAGTTCCTCTGCTGGCTGTCATTTCCCCAGTAAAATTAATTGTCTTACATGCAGCAACTTAGTGAAATGTTCGTAGAAAGCTCAGCACGCCACTAATTATTTATACACATGGAAATATCTGATTATGTAGATCACAGGCATTAATATCATTTCATCTGTATCTTTTAGGGCGTCTTCCTCTACTTAGAGTACAACAGAACTAGCTCTAGTAGGCCAGTAGAATGGCACAGGGAATCTTCCTGCTCTCACTATGCAGTAGCTTCACCAGCACCCCCATTCCCAAGAGTCTGGGCATAATCTCGAGGAGTGTAAGTCTGCACAGCACATCTCTTTTCTAGCAACTCATTTAATTAGCACTGAAACCATGAATGCGTGCTGGATACATCAAGCACGTGCATATAGGAATTGTACACTGGGCAGTCTGCAACGCATGGGGAGAGCAAGGCAAGTGGTGTGAATGGCAATTGCTGGCACATCTAGATAGGGTTGCCAGCTCCAGGTTGGGAAATACCTGGAGATTTTGGGGGTGGAGCCTAACAAGGGGAGGGACTTCAGTGGGGTACAATGCCATAGAGCCTACCTTCCAAAGCAGCCATTTTCTTCAAGTGAATTGATCTCTGTCACCTGGAGATAAATTGCAATCCCAGGAGATCTCCAGCCACCACCTGGCAGTTGGCAGCCCTACTTATAGATCCCACTTTTCTTCCAGAGAGATCAGAATATTTTGCAGGTAGTCTCTCATCCAGGTAGCTTTCCTATTTAATATCCAGCATCATGTGGTCACGGGTCAATCTTGGAACATCTGTGTACATCTGATTCTCACCTTGAAAACTGAGATGGAGATGCACACTTAAGTGATAATTCCAGATTGATAGCTGTGCTGGTCTGTAGAAGTGTGTTTGGGTGTGGGTGTGTGTCTGGGGATTCCAGTAGCATCTCTCTCTCTCTCTCTCTCTCTCTCTCTCTCTCTCTCTCTCTGTGTGTGTGTGTGTGTGTTAGAGACTGAGGTATGTGTGTGTTAAATACCCAAACCAAAGAATAATCAGTTTGCTAAGACTGAGTGTGACACACTCCCAATAATTATTGGATAGGCAAAAAAACAACATTTTATACACACACACATCTATAATTTTTCATTTTGCCTGTCCAGCAATGTACACACACACACACACACACACATATGTACAATCTGAACACCATGACGACTTGTACTGAATATATAAACTGTTCTTAATTGTTGAAGTTACTTGAAGTGCTTTCATTCATGATACATATTTAAACTGACACTCACTGTGACTGACATGCACAGGGCAGAGGAAGGGAGGGCTGCTGAGAATCAATAGAGGCCCCACAAATGAAGATTTCCCCTGAGTGCCTCACAACAGATTCAACCCAAACATCATATGAAAAAAATTATATGGGTTAATCACATCCCCCCACCTCCAGTGTTTGTCCAAACAGTATCACCCTCCCTGCTCTTCTTCCCAAGAGCTAACAGAAGCAACAGTGGGCCCTCTTTTACCCTGAGCAATGGCTGATGGCTAAGGTCCAGGAAGCTCCATACACTGTTTCAAGAGGGTATGGATATGCTGATGGATCCAGTATAATTTCTAGTTCAACAGGCCTCCTACTCTGACAGAACTGCAGACATTTTATTAAGCCAAGGGAGATTTTAAAGTGCAGGTAGGCATGTGATATAGTGCTGATTTTTTAAAAAAAATATATAATAAAGAGTTCTTAAGTGTTCACAATAGTATGCCTGGTGTGTTTAGAACTCAAGAGCTAGATCACAGCTATGTCAGAATGTCCCTTAACAGAAACAAAAGTTTCCCAAGTTCCCAAACAAAAGTTGTTTACTAGGAGAAACCTCATATTATTGGGAGAAACTGAAATATCACAAAACGGTGTACAAGCTTAAAAGAAAAGGAACCGTTTTTCTGTTATTAGGCTTTACAGAAGGAAGAAATTATGTCTAAAGCAGAAGCATGGGAAGGCAGTGGCAGACAGCACAAAAAGAAAATGTTTGGAATTTTCAGAACAATAGCCATTTAAATCTTATCCTCCAAATTGCAGTTTGAAATAAATTGGAAGGTTTCCAAAGCAAGGGCCAGGTCTCTCATACTATATTTATAAGACTTAGGATTCACCTCTTGAGTAGGTGGGCAAACTCAGACACTGTGTACAAATGAGTTATACATAAAGTAGCTCCATTACTGGTACATAAATGCACACATGCTTCTTGGTCTGTCCTGGAGCTAATCTGGGCCATACGGGGAAGAATAGGACCACCTCATGGGAGTCATATATGATTATTAATGGGGTTCTGCTTTTATGATCTGTTTGAGATGCCTAAGTGCTATCTGCCTGGGTTGTCTTTATGACCACTGTTTTCATGGTTTGTATTCTTATGATTTTATCTCCAAAGGCTGCTTTTAATTATTTTAAACTATTTTAGACTACTGGTTTTTGTATGTTTTATTGTTTTAATCAGAGGTTGTAAGCCACCTTGTATTTGATTTATATGAAAAGTGGAGGATATGAATATTTAAAATAAAAAAAGTAAAGTATAGTCAGTCACTGGAGAATCCACTATGTGCGCATGTGTGTGCTGAACTATGAGCAACACTAAAAGAGGCAGAAGACATTTCTGTGATTGCTGTATTCAGTCTTGCAAAAAACTACACACTGTCTAAAAGTATATCAGATTCTATGGAACTTCAGAATCACAAAGCACAAAGTCTCGGTACTATTTCCTGGAGCATGTTCTTTCATACCATGACGGGTTTCCATTTGGAAAAAAATCAGTCAGAGGCATAACTGCAAAACTGTTGCCTAATGGCACAGAACTGTTTGTTTCTGTCAGTTTTTCTGGCATTGTCACAGGGATCAACATGATATGTTTGGTCCCAGTGTATACTTTGCACCTACTCTCTGCACCCTCTTCCTGTCCAGGTCCACTCCAGGGAGCTGACAAACTGAATCATATCCCTTTCTACAAGGGAAACAGTTCTCTCTCTTGAGGTTTAACAAAAGAATGGAGATAGAACATAAGCCCTGCTTCCATTAGAATGTTGACCTGTGTGCATTCTGTCTTTTCAGTGGCGGCTCCGCACTGGTGGAACAAGCTCCCAGAAGACATCAGGGCCCTGTGGGACCCTTTACAGTTCTGCAAGGCCTGCAAGATGGAGCTCTTTCACCAGGCTTTCAACCAAGGAGCCACTCCTAATAACTGAATGTAGGCTAAGACAGAGGTTCCCAAACTTATTTGGCCTACCACCCCCTTTTCAGGAAAAAAAAATTACTCAGTGCCCCCCAAGACATCTGCCTTCAAGAAATGGACAAAAAGATGCAGTTTGTGGATCTGCACCTGGATAGTTCCAGCCCACCTGGATCGTTCCAGCACCCTTGAGGGGGTGGTATTGCCCACTTTGGGAACCAGTGGGCTAAGACCTCGTGCCCCGGAACCACCATTGGCAGCCTGTGCCCTGCCAGAATAAATGGACTGAGATAATAGCTCTAACATCAATGCTGACTATATTCCCTTTATGACTGATTTGCTATTATGTTCCGGCATTGCTATGCAATACTGTTACTAGCACTTTATGATTGGTTTTTATAAATGTTCTGTTTTGTGTGTTTTAAATTTTTATGTAAGCCACTCTTTGGCAGGGAGGGTGGGGTATAAATCGAATAAACAAACAAATAAATAAATTGAAGTAACACAAAACAAATAAATGGATTTTATATTCCTTTTGTAGTCTCTCGACATATCTTCCTCAGATTTATTCTTAACTATGTGTTAGTCTAGCACCAGCAATGATTCCTGTGCTGCCCATCAGAACTGTGATGACCACGGATGTGCTTCCTGGTATCCACTTCATTCTCCCCTAAAGAAATTCTTTCCAAAGCTAAAGGGCTAATTCAGACTTTCTTCCATGTTGCTGGAGAAAGAGAAGCTTCAGAAGATCCCAGGGTACATAAAATGTGCACCAACAGGGTACATTGTGATTAGTTCCAGCTTCCTTGGCAGCCATTTTGTGGTGACTACTTGGGTGATGCCCACTTTTGTAAATTCCAAAAATGCCCTAAGGCTCAACAAGTTTGGAGACCACCATGACAGTACACGCTGCCCTTGCTGCAGGATGATCAGTATCCAATGTTTAGATTATCGTTGAAGAAAGGTTTTATGAAAAGGTAATTGAATGCTTCCAAGACTAGAGGAACAGTCATAGGGGAACACTCATTCTGTACCCTAGCAATAAAAATAATCCTTCTCTAAACAGGAAAAGGGATAACATTTTATGTGAACCTCAAGGAGGATATCTCATCCAATATGTTCTCAGAACTAGGAATGCACACAAACCAGCTCACAAACATAAGTTTGTAATGAATTTTGGCTAGTTTGTTGTTCACGAACCAAAGTTCATGAAGTGAAAAGCTACCATGAAATTCCACGAATTTTAAGGCAGTTTGTGGTGGTTCCTGGTGGTTTGTGAATAGTAGAAAGCCATTTAAACTCCTGCATTCTGCTTTTCACAAAAAACAGCTGAGTGGCAAGGAACACAAAGCAGGGGTTTAAATGACTCTTTTTTCCTGCTCCCCACCATTTTTTGCAAGGAGAACCTCTGCTTTTTCCTCCTTGCAAAAAGTGGTGGGGAGCAGTAAGCAGAGGTCACGAAACACTATGAGTTGGTTTGGTTCATGAACCACACTCCTGGTTTGTTTCAGTTAGTGGTTCAGTTGGATTGCATTACACACAGTGCCAGCAGTAGCAAAAGATCTGCCAGCTGAGGATGAATTGCTTTCCTCAGTGGCACAAGGCTGCACTTTGCTGGAAAATTGTGAGATCTCTACCACAGAAATATTTCATTAAATGGGATCTCACTACAGAAAATTAGAAGAAATTGAGCATATATTGTATGAAAAAATAATAATCTGGAAAGTTCCCTTTATTTCAGTAGAAGAATTAAGCACAAGCAGCAGTGGGGGGGGGGGCAGCAGTGGGAGGGCTTCTAGTGTCCTGGCCCCACTGCTGGACCTCCTGATGGCACCTAGTATTCTTGGCCACTATGTGACAGAGTGTTGGACTGGATGGGCCATTGGCCTGATTCAACATTGGCTTCTCTTATGTTCTTAGCTTAAAACTCACCCAATGAAATCAGTGGGACCTAAAAGCATCTTCCTTGGGCTAGATAATTCCTGACAAAAATCCATTTATATGTCAAGTATATTTGTTAAATTTCTCTGATGAAAATGGTTTTCTAACTCAGGAAAAAATGTTTCCATCTTCTAAATGCAGTCCAATTTACTAAGATATGTAACAATTAATACAAAGCAATAAATTGGTCATGCTCAAAGTAATGCCTTTATACTAATAACTGTATCTACATTTATCCTGGATATTATGAGATACTGTTACTTTTTGCTCCTCTAGGCACAATCTTTCTGTGGTCTGACATTGCAGCTCTAACTCTCACAAATAACTCGCATTTATAAAGATAAGTGTATGATTACATTTGGCACTAAGCTTTACTAATGGTGTTCTCACACTTTGTTTAGCACATGAATTTCAATTTGCTAAAGAAACTAATTGGAGTTGATATGATTATAGAACCAAAAATGGACAATAGCGATGAGCAAGGCATGTGCATTGATGTATCCCATTTTTGCTAACCAGAAATGGAACAGTGTGGATTCATAGTTAATTAATTAATTAATTATTGTATGGTACTGTGTGTGGAATAGCTAGGAGAGCCCAGAAGGGATTGTTTGGCTGCCGAAGCTGTAGCTTTTTTTTTTTTTTTTTGACACCACTAGGTATGCTTATTTTTAGGCTGAGAGTGCTGTGACTTGCCTAAGGTCATCCAGTGAGCTTCAAATGAGGAAGTGGGGAATCGAACTTGGTTCTCCTGATTAGAGCCTACTGCTCTTAACCACTATACCAAACTGGCTCTCGGATTCATGGTGATTTCATTGTAGTGTTTTCCACTGTGGTGTAGCTTTCACAGGCTGATCTGACAGGGCCTGATATGGGAATAGTCCAGATTCAGGCCAATGGTTTGATGCTTGCCAATGTTATGGTTCCATGAAAATAGTTGGCTCTGTTGTATACCATACATATCATGCCATTTAAAAGATTAGTCAATTAAAGGAAGGGAGGAGGACAAAAGGTAGTTCTGGTGGTTATTTCTAAAGACTTGATTTTCTTCCACCGCAGATGTAATCATGAGCAATGGAGGAATTAGGAATAGTTCAGACCCAGGAAATGGGCTTCAGAGCTCTGTGTTGACTCCAGACCTGTAACTGTTTTCATTTTTATAGTCTTTCAAAGAGTACAGAGTTTGCAAGAGCAATACAAGGCTATTTGTGTGTATATATATGTTGGGAATGTATCTTGGTCTAGACCTGGAGATTGTATACTCCTATTCAAAGCCTCCACAGAAGAAGAGAAGAGTTGGTTTTATATCTCACTCTTCACTACCTGAAGGAGTCTTGGAGTGGCTTACAATTGCCTTCCCTTCCTCTCCCCACAACAGACACCCTGTGAGGTATGTGGGACTGAGAGAGATCTGAGAGAACTGTGGCTGGCCCAAAATCACCCAGCCAGCTGGCTTCCTGTGGAGGAGGAGTGGGGAATCAAACCTGGTTTTCCAGGTTAGAGCCTGCTGCTCTTGAACACTACCCCAATCTGGCTGTTTACTATTTACTGATGAAGCAGAATGGAGAATTGAGTTGGAGACAGAAGTACAATGGGCAGAAGATAGTGCCCTATTGACCAGAGAAGAAAAATAATGATCCGAGAAGAGAAGACAATGCTCTATTGACCAGAGAAACTCAGGTTTCTTGTATTTACACTAAACCTAGCCAGGCCAAGCTCTTGTGCTGCCTGTCAGCCATAGGGGTCTAGTTCTCATATCTGCATTCATTTTTGTGGCATAAGGGAGTGCTGAGTCCTGAGCTCATCCTTTGCCCATCATGGATCCAAGCCAAGCCCCGGCAGTGCTTGCATTCTGCAAGGGCTTTCCTGGACCCAGCCAGCAGCAGTGAAATGATGGGCAAAGGCTACTTTTTCCCATATAGCTGGTGGGTGAGAGAAAAATGAGAAATCCTTGGATCTAGGAAGTGGGGGTCTTGGGGATGAAAATAAGAGCAAGTTATTCCCATCCCTTACTCCAGTTAGTACAGAATGCAGTGTGGTCCAGCTGCTATCTGGTGCAAAGTGGAAACTGCATATCACTCGCATTCTGCAGACTCTCCATTGGTTATGGGTCAGGCTCTGGGATTAATTCAACATTCCAAATGTCACCTACAATGTCCTTAATGGCATTAGATGAACATATCTGCTGGACTGTCTCTTCTGCTATGGTCCACTGTGACAGTTTTGCTTGTCAGAGCAAGTCCTGCAACCAAGTAAAATTGGCAATCATCTATTGAGGGGGTTCTTTGTGGTGGTTCCCACATTATGCCATGGTGTGCCTGAGGTTATCTGGAACACCCCCACACTTGTCTCATTTTACAAAATGTGCAAAACAGAATTGATCAGGAGGGCAGTCTTGTCAGGAGCAGAGTGGTGAGCTGTGATGTAACGGATCAGCTTGGGAGATGACCTCCATTAGGGATAATGCACTTTTTATGCCAGTCCTTTAATCCCAACCCCACTGGATTTTGTTGTTTTACAAGGAATCTTTGCCATTACACTCATATATTGATATATTTTTAAATCTGTTTGCTGATTGACTGAATAGCTTTGTTTTAGTGGGAATTGTTGCTTTTAGATTCAAGGGATGCTATTGTTCAAATATTACATTTTTGAATCAGTTTACTGATTGACTGAAGAGTTTAGGGTTGCCAGCTCCAGGCTGGGAACTCCTGGAGATCTGGGGGTAGAGCTTGGGGAGAACAGTGGGGTATGTGCCATGCAGTTCACCCTCCAAAGCATCAATTTTCTCCAGGGGAACTGATCTCTGTACCCTGGAGATCAACTGCAATTCTGAGGGATCTCCAGGTCCCTCCTGGAGGCTGGCATCCCTACATCATACTTGTAATTCACCTTGAGTCCCAGTGAGAAATGTGGGCTATAAATGAAAATGAATAAATAAAATACTGCCCACTGGCCAGCTAGGAGCTGGCTGAGCCCCAATAACATGATGGTGTTTTGTCAGATTGTGGCACTCAAGTGGACGCATAGACAGCTTGGGTGGTAAACCAGTCTTGCTGAGCACATACAGTCCGACAAGGCTGGCTTCCAGGTTCAGTCCATGAAGTTTCTTCTTTGATCCTCAGAGTCCCTAACAAAGATAGTCAATCCCATCCCAGCTGATGCACTTGCTGTCCTGTTCATACGGGTCTTTTCATACAAAAGTGATATTCTAGTCTCAACAAGAGATATCTTTGCACTGGGTTTAACGGTCCCATTTCCACCCCACGAAGTCCAATAATGTGCTGAACTTAATTCTGTACTTCCTCTACAGATTCCTTGCAGCCTAATATACTCCAACACTGATTGTGTTTTCTCAAGCAATCTTGCTTGCAGCTGGATAAGGCCACTTGGGCCTCATGCCAAAACAAGCTGGTGGTCACTGGCAGGGCTGCAGGATTGTCACCCTTGTGGTCTAGATGCAGCCCTCTCCCTCAAACCAGCTGGGACTAAGCAAGACAGGGGGCTTTTCTGCACCTGTCTGTTTCCACGCTGTTCTTCTGGAGCCATTAATCACCTGGAGACATTAATCACCCTCTGCATTGCATTGCACTTTCACTTTCTGTGTGTGTCAGGTCTTTTTGGAGTTTCTGCATACTTTTATGGTGACTTTGGAGTCAGTACAGTGTTGCCCTGGGGTATCCAAAAGTGCTTTTGTGGCAAACTTAAAGACCGATCCGCTTCCAAGTCGGAGGTAATGCTTAGCAGACATCTTACTTTGGACTGTGTGACACTGCCCATGTCTCTGGCCATTTCCACCCTCTTTTCCACCCCTCCTTTCTTTTGTCACGTCTCCCCCAGGTTTGATTTCTCCCACCCTGCTCCCTCTTGGCTGGTGGCAGAGAAACAAAAGGCTGGGCTTCTCCCCCCCCCTTTGCACATTGGACCCTGGGGATCTTTCCCCCTTCCCCAAAGCCAATCTTCACACAACTTAGAGGGCAGCCTGGGGAGGACCTCCACGAGTTTGATGTGTCTAGCTTGTGGGGGGATGACATCTGACACACTCTTCCCCTCCTTTGCACATTGGGATCTTTCCCCCCTCCCCAAAGCCAATCTGCATGCAAACTGGAGGGGGATGTATTAAAAAGAATGACAGGCTTGTTCATGGGAAACAATGGGAGAGGCTTGAAGGCCCATTTGTTTTTGTTTTAAAATTAAAACCCTTGGGACGCCACCCCTCCTGACAGACCAGCCAGCCAGCTGCCGAGCTTGCGTCCCTCTGTGGGTTGTGCATGCCTGTAGACCAGCGGCAGCTAACCAGAGTGGGTGGGAGACCAAGGAGGAAAGAAGAGAAAGGGGAGGCTGCAGGGTGCCCCATCTCTTACTCATGCACTTGGCCAAGTGGGTGGCAATTGGATGCCCCCTCTGCAGGTCACAAGTCATGTTAACCACAATTAAGCAAAAAGTGTGGGGTTTGGTTGTAGATGCAGAATGCATAATGTAATACACAAAAATAAACTGGAGAAAAAAGAACAGTGCAGAGGGCAGGGGCACAAAATATGAACTTAATCTTAAAGCCTTGACTGCTTGGATTCTCCAGAGGAAGCTACAGTGAGCTGTTAGTGTGGAAAGGGCCAGAGTCTTGGGCAGCCCAGCCCGCCGCCGGCTGCCTTTGCATTCCTTCTAGAGCAGACTAGGGCGTTGTGTCAAAAAATCTCCATTCACTGTCCCCAACCCCATCACACCCTGATGACACACAGCCATTCGCTAGAAACTGCCTGGCATTTGTATACTGAACGCCTCTCACATTTGGTAGAAATCTTGATACAAACACATAAACTCTTCCTTTCCTGTCTCCAACAGGGGAAGTGTTAGAAGAGCAAGCTGGGCCAAGACATAATACTATACTTATAATCTCACATGATACAAAAAGAAACCTTTAACAATTCTGTTTCAGAAAGGTCTTAAATAGTCCATAGGCTGTATCAGTAGTAATAGGCTTTGTAGGGCTGTGGAAAAGGAAATCTGTCCCCCCTCCCCAAGAATAAGCCCCGGAGCAACTATGTGTAAAAAATGAAGAATGTTGTTGCTGGGTTGGGGCCCTCTTTCTTCTTCTGCTCAGAAAACCTCCCCTTCCTAATGCACTCTGAGAGTGTGGAACTGAGACATTGTTTGTTTTTATGCTGTACTCATCCATTCTACAGGTAGCTCAGCACCTGGTCCTGTTTGCAGAGCAGCTGAGGAACGTAGATGCATTGTCAGGTAGGCTCCTTGCCAGCTTTGGGAACCTGATATGTTTTCCAGGTTGCCGGGGGTTTGGGCATCTGGCCAATCACATTTCTTCCTTTTTTTCCAAGGCTCAACAGCTGGGCTAGGGTTTCATTGGGAGCCCAGTTCACATTGTCTGAGTGGGTTTACGTGTAGATCCAGCTTCAGCTCCGACTTCCTGGCCACGAGACGCCAGAACATGCTAATCAAATCCTTCTTTCTGTCTGGGAAAAAAAGAAGTGTAACTCTTTATCCTGATTGCATGACAAACTAACATGGCAGGAATGAACAAACAAGATGGAAAATTGCTCCTTTGAGGACTGAGGTTTAGGTTGTACAATCTGTACTTGTTTCACAGGTGGAACAAATGTAGACCAAGTCTCTGAGATCCAGATGACAGACAACAGGCCAAAGTAGACACATTTGTGCATAATACCCTCAGGAAGATTGTCTGACGCATGGCATTTTTCTCTGTTAGAAACACGGGGGCAGGGAAACCCTCCAGAAATTTCAAACTATATTTAGAGGGCCATGGGTATTCATGCTCTGAATACAAAACATCTATTTTATAAATTACTACCCAGATGGGTTTAGGAGCAGATTATAGCTGCTTTATTTATTTTATGAAAGTTTTTTTACTGATGTATTTTGAATCATCAGATTATTTGAATGAGGAGTCCCTTGTATTGTGAGAACAGCAAGACACCCTGAGGCACTGCTACAATTAACAAAGAACAATTAATTTCATTACAGGGACTTTGAGGAAGGATCCAGATTCGTAACTTGTGCTATTATGCACAAAAGACATATGTGGCTGCTAAAAAGCCCTAGATCATAGAGTCACTTGAAGAGACCAAAAAGGTAATCTAGCCCAGTCACTACACAAGGACCAGACTATCCTATGCCTGCACATACCTCCCTAAAGCAGGCCACAATGAAAGAGCACATATATTGCAGAAAGTGAGCTGCCTTCACATCACTACACACCAATCAAAGCATCCTAAAAAAATTCAATGCAGATAGCAGCTGGTGCAGCCCCCAGGTACCCCAAGATTTTGGGCCACTCTAGCTCTATGCACAGCCAATCCAGGACACTTGCCTCCTTTGTTCATCTTCACCTACACATTATCTAAGAGATGCTAAGTGTCATCCTCCCCTCCCAATGAGCTGTAGAGATAACTAAGGGTTTGGGTGAGGCTGTTCAGCACCAAGAGCATTCCGTCTCCAACTTATCTCACTGTAGAAACTATTAAGCATTAGTCAAAAACAGCATGAGATCTCAACCATGGCCCTTTCTGCACTCTCCTTTTAATCCAGTTTCTGTCTCCCACTGCTGCTGGATGGAGCAGCAGAAGCAAAATGGGGGAGGAGAACTGGGAATCATGCAATGCAGTTCTGGGTTCAGACCATGTTATTTGGAGCTGGATGTTATGGCAGGAAGGAGGCATATCACTCTCTGGACTGTGTCTGGGTTCGCAATGCTAAGAGTCATTAAAATAGCTTTAGGTCCCAGTCACATGTGCTGGAAAACATGGGGGGGAGGCATGGTTATTTGCACCGTCGCATTTTGACCTGCTATTATGTGGTCAGACGTGGGGTTTTATCCATTGGTGCGTGCTTCCAGTGCGCTTCAACGAGGACAGCTGGAGGGAACAGGCGCACGCCAGCACGATCACACAGATCGAGTCCTTCTGCGGCCCTTGGCAAACCATTTGCTAGTGGAGTTTGGCAGGTACTTTTTAACTGCGCACCTGCAGCTGGACACCACGGGTTGGCCACAGGTGCGCTATGCTTGCCAGATGTGTCCGTGTGATCACGCCCCCAAACTCTGCCTGGCATTTGTGGCTCTTCCGCTGCAAATTCTGCATGTGATCAGAGCCTTAGTCAGTAAATTATATATCTATTATTTAGATGACCCCAAGAAACAATTCCCATTTTCAGTAATGTACAGTCCTGTTGAAATCAGTGAAGTTTCAAGGTGCCACTTAAGACAGAATTTGACTTGTTAAGCTTAACAAGAAGCTAAAGAGATCAAAGGTTTCCAAGGAGCTCAATTCTATATGAGTCCTGGGACTTTTAATGAGAGAAATCAAACTTCTCAGAGAGGACATGGGTTCATAAGTACAGTCACTTTTAGACTGATGAATATAGACATCTCTGTGTTTGGCTGAGATTATTCATTTAATATTTACATTATTTGTCACACAAAAGTCAGTATTTTTGAAAACAAGCATATTAAAGGCCATGGGTTTGGACACAACTTGCTTTTCCACTGTGAAAAAAGAATGGAGGGGGTCCCCTTTAACCACCAAAAGGCTCTGCTAAGAGTTATGGGATCTGGATGAACAAAAGCCATGTAGCACAAGGGCTTTAAGTAAGGATGGAAATTAACCTGAAATGCCTATGTTTAAGTAGAAGGGCTAGTATGAGAGAGAGAACATGGATCTTTACTCACCTGTGCAAGGACCACCATCAGGTCATCAGCAGATCTGTTGACCTTTCAAGAACCGGATGTGAACCCTGACCCCTAAGGCAATACTGTGGGAAATGATGGTCCTTTTTGGTCCAGCTAGCTGTACAGATTCTTCCCTTTGCTCCACTTTGATTGACCACTCCTCCTTTCCTATTTCTATGTAGCTTACAGTGCAACAAAGCTCTTCCATGTGTTGCTACCAGGTTATGCTCCTTGTTATAATCCTGTTCTATTGCGTCTATCCCATCCCAGCAGCCCTCTCTTGGTTTTCTACCACCTCTTGTCCCCCGTTCCTTTCTTTTCTCTCACCTACCTTACCTATCTAGTCTTCTTCTGGCGACTGACCTCAGTTTGTTTTTCTGACCAGTAATTTGGCTTTGCCATTCTGACCGCTCACCCCAGTGTCACTGCACACCCAATGGATGAGGCTGTTAGGCAGTGTTGTGCTTTATGTATTCATCTGTATTTATACCCTGCTTTTCTCTCCAGTGGGGACCCAAAGGGTTTTACAATATTTTCCCCTTCTCTATTTCATCTCCACGACAACCTTTTGAGGTAGGCCATTCAGCAAACTTCCATGGCAGAGCGGGGATTTGAACCCCAGCCTCCCAGATCCTTGTCCAGTATTTTAACCACTACACCACTTGGAAGCCAGAAAAATCCACATGCTAATAATTCTAGATGTTCATTCTCTTGCCTAGTCACCTCACACAAGCTGAAGAATTCTATGCACAGTTGGATAATTGTTTTTTTGGTGGGGGCTGCAGCTTTGGAGACTCCTCTTCCTCCCATCATTTCACAAAATCAAAGAAAGGCGTCTTTGAGATGATCAAATACAGCATTTACATAAATTTAATTATTGTCAAGCCTCTAAATGAACTCTGATAGGTATATAATGTTATCATGATACTGAGTGCAACTTTGATATTTTTTCTATATCTTGATATCTATTTTGTACAACTAAAAAAGACACAGGAAGGTATTGATCCCTTTTAAACAACACTCAAGGCATTTGATTGGCTTGCAAATCTCCTTCATTAAAATTTTGATGTTAATGCCAGTTGGAGCAAGATCATGTTCAAAGTCTCTCTGGCTTTCAAGACCATCTCCAAATTGAATGCATTCATTTCCCCATACTTGCTATGTTTCATAGCCCTATTAGGCATGTATCATCATTTTTTTCTTCCAGTAAAATTACATAGTATCGTGACCCAAAAAGTAAATTTATATGAAAGCTTTTACCATAAGACAGAGTTATAATTTTTCAATAGCCCATTAGTACTACCTTGAGATCAAAATGAAATCTGAAACCCATTACTTTAGATATAAATGTAACAGTTTTCCAATATACCCAGATATAATTAATCAGATTATGAACAAAGAGTTTGGCAAATGCTTTGACTTTATTTCTGTCCCACATTTGGCATATTTCCAGCTGCCACTATCAACCTGGATTAGGGGGGCAGTGTGAAAACTAGGGAAGCCAGCCTCCAGGTGGGACGTGGGGATCCCCTGGAATTACACCTCATCTCCAGACTATAGAGATCAGTTCCCTTGGAGAAAATGGGTGCTTTGGAGGATGGGATCTATGGCAGTGGACCCCACTGAGGTCCCTGTCTGCCCAGGCTCCACCCCCAAATCTCCAGGACTTTCCAAAGCTGGATCTGGCAACCCTATCCCCCCATTCCCTGTCAGTGGCCAGGGGATCCTGGCAACCCTAAAACTGATAGCTGATTTCTCTTTCTGTGAATATTGAACAGCTAAACTAGATTAGGGGCTTGGTAAGAGAACAGGTTGGGTTGGTTCTGATGAAAAGTTCATGGAAGGAGTTTCTGGAGTGGAGCAGATCTCTCCCTGCCTTTCCCTTTCCCAGCCAGCCTACTGTTTGTTCTGAAAAATCCTCAAGAAAGGCTGGGAGAGACTTACAAAGAAAAATACACCACAGTATGAAGCAATAAAAGGGAATCAGGTTAAGTTGCTTACCTCTTCTGTTAGCAGCAATAGCAGACAATGCAATGTTACCTGATTCTCCTTCCTTGCTGCCATAATGTTGTGTACTGAGTTTGACCATGTGTGAGGTCAGGTCTGCATGCGGTCAGGCGAAGAGCCCTAGCTTCACTTTAAGAGACAATAGCCAGAGCGGATCCTAGCCCACTCCTATCAGAGGGTTAGGATCTGAGAAAGGACCTATGGAACTCTTGCCACTGTAAATAATTCTATCATGGGTGTGGGGTGTGTGTTTGGGTGTGGTTTGCTTTAAGGGTATAAGCCGGCCTGCGAGCCAGCAATCTCTCTCTTGTTCTTCACTTCCAATAAAGCATGAGCTGATATCACTACCGATGCATCCTGCTTAGTACTTTACACATACCCTGTACTGTGATGCATTTCCTGATCTCCTGAAAGGCATTTTTTTAGAGCAAACAGCATGCTGTTTGTGGGAAGGGAAGGCAGAGAAAGATCTTCTCCGTCAGCTCCTTCAGTGAACTTTCCCCCTGGCTCTAAGCCATTGGTTTGACTAGTTCCTCTGGCCTTCGGGGCTCCAATCTGCCGCTGGCTGGTGGGGGAAGTCCCAGCCCTGTCATGGTGATGTCACCCAGAAGTGATGTCATTGCATTGCCGATGTTGGGGGGTGATGCTCTGGTTTTGAAGGCAAAAAAGCAGACAGCCTGGAGCCCCCCGGTGGAGCAAGGTAGGACCTGACAACCCTATCTCTTCTTCCCTCAGCAGGCCTCTGCTTACTCTGAAAATTTGTTGGGGAAGCTAAAGAGCAATGTGCATGGGTGGGGGGAATAGTAACAATGGTGAATCAGACAAAATGGCCTCTACCTTCCTCTTGTGCAAACAGAAAGCTTGTTTCTCCATACTTCCTCTGTCAGTGGAAGAGCAAGGCAGACACAATGTTGCCCAGCTTCCCTGCTCACAGCAACCTACCCTCCTGTGATACATTTTATTTATGAGTATTATGTCCTCTGGCCATCAGCAGAGGATTTCTGAGATATATGAAGGGGGGGAAGGCAGGGAAGAGCCAGGTCTACAGGCTGCTTCCACTCATGCTACTGTAGGATCCAACCCAACATTAAGATTGTAAGATCCAACCCAACAGAATGATTAATAAGTGCAAATTCTAATATTTGCCATGCTCCAGACATTTATATCTGATCAGATACACACATGCTCTTCTACATGTGTTCCTATGTGGGTTCCCATTCTAAAAGATAAATGTGTAAATCAGCAGCTTCCCTTGAATAAAACTGGGCTTCCATTTTGGAGGATGCACGTCCCGCCTGCCCAGATTGAGATAACACTGCACAACTGCATGCATAGGGATGGCATAGCAATGTAAAAAAAAAAAAAAATGGATATGAACAGGTTGCCTAAATAAAAATCATATTTGCATCTTAACTGGAAGGCAGGAAGAAGAAGAAGAAGAAGAAGAAGAAGAAGAAGAAGAAGAAGAAGAAGAAGAAGAAGAAGAAGAAGAAGAAGAAGAGGAGGAGGAGGAGGAGGAGGAGGAGGAGGAGGAGGAGGAGGAGGAGGAGGAGGAGGAGGAGGAGATTGGATTTATACCCCACCCTTCACTACGCAAGGGAGTCTCAGAGCATCTTACAAACTCCTTTCCCTTCCCCTCCCCACAACAGACACCCTGTGAGGTAGGTGGGGCTGAGAGAGCTCTGACAGAAACTGCTCTTTTTTCAAGAACAGCTGTGCCAGAGCTATGGCTTGCCCAAGGTCATCCAGCCAGGTGCAAGTGGAGGAGTGGGGAATCAAACCCAGTTCTCCCAGATTAGAGTCCACGCACTTAACCACTACACCAAACTGGCTCTCCACAGGGAGGACCTGTGACAATGCAACATCACAGGCTGTGTAGGACTGAACCCCTGTTCCCAGAGTAACAGTGTTCTCAACATCTGAGTGAGTGGGAGACATCATACGTGGCTTGTCTTTGTTAGATATCAAGGAGAGCACAGCCAGGGAAGAATCTCAGTGGACCCCAAGCTGTTATTAGTAGCCTGCATTTGGTCCAAGCCTTATAGCCTTGGGGGCTGCGGTGGCTCAAGTGGTTAAGATGCTGAACTGCAGACCCAAAAGGCAGTAGTTCAGCAGTTTGAGACCTGAATGCTGCATGACGGAATGAGCTCCTGTCTCTGGTCCCAGATCCTGCCAACCCAGCAGTTCGAAAGCAAGAAACTGCAAATAGATAAATAGGTACCACTTCAGTGGGAAGGTAACAGCGTTCTGTGCGCCGGCCACATGACCATGGAAAACATCTTTGGACAGCACTGGCTCTTTAGCTTGGAAACGGAGATGAGCACCGCATCCCTAGAGTTGGATTTGACTGGCTTTTGAGCAAAGGAAACCTTATAACCCTGGCTGCAGTCTCCAACAAGTTTATTAATCATTCTAATCCTGAACTGGATTCAGTGTGATTCCAGTTTGTCCATTTGTGTTTTTCATATAGGCTGAGCTGCAGGTAGGTTTTTTTGAGGGGGAGGGGCAGTAATAATCTTTTCCTGTATGTTTATGGCTTTAATTTGGTATTTCAAGACAACTTGAGCCACAAAGGAAAGGTGGGCCAGACTATAAATATTTAAATAAATAAACATTTTAAAGAAAGCTCTTTTATCCCCTTATGAAAGTAGCCTGTGGAATGGTACTTCAGCATTATATTAAGACTTCTGGAAATACATTTAGTATAAACCCTTTATATGGTGTGTGCAAGTGAGCCAGGGATCTGTTTATTGCCTGCTTCATTTCTTTGCTTTTAAAGCTTACTCTTCTCAGACAGGAGGTGGGAAGGTAAATTGGTTTCTGTTTTTTACCAGTGCAGCTACAGGTTCACATTATGCAATTAGATACACATGGATACATTCCTCACACTTTAACCCTCTGAAGATGTTAAGCTGGTGTTCAGTTCCCAATGATGCCAGAGCCCACCAGGGGTGTGTGTGTGTTTAGGGAGAGTAGGGTTGCTAGCCTCCCAGTGGAGGCTGGAAATCTCCCACTATCTGTATATTAACAGTCAAGGTGCCCCCTGCGTGTAGATATCTAAATCCGCACATCAGGGGCACCTAGAGGGTAAAGATATTTTCCTGCACATTTGGGGCAATCCCCAGATGTGCAGAAAAACCTCAAATCTATAAAAAAACTATTTAACTATCCCCCCAAAAGTAAAAGAGCGTTCCTTGAGCTTGTGCAGGGAATGCTCTGAGAACTGCCTTGCTGCTCCCAGGGAGGGGGAAGGGGTGGGAAAGAGAAAGCTTGGTGGGCTGACCAGGCCTCATGGCTGCTGGTGGTGGTGGTGGGGGAGGCAGGGAGAAAGTTTGGCGGGCTGGCCAGGCCTCGCTGCCACCGCCACCAAGGGGGAGGGAGAAAGCTTGGCGGGCCGGCTAGGCCTTGCAGCTACTGCCACCACTGCTGGGGGGAGGGAGGGAGGGAGAAAGCTTGGTGGACCAACCAGGCCTTGCCACTAGGGGGAGGGGGAGGGAGAAAGCTTGGTGGGCCAAGCTCAGGCCTTGCTGCCGGTGCTGGGGGGAGGAGGAAGAAAGTTTGGTGGGGCGTGGGCCTCACTGTTGGTGCTGGGGGGGCAAGGGAGAAGGGTCACCTGCAGCAGCTTCCTTCTCCTGTGGAGCTTTTCCCCCTCCCCCGTGAGTATCGTGGGTCCCCCTTCTTGTTACCACTAATCTCCAGGTGACAGAGATCAGTTGATCTGGAGGAAACAGTTGCTTTGGAAGGTGGACTTTATGGCATTATATCCCACTGAAGTCCCTCCCCTCCTCAAACCCCATCCTCCTAAGGCTCCACCCCCCAAATCTCCAGGTATTTCCCAACCCAGACCTGGCAACCCGAGAGAAGAGCAATATATGTAGTTGTTATATCATGTTAAATGGGATGGATTTTCCATGTGGGTACTAATCATGTAGATAAGAACTACATTAATGGGACATACACCTGCATAGAAAATCCATGTATTGCCCTTGTCACATGATATAGTGACTGCATGTACTGAGTACATTAAGAGGACCCACACTCCTGATAAGTGCAGCTGGCAGGCCCAGTCATTGTATGAATGTGATACCTGTATAACATCTGTAGATGGCTAATTGCTATAGACAACTATCAAGTTGTCTAGGTGATACTTTCTTCTTGACATACCAATTTTCTAAGTACAGGGAATTATTTTTTTAATGTAGGGATATTCAGAGAAATCCCAAGCAGAGTAAGTTCCATGTTATTCAATGGGGCTCACTCCCAGGAAAGCATCCTCAGAGTTTCCACCTGTGGTGAGAAGTGGTCCAACCAGCCACAGGTTTGTGATCTCATTTCTTGCCTGTGAAAACCAGGCCTAACTCAACTGTTGTGGTTTCAAGGTGCTTCTAATAGCCACAAGGGTTAAGTTTTCTTTTTAGAACTGGGACAACTACTGAGTACACCAAATGACAGTGCAATTGTCTTTAGAAACCACTGGTTGTCTGTAAAAGAACAATAAGCACAGCTTTCTGGGTTCTTATATATGCAAAGGCATCAATCTTAAAATTGACCATTGATATCTGTAAGATTCATTGAAACTTTGTGGCTGAATATGTGATTTAAAAAGTCCACCCTTGGGATTGGGAGACAACCCCCCCCCCCCTTGCTCCTTTGACTATCTTCCACTTGCAGATCACACATTTTTTAAAACCACATATTTTTGAGCTTTTGGGAGCTTGTACTTTGCATGGAAAATAAATGGTTTCTGTTGAACGTAGTGCACTTCTAACAACAGGACTCTCCCCCCCCCCCCAGCCTTAAATGCTCCCAAGTAGCAAGTCCATTTGCTTTTCATTGACATTAAAGGTTTGCGGAGCTTCTGCTTATGCAGCAGTCGGGCATGGCAAGTGGGAAGAAAAAGGCCATTGTTTCTGGGCTATTTTCCACTGCTTTGTCAAGGCACACTTCTTGAGGAGTTGCCTCTACCATACAAAGGTTCTTGTGCTTTTCATAAATGTGGCTTGTACAGTCATTATAGCCACTTATAATTGAGTGGGTTTCTAAAAAGTGAGGGGGGATAATGGGGGGGGGGGAATTGAGCAAACCTTTCCTTAACCATCCTGGAGCATTCTTCCTCCTGTTTTAAGGACAACAATGTGGCACAGCAGGACTGCCCAAATAAGATCCTATAGTACTAAGAACCACTATGACATTTTACAGAATTATAGCCTGCCTCTTAGCATATTTAAAAGTAATTCTTTGGCTGTTTCACCCCCCCCTACCTTTGCAGGTTCTTACAAGCGCAATATTACCTGGGTATGAATCAACATCTCATCTGGTCTGAAATAACACTCACTATCCTGAATAACAGGCCTTACTTGAAGAATTTCACTCAGAGGCTTGAAGCTGTTGACTGCTTCTCCTGGAAAACATTGCATTTGAGGAGAAGCTTGTGACAGAAACTTTTTGTCTGAGGTGGGTGATCCTGTTCACACAAGCAAAGCATTGCAGTTACCATTAATGGGTGAATGGCTTAACACCTGATGGAATGCCTCTTCCTGTATGCTCCCCCCTCCCCCCACTGAGAAGGTCAATATAGCACAAATATGAGTCCTATCTACTAGAAAGCTGTACCTTCATAAGGATGTTGTTTATTCTGTGGAGTGCCTTTTGAGGGGAGATTAACGTATACAAGCTATTGCCCCCTTTTAGAGCTTGGTTAAGGCTCATTTTATTTCACCAGGTTTTTGGAATGAGATATTGCATTTGTCTTAAGAGCCAGTTTGGTATAGTGGTTAAAGAGTGGCAGACTCTAATCTGGAGAATCAGGTTTGATTCCCCACTCTTCCACATGAAGCCAGCTGGGTGGTCCTGGGCCAGCCACAGTTCTCTCAGAACTCTCAGCCCCACCGACCTCACTGGGTGTCTATTGTGGAGAGAGGAAGGGAAGGTGATTGTAAGCCACTCCAAGACTCTTTTGGGTAGTGAAGGGCAGGGTATAAAACCAACTCTTCTTGCCTTATCTCCTGTGGTTAAGTGTAACCATTATTTTAGTTTCTACTGATATTTTCACATATTATTATTAGATGATTTGTGGCTTATCTTGGTACTGAGTTGGCATTTAAACAAAACAAGACACACACCTGTATATATTCAAAGTGTATATAATCAAAGTGGTAACGTCATATTGATTTCATTTAAAAACCTGTATCATGGCACATGTCTCAAACACTGTCAGGGTGTCAGGCAAGCTTAACCTTGCTCAAATTTCCTTGCTTTTGTGTGAGGTAAGATCCTGATTGGATGTCTTCGATGTTTTGTGTCAAAATTCTTCTGGAGCATGGTGCTGAGAAGCTTTACACTTGCGAAGTAAGTAGCTGCTTGTGCTACAGGAGCATGGCCAGGCTGTGCCTTGGAAATAAGTAACAAGTAATTTTGCAACTTTGGCTGCTTTTGTGCCTGTGCTGTCTGTGAGTTAACTCTTCTTGATTACCTGGGAAGAGTCGTATCATGCTGTAGTGGTTAAGAGTGTCAGACTAGTATCTGGGAGACCCAGGTTCAGATCCCCAAATGGGCCATGGAAGCTTGCTGGGTGATCTGGGCCAGTCACACTCTCTCAGACTAACCTAATCTCACAGGGTTTTTGTGAGGATGATATGGAGGAGAGGGGAATGATGTAGACAGCTTGGGGGCTCCACTGGGTTGGACAGTGAGGTATAAATTAGTTAAATAAATAAATATCCCTTGAGGTCATGGTGGATCATTAATTGGACCAACTTGTCAAGAACAGATTCACTCACACTTTGGCTGTGGTCGTGCACACTAAATAATCCACTTTCAATCCACTTTCAATGCACTTTCCAACTAGATTTTGCCACTTTTGTCACTTGTTTTCCTCTGTTGCTTTTGGTCCCTTCCCCCTTTTCCACATGTGTCTTGCTCCCTCTGGAACTACTAGAGAAAGCAAAACACACGGGGGGGGGGGAAACCCCCTGAAGCAATAGGGACAAATGAGTGACAAAAATGACAGTGCAGAAGTGGCCATAACAGTAAAATCCATTTGGAAAGTGCCCTGAAAGTGGATTATTTAGTGTGTGTGACCGCAGCCTTTGTCTCTTCTTTGTTCCTGTGCATCCTTTAGGTGACCGACCCTTGTGGTCAATAAGTCTTGTTCTGCTTCTTTGAAGGCATTTTGGGTTGCAGCAGGAGGGGATGGTGAGGAAGATCTGCCCCACTGATGGAAATCTCTTCTGCGAGAAGAAATGTTGTGCGACAGCCCAGCCAGTGAATTAATTTCAGCCAAAAGGATATTGATTAGAATGTCTTTCTGTCTACCCAAATGTTTATCCTAGTCATTGCTCTACATTAGCATCTCAAATAATTCAAATATTTACCAAAACATGCAATAATTTAAAGCAAATACTAATTTGTATTCCATGTATAATCCCTTTAATACTTCCCCTAGACAACTTGGCACAAAAACTAACTTGTACGTGTCCCAAATCAAATGCTAAACTCTTCAATTTATTATTTTATCTGAACAAAGTTTCACTTGCTTTTTCATTAAAAAAAGTTATAAAGGTGGCTTACTGTAAATAAACTCTTTTGAATATAAAAAGAAATCTCACGGATCAAATACAGACTGTGATAAAATTGCAAAAGCCCCTCTTTGGGGGGGGGGGGAGAAGGGAAGCAAATTAGCTGTTGTAACTAATTACCAGTTAACTAATTAAATGGCTTTGATGACATTCAGTAAGCTGATGAGTTTTTTAAGATCATGAATCCAAAAGCATCAAGTTTAAAATCATGAAAGGAATAGAAATTAAGCTCATCCACTCAGTCTTAAATGTTTCCATTTATATGCCACATCCCACTAATGATATTTCTACACAGGCAACGGATGTCACTTTGTAGCCATCTTCCACTTAGTTTTATGCCCCTGTCTTTATCATCTGATTGCTGTACATGCAGAAGAGAGTGATTTGTTATGTGAATGTGCACTCTGGCACTGTTGCTTTCACGTGAGCATTATGAGCTGAATTAACACTTAGTTTCAGTGTTATGTGCAAATAATATTAATAAAAAACCTAGACTTTCCTCACATCTTTGGCCTTGAACAAGTGCTGTGTTTCTGTATCTTCAGAAATTACCCCCATCTGATGTATTCTGAAGGTCAGGCATGAAGATTAGGAGGCAACACAAGTTTTAAACAGAAGCACAATCTAGCAAAGACATTCCTCCTCTGCACACTCTTATAGCCACAAAAAACTTCCCTTTTGCACCTCTAGCCCCCACACAGAGCTAGCCTGTTCCCTAGGCACATCTAGGCCATTGCCTCGGGCGCCAGAGAGGCACAAACCAGCCTTGTTCCCCTCCCAGCTGTGGCACTGGGGTCTGCTACAGCAAACGGTAGCCTTGTGAGGTGCCAGCTCGCCCCGGTAGGTGGCCAACAATGAGTCTTCTCCTTCCCTTCCTTTATTTGGGGGAGGGGATGAGGGCAGGCCAGCTCTCTTCCTCATTTCATCTGCTGTGCTGAGAAGTGAGGGGCAAGAGATGGTAGGAGGTGGCTTCCTGGTGCACTGTTCTGTGGTGCTGGTGGAAGGAGGGCAAGCTTATGGCTCCAACAGACAGCTTGATTGGCTTGGCTGAGTTACATCACTTGACATGTCAGTTCCTGGTAGTTTACAGCACTCTCATGGTACACACTTCAGCTCTCCATTCCTACTCACTTTCCCACTTCCTCCCAGCTCTGCAGCACCACCATCTCAAATGCCTGGCCCTAATATCTGCCCCCACCCTTACCCTCTGACCACTTGATTTCAAACCTGACCTAGGTACTAATGGGATGCCTTCTTCCTGCATGGCTGCCAGGTGGATCAACCAGCCCCACCTTGCCATTGGGGTTCCAGGCCACAAACCAGCTTGGTGGTTATTGCCTAAACCCTCCTTCTCCCGACCTGCCTCCCTCCCCCAGGGATGTCACAGGGGTGCTGGGAATAAAGCAGCCCTAGCTGCAGTGGTAAATTCTAACACATGGTAGTGACAAAGAATACAGAACGGAAGAGATGGGTCTTAGTTGCTTTGCTAATTGTTACATTTACAGCTATGAGGGAAAAATCATGATAACATACATGATGCGAGAAAAAGAATGCCTAAGAGTGTGATAAAAAATTAGGGCTGATAAAAGGAACACAGAATAGTTGAATACAATGAACTAAACATGGAGGCACGGGTGCGGGGGAATTCCCAAGTTGGTGAGAATTCCAGCTATCATCGAGAACAAAGCTGGCATAATTATGACTTTTGTGAGTCTCCATGTCCTAAAAACAAAAACAAGTCTTGGTGACATTGTAAAGAGTAACAGACTTGTTGTAGCATATTTTCATGGACTACTGAACTGCAGCCCAGATGGTAAACCTGTACTTGGATTAGGCCACACCACATAATTAAATGACCTCATAATTTTTTTTAAAAAATCCCCACATACAGAAAACTAACCTTTCAGGACCAGACTAGGTTTGGACCCTTTTCCTTGACATGCTGGTTCTTTTTAATCTGCAGGGACCTTTTTGAACCACTATTCTCTGCCCTGAAGATCCCAGGACTGCTTCTGAAGGGACATAAAAGAAGTGAAAGCAGCAGCAATTGCTGCTGTTGCTTGCATCGGTGTTTGTGGAGTTCAGCAGGTTGATTTATCCCATTTCTTATGTGTCTCTCTCATTATTTACATTCATACATTTTTTATTTACGACCCAGAGATCTAACAACATTATAGTGACCAAGTCTGCATCTAGTACACACAACATATACATGTAAACATTTTTTTAACGTTAAAAATTAAAAACTTCCTATACTTTAGGTGTTGATAGACTGAGTTATCAGCTTCCTTGTATATAAAACCTGAGCATAGAACTTGGCCACTTTGATGGAGGTCTTGTTTGAATGATCTGCGAGGAGAAAGGATGTGTAAAATGTATCTGATCCACCTGGGGATTTAGATAGAATAGGGGTGAGGTATATGGAGCACATGTCCTTGTAGAATTTACAATGTAGTAACTCATGCTCCGTCCTGGATGGCCCAGGTTTGCCCAATCTGATGAGATCTTGGAAGCTAAGCAGGGTTGGCCCTGGCTAATATTTGGATGGGAGACCGCCAAGGAATACTGGAGTTGTGATGCAGAGCTGGGAAATAACAAACCACCTCTGAATGCCTCTTGCCTTGGAAACCCTACAGGGTCACTACAAGTCCACTGTGACTTGATAGCACTTTGATTGACAGTGCTGGATTGACAGGAACAAAGGCGCTGGGACTGGGAGTATGGAATCCCTCTTCTAGAAGCATCGAGGGCAAAAGATCAAGCTGAGCCAGAGTGAAGGCTCTGCGGTATTTGGGGAATTCTACGGGGGTAGAGGTAATTCGCTGGCACAAAGTTTTTAGTGTAATTCCGCACTGCTGGATAGAGGCATGCCCAAGGTCCATCAGCTTGGAGAGATGTACCCCATATTTGTTGTTTTCTTATTTCTTTGGCTCCTGGAGGCCCAAGGTAGCAAACTGCTGAGGGGGAAAAGCCAAAAGCAGTAGAGTTGTTTGTTCTCAACAGCGACCACCCAACCAGAGCACTAGTCGCTCATTATCTGTCTGCATCTTTCCATATGTGTCCTTGGGTGTGTTCAGATGGATCTTTTGATCTGCCATAGGAACGACTCCCTTGATCAAAAATGCACGACCAGACAGAAACATCTGGGAAATATTCCAGTCCCATAGGCATCCCGTTCTGCTGCGCCTCCAATCTTGATTTAAAAGGTAGCAGTTTCAATGTAGGGTTTTCGCTTACCCGCGCAACAACTGCAGACTTTCTTCCGTCTGGTCACTCCATTAGCGCACGATGCTCCCGTTGGCTCGGTCTGACGTCAGACCGAGCCGACGGGGGCGCGATTTTTAAAAAATTGAAACCCCATGTGCACTTTAACGAGGAAACGCATTCAGCGATAATCGCTACGAGGAATGTAATATTCATGCTTATTTCTTTTAGGGACAAGATGTTACCGCGATGGGAGATGGAGGGGGGAAGGACTGTTCTAACTTGCAAAATAGTCCCTCCATTGATCATGATGGCAATGGCAAGGGGGAGGACCGGGACTTTGCTGAAAACCCTCCGCGATCGCCTCAGTTCTCCAAGGAGGCGCAGCCTTGCCTATGCGAATGTACAAAACTTTTTTTAAAAAAATCCTCGGTGGATGCCGTGTAGACAAATCACGGTGGGAACAACGCGCGGTGAGGCTATTTCATGAGGGGGCGTCTGGTCGTGCTAGGCTGGATTTAAAAAATCGGGATAAAATTTTAGGAGGGCTCATGGCGCGATTGACTGGCTGTCTGAACGCAGCCCTTGTCTCTGCACTGCAAAAGGCTGAAACTCTGAGCATTTCACACGGGACTCAGCTTGATGCCACAAAGCGTAGACCCACTAAGTTCAGTGTGATTTATACCCATGTAAGCATGCACAGGATGCATGCAATTCTCAGCCAGCAATTCTATGCATATTTACTTGAGATTAAGTCCCACAGAATGCAGAGGACTTTATTTACAAGTAAATATACAGGCCTACAATCCTCATTAAGTCTCTCTGAATTCAGTCGACTAGCATCTAAATAAAGAATTAACACATGAACACATAAGATTGCCTTATACTGAGTCAGTCTATTGGTCCATCAAGGTCAATACTGTTTATTCTGACTGGCAGTGGCTCTCCAGGGTCTCAGGCAGAGGTCTTTCCCATTACATTCTACCTGGTCTTTCAACAGGAGATGCTGGGAAATGAACCTGGGAGATTATGCACACCAATCAGATGCCCTACCACAGAGCCACAGCCAACAGATTGTAAACTGGAGAGATCTGGATTAAAATCTCTATTTAGCCATGAAACTCACTATCTCTCAACCTAGCCTACCTGACAAGGTTAGTGTGAGAATAAAATAGGATATCCCTGTGCTTGTCATGGTTTGGAAGAATGATGAAATGTCCATTTGAGAAGCAAAGAATTCTACACAATTGTGGGTTAACTTCTGTATTTGCAGCTGTGAGACAATGGATCATGGCCAAGATCTATTTTTAGCAGTTTGGTAAAATAACAAAAATCCCTTTGCAGAAAGAGATCCCCCCTCCCTTTACCTAAGAACATCTTAAATGCAACAGATACTATCATTATGCAGCAGTTTTTAAAAAATCAGTACTGTTTTTACAAAACCAGATGGAAGCTGATGCTCCCAGAATTCTGCTAGTCTGTACATATTTCTTGCCAGACAGTCGAATCTCAAAAGGGTAAATATGACTCAACAATAACAAAACAAAGAAAATGCACACAGAGAAGATGAAGCTAGGTCATTCTCTTAGAAATATTTATACATAGCAGCTTTGGTCAATGGCGATGAGAACTCTTCTGGAACTAAAGGTTCTTTTCATACAGCATCCTGGTTTTAGAAACGGCCAGTGAAATGCTTCTGGGAAGCCCACAAGCAGACCATGACAGCCCTTTGTTTGTTTATATTTATTCTGACAACTCAGGAACCCTCTTCTTTTACGCATCCTCTATGGCTATAGGTAGGGTTGCCAACCTCCAGGCAGCACCTGGAGATCTGCTGCTATTACAATTTATCTCCAGACTACAGAGATCAGTTCCCATGGAGAAAATGGCAGCTTCAGAGGGTGGACTCTATGGCATTATATCCTGCTGTGGTCTCTCCACTCCCCAAGCCCCACCCTGCCCAGGCTCCACCCCCAAAATCTCAAAGTATTTCCCAACCTGGAGCTGGCAACCCTAGCTATAGGTTACTGCCTTTAAACATGGAGGTCCCATTTAGCTATCACAGCTAACTAGCTACCATGAATTTATCTAATTCCCTCTAAAAGCTTTTACCACATATTGTGGCAGCACATGACATTGTGTGAAGAAGTATTTTATTCACCTTTTTCCTGACTCTAGCAAACAATTTCACTGGGTGACTTGGAATTCTAGTTGCATGAGAAAGTGTATGAGGGAAAATATATTCCAATCCACTTTCCATACTACATATAGTTTTATAAAACTTCCCTCTGCCCAACAGATAACAACATATTCATTTTTATTTACTAGTTTATTCTATTTACTGATGGCATTTGTAGGCCCATTTTCTCCCTGCAGGGGCTCAAAGCCATCTCAACATCTGGCCCAGGCTTTTAGTACTATCTGGAAGAAGAGAACAAACTTAACCCAGTTATTACTCAGCTGCTGTTAGTTTGCTGCCAGCGTCTCCCCTCTTTGTAGCAATAATCTACTGCTTTACCAAAGGAAGAATTACAGCAGTAGAGTAGGTGGCCTCAGAATCCAGGATTATGAGGTATATCATACGGGCCCTCTCATAATAGCACATGCCTTGCATGCAGAATATCCCAGTTCCTGGTAGGCTTCTGGAAGGCCAATATGATTAGACAATATGGACAACACAAGACCAGTGCCCTGAACATAAGGCAGCTTCCTCATATGCACTTCATCATCATAATTGTTACCTTTTATTGATTTCAATAGAATCTTATCCTGAGACAATATAGGTAAGATTGTGGAGTAGATGCATAAAGTTCATCTCCCCAACAAAGACCTGTGGCCGTCACTACATCCTCTGGCAGTGAATTCTGCATTTTAATCACTCTCTGTATAAAGTAGTATCTCTTTTTGTCTGTCCTGAATCTATTGCCCATCAGCTTCATTCAAAGCCCTTGAGTTGTAGTATTTTGGAAGGAGAAAAATTTCTCTTTGTCAACTCTCTTCATCCCATGCATTATATTATAAACTTCTATCATATCCCCCTTTAGTCATTTCTTTTCTAAACAGAAAAGTCCCAGACTCTTCAGCCTTTCCTGATAGGCAAGGTGCTCCAACCCCCTAATCATCTTGGTTGCCCTCCTCTGTACTTTTTCCAGCTCTGTGATGTCCTTTTTGAGATACGGTGACTAGAACTGTACACAGTACTCCAAATGAGACCACACCGTTACACCGTAGATCTATACAAGGACATTACAGTATCGGCCATTTTATTCTCAATCCCTTTCCTAATAATCCCTATCATATAGTTTGTCTTTTTCACCACTGCAACACACTTTCTTTCTTTGAGCAATCCACTATGACCCCAAGATCTTTTTCTCTCTCAGTCTCAGCAAGTTCAGACCTCATTCGCCTATACCTGAAATTGGGATTTTTTTTTGTCCCAATGTGTATCACTTTACACTTACCAAAACTGAACTTCATTTGCTACATTGTCACCCACTGACCCAGTTTTGGAGGTCCTCTTGGAACTCTTCACAGTGAACCTTGGTTTCCACCATCCTGAATAATCTTGTGTCCTCTGCAAACTTGGCCACTACACCACTCACACATAGTTCCAGATCATTTATGAATAAATTAAATAGTACTGGCTCCAATACCGATCCTTGTGGGAACCCACTGCTTACTTCCCTTCATGGTGAGAACTGTCCATTGATTCCTGCTCTTTGCTTCCTGTCATTTGACCAGTTTTAATCCACAAGAGAACCCATCCTCTTATCCTATGTGTAATGCACTGGGTTCGCCACATGGAGACTCAGACTATGACATGCGTCCAGACGTGTTTATTGTACTTCACACACAAGACTGAAAAACCCAGCCCTGCAGGGGCCAACTATATACACTCCACCCAGCATACACACAGGCCCATTGGAGGGTTTGAATTTCCCGCCAGAGGTCCTACTGGTGGACACAGGGTGGTCTAGGATCCCTGGTCCCTATTGTGTTTTGGGACCAAGCTCTGTACTGCAGTCACACACCCCTGGTGGTGGTCCGCGTACATAACACTAGGACTGCTAAATTTACTCAGGTGTCTTTTGTGAGATACTTTGTCCAACCAGGTCACTGTTGATCCGGATCACGAAACCGTGGGGGAAATTGGGTGAAGCCATGGGTCAAAATGCAGCCCCGTGCCTTCGAGTGGGAAATTGACCAATGGAAATGGGGCAAAGGGAGGCGTGACGGTGGCACAGCTTCTTGTGTTAAATCTGTCTCAGTGTAGGCTAATGTCTGAACTTCTGAGTACAGGGGAGTATAGGTATAAAATCCCAACTTCAAATATAGGTCTGAACTTGCTGAGACTGAGAGGAAAAAAGATCTTGGGGTTGTAGAAGATCCTTCAGTGAAAGTGTCAACCAGTGTGCTGCAGTGGTCAAAAAGGCAAACTGTATGCTTGGGATTATTAAGAAAGGGATTGGAAATAAAATGGCTGATTTTACAATGCCCCTGTATAGATCCATGCTGCAGTCTCATTTGGAATACCGTGTACTGTTGCAGTCACTGTACCTCAAAAAGGACATCGCAAAGCCGGAAAAAGTACAGAGGAGGGCGACCAAGATGATTAGGGGGTTGGAGCACCTTGCTTATGAGGAAAGGCTGAAGAGTCTGGGACTTTTCAGTTTAGAAAAGAGATGACTAAAGGGGAGACATGAAAGAGGTTTATAAAATTATGCATTAGGTGGAGAGAGTTGACAAAGAGAATTTTTTTCTCCTTCTCCCCAAATACTAGAACTTGAGGGCATCTAATGAAGCTGATGAGTAGTAGAAATACTCCTTGACACAGAGAGTGATTAAAATGTGGAATTTGCTGCCAAAGGATGTAGTGATGGTGACAGGAATAGACAGCTTTAAACAGGGATTAGACAGATTCATGGAAGATAGGTCTACCAGTGACTGCTAGCCATAGTGACGAAAAAGAGCCTCCACGTTCAGAAGCAGTCAGCCTCTGGATCCCAGAGCCAGGAGGTAACATCCAGGAATGGCCTCAGCCTTTATGCCCAGCTGTTGACCCTCTAGAGGAACTGGTTGGCCCCTGTCTGAGACAGGATGCTGGACTAGATGGACCATTGATCCAGCAGGGCTCTTCTTATGTTCTTACATTCTTAATGATCACTTCTTAATATAGCAGAACCAGCCCCCTTCGATGGACTCATTTTCATTTGGTGCAGGTGTGGTGTTTCTTGGAGCTCTGCAAACTGAAAGATTTTGAGTCTGTATTAAGGAGGCAATAAATATTACAAATAAACATTGATTTGCTACAGGGAAGAGATGGTAAAAGAAGAAACTGAACCATACCTTTTGTAGTCTAACAGGGTAAAATACAAGAGCTATCGATCCCCGCACACAGGTAAGTAATGCAGTGCAAATACAAACTGTTATTTTACAGCAGCTTTCACACAACATGTCCCAAGGTGCTTTCCTCCTTGTCAATAAAAGAAACAACAAAGTGGCTATTGAACTGGATAAGCCAGAAAAAAACACATACAGATATTGCTTAAATAGTCTTAAATACAGGCAGCTAGATTCTTGGACCCAGCCAAGCACAGTTCAAGAGCAACGGGCAGTGCTGCAGAATCATGAAGTCACCTCTGTACTTCCATGCAGGTGTAGGAGACTATCCCAGAGCTGTCTAGGGAAGTCATTTGCTGATACAGGCAACCCTTCCCAACCCTACAGGATGGCAGTAAAATTCAAGAGAGGCAGAAGGTGGAAGGGAAATTAAGAGGTATTTTCTCATGCAATGCTCCTAAACAAGTCTGCCACATCCTCCTAGGGTTGCCAGATCCCTCCTGGCAACTGGCAAGGGATAAAGGGGACTTAATGGGAGCAGCAGGGAAACCCATCCAACATCCAGCAACATGTCTATGTTGCTGCCCCATGTGACCTGGAAGTGACATCATCACTTCTGGGATGTCAGGGCAACGGTTTGGTATTTGCCTGAAAAGTGTGTGTCTTGTGAGTCACAGTGTTGCAAAAACTGCTGTAAAACTGCCGTAAAGCAAATTGCTGGGAATAGCAAGGTACAATGCTGTATCTCATTTCTTTCTCTGTTCTTTCAGCTATCTCCTCACAAGCAATATCTTCCATAAGACTTTTCAGGCACTGTAATACAGAGTTAATATCTTTTAAAAGAATTGAAAGCAAGGTTGAATTGTAAATCGAGGTTTGATGTAGTTGGGGTGGCCAGCCAGTGGGTGGTACCCAGCAAGAGAGTGGAGGGGTGGGAACTTGGGGGACACTGTTCTGTCCATGGTGTAATGTCATTTTCAGGGCAAACCTGGAAGACGAACAGTTGGTTTTTATACCCTGTCTTTCACTACCTGAAGGAGTCTCAAAGCAGCTTACAATTCCCTTCCCTTCCTCTCCCCACAACACACATCCTGTGAGGTAGGTGGGGCTGAAAGAGCTCTGAGAAAACTGTGGCTGACCCAAAGTCACTCAGCTGGCTTTATGTGGAAGAGTGGGGAATACTCTGGTTTCTCTTCAGATCAAATAAATCTTTTGCCTTTTAATAAAGGAATAAAAGTATGGAGAATCAAACTGGGTTCTCCAGATTAGAGTCCGCCGCTCTTTAATCAGTACACCAATCTGGCTTTCAGTGATGCCATGCTGCTCTACGATTCAGTAGAAACTCTATGGTTTAAAGTGGCATGACATCACTTCTGTTTTCACCCTGGGAATGATGTCATGCTATTGATGTGATGGGAATTTTTGCCTTATTTTTCTCCCTGCTGGCCTATTGAATGGCAGCAGGGGTCAAGGGCTATCAGCAGGAGGGGAATTGGGGTCCCAGTCTGAACTGAAGTTTAACGTCATGTATAAGGGATTGCTGTTTTGCTTATGTTTATCTATGAAGTACTATGAAATGAGGTCCCTTCCAACGTTATATTTCTATGCTGCAGATGGTGATGGCATTAATTAGATAACAACAATAATAATCTACATCTGATGACATAATTTACAGGCAGTGGAGCATTCCTAGTGAAATCAGACATTTGTCAAGTAATAAAATGTACCTTAAGAACAGTTACACTGAGGCTTTTACAGTGAAGCAGGACAATAGTTATAGCTCCCAGTTCATTAAAATGCAGGAAATGAAAAGGGATAGCAACCTGATTTAAACCATTAAGCCTCGAAGAACAATAAATGGCACCACAAAATACATAAACAATAGAAGAGAACCAACCAACAAATATTGGAGGTAAGTTATGCACTTTTTAAAAAGCGCACTTTGATGTAGCAAGTGATCCATAAAATCTTAACTTTATAATAAAACAAATGTAGCAAGGAAAAAACAACAACCATAAAGGCATTAAGAAATATCACATTTATTTAAATTGGGAAAGAGACAATACAAAAGGCTACGTACCACCTCTACCCCATAAATAAATGAACAGGACCCATCAGAGTGATTTTTTAATCATTATGCTCCAGGCTGGATATAGGCTCGAGTACTTTTTTTTTTTTTAGGCTGTCAGTCCACCTGCCACACTGTCTTTATCCTGCTCTGTGTAGGATAAAGCAACAGGATAAACTCAGTACTTCATTATACAAGAACAATGGGTCTAGGGAATACAAGGTTTCCATTGGTATCCAACCTGTGCAGGTGGAAACCACAAAACCCAATAACTCCTTCGAGTCTCCTCCGTGGGTTATTGGTACTGTCTGCATGGGGTTTTTTTGCACACAAGTAACACTTCACTGCATCACCCATTGCAATAAGTAGAAATGTGATCATTATCCTTTTCAGGAAATAGTTGCTTTCCTCTTACATTGATGCTCGAGGTGTAAGGTGCCACAAGGTAATACCAATTAGAACACAGCAAAGATGGCAGAGAAAACATGTCTGATAAAAATAAATTGGGGAAGGGGCTGTGGCTCAGTGGTAAACCATCTGGTTTGTGTGCAAAAAAAAAATCAGGTTCAATGCCTGGCATTTCCAGTTAAAAGATAATTGTTGATGTGAAAGGCTTTCCCACACCTGAGACTCTGGAGAGTCTGCCAATTAGAGTAGACAATACTGACCTTGACGGACCAATGGGCTCGCTGAAGTATGAGGCAGCTTCAGGTGCACAGCACACACCTATCCCTGTAGGAACTTTCAGTCCCTCATATTTTGAACAGAGAAAAGAGGGATTCAGCCAGAGAAATGAGACACACCCAAATAGTTTGATACTTTTCTATAACTTCTTAAGCTTTCCCCCAACCCCTCCCCCAGCCAGCTGCGTCTTTGATAATCGCTTCTGAACAGCCCAAATAAATCGCTATCAGGTGACAATAGCCACATCATCCAAGCTGTTGTTATTTAAAAGGCAGATAAGAATTCCTTTCTTATTAGCTAAGCAAGTTAGATCATGTGTTATTTGTGATCCCATATGTTCCATACTATTTCCTTTCAAGAACTCAGAAAGTTTAGACAAAATATACTGCATGCAGGTTTGGTCAATGTACTGATTTTGTAAATCCAATTTCTTTCTTTGTCCTATTTGACTAAGCACAGATAACTTTAGATAAGTGCCCATCTGAAGGGTGTATCTTTCCAATCTTGTACATGTTCATCTTGAATTTCAATGCTGCTGATTGTTCCCCTTCTTCTGCACAAGTTTTCACTGCTCAGCAGCTTTTCTGGAACCAGCTGTAATATTTTCCTCCACTTTAAATGTACTGATTTCTCTTCCCCAGTTACCGTCTTCAAATTCTCAAGACACAAAGTGAAATTCAAAAATGCAGCTTAAGAACCCCCTAGCATTATAGTTCCATGTATCATATATTTAAGCACATCGTTATGACTACATATAGAAATTATTTTGCTGAAGGAGGATGCAGAACAATTTGAAAAGGACCTGTCTGAACAGGAGCTCTCTGCCTTTATAATGTATCTTGGAAGATCTATTGAGACTCTAAAAGAAACTCCTTTTTCACCCTTAGCTTTGATAAAGTTATTTGGTGCAGAGAAGCATAGTGTTAATGTAGCTTTAATAATGGCATTGCCAACTTTTTTTTCTGGTATATGTCCTGTGGCTTTAACACATACCTGAGGTTAAAAAAAAAAAAAAAGGTATTGCGAGCTTTTTCCATTCCCATGCCAAGAAAAAAACAACTCTTAAACTTTCCCCAGTCATGTAAAAACTGAATGCAAAGCCAGGGGAGGGGGGGAGTTGCCAATGCTCTCAAACAAACTATGCTTGCTGACTTGGAAACAAGTCATACGAAATCCGGTAGGTCTTATTTTTTGGGTCAGTGTGAACCCTAAAATTGCCATCTTAATTGACTTTCTAGATGCTCTTTTTCATAAGCATTAGCTCTCTCTTGAAAGTTTTCCCAAATCTTGGAGAGGCTATTTCTGTTGTAAATGATAATGCAGGGAGTTTAGCCAGTGAGACATAGTGGCAAGAGTGCCAGACAGGAGAGACCTAGCTTCAAATATCTGCTTGGTCATGAAGCTCATTGGGTTACTTTGGGCCAGTCATTCTCTCTCAACCTTATCTACCTCAATGGGTTACATTTAGTAAAATGTAGGAAAGGAGCACTGGGTGCTCTACTAGATGATATGTGTGACATGAGTCTAGTTGGGGGTCAACTGACCAGACTTGTCACTTGTAATACTGGGGAACAAATGTTCCCAAGCAGGGCTGGCTCGCCCACTAGGCGAGCTAGGCACTCACCTAGGGCGCCGGACCTGCAGGGGCGCCAAAATGCCCCCCGCCCCCCCTGAAAAGCCCCCTTCCCGCCCAGCGCCGGCAGCCCCGGCTTTCTTGGGTGCCTCGCGGCTGCAAGGTACCCAGGAGATCCGGTGCTGCTGCTGGGAGGGAAGGGGCGAGGCACCCAGAAAAGCCGGCGCTGGGAGGGAAGGGGCGAGGGTTCTAACTCCACCCCTTCCCCGGCTTTTCTGGGTGCCTCGCAGCTGCAAGGCACCCAGGAAAATGGTGCTGGGCCATCTCCAGGCCCCACTGGGAGGTTGGCATCCCCGGTGGGGTGAGCGCCCCAGGCTGTCCTGCCTAGGGCGCCCAGATACCTGGGGCTGGCCCTGTTCCCAAGTGCTGCAGTGCTACATTTGGCTTGTGAGTGTGGCATGGGGGGAAGAGAAGTTTCAACCTTCCCTCCCCCACCATTGTCCTGAGCCGAAATGATAGTGGTGGGGCCCTGTTTGCCCTGCTGTGGGGCACCACATGCTGAAATCTCACAATAGAACCGACAAGGCTCCCATGCAGCTGTTTTGACTCAGGAAAGCAGTACAGGAGGGAAGGCTGAAGCCCCTCCTCCCTCTGCTCCACATTTGCTAGATGAATCCAGCTCCCCAGCAGTTGAAAACATTAGTTTCTTGATGTTATGTATGACAGGCATTGGATTGGGGGACTCTAAACCCAATTTGTGTCACATGCATCATCCATTTGAACCCAGGGATACTAACTTGAGCTTCCTGGGCAATCGGTGGGATAGAAATGCAAGAGCTAGTTTCAGTACTTAATATCGATGAGCAGAACCTTCCTGAGAAATCTTGCTATTGTGCACCTTCATATGTCTTAGATTTGTGCCATGCAGCAAGAACCTTCACATATAGATAACATTTTGTTTTATGTAAAATTTCATGACAAACAAGCCATAGGTAACATGCCTATTCCTGCCCACTTTGCAAATTTCTTCTGTTTTTATTGAAACACCTATGGCTTCCCTTGCAAATTGTTTACATTCTTGGCTTTAGCTGAAATCTCATTATTTACCTCAAATGGTGCTACTGTTAAGCTAATCCAAAAATATCTCAAAGTTCATAGTTGTCCAGTTCAGTAGATTAAAAGGTTTTTAATCCAGATATGAACTCTTTCACATACAAATATGGTATAAAATGGCAGACAGGGAAAAGTGAATTGAAATACAACTTGCTAATGGGCCACCATGATGAGCCAATTAAATGTCATAATGTCCCATAACATATCTGACCATTTCTGTGATGAAAAGGAAGGTGCTTTAAAGCATTCAAAAATGCAAATCCTGCTCATGAATTCATAACACCTTTTTTGTTTCCACTCATATAGAGTGAAGTGTTTATTTCATCACAGGAACGAGGCGAAAATGGGCCTGTTGATCATTTGCATTTTGTGTGGGAATCATACATATTTAAGGGGTCATTTGACATCCCTCCACAGAAATGAGCAATAACAAGGAAACCCTCTTTTTATTGTTCAGATCTATGGCTTCTTTTTATGCACATGAAGTACTTTCTAAAATAAAGGGGAAACCTGTTGAAAAAATAGCTGTGGTGACTGTTTTCTTTCCAAAGCTGTGTTGGTAGACAATCAAATTCAAGAGATGCTGTGATATTTGAGAGATTGATTGGAGGAGGGAGGAAGAACAGAGAAGATGCACATTTTATCCTTCAGTGAAACTATGGGTTTATTGGAAATATCTCACATGTGAAATAGTGCACCTACATTCTGAAATATACCTCACTGTCTCTCATAGATATCTCATTTATTTTTCCGATCCAAATGTAAATCCAGGGCATCCAAGAGAGACATGTACTTTAAGCAGAAACCAGGATTTTATCACAAGCTTCGAAGGATTCATCACCACAAACTGAAGCTGGCAATAATTTGAAAAGTCAAGTAGCCAAGTTCGTGGAAGCTTGAAGTTACACAGCTCTCTTTTTGCATCCTTATGGGAAGTTTTTGTCTTGCAAAACTGAAAATGAAAGGGGGGATGTACAGCATGCAGAAGAAACATCATTGTAATCTGGATGGACAGATTTATAAGTTTGTGTGCGGCATCCTTTTTCATCAGCCATTTCTTTCATGTTGAATATACGCATATGTAAGATGCTTTCCCAAGTAACCAATATCTGTACTTAAGAAACAGAGATGTGTGATTTAGTCTAAAAGGACTCTAAAAACATAAACATATTGGGCTTCATGCAAAGAAATCCTTCCATGTAAAAGCGACTTTAGTGATTAGATAGATTCCCCCCCATGTTACCAGACCACCCATAATGTTACCAGTGACCACAGAAGGGGAAACATTTTCTTTGAAGTTGACTCCATCTTTAATTGTTGAATTTCTGGGTCTTAAACAGCATCTCTAGGCACACGAAAAGTTAACCAGGTGTCTCAGTTTAGTTTTAAGTACATGTTTACTTGTTTTAGTTGCTTCCTTGCCATGCTGCTTCTGGGGGAGCTGGCAATTTTCAGATGCTGATTTAAATTGCAGTGTTGAAAGGCCATATAATTCAAAGCATTTCCACCAGTAAGGACTGAAAGAATCTCAGAACAGAACTGAATTGAAAATTAGGGATAGCTGAACACCTGCCGGGTTGCCCAAACAGGGACTATTCAGTATGAATTGAGTTGACTGGGAGATCGACTCACATTTAACTGGCATCTTCAAACATGGCAAGTTCAACTTGCGAATACGTTTGTGGCAAAATTCACAGCAGCACTACAGAAAATCTGTTTTATATTTTAGCATTTCCCTCATAAAGACAGAAAAGATTGCATAGTTTTTTCATGGTTCAACCAACAAGTTTCTTATGAAATAAGACTTCAATAATTTTAACCACATATCTTGAAACAATGCCATATTTATCCTTTTTAACATGTACCTGCCTGCCATTTGTACGAGCTATAGCCTCAGGCACTCATTCTGAAGAGAAATGTAAAAGGAAAGAGAGTAACAATCTTCATCCATTTGCTTATCCATAGCAAGAATGTACTAGAAAAATGGTACATTGGCTCAGATCCCACCTCTCCAAGACCCCTATCCTCCAGCTCTTTCTTCAATTGAATTCAATGGAAATACAAAAAACAAGAGAACCACATCAATCTACTGGGGGGAAAAAGGAGAATATCTAAAGGTGCTGTGGAAATCAATCTGTTTATTATAGAAATTCACCCAAGGCATCTTGAAACAAAGCTTTTTGCTGAGATTATTTCCCCGGTTTTCTTGCTTTCTGACAAAAGGCATTGCCAAATCAATTGATTGTCTGTGGCACTTTGGGTATTGGAATTCAGTGGAAGCACAACATATTCAGCACTGTGCTGAACGAAAGCCAAAGCAAGATATGCCCATCTTAGTGAAATGCTAATGCTTGTTCAATGCACCAAAGAATAACAACAATCTCCACAGCCCATGCCAATATGCCTGGAGTGGAAATTCCTTCTTGACCATAATTTTGGCAACCAAGGAGAAATTTCAGAAAAATCTGTGCGCTGATATGTGAAAATAGTGGGTGGGTGGTCTACATTGCCAAGAAAAATACTATTTAAAGTATGCTAGTAAAATTGATTCATATTAGCACTATAGCTGTCCAGGCTAGCCCAAGTCTTCCACCTGCAAATATATGTACTGAGATTTAACTTTAGTACATATTCAAATATTCATAGCACGAAGGATTCAGCTGTGCTTGCTACTTGAGAAGCAATTCCCTTTTGTATGGCACTAAGCCTTTTCCTCTGGTGGTCTCCCCTTCCCTAACTTCCACTGTCAAGACAGGAAAAGGGAAGGGGAAACCCATTCTAGGTATATGAGTACACCCTGCTTAATTATATTAAGGTTTGTGGTCTTTCTGTTCAATGCACCCTAACCCATTCTAGGTATATGAGTACACCCTCTAGAAAGAAGTAGATCAATGGACCATCAGAACATTTCTGTTTTGGTATAAATATTGATTGCTGGGGCTGAAGGAACCCTACTAGGGTAACTAAACTTGAGTTTCAAAAAATAATAGCTTACATAGAACAGATGTTGTATCTACTTCAGCTAACTCTGCCCAAGCTTAATTATATTAAGGTTTATGGTGTTTCTGTTTCAAACAATATTTTAAGATTAGGGATGGGCATGAACCAAATTATGAACTGGATTTCATTATGAACTGGGCCAGTTTGTGTGTTCGTGAATCATGATTCATGCAATTGAGCTGTTTGTGAACTGCCCATGAACCACCATGATTTTTGCGTAGTTTGTTCAGTTCATAAGAGGGTTCATGGTGGCATGACAGGAGTGAGCTCAAAAGGCATTTAAATGCAACTTGCGCAAGTTAACTCAGAAGGCATTTAAATAGATTCAAACCTGTTCAGTGATCCCTTTTGCTCCCCCCTTGGAAGCTGCACAAACCTCACAAACATGAACCAGTTTGTTAAATGGAAAAGTTCATGAAGGTTCATGAATTGTGGTTCACGAGACCCCATGAACAGCAAACCACCACAAACTTCCATTTTCCTGGTTTGTGCCCATCCCTAGTAGGAATTATTACATGCATCTGAAACTGCCTTATATTGATTTAGACCACTTGTTCATCTATCCTAGTATTGTGTGCACTGACTGGCAATAGATGTGCTATTCTTTTATATGAGAGATGGATTTTCCCATGAGTAATGCCTACACTTTGGGAGAGAAGTTGCAATGGTATAGCCTGATCTTGTAAGATGCTGGAAGCTAAGTGGAGTCAGTACTTGGGTGGGAGACCACCAAGGAAGACTCTATAAAGGAAGGCAACAGCAAACCACCTCTGCTTCTCACTTGCCTTGAAAGCCTTTTGCTGGGGTCACCATAAGTTGCTTGCATTTTAACACTAGTGGTTAAGAGTGTCAGACTAGGATCTAGGAGACCCCTGTCTGAATCCCCACTTGCCATGGAAGCTTGCTGGGGTGACTGTGGGCCAGTCATTCTCTCTCAGTCTAACTACCTCACCGGGTTCTTGTGAGGATAAAGTGGGTCCCCATTGGTGAGAAAGGTGGGGAACAAATGAATCAAATCAAATCAAATCAAATCAAATCAAATCAAATCAAATCAAATAAATAAATAAATAAATAAATAAATAATACCCACTTTTGGTGTAGTACCAAATGTAAGAAAAAGAAAGAAGTTTAGAAAAAATAGGTTGTCTCATTTCCATTTTTTTTAAAAAGCTTTCATTTGTAGGTAATTTGCTTTACTATTTTTGAGACAGAAAACTCCCTGTTTCCCATCCCAAGAGTTTTTGCATAGAGAGGAGATTGTGAATGTTACAACTGTCTGGAGAAGAAATGCTCTTAGCAGAGGCCTAGTGGGGTGTTATTTACCACCACGCCAACAAAAGCTTCAGCAGCCCATTTCCACACATTAAGCCCCCGTTATAAGGACAGTGGATTTTCCCCAGGCCTATTGGGACAGTTTCAGAAAACCATTGCAGCACACACAAAACAATGAGAAATCGTTACCTTCTGATGATTTCCCCCCCTCCAATTAAGTGAAAAACATTCAGCAATCAAATCAAAAGTTTGGATGGATTCAAGCAACCATGAGTCGCATCCTCCCTCCTTTGCTATGCTAATACCAGCAAGGAACCTTCCTCTGCTTCTCCAGCCAGCTTCCTGAGCCAGGGGAATGAAGCCATTAACTGAGCAAAGTGGCAGGCACAGCACAGATCCATATTTGTCATTTTCTCCTCATAGGCTGATTATTTGAAATTTCCCTCACCTGATCGATCCTGGATAGATTCTGCCGCAAATGCAAGCAGTACGCCTCACTATAGGGAGAAATATGGATACAAAAAACTTAGTGCCATTTTAAAAAGTCAGTAATGAGTTGCCTAGATTCATCCTGAGTCAACAGGGAAATGATCAACATAGGCTCTGATCACACGCAGAATTTGCTGCGGGAGAGCAGCAAATGCTGGGCGGAGTTTGGGGGCACGATCTCACAGACACATCTGGCGAGCATTGCACACCCGTCCCCAACCTGTATCATCTGGCTGAAGATGTGGAGCTTAAAAGTACCTTGGAAAGTCCACTATCAAATGGTTTGTGATGGGCTGCAGACGGATTGTCTGCATGTGATCGCTCCAGTGCTCAGGGCCGGCCCCAGGTGTCTGGGCGCCCTAGGCAGGACAGCCTGGGGCGCCCAACCCACCGGGGATGCCAACCTCCTGGTGGGGCCTGGAGATGACCCAGCGCCAGGAGAGCCGGGGAAGGGATGGGCTTAGAACGCCCGCCCCTTCCCTCCCAGGCTCCCAGCGGCGGTGGCGGCATGGCTTTCCCAGGTGCCTTGCAGCTGCGAGGCACCCGGGAGAGCTGGGAAAGGGGTGGGCGTTCTAAGCCCACCCCTTCCCTCCCAGGTGGTGGCGGCACGGCTCTCCTGGGTGCCTCGCAGCTGCGAGGTGCCCGGGAGAGCCGGGGAAGGGGCAGGCTTAGAACGCCCGCCCCTTCCCTCCCAGCGGCAGCACCGGCTTTTCTGGGTGCCTCGCAGTCGCGAGGCAAAGCTGGGGCTGCCGGCGCTGGGCGGCCCAGGGGGCTTTTCATGGGGTGGGGGGCATTTTGGTGCCCCTGCAGGGCCGGCGCCCTAGGTGAGCGCCTAGCTCGCCTAGTGGGCGAGCCGGCCCTGCCAGCGCTTTCCTATCGCATCCTTGCTTCCTTGTTGGAGCGTGCTGGAAACATGTGCCAACAAAAAAACCCCCAGTTCACTGCCGTCGCATGTGATTGCATAGGGGCGGGTCAAATTGTGGCAGTGCAAATAGCCTCGCCTTCCCCCCACATTATCTGACACGTGTGACCAGGACCATAATGTGGCATTTTCTTGCTGTGTCATTCTAGCAGTTAGCATGAGCCAAAATCAGGATGAGAAGATGCAAAGGAAGGCAGAGCTCCTTGTATTGCATGACTGTGCGGAAAAGCAGTTTTTCTTACCCATGGTAACAAGCTGCACCTGCCAAAACTCCCTTTTCTACAGGTTTATGCTTTGCACCTGGTTACTTTAGAAATATTTTTCATTCACATATTGAATGTATAGATAGCAATATTGTGTGCCTATGTACTATATCTTCTGATTTTTCAAGGTCAAGTTGGGGGGGGGGCGGCTGAAAAAAGGCCCATCTGTAGTCATGTATGCAGAGTGAAGACTGGAAGACTGAAGACTGAAATGTGGAAAAAAAAGAATAGCCAGCACAGCTGTGTTTCCTGATTCATCAGAGAATGTAAAGATATGAATTTCATCTTTAGGTATCCATTTGGGAATCCTAATTAAAGAGGTACAGGTTTTCTATGAAGGTGGAATTTCTTGGTAGCAGGTTGATGTTACAGTTATAGGAGGAGGCCCTCAGGGAAAAAAGAAAGAAAGCACCCTTGTAGGCTTTGAAAGTTAGAGGAATGTGTGCATCAGAGAGCCCAGGGCACAGATGCCAAAAGGATTCTTACACTTTTAAGTGGTTCATAGAAGGGAAAATTCTGCCAGGTATAGCTCTGGTCTCCCATTGTGACACTATGGTGAGAACAGCCATGTTTACTTTGGTGTAATAAGCTGCATTCACACACACTAAATAATCCACATTCAGTCCACTTTCAGTGCACCTTCCAACTGGATTGGCAAAATTCAGTTGGAAAGTGCATTGAAAGTGGATTGAAAGTGGGTTATTTAGTGTTTGTGACTGCAGCCATACTTGTAAATTCTGGATCGGGACTTGGAAACAATAAGGAGGCAGCAATGTCCAATATGCAGGAATGAGGGGAGACGTATGTTATTATTAATAGCAGTAACCTTAATCAGTAGCATGAGTACATTTTTTTTAGGGTTCAAAGCCCTTCATGTGAATGAACTTTTTGCATTCCTTACAGTAGCTTTGAGAGGTGGGTCCTTCTCTGAACCTGACATAGGGGAGCTTCCAAAAGGAACTAAATTAATAAATATTATGGAAAGCAGAAGGCAACACAAATTGTGGGCTAGGGTCACTTTGTTAGATTTCCTCTTTAGGGCACTGAGAAAGGGCTCTGGTGTGCAGGTGTGGATTTGTCTTTCTCTCAGTGGTAGCAACCCTGCCCTTTTGTACTTAATGTACTGTTTGTGAATTTTCGGTGTGACATCTGTATGCCCATTTTGAAGTTTTCTGGGGAAAGTAGGAAGAATTATGTTAAGTGGAGAATCAGTTTTAGGGATATGAGTTTTAGAGCATCTTTCTTCAGAGAAAGGCAGCTTCTGCTTAACCGCTCTGCCCACCCCCCCTGGCTCAATGAGAAAGATAAAGCATTATCCTACTTCTACAGGAACTATTTTTGTGATTCCCCTTTCCCCTCACCGGTTTCCACCCCCAGATCTGTCCACTTGCCATATCACTCTGAATGAATGATTCAAGCAGAGGTGGAATGCAATTATGAACTCTTTAAAAAAAACCCCAACAAATAAACAATACAGTGGTACAGTACAGGCCAGAACTGCTGAATATGTATGAGGGGAAAAAAATCAACTTTTTTCTTCAGAATTTCTAATGTAGAATGATCTGAAAAGGGAAAATGAACGTCACTGTTCTGTGGAGGCTCATAGATAACAAACCTTTTGAACAACTTGCCTTCATTAAAATGCCATCGTTGCTCTCAAATTGTATATTTATAAAGAAGCCAAGAATAGTCACAAACTAATGACATTTTTATGAACAATTAACAATTAACTCTCATCTGTGACATTAGGGTGTTTTTGTTTGATGGTACCAGCAGAAAGCACAGTACGACTCTGCAGTTACATATGCCATATTTTCTGTCAGGAAGATTGAGCGGAAGCTGGGAATGAAATTGGAAGGGAAGCTAATAAACTTACACTGTCTGCAAAAGACCAAAAGACCAAGGCTTCTATTTTAGTGGGAACAAAAACAGACACATTTGGAATGGAGCAAGAGTCACAGCAAGGATTGAAGATCTGCTCTTATTCAATTTAAGATAACATTTCAAACCCAGACACACTCTTTAAGAATATTTATGGTGATGACTTTTTATGCTTCATGATAATGCTAGTAATATTATCCACACAGGTCAAGTATAGTCTATGTTAAGCAAAGATATCTGTACCTTTTACATGCATACCCAGCAATATAATCCTTTCTTACAAGAATTACTGCATGTGGAACCAATGAGATGGGTTTCATCCTTACTTCTTTCACACTGTTACCCCATTATCAGTGTAGACAACTTTCCAATCCCTAGTACAACTCTTGGGGCAGGAGGTATTCTTATTAAATTTAGATCCAGAAATCCTAACTACATTGAGCACAACTAGACAAACCTAAGCAATTTTAAGCCCATTAAGTGAGACAGGTAGCACAACATTAAACTTATTTACTCAGAAGTAAATAAATGCTGCCGAGTTAACGGAAACATGCTTTGTAGTGAAGGTGTTTAAGACTGAAACATTTATAAACACTCAATTGTAGTCGCATCAGGACCATTATTTTCAGGTAGCCAAAATACAGCTTTTTTAAAAAAAAACGATTTTAATCTTTTAGTTATTTCTTAGGTAATGACAAACAAGTTTTCTAGGTTATTTTTATCTTTTATTCTTTCTGGTATCTGATGATAATTCTGTGAGCTCTCTTACTAGATCATCTCATGGACTAATTAATTATGCAAAAGGCATACTGCATGGGAAATCTGATTGGATATCCAAATGTTTTCATGTTGTTTTTGAAAAGCAACGGGGAGGTGCTCTGAATTGTACTTGGGCAGCAGCACTGGGGCAAGGCTTACTCAACTGCTCACTGTGCTCCTCATTTAAATCCCCCCCCCCTCAATCTGCTGTTAGCCCTGCTGGGGAAAAAGAGTGGCTGACATCATCAGGCTAAGCGCCAAAATTAACAGCATAGTGTGACTTTGAAGCCCCTTGTCGCCTTGCCACTATGTGGCACTTTCTAATAAAACAGGTTTGGCCGGCAGTGCCTGACATCCAGCAGGAAGAATGTGGGTGGGCATATGGTGGGTGCAAAACCAACTGTGACAGCATGTCAGTTCTGGCTAAAAAAAAAAAAAAAAAGCAATTGAGTGACACAGGTAGCTCTAGGAATCCCCAGAAACTGTATGGTGAAACTACAGAGTTCCCAGGAATTCCTAGAGCCATAGCTCAGGGTGGCAGTGGGCGATTCCGACAGCTCATACAACAATGGTGGGCAATGGGAGTGGGAGGCGAGGGATCTCCTGCCTCTGCCAGGGGAATGGGACCCCTGTAGGAAGAGTATGGCCCTCAGCCAATGCTTAGCAGCAATAAAGATACATTTTCACCATATGACCTCACCAGCTGTCACTTGTGGTTTTGCTAAGTAGAGGGGCTGTGACACTCGATTGAATCGCTTGAATCTTTTCATCTAGCTGCAAAAATATACCACTGCGCCTGCTTCATTGAAATAAATCATATAGCTCTGTTCTTGTTTTCTTGAAATAAGGCTGTTACTTCTATGAATTCAGAAAGATCCATACTTTGGCATTGTTATTCCAGTCACCCATACATTTGTTGCTATTTTTTCCCCCATTAACTAGTTCTGCCATTACTTGTTATGAAGAAGCTCTACTTCTTGAGTGGTTCTGTTACTTGAGAACTTTCTGATGCTCCATACTGAAAAGTGTCAGGTTAACGGGGGAGGGGAGGACATATTCTAGCATACATTTTCCCTTAACTACTATATATGTTTTGAGCTGTCAGATCCCCCCCCCCTTGCAATTTTTGTAGACAGGAAAAAAAATGTTTATACTAAGTGTCCTCAGACTTAAAAAAAAAACTTTTGTTTCACGTTGCCCATAATCACATGGGTGAAATGAAACTTCTCTGTAGAAACGGATACCACTGGAATGCAGAAATTATCTATGGTTATATAGAGTACAAAATGACTGGCAAAAGCTAAATTTGGGTTGCATGTGCAATATATATTCTCTTTTTTCCCCTATGTCTTCAAAAGGAAATTCAAAGCAAAAATATAGGAAATCTGTCATTAACAGTCTGTACTTTTGTTTATAAGCTAGCCAGTCTACTGTAATTTAAGGGGAAAAAAATAGAAAATTACTTAAGATGTAAAAGTTTACAACTCATCCACAGTTTTCTTTTTTAAAAAAGAACTGGTTGACAGGGAAGCAGATCCTGAGATTCTGTATAATAAACCCTGAAAGGAAAGAAAACGAAAAGAAAACTTATCATGCAATTATTTTGAATATTATTTATATATTTATGTATACACTGCCTTTCTCCTCACTGGGGACTCAACGTGGTTCTCCTCGCCTCCATCTTATCCTTATAATAACCCTGTGAGGTAGGCTAGGCTGAGAGTGAGGGCCTGGCCCAAGGTCACCCAGTGAGTTTCCATGGCAGAGTGGGGATTTGAACCTGGATCTCCCAGAAACTATTCCAGCACTTCAACCACTACACCACAATGGAACAGAAACAATGATCAATATTTTTACAAGCCCAAAATAACTTTTGGATACTCCAGATGGCAGGATTCAGGCAGAACTGGGTTATATGAAAGAATCTAGCATGCAAAATACTATACTCGCCACTCTTTAGAATAGCTGCATTGCTGTAGAATAGCTGCATTGTAAAGACAGGCTGCTGATTCAAAAATAAAGGAACTTTGACATTGGTGGTTAGAAACAGACTATCCTTCAGAGGGCGGCTTCAAAATGACATTGTAGACTCTTATCACTAGGTGATTAGTAGAATATTTGGAAAAGAAAACCCTGATTGTTTGAGTTGATTCCACAGGCGTATTTTTTTATATCCTGTAAGATTTTGCATACCTGAATGTTCTGATGAATAACTCGAGATCTGTAAATATTCATGTTGTCACGACAGCAGTATTGGTTTAAAAGTATTAGCAGGGATCTGTGCTGTGTTTCTTTGAGCTTAGTGTGGGTTTTTTTGGTTGAGACTGGAACAATGAACTATCTGGTCTGCTGTTCTTATATTCCTCTGTTTTTGAGTTATCTCTAAAATTTGATTTATGTTGCATCCTTCCAGTTTCAAATGAAGATCCTCTTGTTCCCAAAACAGTTATCCTTCCTGCCAGTGATAACTGCAATATTATCCCCCCTTTCTCAAGTCAAGGGAGAGATGATGTTCAGGGTTTCTTTAACTGACCTCCTAATTATATTGCATTATCTTTCTGTGGACCTAGATCATGGTATGTGGGAATACAGAGGTCATCTTAGATTTTACAGACCATAGTGAATGAGAAAAGTATATCTTCAATAATGCTTGCATTTTCAAGTGATCTTCTGAAGTCCAGATAATTACAGAAATAGTTGTGCATCTGATTTGGCTATTTCAAAGGCAATCCAAAGGGCTACTTCACACATTGCATGGCAACATACAAGAGTTGTCATGACTATGCATTTGACTGAGGGTATTAGCCTATCCTCCCCTCTGGCACTATATGTGAATGATCCATGTCCTTGTGTGTGTGTTTGTTACATTTACTCTTTACATTTTTAGGGGTATATTTTAAAACTATAGCGTTTTAACAAGCAATGAGCACTGAAGTTGGTGGGATTTAGAACAGTGTCATTCTGCTTAGGATGACAATACTTTCTCCTGCAAAGTGGCTCATTTTCAGTGTTTAATGTTGGTCAGGAAGGGCTAAGTTATTTCCATGTGAGGGGAAAGATTCCTAGAAAAATTCAAAGGCCTTCTTTTGGATAAAGTCTAAATTAATTTCTAAAGAAAGAAATATACAGGGTTGCCAGGTCCCCCGCTGTGGTAGGAGACTCTCAGTGCGACCTGTGCTTCCTACCACCACTCTAAGCAGCAGTGAGGCAATTCCTAGAGAAGCGTGGTGTCACTTCCGGCTGTTGCTGATGACATTCCCTATATTCCTTCCCACTGGACGCCTTTTAGCTGCCTGGTAACCCTAGAAATACATCAGATTCCTCCAGCTTTTCCATTGGCACATAAGGGAAGAGCCAGTATTGTACAGTGGTTAGAGTGGTCTGGGAGAACTGGATTTAAATCTTCCACGCAGTCATGAAACTCATTGGGGTGACTTTTGGCCATTCACACTCTCTCAGCCTAAATTTGCCTCATAGCATTATTTTGAAGATGACATGAAGGAGAGAAATGCCTTGTATGCTGCTCTGAGCTTCTTGGAAGAAGGTCAGGACACAAAATGTGACAGAAGGTGAGTGACTTAAGCATGCCTGGACATTAGGGGGTGCTACATCTTCTTGAATGGGATGTTATCTACCTGAATGGGATGCCTCTTTTTGTCTTAACCTGGGCTGAGTTCAGACTGGCAGTTTGCAATGGGAGCCAGTCGTGGCAAAAAAGCCCCGGAATAAACTGTTCTGGGTTTTCCCGGTCACAGTGGACGACAGATGCGGGAGCATACAGGGAGGAGGTGCACGGGAGCGTTCAGACTGTTGGCCCGAACATGCGGCTGTAAACGGCTTTTCCCTGGTAAATCGGCTGAATGCCTATGTGCCCATACACACATAGGTATCCAGCCAATTTGGGGAGGATCCCATTGCACATTGGGCGGTAGAGTGGAGCACAGCCAATCATATGTGCCTTATGTGGTAGAGCGGAGCAAAGCCAATCATATGCACCAATCATATGCGCCGGGAGCAACACGGGTTGCTCATGGCTTTTTGGCTGAGCATTCACACTTCCGGGAAGTGGACTGACGTGGGATAAAGGCACTCTCCAGGATTTGCTACCGTAACAGGTGTCTTTTTAACGCGGGAGTGAAGCGGAATAGCACAGGTTGCCTACAGGTGGGGAACGCCAGGCAAATGTGCCTGTGTGAACACCCCCTTTAATCCGCTTGGGAAACGAGGCTGAAAAGTGGCTATAGCAGGGCAAATTGCCAGTCTGAACTCAGCCCGGGGAGCTGCTCTCTGACCCCTCCGCTCTCCCTTTGTCCTCTTGCTCTCACGTCACATGGGCTTCCATGGAGACACATGTCTCTGCAGATCGCTCCTGTAGATACAGTGCCCTCATGCTCCCACACACATGATGCTGGACAAGCTGGCCATTTGTGATAGGGAAAGTACTCTTTAGATTAGGCTTCTTTCTCTCCTTTTGACCGCAACCTGAATGTGAACTGAATCTGCTTGAATAAATGTAAGTTTACCTTTTTGCAATATACTTCTTGGGAGATTTATTTACTGCACTCAGTATCATGCTTCTATGACTGGGCAAAACTCTACTTGCTATATTAACCAAATATCCCAGTATTTTTCATGTGGCTTTTCCCCCATGTGGTCCCACAGTCCTCGTCATGGATTGGAGGGAGTCTGAAGGTGCCCTTCTTTCTTCTTGCACAAATACAAATGCTGGTAGGATCCAACCCTTAATGTTGTAGGCATTGTTAACACCTCATCATAACCAGATGTTTAGGTGTTCCTGAGGAAACATGTATATATGTGTGAGAGAGACAGAGAGATCTTCCACCCTCCCCAAGTGGTGACCCTGGTCCTTTCTCTTTTTGTTTTCCAAGAACAAAATCAATGGTTCCCTTTTCAGATTCCTTTTTGATGCTAAACAATTGCCATCATCCCTAAACTTTAAATTCTTGCATTATTGATATTGTAGGGACAGCATTATAGCCACCAAAGGTTTTATAAGCATGTATTCAGCTCAGATCTTTTGCAGGTCTCAAGCATTTATACATATGGAAATGATGTCAGAATTCTGTCCTAAGAGCTTTGATGTAATGAACTTTTTAGAATGATTTGGAGAACTACATGCCACCAAAAAATCCTGGACCTTCTTGTAGCGTACTTCCTTTATCATCTTCTTCTTTAACTTAATTTCACTTTTTAAAAAGGAGACTGATTCTTAGGTGGGTCTTTGTTATTTTGAATATTAGTATGATAGAAGCAATTTTCTTTGGCCAGTCTGTGGCTTCCAATGTCAGGATACCATTGTTTCTTTAATGGATATCCTGCATATCTCCAAAGCCAAACACCTTCAGAATGTCCAGTAATAAATTTTCAGTGTTTAGTTAACCATTTGAGAAATGAAAACATCACAAAGTAAAGAGGGTACAAAGTCATGGCCCCTGGGAGTTATTTCCATGATTTGTTTATAGTGGAATTCTCAGACTGACCTTCTAATGCTGAGACTATCTTTTCGTGCTTCCTGCTACTTAGGAAAGAAAAAAAAGAACTACCCATCTAAGCATTTGCCTTTAACGCAAAAATGTTTATAATTTCTTGTACTCTCAGCGACTTTTTGGTCAGTACAATTTATGCAGCATTATGCTTCTCCATGCCTCTTTTTATTGGTTTTTTAGATTCTGAACAAATGCAAGTTGCTTGAACTATCCTATAATTTTACCTTCTGAGTCATGCCACATTCCTTCGAGAGACCTCTTTTTACACACATGATTATATATTACAAGAATGGATATGCTAATTTCTCAAGTTCAATTTTCTATGGCAGCTGACCGTCCGGCTGCTATTTTAATGATACACCCATAGCAACAGACATTGGTAAGCAAACTGCAACCAAGTGATTAACTTTTGGTTACAGTGTTAGAACAACAGGGCAACTGTCCACCATAGCTGTGGCGAAGAAGAGCACAATGGAATCCTTAGTGGTTGATACGCGAAGACAAAATCCTTAGTGGTTGACACGCGGTTCTGTCAAGTTGCCGGAGTCCAATTCTAATTCCTTTCTCTTCCATTATTATCCATTATCCTCTGGATTCTGATTGACATGAATATATATTTAATTCAAAAATTTGAAAGTTTTGCGCTGCAGTGAATGAAAGGATGATTGCGGGGGGGGGGGGGAGTGATTCTTGAATATGAATGCCACTCATGCAAAATTAGCCCAGAATATAGTTCCTCTATATGAACTGTTCATGAACCAGGGATCTTTATGTTTGAGTACAGCTTTGGTAGACTGAGAACCATGGGTGAACAGATGACTATCAAAAGCTTATGCCTTGGAAATCTTGTTGGTCTTTAACTCAAATCAAATTAAGTCAGTGTTATACAATCTGCACTGGCTCCAAATTAGTTTCTAGGTAGGTTTTAAGCTTTAAAGACCTAAATGGCTTAGGTCCAGGGTATCTGAAGGACTATATTTACCTGTATCAACCAATCATGACTTGAAATCAACAAAGGGGGTATACATGAGCACGTGAAGTTGCCTTATTCTGAGTGAGATCATTGGCCTGTCATTGGCCTGAGTGAGATCATTGGCCTGGCAACAGCTCTCTAACATCTCATACAGAAGTCTTTCACATCACTTATTACCAGATTCAAACAACTTTTCTTTGCATTTTTTTTCCTGGAGGGCCTAGATGTGTGGTATCATTGGTCCTGTGCTTCAAGGCAGGATCAAGAAAATTATCTGGGTTTTTCTGGTCGGCAGCAACAAAATTTAGACTAATTCTTGCTTTTTCAGATTCTTTGCCAACACTGCTGCTATGGCTTAGAGATATCCTTTTACTAGTGCTGGGGAACAGTTTGTAAACAAACAAACAAACAAACAAACAAACAAACAAATCACTGGTATGGGCTTCTCTCTGACTACTCTAACAGCACTAGGTCTAAATGAAGCTTGTATTTCCATGATTGGGAAACCTGAAGAACTTGGAATCATAGAATCCCAGAGCTGGAAGGGGCCAAACAGGCCATCTAGTCCAACCCCTGGCTCAATGCAGGATTAGCCTAGAGCATCCCTGACAACTTGATTAGTGGTATCTTTTTGTTGATGCTAAAATAGTTTGTTCTCCTCTGATTTTGAGCTTTATGCCTTCATCCCCATTTACCTGTGGTAATTATTTATTCCATTTTACTATTTCCACTTATCAAAGGTCCCCCCCTCAATGACTCATTTCAATACACTTTCTTTTGTAGAGCTTCATGGAGGGTTTGTGTAGGGAACCCCTGGGAGCAAAGGCAATGCATATCTGGAGCTCAGATACTGGATTCAGATTCTCATTTCTCCTTTTCTTGCAAGGCATATGCTAAATCCAGACTATTCTTGCTTGCTCATGTTCTGGAAGTTTACTTTAACAGTTCTTTTTGATTACCATCTTTTAAACATTGTTTCAGGTCATGACAGAAAGGTCATGGAAGCTGTTGCTAAATATGATGCTGCAGTTCTGAGTCTTTACACACCAAAGTATTGTTGTCTATATGATAGATTTCAACTTTAATCTTAAATTTTGTTGTTGTTGAGAATGCCCACTTCTCTTGCTTTTGGATCGGCAGGACTGTAAACTTCTTTCCAGTTTTATGATTCCTGGATTCACCTAATAAAGAGAAGCACCGGACGTGTGTAGACTAATGTAACTAGCAAGAGATTGTGACTATGAGAATGCAACACGAGGTAAAATTACCTAATTTGGCTTCAATTGACTATAACTCATGCAACACCTTAGTACAAACGTTTAGCGAGATATCAGAGACATTTGTTGGATGCTAGTTTTTTTTTTTTTTTACTATAGAGGAAGATTTATTACCTCTTGCCTGGAATAACTTGAAACCAACTCTGTTTGAATCTGCTCGGCATCTAGCACACAATGCAGGCTTTATCAGGACCTGTGGCACTCTGCCTTCCCCAGTCTCTTCTTACTCATTTTAAAAAAGGATTTGAAGAAGAATTCTGGTGAACTCAAAACCTTGCACCTGGTTATGCATCATTAGGTTGGTCCCAATAATAGAGTTGTGATCCTCCAGGTGGGGCCTGGATTTTTTGGGTACACTCAAAGGAATCAAATCCCCACTGAGTTCTCTCCCCTCCCAGACGCTGGCATCTCTAGGGTCTGCTCCCCCCCACATGGCAGAAATTTTCCAAGCCAAACTTGGCAACCCTCTTTACATGATTTGTCATTTTGGGACTTCTGGACTGATACTGTTGTCAATGGCTTCTTTCTCCTCCTCTAAAGGCTTTCCAGATGGGCCTTGAGACTTGCCTTTTCTGGAGGTCTTCTTATTTGGATTAATAGACTCGTTACTGAAGGGGGAGTGTAGTAAATTAATTACTGACACCACTGGATGTCCTTGACAGAATTCTTTTTATATACATCATTCTGATGTGGTTGATTAATTGCTTTATACAGGTTTTTATCATATTTGGAGAGGGCTTTGGTTGAAAAGCAAGCCTTAAACAGAATAACAGTGCAATCCTATGCAAAGTTATTCCAGTCTAATTACATTGTCTTAAATGGACTTAAACAGAACAACTCTGCATAAGGTTGCATGGAAATAAATATTATTTATCTAATAAATAATATTTATCAAACAGGTTTTAGCTATTTGCTTTATTGATTCATTCATATTGCGGATACATATAGCATGGTTTTACATGCAATTTGTTTTGTATTAATACGCCCAATGTGGATAATTTGTCTTTTTTTACCCACACACACAATTGTGATTTATTGATGCAGAAATAACACTGAAAAGTATTTTACCAAGAAAAAACCCCACTACAAAAATAGAAAATATTAGGTTCTGTTTGCATTGAACTGAGGATTGTCGAGGGTGAAGCACCAAGAAGGAAAAATTCAGGGTCCCATTATGAAACCCTGGTCCTAAAAATATGAAGTTTGGCTGCTTCCACATAGAGATTCCCCCCCACCCCGAAATCTACTCGATGAGACATTGTAGATGCAACCTTAAAGCAGAAAAAAATCACCATTAATGTCTCAGAGCTGGAACTTCAGTGTATTCTGGAAAGTGAAAGATGAATTTATCTGGTGTCACCTCATCCATCTTGCTGAAGGAAGGGCAGGATAAAGTCGCCCTTCCACTGCCATCTAGACAGCGCCACGAGGAGCTCGTGCTGGAAGGAGGCTTTCTTCTCCCACCCATGTTTCTCAATTTGCAAACACTATGACAAGGCAGCAGATGCTGGATCAGCCTTCTGACAACGGCTGTAACGGTATAGATTGTGTGCCGGGCAGTGTGTGCATGCTAATTCATTCTCAGGGCTTTCAAAAGCAAACACCAATGTTGGTTTTTGCACACTGAAAATGCAGGGAAGCTTCCTGTTGGTATTGTTTCAAAGGGTATGCATGTACTTTATAATTCTACTTCTCGCTGTTCCCAGAATGGCTAATACATGAAATATGGAAGTGGTTTAGAATCTCTCATTAATCACAGGGATTAAAAAAAAGAACAAAACAAAAACAAAAAACCTAAGGCAAACAAACGACCAAACTCTACCAAGTACACATGTTTTTACAAGCCCTCAATTCTGCACTAAAATTCATCTTAATAGTACGTGCATGTAGGAACTCCGGAGTTTTGTGGAGTCTTCCCTGCAAGTTAAACAATGCAGAATCAAGAACACTTTCTTCTGATACAAGTAAGCCAATGATTTAGTCCAGAAACTATAGGCTTCCTTACATCTCATAAAGTTGTAGAAATATGCTCCCTTTTTTGGTTCCCATTACCCCCACCCCCCTGTATGTTAATGTTGGAAGGCTTTTCATTCTGCTCATTTTGTTGCAAGGGTTCCCAATTCATTTGTTTCTTTTACATCACTTTAAGGCTGTTTGAACTATTACACACAATTTATTTACAACTCATAAACAGTTGGTGCAAAATGCATTCATTTCAATAGTAAAAAATCAGCATACGAAAACGGTCGAGGCCCAGGCCTAGGGTTGCCAACTCCAGGTCTGGAGATTAGGGTCGCCAGCTTCGGGTTGGGCAATACCTGGAGATTTTGGGGGGCTGGAGCCTGCGGAGGACAGGGTTTGGAGACGGGAGGAACTTAAATGGGATTTAAATCGATATTATAGCATTGGAAAAAGTGCAGAAAAGGGCAACTAGAATGATAAAAGGGTTGGAATACTTTCCCTGTGAAGAAAGGTTAATGTGCTTGGGGCTCTTCAGCTTGGAGAAAGGATGGCTGATGATCAGGGTTTATAAGATTATGCATGGGATAGAGCAGGTAGAGAAAGAAGTACTTTTCTCCCTTTCTCACAATACAAGAACTCATGGGCACTCAATGAAATCGCTGAACAGTTGGGTTAGAACAGATAAAAGGAAGTACTTCTTCACCCAAAGAGTGATTAAAACATGGAATTCACCGCCACAGGAGGGGGTGGTGGCTACAAGCATGGATGGCTTCAAGAGGGAATTGGGTAAACATATGGAGCAGAAGTCCATCAGTGGCTATCAGCCACAAGATATGGATAGGAACTCTCGGTCTTGGGCAAGTGATGCTCTGTATTCTTAGTACTTGGGGGGGCAACAGTTGGTGGGCTTCTGGTGTCCTGGCCCCACTGCTGGACCTCCTGATGGCACCTGGTATTTTTGGCCACTGTGTGACACAGTTTTGGACTGGATGGGCCACTGGCTTGATCCAACATTGGCTTCTCTTATGTTCTTACCCATAGAGTCCATCTTTCAAAGTAGCCATTTTCTCCAGGTGAACTGATATCTATTGCCTGGAGATCAGTTCTAATAGTCAGAGATCTCCAGCCATATACTGGAGGTTGGCAACCCTAGGCATGGCCATCATACACCAGGGATCAATTTGGCTGAAGTGCCTTTCCTCAGGCTCAGATGACGAGGGATTTACCTTGTCTCCCTTCGTTCCACTCCTGAGATAGCAGCCAGAACTGGTATGTCTTCCTTGACCTCCTGCTTCAAGGCTGTTAAAGACCCTAGGCCTCCACTAAAGTTGCCGGCTCGGTGTTGGAATATTCCTGGAGATTTGGGAGTGGAGCCTGGGGAGGACGGAGTTTGGAGAAGGGAGGGAGCTTCGTAGGGAGGTGACATCAAAGAGGCTAAAAGCCAGAGACAATTTGCGCAGTATGAGAATTAATTCTATTTCAACTCTGAGACTTCTATGAATTTAATCAGGGGGATCTGAAATAAATGCAAGAATAAATAAAAACCTTAAAAGCATTCATTAAAAGGCACACTCTTAAAAAATAGAAAAAACCCTGAGCATATGAAGAAAATAATACAGGAAACATTTCAAAAGCTAAACATCCAAACATATATATTGGGCTCAGGGAATTCTTTCACAGATACAGTACAGAGACAGTTTGCGCATTTAGAAATCATTAAGGACAATAAGGTTTTATAAAACATATAAGTTTATAGATGTATTATAATTGGCCTGTAAAATATCATCATAGTATGAACAGTTCCCACAGCAACAGAGTTGGAACAAAAAAAAAGTGGTGATCTGGCAAGTTCTTATCTCAAAACAGTGATAAGAGCTCCAGGCTTTCATTTAACCTGTGAGGGACTAAATCCTTGAATTTCAAAATCCCCTCTGCTTCTTTTTTTATTAGCATTCTATCATTGTGGTATTCTGATTTTTATATGGCCCTGAGGGACCATAACTGTTTTCTATGGAATACTGCCCTAGAGAGGCACCTAGTTTTCTTGCAGTGAATATTCTGTCTTCACAGATACATGTTCTCAGTTTCCTTGAAGTTTTAACAACAAAAATCTTATCACAAGAGCACTTTATGATGTAAATTGCTCAACTGGACCAGCATGTAATAAGATTGTTAAGAAAATATTGTTTATTGTCATAAGGATTAATGGAGGTTTTCATACTACTGGTAAGTTTGCAATAAAGACAGTTTTCACTTGGATAATGGCTCATAGGTAAACTGGATTCAGGTAAAGTTAGTTGAAATTAACAAGCAGAGAAGTGTTGCTGTGAACTAATTATCTTTTAAATTAGATATTCTCTTAAATGAAATAATCAGCTTCTTATCACACATGCAAACGTAATATAAAATGTTCCAGATTTTGTAAACGCTCTTTTTGAGTCCACCACTTATATGATTGAAAGTCAACCCACATGTAAGTTTCCCAGAATCAGGTTTTTTTTCTTGTTTTGTAACAAATGCTTTCCGTGGCAAACAGGTGCTTTATGGTAAGCTTCTTGTAAGATTTGGCATGGGTACTCCCTGGTTACTAAATTTTGTTCTAAGATTTCAACCCTTTTCTGGAAATCCAGTATACTGGTACAATTCCGTTTAATCCCAAGAAACAGGCTTTATGGCAAATGATTTTTAACAAGTGGGGGCCCACAAGAAACTTCCCCCTATGCCCCCCACTTTCTACTCATTCCCCCACCTCTGCTTCTCCCCCTCTCCTCCTACTTCTCCCACATTCATTCTCCTTCCTGCCACCCCTTTTCTTACTCTCCCCCCATGCCTTTCACCTCCTTTCTGTTTCCACTCCATCACTCTTTCTGCCCCTGTCACTCTCCCAGCCTCCCACCTACTTCCTCCCCCCACCAGCAGCAGTGGCAGCAACCACTCTCCAGGAATCACAATGGACTGCCCAAGTACAGAGATCAGTTCCTCTTAGGGTTGCCAGCTCCATGTTCGGAAATTCCTGAAGACTTGGGGGTGAAGCCTTGGGAGAATAAGGTTTGAGCTTGGAAGTGACCTCAGCAGGGTATAATACCATAAACTCCACCCTTCAAAGTGGCCATTTTCTCCAGGGGAACTGATCTCTGTCATCTGGAGATCAGTTGTAATTCCAGCAGATCTTCAGCCCTCACCTGGAGATTGGCAACATCAGTTCCCCTGGAGGAAATTACTGCTTTGGAAGGTGGAATCTATGGCATTCTATCTGTTGGAAGTTCCTCACCACCTCAATCCCCACCATCTTCAGGCTCCACCCCTCAAATATCCAGCAATTTCCCAACCTGGACTTGGCATCCCTATTTCCTTCCTGCCTGACAGCCAACCTACCTTTATCTGCCCCTCTGTCTTCAGCTTTCCATCTCCTTTCCCCCTGCAGCTTCTGCTGAGGAAAACTATGGTCTTTCTTCACAGTGGGGGATTACAGCAGTTTACATGATTCTCTTCTCCTTTTTATCCACACAACAACCTTATGAGGTAGGTTAGGTGGAAAGTATGTGACTGGTCCAAAATCACCCAGTGAGCTTCCACAGCAAGATGGGGATCGAAACCACAGCAGGATGGGGATCGAAACCTGGGTCTTGGAAACCCTGCTCTGAAGCTCTGACCATTATCTCTCCTTATAAATATTTATCTTTTGGTTTCACAAGATTCCATGTGCTCCCATTGGCTGTAAAATGCCCTCCCTCAGCCATTGGCCCGTCAGCTGCCACTCAAGAGTACTTGCGTGCCATTGGCCAGGTGCTGGGTCTGCTCCTCTTCCCCACCCATTCCCCCTGGCAGACAACTCTGTCTCCTGAGGAAGACAGTTCTCTTGACTCCTGTGAGGGACTGTCCCCTCAGTGGCTGTTGGTAGGCAGCCAAGCTTGGTTCTGTGAGTAAAAAAACAAAGGACTTTCAGCATAACCCCCTCCCCCGCCCATAACCCCCTCCCCAATGGCCACTTTCCTGTCAGAATAAATGGAAAAAGGCTCTTTCTCCTGCTTAGCTTCAGCATGGCTGGCTGGCTAACGAGGTGGGCCAGCAACCATCAAACCATTTTCTTCAACTCCCCGCTGTGCGGCTGACTTTCCCCTAGGGCTGCCAATCTTCAGGTGGGACCTGGATATCTCCCACTGTTACAATTGACCTCCAGATGACAGAGATCAGTTCCCCGGGATAAAATGGTTGCTTTGGAGGGTAGACTCTATGGCATTATACCCTGCTGAGTCCTTCCCCCCCCCAAATGCTGCCCTCCACAGGATCCACCCCCCCCAATCTCCAGGTATTTCCCTAATCAGAGTTGGCACCTGTACTTTCTCCTCTGTCAGTAAAAGGCCCTTTCCACACCTATGTTGACCTTTGGTGTAGTGGAGAGCCAGTTTGGTGTAGTGGTTAAGTGCGCGGACTCTTTTCTGGGAGAACCGGGTTTGATTCCCCACTCCTCCACTTGCACCTGCTGATGTGACCTTGGGTCAGTCACAAGCTCTGGCACAGCTGTTCTCTCAAGGACAGTTTGTGTTAAGAGTTCTCTCAGCCCCACCTACCTCACAGGTTGTCTGTTGTGGGGAGGGGAAGGGAAAAGAGTTTGTAAGCCACTCTGAGATGCCTTTGGGCAGTGAAGCGCAGGATATAAATCCAAACTCCTCCTCCTCCTCCTTTGGAAGAAAACTCATTGGGCCCAGTCCTGATCAGGTTGCCAACTCCAGGTGGGCAATTCCTGGAAATTTGAGGGATGGAGCCTGGAGAGGGTGAGGTTTGAGGAGGTGTGGCACCTCAGATAGGTACAATGCCATAGACTCCACTCTCCAATCCAGCCATTCCCTGATGGGGAACCATTGCTGCCAATCTCCAGGTGGTGGCTGGAGATTACTCAAAATTACAACTGCTCTCTAGGAGGGATGGGGGGAGGAGATGGAAAACTAAAGGTAGGTTGATGGTTGGCTGGAAGGGAGATAGGGTTGTCAACTCCAGGTTGGGAAATTCCTGGAGATTTGAGGGGTCGAACCTGGAGAAGGTGAGTGTTGAGGAGGGGTAGGACCTCAGACAGGTACAATGCCATAGACTCCACCCTCCAAACCAGCCACTCCCTCCTGGGGAACCACTGTTACCAATCTTGGGGGTGGGCTGGAGATCACTCAAAATTACTACTGCTCTTCAGGTAGCAAAGATCAGTTTCTCTGGAGAAAATGGTGGACTCTGTTATTATACCCTGCTGAGATTGCCACAGCAAATTGTCACTGAGTGCCCAAAGCCGGGGCACTCTCCCAGAGCCTCGTTCTAGAGCCCGTTGTATTTATTTCCACAACGGGCCTTATTCCTAGTACTATATAACGACTTTCATAGGGTGGCTGCTGTTGAACAGTAGCAAGCAGCCAGGCCTAATTGAATCATGGAAGTCAGGTGGTATCAAGTCACCCAGAGGGTGCTGTTAGGCCTAGGTTTGCCAGCCTCCAGGTGGGACCTGGAGACCTCCCGGAATTACAACTGAACTCCAGACAACAGAGATCTGTCCTGCTGGAGAAAATGGGTGGACTCTGTGGCATTATATTCAGCTGAGGCCTCTTCCCTCCCCAAACTCTGCACTCCTCAGACTTCACCACAGAATCTCCAGGAATTTCCCAACCTGGAGTGGGCAATCTAATCCCAGGCTTGGCTCCAAAATAGGCCTGGAGTGGAAAGCGCCCTGCCCTCTCCCCCAATCCTGCTTTTGCTTCCTCCCCCCCTTACTGTTGATGCTTTAGGGCCTAGAGTAGAACCCCACGGCAGCCATTTCAAAAGGTATTGGGGGAGAATTCAACCCTCCCTGAGTTTTTAAAAATGTTTTTGGATTTTTCTGCTGAGTCCCCTGAGTCTGTAGAAAAATCTGTTGGGGGAGACTATGCCCCCTATCTGCAGAAATATCCACATGCCAAGGGGACTGTTGAGAATCAGATATATAGATGTGTACCAGACAGTGGCTACCATATCTCAAAAAAAGATTTTTTATCAGTTTTTTGTATAAACTCATTATCTTTCTATCTTTCTCAGTAATCATAACATTCAAATAACTAATATGGCTTTCAGTCCCATATAATTCAGATTTTATATTATCATCCCATATATCAAGCAAATTGTGAAATTCCAGTAACTGGGTTTCACTACCTTTCCATAAAAAACAAACAAACAAACAAACAAACAAACATAATCTATGAAAAGTCACGAGCCACTAATGATGAAAATGACCGATCTGGTATTTTAGAAAATATGGCTGAAGGGTCTTTTGTTGTAAGATTCTGTGTTGTACTATTTTAGTTTATTTTGCTGGTCTTATGACTGTTTTAATAAATTTGTTGTTGTTGAAAGTCACGATTTGAGAATATGCTCTCAGAATGGATTATCAATAAAGTGAATATATTCTTCTTCAAATAACCCATCTATAAATGGGCTACCTCTGGTGCCCTAGAAGACCACATGGTTATAACTTGGACCTGCCGATTACAGTTTTCATTAAATGAAAAAAAATGTTCTTTTTCAATGCTATTTCTGATAATGCCATGAGGGAAGATGAGGAAGGGTGTCTGTTTTGTCTTTTATGGAGAGCGCTTCAGTAATAGGTAATGCTCCCAACTGGAAGATATTATTTGAAAGAGAAGTAAAATCTAAAGTAGCCAAAAGAACATCTGCCTCAACATCTGATATCTTACCCAACTTATTGATAAAGTCAGTCTGTGATGGGCACAGACTGGGAAAGCCCAGTTCAGCTTGGGGCTTGTGAACTAGGCAGCCCTAAACTGAACTCCCAAGGCAAAAACCCTGGTTCAGGTCCCCCTGGTGATGCAGTTGCATCACTTCCAGGTGGTGTTGGGCACCGCCCGTGGTGCATCCACATCATCTGTAAGCGAACGAAGTACATTGCCCTGACGTGCTTGTGTCACTTCTGGGTGGTGTCAGGCTCTGCCCTGGCATGGCTGCATTACCCAGAAATGATGTGAGCCCATCGGGGGATGTGCCTGTATCACTTCTGGATAATGTGGACATGGCAGGGGTGGTGCCTGATGCCACCTGGAAGTGGCATGGGCACATTGGGGGCCAAACACCCAAACTGAGCAGGAGCTCAGTGAGTGTTCATGGAAGGCTCCTTTTTCGAACTGCGATTTGGGGTTCGAGAACCCGGCAAAGTCCGGCCCATACTTTGGTTCAGGTTTGGGACTGTGCCCATCCCTAGTCAGTAGTGTCTTTTATATATGATGGTAATGTACGGTCTGAGGAAATATAAAAAGTCCACATATTTGGAAATTGGTTCCAGGACTAAATCATTATCAGTGACAGTGGGTCTCCATAGAGAAGGGAAAATGTTCTTAGGAATGTTTGGCAAAATATTTTTTAAAAGTACTCTAGAAGTTGCTTCTCCTGTGGAGAGATATAACCCAAATTTATATCTTCAGTAACATCTGTAAAGATTGTCCAGGTTCCTCACTAAAGCAGTAAAGGCAGATATATGCCTCTGAAATACAGTTTGCCCACCACTGTTGTCCTTCCTCAGCAATGTGTACTATCTGCAAATGTTTTGGTGCATGCAGTTGACACAGAAGAATGATGAGGCAGAACAGTCTTGGTGACTGAGAATATGTCCCAGAATCCTCTGCAACACACCACAGTTCTGTGTTAAAAACACAGAACTTTTTCCGTATTGTCTCACCTATTGATTTATTCCTGTAGAATAAAAAGTTTTAAACCCATTTTGATTAGCATAACAATTTTTCCTTTTCCATTTTCACAGGCTCCAGGTTCTGTTCTGTATAATTTATTTATTCACTGTTGTTGGTTGCCACCTTTGGAACATCCAATACTTTCCCGTCACTTTCTTTTTCTTGCTAGTTTTCACTTCAGTAGTTTGAAAGAGGGGGCTTTCGTTATTTCACTTGTGCACAGCAAAATGTCACTAGTACTATGATTTGCAGTTATTCTGACACTTGCTGAACACCACTTTCTAGTACCCACTCCAAATTAACATTTATGCCCTACTTTGCTGATCAACTCACACCAAATGTGTAAGCGAAGAATGTATTTGCTGAGCTTTACACCTGGTTATAAGTGTTTCAAAATGAACTGTAATGTTACTAAACAAAGGTGAGCCAACATGATGTAAGAATACATTTCAAGAAAGTATGTGTCATTGTATAAAGCATATAGCTATGAATGAGAAACAAAGTAAGCCACTTATTGGGCAAACGATCAGCCATTTTTTGGAAAATGTCCATCTGTGGCATTGCAACTAATGAAAGTGCCCTAACTACCTCTCCTGGGTTTTATTCCGATGCATAAACTGTTGATCCATGTAAACCTTACCGAAGTGCCCTGAGAGAGGGACTATTTCTCCGAAGCTGAGTAGAGGTGAATTCTGGAATGTTCTCATATGATTTCTTTTAATACAATTTTGTATGTGAGGAAAAACTGGGAATTCACTGCTTATAAGTGAAGAGTGTAGTTGAGTGCTTCCTCAATAAATACTCTGGAAATACCTAACTAGGGTGCTTTCACACATGCTAAATAATGCAGTTTCAGTTCACTTCAGCAAGCATTTGCAAGTGGATTTTGCCATTTCACACAGTAAAATCCAGTTGCAAATTGCATCGAAAGTGTGTTATTTAGTGTTTGTGAAAGTGTTTAATTGGTCTTTGTTCATGTAAAGAAAGTCCTCGTCTGAGCTCTGGAATCAGTGGTGAGAAAGAGAATGCTTGTAAAAACTGGAGAGAGAAGGTGGCAACATAGGTGGATTCACAGCTTCATCTAGACACATAGCAGAATGAAGTGGCAGAATCTGAAGGTGGTAGAATGAATTACCACTTTGGACTGCAAGTGGGGAGAGACATGCGGCACAATTCACTATGTCGGAGTGGCTGGATCACTGGTCTCATTCAGAAGGGCTATTCTTATGTTCTCATATACTTTTTAAAGCTGTTCCATGTAAAAGCTCCAGCCAAGTAAATAATTAGCACATTGGAAAGAGGGGTTCTAGACTAGTTGTTCACATATAGGGCTAGGGAATCATTAATCTAGGGAAACGTTGCAAAATTTAATGCCTCAGCTGAAGGGCACAATCCTCAGCATCCTGCTACTTATCACTACCTCATGCTAGACCTCACAACTAGATCACGTCCAGGAAAGGTGGAGTTAGCCAAATTGCTCTATTATTTAATAAAGATGGGGAATTATAATTATTAATATGCAATTGGCTTATCTATAGGATCTGACCTTTGTATACCAGAGTTAGAATTCCCAAGCACCCAGGAACAGACACAGAAATTGGGTGGCTAAAATAATGATTTCTTTACTAAATATTCTCAAACATACACACAATATTCACACAATATAGCACTAAGGAAGCAGAGGTGATTGATGGGTTATAGAGGGGTGATACAACCTGTTCAGATGTGCAGAGGTCCATGGATTCTGGCCTAAACTCAGAGAGTTCAGGGGTGGCCTGCCATTTTGGATCATGGCAGAAAACACACGGTCTAAGGCCAACTGTGTGCTGGGATATAGGCACTGGCAAAAAATGCAGGCCAATGGGTGGCCCTGGGGGCTGGTCTCAGGTGAGAACAATAGATTACCTGGACCAATGATGGGTCCCAGGGGTATGTGATGCCAGTAGGGGCAGACCTTAGGTATGACCAATGAACTTCCAGAGAGGCAGGGTCTGGATTTAACAATAGAAGCCAGGTGTTGGGTAGCTAGTTAAATGGATTATCTGACTCACTAATGGTCCTGGCCTGGGGTGGACAAAAGATGGGAGCCGTCCCTGATTAGCGTCAGGAAGGATTGCTAAACATTTGAATGATAGATATCCCGGTATCTTGAGGGACAGAGGCAAGAAAGACAAAGAATTTACACTTAGGACACAAAAGGCTGGGTGAGGTGCTGGAGAGTGCCAGGTGGCTTCTAAAGACTTACCTCTGGAACTCATTGTTATTCCATAAACATAATCTCTGCTGGGTGGAGGGGGAAGACTGGAGGCTTGCTCTGAAGTCACTTTATGAAACCTGAATATGAAATCTTTTTGCAGACCACTTGCAGCCCAACTCTGTGGTCAAGCTGAGAGTGCCTGGCTTTTTGGACTTCAGGTTAGAAAGTAGGGCACCCCTGTTTTGGGGCTACCCAAGAATAAAAGGCAGTGCCTCTGGTAACAGTGGGTGGGGGAAAATATTAGGTATGCATGGTAGAAATGTGGAAAGTAAGCCAGCCATTTAGATGAGAGATGGAAAATGGAGACTGGAAGGCTATGACTCAACCAAGTTGGGCAGTGGAAGAGTGGCATAAACCTGGGACTAGTATGCGGTGGGGCCTCCAAGCCGGGCCTCTAGCTGTGCTCCATCACTTTCTACTGGCGTTGGAGACAGCAACTTTTCTCCTATAAGGTAAAAATGTGCCATGGAGTTGTAACCAACTCACGGCAACCACATGAAGTTCTACCTGATGGGTTTTTCAGGGCAAGAAATGAGCTGAGGTGATTTGCCATTGCCTTTCTCTGTATAGCAGCCCAGGTCTACCTTGGTGGTTTCCAGTCCAAGTACTGACCCTGCTTAACTTCTGAGCTCCGCTGAGATCAGGCTAGTCTGGGCTATTTTTCCCTGTAGGAGGAGTTTCAGTTGTTGTATTTGTACTTGTACTGTTAATGCAAGTTGCAACTTCAATAGATGTATAAACAGGACTTAAGGGATGTAGACTAAAGGCTTTTCCTGATAATAAGAGAGATTTTAGGTTGAAAGGATGTTGATGGGGAGAGGTTTGGACAAGCTGACATTTTAATGCTTTCACCCAGGTCAAGCTTACTGAGGAGTAAAGTTGCTTGAATTCACTGGGACTTCTGAGTAAACATTCTGGGTGAACTAGAACGCCAAGGAAGCAGCTTTTGAAACAGAACTTGTAATTGTGTCACTCCTAAGAAAGACATTTTGTCCAAGCGTGTTGAGCATGTATTCATTTGAACCAACCAATTATCCTACAAGCCACAACGTGTGATTTATTCCCCCCCCCTTCCTGTCATTTAAGGCTCCCATGCTAGGCATGCTGACTTGGCATTAAGTCCTTTTGAACTGAAGTTTCTTTTTTCATATTTTTTGCATTTGTGTGTGTGTCCATGCCTGGAAGTCATGGTGACCTCTGGTGACTCCTACTGGGGTACGGAGGACGTTCAGAGAAGTAGCTTGATAGCCTGCCTCTGGCCTCCTGGCGCTGGTATTCTCTGGAGGTCTCCCATCCAAGTACTTGCCAGGGTCGGCCCTGCTTAGCTTCTGAGATCTGATGAGATCAGTCTTGGCTGGGCTATCCAGGTCAGGGATGAACTAACTGAAGTTTCCTTCTCAGTGAAAGGGTCTGGGGGGTTGGGCTATAGGAACTGTAACATCTCTTACACTGGGGTAGTATTTTTTAAATACAGGCTCCAAAGCGAGTCTGCTTCTGTGAACAGAGTGTGTAGAAAAAGGGAAGCATTTCAGAAGTAATTGAAAAGCAGAACATGCCTGCTACCACCAGCAAGCGAGAACACGTGCAGCACATTGCACGGCAAGATCGCAACAGGTCAGAGGATGGATTGTCAGCCTTATGCTGTGCTGTTAATCAGGGTGTCATTATTCTTAATGGGCCAACTGCTCCTTTTCCCTTCACCAATGAAGGCAAGCCTGCACCTGCAGATGCCTGATCAAGGGTGCAGATGTTCACGGGGCTGGAAAGCACAAAGAAACTCAAAGAGGCGCGGTTGCATTTTCCAAATAAAAATGAATGTGGTGTGGCCAAAATAATGCACATGTCTAATAAAGGATTAAGAGCTGAGAAAGAGGCTTAACAGTCAAGAGTAGATATTGTTCTAGACCTCACACGTATGTGTTTTTTAATGGAAGCCATTTTGCTTAATGGCTTCAATGGAGCTAGATAATGTACAGGTTCAATGGAGCTGCAATTTGACACTAATCTCTCTAGTTCAAAATGGACAGCAAATGGGTGCTGTATGTGTGATTTTTGAGCCTGATCTAACAGCGAGTCCCACCTCTGACATGTTTGCAAGCAGGGAACTGGATTCAGCCCAAAGGGCATGTCAGCAGGATTCTAGCCTTTGTGAAAAGGGTCTTCCCTTACACAGGCCCTCCTGGATTGAGGCTGGTCTATTTAAGAGATTTTACATATAAAGGGAGTTTTTAAATAACTGCTTTAAAGAAATCTCATGCACATCCAGTTAAGGAAATGTTGGCCAACGTTAAAGCTACATGATCAAAAGTGTTTATGTGGCTGGCATTATTTGCAATGGAATGGGCTGATGTTATTGGGCCGTAGTCACGCATATTGGTCAATTCCCCTGAATTAGATAGCACGGCTCTGTTGTTTGATAAGTAGTCTGTGGACTATGTGAGGGTGACTGATGATGAGCTCACAAATGCAGGTGTTTCTCACCTGATGACAGGAACATCATGTGACAATCAATATTTTCAAATTAGGCTCTCCAGTTCAAACACCACGGACAGGCATGAGTGGGAATGTATAGTTTCTTTTCTCACATGTGCCCCAAAGGAAAAGTGTGGAAGTAAGGAGATAAAAGAAATGTACAGCTCCCCCGGCTTGTACATCTCCCTCCACCCTGGAGGTGTACCTTATTTGCCTCCCACTGGATATAACCAGGGACATCATTGCATAGTTCAGTGTGTGGAGGAGAGGTCCAGATTCAGCAACATTTGAAGTTCCTTGCATGGATGCTCTCAAAAGTTCATGAAAGTGGTTCCTTTCAAGAGCATTTGTTAAAAAAACCTCATAACAGCTATAGCACTCAAATCAATGTAGGATACTTATTTCCCCGTGCACACACCTTTTAAAAACCAAATGCATTGGCTGGGACTGTATTCTGAAAAGACAAGAAAAAAAGCAGGGGAGGAGTTTTTTCTTCTTGCTGTTTTCTACTAAAAAAAACACTGTTCTGAAGCTACATTTACCTCTGCTGGGGGAAACTCAGGGGTACCTGTAAGTTTTCCCCAGCAGAGGTAAAAGCAGATGGGGGAGGTGATTTTCAGTGGGGAAAAAAGTGCAAAGAAAAATAATGAAATAGTCCCTACACCAACATTCCCTTTTAAATTAGAGCCCCCGTATTTTACAAATCACCAGGGAAGATTCACGGGACTATTTATAATGTGAAGTTCTGCCACTATATACAGTGCCTGGCATGACTTATGTATTCCTTACACTACAGGCTTCTCCTTTGAATAATTTCCCATCTATCCTAGGTCAACCAGTTTGGCCATGATTATGAGGCCAAAGGTGATAAGCAAGAAACTAATTCCCTTACTCAGAAATCTAAAATGATGGCTTATGCAAGATCCTAAATTAAAATGGAAGACTCATATTTTTAAACAATCGCTTTTAGTTCCTTGTTTAAGAGCAGGAGTGGCCTAAAACATTTCTACTGGTTCCTGATCTGTTTCTGAACATAGTTCAAAGTGTTCATTTAACTGTCTTGAAATAGATTACTTGATGCACTATCTGCTTCCTTATCATTCTGCCCATACATAAACAGTGCTATCCTAGGCAGAGTTGTACCCTGCTGAGTCCATTGACTTCAAAGAGTGTAACTGTCCTTTGGCTGACTCTGCAACTACTGCAAAACATACTTTGCTCTGCGGTGGAGCATTTGCAGTAGGAGGACTCTTGCATTGGAACGAAAAAAACTTCCAATGTAGCTTTCAGAAATTAGAGAAAAACTTTATTTCTGCAGGCTTGGGAGGAGGGCAGATGCTATTTGAAGTTGACCTTTTTTGCTCTTTAGGTTTAAATGTTTTATTGGATTAATAATGGCTGTTTTAATGAACTGTTATACTTTATTCTTATAAAGGGTTTAAAAACAAACAAACAAACAAAAACCCTGTAAGCTGCCCAAAGGGCATTTTAACTCTGTGTGGTGGAAGATACTGTCAGACTCCTGGCTTGAGTTACTCTCAACGACACTCTCTTTGGCAGTGATGTATTTATTGGAGAATACTCATATTCCAGGCTAGATCAATACTGTGTCAGAACTGAGGTACTGGGGGAAGAGTGCAAAGATATAGACAGTTCAAACTAAGCCCCACTTCCATACAACCAATCACATGTCTTAGCCTTCCTGCTTAGCATTTGTGGTCACTACCTGAGAATATATCGTTATCTAGAATAGCAAGTTTGGCTCAAGGTCATCCCTAGACAGGGAGGTATCCTGGAAAGAGTTACGACGCCTACGAAAGAGAGCAGTTCACGCACTCAGCCATTCACCTCCCCCTCAGGAATTTCCCCCTTACAATCATGGCAAACTAAAGATGGAGTTTGACAGATACATGGAAAAATAAATAATATTTGGTGGAACTAAAACTAGAATTCCTTCATTTGAACAAACAAAATAGAATGCATAGCATGGCTAAGACAAATGGAAGCACTTGTAAAAAGACTGCAGGTCCATGTTCTTCCATTGTCTTAGTGGGCTAAAGATTAATAATCCTGTTAACTTCCCTGTGGAGAAGATCCCAGGTCCATTATGGAAAATCAAAAAGGTGTAAAGAAATAAGCTTAGCTTTCATCTGTTTATCACATCTAATTTAGTCAGCTAAAAGGCTCTCGGAAAATACTTTATGCTTTATTCATGAGCTAAATTTTTTAAATGGATTGCTCTGATAATGTAGCCGTACACCCCGTCTAGTGAATTTCAAGAGGTTTCTATAATTAGAATAATGAATTGTAATAAAATATAAAATGCAGGTATGTACAAGGGATATAGATGAAATGTGGAATCCATTCAATGGCCTCTTAAAAAAACCTTCCACTTTCAGTTTTGTGATATCTATATCTATATCTATATCTATATCTATATCTATATCTATATCTATAGTGTTATATATAGATATATATAGATATATACATAAACCCAACAACTTTACAGCAGTAGATTGAACCTGTCTTTGCATTTTATGAGACCACTATAGAAAAATATTGTCATTCTCACATTAATGTATTAATTACCAGGGATCCTTTACATACCCACTTGTTTGTGGTTATTTGAGAGTCAGTTCTGGACAGCTTCATGAAATAGGTCAAGATTCAAGGCTGCAATCCATTCAGGTCACAGTGAAGACTGCATAAATCCCTTGGATGCCGATGGAATTTAAGCAGCCTGGATTGGAGCCTTTTTGATTTCTTTTTATGCCTCACTTCCTGCTGTATAAAACATTCTTTTCACATACAGGGTTTTTATTTGTATGGAATTATATCACTGAATAGTCTAAGAGGTTTATTAATGAGTGATTAATCCATGAAAAAGGCATTATATTTACTTAATCCAACAGGGGAGTTATTGGAATGTCAAGTCAATTAGAGCCAAATTTGTTCTAAGGCTGGCCTTATGAAAACAGGCAGAACAAAGCTCAAACTGAATAGATCTGTCCTTTACAAAAGTTATTTTGCCATCAGAGACTAGGGGTCAAACTAGATCTGAAATGCAACTGCATCTGTCTTTCCCCTGCTTTAAAAACACAGCCTTGGAGAAGTGTTGTGATGGGAGTTTAAAAAGATCCTTCAGGTCCCTAGAACCAGGCCCATTCAATTTTCAATGCATTCAGCTTGTTTCTTTATATAATATTATACAACTTGACAACCATTTCAGCAGCACTCTTGTAACATCAACTCCTGGTTCTTTCTCTGAGACTCCACCACAGGCAGATGGCCTCTCCCCCAAATATTAACTCTTTATCATCTGTGTAATCCCTTTATATACTCATTAGTACTAGGAACTGTAATGTTGGAAAGTAGGGTTGCCAGGTGTCTCTTTCTGCAGATTGTTTTCTAATCAAGTTAAGCTCACCCTATAGAATGGATGTCCTCTTTCTTTCCCCTGTGGCTTCATAAAATGGCGACACTCCTGTCCCCTTGTTCTCCATCACTGCCAGCAAGGTTTGAAAAGAAACATAGCTACTACTCAGTGGCCAGGCAGGATGCTTCTAGAGAAATACTATTGGCTTGATTGAAGAAAACTGGAAAGGGAGAGACTGTTGTGGCCAGCCAGTCAGCCTCCTATGTTGGTTGCAGCTGATGGTGGGGGTAGATGGGGGCAAGATTGGATATTCTAAAGAAAAGTGAAAAAGAGAACTTGGGGAATCATAGCATGAAAAAAAGGTCGGGGAGAGTATGGAGGCCACAAGTCCCTTGGAGGCTGCTATGTGGACAGAGTGTCTGCCTTGCATTTTATATTTTGTTAGCTCTGATTACTTGAGGTGCTTTATTGCTGTCCTCGGGGCTGCCTTCCATGCCTGCTCAGGGCACTTGTAACCAATGCTCCCCTATGAGCAAAAATTATACTTTGTGAGCTACTGGCATTAAAGTTGTGAGTGAGCGATCTGGCTCCTGCATAAATCAGTTTGCTCTGGAGCCATCCTTCCTGAGCAAAGACAAAAATGTGTGAGCTGGAGGCTTAAAAACTGTGAGCTAGCTCACACTAAATCAGCTTAGTGGGAACACTGCTTGTAACCTTGACGTAGGAGGCCTAGAGAGACTAGGGCAAGGTCTGCTGCCCATACCTCATCGAGGCAAATACACCAAGATGGTTGTGCTTTGCTAACTCTTGTATTCACATCCTTGCCAGCCAAGGTCTTCAGGGTAGTTACACCACTCCCTTTCCCCAGCTGCCTATTCTGTTCTCCCTTACTCAGGCCAGCCATTCCGCCCTCATGCCTTGTTCCCAGCACTGCCAAATTCCTTCCTGTGTCCGCTCTTAAGTCCTCCCCCAGCTTAGAACCCCCAGCTGCAGAGTCAGCCCGGAGTCCCTGCCTTCAATGGGCTTGTAAGTTCCTCCAGCCTTCCCTGGACAGCGCAATGTCAATCCCTGGCAGTCAGCTTCTCACTTTATGGCCAGACTGTAGCTGTTTCGTGTTGTTCTCTGGTGCATTCTACTGACTCCTTCTGTGTCACAGTTGCTATTTAGGGCTGCAACACTATGCACATTTACCTGCAAGTAAGCGCCCCTGAGCTCACTAAGGGTTATTTCTAATTAAACATGGATAGGATTCCATGGTAATTCTCCTAGTGATAACAATTGGGAAATTAAACATTTGCCATTTCCTTTTCAGGACAATGGGGACTTTACAATGTTTCGCTTTGGATGGATTGTGCATGTTATTATGCCCCTTTTGTAATGTATAAAATATAATTTGCTAGACTTTCTGTCCTATGCAGATTTACTCCTTTCTAGTATTTCATTGATTTCTGTGGCTTAGACTGCAAGTAACTGCATAGGACTGAACTGCATATTATGTTAACTATAATCATGACATAAATGTTATTTTAAATTTAGAAATCTACAATAGATCTGTTAGGTGTTTAAGATGCCACAGGACTCTCTGGCTGAGTTCTCATGGTAAACCTGGTTCTGGACTGTACCACTTTCAGTTTCAAAATGGAATACTCATATTCAAAAGGAAACAGTGAACAAGTAGACCCAGTGTGGTGTAGTGGTTAAAGTGTAGGACTCAGTTCTGGGAGACCCAGGTTCAAATCCCCGCTCTGCCATGGATGCTTGCTGGGTGACTTTGGGCCAATCTCATACTGTCAGCCTAACCTGCCTCATACAGTTGTTGTGAGTATAAAATGGAAGAACAGATAATGGTGTGTAGCCACTTTGGGTTCCCATTAGGGAGAAATTTTGGGTATAATAGAAAGAAATAAATGAAACAAACCCTTCTGTATATAGAAAACTAGATGTCAGGGAGAAGATCTTCAGCTTAGTTTTTTCCCTGGAATGCTGGTTTTCTATGCATGCTATCTGCAAAAATCTCTGCGCAGATATTGGTTCTGTGTTATGCCCCCCAAAGGTTAAATAAAGCTGGGATATTCAAACAGTTTGAAAGAAACTGACTTGAACCAGCGGCTGTGGCCAAACACGTACAACAGTTAAATACACATTTATATGTTATTACTTGGCCCTGACCAAAATATGATCAGCAACTTCAGAAGGCATAAAATAGCTCTATAAAGAAAGAGTAACCTACCTGCTCCACAGCCATTTAAAACCCAGAAATCTTTGTACGTATTTGTATGTATTAAAGGGGGGGGTTGTGGTATAGTAGTGCTTAGCATGTCAGTCTAGGACTGGGCAAGGTTTGCCGACTGCCAGGAGAAAATGTCCTGTCCCTTTAATAGAGGCTGAATACTATCTTAGTTACTTCTAGACTATTAAAAGCTTCAATTTCTGCACATAAGCCTCTATTAAAGGGACAGAGCATTTTTCTTTTTAATCATGTGTATGTGTGCGCACATAGGTTGACAAATTGTTATCAAGTATGCCCAGTATTTTTGCTGAAACCATCTGGCGACCCTACTGAAAGGGATTAGCTCAGGGGATGCTTTTACGTAGAAAAAGAGTAGGTGAAGGAGTGAAGCTTCTCCCTTGGTCTGCTTAAATTTGCAGCCTTCCTTGGCTGCTTTCTTTCCTTCTTTCCTTCTGAAGATTCTATTTGATCAAAATGCAACTGATCTGCAGATTCAGCTTACTGTACATGGCATTCTTAAATGCAAGAGAGACATTTCAAAAACACCAAGATATTATTTTTACTTTGGCAAAAGAAGAAAGAGTGATATTATTTCAGCCATTAATAACGTTACTTTTGCCATTTTTATTTTGCTTACCACACTGCAGAACATACCTTAACTGATGTTTCCATTCTGATTACACTTTTCCCAGAACAAAATAATAACATACTGAACTGAAGTGCATATACTGTGCCAAAATGATCTTGCTCTAGCAAAAGATGGCAGATTTTTTAGCAAAACCCCAGCGATGACAGCATCTCCAGATGGTGTGGTATTTCATTCTCCACTCTAGATGAGACAATACAAAATCACTTTGTGCCTCTATTTTTGTTCTCCAGTTCAGAGAGTCGGGGATCCCCTGGGCAGTAAAGACCTGCCACGTGGCACAGATTGCGGACCTGGAGGAGGTGGAGAGCACTGGCACGATCTCCAGCCATTTTGTATACACGTCCACTAAAATAAAGAATATTTGGCCCTGGAATAGCCCCGCAAAGTCTAAGTGTAGCCTGGCCCAGGGTTTATGAGAGGACTCCCATTGCTGTACCAGGGCTTTTGGAGGCTCGGGCCTCGTCTCCTGGCACTCACTGTCCAACTCCGGCCACCACACATAGCTGCGCGCTAGTGCCTTCATGCGGACGATTCCTGGATGTGTTTCATGCAGTGCCTCTAACACCCGTTTGCATAGGGATTGTGGAATCACCACCCAGCCACCCCACAATATGCACCCTTTATGTGAGGACAGTTCATCCCTGTGGGACCCGAATGTTGTGAACTCCAGTCCCACTGGGCCTGTGGGCCACCCCCTCCCCACCCAGGCCAAGACCCGGATGAGAATGTGATCCCAGGCCATGTGACGGCCACCTCTCAGACTTGGACTGGCCGATCGGGCAGGGACTCCAACAGGGCAATCTGGTGGGTGGGAGTAGGGTTGGGATCAGAAACAGGCAGTGAGGGGTGGCTCAGGGCATCCGTGTGCCCCATCGCTTTACCAGGGCAGTGGACCAGTGAGTAGGAATAGCCCACTAGGAAAATCGACCAGCACAGCACCTTGGGAGACAACATATTAGAGATTTGGTGGTTGGCGGTGAGGAGGCTAAGGAGGGGTTTGTGGTCTGTGACCACCATAAAGGGCCAGCCATACAGATAATCATGGAACTTCTTAACCCCTGCAACAATGGCGAGGGCCTCCTTGTCGATTTGAGCATAGTTGCACTCTGCCGCAGACATGGTCTGGGAATAATATGCAACAGGGACCTCGCGGCCATCTGCCAAACAGTGCCCCAGGACTGCCCCCACCACGTAAGGTGACACATCTCATGCAAGCACTACAGGCAAGGCCTTGTCAAAGTGGGCAAGGACCATATTTGAAGTTAACAAGTCTTTAATCACCTGGAAGGCAGCAGCGTGCGTGGGTCCCCATTCCCGTGGGGCCTCATTCCCAAGGGGCCTTCTTGTCCAGGAGGCAGTGGAGTGGCTCTGCCACCTTAGACAAGGGGGCTGGCACCTGAATGATGGCCTGGATCTTGTCATCTGTAGGGTGGATTCCCTTGTTGTCCACTGCGAATCCCAAGAATTTGACCCGCAGCACCCCCAGGAGACACTTTTCTCATTTCACCTTGAGACCCGCTGAGTCAAAATATTGAAGCACCATCCTGAGCTGGGCTGCAATGGTCTCGGAGTCCAGGGCCGCAATCAGAACATCATCAAAGAATGGCTGGACTCCGGGGATGCCTTTAAGGAGACAGTCCATCATATTCTGAAAAAATCCCAGGGCAACGCTAATCCCAAACTGCAGCTGCTTAACTTCGAAAGTCCTCCGGTGTGTGACTACTGTCTGAGCCTCCACGGTGGTGTCATCCACTAGGAGTTGTTGGTACGCTTGGGCTAAATCTAGCTTGCCGAAAACCCATGCCCCCACCAACGATGCTAACACATGGCTGACCACTGGTACCAGGTACACGTGGTCCTGTAGGGCCTTATTCAGAGTACATTTGTAATTGGTGCAGATGTGCTCATCCCCATTTGGTTTCACTGGGGTGACTACAGGGGTCTCCCATCTTGCGTTATTCATGGGTTCTAGCACCCTGTGCCACCAACCAGTTCAGCTCAGCCTCAGTTTTGGGTTTTAGTGCCAGTGGGGGTTTCCTGGCCTTTAATCAGATGGGCCTTAAAGCGGGGTCTAGGTCTAACATGACCAGGGACCAGAGTACCGGCCGAGCGTACCATTGAAAACCTTGGCGAACTCAGTACATACAGTGTTAAAATCCTGCATGCCCACCCTGTTCACCCCCATCACCCAGAACCCCAGTGGTCCAAACCAGGACAGTCCCAGCAGGCTTGTGAGGCACCCTTCAACCAAGTCCAAACCCCCGTCAAAGTCCTTATACTGCCCCCTGAACTTGCCCCAGCCCCTGACAGCCACCGGGTTCTTTTGGAAGTCCTGCAGCCTTAACCCCCGGGGCTACTGAAGGAGGGGTCCCCCTGAGGGCAGAGCTTCTGTAGGGTGTCTGCTGATATAATGGAGAACGCTGACCCTGTGTCTAACTCCATTCTATTTGGGGACCCCTCTATTAACACCGTGGCATGCATTTTAATAGGGGCTTCAGGGGACAAGTTCAGTATCTGGTGCTGTTGCTGGTGCATGGTGATCATGTGGAGGTCCACAGACTCCTGGTGGGTGGACGTCATCTGATGGCTCCCCTTTGATCTGCACACCCCGGCAATGTGGCCTTGCTTGTTGCAAGACTGGCAAACAGGAACCTGGAAACAGCAGGCCCACCGCTCGTATGCATCTCCACAACTGGCGCATGAGGTTTGTGCAGCTGGCTTCTCAGCCCGTGCCATCGTCTGGGGCCATGTACTCCTCCTTGCTGTTTGGTGCACCTGGAGGATGTCCTCCTCATCTGATCCTACTGGGGATGTGTTGGTGAAGTTTATCGTCTTGCTGCAGTGCTCCTGATGGGACTTTTCGTACACCATGGCCTCCTTCAGAGCCTGGTCCAGAGTCAGGTCATTGTGCATAGCGAGTTTGCGGCATAGCTTGGGTTCCAGGAGGCCCACACTGAACTGGTTCATCAACGTGTCGCTTAGACTGGGGAACCCACATCAGGTGGCTGCTTGTCTTAGGGCCACCAGGAAATTGATCGTGGTTTCATTGGGACCCTGGATGCGCGCAAAGAAGTCAATGTGCTCAGCTATTTTCATGGGTTTTGGCGCGAAGTGCTTTGTGAGTGCCATTGATTTCTGCATATGTGGCCTCCTTCGGCTTCTTCAGGGCCAGCAGATCTTTCAGGATGCGGAGGGTATCAATTCCGCAGGAATTGAGCAGTAAGGATTTTTTCTTACCCTCTTCTGTGATGTGGTGATAGCCCACATAATATTCAAGACACTTGAGCCATGTTTCCCACTTTTCTGGGTGTGCCACATCGAACTTGGGGATGCTTCCTTGGGTGGTTGCCATGATGGGGATCACACGTGGTGTGGAGATGTCTGGAGCGGTGTGGGGCGTAGTGACCGAAGACTCTGAATGAGGTACGGTGCTTTTCCCGGGGTTGGCAATGCAAGGCGTGTCGTCTGGAAGGTCAGTGCATGGTATGATGCTCTGCTTAGTTTCCGAATTGCTCATTCGGATCCCATCCTCATTGCCACTATAAAGTACTGAGATTGATGCGTGGATGTATGATAACAGCTCATACTTTATTAGGTTTACTTAAGACTTGAGATAGCTGCCTGGCTCGCAGGCTGGTTTATATTCCTGTGTTTCCCACTCCCCCAACAGGCACACACACCCGTGATAGATTATTTACAGCACACCCTATTCCCCATTGGTTTCTCCTAGGAGCCTAGCCATCCGATGGGTGTGGACTAGGATCCGTTTGGGCTATTGTCTCTGGAGGTGAAGCTCACATCCTTTTCCCGACCGTGTGGTTCCCTGACTTCGCTTGGTATACAACAGTTTTAAAATTAAATCTGCACTTTATCAGTCTTTCCTTTTGCATTTTCATTTTTTTTTTTGCAAGCTTCACTGGCCCCTCATGAACTCATTGAGTACCTTCTCCGTAGTAGCTGTGTGGAAGACTGAACATGGTGGGCAGCCTTTTACCTCCATTTCCGAGGCTTTCACTGAGCAACTGCTAATTAGCTTCCAAAGAATCCCAGTCTGAAAAAAATGAGGTGTGAAGTATAAGAATGTAAAAATCTAGTCCTAAAATGTCACCACCCAGCTTCTCCAAGCGATAATGTGAGCAGCAGCCACACAGAATCTCATGCGACACACAAGCTTGTTGAATGGGACATGGAATAACCCTTTACAGGAACAATGCATGGAAGGCAGAAAAGCCTTTTTAAAGACTGATAAAGCAGAGATTTTCAGTTCGGTTTGCCAATGTGAACTGTGATGAAAAGCTAATTTTAAATGAACGTTAGACGGCAAAGGGCTTCCCCCCCCCTTTTCTTTTTAGGAAGCACAGTCCCCCCTTTGTTCTCCAGTTTCATTATTTCACCTGGCTCAAGTTCAAGCATCTTCCTCAGCACTTAGAGTTGTTAAATATCCTGTCTTTGCAGGTAAGAACAACTGAATCCTGATATTGTGCCAAACAGCCTGAGTCAAGGCAGGAAGAGGCACAAAGGCCAAAAGAAAGAACTAGTCAATTTCCCAAACTCTGATTGGAACTAGAAACGAACACTGCTCTGAATATTCACCAACAAACATGTTTGGACCAAAACGGGTGCTTTCACAGGGCAGTGTTACCCCCAAGCTACTTAACTGAATGTTCTCTTGCTACTGTATACAGCTATGGTTTTCTCTCTTGGCAGCTGCTTTGGTACCGATTCCCCTGAATTCCTCTTTTTCTGGGTCATCTCAGCAATGGTCCCAAGTTAAATCCCTAGAATCGCCAGTTAAAAGGGTCAACTAGCAGGCGATGTGAGATGCTGGGGAGTTGCTGCCAGTGAGAGCAGTTCCTCTGTATAGTTACATGCATTTTCATCACTGGAGTGCCCCAAGTGCAAGGAAGACGGGTGCAACAGTGTGGGGACCCCCTCCAAAACTGCATAAAAGTTTCTTTTTTTTAAAAAAATGAATTTCTACCAGGTACAATGTCCACATGGTTGTATTTTCAGAGTCCTCCCTTCCTGCTGTTGCCTGTCTGACAGTCAGCTTCCTGTAACAAAAATTATTTACCAAATTACAGCGCTTGGAATTCAGAATGGAGATTTCAAGAATCTGGGGGCATCTTCTGGAGAATGTCTCACCTAGGGTTCAGCAGGTTCTGAGAGGCCTAGTAGTAAACTCTGCAGAAAGACCCTGGGATTTATTTAACTCAGCCTTCCGTGCACCCCTAGTGGTTGCAGTGCATAATTGCATTAGAAGTAATATATATTGAGATGCCTTCTGACTGCAGCATGAGGCTGGCTTTGGGGGCCCTCCAGCTGATTTTGGCTCCAGGAATACCTGCCCCCCCCAGACCCTCCTCTCTGCAGCCCTGTCCAGAGAACTTTTTGCTTATTTCCTATCACTGCAATGGGCTGATATTTTGTTACATTAGTGGACTGGTGTTAATTGTATTTGGCGTTAATTGTATTTGGGGGTGGTGTTTGATTGTTTTGTTTGTAAATGGCCTTGGGCTTTTAGGTAACAGGTAGGAGATATAATATGTCTTTCTTCCCCTTCTCCTGCTACAGCTAAAAAAATGCCCACTAAAATACTGATCTTGACCCTGGGAACAGCACGATTTATACGCTGTTTATAGGTACGATCTGCATAATCTGTACAGGCAATATATAATGCTAAGTTATTGATGCACACCAAAAATGCATACATTTTATGGGAAATGTTTGGTGTGAAGAAACAGAAAATGGTGTGAAACTCAAGTATCATGAGTTTGACTTGCACAAGGAAGAAACAAAATGGAAATGATTATTTATCAGGTCAAATGAACAGGAACAAGAAATGCAAAATCTTCCTTGGGGCTCCAGTCTCAGATGGCACGTGATCCAAGACTGTGTTCCTCAGTTGTTGCTTCCAAGTATTAGCCTATTGGATGTCCTGTTGGATCTGCATGGTAAGAGTTTCAGCCCTGCTGTCCTTGCACCAGCTCAACCTGGTGATACTATTAATTGGCATGACACTGTTCTACACCTGAGCATTGCATGGATCGGGCTTGTTAAGTATGACACTTAACATGATTTCAGATAGTGATTCAGCTTTATTCAGCAACAGCTCAAAGTCAACCAACAGATCTAACAGATGACAAACAAACAGTGGAGCTTTGCTCCTTTTAAACATTCCGGGGCTAATTTAGCCACGCCTATTTACAGGAAGTAACCAATGCAATTACTCAGATAACAACCAATAAGGTTCATTCCCTCCAAGAGTTTGTGGTTCGTCTGAATTGGACGGCGATTCCTAGACAACCAATCAGAAGTGCAGGATTTCAATCCTTGTCTAGGAATGAAGTTAACATAGATTTTCAATGGGTGCATTACACTTTCACAGCATACGTTACAGGGCTGAACCCACCTCTTGCCATTATCACTCCCTAGCAGTGCTATTTGCTCCCTGAGCAGGTTGTGCCGGAGTTTTCTCCATAATGATGTATACAAAGTGACTGTTGCACAGGAGCCCACTGCTGACAAGATAAAATGGAAATGCATGTAAAGTGCTCATTTGTTTCAAATGAGAAAGAAAACAAATTGAGGAATGAAGTTCATGAATTAAATGTAAACCATTCAGTTCATAATGAATATTCAGAACTCCTACATTCTGGGATTGTAAAATTTGCCCGTCAAAGTTTATTGCAGATATTAATTCTTCCTCTTCCATGAATCCTTTAAAAATAAGTATCTGATTGGTAACAGAACATTTTTCTGAAAAGAAAACCAGAGGAAGAGGCAGCAGGGCAGGGGGAGGGGGATTTGTCATTTGAGTGTTTGAGACTTGTGACTTCTGGAGGTGCAAAGAAGCACATATAGATGAACTGGGAAGATGATAATTCCCAGCACGCTGTTTAGAAATTGCAGTGGTGAAAGAGAGGAGATGTTTCAACATGCACAAAAATGACTCTCCTTTGCTGCTATTTATAGGATGCAAACACTTCAAACATCTAAGGCAACATTTCATGGAACAAAATATATTCCAGAAGGAAGACAAGATATGTGTCTATGGACAATCTGATTCTAAATAGCAACTTTGGTGGAATTAGACATTTGCACTGAAAACCAGGAAGAGCTGGACAACTTCATTCAGCTTGACCGCAAGGTATGCTGCCACTGGGCACGGTGTGTGCTGGGGGTCTTTAGAGGGATGGTAGCTCTATCTTCTCCCCATCTTTGGAAAATATCTTACATGGTTTTCATGTACTTTATAATGTACAGTAGGGATACCAGCCTCCAGGTGGACCTGGAATTCCACTGGAATTACAGCTCATCTCCAGATTACAGAGATCAGTTCCTCTGGAGAAAATGGGTACTTTGGAGGGTGGACTGTATGGCATGCTACGCTCTGAAGTCCTTGTCCGCCCCAGACTCCATCCCCAAATCTCCAGGAGCTTCTCAATTTGGATCTGGCAACCCCCCCCCCCAAAAAACCCCATTGGCCAGGGGGAACTGGCAACCCTAATGCTGATATGCTGAAGCCATACTATAAGGGGAGCCTGCTTCTGCACGGAGGTTGGAACAACTTGCAAAAGCAGACACCAGCCCTCTAATACAAAGAGCCCTCCCCCCACGATCTGTACCATGTGCAAAGCAGAGAAGAAGACAAAGCTCTTAGAATCTAATTGGGAAATTATGTATCTTTTGTAATTTCTCCTTTTAATTTTGTGTGCCTGAATTTCCCAAACCATCTTTTGATTTATTTGACAATTTTATTTATTGGTCTTCAAATTTACAAGTTTGGGAGGTTGTTTTTCATTTATTTATATTTTTCAGAATTGAAATTAAATATATAAAATAAGGGGATGGGGAGATACCTACTGTGGTATACCATTCAAGCCACTGGCTATTCAACATGTATGACTATTAACCACAAAATAATATGACTGACATCCAATTCTAATGTACAGTTTTCCATGTTGATCTAAAGCAGGCTGAAGTACTCACATTATTATAATATCTGACAGTATGTGGGGGATTAAAATGTTTTCCAACTCTGTCAATACCCTTGTGGCAGTTTAGCAAGTCTCTCTGCCTATGGAAACTGTGAGTAGATCAATTCATGAGCAGAATGAGGACTTCAAGAAGCACCAAGTTTGAAACAAGGGGAACCTGTTCACAAACACAGTTTGACTCCTTTTGTTGTTGAAATCTGCTCTTATCTGGGATCTCACTTTAAAAAATTGCGCTTACATGAAACATTCTCCTTCAAAGCAGAAGATGCACTTTTAAATCCTTCCGAAGATACATCTTTATCCAAATAAAAGAGAAACATCTGCATTTATTAATTTAATCTCTGGTCTTGTGATGGAGCAAATGCATCAGATAAGAGCTTTGCTTAACTGAGGCTTGTCTCCACAGTGCTTTGATTTTTTTTTATTGTTTCATGTTTTATTCAGTTTTCTGTTTTTCTGTGCTTTGCTCAATTGATTTGTCGTGCTATTTTAGAAAAAAAAATATCCAACCCCCCCTGATTATTGTAAAGCACCAAACTCAAGATTGATAAATAATAATAGTAATAAAAATCACCATTAACACAGTCTCACATTAAACAAATAGGGCAGCAATCGCTCAATTTTGAGTGTAATTGGACTGTTGACTTGTCAAAAGAAAATCCTTCTAGAATGCCTGCTGTTAGAATTATAGTGTAAAATAGCTGGCACTTCAAAGTGTAAGTATGGAATATACTGTCTAATTCCCATTATCCAACAGTATTAGGGCTTTGATTTGTGCCTTTGACTAGCATGGTTCTTAAATCTCATGCAGTTTACCAAAACTAGCCTGGCACTCAATTTAGCTGATGAGCATGTAAGCATTCTCAGGTCACATTGTCATGGATCTTTCAATATGTGTCAGCAAAAACTACTCAAAGCAATCTAATGTATTTATTCATTTAAAATGTTTCTATCCCAACTTATCTGCTCAGACTCATGGCAACTAACAATGCAGCAAATGGGCTGTGAGGATACAAATTCTAACAGTAAGAATATTACAACAAGATTAAAATACAATAAGAACAGATTGAAAAAACACTCAAGATTTAAAACACACTTTAAAAAAAAAACAAAAAAACAAACCCTGCAATGCTCCCTCTAAGCTGTGGAGTCTTGTGAGCAAAAATTCTACTTTGTGAGCTACTGGCATCAAAGTTGTGAATGAGCAATTTGGCTACTGTGTAAATTTAGTTTGCTCTGGAGCCATTCTTCCTGAGCTAGGACAAAAATGTGTGAGCCAGAGGTTAAAAAACTGTGAGCTAGCTCATGCTAACTCAGCTTAGAGGGAACACGGCTCACAGGAGTAACAAACACAGTATTAGAACAGTCAGCCAAATGTGCTGAACAGCTCAACCTTCACCAGATGTTCTCTGAAACAAGGCTGCCTTACTAGGCCTTCCTAAATGTAGCTAGTGAAAGTGCCTTCCTCGCCTGCTATTCCACAGCGGTATGATCTTGCCTCAGCTGTATGAACAGTCCTAAGAGAGGGGACCTTCTTGAGGAGGCTGTCAGAAGAACTTAAGGCTGAAATCCTAAAACACCTTCCTGAGACTGAATAAAATATGACTTGCTTCTAAGGTAACATCCTTGGGACTGTTCCCTATAAGAGTTGTAAGGTTAAGAGTTCCAGTTACTCAACATCTGCATCACCAGAGGTATTGTTGCCAACATCTTCTCTGATCAAAAAAGAGAGGTCCTCTTCCCAAGAAATAGCCAAACACCTCTTTAGCCCAACCAGTGAACAAAACTGGCTGCCATAGGGCAGTAGGATCAGCAGGGACATTGATAGGCCTCCGAACAGAGCCTAAGCACAATTTTTGTTTTTATCACGGCTCTCTGTACTCACAAACAAATTGCGCCAGAGGTGCATGCCATATTTATTTATGTGGTTCGATTTGTATCTCGCCCTCCCCACAAGTAGTCTCAGGGCGGCTTCCATCATAAAATCCATAATATAACAAATTGACAACTAAAATATTTCTAAAATCTATTTAAAAACAACATCAGTATAAAAACCCCCCAATGCCTCAACAGATTTTAGCAAGAAGCAATTGGTTCCCAGATGGCCATTTGGATCTGAGGTCACTGGAGGGGAGGTAAATCAGCATGTGGGTGCCTGCTGCCCCAACTAAAATGTGCATTTTAACTAGTGCTCTCTTTAGTGGTCATTTCATTAGTGCTCTCTCTACAGAATAAAAATACCACATTAAGCCCTTTAGTGCCGGGGTTTGAAATAAAACACTCAATGAGCAGGCTAAGAAGGTCTGTTCCAGGGATCCCCAACGTGGTGCCCGGGGGTGCAATGGTGCCCACGAACACCGTTTCTAGCATCTGCCAAGTGTTTTCAGAAAACAGGTGGGACCCGGTGGGCTCCTACCCAGTAGGGCTTCTGATTGCCCATTTGAGACCTAAGATTTAAAGTACAGCTGCCACTACAGCGTTAGTTTTATTCTCTCTCCTTGACTCCTTTTTCCTGTGTATTTTTAAAATGTACATAATACCACTACAACAACTACTACTAACAACAACAACAACAACAACATATCCTGCCTTCCCTGAAAGTGGACTCAGGGCAGGTCACTACGGTTAAAATAAAAACATAGTAGTAAATCCAAATACAAGTACAAATTGATACAAAACTAAAATTCCTAAAAAAAGCAACAAATGGCAGAAAATTTCAGCTTCCAGTAACCAAGGGTGCCTTTGGTGCTGGGCATATGCTGACAAAGGACCCACTCAGCAGATGCCATGGCAGTCTCTAGAAAGGGAAGTTCACCCTGGCAGTATAGGCAGGGGAGGCCAAAGTGTTTAGATGTCCGCCGCCTCAACCAAAGTCCTGGAGGAACAGTTCTGTTTTACAGGCCCTGCAGAACTGCATTAAATCCTGTAGGGCTCTGATCTCCAATGGAAGCATATTGCACCAGGCCAGAGCCAGTGCAAAGAATGCCCTAGTCCTGGTTGAGGCTAAGCAGACATCCTTCAGGCTGGGACCTACCAGCAGATGTCGCTCGGCAGAACACAAAGTTCTACGGGGCACATAGGGGAAGAGGCGATCCCACAGATATGTTGGTCCCAGGCTGCATTGGCTTTAAATGTTAAACCATTAATCTTGAACCGTATCCAGTACTCAATTGGCTGCCAGTGCAATTGGCATAACACCGGCTGAATGTGCACCCACACAGATGTCACAGTCAGCAGGTGTGCCACTGCATTTTGCACTAGCTGCAGTTATTCCATGCTCTTGGACTTACCAGAAGGCTATTTTGTGGTTACACCCATCACAATATGTCAGAATTTAAAATGTGCTCACGGGCTTTAAAAGTTTGGGGACTCCTGGTCTATTCAGAATCCTACTCAGATCTGTTCAGCAAGTCTTAATCTCATAGAAGTGTTTTTGGGACTGTAGTCTATAGTTCTCTAGGGTATGAGAAGATAGGGGTGGGGAAGAAAAAAATTGATTGTTGGTCAGGTTCAAAGGAATCCATTGGTTTTAAAGGAAACCGTGGGGATTTAATTCCTGAAACTGTAACATCAATATTGAGATATTTTGAGATCTTTATCACAATTCTGGCTTTGCAGATGTAAGTACACATTAAGAACACAAAGATTTCCCTGTTTAAACCATTTACTTCTTGCTAAAGAGAGAGAGAGAGAAAAGGTGAAGTTGCTGTTAATAGATCTCACCAAAGCATTTTAAATCCTTCCCAAAGCATTTAAAATGGTGATTCAGTTATGGTTTATTTGTTAGAACATGTATTAAATTATTTTAGATGAGGCTTGCTATGACTGTAATGATGTCTTTTACCTGCCATTCGAAACCTTCTCATTGATGTGGCATCTTGCAGGAAGTTGTTATACCCACACAGCTATTGGTGCCAAATTTAATTGGCAGGAGAAAGAAGCTCATTGTAGTTAACTGCCCAATGGGGTTCTATTTTGCTCAGAATTCAGATATCAGTGCAGGAAGAAAATGGTTGTATGTAATTGCCTCACGCCATATGCCACTAATGATGCAAACCCTTAATATTCCTGCTGTTTTTGCCTATATACATTGGGGATGCGTCACATAGACCACCATCAATGGAACAAAGAAAACAAGGCTTTTCTTCGTTCTCTTCATTATTTCCTACATTTTAGGTTAGGTGCCATTTCAGATGAAAAAGTGCCAGCATTCCATTGGCCTGCCAGCAAATGCTGAGAATGCTCTAAACCAGCAGTTTTCTAGCTGTTTTCTGAGGAACCCTGAGGTTCCTTGGAACCTTATCAGGCATTCCCGCATGAGAGGATCAGTAATGGTGGCTACAAGCATGGACAGGTTCAAGAGGGAATTATATAAGCATATGGAGCACAAGTCCATCAGTGGCTATTAGCCACAAGGTATAGATAGGAACTCTCAGGCTGGGGCAAGTGATGCTCTGTATTCTTGGTGCTTGGGGGGGGGGCAACAGTGGGAAGGCTTCTAGTGTCCTGGCCCCACTGGTGGACATCCTGATGGCGCCTGGTATTTTTGGCCACTGTGTGACAGAGTGTTGGACTAGATGGGCCATTGGCCTGATCCAGCATTGGCTTCTCTTATGTTCTTATGGTCTACACACTGTTGCCACTACACACTGTTGCCGACAAGCCTCCATTCTAGTTTGCCTTTCTCTCCCCTCTCCTTGTTGATGTGGGATCAGCTCCTGTCTGCAAGAGATCAATGAACAGGGTATCTGGCATTTATTACCTCAAAAGGATGAGGACTGCGCCTAAACTAGCCCCATCCTCTGAGAGAACTGCTCATTTCAGAAAGATGCCAAGCCTCACCTAATACGAGACTGAAGAAGTGTGCGTGCACATGAAAGCTTATACCCAGAATAAGTTGGTCTTAAAGGTGCTGCCGGGCTCCAACTTTGCTCTAAAATGAGACTGAACACAAAAAGCTGCCTTTTACTGATCTCACTGGCAGGGGCTCTTCAGGGTCTCAGGTAGAGATCTTTTACCTCACCTACAATCTGATCCTTTTAGCTAGAGATGCTTGGGACAAAACCTGGGACTTTCTGCATGCATAGCAAATGTTTTACCACTGGCCTATGGTGATTTACCAAAAACAAGGCTCAGAAAATAGCAATTAGACACGCTTGCAGAACAGGGAAAGAGTTCCTTCAAAGTAGAAGGGCTGACAACTATTCCTCCAAATCAAACAGCTGCTACCGTGTCAGTTCCACATGGAAGTATGTTAATGGTAAGCTATTATTAGCACAAGCTAGACTTATCTGCTGGAGCAATGCTGTTTGATATTGTTAATATTCTAGCCATGGCTGCTGTGAAAACATCCTTGCCAGTCTTGCTTGATATATTATACCTGTTTATTACTCATGACAATCTATGGGAGGAAATGAAGATCCTGCGGGTTGCCTCGCTGGTTAACAGGTGAATGGTCAGGTCAGGAAACAAGAGGATCTTGGGAGTGATCAGATAGCAGAGGGGCTTTTTTAAAATTTAGAGTTAGGTAATAAAAATATCAAAACAAGAATAATATAAGGAGTCATTATAGTTAGATGTGAGGCAAATGTTCGGGTCTATCATTTTTGCTTCTGAGTTATCTCTGTGGAGCTCTTCTTCCGCACATGACTATGATCTTGTGGAAAAAGTGTCATGTGCACCCCCTATTAATACACTTCTCTGCCATAGTTTCCAGGATAACAATGCTTTTTGACATTACTGTTATTGGTGGGAGTCACCAAAGCATCAATGCATCAGGATGGCCTGCAGAGACGAAAAAGGCACACATTACTATATTAGCTAAATTATTCTTTTTCTTTGCCTGTTCAGGGTCTCTCTCTCTTTTTTGCCCGCTTATATATCTAGGTTTTGACCAAAGCAAAGCACATAAAAACATCATGTGAGAGTATATTTCTGTCCTGTTCCCACAGGAGGAATCAAAAGAGGGAAATGTACTGAATGACCTTGCAAGCTCAAGGGGCTTAGAGTGCACTTTGGATAAGTAGCCAGACTTTGGAGTGCTCAACCTGTTCAAATGCTGATCGCTTCATTAGATGCCCAGTTGCATCTCAGGGTACAGACAGAGCCCTCTCCCTGCAAACTTCAGATGAACTTTGAACCAAAATAAACTAAACCTGATGAGCAAAACAAAATGAGCAAACTTATCCCAATCAGCTCCATTGTTTTCACAAATCATGGCCTCCCTTAATTTAGAACAGAGTGCACTGTACATCTTGCTTGTGTTGGATTTGTAAACCAATGGAAACTTAATAAGCCTAGTGACTGTATGCAGTTCTGTTGAATCATTTGCTTATGCTTTCATCACTTGTAGAGACTGTGTCTCGCATATGCTAATTAGGCAGAAAGGTGCTTTCCATTTTGACCATGTGCGGTAAACATTTTTCTTTTTTTTTGCCGTCAAGTCACAGCTGACTTATGGTGACCCTGTGGGGTTTTCAAGGGAAGAGATATTCAGCAGTGATTTGCCATTGCCTGGCTCTGTGTCACGTCCCTGGTATTCCTTGGTGGTCTGTCTTCCAAATACTAAGTAAGGCTGACCTGCTTAGCTTCCAAGATCTGACCAAATTGGGCTAACCTGGACTATTCAGGTCAGTGCATGGTAAATATAAGCTGACTTTTTGTTGGTATCCATATATTCAATATGTTACTTAACATATGAAAATCTTTAAGGAATGTATTGAGTTGGGAAGGGCAGATTGTTTCATTGTGTTGGCACGTTGGTATTAGATGCGGGGTTGTTTGATCAGTCCTCTGGATCACAGTAGTGAACAGCACCACTGCACATTTTCATACATTCAAAATTGGATTGCAAACACTTTGTTCATGAGCATTTTCACTCTACTTTCCATGGCCTATACCGATCCTTGAGCCACCATCTTTATGTTGAAAAATCAACACTACAAAAAGAAGTATTTGAATCCTGCATCAGACAGGAGAGGAAGCTGTGTGGCTTATCTCACTAGTGTTCCTGTCTTGCCCATTTTGTCTCCCAATTTGATCCCCAAAGCTCGGGTTCACTGATTTGTATTAATTGTAATTTATACATTCTCACATTGGCACCTTGCAACTATACTTTGATCCAGTAAATTCTAGTTATGTGCCAATGTGATTTGTGTTGCCAGCTGTATAGGTGCAAAAGAAGCACATACACTTCACCAGACTTGATTTTAAATGATGAGTGATCCATCTGTGACGACTCAAGGGTATATGTGAGTCAAGCAAGACCATAATTGCGAGCAAGGCATCAACATGGGCCAGCTGCTGTGATGAATCTCACCACTGTGCAGATGCAAAACTACTTGAAATGCTGTTCATTCTGAAATGAGGGGAAATTATTGAGGCGATCATAAGAGCTGCTTGACTTGACAGAAAACTGGCACCGTAAACAAGGAAAGGATGAATGTCAAATGGCTTATTTGTAAACATGAATCATTTCTAATTAGTAGGAAATGAGGGCTAGATCCAGCTAGCTTTTTTGCTCACTTTCACCCTCCTTTCTACAGCCCCTGCCCTGTCCCACATTATCCATACTGGCCCCAGGATTCCTGGCATAGCCTTTTCAATAGTGAAAGGGGACCCTACTCTCCCTTTCTCATGAAAAGTTGGTTGGATCGATTTTATTCTGTGGAGGAAATACTCCATCTTCCCTGTCCAAACAGGAAATCATAAAGGCTGAGGAGTATAATCCATGAGATTTCATCCCAAGGTGTGAGGGGGTAGGTGGAGAGGGGGATTGTACCCCACGCTCAAGGAAGCTCCCAGATTTCAAGCAAATAGGAGAAATTTTCACCATTCCCCCACCCCAAATCCAATTGGGAAGAAATTCTCAGAGATCCCACCCTTAGATGAATTGCAGACAGAAGGGCCCTGCCTTCCAGACCGTGAAAATTCTCTGTTTCAGGAAGAGTGTGCTCATGGAAGACTGGGGATGAGATGTGTACTCAGGATCTCTTAAGGCATGACTATTATGATTAAAAAAAATTCCTGAGTAAATTCTCTTGCTAAGGACTTAAGAAACACCTTATTAGATCAGATCACAGTCCGCCGAGTTCATAATTCTTTGGAAGAGTTTCAGTAACCAGCAGCCAGGTGGAAATGGCTAAGCGCTGTTTGTATTCCAATGATATGACAGAGATTCACCAATCATTTACAATAAATATTGCTTTCTTTCCTCCTCTGAACCACATTACATTCAATGGTAGGATAAAATATTCATATTACTATAGGTATTATATAGGTATGTATATGGTGTAGAGGAAGAATGAATATAATATAGACTGTAAATGATTGATTAATCTCTGTTGTATTGGAATATGACTATTATGATAAAAGATCCCAAGTAAGTTCTCTTGGGCTGTGGTCACACACACTAAATATTACACTTTCAGGCTGCGGTCACACAGAATGGAGAAAATGTGGGCCGGAAGCGAGGCGGTTTGCCCCGCCTGCAATGAAACGCGTTTGCGTGATCATACTTCCCGCTGTGTGCCTGTGGTTCCCAATAATAGTGAGTTTTCGGCAGTAGCTTTTTACCATGCTACTGCAGCACAAAACGATGCCCTGACGACGACTCCGGGACTCCAGACAGATGTGTCTGTCTGATCGCGTCCCTTTAATCCACGGGGGAATCGCATGTCTGCTGTGGCTTCCAGTACATATGATTGCACCCTCAGTGTACTTTTTACTGGATTTTACTGTGTGAACTGGCAAAATTCAATTGGAAAGTGCACTGAAAGTGTATTGAAAGTGGATCATTTAGTGTGTGTGACTGCAGCCGAGAAGCACCTCACTGGAGCAGATCACAGTCCAGCATGCTTTTGCTGGTAGGATTAATTATTCATGTTGCAAACATTAACACTGTAGCAAGACCAGCTGTTTCCATCAATAGGGTGCAGAGTCATGATCCAGAGTTGCACTGGAGCACAGAAACAAATGGCTGACCTCATGGAGAATAAAAGGCAAACTGGACCACTTATGATCAAAGTTTACACAAGGATACAGCATGGCAATAAAGTGCCCATAGTGGCAGAGACAACTAAATTGCCTGGTAGGGGAAAGTCTATTTAATCAGCAAGGAAAATCACCCTTGCTACTTTTCTAATTATTTACCTGCATGATTGTGCAGTAAATCCAATACCCTTTGGTCTCCAACCTCCATTAATTTCTTCTTATTGGCCCACATTGCAGGAAAGTGCAGTGAAACCTGTGTCAAAGTGACCACCCAGGGGAAGAAACTAGAAAAAAAATCAATTGCCTAGCAGAGAATGGCATTTGCAGAAGGTCATAAAAGGTTGTCCTGGGGACTGCAGGGATTCTATAAACTGGCTGCGTGAGTGAAGACAGTCACCTGCCAGAGCTGGGGCTTATTTCAGGTTTGAGTGTTTCTGCCTACGAGGCCAATATTAAGAGTCATCTCAAGGCCTGAGCAGAAGGTTGTTCTATTTATGAGTACTTGGCAACAACTTACTATCAAGAGGTGGTCAGCTCTCATGAAAGAAAGACCGACACGGGTCACATCTGTCTCCTGGTAGAATCTCAAGACAGTTAAAAGAAGTTTAGCAGTTGGATATTTATTAACAATTTGTGAATCGGTTTTTATTTGCAAAAGAGCTATTGGACAGCCAATTCTCGCAGTACATCATTGCAAAATCTCAGTATTCATGTAAAAAAAAATCTGCAACTCTGGAGGGAGCCCCAGGTTTGTAGAGAAATACCCCACCTGTACTTGGCCACATTCTCTGAAGATTTTGTTCAGAATTAGATATATTAGGGGCTGGTTCAAAAAGACATACAATGGGTTGGATTCAGCCAGTTTCCCCCCACTCAGCTTCACCTATTTCCCTCCTTACTACAACTCCCTTTCCCCATGGCTTTGGCCGTGTCCCATGGTCCCCAGGGCAGCCTTTTTGGTGATCAAAGGAGAACTACTACTCCCCTTTTCACCCATAGAAAATCTGGTTGGCATCGTTACAGTGGCATTTGAAATCTGCTAGAAAAAGGTGTTTGGTTTTAGATGAGATAACTAGTTTTCCATACATGTACATCTACATTGAGATGACATGTCTTTTAGGGTTAAAAGTGTATCAAACATTGCCCAAAGAAACATTTCTCTTACTTGATCTTGCGTTTAATCTCTTTATTACTTAAGAATAGCTTTTCAGAAATAATAATGGAGTAAGGCTCTCCTCTCCCCACCCCTCACCCTAAGCGTAGAATGCTATTAGTACCTATCAGTCCAAAGTTATGGGACAGCATGGGGGTCTCCAGACATTTTACTAAAGCAAAAACATGAATTTGATTTCTTCTGGCACCTGTGGCAGATGTGAAGCTATTTTTCCCTTAAGATCACAAATTGCAGTGCAGTGTCACAAATTGGCCAGCTAGGAAATGTGCTGCCCGTAGCTTCCTTTTGCTCAGGACCACTAATGCAAGATGAGGTCTGTTTAAGAATTTGCCACTCCCAGCATTTGACAGAGTTCACTAGGTTTTACTGATCATTTTGCATGCTAAGTTTTATGAACACTGCATAGGAATCGTAATCACTCCTGACCTGCATAGTAAAGATTTGATGACTCTCAGCAGAATGTGTGCATTTCTTCAACTGAAAAGCGCTGCATTTGAATTTATATTGGAAATGTGTGTTTAATTTCTCATTCATATATCCCAGTTTCCCTCCAGGGAGTTCTGAGTGGCCTGGGGTTTTCCACCATGTTGTCTTAATAACGCTGAGACAGATTAGGCCTAAGAGAGTGCAACTGGTCCAAGCTCACTCAGCCACCTACAGCTGAACGGGATTCAAACTCTAGTCCAAATGTTCTACCTGTGTTGATTAATCTCCATGCATGTCTGATACAAGTCTTTACTTGCCAACTTGCTGACCAGTGAGTGATGAGTGTACCCCTATGAACTGCACCTAAGACCAGTGGCATCTCCTTAGCATGATAGTTGTGATCACACACACACTAAACACTCCACTTTCAATCCACTTTCCAACTGGATTTTGTCAGTTCACACAGTAAAATCCAGTTGGAAAGTGTACTGAAAGTGAATTGAAAGTGGATTATTTAGTGTATGTGATTACAGGCTATTGATTAACTTTCCTCATCGGAGTTGGTAGTTAATTGGAGGATGGTCCATATCACCAGAGCTGTCTCTTCCTCCTTTACATGTGTTTTGCTACCACTTGTTTCTAGTTGTTCAGTCTAAGCTCTCCATCCCTCTGTCTGGCTCTTCTAGTTTTAAAGAACATTTGACAGCCTTCTGTTCCCTGGCCCTCATCCTACCATGGAAACAAGTGTGCAATCACAGCAGGAGCTCCACAGTTTAAGGTTGTCCCAGTTGATGGCTTACCTTTGTCTTCCATTAATAGCAAACTCCAATTTCATGCGAACAAGGAAGACACTGGGTCCAAATCTTGTATTCACAGATTGCTGGGAAATAGGCATCCTCTGAGAATGAGCATGAAAGTGTGTACATGTTGCTAGGAGAAGGGGCAGGAAGCAAAGGAAAGCCGCCTAGGGCGTTAGCATTTAGGGATTCAGGGCTCATCCCCAGTCTTACAGTCCCCAGCCATTCCTCATGATCAAAGAAATGCAGTTTATCTGTAAGTAGGAATGAAAGGCTCATCGTTATAGCATGAAAAGAGCTCTGGGTAATGTGGTTGGTATGATGTGATTAAAAAAACCCCCTCACTCTGGAGGATTTTTAAATTAACAGCTTGACTGATGCTAAACTTCCCAGGTAATCTTGGTCGCTGAACAGTAAGTACTATTACTTCATTAATTAGAACAATAACTGGGATGGCACAGTAGGTGCAGTAAACGGAAATGGGAAAAGTCATAAAAATCACAGGCACCTGTTTTCTGAATCGCCTGTGCTGATTCTGCTCCTTCTTTAGTGGTGCTCCATGCTAACATTTGCATTTGCTCCCTTTTAATAGTGGAACGTCCAGCATTTTCCCATACAGGTTGTCTGCAGTGCCCCTCCGTTGTGCAAGCAAACGTCTTTTATGCATATCTTACACTCTTAAAATTAAGTCCTTTCCAGTTATCGGGTTGGATCCAGCCAGGTTCTCCTGTCAATCTCACTTAATTCTTCTCCTCACTGCAGCCCCCAGCCTTGGTAACTGTTCTTAGTTTTAAAGGGTCCCCCCCATGGTATTGCTTTTTAGTTTATCTGTGAGTCACCTTGGGCATTTTAGATGGCATAGAAGCATCCCAAACAAATAAATCAACAGACATGTGAACCTGGTAAATGCTGTCAAACCAGTGGTATATGTGTCTCATAAAAACATAAGAAGCCCCCTGCTGTATCAGACCAATATCCTACTAGAACTGCACACAGTGAATGATGCCTGTGTACTGGCTGCTCTGCCGGGTAGTCTCAGGTAGAAGAACTCTTTTCCCACCTTCTTCCTGAGATCCTTTTAAGTTGAGATGCTAGGGATGGGAATCCTGAGTTGGGCTCCTAAGTCATAACACTTCCCACAAGTTTTTTTTTTTTTTTAAATTTATTCATTTAGGAGGTTTTAATGCCACTTTTCCAGAGTCTTGCTCAAGGTTGCTTTATCATTAAAATAATAAATTATCAATATAAAAACCCAAACAAACCATTAAAACACTTTAGTTTTAATTATTACATAAGACTGTCTCTAGTGGTCAAGTCATATTGGATGATGCATATACGAAAGCTGTATGTACCCAAATAATCTCAATTGTGTGTGAGGGAAAAAAATGCCATGACCTGGACAGCCCTGGCTAGCCCAATCTCATCATGCCTTGGAAGCTAAGCAGGGTCAGCCTTAGTTAGTATTTGGATGGGAGACCACCAGGGAATACCAAGGTCATGGATGCAGAGGCAGGCAATGGCAAACCACCTCTGAACGTCTCTGTTAGGTATGAGACTTAACGCAGGAGGTAAGTTCAAAAAAGTGATTCAGCTTTATTAGCTCCAAGGTTTAGACCAGCTAAGGACTAGACCAGCTAGACAACAAGACAGTCAAGAACAGCGATTTATATACAGTTAAGGCTGTAGTAGCCATGCCCACAATAATAACAATAACCAATAATAATCCGTACATAATAGCCAATCACAACTCAAAGATAAAGACCAATCATATTTCATTACATAACCAATCAGAGATGTTCCCTCCATAAACCCTTTGATTGGGCAATACTATACAGCATTTCCGATCCGCATAATGAGCACCTGCTCGACTTATGCTGGCACTTATTTCTCTGAAGACATAACAGTCTCTTGCCCTGAAAATCTCATCCATGACCAGAGGTTGCCATAAGTCACCTGTGACTTGAGGGCAGAGAGAGAGAGAGAGAGAGAGAGAGAGAGAGAGAGAGAGAGAGAGAGAGAGAGAGAGAGAGAGAGAGAGAGAGAGAGAGAGAGAGAGAGAGAGAGAGAGAGAGAGAGAACTGGTGCCTCTGTAGTATGCAAATGAAGAATATACAGAAATGTTTTGTCAGACTCCCAGAAGCTCCTTTCAAAATACAACTCTTGGCCCCATATTTAAGCAGAAACATTTGTACCCTCCAACTTTTACGGAGCTTCTCTAACACTGTAAAATCCAATTCACGTATGTAATTCAGATTGTTTCCTGTCCCATCGCAGCTATTTTTGAGACTAGCTGTTTTCAGACTGGAAGGCTATGTGGGCTGCCTGGTGGTGAACAATAGTGATCGCAGTTACTGTGGGAGCTGCACAGTGGGAGCTGCACAGTGTCCCCAGATGTCCCAGCTTGTAAGAGGGGGGGCACAAACCATGCTGGCAATGGGTCTCTTTCAAAGTCAATTTTTTCTGTCTCTATTTTTGATATATCGCTCTCACCATAACCTCTTGTTGAACAGGCTAGAAAACCACTGCTGTGAAATAAAATGTTCCCGTATCTCTGCCTGAAGCTCTGTTGCCTTTGCGCTGCCTGCACACCCCCAGAAAATGGGAAAGCGTACAACAGATGCCTCATGAATAATGCATGCCGCATAACAGAAGCCAATTGCCACATGTGTATTTTGATAGTGAATAATTCATGGCTAATCTGCTACAACTGCAATGGGACTGCTCCACCCTGCATTGTAAAAGTCATTTAGATGAACAGAGTTAATTTTGGTTTGCCCTTGGAGATCCTCAGATGCAAGCCACACCAATGCCATGTAAGCCACACTGAGGTCTCATTGGCTTCTGCAATCCGCGGGCACACTTGAAATCAAAAGATTGCGGGAAAATCATCAGGGATTCCTCATGCGACAGTCTGCTCAGTTGATCAGGGCCTCTGCTGATGACAGTCACATTTATAATGGTGCATTATTCTATGAAGGCAAACACTAGAAAGGTAGTCATTTAAGGGCTGGTTCACACATTGCTTGGTTTCTCAAGGCTTGATGAAACAATACTTAACTACAGGCAGCTGAATGTCTGAACTGTATGCCCTGAAAAATACTATGTTTGAAATGACATTGCGTTTTATCTGTTGCGCTGGGTGTTTTATTGCTCATTGAGTTATACAAGACACCGTGTATGTGAGCTGCAAAGCAAAGCAGCCTAAATAGCACTGGAAAGGAATCATAGAATCATAGAATGTTAGAGTTGGAAGGGACCTTGCAGGTCATCTAGTCCAACCCCCTGCACTCTGCAGGACCATAGCCGAAAGATAGCCCTATATACCTACAACATTCCCGAAAGATGGTCATCCAGCCTCCGCTTGAAAACGTCCAGCGAAGGAGCATCCACCACCTCCCGAGGCAGTCTGTTCTACTGCTCAACCACTCTTATAGTTAGGAAGTTTCTTCTGATATTTAGTCGGTAATGACTCCCTTGTAATTTCTATCCATTAGATCTAGTCTTGCAATCCAGAGCAAGAGAGAATAGATCTGCTCCATCTTCTACATGACAGCCCTTCAAATACTTGAAGACTGCAATCATGTCCCCTCTAAGCCTTCTCTTTCCCAGGCTAAACATACCCAACTCTTTCAGCCTTTCCTCATAAGACTTGGATTCCAACCCTCTCACCATCCTGGTCGCCCTCTTCTGGACACGCTCAAGCTTGTCAACATCCTTCCTAAAATGTGGTGCCCAAAACTGGACACAGTACTCCAGGTGAGGCCTGACCATAGCAGAATAGAGCGGAACTACCACCTCCCATGATCTGGACACAATGCTTCTGTTAATGCATCCTAAGATTGCATTAGCTTTCTTCACAGCCACATCACACTGCAGGTTCATGTTTAGCTTGTGATCAATTGTGCGGGGTTGTGGTCAATGTTCCCTCTAAGCTGTGGAGTCTTGTGAGCAAAAATTCTACTTTGTGAGTGACTGGCATTGAAGCTGTGAGTTAGCCATTTGGCTGCTGCATAAATCAGGTTGCTTTGGAGCCATTCTTCCTGAGCTAAGACAAAAATGTGGGGGCAGGGGGCTAAAAACCTGTGAGCTAGCTCACACTAACTCAGCTTAGAGGGAACCCAGGTTGTGGTGGCGGCAGTAGCAAGAGGAGTGGTTTCCAAAGCTGAGGATACCCAGAACAGGGGCATGAAGAAAGTCAACAGATCGCCTCTGAAAATATGAAATTCATGCACATTTCTGCAATGGGTGTGATTGGATCACTCATGATGCAGAAGCAGCAAAATTAGTAGAAATGGTGGGTTGGAAGAAGGCTTGCTCACAGGAGTAGTCTGTTATTGAATTAATTCCTTTTTCACAGGAATACACATGGAACTGCCCTATACTGACTTAAACCACTGGTCTATCAAGATTAGTATTATGTACTCTGATTGGCAGGGGCTCTCCAGGATTTCAAGTAGAAGAGTTCTTGTACATCACATAATGCCTGATCCTTTTAAGATGCTGGGGATTCATCCTGGGACCTTCTGCATGCAAAGCAGATGCTTTCCCACTAAGCCATGGCCCTGCACTTCAAGGCATGTCGATAGTTCTCTCAGGCATATAGTGACCCTTGGTCTGCTGTCTGAGAAAGACTGATCTAGACTCACCGAAAACAGCTTGGACTCATTCTGTTTCACCAGAAACTGCATCCACACTTTAAACCATGCCATCGCAATCTCATCTTGTCACAGAATGGTGCATGTTGTGTGACTTGGAATTTGTTGATTAGTAATGACCTGCCTACAAAAGTGATCTCATGTAGGTACTTAAAAGATATAATACATCTCAGACTTGGAAGCTTCAAAGTTTAAATATGGGAGTTAGTGACAATTACTACAAGAATAATGAATTGTATTTCATATACTTAAGACACCATATTCCTATGAATTGTGTTGGGTTCAGGGATAAACCCTAGTCCTTATCCTAAGATAGTGACAACATCAGTGAGGCTTAATTAGCAGCAATCTATCCCCCCCACCCCCAGATGATCCAGTGTGACACCTTTGCTGTGTAAGGTAAGGACACAGCTGCAAGAAGATCTAACAGCAATGTAATGTGGGCCTATCTTATGGGATTCTGATAGGGCTGCCAGCCTCCAGGTGAGACCTGGAGATCTCTTGAAATTACAACTGATCTCCAGATGACAGAGATCAGTTCCTCTGGAGAAAATGGCTGCTTTAGGGGGTGGATTCTATGTAAATATACCCTGTAAATATATGCTTTTCCACCCCCTGCCCTCTCCAGGTTCCACCCCCAAGTCTCCAGGTATTTCCCATCTGGAGCTCGCAACCCTAGATTCTGAGAACAATGGCATAACAACACAATGTGGGCAAGGGAGCGGTACCACAATGGGATGGACCAGACCAGGCTCAGAGGCTATGGCCTGCAAAGTACATCTCTCTCTCTCTCAAATAACGGCCCAGGACAGACTGGCAATTTGCCCCGGTATCGAGTCGCGGCAAAAAAAACCCGGAGTAAACGATACCGGGTTTTCCCGTCCACACAGCGGGGGCCTCTGCCGGAAGAAATGGGACGGAGGCGCGCGGGACCGTTCAGACTGCCGCGCTGGAGGCGCGCTATATTCGCTGTTCCCCCATTATTTCGGCTGTGGGCGTATGTGCGCATGAGTGCATGAGCGCTCATGCGGTCATGCACATAAGTGCATTTCGGCGATTTTTTTTTTTTGCCCTGCAACGCCGGCACCGCATTGGGCAGTGGAGCGGAGCTCAGCCAATCACGCCGCTGCTGCCTCATGCCCAACGCGGGTTGCTCCCGGCTTTTGGCTGCGCGTTCAGACTCCCCGGAAGCGGGGAAACGCGCGACGAACGCAGGCTTTCACGATTTGCGACGGCTTTTATCAGGTGTTTTTTTAAACCGGCTCTGAAGCGCGAGGGCTCCGGTAAGCTCCGGGTGGGGGACGCCAGGCAGATGTGCCTGTGTGAACGTTCCATTTACTCCGATATTGAGTCGCTGTCAGCCCGGGTCCCATCCCGCGGCAAATTGCCAGTCTGTCCTTGGCCAACATATGAACATCCATTAAGTTACTGGGTGTTAGACATTCAGCATAGTAATAAAAAATATTCCTGTACTCCCAAGTCTTACATGCATAATGAAGCACACATTTTTTTTTTAAAAGGCTCATTACTAGCCACCTGAAAAAGATTTCTCATGTTAAAAGTTTCCAAAGCTGCTTGAATTCAAATTCATTTTTTTCCCATTATACAAACGCCAAGGAACTTTAACACAATCACAGGATTCCAAGACAATTCTTTCTTTCTTTCTTTTTTAATTCATCTCTCCCTTTTTTTCTGCTTATGGATTTTTTTCGGAGTGTGAGATGAATATGAACTCTTGTAATGTGATTTAGTTTCCCCGAGTGTACGGATCCTGCCTCTCCACACTAATAAAGAGATCTTCTGAAAAGTAGCTTGCATAATGGGAGTGTGGAATCCTTGTGGGAGAAGCCCTCTGCAACAATGGCAGTTGAATTCAAAGGCTTTGTTATTTTTAAGTGCCTTTGAAATAAGAAAGCACATGCTCATTTTCCGGGCTGGTGCTTGATTACATAACCTTAATAAAATATAAGGGGCTGTTTCATTAATCAGTACATATTCAGCACTGTACACAGATTATAGATGGCATTTCCTCGCAGAGAGCTCAGAGTGAAGGAATGCCAAGCACATCCAGTGGGTCTTCTGTCCTCAAAAGCACCCTACACTGTTGGTTTATGTTGAAGGGGTTCTGGGAAAGACTGGGGGTGGTGGTGGTGGAAAGTGCCGTCAAGTCCCAGCCGACTTATGGCAACCCCACCTCAAACTACTAATGTGAACAGGGTTGAGACCCTGAGATAAAAGTTTTTTTTCAGATTAAAAAAAAGAGATCTAACAAAATTAATATACTTTAAAAAATATTACAATATTGTTTTCATGTCACACACACACACACGTAGAAGAAGAAGAAGAAGAAGAAAAAGACATTGGATTTATACCCCGCCCTTCACTGCCCAAAGGCGTCTCAGAGCGGCTTACAAACTCCTTTCCCTTCCCCTCCCCACAACAGACACCCTGTGAGGTAGGCGGGGCTGAGAGAACTTCTGACAGAAACTGTCCTTGAGAGAACAGCTGTGCCAGAGCTTGTGACTGACCCAAGGTCACATCAGCAGGTGCAAGTGGAGGAGTAGGGAATCAAACCCGGTTCTCCCAGATAAGAGTCCGTGCACTTAACCACTATACCAAACCGGCTCTCCACAGGCACACACATATATGTATATGTACATATGTTTTAAACCACGCTTGCAAACCTATATCACAGGCCTGCATAATTTGTGAGGCACTAACTTAGCACATACCACAAGCTGCACAAAGCAACTCATAAGCATGTTGTGATGTGATCATCCAGCTCAAATCATGTCTCTTCATAAATACAGTAAACGTTTCTAATTTTGACAGAATTATTTCAGATATTGGGGAACAAGTGGAAGCCTTCTGATTAGATTCTGATATTTCATTGTTCAGCTTCGGTGTCCCAGGCAGTTGAAAGTAGGATGAAGGTAGGGGAGAGAATAACCCAGCAGATTGCCTGACAGCATCATCATCCAACCAGAACAGTTAACCAATTTCCCCACTTTACAGTGTCAACCCAATGGAAATTTCTGTGCAGAGCTTTTCTGTTTTCCTGTAATATTTGCAGCTTCTCACTGACTTTGAGAAGGCTGTCTGATACAGCACAGTTATAGCTTTTATCCTTTTATGATCTATTTTGTTTTCTGTGTCCATAGATAGCTGCGGGGGGGGGAGAAATGGGAATGAGTCTGCTCATTCACATGTAAAGCAGAGACATCTCTATTTTAAAACAAAACTGAAGTGAGTAAACTTTAACTGGTGAGTAAATGCTAACCACTTTCACCCTTGACTTACACAGCTGGTCAGACTCTGATGGTGGGACAATATGCTGAAATAAATAGTGCAGCAAGGTAAAGTGTGGGATGGAGCAGGATTTCAATTTCCTTGCCTGTGTAATACGTTTTTGTAGCCTTCAAGCCCTTCTGTCCTCCACCTGAGAATCCTAACAAAAGAAGGAAAAGCTCACTCGCACGCCAATTCATTCCTGTTTCTATTCATTCTGCTAATTGCAGAATGGAGATGATTTCTCCTATTTGCCTCAAAATTATCATTTTCATACCATATCGGGAGGTCAGGAAGGACACGCTTATTGATATTGTTACATCTGTGGCCCTCCTGTTTTCCGGCAGTTCTGCACAGTGGGCTCAGCATTAGAAGGTCTGATCTGGAATGTGGTCCTTGAGCCTCAACAGGGCACAATATGGCCCCAGAGCTTCCAGTGGGGCTGTAATTGGATCACAGATTGGTGGGCTCAGGCTGTTGTCCAACAGAGAAGTCTGGGCCCAAGGCTGGTTATGGGTGGAAGAGGTGGATTCCAGATGCCAGATCTACTGTGCATAATTCAGAGCATGCCCCAGATGGCCCTTTAAAGGGCAATTATTTTTAATTGGGTTAGACATGGCATCCCATTTGAAAATAATGGCTCTTCAAAGTTTAAAGAGTAGGTATACCATGAACCAGATGTGGAGTGCTCCTTTCTACTTAGTTGTTCTCACCTCTCTGATAGGATTCCTGATTTTGTTGGAGGTGGTAATACTGGAATCAGAAATAATTGGGCAGGGGGGCACAAGTGGTATTGGATATTGTTGCCCTGATCTGATACCTGAAACACTGGGCATCTTACTGTGTTGGCAATAACTGACTGCACATCCTTAGATGCCATCCCTGAGAATGAAGCATACGTGGGGCAGATGGGTGGTGGAATTATACCCACAAATGTGTTTCCCATTGAAAACAACAGAGGGGACTGTTAGATTAATTCCCTAATATAACTAACTTTAATTCCAACATTAAAGAACCCAAATCAATTTTTAAAATGACAGATGACCTGGTTGACCCCAGCTTTTCTTTTCTGCACTCTTCTAGTTTATACTGATTTCCTGGACGTGTCAACTGTAGATGTCATCAGTCACCTAGCTGGCCACAGGGCACAGGTGGTGGGATCTGTGCAGACTGGCATGTCATAAATTATACTGACCTGCCGTTCAATAATAAAAGTTACTACAGAATGTAGAAAAGTCCAGCTGCATGGGGGAACATCTGCCATTCTAGTCTCCCATTATCCAAGGTCAGTAATAGAGTGTACAAGTCAAATTGTAAGAAACAAACCAGTTTGGAGACAGCCAATGTGGTGTGGTGGTTAAATTGTAGGACTAGGATCTGGAAAACCCAGATTCAAATCCCCACGTGCCATGGAAGCCTGTTGGGTGACCTTGGGCCAGTCACACAACCTCAGCCTAGCCTAACTTTCAGGGTTGTTGTGAGGATAAAGTAGAGGAGAAGAGAACAATGTAAGCTGAGTTCCCACTGGGGAGAAAGTTAGAATATAAATACAGTATAAATAAATAAATAAATAAATAAATAGATATTTGATTACTCTGATACTCCTAGTACAGTGATCCTTAGTGTGGTATCTGTGGGTGATGTTGGCTGCCAATTAGTTTCTTGGCACCTACTTGCTTCTTCATCAAAGCAAAGAGCCAAGCCAAGCTTCAGAGCAGGAGAGGGGTTCAGAAGACCCCAGCAAGTATCATCTTTATGTCTGCATGGACTGCCCATTTGGAAACAGCTGTGGTCCCACCCCCCCATGACAGCCATTTTGTTCTCAAAACAGAACTACCTGTTCTCAAAATTCCAAACATCCCCCTAGGTTCAACAGGACCAAGAACTCTTGCTCTAGTATAACCCAGAGCCTCCAGGAAGGCAAGGTGGAAATGTTTCTACACCACAGTTCTAAGATTTTGTGTCAAGATATCTATTTTTAAAGTGACCGGGGCTATTTTTGGGCAGGAATGCACAGGAACAGAGTTCTGGCTGGCTTCAGAGTTGGCCACACCCACTACAGCCAAAACCTCTGTGTGCGTGGCTACAGAGGGAAGGCCTGGAGAGCGACTCCCTTGGCAACTCCAAGGCAGGTGGGGCAGGGGGCCCCCTGAAAGGATCAGGGAAGCATTTAAATGCCTCCCCGTGCCTTCCCTGGCCTGTCCAAGGGACAGCTTGCCCAGGCTCGCCATAGCCACAGGGCACCTGGGCAAGCCAAGGGAAGGCATGGGGTGTGTGGCCTAATATGCTACTGAGCTGTGCTATCACGGGTGTGGCTTAATATGCTAATAGATTTCTGCTGTTGGGTGTGGTCTGTTATGCTAATTAGTTCCTGCTGGGCTTTTTCTTAAAAAAAAAAAGCCCTGAAAGTGACAAAATGCACTTGAGCATTTCACAAATAAAAACAGGGGAAATTACTGTCACACTTAGAATCTCCACACAAGCCTCTCATTCAAAAACACATTGCACAGTTGAAACTGAACCCTACTAGCTACAACACTGCACAGTATGTTGTGAGTGATGTGGTGTCTCTTGCCCACTGACCTTCAACCAAGACATTTAACTTCTAGGTACCTGAGTAAGGAACCTGATATCTGAAGAATGGAAAATCTAACTCACACTGGCAAAAATATTTGGAAGACTTCCCTGACATTTTCCTCAAATGTAAAATAGAGACAGTGGTTTTGCACTAATAAATATCTCTAGCCAGCCATAGTGAAAGTACCCATTGCTACAGTCAAGAGGGTTCCCAGTAATGAGGGGTGGTAGCATGAATTATAGCATTGAGACAACCACGTATGTGATATGTTTTGTGAATTTGCCTCATATGAGGTACTTCAGATGAAACTACCAGTTTGGTGTAGTGGTTAAGTATGCGGACTCTAATCTGGGAGAACCGGGTTTGATTTCCTACTCCTCCACTTGCACCTCCACTTGCACGGGCAGAGCTGACCCAGCTGAGCTCTGAGAAGGAGCAAGGTGTTTGAGCTGCCAGAGGGGTGAGTGGTATTTTTATTTATTTACTTTCAGCTGAGGTGCTTTAGCTGAAAAGGTACTGTGTCAGGGACTGTATTTGGGAGTGTGTGGGTGAGTTGTAACAGACTCCTGACTGCTGGAGTTAGGGTGTGAAAGGGTCATTGTTTGCCTGTAATTAAGTGCTTGGGTGAGATTGAATAGCAGACTCCTGGCTGCTGGAGTTGGAGTGTGAAAGGGGCTTTGTTTGACCGTCATTAAGTGCCTTGGGTGATTTTGAGTAGCTGCTGGCCACACCCTCTCCTGGGAGACAATTCCATTTAAGGCAGGAAGTTTGCAAGAGGCACGAGCCTCTGGCATGAGCCGAAGGGCGAGAGCAAAAGGGCGAAGCTCTTTGCCTGTGGCTCTTGGCCTAGGGGCTCTGTAAGAAGCCCAGGAAGAGCCAGGAAGCCAGGACCTTGGCTCCTTGGTAAGGTAAGGTAAGTAGACTCCTACAACAGGAGCCATATAAATACAAAGGGTTTTAAAAGGGGGGTTATAGAAAAGTATTTGTTTAAAAACAATTATGAAGCCAGAATGCCAGCAGGGGGTTGGGGGCTATCCAGTGTTTTGCATGGAGTGTCACATGTATGACTATCTGCCCACTGGTCAGAAGTCTTGGGTGTGTGCTCGGTGCAAGGAGCTCCTGGTTCTCAGGGAGCGAGTTTGCTCCCTTGAGGCCAAGGTGGCTGACCTGGAGAAGCAGAGACAGTCAGTTAGGTGCACGGGGAAGACTCTCGGGGACTTGTTAGATATGTCCCACTCTGGATCTGGCAGCCCGGCTGCTGCCAGGGAGCATGAGGGTCAAGGGGAAAAGGGGCACCATGCTGAGGATAAGGGGAATGTGCCCTCAGAAGGGACCTCTTCTTCAGCTGGTGAACGGGTATCCTTTCGTACCAAGGAACCGTCCCTGGGAAGGGTGGGAGGGGGGCTCTTGGTAGTTGGTGATTCGATCCTTAGGCAGGTAGACAGCTGGGTGGCGAACCCGCGTACTGACCGTATGGTGACTTGCCTGCCTGGTGCGAAGGTAGCGGACATTACGCGTGTTTTAGATAGGCTGGTAGATAGTGCTGGGGAGGAGCCAGTGGTCGTGGTGCACGTCGGCACCAACGATGTGGGGAAATGCAGTCGTGAGGTCCTGGAGGAGAAATTTAGGCTGCTGGGCAGGAAACTCAAGGCCAGGACCTCCAAGGTAGCCTTCTCGGAAGTGCTACCTGTTCCACGCGCAGGGCCGGAGAGACAGGCACAGATCAGGAGTCTCAATGCGTGGATGAGACGGTGGTGTAGGGGGAAGGGTTCAAGTTTGTTAGGCACTGGGATGCTTTTTGGGACAAGAGGGAGCTGTACAAAAGGGACGGTCTCCACTTGTCCCGAGAAGGAACCAGGCTGCTGGCGCTCAAAATCAAAAAGGTGGCAGAGCAGTTTTTAAACTGAATAATGGGGGAAAGCCGACAGGAGATGAAAAGTCTCTGGTTCGGGATGGCTCATCTCAAAGAGATGAAGGGGTAGCTATTACTTTTGTACAAGGAAATGGATTACAATTGTCCACTGAGACTGTGGCTAATGATAGGAACTGCCTGGCAAGGTCTCGAGGCAGCAAGAGGAAGGCTGTGGGCTTAACAAACGTGGGAAACTATAAGTGTTTATACACAAATGCTAGAAGTCTCCGAGGTAAAATCGGGGAGTTGGAATGCTTGGTGTTGGGGGGAAATAGACATTGTGGGTATTTCAGAAACTTGGTGGGATGAGGAAAATCAGTGGGATACGGTGATTCCTGGTTATAAATTATATCGGAAGGATAGAGGGGAAAGGGTTGGAGGTGGGGTGGCTCTGTATGTCAGAGAGGGTATACCATCCAGTAAGATTGAGAGGTAAGAGAATTGGATTCCCTTCTGGAAATGCTATGGGTTGAAATAGTGGGTCCAAAAGGAGGCTTAACAGTGGGAGTTTGTTATCGCCCACCAGATCAAAAGATAGAGGAGGATTATAAAATGATGAATGAATTAAAGATAGCGGCTAGACGAAATAACTGTGTTGTAATAGGCGACTTTAACTACCCACACATTGATTGGGTCAATATGAGTTCTAGTCGGGAAAAAGAGATTGCGTTCTTAGACACTCTCAATGACTGTGCTGTGGAACAGATGGTCACAGATCCTACCAGGGGAGAGGCGATCCTGGATTTGGTCCTAAGTAACACCCAAGACCTGGTGAGAGATGTAAAAGTGATTGCACCACTTGGAAACAGTGACCATAATGTCATTGAGTTTAACATTTGTACAGATAGGGAGTTGCCCAAAAAGACTGACGCAACCACTTTTAACTTTAAAAGGGGTAACTTCTCTGGTATGAGGGGACATGTGAGGAAGAAATTGAAAGGAAGAGTGGAGAAGGTCAAAACCATTGGGGAAGCTTGGAGACTATTTAAAAAGACAATCCTAGAAGCTCAGAAAAAATATATACCGCAGGTTAGGAAAGGTACAAATAGGTATAGAAAAAAGCCTGCATGGTTAACAAATAAAGTAATGGAAGCTGTAAAAGGTAAGAAGGATTCCTTTAAGCGGTGGAAAGCTAGTCTTAGTGAGGTTGATAAAAGGGAACACAGACTATGGCAAATAAAATGCAAGTCTGTGATCAGGCAAGCAAAAAGGGAATATGAGGAGCATATCGCAAAAAACATAAAGACCAACAATAAAACTTTCTTCAAATACATTAGAAGTAGGAAGCCAGCCAGGGAGGCAGTGGGGCCCTTGGATGACCAAGGAGTAAAAGGAGTAGTGAAGGATGATAGGGAAATGGCTGAGAAGCTGAATGCATTTTTTGCCTCTGTCTTCACTGTGGAAGAGGAGAAGTGTTTGCCCACTCCAGAAGCACTGATTTCGGGAGGGGGTTTGAAAGACCTGAATCAGATTGCGGTGACAAGAGAGGAAGTCCTCCGACTGATGGACAATTTAAAAACTAATAAATCACCAGGCCCGGATGGCATTCATCCGAGAGTTCTGAAAGAACTCAAATGTGAACTTGTGGATCTCCTGACAAAAATATGTAATCTTTCTTTAAAATCTGCCTCCATTCCTGATGACTGGAAGGTAGCTAATGTCACTCCCATCTTTAAAAAGGGCTCCAGGGGAGATCCAGGAAATTACAGGCCAGTCAGTCTGACATCGATACCGGGTAAGTTGGTGGAAACTGTTATTAAGGAAAGAATTAGTAGGCACATTGATGAACAAAAACTATTGAGGCAGACTCAGCATGGGTTCTGTAAGGGAAGATCTTGTCTCACTAACCTGTTAGTGTTTTTTGAGGGAGTGAACAAACATGTGGACAAGGGGGACCCAATAGATATTATTTACCTTGACTTCCGGAAAGCTTTTGATACAGTTCCTCATCAAAGGCTCCTAAGTAAGCTCAATAGTCATGGGATAAAAGGACAAGTCCTCTTGTGGATCAAAAACTGGCTTATAAATAGGAAACAGAGAGTGAGTATAAATGGGAAACTTTCTCAGTGGAGGGTGGTAAGCAGTGGGGTACCACAGGGATCAGTACTCGGTCCCATGCTTTTTAACTTGTTTATTAACGATTTGGAATTGGGAGTAAGCAGTGATGTGGCTAAAATTGCAGATGACACGAAGTTGTTCAGGGTGGTGAAAACCAGGGAGGATTGTGAGGCACTCCAAAGGGATCTGTCGAGGATGGGTGAGTGGGCGTCAACGTGGCAAATGGGGTTCAATGTGGCCAAGTGCAAAGTGATGCACATTGGAGCCAAAAATCCTAAATATAAATACACGTTGATGGGGTCTGATCTGGCAGAGACTGACCAAGAGAGAGATCTTGGAGTCGTAGTGGATAACTCGCTGAAAATGTCTACACAATGTGTAGCTGCAATAAAGAAGGCCAACGCTATGCTGGGGATTATTAGGAAGGAAATTGAGAAATCAGCCAGTATCATCATGCCCCTGTATAAATCATTGGTGCGACCTCATTTGGAATACTGTGTACAGTTCTGGTCACCACATCTCAAAAAGGATATTATAGCATTGGAAAAAGTGCAGAGAAGGGCAACTAGAATGATAAAAGGGTTGGAACACCTTCCCTATGAAGAAAGGTTAAAATGCTTGGGGCTCTTTAGCTTGGAGAAACGACGGCTGAGGGGTGACATGATCGAGGTTTATAAGATTATGAATGGGATTGAGCAGGTTGAGAAAGAAGTACTTTTCTCCCTTTCTCACAATACAAGAACTCGTGGGCACTCTATGAAATTGCTGAGCAGTCGGGTTAGAACAGATAAAAGGAAATACTTCTTCACCCAAAGAGTGATTAACATATGGAATTCACTGCCACAGGAGGTCGTGGCAGCTGCAAGCATGGACAGTTTCAAGAGGAAATTAGATAAACATATGGAGCAGAAGTCCACCAGTGGCTATTAGCCACAGGGTATAGAATGAGAACTCTCAGTCTGGGGCAGGTGATGCACTCTATTCTTGGTGCTGGAGGGGGCAGCAGTGGGAGGGCTTCTGGTGCCCTGGCCCCACTGCTGGACCTCCTGATGGCACCTGGTATATTTTGGCCGCTGTGTGACAGAGTGTTGGACTAGATGGGCCATTGGCCTGATTCAACATTGGCTTCTCTTATGTTCTTATGTTCACCTGCTGATGTGACCTTGGGTCATTCACAAGCTCTGGCACACCTGTTCTTGAAAATGAGCAGTTTCTGTCAGAAGTTCTCTCAGCCCCACCTACCTCACAGGGTGTCTGTTGTGGGGAGGGGGAGGGAAAGGAGTTTGTAAGCCGCTCTGAGATGCCTTTGGGCAGTGAAGGGTGGGGTATAAATCCAATTTCTTTTTCTTCTTCTAAAAATAAAATGAAACAAATGAAACAAAATATCCTGAATGACATATAAGATATTGTGCTCTATCATACCTCACTTTACGCTGCACGGTATTTGAATCATACATCACTGGAAATTTCATATCTGGGGTAAAAAATCCCATACATCAAACAGAATGGGGAAAATGACAGAGTATTAGGGAAGTATGCCTATGTTCCTGGAATGTTAGATTAACTGAATTAACATGTACAATTTTAAGGAAATTATATTTCATGCAAATATTTGAAACTGAACACCAATTCTAAATTAGCACATCCAGACATCCCAAAATGAATATTTATGCTGAATATCTTATTCTAAGAGTGGTGCTTCTCCATGCAGACTATAGAAACAAACCAATTAATAACTTCAGGCTTAAAGACTATCAAGGGGGTTGTTGCAAAAAAAGGGGGGGGAATCCAGAGATGAGAGTTTGGGTATGGAAAATATCACCTAACTTTGTTTTAACACTTTAGTATATGGGATATAGAAGGCAGTTCATTGATTGTGTTCACATACAACAGGAATATAACAAATATATATATACATTCTGAAGGTAAGGCTTAGGGCAGAATGAATAAAGATAAGTCCCCTGTTAAGGCCCTAACTACCTGTTGTGTTGGAGTGCCATGACTGGAAGTTTTGTCATGTTATTTGGCCCTTAAAAGTGTGTCTGTGAAAGAGTCGGTGTTAGGGTGTATATTTGGGGTGGGGGGAATGGCAATATGAATCAGGATTGTATTATTGGGGAAAGGCTTTTTCCTCCTATAGTACTTTCCTTATTCAAAACGTCCCTTATGTATTACTTAAGCTCAGTAGAGAGAAAAAGCCAAATGCAATATGGGTACTTCCCCCCCACCCCCCATTGAGGCTATAAACACTTGGGGTGGGTATTGATTTGGAAAATACTGCAGGGGACAGACTTGAACCTCCTTTTCTAGTACCAAAGTCCTGATTCATACTGAACACCACACAGTTGCTTTTTAGAGCCAAAGAACACATCAGGAGTTCTAGTCACAGAAAATCAGCATTACACATAGTATTTCCTAATGCAGAACAAAAAAAACACTGAGAAGTTTCCACTCACTTTGTTTACTGGGGAACTGAGGAAGAGGAGTAGGTTGAGAAGAGAGCTAGAGTATCATTGTTGTAATGCTTGCACCTAATCAGGCAGGACATGCTATAGAACTCATCCAAAGTCCTACAAGGCAGCTGTGATGGTGGCAAAGGCAGCTTTCTTTCCCACTATTGTTAACTAAATATTGGCAAGTAAAATTATATAGAGTAGCTTGGGGGTCTAATGCCATTATATTGCCTGTTTGGGAAGTATAATGGCCATGTTGCCTTGGAAATCTAGAAACACGGCAAGGAATGCTCTAGACTGATCCTACCCTGCAGTTCATTTGCTCGGAGCTGAGTGGTATATTTAATGAACTGTCTAAGAATCCTGTCATTTTAATGGAGCAGAATTACATTCAAATCACAGCTTGACTTATCAGTAGGCAGAAAAGTGTGGCTCACAAATATTGGGTAAGTTTCCATTAAGGTGGTTATTTCAGCAAACAAGGGCAAATTTATTGCCCAGATCCAACCACTTTGACAGGGCTATATGGATTGACAGATTGGTTTTGATTCCCAAAGCCATCAAGCACTTTATCAAGACTAATAGTATGTTTTCACCAGATTCATATGACAAATACTTGTTAGGGTTGAGTCCTTCCCCTGAATTTCACAGCCGATGATTTGTACTGTATGTTATAAAAAATGACATGACCGTAGATAGATCAAGATTAGTTTGTTTCCGCAGCCTAATTTTTTTTCTTCCTCAGGTCTGTACAATTTCCTGCTGCCTTGAGGGCTGAATGACAAAGTAGCTGATCTTTCTCCGTTATTTTCCACGTGTATCTGTGATACATTGTTTATGATGCTTTCGTGATATTTAGAAGGCTGTAAACTATCAACAGTCATAACAAAAACCCAGTACAAAAATAATTTATGACAGAACAAGCTTTTAGAAGGTACTCAATTATAAATTAGATAAAAGTGGTAAGGCTTCTGTTGACCTAGACTTCCTGCAAATGTGTTTGGCGTTGACTTCATTTCCAATGTTTATGCCTATGATAAAGGTTTAAGACATATATATGATCCGAGAATGCATCAGGGGTGTGTGTCAGATGGCTTTTAACCTGTTTATATTACAGCAGAAGATGATGGCCTTCCAAATAAAAGCATCTCAGTGTGGGCATTTAATTGCTAATTTTGTAGTCTTGATGCAACCCAAAATATTTCAGGGTATTAATTTAAATTTGTTTAGTGTGATTCAGCACTATGTGGATTTAACCAAAAGAATTTCTGTTTACTGGGAAAAGAATTTCATTTCATCCTTTCTGGGAACAGTACAGGAAGAGGCAGAAGATAACAGACTGGGGAATATCGACCACAGCCAATAGAGAATGAGTGACCAATCACAATGTGCCATGCATGCTGCTCATTAAATGGTACTCAGGGATTAGCTTTTGGTTTTACAGAATTGCACATCAATGGAAACTGACTTATGGTTGCTGACAAAGTATGGCCTTAAAGTGAGGGCCTTTGATGTGTTCTCTAGGGAGTCTGGGCTGAACTGAGCCGTTTCTGTTTTTATGTTACGTTTTCTGACAGGATTCGTGTGCATTTTTTAACTTGAAGTGATTAATACACGAGTGCTTTATTGCTTGCAAGTGAAATCTGATCTACAGCACTCTGTGCTGAGCATTACTAGTTAAAAAAGAAAATTGGGTCTTCAATCTAAACAAATAGCAGTTATGAAGAGTTATCACTTGATTGCCAGCTGTACTACTGATTAGTTTTTTTCCTTGGTGAAGGTTTTAATCCTGGAAATTATTGATTATTAGTATTGCTGTTATCCACAGTGATATTATGATTAGGAATGTTAACTGATGAAAACTTGATTGATTAATCACATCAATGTTAACATTCCTTGATTAATCAATAGAAGGAATCCTTATACACTTCTTTATGAAGAAAGATGGTTCCTTTTTTTTTTCTTTTTTAAAGGCAGGGAGTAATTCGCTGCTAGCACCACATTTATAAATGAAGAAACCAGGGACTAGCTAGCCCTGCTGCCGGGCTTTTGAGGGCCAGTCAGTGTGGATCTTGGTAAATCTATTTATACCCTTCCCACCTTTTGAGACAGCCATTTTGCAAATTAAAACTGACTTACTTCTCCTCCCCATATAAAACAACTGGTCATGTTGTGGCCATGAAGAATTTTGGGGGATTCTGCACAGATTATCTGGGAGGAGTTCCTTTATTTACTTTCTTCATCCTGCTTGGGACAAGGAGTTTGCTGGAATAATGAGGCCTGGTCATTGAGATTTATTAGGCTAAGTGGTAGGCCTAATTAGTTTGGATTAAATGCTTCAACTTAATTGTTAATTAAAGCTTAATTGAAGCAATTGTTGAAATGCTTCAACTTGATTGGTGAGTACCTTGAAGCTACCCAAACCAGACACCAAAGGCTACCCAGCCCAAGATCCTGTGGGGGGAAATTCTCATGGTACTGAGCATCATCAGTTGAATCAAAACACTGATCAGGGTACAGGAAAACTGTTGATGAATAGCATATCTCAGCATATTTTGGAGAGCAAGGAAGCAAATGTGAGGCCTGGTTATATTACCATTCCAAGCTTTGAGCCAGGGTTATTCTGCCCAAATACCTCCCATGGAACCTACCCTCACAAGGAAGAAATTTTAATAAATCCCAGCTGCGGTTCCAGGTCTTATTCTGGATGGAGAGGCTTAGCCAGTCCTATACTGCTCCATTTGAATTGACCACCCACAAAACAGTTTCTTTGGAAATTGTGTGGATAATATTGGCCACAACTTTATGGGTTACAGCTGTAATAGGCATTGGCACAGCATTGGCTCAGCATGGGTCTATTGGATCTGACCCATTGGCTGAACCATTTGCCAGCCAAGGTATCTGTTACCCAGCCAGCCAGCATTGGTAGAGCCTGTGGGATGGCAGATTGCTGGAGTTTGCATGGACGCTTGCCCCTTCGTGAACTCCCCTGCCATCTGGCAGTGAGGGCAACCACTGTTAGTCCTTGCATTTGCTTGCTCCCTTCAGACCTCATGCTAAGACCCTTAAAGGGGTCCCCACCTCTGGAAAATGGCATGCAGGCTGATTTCTGCAAATGGATCCAGCCCCATGCTGTTACCGCCAATAGTTGTGATGAAACATGCACCCTGGAACAATAACAGTATACTAACACAAACAATTGAACAAAGACCCGCAAACACCCTTTGCCAGTAACTCATCCCCTTAAATCCATCTCCCACACCTCGGGAAACAGGGAGGGCTGGGTGGGCAAACAACTCTCCAGTCTCCGTTGGTCGGGGGGGGGGATGGGGGAGCGGCCTGCAGCACTTTTTAAAGGCCTCCCCTCTTGACCACCCCACTGCAATGCCATTGGCCTGGGGAGGGAGGGGAGGTGCCTATTTTTCCCACCGCTCGCCCAGCCCCACCCCCCAACCCAGCATCTGGCCAGCCTGTTCATCCCCTGCCTGGCCATGCAAATGGCGGGCCTTGCCTACCCAGGCACTTCCTGCTTTTGGCTGTTTACTGCTAGAAACATAAGCTGAATTCATACTGTTGTCTGACAACTTCATTTGGCATGTGGTGCTTTTATAGAAAAAAATTACCCTTAGATGATGCACATATTTGTCAAACGATGAGTTAGTTTCCATTCTGTAGCAAAGACAAATACTTCGAAGATAGTCTTGTCCCTCACAATTTTCATAAGTACTTGTCTTAAAAATAATCACATTTTCAGAAGCACATTTCTTAATGACAGGATATCAATGGAAAATAATAAATAATAAATAATTGATTGGCAGCAAAATGGTTTTAAGTGAAGGGGTTATTTGGCAAAACATTGCATCTGTATCATGATTAATAGTAATAACTATTAGCATTCTTATTGCAATATTTTTTTTGCTCTGAGTCAAGCTAATACAATTAAGCAAACAGTTATTAATTCTTAGGCATTATCTGGGGGTGGGGTGATAGTTTGTCCAGGGCAGAGATCTCCATCATTCTGCCGGGCACAATTTTTGCCTGATTCAGTATACCTGCGGAAATAATGAAACTCCTTTTTTGGTATTCTGGTTTATCTAGCATTCCAAAATTCAGTTCCTTATGGTTCTGACTGAGTGCCTAGTTGACCTTTCTAGAGGCAGTGCTTTTTGAAGCAGTCATTTTTAGACCTCGGCATCGCAGAACATCTTGTGATACTGTCATGTTGGGGGTGTTCGTTTGTTTAATAATATCTGGGTTATCCATTGGAATCAGGTTGTTTTCTTGTTCCCTACTTCAGAAGACCAGAGCATTCAGCATAAAGAAGTAGACCTTCATTTTTAAATGGAGTCAAATATCATAACATGAAGCAGATGGGGTGTGGGGGGGATGAGGAGAAAGGTTGATTCTTGAGAGAGAACAATTACTTTTCTTGATATGGCATCTATTTTCTCCTTTTCCTCCCTTGGCAACTAAAGATCACTTGATCAACAATCTTCCCCACGTACCATGCCTATATGATTTTTATTATGCAGATCAGTAACATGTAAAGGAGTTATTTGCATAACAGGGATATATTTCACCCAGAAAGGGAGATGCTGCAGACAAAGTTAAGAGGGCCCTGGTGATACTCATCTGGCTAATTACCTGAGGAGCTGAATAGCTTTGATTTTCAAATCTGAAGGAAGCTCCGGCTCCTTACAGGCTCTTCAATCAGCCTGTAAAATGCAGCGGCACACAACGGCAGGAAGTACAGTTATCGAACAACTGAATCTCGTCAGCAGCGGAGTCTATCGGCAGCCACACAAAAGAACTGTTTCAATCCCACTAGAAGTCTAGCTGATTATTTCATGCCTTTGCGGATTATATTCAGTGACAATAGCCTTGTGATGAATGTAAAAGTTCTCCCAAACACTACAGTGTCTGAAAACTTAAGGGCAGGCTAATTCTCACATTCGGACAAAACCTTAAATCTGATTCGCAACGGGAGATGACTACAGCCTATCTTCAAAAGTATTTTTTTTTAATCGTTATGACTACAGATAGTCTGACCTTATTCCTCCTGCAGCTGTGGCAGTGCAAACAGATGTTTCCACTGCAACGGCTTCTACAGCACCCTGGGGGAGCTAAATGGCCTTACCATGAACATTTGCTGCAAGCATTGTGCTCCTCTGTGTGTGTATGTGTGTGTGAGTATGCATCGTTTCCCTACCTCAGCCATCATGCCTGTGTGCCGTTTTCTCTTTCCTTGTGTGTTAAAAAAGAAACCTGTGTAAGGGAGGGAAACCACGTGGACATTTCATTTCAAGTGGAAAAACTCTTTCTGAGTAAATACATATTAATGAGTTGCCTAAAAGCCATATTGTCAAGGAAACAGAACATACGAGTCCAAGAATACCAACGGTTCATCTGGTCTAGCTTTCTGTTTCTCACAGGACTCTGGGAAGGACACATGCAGGACACAAGCGGTCCTCACCTGGTACTTCCCAGGACTGGAATTCAGAGCAACAGTACCTCTGTATGTGGAGTTCCATTAAGCCATCATAGCTTATAGCCATTGACTGACTTGTTCTTTGTGAACCTGTCTAATCCCCTTTAAAAGTCATATAAGCCAACAGCCATTGTTACATTTTATGACAATGAATTCTTATATTAATTATACATTGTGTGAAGTTGTCATAATGTGGTGGGAAGTTTCCTTTCTTCACATCTTTCCTAATTTTATAAAACTGTTATCTGTCCCTTCTTTTTTTCTAAATTATAGCTCTTCAGACACTATACTCTTTCCTTGAAGGAAGGTGTTCCATTGTGGCTATCATCTGAGTTACCCTTTCTCCGCACAGCCTTTCTCCGCACAGCCTTTTCCACACAGCTGTTGTGGTGAAAATATATATTTTTTTCAGCTTTTGGATATACTGCTGCCAGTATCAAAGGAGCTTCACCCATCACAGTAATATCCCTCAACCACCCTGTCATGCACCAAGCTTTTATCTTGCCCCTTTGTTCTTACCTTTGCTCAAAACACAACCCAAGTTCATGGTATTACACTTGCACATGTTCATCTTCTGTTGCCCATATATTTCCTGGAGGAGGGACTTAAATTTGGGGGCTCCATTTCCCTGGGGCACTATGTTTATGTCAGCTGGTAATGTATTTGTAACAGATTTTTTGCTCCTGGTCACACTGAAAATGGGTCCAGAAAATTACCAGGATTTCCATACTTGCAAACAAACCCTGATCAGTGCTGGCGTCTTCCTCACTCTTGGCGCTTCACCATTGGCTTCAGGGGCCTGTTTGGCTCTTCCTTGCTTCCCTTTGCTGCCTGCCTGTGTCTGTAGAAGCTGACTTTTCAGAGGAGCACCTGGTTGTCTGTTATTGCGTGAGCATCCCAACACTGACAAACTTACCCACGAAATGCTGTGAATCGATACCAGTTCATTAATTCAGGTCTTATGATGCCACATGATCCAATTCAGTTGCCTCTGAACATAAGAGGAAATTCTCTCTCTCCGTGACTCTTCCATAACCACAAGGCTGCATCAATATTAGGTGTCGGATATTTTAGCAGAGTAAAAGGGAACCACACAGGAATCACACAGCACACCCATGTAAATTAGCTAAAAGAAAAGTTTACTAATAAGATTAGAAAAGGTTACATGAAGGAATAAAACAATAAACAGTGTAGCTAACTAAGTTACATTTTCTAGCTGTTGTTTACTCCAAGATGGAGCCCCCCACACAAATCTCTAAACAAAAGGAGGAAGAAGAAACCCCAAAATGCCTATGTGCAGAATATCAGGTAACATCACCCAACTATGAATTGACCTATAACCAGGCTAAAGGTTACTTCGTTATGCATAAGGGGTACTTTTCTCTGGCAGGAACTATGTGCAGGACAGCTCATTGGTTCTCAAGCTAACTAACAACTACCATAAACAAGCAAATAAGTTAACTCATTCATGACATCAGGGAGTGAACTTGCAAACAGTGTTCCCTCTAAGCTGGGCTAGTGTGAGCTGGCTCACAGTTTTTTAGCCTCCAGCTCACACATTTTTGCCTTAGCTCAGGAAGGATAGCTCCAAAGCAAACTAATTTATGCAGTAGCCAAATTGCTGACTCACAACTTTAATGCCAGTAGCTCACAAAGCAGAATTTTTGCTGACAGGACTCCACAGCTTAGAGAGACCATTGCTTGCAGTACTCCAACATTAGGAGAACAGGGTCATTGCACTAGTATGAGGCTGGAGAACAAGGACCTGAGTGCTACAGTTTCTTCCATGAAGGGAGCAAGCTTAGCTCCTAGCATCAAAACTCAAGGATTAGTGGTCTCTGTGCTCCATCACTTTGGCATAAATTCCTTTGCCCAGCAGTGCATACATTTGAGCTCTTTATTTAGGGAAGGATGACTCTTTATTCAGGCCCCCAATACCTACACAGGCTGAAAGACATTTTAGAAAATGTTTAAAGTTCAGGTTTTGAATTAGAATTTGCTCTCAGTCCAGCATTTTGACTTTAAATACCAAATCTGAACTAAAGATTAAATTCTTGTGCTTTAGATCTGTCAGGTCAACTATCAAATGACATAAGTTGCCTGCCAGCGGGTTGCAGTTGGGCAGTAAACCCAAACCAAGTATTCATTTTTAGCACAATGACAGTGCAATCATAAGAAGACAGAGAAGGGTTTAACTCTGTGTAGGATAGAATTGCATTTATAGTACATTAGAAATGGGAAAAAAATGACATTGGGTAATACCATATTCAGAAACATTTGGATCTGGCTGTTATTCTAGTACCTGGCTGCCTGGCTTGGTGTTCAAGATCAGAGGGAAGGGGGAGGGAGAAGAGAGAATTACTCAATAGGCAGGGGACAAGGATGTTTTTTAAGTCAATAGACTTCAACCAGACCTGGATAGCTGTGCCTGATCTTGTCAGATCTCAGAAGCACATTAGCCCTGTTTAGTACTTGGATGGGAGACCACCAGAGAAGTCCAGGATTGCTATGCAGAGGAAGGCAATGGCAAACCACCTGTGTCTCTTGCTTTGAAAATCCTATGTATTTGCCATAATTTGGCTGTGACTTGATGGCACGTTCCACCAGACTTACACGTAGGTCTCACCACCACGGACTGTATTGACAGGTCTGTCTTCCTAAAGTGTTGTTAACCTCAGTCACAGGCTTGAGTCAAGGCTTTGATTTGATTCTATGTATGACGTATAGTGTATCTTACATCTTTGCTGTTCTGTTCTCTTGGTCTATGCTGACTTGGCCCAGGAGGAGATGTTTTCCTTGCACTTGCTTGCATGCAAGCAGATGGTGTTTGCAGAGTGGGGTTTGGGAAGGAGGGAATTGCCACACTTGTCTCCACCAGTGATAGGCAATGGCTGCCATGCTGTCTTAATGTGTGCACATGCTGTCAGTTACAAAACAGAGAGAGATCGACCAGGTGCAAACCAGATAAGATGTGAGACCAAAGAGCTCTGGATGGATCTGACATCTTCCAGTGTCTTGTAATGTTCCTTAAAAGCAGCAGCAATGAGGAACTGGAGGGAAGGGAATTAACCCATTCCCCAGTTCAGTTTCCCTCATCTAAGTTACAGAACCAAAACCAGAACCTTTCATGAGCCACTGAAAAGCAATACTCCGATTTTAGTAGCCTGTTCATAGATACATAACCCAAATAATCTCATAACCGCATTAAATCTATTATGAATGTTTTCCTTGGCAGAAAATGGGAGATTACCATTTTTAAATAGTTACCAATTAACAGGCACTGATACCCATACCCTGTCTATAAATGTCTATTGATTTCCATAGTGAGGTAATGTAAATCCAGTAAATCATGGGAAACTGGTCACCAGATAGGGGCACTCAAGAGGAGTGTTTTCCAAAGGGCTTTTTTCCTTTGTTGAAACCAAGGCTTTTTTCTTTTTTCTTTTTGGAAAAAGAGGTGCTGGAACTCTCAAGAGGGAAATGAAGTTTTCAGTCTGTATACTGAAAACTCAAGAATATTAAACTCAAGAATTTTAAAAAGAATTTTGTTGAAGAGATTCCAGAATGCTGTTCTGGTGCATCCCCCCAGAAAAAAAACCCTGGTTGAAACCCATATTCAATTCACAGCTATATGTTGTACCCTATATATAATTGCAAAAAAAAGACTTGGATTTGCACTTAACTATGTATCAGGAACAGAAACAGCTAAATGTAACCTCCATGTTCAGAGGTAGTATACCTCTAAATGGTAGATACAAACAAAAGGGGAGAACTTTTTCTCTCATGCCCTGCTTGTAAGCTTCCTGGAAACATTTGACTGAGACTACTAGAAACAGGGATGGACCCTGTCTGATCCAGAAATGGTATTAAACTGTAAGTGTTGCATTTGTACATAAAAAAATAAGCCATATAAAAATGGTCAGAAACATATTAGCTAACTCTTTATTTCCTTCTTATGAATCTCTTACCACAGAGTTTTGCTGAAGGGAAGCTTCAAGTGACGCAAATGACCCCTATCTGTATCTGTCCCAAATAAGGACTTGGATTATAGAAAATAAGATGTGCATTCCTGCCTGCCTAGAACTCAAGCAAGAGCACGCCCTGTCCTATTATGTGTAGGAATCACATGGCTAGTGACAACTACATGAACCACTTAGAGTCAAAAACTGTGCAGCAACCAGAACCATTCTGGGATTCCCCTTTCTCCCTTTAGCTAATTCTGGGATTTCTGCCAGGAAAACAACACATTTTATGCATCATTTTGCTTCCATAGAACTGTGTTCAAAAAGTTAAGCCTTAACCAGCTTCTCTTTCCAAGTTTTAATTCCTTTAGCTCTCTCTGTACATTTTTGCATTGACCATCGCCCTACTGGCTTTCTCACCAGTCTTCCCCATCCCCCCCGTTCTGATATTACTTTCTTTTCCAGCACTTTTTTGTGTATTTCTTTTTACTTCTTTTCCTCTAGTTTCTGTTCCTAAAGAGAAAAATTCTCTTTGCTTTGAGTACACAAACTGGATGAGACAAGATATTCTTTTTATCTCTTGTGTGCTTTTTAGCTGATACGTCCCATGCCTACGTTGTTCACTCTTGTCTCTGCCTTTCTTCTCATTCCCCCATTATTTGGCCCACTTCTAGGTCAGGTCATTCTTGTGTGGTACTTCAATTCTTCTCTCTCTGTAGTTGTTTTCCTCTCTCAAGCTGCCTGGCTTCAAAAGAGCAACCCACAGCAGTAGTCTGTTTTAACGCACTGCTATTGGCTCCAGAGCGAGAGAGGCCGCTGGCTATGTAGAGAAGAGTTGCCAAAAGCACCACCGAGTCAAGCAAAGCTATTAGCCAAACTTGGTTATAAACAAATACTTCCTGTTAAGAAAAGATGAGTTAGGCTCTTTTTGTTATCACAAATTATAAGGTTTTGTGGATTGTGGGGTGTGACAAACAATGCAGTGTACAAATCTGGAAACCCCTGTGGTGCTGTGAACAAAGGACAGTTTGCCAGGCATCTGGAAAAGATTGTCTGATATTGTGCACTTTTAAAAAAAGTGGAAGTGATATAGAAAGAAACCAAGAAGTATGATTTGCAAAGGAATTAGGGATTTGAGGGGCATTCGATAACAGTCTTCCTAAGGTGGAGGGATTCTCTGTAGCCATTTGGCCTGTGGAGAGTCTCAAAGAGGACTTTGTCAAATGCTTTCATGGCAAACAAAGCCCATGTTCCTCTCCCTGCTGAGGATGCCCACAGTCTTGACTTTGCCAAGAAGATTCCCCCCCATGCAAAGGCTAAAGAAAGAAAGAAAAAGAAAAGAAACAGCATTAAAAAAAACACTATGTCGGTCACAGAAACTACGGATTCACATTTAGCATAAAAATGACCTATCAAGTCCAGGCAGAGGAAGAAGCAGAAAACTGACTTTGAGTGTCATGAGAATGAAAAGAGGAAGGGGAAGTATTCAAAGGCCGTGTCTGAAACAACTGGGTACTATTCGGTGCACAGGGACCCCAACTGACCAGCAAAAGAAACCCAATCAAAGCATTATGTCTGGCCCAAAGTGTATTGTGCAAAAATGCACAATAAGCATTGGCAGCCAGCCAAAGGTTTGTCAGAGAGAGAGAGAGAGAGAGAGAGAGAGAGAGAGAGAGAGAGAGAGAGAGAGAGAGGATGATGATGAAGTGACAATCAGATTCCAAGTTGGCAGTACTTTAGCACAGGCCGAGCTAGAGACATGGCAGCTTACAAAGGGTATGCGGTAGTTTCGGAATGGCTACTTCTACAGTTTGAGGGACGAACATGCATTACAATGGCACTGCTTGGCCGGTATTCAAAGAGTTCCTTTACCCATGTCCAAGGTCTTAGGCATGCCCAGTAGGGTGTTTGACTCTTTTATTTCACTTTCGAATGGCAGCCTCCTGAACCACATCACAAATTGCTCTTGAAAGTCTCCTCACTTTCCAAAGAGGCTCACTGCACAGTATAGGAGCTGCAGGAAACACAAGTTCAAAGTTGTCAGTGGGAACTGAAAAACAGTTCCCGAGAAGTGAGAAGAAGAAGAAGAAGAAGAAGAAGAAGAACTTTAGCCTTGAGTAACTTAAGGCACAATGCATTATGTAGCACCAACAAATGGTTTTTTGAATGAAGAGTGCTGTAGACACGGTGTACAATACACTGAAGTGCCCCAGTCCATTCTGCCAATTGCAACAGACACAAGATGTATGTCAGGACTTAATTAAGCGGCTTTACAGTGTGGAGGGCTGCCCTTTGGAATCGTCAAATAAAGTGTGTGCAGATTTGCTTCCCATCCATCTCAGCTCAGTCCTACCACCTGAAACATTAGGAGAAGAATCCATTAGACCAATCAGCCCCAGACAAAGCCCTCCGTTATCACTTTGCTCCTTCTTGGTCTGTCTGTTCAAACAGATTTTTTTTTAAAAAATATGAATTAAATAGTAGAACTTTTGTTGGCTAAAACTTGGGCTCAGTTGAACTAAATTGAACTGGGTATGTAAGTTGTATGAAAATCTTTGCACATTGTAAAATGTGCCAGGAACTCACAGGAGCTTAAAAAGAGGCTAAAGTGTTACAATCATCTCGAAAAAACTGGCAGGGAAGCATAACCTATAAAGTGCCACTCTTCTCGAGTATCTGTTCCCTCAAAGTAGCTGTTTCATTGCCAAAGAATTTCAGAAACAGACTGGAATGGTAGATTGCTGACTTACAAGTTATTACAACACTCAGAACAATGGAACCCCCAGGGCTTAACAGAGGTATTAGCTTCTTATCTCACTACACATGTCAACTCACTCAGTTCTCACTTATACCCAGAAATCAAACTTTGTTGGTCTTAAATGTGCCACTGGACTCAAACTTAGTTCTCATATATGTTATTGACTTCTTTATTATCTGTACACCAGCTAATTAGCTCTTCCTGGCAACTAACTCCCTCACCTATATGTAATATTTGAGGAAATCTGTTTCAGTGTGTCTGAAGGAGTGTGCATCTATACTTGCTGAGTCTCTCAGTTCTCGCTTATACCCAAAATTGAACTCTGTTGAACTCTGTTGGTCTTGAAGATGCCGCTGGACTCAAAATTTCAGTCTCACATCTGTTTGTTAACTCTTGTATTTGTATGCTAACTTACTGCCATTCACAGATCTTAAAAACCACCTTAATCCTATCTCAGCTATAATCACCCAGTTACTTATGCATCTTGATTCTAAGTAGCCCTTCCTGGAAACTAGCCCTCCTTCCTATATGTAATGGTTGAGGAGGTTCTGTTCCACTGTATCTGAGGAAGTGTGCTTGCACATGAAAACTCATACCTTGAATAAAACTTTGTTGGACTTAAAGGTGTCACTAGACTCAAACTTTGTTCTGTTTCGTTTAAAGGCAACTTTAGTCTTTTTTTGTCGTTAAGTCACAGCTGATAGGGAAACCCCATAAAGTTTTCAAGGAAAGAGACATTCAGAAGTAGTTTGCCATTGCCTGCCTCCATGTCATGATCCTGGTATTCCTTGGTGGTCTTCCTTCCAAATACCACCCAAGGCCAACCCTGCTTAGTTTTTGAGATCTGATGACATTGGGCTAACCTAGGCTGCAGAGGTAATAATGTCCCCTGTGGTGGTGCCTCTCTGCAGAAACCCAAGACCTGGTGAGAGATGTAAAAGTGATTGCACCGCTTGGGAACAATGACCATAATGTCATTGAGTTTAACATTTGTACAGATAGGGAGTTGCCCAAAAAGACTGATGCAACCACTTTTAACTTTAAAAGGGGTAACTTCTCTGGTATGAGGGGACATGTGAGGAAGAAATTGAAAGGAAGAGTGGAGAAGGTCAAAACCATTGGGGAAGCTTGGAGACTATTTAAAAAGACAATCCTAGAAGCTCAGAAAAAATATATACCGCAGGTTAGGAAAGGCACAAATAGGTATAGAAAAAAGCCTGCATGGTTAACAAATAAAGTAATGGAAGCTGTAAAAGGTAAGAAGGATTCCTTTAAGCAGTGGAAAGCTAGTCTCAGTGAGGTTGATAAAAGGGAACACAGACTATGGCAAATAAAATGCAAGTCTGTGATCAGGCAAGCAAAAAGGGAATATGAGGAGCATATCGCAAAAAAACATAAAGGCCAACAATAAAACTTTCTTCAAATACATTAGAAGTAGGAAGCCAGCTAGGGAGGCAGTGGGGCCCTTGGATGACCAAGGGTTGAAAGGAGTAGTGAAGGATGATAGGGAAATGGCTAAGAAGCTGAATGCATTTTTTGCCTCTGTCTTCACTGTGGAAGAGGAGAAGTGCTTGGCCACTCCAGAAGTGGGAGGGGGTTTGAAAGACCTGAATCAGATTGTGGTGACGAGAGGAAGTCCTATGATTGATGGACAATTTAAAAACTAATAAATCACCAGGCCCGGATGGCATTCATCCGAGAGTTCTGAAAGAACTCAAATGTGAACTAGTGGATCTCCTTACAAAAATATGTAGTTGTCAGAAAGTGATGCCTTTGATGTTTCTCACTGTATCCATTGTATTATGTTCCTACCCCGCTTTGCGCTTGCGTAGCTATGCAGCCAGAAACGTGGGAGCTTCTTCCCTGCCGCTTTTCCTTATCACGGTGGCCTTGAATGTAGGCTTTGGACTATTCTTGTTCAGCTGAGAATTTTCCAGTCCTGGGAAGGCAAGGGGAGGGGGGGAGTAGTCTCCCGCTCATCAAGTATTTCTCCCGCTGGGAGTTCCCGCGCGAGTGCTCAAGTTTTATTCGCTAGGCGCTTCATTGCATCACACTATAAGTTAGCCTGCTCTGCTTTGCTCCCCATTCCTGACAATGACCTCCTACTGTGGGTTTTAGCAAGATAATCCTAATAAACCTTTCTTTGTGCAAGAATGATTGGATCTACTTGATTTCAAACCTGACAGAAATTGTCAGGAATCACATCTTTCCCTCACCGTCAACGTCCGCCATCCACCACGATGAGCGGGGCGGGAAAGGGAGCCCCGGGCGCAGTCCCGTTGATTACTACCTCGGGAGCCGCCGGGGCAGTTCCAGCGATCACTACGGCGGGAGCCACAGGTGCCGTTCCAGTGACTACTGCGTTGGGAGCCACGGCTCCTGTTACTTCTGTGGCTGCTCCAGTGGTTACCATTCCGACTACCACCGTGGTTCCTGTGACTACAACTACAGTGGTGACGACACCAACTACCTATTCAGCAGCCGGGTTGGCTACCCCACCATCGATTGGCACAGTTGGAACCACGTACGCACTCCCGATCTACAGCCCGGCCGGGCTGATACCAAGTCAGGGAGGTGCGGTTCCACGAACCTATGTGCCAGGAGTCCCAACACCCTGGGATAAAGGGGTGACATTTCGCAGATCGCGCGATTGGACTAAGAACCTGTTGGACACTACCCAGACCACCTGGACTATGCCGGGAAGCCAGAGCCGTGACAGCCTTCTGGATCCCAGAGGTAGTTTTGGTCTTCCCCAAGGGCGGGTGTCCCGAGGATCTCCCAGAACGGGGTCCAGCCAAGACACTGATGCCCGCATGGATTCTATCCAAGAGGACACCCGACGGCTGGTAAGGGATATGAGTAAACTAATGCAGTCCCTACCCCAGATGATGGACCAAGCTATTAGAGCCCATCCGCTGACACAACCCAGACCTGCCCCCGCACCGGCTCCAGCCCCGGCGCCACCGTTGGTGCCGGGACGGCCACCTCCTCCTCCTCCGGGCCCGGGGCCAGGCCAACCAGTACCGCCGGGTCCAGGGCCGGGCCAACCAGCGCCCCCAGGGCCGGGGCCGGGCCAGCCAGCACCAGCCCCACCTCCAGTAGTGGCCCCAGTACCGGGAGCAGGTCCAGGGCCACCAGGACCTATCCAGCCGCCAGTTGTGCCTCCACCTCAACCTCCGGCTCCAGCACCCCTCATGCAGCCTGTACCGATCATGGCGCCGGCCCCCCCGGTAATCCGCCCCAAAGACATGCTTGAGATCACTTTTGATGGAGATCCAGAAACTGTGTCCTTTTTCATATTACAAGTTGGAAAATTTGTACAAAGATGGGGCTATGTATTCCCAGATGAAGAACAGCAGGTGGAGTTTATTGCATCCAGGTTCCGGGGGAGTGCTACTAGCTGGTATGTAGCCCTTCATGATCTGGAGGCGGAGGAGTTGGAGAATGTAGATGACTTCATGTGGGCTTTGAGAAACCGTTTTGAAGATCCGGGGCGGCCCAAAAAGCTGAAGCCTTCCTTCGCATGTTCAGACAAGGCAAACTCTCAGTGCGGGAGTACTCAAGAGAGTTTCAAAGGCATGCTGTAAAAATTCGAGACTGGACTGATGCGGTGTTGGCCCAACAATATAGAATGGGACTGGCCGTTGACGTCCGCAATAATGTCCTCAGCTCTCAGCAACCTCGTACTCTCCAGGGTTGGATGGAGGAAGCCGAGAAGGCCGAAAGTCGCTTGCAAATGATGAAGCTGGATTTATCCTTGGGTAACAATCGTCCGAGTGTTGCGGCGGGCCAGGCCAGACCCAAACCAACATCCACCCCAAGTGGCCTGAGGGATCAGCGTATGCGACAGGGGCTCTGCCTGCGATGTGGGGAGAAAGGGCATTTCGCCGCTGCCTGCCCGAAAGGGGATCCCAATAGAGCTCTACCACAAGAAGAGCCCAGAAGGTGGACAACCTCTACCCCGAGAAAAGGTACCGCCAAACCACGCAACACACGGGCTCTGTTTGCTAGCCCCGACCAAGTGGATACCTTGATGCTAGAGGAGGAGAGTGAGATGCAGGGAAATGAGATGGTCCTGTTGGTGAACGGCGCTACACAGCAGGACCCAACACCAGAGGCGCCTAAACTGGTGAGCAACTACCCCTCTCTCTTCTTTGTGACTGTTTTGGTGATGAATCCAGCAATGATGACTCACATTCGGGTCCGGGCTCTCATTGACTCAGGGTGCGGGAGGGATCTCATAAACCCTTCTATGGTTATGGGGTTGGAGGCAGCCGTGGTCCACCTGAAAGACCCAATAACTTTCACACAGATGGATGGGTCTCCGATGAAAAAACCATGCCAATTTGAAACTGTTCCTTTAAGAATAGGCATTGGTGACCACTGGGAGCTGCGCTCATTCGTAATAGCTCCGCAAGCCCAATTTCCTTTGGTATTGGGTAGCCCCTGGTTACATGGACATAACCCGTACATTCTATGGGAAGAAGGGGAAGTACAATTTATCTCCCCAAAATGTACAGAACACAAATGGGACCCCGGGTGGGGAAATACCCCATGCAATGAACCTCCACGAGCTTGTTTGGCAACGGAGGAACTTAACCGAATCCCTGAGGATTACCAGTATATAACCCGGGTGTTTGAGGAGGAGGAAGCAGATGAATTGCCCCCCATCGTAACTCCGACTGTGCAATTGAGATCCTTCCGGGTCAAAAATTACCAAAAGGGAAAATTTATGCCATGAGCCCAAGTGAAAAGGAAGAACTTCGCCGGTTTATTGATAAAAATCTAGCCCGTGGATTCATTAGACCAGCATCATCCCCTTTTGCAGCACCTGTATTATTTTGTAAAAAAAAGGATGGGGGGCTCAGACTCTGCACGGATTACCGAGGACTTAACGCAGTGTCTGCAACTAATGCCTACCCGATGCCCCTCATCAAAGACCTACTGGCAGAGGTGGCGAAAGGGAGAGTGTTTTCTAAACTGGATTTAAGAGATGCCTACTTTCGGGTTCGTATCAGAGAGGGGGATGAATACAAGACTGCATTTAATACCCCGCTGGGGCAATTTGAATACCGGGTGATGCCCTTCGGGTTACAAGGGGCACCAGGGGTCTTCATGAACTTAATCAATGAAGTGCTACACCCCTATTTATTCAAGGGAGTGGTTGTTTATTTAGATGATATCTTGGTTTATACCCCGGATCAGGAATCCCACACTACCCTTATGCGGAAAGTATTGGAAAAGCTTTTAGAACACAAACTGTTTGTTAAACTGTCAAAATGTGAATTTCACCAAGAGAGCATTGACTTTTTGGGATACCGCATATCCTCCGCGGGGTTGGAGATGGACCCAAAAAAGGTCCAGGATGTATTGAGATGGGAGCCCCCCAAAACCAGGCGCCAGCTCCAAAGTTTTCTCGGCTTCGCCAACTTTTACCGTCAATTCCTGCCACACTTCGCCCAAGTAGCCCTTCCCCTCACGGAACTACTAAAAACTAAGGGGAGGGGATCTAAGGCTTCAGTCCCAGGGGCCCCTTTGGACTGGACTCCGCAGTGTCAGCAAGCGTTTGAACAACTTAAAAGGTTGTTCACGTCTGAGCCCATACTAGCACACCCTGATGAGACAAAGAAATTTATAGTGCAAGTAGACGCATCAGACACTGCTATGGGTGGGGTGATCTTGCAAGAGAATGCTCAAAAGCAGCTACAACCCCTGGCTTATGTGTCGAGAAAATTTAATGACACAGAGAGATTTTGGCCCATTTGGGACAAGGAAGCGGCGTCTATCCGTTTAGCCTTGATCACATGGAGACATTGGTTAGAGGGGTCCCGAATACCTTTTGAAATCTGGACTGATCACAAAAATCTTGAGGTATTGCGAAAACCCCGAAATCTAAATGCCAAACAGTTCAGGTGGGCTGAGTTTTTCTCCAAATTTCAGTTTACCCTGCACCATTTCCCAGGGAAAGCCAACCATTTGGCGGACGCTCTCTCACGCCTTCCTCAGCATTTTTCTAAGAGGGTCGAAGTTCGGGAATCTATGTTCACCCCGGAACAATTAGTTGGTGCAGTTGTAACCCGAAAAGCTAAACAGGCACCAATAAATCACATCCAGACATTGAATTGGGAAAAGCAGTTTTTATCTGACATCACCCCACCAGAAACGAGTGAGTTACAAGCCAGGGATGATGTGAAGTGTGGTCCTAATGGCTGCTGGTACAAGGGAAATAAAATGTTTGTCCCAGAAGTTACCCGAGCCCAGGTTTTGCGCACAGTTCACGATTCAAAAGCTGCGGGACACTTTGGGTATGTAAAATCCTTAAGGCTTCTGCAACGGAGCTTCTGGTGGCCCAGAATGAAACAAGAGTTATCTCGTTATATACAGTCCTGCCCAACGTGTAATCGTTGTAAAGCCAGACCAGGAAAACCTCCAGGCCTCTTGCAACCACTACCCACCCCGAGCAGACCCTGGGAAGTAATCTCTATGGATTTTATCACTGATCTTCCCCCCTCTAAACATATGACGGTTATTTGGGTGGTAGTGGACTTGTTCTCTAAGCAAGCTCACTTCATACCGTTCCCCAGTATGCCAACAGCAAAAGGCCTGGCCAAAGCATTCATTCAACACATTGCCAAATTGCATGCCTTGCCCCTCAAGATCATTTCCGACAGGGGGGTTCCGTTTGTTTCCAAGTTTTGGTCTGAGCTAATGACTCTAATGGGTATTGAACGTGCGCTTAGTACTGCCTATCACCCTGAGACTGATGGCCAGACGGAGAGGGTGAACCAGACGTTGGAACAATATCTGAGGTGTTTTTCTAATTATCAACAAGACAATTGGGTAGATTTGTTGCCATTGGCGGAGTTTGCATACAACAACTCATGGCATGCTTCCACGAAAATGTCACCATTCAAAGCTGCCATGGGCTATGACAGCCCCCCTCTTCCTTTCTTAAAACCTGACGAGAATGGTAGTAAAGCCTCGGCATGGTGTCAAACTCTACGTGACTCCTGGCCCCTAATTATCGAGACTCTGAATGAAGCCAAGGCACAGTATAAAAAACAAGCAGATAAGAAACGGGCCGGGGGATGGACATTGCAACCGGGAGACACTGTCTATCTCTCGACTAAGAATCTAAGACTAGCACAGCAGTCCAGGAAACTGGCGTGGAAATATATTGGTCCTTTCCGAGTGCTAAGATGTGTGAATCAAGTAACTGTACAGCTAGACTTGCCTAAATCTCTTAAAGCAATACATCCAATTTTCCATTACAGCCTTCTCAAGCCGGCCTTACCCCCAACTAAAGGGCATCCCGAGACGTTGGCTCCTCCCCCCTCTGATGATTGATGGTGAAGAGCACTATGAGATCGCTGATGTTTTGGACTCTAAGATACTTCGTGGACAACTTATGTACCTTGTGCAATGGGTACACTTTGGGCCCCAATACAGGGAATGGGTGAAAGTTTCTGATATCAATGCACCTGATCACCTTAAAAACTTTCACGCTCGATACCCTAATAAACCTGGGGGCCCCTGTTCGCTCCTTCCTGAGTGGTGGGTGGGTGGTGTTTTGGGAAGGGCAGAATGTCAGAAAGTGATGCCTTTGATGTTTCTCACTGTATCCATTGTGTTATGTTCCTACCCCGCTTTGCGCTTGCGTAGCTATGCAGCCAGAAACGTGGGAGCTTCTTCCCTGCCGCTTTTCCTTATCACGGTGGCCTTGAATGTAGGCTTTGGACTATTCTTGTTCAGCTGAGAATTTTCCAGCCCTGGGACGGCAAGGGGAGGGGGGGAGTAGTCTCCCGCTCATCAAGTATTTCTCCCGCCGGGAGTTCCCGCGCGAGTGCTCAAGTTTTATTCGCTAGGCGCTTCATTGCATCACACTATAAGTTAGCCTGCTCTGCTTTGCTCCCCATTCCTGACAATGACCTCCTACTGTGGGTTTTAGCAAGATAATCCTAATAAACCTTTCTTTGTGCAAGAATGATTGGATCTACTTGATTTCAAACCTGACAGTAGTCTTTCTTTAAAATCTGCCTCCATTGATGAACAAAAACTATTGGTGGTGGTTCAGGGTGGTGAAAATCAGGGAGGATTGTGAGGCACTCCAAAGTGGTCTGTCGAGGATGGGTGAGTGGGCGTCAACGTGGCAAATGGTGTTCAATGTGGCCAAGTGCAAAGTGATGCACATTGGAGCCAAAAATCCTAAATATAAATACACACTGATGGGGTCTGAACTGGCAGAGACTGATCAAGAGAGAGATCTTGGAGTCGTAGTAGATAACTCAATGAAAATGTCTAGACAGTGCAATAAAGAAGGCCAACGCTATGCTGGGGATTATTAGGAAGGGAATTGAAAACAAATCAGCCAGTATCATAACGCCCCTGTATAAATCATTGGTGCGACCTCATTTGGAATACTGTGTACAGTTCTGGTTGCCACATCTCAAAAAGGATATTATAGCATTGGAAAAAGTGCAGAGAAGGGCAACTAGAATGATAAAAGAGTTGGAACACCTTCCCTATGAAGAAAGGTTAAAACGCTGGGGCTCTTTAGCTTGGAGAAACGATGGCTGAGAGGTGACATGATCGAGGTTTATACGATTATGAATGGGATTGAGCAGGTTGAGAAAGAAGTACTTTTCTCCCTTTCTCACAATACAAGAACTCGTGGGCACTCCATGAAATTGCTGAACAGTCGGGTTAGAACAGATAAAAGGAAGTACTTCTTCACCCAAAGAGTGATTAACATATGGAATTCACTGCCACAGGAGGTGGTGGCAGCTACAAGTATGGACAGTTTCAAGAGGGAATTAGATAAACGTATGGAGCAGAAGTCCATCAGTGGCTATTAGCCACAGGGTATAGATGGGAACTCTCAGTCTGGGGCAGGTGATGCACTCTATTCTTGGTGCTGGAGGGGGCAACAGTGGGAGGGCTTCTAGTGTCCTCGCCCCACCGATGGACCTCCTGATGGCGCGTGGTATATTTTGGCCGCTGTGTGACAGAGTGTTGGACTAGATGGGCCATTGGCCTGATTCTCTTATGTTCTTATGTTCAGCCCTGATTGGCTGCTGCATTGACACAATTACCCCCCCCCCAAATTAGTCTTTTCTCTTTGGAAACAGTGCTGTTAATTGGTCACCCAACTATATTGATCCAAGTGACATAATTACACAGCACAGTCTAACTGACCGCACAATATCTTTGCTGTCTCCAGGAACAAGGAGATGGATTTAAAAGTTGGAAAATGCAACCTGTCCAACAGCCAGTTGGAGCTATGAATACTGATGAACTGGTACCAAAATGTTGATCATTTGACTCTGTTTAGGTTAAAATGTATAATATGTTTTATTCGAGGATCCACTGAATATAGATGTTCTGGAAATATTTTTGGCAATTTGTTTTCGAACTTTTCATAATTTAAAAATATTTTAAAAAGTATTTCATATGCCTTCATTCTGCCATGAAGCTCTACTCACAACTGCCACAACTATTGAGGACCAGGCTGGTGACCACAAGTAGCAAGGGTTTCTTAGTGGTGACTCTCTCTCCTTCCTTTGGCATCTAGTGAAAATGCACTTGGGTTTGAAAATATCTGGATCACTCAAATTTCCCCCCCATGTTAATTGGCTGATCATTGCATGTTACTGTGTTCACCGTCCTTGTAGTTTATTGCTTTGATGCTCTTCTGTATTTGCAGTGGTTTGTCTTTTAAATCTTGTAATGGTATAACAGAAATAAATAAAATATCACAGTATAAACAGCCACAAAATAGCCAGTGCCAAAAAATGCAAGTAAAATAATTCCAGAAATGCCCAAATAGTAATGGGAATAAAAACTAGCCATTAGTAATTTTATAACACCAAATAAAGTGGGCCCATTGAATTTGAAGCAGTTTGGCATAATCATGATTGTCCTTTACATTCTACAGAAGAATATGTAGTAGCTTAAAGGCAATAATGATAGTTTCAAATGGAGAAACATGTACCAGAGTGCACATTCTGTGCTTGGGTGGCTAATTTAATAGAGTAATGCTGCATATTTTACAGCGGATACATTGGACATTTTCCCAAATGCATAGAATTATCATAAAAGTCTGAGAGTCTGGTTGAAAAAGGGTACAAAGAATTCCCGGCAGTCTATGACTTCTTATATCATTGCTTACCTCAGGAAATGTACTTTTATTTCATATTCACAGTTCAAAGGAACAGGCGTATATTGTGAAGCCTAAGGTTGACCATAGTTGCTAAGGCCTGACCAGCATGGCATGAGTGGCTTCCTTTAAAAGAAAAATTACACTCACGTTGTTGTTCCCATCATCTAGGCAACAAGACTAGAGAGATGCCAGGTAGAAAGTCTGTCTTTCTTGGAATTTATGTGCTAAATTTCTATCAGGTGCAAGCAGTCAGTTAGGTGTAGTGGTTAAGAGTGGTGGACTCTAATCTGGAGAACCAGGTTTGATTCCCTACTGCTCCACATGGACTGCTGGGTAACCTTGAGCCAGCCACAGTAATAATCAGTAATTATCATATGGCCTTGTGTGTAGTATAGCCAGGAGATTTTAAGATTGCCTGGCAGTCAAAAGTTCTAGCTCTTTTAGTGTTGTGCACCACTAGATGGTGGGCTAGACTTGTTTTTTTAGGCACGAGACATCTCAGAGGTGGTTTGCCATTGCCTGCCCTTGCATCATGACCCTGGTATTTCTTGGAGGTCACCCTTCCAAATAGTAGCCAAGGCCAACCCTGCTTAGCGTCCAAGTTCTGATGAGATCAGGCTAGCCTGGGCTAGTTACAGTTCTCTCAGAACTCGCTCAGCCCCACCTACTCCACAAGGTGACTGTTGTGGAGAGAGGAAGGGAAGGAGATTGTAAGCTGTTTTGAGATTTTTTGAGGTAGAGAAAACCAGGGTATAACAACAACAACAACATCTTCTTCTCCCCCCCCCACCCCACTGGAATGCATCAAGTCACTCATGTCTTGCCCAGATCTTACTCAAGAGTCCTGTTCACACATTACAGTGAATGCACAGACATCCTGCATGTACTTGTGTACATCTGTTTATAAGAAAGAGCCAACATACATTCACTTTACAAATTAAACTTGGGACTAGTACATGGATAAATGTGCAAATTCAAGCACATATTCATCTGTACATGCTTTGAATGTAATATGACAATCACTCAACATGCATATAAAGAAAAATCAAGTGCACACTATACATGGATTGTACAACTTAAAAACTGATAAATCACCAGGCCCAGATGGCTTACATCCAAGAGTTCTGAAAGAACTCAAATGTGAACTTGTGGATCTTATGACAAAAATATGTGATTTTTCATTAAAATCTGCCTCCATTCCTGAGGACTGGAAGGTAGCTAATGTCATCCCCATCTTTAAACAGGGTTCCAGAGGAGATCTGGGAAATTACAGGTCAGTCAATCTGACGTCAATACCGGGTAAGTTGGTAGAAACCATTATTAAGGAGAAAATTAGTAGGCACATTGATGAAAGAAAACTATTGAGGCAGACTCAGCATGGGTTCTGTAAGGGAAGATCTTGGCTGAGTTCAGATTGGCAGTATGGCCTGAAATAGGCATGTTTCAGAAACGTTTCACAAATGGGTTAAAGGGTTGGTTCATACAGGCACATCTGTCAGGTGTTCCCCAGCCGTATACTCAACCTGTCTTGGTAATGCTTCCCTCCCAAGTTTAAAAGATACCATTTGAAAGTGGTAGCAAACCCTGGAGAGCATGTTCATCTCATGTTCATCCTGCTTCCCGGAAGTGTGAACGTAAACAAGCTTATCCAGTAGGGATGCTCTTATGCGCATGAGCGCATAAGTGCATATCGTCATATTTCTTTACAAAAAGCCACTTACATCCACGCCTCCACCAGGGGTGGGCCAACAGTATGAACACTCCCTTGCACCTCCTCCCTGGAATGCTCCCACATCAGTCAGTGCAGTGGGATTGAAAAAACTCGGGACACATTGTTCCAGGTCTTTTTTGCCACGACTCCCTTGCACTTCAAACTGCCAGTCTGAACCTGGCCCTTGTGTCATTAACCTGTTAGTGTTCTTTCTGATGTAAACAAAAATGTGGACAAGGGGGACCCAATAGATGTTGTTTACCTTGACTTCCAGAAAGCTTTTGATAAAGTTCCTCATCAAAGTCTCCTAAGTAAGCTCAATAGTCATGGGATAAAAGGACAAGTCCTCTTGTGGATCAAAAACTGGCTAATTAATAGGAAACAGAGAGTGAGTATAAATGCACAATTTTCTCAGTGGAAGGTGGTAAGCAGTGGGGCACCGCAAGGATCAGTACTAGGTCTGATGCTTTTTAACTTGTTCATTAATGAATTGGAGTTGGGAGTAAGCAGTGAAGTGGCTCAATTTGTGGATGACACTAAATTGTTCAGGGTGGTGAAAACCAGGGAGGATTGTGAGGCCCTCCAAAGGGATCTGTCAAGGATGGGCAAGTGGGTGTCAATGTGGCAAATGGGGTTCATTGTGGCCAAGTGCAAGGTGATGCACATTGGAGCCAAAAATGCTAACTATAAATACATGTTGATGGAGTCTGAACTGGCGGAGACTGACTAAGAGAGAGATCTTGGAGTCGTAGTAGATAACTCACTGAAAATGTCGAATCTGTATGTGATTGCACTAAAAAAGGCCAATGCTATGCTGGGGATTATTAGGAAGGGAACTGAAAACAAATCAGCTAGTATCATAATGCCCCTGTATAAATCGATGGTGTGACCTCATTTGGAATACTGTGTGCAATTCTGGTCACCACACCTCAGCACTGGAAAAAGTGCAGAGAAGGGCAACTAGAATGATAAAAGGGTTGGAACACTTTCCCTATGAAGAAAGGTTAAAGAGCTTGGGGCTCTTTAGCTTGGAGAAACAATGACTGAGGGGTGACATGATCGAAGTACTTTTCTCTGTTTCTCACAATACAAGAACTCGTGGGTACTCAATGAAATTGCTGAGCGGTCAGGTTAGAACAGATAAAAGGAAGTATTTCTTCACCCAAAGAGTGATTAGCACATGGAATTCACTGTTAAAGATATTTGTTCCCTCACAGGCACAGGTCCATATTGTTTCCCTGTTGCACAGTGTAGTTGAACCCACTCTTTTCTGAAACTGAAATCCATGGGTGGATGTGCAATCTTGCCTAGCGACATGTCTAGACATGTATATGTCTATGCTCTGTGATGAGGCATGCTACCAATAAACAGAGACTCTGGTTTGTATCAGAAATTGACATCTACCACCAAGAATCCGGAGAACTAAAAAAAACAACCCAATTTTTGTTTGTGTTGGCTGAAAATTATATTTTTATGATTTTAAAAAGAAGCATATTTGAGAACTGGCTATTGATGCAAGGTTAGGAGTCGGGGGGAAATTGGACCCTGATACTCCCACAAAATCTCATGTGAGTGTTGGACTAGATGGGCCATTGGCCTGATTCAACATTGGCTTCTCTTATGTTCTTATGTGAAAAATCTTTGCTTTAAAAAATTTATGATGAGAGATGTATTAGAAGGGCATTTCTGAAGTACTCCCAAATATAGTTTTTAAAGAAAAAGTTGTGGTACATCTGAATCGCTTGAGTCTGCACTGCATAATTTGCAAAACAGTGTAGCTATTACCCCAGTTCACACATATGGATGCTCCAGCCAGTGGTTTAGCCCAGCCATGGCAATGGAGGCAGTGGAAAGGAAACTGCAAACACAGTCTATGATTCTCTTAAAGCCTTGCGAGGCCTGAAGGGGACTGACTGGGCATGTGGCCTCATGAGGATCTTTGAAGAGGCCAGTGAGGAGGCTTCTGGGCTCTCTCTTGAGATTGTGTTGGAGAGAGCCAATGGAGAGGAGGAGAAGGATAAACAGGTGATGCTAAATCCCTCCTCTCTCCAGTTCTGAGGATCTGCAAGCCCCCAAAGGGCCTAAAGGGGAGTCTGATGGATGAGGGAGCTTCCAAGGACAGGGGCATGAACAGGCCTGAATCCCCATCAATAATACCACTAGGGAGTTGGGTGCTGCCACTAATCCAGTTCCTTAGCCCATACGGTCAGGGCTTTTTTTTCTGGGGGAACACACTGGAACAGAATTCCATAACCTCTTTGACAAAATTCTTTTAAAAAATGTTTAAAAGTTCATGGGTTTTCAGTATACAGATTGAAAACTTTATTTCCTTCTTGAGAGTTCCCGCACCTCTTCCCCCCCCCAAAAAAAAAAAAAGAAAAAAAGAAAAAGAAAAAAGGCCCTGCATAAGGCTGTATGCACTATCCCTAATCAGTCTCCTAACCTGCCTCAGTTTTATATATCTAGCCCTGAGCAATGAGAAGGCTGAGTAATATGCCTGAAAGCAGACATTGGTAACTCACTTGGGGAACAGCTTGAACTTGAGCATTAGTAAAGTAGCCAGTCAATAGTACTGATGAATGTGTTGTCCCTTCCTTAATGGCCTTTTCTAACGCATACAATAATGAGCAGTGCATCTTCTCTTTTGCACAATAGCATTTCACTGTCTCGGCCAAGAGACCATCTATAAGTTCTTATGCCATATCGTTTTTCTCTGTAGATGTAAATTTGCAAGCCCATGTCTGTCTTCTGTATGTAAGCTATAGCCAAAGATGTAGGCACACATCCTCAGACCAAGAATGGAGTCACTGAGGTCAGAGGGCTGAGAGCTGGAGTGCATCAGGCACTACTCTGCTGACCGAACAGTGGCAGGAGGCCAAGATCCTAGTCCAGAGGCTTCAGTCTGTCTTCCAAGTGTGCGAGCAAATGTTGCGTAGACAAAGGCTTCTCTGTGGGTCTGAGCCGCAAACAATGAAGGCACAGTTCCAAGTAGCTTGCTAGGCTAGGTCTCAGGTTCAGGCTGCAGGTTCCTGGTTCCAAATGGAGCGCATGACGCTTAGATATTAGTCTCAGTAGCAGCGAATATCTCTGTGGAACTTACATGAGAACAAATAAGGATAATTGCTTGACTTACCGCGCTACTTACTGCAAGCACAACTTTATGATAAATGCTAAGAATGAAAAAAGCATGTGTAGAATATGGTAGATTCAGACTATCGCCACTGTCTTTGAAAACAAGGGCCTTCCATCACAGGTAGAAACAGTGCTAAACAAAGCACTTAATTTCCCCTCCACTATCAGCTAATTGCTTAAAAATTGTAGCAATTTAGATCCCTAACTTAGAGAGATATAATGCAGATGTATAAATTAGAATCCTATCAGCTACAGATGAGAAATCTCTGTTAATAACCCTGCACTGTAATACTGCAGTCTTAAACAGAGTTATACTGTTCTAAGTCCATGAAAGTCAATGGGCTTAAAAAGGTGTAACTCCGCTTAGGATAGTAGCAAGTCATTTCTCAGCGCTCAGGATAAGGAGGATATAAACCTAAATGAATGCATAAATAAGTGAATCAGAATAGCAATTACAGTCTCAAATGTATTCCTATGTGGGGGGAAATGCAGTTTACGATCTTTTTAAATAGCATTCAGTGAATACTTTTCTCTTATGTAACAGGACCGAATCCACTGATTCTCAGAAATATCAGCAGATTGCAGACATGGACTTCTCCTGTACAGCTAAGCTCCGCTGTCAGATTTGACTGATTTGTCCTATTGA